>OX638298.1:5652790-8052790 GCA_951812265.1 Taphrorychus bicolor
AGGTGTCCGCTCGCTTACGTAAATCGTAGCGGGTTTTTGTTCTTTTGTAGGCTTCCGTAAGACGAACCTGAACATCTCCGAAAACCTTTTTCAATTCTTCCGAGCGGGCAACAGGGTCAAACTTCCTAATGGGAGGCTCGGAAACATCAAGATCGGATGTCCCTAGCTGTACTTCTACCAAACATAATAAAATTTGGAGTCAACTTGGTCACCTCATGTGACGAAGAACGAATCGCAACCGATATTTTACCGAGAAATTGATCCCATTTACGCTGATCGTCCCCCACGTAACTGGTTAACATAGTCTTGACAACACGGTGAACACGCTCCACAGGATTCGCTTGGGGGTGATAGTTAGCAGTGTACCGAAGCCTTACGTTAAGTTCGCTCATAGTTTTTCGAAATAAGTCGCTTCGAAACTGAGGACCATTATCACATAATATTTCCCGTGTGCCAAAGACGAGTATGAAATGGTCAACAAGCCATTTGAGGACAGTTTTTGAGGTTGCAGTTCGGAGAGGGAAGAGCAAAGCAAATTTGCTAAACACATCACAGACAGACAGAATGTACGTGAATCCCGAAGTTGATCTCGGCAGTGTACCCACCAAGTCAATGGTAGCTAATAATCCCGGACGGTTCAGGCAAGGCTGAATGCTCTGCATGAGTCCAGCAGCAGCTTTCTGATTAGGTTTTGTCTGAACACACACTAGACACCTGGCAACAAAACGACCCACGTCTGTCCGCATATTGGGCCAATAAAACTTTTGGGCAATTCGAGCAACGGTCTTTGTCACATCCAAATGACCGCACGACGGGGGGTCATGATTCCGTCTCATGATATCCATCTGTTTCTCTCGTGGCACAACAAGCAACCAGTCCTCTCCAGGTATAGCTAACTGAAGATATTGCAGCTTGGCTCGTTTCCATAATTTCCCTCTTTCCAAAAACCATTGGGGATACTTAGAGGATTGCTCCTTGACCCGAGAACACATTTTTTTATACCAAGGGTCAGTGATATCTTCAACAGAGCAGAACAGAATTAATAGGTACTACATGAACGGATCGAGACAAAGCGTCTGGAACAACGTGGTCTTTTCCTTTACGATGTACAATTTCGAAATCGTACTGCTGCATACGTACGGCCCATCTAGCTATACGACCGACGGGATCTTTAATATTATTAAGCCATTTGATCCGCAGAGCGAAATCTTCAGCACAGCTTTCTTAGCCAAGAGCCAGAAGATGAAGAAGTTTCTAGAAGGAAATTTTGTAGTGGTAAGCAAGACCAAAAAAAAAGAAAGTAGGGTCAAAGGAGAAGATTTGTTTTAAGGTACTATTTTGTAGCAAAATTGTACTAAATGTTTTGCACCATTTTGATTGGAAGAGAGTAGCATGACGTCACAACATGTTCACTATTTTTAGCCAATCACGACTCTCGTTTCGTTTTACACCTTTGTTGTTATTTACAAAAATTCAATTTAAATTGTTAACTTAAAATTCCATCATCTTCAATATTACAAAGTTCATCAAGAGATATAAAATAATGTTTATAGAAAATCAGCCTATCTCCCTTAAATTGTAAAGAGTCATAAAAGTTCAACTAATTAAACCCTAATATTGATAGTCGTCCGCTGCCTCTGCAGGGCCGGACTAAACGAAATAACATTACACAATAAAAATCGTAACAATACTGTGAAGACTGCTCTGGTCTCCCTTTCAGAACTGGCAATAATCGCACTTGTGAGGCTTTAAACCATCACAATCAAAAATCACTTTTAAACTTACACATTACACTTACAAATAAATGGCTTAATCTGTTTTTAAATGGCCTTAATATGGAATTTCTCGCTCTTGGTTTTAAAAAGAATTCCAAACACTTGGCGCACTGTTAAACCTTGGCCCATGGACGTAACTAGCATCATATTCTCTTAAGACAACAATAACAAGACGACTTTAGTAATACTACCTCTTCAGGGGATTTGTGCAGGATCTCTTGGCCTCTGAGCAGGGCAAATTTATTTTATCTGTGCAATTTTAATGATCCGGTTGGCAAATGCCAAATTGATTATAGGTTCTGTTATTAGTGAAAATGAAAAATCCCTAGAATTCGTCGGGGAGATACAATATTGCCAAATTTATCCGACACTTGCTTAAGATTTTATTTAAAAGGAATGGTGCAATACAGATTGACATAAGTGTCACTTAACTTTTATGCGGCCCTTACCTATTCGGAGCTTAAGGTAATATTGGTGAAAACGGGCATTAGACTATTACTTAAGTATATTTATCTATAAATTAAAGTAAGTAGGCATTTGGAAGACTTTGGTATCCACACCCAAGACTGTTTTAAATAAAACCATGTTACTATTGCCCGTATTTATAGTTGTAACTTGAGCAGGAGCACCTGCTTAATCAAAAATGATTGACGTAAGTCCACGTACTTTAAATGGAAACTTAATGTCAAAGTCAGACTTGAGGCTTACTCGGAGCTAAGTCACGACTATAAATACGGGCATAAATCTCTCAGATCCTATTCATCTAATGCACAGGAATAGTAAAGTCCGAGTATCGAAACTTTGCAGTTACGTCTAAGGTGTGCCATTTGAACTAACAGGTAGTTACTGTATGAAAGGTAAGAATATTCCTGGCATTGCTAAATTACAGGTATTTTAATAACATATTCATTCAGTAAATGTATGTTATAAGAAGCACATCAAACCTATGACGTAACTCCACAACTTCAATATGCAAATTATACTGCGAGATCAAAAAGTATATGGTCAGAGTTGGCTATGAAACTGAGAACTTATCTCTTAGCTTATACCATTTTTTTTTTGTTCTGTGAAAGTTTTAATTACAATGGTTGTCATTTTTGACACTTTGATGGTATAAGCTAAGAGATAAGTTTTCGGTTCCACAGCTAACTCTGGCCATTTACTTCTTGATCTCACAGTACTATTCGCGAAAGGTAGCAAAGGGAGTATCTCTCTATTGCCACTAAAACTTTCTTAACGAATGTATGTCTATCCTTTGATCGTCTATCCTTTGACCACTCAAACGAAATTTAAAGAATAGTAGCTAGGATAGTAGTAAACTAGTTTAGCTAGTAAACAACAGAATATGTAAAACATGGGTGAACAATTAACCTTGAATGAACTTATGCTGTGCTTTTAATCACCCATATACAGTGCGATCCACCGTTCAACAATTTTCGCCAATAGTTTGAATTTTTAGTAGTACGAGTATAGTCAAACTTGATGGTGACAAACTGGACTAACATTTATTAAATGGAACACCATATACTTTAATTGTTTTTTGCAATGGTCAGTTTGATTCTGAGCATTTTTGACCTCATATAAGTACTAAATGGTCTGAAACAGAGCAAGACTCGAGAAAATGCTGGGAATCACCTAACAAATTCAAAAAAGGAATAAAATATACGGTGTTTCATTTAACTGTTAGTAAGGTTTGTCAGTTTTTTCTCCGAGATTTTAAAGTTTTTTAAAAATGTTTCATTTGGACAATCTTGTACAACTTAGGCACTTTGTGGTTGGGGACTGCAGAATGATATAAATGATCAGACTAAGCTCCTTATTGGGCTATACCTATAACAAGAAAAAGTTGCAGGCAAGCGGATGTTGATAACCAACAGTATAACAATCTATGAACTTCCCCTTACATTAAATTGGTTAAGTTCAACTTTGTTATGTAACATTGATAAGATTATGCATTATCAATGGAAATTTTATGAACTGGATTTGTTAACTTTACAAATTATTCATCTAGAGAACATTGATAAAGCAAAACAAAAATTGAAAGAAGCAGAGTATAATAGTGACATTAATTCTTATGAGGCCAGCTGTAGGCAAAAGAGATGGAAAATTTCAAGAAAAGATTTTACTAGTAGTGAAGATGAAGAAGAAACTTCACAATTTGAACGCCCACCAGCAATAAGCAAACCTCTCCTCCAGACTTACAATTTACCTTCAATAAGCAAAGATAAGACAGATCTTTATTAGTTTTTGAATGTACTTATATTTCATGAATATCACAGAGGTTCCTTTTGCTTATGGGTCAAAAAAATATATGGTTTAGGTATTTTATATACCTGCGTATCTGTGAGAACATACTTGCATACCAGGTGGAAAATTTTCAATGCATGCGGAAACTGTCCTAGTTTACTTCTGATTTCCTTCATTAGTATACACTACCTGAAATATGCTGAAATAGAAAAATTCTTCTTGCATGTTTATCAGTTTGCGTTGGTCTAAATATATATTGTTCATTTTGCTTCAGTTCTAGCAGATTCTACACGGTCATACTCACAACTGACACACAACTGATGGCAATTTGTCCGATATTCCATCACTTAGCTAAAATGGTTTTCACTTATCTACTAAATTTAAGAATAATGTGTTTGTAGACAATCAGATATAGAAGTACAGGAATTACCAAGACATATTACAAATAAAATTCCATTAAACAAGCCATCAAATCACTACTGTTCTTGTGACCAAAATAGTGGTAAGTTCGTTTGTATTAGTTGCTGTTCAAATTACTTTAAAGTATTAGTGTTTTTAGTCTTCCAGAAGGAAGTTTTTTTCCCTTCTTAACATTGTTAAACAAAATTAAGAAATTATAAATAAACTGGCAACAAAAAAGAACAATGATAACTCCTCTTCTAGGCCAGAATAAATATCTATACCAGTTGCATGCCTCTTAAATGCTATGAAGACTTGAAGACATTAGAGAATTATTTAAAAACAGAAGACTATCTTATATTGGTTTGTAATTATTAATATGAATCATTTATGAAAAAATCAATTGAATCTATCCGTAATATTGATGAAAAACCCAGATAATATTTCCTTACTTTTAAATGTAAGTAAAAGTAAACCACCTAGCATTCTTATACCTTCTGAAAATAATTGATTGCTACTAGGAAAGTAGAAAATAATGTTACCTGTTCATAATTGTTATCACTTAATTCTAGAGCACCTATTTGAATTCTTTGGGTGGAAAAGACCTGGTAACAAGAACAAATAGGATCCTACGTGCTTTATTGTCAGATGAAGTAGAATTATCTACACTTTTTATGGCAAGAGAAACGAGAACTTTGCATTTGTTGAGCTCACCTTAGAAAAATGTGTATTACGTAAGTAAACTTTTGTAAAATTGCGTTTTAAATACCTACTAATAGGGAAAAAATTATTTAAAGAAATTATATTAGAACGTCTGGGAGCTATGAGAAAATTAAGACAAAAATCGGAAATTTTAACATATTCTCTTTATTTTTCTGTTCCAGTTCTGTCGGTAATTAAATTTAAATTTAACTTTTCTCCATTAAAACTTGAATCACCCTGTATATTTAAAGTTTTAAGTTATTTAATAACGAAATATGTATTTTTATGTTTTGCAATATTAGACATATTTCACATTTTACGTACTGTTTTGTAGGAGCGATAAAAATTTGTGACCAGAACTATAAAGACACTGAAATTGAAGTTTTTCAAAGGCGTTTTATGTTATAATGAATGCTGTGTCACGTCTGAATTACTGTGAATGCAGAAGTTGAATGCAGCTTCTGCGTTTAATGTTTAAGTTGCATCAAATAAATTTTTGGTGTATAAATCAAAATAATAAAGTTAAAATTCTAGAATGCGTCTACGATTTTTTTATATAGTGGAAAAAATCCCTGACGTAACACTGACGTCATAGTTACGTGATTTTCTCTAGCCAAGCTGACGTTAGTTTCACGTCAGTATACTAAAGGTTACTATGACGCCACGAAGCTGACGACAGTTTCACGTCAGTAAGGTGACGTCAGTGGGCTGTGACATAGGCCCGTCATTTTGACGTCACTACGATGTCATGTTTTAGGTGATTTCGACGTTACATCTGCCGTAACACTGCCGTCATTTTCACGTGATCGTGCTACCTGGGACGTTTGTTGGGACGTAATGTTCAGAGAAATGTGCGTACCGGTGTTTTTCCAAGCCCAAGAAATGCCACATATGAACGACGGGTAAGGAATGAGGCCATAACAGTAAATGTTCTTGGACTTGTTGAAATAGAGAAAGACAGAGAGAAAAAGAAAGTTAGCAAATCTACTGTACAACGAATGTGTGTGTGTTTTTGACTATTAAGCTACATGATGATCAGAATTTCTTAATAAAATTTTGTGGTCTGACGAGTCCCGATTTCACAACAATGGTAGTGTAAACCGCCACAAGTGCCACATCATCTTGAATGTAAAAAAATTTTTAAATAATTATTTTGGAAATAAGTGGATAGCTAATCCGCTAAGGACCAGTCAGGTGCCCCGCAAGGTCACCTGACTTGACACCAAGATGCTATTTTTTATGGGGTTATTTGAAGAATGAGGTTTATTCTGTTCAGCCAAGAGACTTGAAGGAGTTGAAAAACAAAATTATCCGTGCCTGCAGGAAAAACGATTTCTAGCTAGACTAGAATTGCAATTTATTTTGTTTGGATATAATAATTGTTTGGATTAAAAAGAGTGGTCAAAATAACAAATAAAAAATCCAGGTCCGTATTTAAAAAACTAAAGTTGATGAGGGTTGCCAAAAAACGAAACGTCGCAGGAAGAAACTAAATATGCCATCTTACAGGGTAGAAAAATTTGCGATGTTTCTGTTTCCTGTTCTTCCCTCTGTTGTTGCATAAGGGACAGCAGGGTGGCAAGTTGATCTTCCATCGCTTGATGCTGGCTTCTGGTCACTGGCATAAACACGTAATGGGTCAATATTAGTCCTCAAATTCCCACTGGAATCGCACTTCTGACACCAATTGTTGCGAACTCGGGGTTCAATAATTCCAGTGTAACGATTTAACATGAAAACACTATTTATTTACTCCGCAAATACACACAGGTACATTTCGACTATTAAATAACTCACTACTTAACACTTTATAGCCTTCTATTTTCGTTTGTTAATTTAGCTTACTTATAGCTCGATTAAAATAAGACTACTACTCAGCGGCGCTATTCGCCTTTTATACACAATCCTAAAAATACAGAAAAGCATAGAATATTTTAGAAAAAAAATAATTAATACGAGACACAAAAAAGATCGTAAACAACTACGTTCTAAATAAACAGAGCAATAAATCACTCGTGACAGTTCCATGCTGAAGCAGCCCGACGGCGCGAGACGCGAAGGTTCTAGCTCCTTTGTCGCGAAGCGTAACGCTCACCGTAACAGTACCAAAAAAACTCAAGCAAGCTTACTTCTTCATAAACACAGGGTATTCATTAATTTAAAATATCATTTTCCGAAAAAAAACAATAGCATATTCAGAGAAGAATATAAATAACCGAAAAATAATAATTGAACATTCAACTAAACATACTTATTAAGTTATAGTTATAGGGTTTTATATACATATATAAGTTATAGGGTTTTATATACATATGTTCCTATTTGAAAAGGTACAGATTGTTAATAAGGGTCTTGCATTAATCCATTCTAGCAACCTACACTATGTTTTTATTGCAAACCCTTATATCTAATTCATTTTATTATTGGTATCTATCCAATTGGAAATCTGACTTTGACTCTTTTTCAACAATGCTGAAAAGAGATATTTATAAAAAAAAATAAATATTTCAAAGGTAACTTGATGGCAATAATAAATGAATGAGATTTACAAGATATATATGGAAAAGTTGGCGTAAGAAATGTTTGAAAACTTGTGTATTTCAATAAGTGGTTATGTCCAATTTAGGTAAAACATTTACAAGATTCTAGTAGTTCCGTTACTTATACCGGAAGACAGCCATATTTGTATTTTAACTACCCCATTTTTATTGCAAATTTCGATTCTATGGTCGGTTTTAAGTCATTTTTGTCAACTAACCATGCTTGGTTATTTGAATATTACAATGATTATTAAGTTAGATTGTGAAGATATAGCAAAATGGATTGCATTTCTCAATTTTTTATAGGCTCTTCAATGGTGTCAATATTATTTTTCACATATAGTAGTTCTAATACAACATTAGAACAGTTTTTACAACACAAAACACATTACGTGCACAACTGACAAAAACTAAACCACACAATGAAAACGAATACACAATAGCTATTTATGTAACCAGTTACGAAAAGTCCGATTATGTGTAACGAATGAATGTTTGTGTAACGAATTTGAATGAGACACAAAAAAGGCTTTTCGTCACCTGTTTCATATAAGATGTTTTCTAATTTTGACTACAAATACATACTTAGAGAGAGAGTTATTATTATTAAACTTCAATATTTACTTTTAAACCATTTTGTATCTACTTAATACCGTAAAACTGTAGCAACGGTGTGCCACAACCGAAACCTATTTGTTTCTATGGCAATGAAACGAACTTTTCATCACCAGTTACGAAAGATTTTACTTTTCGTAACTAGTTACGCAAAGTGGGACGTTACGTCACTGTCATCAGTATTGAAAAGTGCCACTTTATATGACAAAATTAGAAAAAAAAAGTTATATATAAAATTCCTTGCGAATGCGAGAATGTTTATATAGGCGAAACTTCAAGATCTCTAAGAAAGAGAATAAAAGAACATCAAAATTTACATAAAAAATTACATAAAAAACAGAGATTTTGAAAAGTCAAATATATGCCAATACACGCCTTTGATAATGGTCATAAAATAAAATGGAAAGATACTAGTGTAGTATCCAAAGAACCATTATCAATGAAGCGTAAAATCAACGTAAATACTTTGTAAATACTTAACAAAGATCATTTTGTGGCTTCTGGTTCAGCAAACATAGATAACACACGGTTATCTATGTTAGGGGGTGTAAGGGGTAGGCAGAACAATGTAAAAGCCTAACCAACTGACAACCTCACCTGCACGTGGTGCACCCTGCTAGACAACTAACGAGGCTCTGTCGACCGAGTGATTACCGGTATAAGTAATCCCCTCTTGTCAGCCAACAGCTTCGGGTGGATGAGCCGACAAGAGTAAGGGCACCCTATTGTCCTGGGGTTGAGAAATCGGCCCCAAAGGCGGATGAATTACAATCAAGTAATCAACGACATAAGGATGAGGAAGAATTTTGGACAAACCACCTCATTAAACATCATGGGAATTAGTGAGATGAGGTGGCCGGGAGTGGGTTCGGTGGATGTGGACGAACACAGAGTGTACTATGCAGGAACACAAGATGGTAAGTTTATGAATGGGGTAGGCATTGTTGTCACCAAGGAGATAGCGCAGAGTGTCATAAACTTTGTCCCATTCTCAGAAAGAGTCCTTCTAATACAGATTAACGCCCGACCAGTAAATCTAAACATCATCCAGATTTCTGCCCCCACTGCAGATAAAGATGAAGGGGAAGTTGAAGAATTATACAGGAATGTCGCCCAAATACTCGAGAGGCTACCCAAAAAAGAAGTTAACATCATCATGGGGGACTTTAACGCAAAGTTGGGAGCTGGAGAAAAAATCGAGCTCATCGGGTCTTTCGGTTTGGGAAAGAGGAATGAGAGAGGAGATATGCTCGAAAAATTTACAGACGAACACGGCCTTGTAGTCCTCAACACACAGTTCAAACAACCACCGAGGCGTTTATACACATGGAGATCGCCCCTTGATAAACCTGGGAGAATAGTCAGGAATCAAATAGACTACGTACTAGTCAACAAGCGGTACAGAAACAGCTGCTTAAGTATGAGAACCTTCCCGGGAGCAGATATGCGAACCGACCACGTGCCAGTTATCGGAAGATTCAAAGTGGTTATGAAGAACATAAAGAAAGCTGCTCCATTAAAAGTTAACCTAAGACAGCTGAAAAACGGGAAGATCAAAGAATGTGTAGAGAAAGAGCTGAATGCAGCAATGGCAGAAACAACAGAAGATAGCTCAGTAGAAGAACACTTGAATCACCTGAAAAGTAAAGTGGAACACATTAAGAACACTATTCTAAAGGAAAACGGACAAAGAGTAAGGAAGAAAACCTGGATGACAGATTACATATTAAACCTAATGGAAGAGAGAAGATTGAGCAAGAATAACACCATAGAATACAAAAGGATAAACAACATCATAAGGAACGAAATACGAATGGCTAAAGAAAAGGAACAGAAAGAGAACTGTGAGGAGATAGAGGCACTGCAGTTGAAATATGACTACTTTAACGTCCACCGGAAGGTGAAAGAAGTCACTGGACAAAGAAGGAATACAAACTTAGGGAAACTAGTTGACGCTAATGGAAACATCATTGTAGACATGGAAGAGAAGAAGAAGATGTGGACTAGGTACGTAGAGCACCTCTTTGAGGATAATAGAGAGAGCCCCCCAGATCCCCGGAGTAATGCACAGAGTGGGCCAGAAATAATGGAATCAGAAGTGAGGGCAGCTATAGAGCAGAGCAAAGAAGGAAAAGCAGCAGGACCTGACAACATCCAGACAGAGTTCCTGAAACTTCTAGACGAAAATGGATTAAAGAAGATCACCAAACTTTTCAACAACATCTACAAATCAGGTAAAAGACCACAAGAATGGCTAGTCTCAGAGTTCATTGCACTGCCAAAGAAACAAGGCGCAAAACGATGTGAAGAATATCGAACGATAAGTCTGATGAGCCACCTGCTGAAAACCTTTCTCAAAGTCATCCATAAAAGAATATACAATCGATGCGAGAACCTAATCTCTCGAAACCAGTTCGGGTTCGTCAATGCGATGGGAACCAGAGAAGCACTCTTTGCTGTCCAAGTCCTTGTCCAGAGATGCAGAGACGTTAACCTTGACGTTTACTGTTGTTTAATTGACTACGCCAAAGCATTTGACCGGGTTCAACATGGCAAAATGATGGAAATATTAAAGAAGACAGGGATCGATACCAATGACCTGAATATCATAAGTAGCTTGTACTGGGGCCAGTCGGCAACAATAAGAGTCGACGGAGAAACAACTGAGGCCGTCAAAATAATGCGAGGAGTGAGGCAGGGCTGTGTACTCTCACCCCTGCTATTTAACATCTACTCCGAGCAGATTTTTAAAGAAGCGCTCGACGACGAAGAAGAGGAGGGCATCTCAATAAATGGGAAGAAATTGAGTAATATAAGATACGCGGACGACACCATCGTGTTCGCAGATAGCCCACAGGCACTACAACAACTTATCAACAAAATAGCAAGAGTTAGTAAGGAATATGGTTTGGACATAAACATACAAAAGACCAAAATTATGGTCATTAGCAAAAACAAGATCGACAACATCCAGTTATCCATCAACAACCAACCAATAGAGAGAGTACCACACATCACGTACCTGGGAACACGTATAAACGAGAACTGGGACGCAACTCAAGAAATCAAATCACGAATCGCCAAAGCCACAGCCGCCTACAACAACATGAGCAAACTCTTCAGAAGCCATGATCTTACACTGGAAACAAAAATGAGACTTCTCAGATGTTACATCTTTTCTATCCTCTTATACGGGACGGAATCTTGGACACTCAATGAAAACACATCCAAGAAAATAGAAGCCTTCGAAATGAGACTCTATCGAAGAATGATGAGGATATCATGGACCGAACATATCACTAATGAAGAGGTACTAAGAAGGATGAACAAACAAAAAGAAATTATGAACACCATCAAGATCCGAAAACTGCAATATCTGGGCCACATCATGAGAAACGACTCCAGGTACTCCTTACTCCAGACAATCATCCAGGGAAAAATCGATGGAAGAAGAGGTCCAGGAAGGAGAAGAATATCTTGGCTGCATAACCTCAGGAAGTGGACCGGAAAAACATCAACCGAACTCTTCCGCATTGCCGTAAACAAAGTTAGGCTCGCCATGCTGATTACCAACATCCGTAACGGATAGGAACCACAAGAAGAAGAATCTATGTTCGAACAAGAAATAAAAAATAGTAACTAACACATAAATTAATAATAACATTCACATTATACCTATTTTACATATATTAGATAGAACAGATTATATTAGGTATAGTACTTCTAATTTCTCTTGAGTGTTACGTCATCGTTTACTACGTAACCACAATTTTAGGGTATGTCTTAATTTGATATATATGATTGACGCGTTTTTAAAGGTAAGTGCACGTATTTTCTTAATTGGCGTTAATGGATAAGTTAACCAGTATATTTTTTATTTTTAATAAGTGGTTTATTAGTATATATTATTTGAAATCAACTAAATAAATTACCTGCCTTATGTAAGTAATAATTAAGAATAATTTATTTATTTGATTTTTTGACCACGTCAGGACTTAGTAGGTATAAAACTAATTAAACTGGGAGTACTACGTTTCACTTTATTTTTGTTAAAAATCACAAGCAGCCTAAAGAGATTGCTTCAAAGGAACTGCGATTATTAACATTTTTATTTCATGTAACATACAACACATCTACAATAAATATTGCTTTACAGCAATCTGTATTAAAAGCTGGGTACTAAATTTTTACTGCAGCATAGAGAGCTTAAAGAAGCAAGTACACAGTTGAAATAAAAAAAAAACGAATAAACAAGTAGGTCTCAAAAATACAAAAATAGTGATCAAGTTCAAACAAAAATAAGTTTCTAGTGGCGCACTAATTGTTTTGGAGCACTGTAGATAACGCAAAAGCAGCACATTTGGCGTGTGCATGACGAGGAGTAGAGAAATACATAAAACAGGTCTGGGAGAAAAAATAAGATACGTTGATGTAATCTTTTAAAAAACTCCCAATTATTTTAAACTAAGTACAAACGTTCTAACTTAGAACAAATAGCTAGAAGCAAACAAAGAAGTAAACAACATTGCGAAAAATCGCTGTAGAAATAAATGTTATTAATTATCGAATTCTTTCTCGGATTCACTGTCTTCATGTCGAAGATAGTTTTTCCATAACTCAGTAGTAACCTGCAAAAAGAGTTAGTAAGTTAAGTAAATATTTTTTTTTAGTTGAAAAACGATGCTTTTTCTAACGCCTCGTTCTATAAATTTAAAACGCTCTCGTTTGTGATTCGATGAACAGCATTGATTTTCGAATCACAATATCGCTTACACTGGGACCATACCATTTCGATGGGGTTAAAATGACAATGTAAGGACGTAATCTTAATACACTATGACCATTTTGAAATGCTAGTTCGTCTATTCTGAAGGAAAAAAAAACACCAAAACTAAATTCACTAATTGTCATTATAAAAGAGCGATTTTGGACATCCTACAAATATTATAATGTAAAATACCAACCGATATATTTTCTTCAGCATGTTCTTTTTTGCTATATCTAAAAGCTTAGCTTTCATTGCAAAAGGAGAAAATGTTATGTGATGCTGCTGCAACCATTCTATTAGGCAAGGTTTGGACCAGCTTTGATTGGGTAACTTTTCTACTTGCATGGAGTGGTAAAAAGCATTGTCCATAATGCTATGTATCGTGTTCCTTCTGAGAAAGACTTTTCTCTTGCAACTTGTCCTAAATGCTCCTTTGAATGATGCTTAAGAAATAGATTAACATTAATTAATAGCGTTTATATACCTTTACTAAAAACCCATGTTTCATCTACAAAAACCGGTACTCTCTCAAAAACCTTATCCTTTTATGTATAATATTTGGTTGTTCCATTAGATAAAGTCAGTTAGATATTATACACTTCCTCCACTTAAACGTAAGTTTTTTCAAGTACAAAGCCAGGGAACTGCAATAAACTATAACTTGATCTATATTTTGGAGGTGGTTATGCAAAGACTGGAGTTTAACATGTTCGTCTGTAATAAAAAAAAGAACTCAATAATCTTCGATATCTGTCGTGGAGATTGTTGTTTTCTACCTGCTGCATAGATTCGTACCCTTATTTTATGCTCGCAGACTTGTGGACTCGCAGACGCAGATGTTGTGGTGTTTTCTTATACAATGTAGGCTCTTCAACAGCGTGATCTTTACTCGCTCCATTAGTTACAAGTTTCTGAATTGTTGCTAGGGACACACCTAATGCCTCTGCTACCCCCTAGAAAAATTATTATCAGATTTTTTAAGTATTATTATTTGTAAGTACTTTTTATCACATATGCTTACATACATGTATTATACGGCATCTGAATAAGTAGAATAAATGGTGTTAAGCATTTTGCGTTTCTTGATTCGATTTAACAAGAATCGCCGCGTCCGTTTTGGCGGACTAAATGGGAGCAAAGCGGTCACTTATACCAAAATCTATGAAGCTGCCTATCGGAATATTTACGCATATGCATATCATACCTGTTTTTTACCTCTCCGTTGCCGTTTTGCACCCACAATTCAACCACACCGCTTAGATTTGTCTCCCAAAGAAAATATGCCGTAACTAGCCTCAGAGCTAGTCTTTAATTTTAACGATAATGGGTACCTACTTACGTTATGTACTGCATTTAAAGGTATTTAACTCTCTCCCGTCTCTTCTTCTCGCTGGAAATATTGAATTCATTTCAATATTAACACTTGTTCACCCTCGGAGAATGTTTTGCCCGGCATTTTTTGATTTAAGAGCAGATTTGATATTGCTAGTGACAATGTCAATGTCAAGTTTCAATATTCTTATGCGACACATGTCGGTGACGCAAAACTTTTGTGTCATACGTTTAATGTGAGATAAAATAATATGAAAGAGTAATGACGTAACACTCAAGAGAAATTAGAGGGACTTTACTAAACAATACATTAGCCAAACATTTTAAACGTACCTTTCGTAATAATGACAATTATTATCAAATGACATTTTCTTGTCAAAAGCAAAAACCGATTTTCAGAATATACTCAAAGACAAACACATTAATGGGTATAATTTTTTGCATTTCATTGTTTCTAAAGCTTTATTTTTTAGATAGTTCTGAAGAAGGCAGCAGAGCAGTTGCCGAAACGTCAACTAGGGCGATTCGTCCGAGCCCTTTCTAAGGTAAATTATTATTCGCAGTAATTTTACTGTGAGTAGCGCGAAATTCTTTCTCCAACAACGAGCGAATCGGGCAAAAAAGTGGATGAGGCTTCACCCAAAAGTAAGTAGTAAAAAATAAAATGAACTTTCCGCCTCAAACATTTAGGAGTTACCATTGTTGTAAAAACAACAGCGGAATAAACATAAGCTTTTTATCAAAGGGAAGCACCGCTTCTCAAAGACTAGCCGACGCTTTCACGCGGCCCGCTGCATGCCTGTCAGAAATAAATCAAGCACTGGAATTCGGTCTACGTCACGTAAATGCTGTGTAGCGGCATTATGTAACGGCTGCCGCCGGGCCCCTCATATCCTTGTGATTTGATTGGTGCCGCCACCTCCTTTGGAGTTGGGCTCGCTGCTGGTTGGTGGTATTTTCCCGCGCTTTTATAGATTAGTGATTAGTTTTAAGTTTTGTATATTTTAAAAACACTCTTGCGCAAACACTCGTTGGAGACACTCGGTCTCACTCTCAACTACGCTCTCTCGAATTCGGACAACTATTCGTACCTTTTGTAAATTGACAATAAACCCGGTTGTAATTAAATAAAATACCAGTTAGTGAATTCCGCTTTTGTAATTTCTGAACCAAGCACCTACCCGGAGTGCCAGAAGCTAAGCACTCCACCCCTCTTTGTGTGTAACTCGCACATAAAATTGATCCTTCGAGGTGCTTCGAGCCGGATCTGGTGGTTTTACATCAATAGCTGGATTTTTACGACACTACAGAGCGGAATCCCTGAGAACATTCCCAAAAAACTGCTTTATTCCCGAAGGGAGTGACACGAATTGAGTAACCCGAAGAGAATCACGAAGAGCACTATCCCGAGTGATACAAAAGAAAGATAGATTTCCCGAAGAAGTTTGGCGTACAGGCACTATCCCGAGTGCAGGACAAGTTAGATGTCTTTTATTGGCCCCGAAGAAGATTAGTACTTAGCACTATCTTGAGTGTTGAAGAAGATTGAAGGAAAGTCCGCGTCCCGGATTGCGTTGCCCGTCGGAAAGCAGCTTCAGCGTTTAAGGTCAGATCTTTCATTTTTTATTTGTTGGCTCAGTGTTTTGCAGATTCAATATTTTGTGCTATCTTTAACCTGCTTTTACTGAGTGTAATAAAATCTTTGTCGTTAGTGTTAAAAATGGAGGGATTAATTAAGAAACGTGCTGCATATAAAAGCACTCTTGCGCGAATTGAATCTTTTTTGGATAAAAATCAGAATAACACGTCCTTTTGAATACAAAACACGGTATAATCGTTTAACTGAAGTTTTTAAGGGTTTCTCTGAAGTACAGAGTAAGATTGAGGAAAGTGATGGTTCTGATGCGACTGTAAATGAAGGCGAGGATGTAGAGGATAGGTTATACGCAGTGTTGTCTAGATTATCTCAAAGAATTGACTCTTTTACATTACCTCAAAGTGCCTTTCGGTCCAATGTGAATGTAGATACCAATCAACCAGCAGTGCAGCTTCCAAGAATTGATATCCCACCTTTTACTGGTAATCCTACAGAATGGGTTTCATTTTTTGAGCTTTATCAAACCCTAATAATTAACAACATTCAGTTAACTGACATCCAACGCTTCATTTATCTTAAAGGCTACTTGAGAGACGAACCTTTGCATTTAATAAGTTCATTGCAATTGACTAACGTGTAAAGTTCGGTCTTTTCTGGCTATTTTAGCCCGGGAGCATGTGACCGATTAATAGTATAAACAGCAAGTGATTTCAATAAAAATCATAACAAACACGATAAACTTACTCTTTGATGCTTCTCTGGGTCATAACGATGGCATCAATCGGTGGTTTTAATATAATTCAAATAGAGACGTCGATAGAGAAGGCTCGGGAAATATGCACATGAAAATAATGAAACAGTTACTGTTCTGCATCAAAATAGCAATAAATCATACTACTCACAAGGGGTCCAAAGCACTCCCGCGTCGGACCTCTTGCCCTACTAACTCCATCAATCCATGTACCGTCTAGTACTAATATACACTCGTAACATGGACCAGGGAAAATGTATAAATAAATAATATAAATGCTCTCAATATAAGTCATCAATTACTTTGTTACCTTCTGATCTTCGACAACTAGCTATTCTCCCCCCCCCCTAAAATTGATTAGTAAACGAGTTGAGGCTTGCACCCGAGAACTCAGAAGCCGCTAAGCAGTGAGTATCTCTAACCAGCAGGTATGGTCATCCGGCTGACACTACATACCTGCTAGTGTCGACTGGGGACCATAAGAGGTACCCCCAAAACCCTTATGTATCCGCAACCCCAGAAGCATAGTACTATCCCCACCAATCGAGGTGTCGCCGGGGTTTTCCCTCATCAGTATATGCATATACATTATCAACAACAAAAATAACTTTGCCTAGGTCTTACCAACTTAACACCCCCTTCGGTAGGGCCCCCAACCACTTATCACACACCGCTACTTTCACAGAACCACTCCCTTTCGATGCCGGCACCATTCTCTACTTTTTTGCTCAATCTCGCACACTTCGAACATTCACCCTCTCTTCTTTCCTACATTCCAGAGCCCCCCTGTATTCTAGGCATGTGTCCCTTATTCTTCTTATGGACTTTGGTCTCCAGTTTTACCATTTCACTTTTACCAGTATTTAATTATCTTGGGACGTAGGCCTGACTGAATTAGGTTATTAAAACAGCTAGAGTAAGCAAAAGTTGTATATTGATTATAAGCCAATTAATGGGAATATAAAAGTGGTAATTAAGTTTATAAAAATATAAAAATATTGAAATATATAAAGAATACTTAAGTAAAAAAAAATAAATTTTACACTCGGCCAACCTGATAACCGATCACTCACTTCGAATCGTTTAGTAAGGGTGGATTGTCTTCCGCACTATCACCCGATGAAGAGTCGTCAGATACACCTCCGGGGGAAACCCATCTCTTAGTGCGATCGGCCGCGACTATGTTATCATATGGTCGCTTGACACTTATGGAGGCATTAGGTAAATCTCTCACCCTATATCTGTCCCCTGGTAGTACATCCGTCACGGTCAATGGGCCCATGTATTTAGGAATCAACTTCTTGCTTTGTCTTTGGGACTGCACGTTGGTCAAAGTTAATACTAAATCACCCCTTTTGTAGCACTGTGCTTTCTTGCGCTTGAGATCAAATCTGGCCTTTTGTTTGGATTGATCTATGCGAATTTTCCGTGCCACGTCATCTCTTAATTTTTCCATGGCCATTTCTATTGGCTCTAGGTCTAATTCTGCGGATAGTATGCTATCGCCTCTAGTCCTCGGTGAGTATCCCATTAGCAGTTGGTACGGAGTCATGCGAGTAATTTGATGGACAGTGTTATTAATTGAGAACTGAATCGTATCGACCTGCTGATCCCAAGTATCTTCGGTGTCACTGCTGGTCGATAGGGCAGACAGGATGGTACGGTTTAGTCTCTCGACTTGTCCGTTGGCCCGTGGCGTCGAGACGGCGTTTAGTACAAGCCTGATATTATGCTTTCGACAGAATTCCTTAAAGTGCGTCGAAGTATAAGCTGTGCCCCGGTCTGTTATGATACACGTAGGAACCCCAAAAATATTAAAGACGCTCTCTAGCCACCTAACTACAAATATTGTTTTAGTAGACTTTACAGGCTTGATTTGTACAAACTTTGTAAAAGCGTCTACGATCACAATTAGGTGAACATTCCCTCTTGAGGTCTTTTGGAACGGTCCTAAGTGATCTAAGTGGACTGTATGGAAAGGGACTGGTTTCTTGGCAATCGGATGGAGAAAGCCTTCTTTTCTCCCCGAAGGAGTCTTATGATATAAACACGGTATGCAACATGCGATATACTTTTCCGTATATTCTCTCATCTGTGGAAACCAATACTTTTCGCAAAGCCGCTCTAAGGTCTTGTCACTTGCGAAGTGACCTGATTGATCATGGGCCCATCGCAGTATTTGATTCCGAATTCCTTGTGGTACAACCCACTGAATCACATTTACCGTAATTCTATACAGCCTACCATTTCGCAAAGCATAATTCTTGTATACGGTTCGTTCATACTCATACTCTGGGTGTTTTGACAGTATTTCGTGAATCAGTTTCAGCTTTTGGTCAGTCAGTTGCGCCGAGAGTACCCAATCGGCCTCTTCGATTCGCAAGACGTTTTCTGCTGGGGCCACTTCCGCGGCATTTGGGTTTCGACTTAATGCGTCTACGTGCTGCATTTTTGTTCCCGGGCGGTAATCCACAGTAAATGTATACTCTTGCAACTACAGGGACCATCGAGCTATCCTTGAAATAAGGTCCCTCTTTGAACATGCGGTCTTAAGAGCATTGCAGTCAGTTACAACTTTGAACTCAATACCCAAGAGATACACTCCAAATTTAAGTAATATCTCTACGACTGCCAGGGTTTCTAACTCGTAGGAGTGGTACCTGCGCTCCGCCTTATTCGTGTGGCGACTATAATAAGCAACTGGTAAGAGCTGCTTATCGTGTTCTTGTAACAGTATTCCCGCTAATCCGAGCTGACTGGCGTCCGTGTGTACTTCGGTTGGTGCGCCAGGGCGATATATGGCTAATATCGGTCTTTCGATTAACTTCTGTTTCAGGGTTTCAAAAGCTTTTTGTTGGGCATCTTCCCATCTCTAAGAACTAGTTTTGCTGGTTAGGGATGTCAAAGGCTGGACAATACGGGAGTAATCCTGAACAAATTTTCTAAAAAATCCTGTCAGGCCCAGGAACTGACGGACTTGAGGTACAGGAAACGTGCGTACCGCTTTGGTCTTTCCTGCTCCAGGTCGCACTCCCCTGCTACCTATTTCGAATCCTAGGTAGTTTATGGTCGAGGCGAGAAAGACGCATTTATTAAGGTTTAGTCTAAGTCGTTCGGCCCTCATAACTTGCAGTATCGTTCGCAGACTGGCTAAGTTATCCTCAGGTGTATGACTGGGTAATACAATATCGTCAAGGTAGACGGCCGCTATATCTCTATAGGGTCCCAAGATTTTGTTCATGAGCCTTTGAAACACAGCAGGCACATTACAGGCTGAATGGCATACGGTTATATTCATACTGACCATCGGGAGTTACAAAAGCAGTGAAGGCTCGTGAGTCCTCGGCCACTGCTATTTGATGGTATCCAGAAGTTAGGTCCAAACTAGTGAAAACGCAGCAGCCTTTTAATCGGTCGATTTGATCGTCAATTCGTGGTAGAGGGAATCTATCTTTGATTGTCTTCAAATTCAATTTGCGGTAATCCACACACAATCGGTCCTCTCCGTTTCTCTTCTTTACCAGCAATATCGGAGAAGCGTATGGGGATTCAGAGTCTCAAACTACTCCTGCTCCTAAAAGTTCGACCACTATTGCTCGAACTTTCTCGTTTTCTTGCTCTTCCATGCGATAGGGTCGGTACCTAAACGGAACAGGGTCATTTGAAAGTAGTTTAATTTCGGCGGATTTTGCACCCGCAGACATCTCTGTTTTGCTAGAGAAAAGATCTCTATGTTCTGTAGCAACGTGATAAGGCGCTTGCGCATAGTTTTATCAGCAGTACCTATGTTCATGCTGGCTTCATCTAGAAGAGGTACGTTATTTATTTCCAACTTTAAAACTTGCTCGCAGTGATCGCCTCTTCGCAGGGAAAACCTCTAGCTAAAGGTCAGCGCAAGCAAAGCTTCCGTCAGACATATTTCCTGGTTCGACAAGTTGATTACAGGCAACCTGGTCGAATGATTTTCCTGGACGGTGACTACTACCCTAGGTAAAGCATATTCTCGACCTGGTTCATTCCTTAATGACGATTCTATCAATAGGCCACCCCGAAAAGGTACATCTCATAATACCATAACGTCAGCTGCGTGACCGGGAGGAATAATGGTTGGCTTAGTCAGTCGTAATGAAATTTTTTGTCCTCTATTACTTTTTCCTTCTTCGAAGAAAATCAGCAGTTCCCAGTCTTTCTTGACCCCTATTCCCGGCTGCTCCGTAAATGGCTGACCTATTAACAGCGGGACATCCTGTAAGTGATCAGGTACGATGAGAAACTCCACTCGACGAGAAACGTTGTCTATCTTAATATCCATGGTAATACTTCCCATGGCCTTAGTGTAACTTAACCCATAGCCCTTAATAGTACGTCAGAAGGGTAAATAGGAGAATTACATTTATGTGCGTCGGCTTCTCGAATAAGATTACAACTAGAACCGAAGTCAATAAAAGCCGTCAACTGTTTACCCCCCCTCAGTAAGACATCCTTAAAGTATTTTTTGTTGGATTCGGTTTGCAGTCATAACACTCTTTGATGGCTATTGTTTGCCGGTTGCTTCCTGGGTTTCTTAAAACACTGGTTCGACAGATGTCCCGACCTACCGCACTTATAACATTTAGGGCCCCCTTTTTGTGTTGGGCAAGCCAGCTTAAGATATCACCGTTTTGTTATCGATCCCGGTTTCATATTCTTTTCGTGCATTTTGTTATGCCTATTCTTAATTTCTGTATGTTGAATTCCCTTGGTTATTCTAGCTTGTGATACGTCGCAAGTTCGTAAGAACGTTAGTAGAGCCTCACAGGTTTGGTAGTCGCTAGCCTTTGCAGCAGAGCTCACTGTCGGATCGGAAATACCGTCGAGCAAACAGGAGACTGCGTCAGCCCCATAAATGCGACTCCTGTTAATCAGAACTAATTTCTCATAATAATACGCCAGGTAGGTCTCATTGGCGGTTTTTCTTCTACCCATCATTTCTCGCAAATAGCCAGCGTAATCTCGCTTTGGTGGGAACGCGGCTGTTAGTTTTTCCTTCCATTGCTCCCATGTGTAGTCAATGGTCTCCAAATTATCGTACCATGCGCTAGCTAAGCCTCTAAGTCTAAAAATTGCGTGGTACACTGTCACTCCATCATCCCACGAATACAAACGCGCTAACTCGTCAATGCGTCGGCACCATTGCCCTATCGAATTATTGTGATCTTCGGGATCAACTTTGGGCACAGTATTGTCACTCGGATGAAGAATTATTTTTGATTTCGTAGACTTATTTTGGGATTCAAGGGCTTTGACAAAGTCCCTCATTACCGCGATCATCGAGTCCGGCCCTGCTTCACCCGTCATTGAACTGGATGCACCTGCCTCTGTGGAAGAACACGAGTCCGAGGGGGTGCTTACGCGTGCCCTTTTTGCGACAGCAGTTTCTTGATTTGAGGCCATTCTTAAATTGGAAAAATAAAAAGAGGTCAATATCATATCGTGACCTGACCCCCCGCCCCCCATTGCACAACGTGTTGTCAACATCGTTAGCATTCAAGAAAACAGACAAAAACAAAAGCAACAGGAACAGGAAGGTTCGGCATGGGTTAAGACCCAGAAACTAAGGTTTCATTATGAATTTTGGTTAAGAATTCGAACTTGCTCATTAATTAGTTTGATGCGTAAGATAAACGAAAATTAATGAAAATTAGTAGGTAAATAATTGTAGGTGCAAACATCTGATCTATTATCCTTCATACATAAATATATATATTTTTTGTTACCTTTAAAGTGAGAAAGTAAACGATAAAAATAAGAAGTAAAAATTAAACTTCAACATGCCGATCCGGAATAGGTGACATGGGCGGGTCTCTCCTTTTTTTTACTGACTTTAACATCCCTGCATTCTATTCGCGCTATTAGATCCCATTAAAGGACTTACCTAGTCTTCATACCACTAACACAGCACAATTAATTCAGCCTCCCGAAAATAAGAAAAACTATTAAATATTCACGGATACTAAACTTGATTAGACGCAGCGAATACGGTCTTGACTATACAACAACCGTAAACCAATTAATTAGCTGAAGGCTAAAACTCACGCTTCACACGGGGCCAAAAATTTGCCTGACCGACCTTTTCAAGTGGCATAATCCCCTTTTTCCTGGCGATTCCCAAGAAATACTTTTGTGTCCCTTTTAAAAATGCACATTTCGGTGTCAAGAACGTTCGACTGTGAAACCATCTGGATGTGTCTTTGTTTACAAAGCTTACCAAACTTTTTATTTATTTTCTTACCACCTGATTGAATTGATCGCTTGACTCCACACCTGAATGTAAAGTTCGGTCTTTTCTGGCAATTTTTGCCCGGGAGCATGTGACCGGAAGCAAGTCGGGTTAAAACGGAAAATGTCAGGAATTTCAATCATTAAGATTGTGGAGGCGGTCTTTGCTTCTATATGATTTATTTGGTAATATTTTAATTAAAGATTTAGAAGCCAATAACATTAATAAGTAATAAAAATAAAAATAAAATACAAAAAAAAAGAACAAAATAAAATAAAAGAACCGAGTATTGTGCAGGATCAGGACCGCAAGCGAGGTGAAACGCATCTGAAAGAAAAGTAAAAGAGTGTTGAGTTACCCTGTTCAACACTAGTTGATTCTATATGAATTATTAAGCTATTAAAGTTACGCTCAATTAAGAAACTGTGTCAAGCTCATTTTATAAGCTTTGACTAAACAAATTTCAATCAAAATACACCAATAAAACTTAACTGAGAAAATATGTTGAAACTCAATTATTGAAAAGGTATTGCATCGAAAGATCTATACTACGGACACAGACCACTATGCCCTGGCATCGAAAAATTCTATACTACGGACACAGACCACTATGCCCTAAACGCCTATCTGTGAAAATGCAATAGACAATCCTCTATTTATTCTTAATAAATTTATATCCTCTCCATGAGGCAGGATTGCTATTCATAACCACTGATGCGACTATGCGCACCCTGCAATGCCCCGAAGATGTAATAAACAATCCTTTAATCCCTATCAAGTGGCTGGATGCTACCACAGCAACACAAGTACGACCAATCGTACCGGAAGCACAAGTTTTGAGTACTGGTACAAAAAAAAAACAATCGGGCGTCCCCACGGCGGCAGGCCAACTTCAACTCATCACACTTTAGGGCTAAATTATTATCTATCAAATAACCAAAAGCCAACTTCAAGATCTGAGTGTTCAGTTCGAAACCCCCAGTCACGACTATTCGTGCCATAATCGCCAAAACGCACACACAGTGCAAAAGGCCATGGTAAATTCTTTCAGTCCTTATCAATGAACAGCAATTAATAGAAAATGTGTCAAACATCTCTAAGGATTGATGTCCTAAACCAACGATACGACCATTCGTACCTTAATCGCCAGCAATACGACCAATCGTACGCTAAAAAAACATACCAAGCACCAAAAGAAAGATAAGCGGTAGAATAGAAATTAACATCATGCCTGACTTTTAATTATTGAGAAATATTCATCAATTATTATGAGTTGATTGAGATATTTCATTAAATAAAAGAAAAATAGAATAACCATGATAAAACAAGGTTAACTCAGTGAGAAAACTCACCTATTCAAGTGAACTCGGGCACAAAACAACACCACAACCGCACAGTTTAGTAAGCGTCACACTAATAACCGACTCTAAATATTTCTTGAAAGCAAAAGCCAAAAAACCAATCTACGCAATCGATCCAGGCTAAATTCCCAGGACGAGGGTAGAAATCATAAGTGCCTACATGGTCACTTGACATATTTATTACCAGTTAAAATAACAAAACCCTCGAGACATCGGGTTCTGCTTAAAGTTCGGTTCTTAGAAACGCTTATTACGGGCGTTGGGGAGTGTTGTGCCGAAATATTATATTACAACAAAAATTTGGTTCTTACAATAGTATAAACAGCAAGTGATTTCAATATAAATCATAACAAACACGATAAACTTACTCTTTGATGCTTCTGTGGGTCATAACGATGCCATCAATCGATGGTTTTAATATAATTCAAATAGAGACGTCGATAGAAAAGGCTCGGGAAATATGCACATGAAAATAATGAAACAGTTACTGTTCTGCATCAAAATAGCAATAAATCATACTACTCGCAAGGGGTCCGAAGCACCCCCGCGTTGGGCCTCTCTTGCCCTACTAACTCAATCAATCCATGTACCGTCTAGTACTAATATACACTCGTAACATGGACCATGGAAAATGTATAAATAAATAATATAAATGCTCTCAATATCAGTCATCAATTACTTTGTTACCTTCTGATCTTCGACAACTAGCTAGTGCCGCCCTAAAATTGATTAGTAAACGAGTTGAGGCTCGCATCCGAGAATTCTGAAGCCGCTAAGCAGTGAGTATCTCTAACCAGCAGGTACGGTCATCCGGCTGACACTACATACCCGCTAGTGTCGACTGAGGAGCATAAGAGGTACCCCCAAAACTCTTATGTATCCGCAACCCCAGAAGCATAGTACTATCCCCACCACTCGAGGTGTCGCCGGGGTTTTTCTTCATCAGGATATGCATATACATTATCAACAACAAAAATAACTTTGCCTAGGTCTTACCAACTTAACACCCCTCTTCGGTAGGGCCCCCAACCAGTTATCGCACACCGCTACTTTCACAGAACCACTCCCTTTCGATGCCGGCACCATTCTCTACTATTTTGCTCAATCTCGCGCACTTCAAACATTCACCCTCTCTTCCCTCCTACATTCCAGAGCCCCCCTGTATTCTAGGCATGTGTCCCTTATTCCTCTTATCGACTTTGGTCTCCAGTTTTACCATTTCACTTTTACCAGTATTTAATTATCTTGGGACGTAGGCCTGACTGAATTAGGTTATTAAAACAGCTAGAGTAAACAAAAGTTGTATATTGATTATAAGCCAATTAATGGGAATATAAAAGTAGTAATTAATTTTATAAAAATAGAAAAATATTGAAATATATAAAAAAATAGATTTTACAAACGATAATTTTAAAATAGCGATTGACACTCTCCAAAAAAGATATGTAAATAAACCTCGGCTGGTAAACGCGCATATTAAATTCTTAATGGAAATGCCTTCCGTCGGCAAATGTACACCGCAAAGTTTAAGAGAATTTTTGACCCGGTCCAAGCAAAATTTAAATGCTTTGTCCAATCTCGCTACAAGTGAAGAACTTTATGAGCTGTTCACTGTGTATTTGCTTGAACAGCAACTTGATTTGAATACGCGTAAAGATTTTGAATCGCACAGAAACCCTCTAATTTGCCAACTCTTAACGAATTTATTCTTTTTCTTGAGGATAAATGTATTAAATTAGAAAATTTAAATCCCGATTCTCAGTTTGTGAGTAATAGAACTGGTGGTACACGAGCTTCTCATCTGTTAGGTGTCCCGCTCCCCCTTTACCCCGAAAATAAACCTCAAACTGTCGATTTTTGTTTTTATTGCAACGTAACCGAACATATAAATGCGATAAGTTTATCAACCTGATCGTCGCGGAACATTTGAAATATGTTAGAACAAAGGGGCTTCGTATAAATTGTTTGGGCACAAAGCACCGTGTTTTAGAGTGTAAATCTAGAAAATGTTACATTTGTTCAGGTTCACACCACACTTTACTACATATTAACGCACCGCAAGGTAATTTTAGGTCAAATAATAATAATCAGCAAAACTCACAAAACGGTGGAGGTTCACCTAGATCGGGTTTATCAGCTTTTGGGTGACAACATTCAGAAGTTCTGTTAGCAACGGCTACAGTGACTCTTTACACCGCGGATAATAAATCCATACTAGCGAAAGTTCTTTTAGATCCCGGGTCTCAGGTGTCTATAGTTTGTGAGGAATTGGTGCAGAAGTTAAGGGTCAGGCCGCTTGATAGGATTTTTCAAATTTCAGGAATTGCTGATAGTAACACTATTTCGAGAAAAATGATAAATCTCACTATTTTTTCAAACCTGAACTCGGAGTTCTCGGTTGAGCTAAATTGTGTGGTTTTGAATAAGATTACTTGCAAATTACCCCAAGCCCCAATCAGTGTTTCTACTCTGCAACTGCCTCAGGATATAACACTTGCAGATCCCAGTTTTTTTACCCCATCTCCTATCGACATTCTAATAGGTGCAGATGTTTACTACTCGATTTTGTCCGACGAATTGATCAAATTAGGCCCGAATCTTTCTATGCTATTTAACACACATTTTGGTTGGATAGTAGCTGGAAATGTCCCCGGTATTAATTTAGTTGCCGCATCTCATAGGGTCACAACCCCGCTTGAGTTAAGCAAGTTTCGTTGTTTTTACAAACGAATAATCTCGATGAATATTTAACGAGTTTTTGGTCTCTCGAAGGAGTTCCGACAGCAACAACCCCTATTATGTCCCCCGAAGATGAACTAACGGAAAAATTGTTTCTTGAGACCACAAAGGTTTTACCCGATGGTTCTTATCAAATTGATATGCCTTTCAAATCTGACACGGAATATTTGAAGTTGGGAGAGTCATTTTCAGTAGCCCGAAAAAGGTTTTTGAACTTGGAAAATCGGTTTAGACGAGATCCACAATTATTTTCCGATTATAAGGCTTTCATAGATAATTATGTTGAGGCAGATTAGGGCAAATATATTCCTTTAGAACAGCAAAACGAACGTGGTGAAAATAAATATTACATTCCGCACCATTGTGTTCTGAAAGAGAGTAGTTCTACAACGAAGTTGCGCGTGGTTTACGATGCGTCATGCAAAACTTCTACTAACATTTCTTTAAATGACCTCACGCTGAAGGGTTTTGCAGTTCAACCGGAACTATATGACGTTCTTTGTAGGTTTCGTATATCAAAGTTTGTCGTGACTTGTGACATCTAGAAGATGTACTTGCAAATTAAAGTTAACCCGAAACACACCTTTTTACAAAACACCATATGGAGTGAAAACGATGCTGAAGACTTTAAATGCATAGAATTGCTCACAGTTATTTTTGGTACCTAGTTTGCTCCTTATATTGCCACAAGGGTTCTGAAAAACGTAGCTTTGAAAAATTCAGAATCGTTTCCTCTAGCGTCTTATATTTTATTCAACTCGACATATGTTGGTGACATTTTGTGTTCATGTGACACTTCTGACGAATTACTCAATAGTTTATCACAGCTAAACTGTTTGTTGAGGTTATCGGGATTCAATTTATACAAGTTTTGCTCTAACGCCCCAGGACTTTTTGAAAATGGTACCTAGACTCACAATTATGACATCAAGGTAGAAAACGGCTCTAATAAGGTTATAGGATTGATGTTGAAGTCTGATGAAGATTTATTTTGTGTATCTGGGCCGAAAATAACCCCGAATAACAGTTATTCAAAGAGAGAGGTGTTATCCAAGATTGCTCAAATGTACGACCCCTTGGGATTCATCAATCCGGTTATCGTCATTGGAAAGTATCTCATGCAGCAGATCTGGCTAAGTAAAATTGCATGAGACGAGAAACTACCCGAAGGTTTACTTAGTGAATGGAAAGTTTTTGTACAGGATCTCTCGAATTTAGCTCAATTGAAAATTCCCCGTTGGTTGTTTAAAAATTACGAAATTTGTTTCCTGGAGTACATGGATTTTCGGATGCCAGCCAGATAGCGTACGGAGCTTGTCTGTACGTTCGCGCAATTTACATTGATGGTTCTGTTACATGCAACTTAGTAACTGCCAAATCACGAATTGCCCCAATTAAAACAGTTTCATTGCCCCGATTAGAATTGTGTGGTATGGTCATGTTAGCCAAGTTGTCTCAAAGAGTTTTACAAATTTTCTCAAATCGAATTGAATTCAGCACGGTAAACCTCTGGACAGATTCGCAGGTTTCCTCTTTCCATTGAGTTGGATCAAGTCCCACCCATCACGGTGGACGACGTTTGTATCAAACCGAGTAAGTCAGGTTCAGGATTTGACTTCTAACTGTAAATGGCATATGTGAAATCCTCGGAAAACCCAGCAGACATTCTCTCACGCGGAAGCTCAGCAAAGGATTTGGCTAATTCGGAATTTCGGTTTCACGGTCCTAATTTTCTTCTTAGTTCAAAACTCTCTTTGGACGAATTTGAGGGTAAAGTTCAGATAACGAATACTGTTGTACGATACCCGAACAACGCAAAATTGTTAACGTGAATATCACTCCCACATTATTTACTTTGTTAACTCAAAGATTCGCAAGTTTCACTCGTTGGCAAAGAACTCTTGGTTGGTGTCTCAGATTTATGGAAAATGCTAGATGCACCACTCGCAAAATGTCCAGCTCTCTTTCAGTAATTGAGCTGAGTAACTCTTTAAAATTAATCATAAAAAACTACGTCTTGGTATTCCACTAACGAATAAGGCCATAATATCTCTTAAACTTTTTTTAGATTCTGACGAAATTTTGCGTGTCGGTGGACGTTTATCGAATGCTCCGATACTCTATAACTAAAGACACCCTATTTTTTCCCATCAAAGAATCACGTTGTTTCGTTGTTAATGAAAACAGAGCAGATTCGATTAGGACATGCAGGTGCTCAAACGGTTTTGTCTAATGTTCGGTTGGAATATTGGCCTTTAAATGCCCTTAGAGACATTAAACGCATAATCAGAAGTTGTGGAACTTGTTTCAGATTTTCTTCAGACAACCTTGCCAGCAGCTTATGTCTGACTTGCCCAAAGATAGAGTTTCACCCTCTCGTCCTTTTCAAATGGTAGGAGTGGATTTCGCGGGACCATTCTTTATTAAATCGTCACGGTTAAAACGAGCCCCAGTTCAGAAGTGTTACGCAGCTATTTTCATTTGCATGTCTACAAAGGCATGTCACATTGAGGTGGTTTCAGATCTGACCACTCAAGCATTTTTAGCTACCCTGAAAAGATTTATTTCACGAAGAGGAAATCCAACACTGATTTTTAGTGACAACGGCTCAAATTTTCACAGTGCTCGAAATTTTCTATGAGATTTATACACTTTTCTTCGAAAGGACGCTAACTTTGAGCCTTTTCACGATTATCTTGCGACTCTCGAAATACAGTGGACGTTTATTCCTCCACGTAGCCCTCACTGGGGAGGTTTATGGGAAGCAGCTGTTAAGGGCGCCAATATTCACCTAGTAAGAATCGTTGGTAACTCAAATTTGACCTTCGAAGAGTTGAGTACAGTTTTTTTACAGATCGAAGCAATATTGAATTCACGGCCTCTTTGTGCACTTTCCAATGATCTCTCAGATTTAGATTATCTTATTCCTGGCCATTTTTTAATTGGGGCTCCTCTTTCCGCTTTCCCGGACATAAACATTTCTGAGAAATCTGACAACAGACTCACATTTTGGCAACGGTGTGTTAAAATGCAGCTACAGTTCTGGAACTGTTGGTCAGTTGAGTATTTGAACAGGCTACAAAATCGACCTAAATGGTTGGCGTCTAAGGAAAATCTGAAGGTTTTGCAACTAGTGTTACTTAAGGAAGATAATACACCTCCTTTAGTGTGGAGCCGAGCCCGCATAGAACAAATTATCCGGGGACCAGATGGAAAGGTTCGTGTTGTCAAAGTGAGAACTAAAAACTGACTTATTCACTAGACCTATTACAAAAATATGCCCGTTTCCGAAGGAGTTGCAAGAATGTAACGATTAACTAGTAACAGCATATATATTTATTTTTAGTGGTTCTTTTATTTTGACAAGTTTTAGTAATCTTTTCTTTTTTTTGCGGGGGGGAGGGGGAGTATGTTGTAAAAAAAAACAGCGGAATAAATATGAGCTTTTTATCAAAGGGAAGCACCGCCTCTCAAAGACTAGCCGACGCTTTCACGCGGCCCGCTGCAGCTGCCTGTCAGTAATAAATCAAGCACTGGAATTTGGTCTACGTCACGTAAATGCAAATGGCTGCCGCCGGGCCCCTCATATCCTTGTGATTTGATTGGTGCCGCCACCTCCTTTGGAGTTGGGCTCGCTGCTGGTTGGTGGTATTTTCCCGCGCTTTTATAGATTGGTGATTAGTTTTAAGTTTTATATATTTTAAAAACACTCTTGCGCAGACACTCGTTGGAGACACTCTCAACTACGCTCTCTCGAATTCGCACAACTATTCGTACCTTTTGTAAATTGACAATAAACCCGGTTGTAATTAAATAAAATACCAGTTAGTGAATTCCGCTTTTGTAATTTCTGAACCAAGCACTTACCCGGAGTGCCAGAAGCTACGCACTCCACCCCTCTTTGTGTGTAACTCGCACAACCATCTTCCCCATGCCCATGCAAAATTTTAAATCATGAAAATGCTTGGTTACTTTATGAATTACTTTTGAAAAAGACCTCTGAATTCTGCCAATTTACATGTAAAAAAATCGAAATGTCGGCAAGTGAAACTGCCCACTTAATTGACTGGGCCAGGAAATTAACGGTCAATTTAAATAAAAAGCTTTGATTGTCAATTAAAGTACGTCATGTGAGGTGTCATTTTAAAGAGCATCATTTATTCTGTCCAATGATCACATTTTCAATTTGCTTCTACCAGCAGATTTTCCAGAAAAGTTCATTTTCTAAATTTATGCCCTCGCCAGCGCCATATAGTCGCCACTGGTCAGGGTGGTATCGATTTTTTCTGCAGTACCCTTTCGAGGATAAGAATTACCGAGGGGATGGTTCCGAGGATCTTCGGAAAGAGAAGACCTTCGGTTTTTGAACTCGGTAGAGTTACGATCTAAAAACGACGATCTAACCGGGAAGACGGAAAAGTTCGAATTTTACCCCGAGAGAAAGTCAGTGCTGTGCTACGCATTTTGAGTATCGCCAATTCGTAATTTTTCCCCTTTTTGACTCTCGTTTTAGTCCGCCGCGCTAATTATTTGTATTTTTAATTAGTGCCAAAACAATACCCCTCTTATTGCCCGCCTACGATTCCTGAGAAATCTGAAAATTGTCTTTTTTTATTATATTTCGGGGCCTCGTCCTCAAGATCACTAATGCCCGTTCTCACCAATAATACCTTAAGCTCCGAATAGGTAAGGGCCGCATAAAAGTTAAGTGACACTTGGGTCAATCTGTATTGCACCATTTCTTTTAAATAAAAGCTTAAGCAAGTGTCGAATAAATTTGGCAATGTTGAATCTCTTCGACGGATTCTAGAGATTTTCATTTTCACTAACAATTATATAATTACAGTTTTGGCATTTGTCAACCGGAGCATTAAAATTGCATAGATAAAATAAATTTGTCCAGCTCCGAAGCCACGAGATCCTGCACAAATCCCCCTGAAGAGTATTACTGAAGTGATCTTGTTATTGTTGTTTTAAGACAATATGATGTTAGTTGCGTCCATGGTCCAAGGTAAACAGTGCGCCAAGTGTCTGGAATTATTTTCAAAACCAAGAGCCACAAATTCCATATAGGGTATAAAGCCATACATAAACAGATTAGTTAATTGTAACATTTGTGGCCGCAAGAGTTCCAGGAAAGCTCTGCTAGAGCTGCGTTACTAAGCAAGAATTTTTAAAGTGATTTTTGATTGTGATGGTTTAAAGCCTCACAAGTGCGATCATTGCCAGTCCTGAACGGATGACCAGAGCAGTCTTCACCAGTATGTGATATATGCGATCATAAAATAAAATAATAGCCGAGGCGCAAAACTGCAAAATAATAAAAATTCTTTACTTTTTTTAGATTGAGTTGTAATTTTTGTTTGACAGCTTTCTTTCCAGCTTGCACCTGCGAACGATTCTCACTTAAAGTTAAGGACGAAATAAGCCGCGGAATTTCTAGGCTTAGACAAGCCACCCTTAAAATGATGCTTATTATGTGGTGCAATGGTATTGCTTGTTTATGTGCCACTTAACCTTAAGTATACTTAAATTTTCCTTGGTGCGAAAGGGCATAAGTAGGGGTCCACACAAAATCATCCAAAGTAAAAACATCAAAAAAAAAAACGTCCAAATTAATTCAGTCCACTGATGATTTTGTCCAAAATAAAAACATCCACCGAAATTCCATCCAAACCAATTTTCATCCAAAGTATTAACATCCAAAATTCTTCGATCCACCGTATTTTCATCCAACGAAAAATAATCCAAAGTGTCCGTAAATGACCTTCAAACAGGGAGTGGTTACCAGACTACTTTCCGGTATTTTAATATTTTGAGTGTTGTCGGTCGAGTATGTTTATTGTTATAAAAAAAAACATAACCTAATTTTAAAATAAAGGGATTTTCCATTTAAGTAGAAATTGTTCATCTTTAATGTTTAATATTTCAGTTTTTCTTACAATTTTAGCATTAGTTGCTATATTTTCCAATATTACAAGATTTAACCCACGTCAATAACAAAATTCCTTAGTTTTATGAAGTGCTGTGTTACAATAATTCCAAAAATTGATGATCCTTTCCATGTATAGAAAAGCATTAAAAGCAGTTCATAAATCATAAATTTGAAATCTTTCCCTGAAAAGTCAACAAGGCTCCTGTGGCTGTTACTTGTAAACAGGCATCTGCATATGCAGATATGCTTTTTTCACTATAAGCCAGATGCGAGGCCAGCTAATTATAAAGAAGGTAAAACGTATAAATATATATACAGGGTGAGTCATAATGGGAGGACGAAAATTAAATCTCATATTCTTTGGTCGATTTTAAGGGGGGCTTGTCATACATTTGTGTTACCTATCGAGCTTCCTTAAAAAGTTACGGGGTGTTGAAATTAGAATTTCAAAATGCATATATATATCTTGATTATTTCAAAAGGGTAAGAGATATTTTAATGGAATTTGGTATGTTTCGACATCTGGGGAAGGCGCATAATTTGCAATAAAAAATTTTTTTTTATTTTCGCCAGTGGCGCGGGTACCAGCACCTCGACTCATATTACTCGAAGGAAAATTGGTACGCCACTGGTTTTCGAAAAATAAAATCTAATTATTCACTTCTCCATTCATCTCGGAATAAAAATGTCCTCTTGGTTTTTCAGTACGACGAACCGTTTCTGAGTAAATAAATAAAAACCATTGTAATGTAGCCTAGTCTCGCCCAACGCATTTAAAATTGATGAAAAATCTAAAATATCAAAATTCCATTTCTTATGGCTTGAATATTAAAACCTATTGATATGCAACATAATTCAACCCATAAACTGCGCGACTATTGCCGTACTGCTTAAAATGGCTATATCGCAATGCTTCTTAGTTATTTACTCAATTACAGTTCTACGAAATAGTAGATTATGTCACTAGGAGTAAAAGTGGGTCTTTTCGTGCTGAGCCCAGAGATTGACGGCCGAAGCGGAGCTGAGGCCTGCAACTTGGCGAAGCACAAAAAGATCTTTTACTCCGAGTAACATATACTATTTTTTTTTCAAGCATGCAAGATATAAGAAATCTATTTAAAAGTGGTTCAGTTTTGCAATTTTCTCTCATCCTCTTTAAGCGGGTCTAGGTACTTACCCAATTAGTGGTGTATATTATTTGTAAAATACATAGAATATGTTGGAATGGTAGTTTTCAATGTTCAATGGTTTTAATGTATTAAATAATAACCAATGATTACGGTAAACTAAGAATTTGTAGCATTTTTTCAATACTAAATTAATAAATGTCACATTGACAGATAAATATGATGACGCGCATGACATTTAACAGACTAATTCAGAATTCGAGAACCTATGCGATTTCGACTAATAACGGTTTCGGATGGTGCTCTTGAGTGCTCTGAGAGTATTTCTGTCCTTTGTTTTTTCAACAAGAATGTAAAGATGGCAATACACTCAGATCGGTTTATCTGGTGTCATCTATTATTAAAATAATTTTGGTAAATGAAAATCGTTTATATATGCGCCACCATGACACTAGCGGTGACTTTTGACTTTACTTTTACTGCCTAGGACTTTTTTGCTACTTTTTTGGTCTCAAGATTTGAAAGCCCACTTTAGGTGTGCGTATGGAGAAAACAAATGACGTACTTTTAGTCCGCTTGAAAAAAATAGTTATTTATGTATTAAGAGCGAAAACTACAACTTTTTTGCTCGGAGAGTGAAGTTTGCCGCTCGACGCGAAGCGGAGAGCGGCAATCACTCGAGAGCAAAAAAGTTACTTTTTGCTCGTAATGCATACAACGTTTTTTCTACAAACAATAAATTCCAAATAATCTGAAATTTGAATGAAGACACAATCTGAAAATTTAAATCAAAGTGACAATGACGTTTTAAATATTTGGTTGAGTGGTGGTAGTTGCTATTGACAGCAAGCGATAAAATCTTTTTTGCTTGCTGTCCTGGGCAACGCGCGGAAAAGTAAACTCACATTCTGATCCTCAAAAATGGTTAGGTTTTCGTTTGTCTAATGAAAGCGTAAAATGCGTCATTATTTGACGTTTGTAGAAAAAAAAAATTAAGTGAGCTTTTTGCTTCGGAATTGTAGTGGCGGATAAGATAAGACAAACTAAGATAAGATTTTAATTCACGAGAATTCAAAAACTTGAAGAGGGCATTTTTATTTAGAGATGGATGGGGAATTGAAAAATTAGATTTTTTTTTTCTGAAGCAAGGGGCGTACATCACATCAAACTTTAATGCTGTTCTCAGACTACTTAAAATGGCGGTACAGCAATGATTTTTATTAATTTACTCATATACCCTGCGTTGTACTAAAAAATCTGAAGAGGGGTTATTTCTTCAGAGATGGTTGAGGATTGAAAAATTAAATTTCGTTTTTCGAAAAACCAGTGGCGTACCGTTTTCACTTCGAATAATATGTGTCAACGTGCTGGTACGCACGCCACTGGAGGAAATAAAAATAATTTTTTTATTGCAAAATGTGCACCTTTTATAGTAGTCCATACATACCAAACTTCATTAAAATATCTCTTAACCTTTCGGAATAATCAAGATATATGCATTTTAAAATTTTAACTTCATCACCTTGTAACTTTTTAACGAAGCTCGATAGGTAACACACATGTATGACAAGCCCCCCTTAAAATCGACCAAAGAATATGAGATTTCATTTTCGTCCTCCCATTATGACTCATCCTGTATAGTGTCTATTAACACACATTTTATTACTAGCTTGGTTACTTTTTAAGGCCCCAATATGATATGGAAAGGAGTATTAGAGGGCACCGTCTAAAACGTGATGCTGTACCATCATGCAATTTACCTCAAACTGTTCCAAATACAAAATGGTGGATTCACAAGCCACTCGAGAACTTCAAGCAAAGAAAAGAAACCTAAAAAAATTGAAGCTGTCTGCGAGTGCAATTATGTACCTATATATAAGTTTTATCAAAAAACTCCTAATAAGCATAAATAACAGGGTATTGATTATAAAAATTAACATCAATTTATAGGATATTCAATTCATTAGTATGCAGCCTGAAACACAACCTCCATCAGATCTCAATATCAGTCATCCAATTGGTGATGAAAAAGAAGGGGAATTTTCTAAGACGGATAAGGGCCACTGTGAAGTTGGGTTAGAGGTCTTTCAGAGACGTAGCAGTGCAAGTAAATACCCCAAAGATTAAAAAACTTTGCAATTTAAATGATCCAGATTTAAAGCTAAATAGTTAAATTTTAGACATACATTGACAGACATTTGATTCAAGAAACGTGAAATATTCTTCTAGGGACAGTCTCGTATAGTTGTGAAGACAAGGGCAATGAAGATGTTCAGGCTAAAGCATACACAAACAGGGACACTTTTTTAAATTTTCGTATTTATATGACTTTATTTATTATTTATTTTTATATTCTCTATAATTCTCCAATTTTTAAAAGTGATGTTATATTTTTATCTGTCCTATTTTTTAAAAGTGGAGGGATAAAGCGCGCGAACTTTTAATTTGAATCACAAATTTATTTTATGATTGCTTGTTGAATAGTTGTAAAGTTGTAATATTAAATTATATTATTCAATAAACTTTTCATAATACCAAACCCGATTTATTCGTAATTATATTAAGACTTTAGCGTTATTTTACATAAAAGGGCGCAGATGTTTTGTGAATAATTGGAAAAGTTTTTTGTACGTTCATTAAAGATCAGTATCTTGGTGGGTCACGTAGGTGAATTTTTATCACCAAAATTTCACGTAAAATAAACGTGATATTTTTTCATTTTCATTGATATTTATGACGTTTAATATGGTCATATAATCACGTTATATTCACGTCATAGGTGATTTTCTGGTCGACTGGATATTGTCTAGGGGTCCTTAACTTTAGATTTACCTAAATTTGCTTGGCGCAAATAGGGGTAAGAAATTCGTTGATGTAATGTTGGCATTAATTTTGATACCAATGTGTTTCTTATGGACGTCAAATATAGGTACGAAGGTCGGGTTTAGGCATTATTTCTTTTTGTTTATGCACCCTAGAGCATTATTTTTAATATAAATGACTTTGATAGAAGTCAATTATATAGACCGGTCGCACATTAACGTTACTTTGGTCCGCAACGCAAAACCTCTTAAATCGTTCTTGGTTACTCTATTAAAGTAAAGCGTTACAGAAAAATCGTTACTTAAAAAGTAACACTTTATCTTAAAGCAAGGGTTACTTTGAAGTAATTCGTTAGGTACTATAAAACTACGTGTTACTTTTAGAGTAAAGCGTTAATTTTGGAGTTCCACTCTGAGAGCAGGTACTGTCATGTTTAAATTTTGATATAGTCGATGCGAATTCACAATCGTACCATAAGTAGTTCGAAGGCATAGGTTCAATAACTGCAAACAGGATGGCTATTATATTCACATATACCTATCTAATTATATTAGGTTTATTCAAACACGCCAGAAAACCGTTCCAGAATCGTTAGAAAATCATTCTGGCCAACATTCTAGTAAAAATTCCAAATCGAAATTAGCAATTTAGCTCTGGTACCCTGTTTTTGGGGCTGGCGAAAATAGTGTCATACAGCTTGACAAATGGTATAGGGAATGGAACACGATTGAGTACCTCTGTAATAAGCTCGTCCATCACCAAGCCTGCCAGCACCGGACTAGCCGGATTACCCATTGCCGAGCCGTCCAGCTGTTCATAAAACTTTCCCTCAAATGTAAAATAGCTGTGATCGAAAAGGAACCCAATCAATTCACATGAGGACCCCCTAGACAATGTTGTGTAAGCCGAGATGTGCCTGCAGTTCTTCCGAACTGTAGCCAAGACCAGGTCCCTAGGAATGTTGGTAAACAACGACACCACGCCCAAAGAAACCAAGACACAGTCGACCGGCAATTTTACAGACTGCAAAATCCACAAACTCAAAAGAATTTTTAATAGTGTAGTGGTGAGTACTGGTGACGTTAAATAGAGTGCTATGTAAAAATTGAGCTATTTTATAGGTAGGCGAATTAACGCAACTCACTACCGGTCTAAGGCTTAAATTAGGTTCGTGGGTTTTCCTCATCCCATACATACGAGGTGACACACCAACGTACGTTTTTAATTGTCTTAAAGATTTGCCATTATTGAATATCGTTGAAGATCTTGAGTCATGTATCCAAACACAAATTCCGGACGAGAATGAAACACGAAATGAGATAAGGGCCCAGTGTATAAATTCTATCATGCTATGTTGCTATTCATTAAAGTAGCAACATGAATGCAGACAATACCAACAAATAATAGTCATGCGCTCAGAAAAGGGTAATTCGACAGTTTTAATATTGAAGAACGAATATTTGGCTTGTATGAATGATATTCTTGTAGACCGAGAAACATATACTGCGCTGTGATCCTACGTCTCGAATACACAATAAGGTGAATTGCCTTGTTGTGAATTTACAACAAGGTGGTTTCATCACCGAATGGTGTGGCAAGACAATTAAAAACTTACAATGGTGTGTCACCTCGTATGTATGGGCTGACGAAAACCCACAAAAGTATATTATTAAACGAGCTTTTATGATAGCCATTATTCCCTTAGGGGGACGTTTGCATCATGAGCCGTAGGCGAGGGGCGCAAGTCTCCCGGGGGAATAATGGCCATAAAAAGCGAGTATAATACTATACTTTGTCCACCACCATTGTCTACTAATAAGTACAAATTATAAAATCTATAGGTAGTGTACATAAAATTATTGAAATGTCAAAGTGACACTCGCGTTTGACGGCAAAACCGGTGCCGCCAGTGCATTTTTATGCTGCGCAACGCCACCTAGACAATATAAGGCCTGGAAGCGACCGAGCGAGAGAGCGGTGACGTCATCATATGTGGTACGAAAATTCGACGACCGATTCAACGTTCAAAACCCGAAGGTTTTGGAAAGCTTTTTAGGTGAATACTTTGGTAATTGGGATCATTATGCTCTACATAGACATACTTACCATCTAATTTTCAAAGGTGCCTGCTTTCGTAATAGGGATTTAGATGGAAAAAATAAAAATATTTGATAATTTTAAAACATTATAATATTAAATAAAAAACAAACAAATTAAATATACATGTGACAAAATACCCCGCAGAAAACACTATTTGGTTCATTGCACACACTACCTACACACTTTGTCTTATACTAGAGGAATTCCTTCTTTTGCAAACAGGAATTGGTTGATTTGATTCTCGACAACTAGACCTAGGAAACAAATATAAAAATCTGTGATGGATTTGGATAAGATATTTGTAACAAACTAACTATAGCACCAACATAACACAACAAAATGTTTAAAAAAAAGTCCTACCTGGAACTAATCTTGGAACATGTAATAATAACGGTAGGGCTTCTAAGGACTGGCCAGTTCTTTCACACATGTAAGTATGTTACTTTCCTCTACATTTCATGTGAATGAAAATGTAACTCGCATACCTAAAATTAAAAAAAACCCAATTAATTCTGCTGATTTTTTTAATATGAGAGGTTTTTTCCGAAGATATTCCTATACTTACGTTTATGTAGTGTTGTATGAGGTTATGTTAGTTACAGACTTACCCTGCTAGGTATGTATATTTGTTATAAAATTATTCCTTCTAATACCGCAAACCCACTTTTCTTTTAAAATAACATTCTCTGGAAATCTAAGCACTGAATTTCGCGGACCAGTCTTATAATTACTTGCAATTGCATCTCTCTATACAGCAACCGTGAGGCATGCGATGGTTTGCTAACTTTTGAAACTTTAATTCCGAGCTAATCCACCTAAAACTAAAATGCACGTTTCTAGAAAAGACACAGAACTGTTAATTATACAAATGTAGGCAAAAAACAACTTGAATATCCACGAAAAATGCAAAACTAGGAGCAAAATACTACTAAAGGCCTTATGGAACAGCTGACCCGTCGTACCACTCTGGCGGCCATTAAAATATCGCTTCCAGGCCTTATGTCTAGGTGGCATTGTGCTGCGGCGTTTGATTTTGCGTTGTTGCCTACTCCTACTAGTTTCCAAGGTAACATATATAACTTAGGCTGGGTTTACCCAACTTCTTTATTCTTAATTCCTTATTTCTAATTCTTATTTGCTAATTCTTAAGGAGTCAAAACCATGTTAATTAATGACACTGTTTATACAAGTTCCTAATTCTTAATTCTTAATTTTCGTTCTTAGTGCTTAACCTTGAAAGTTCCCAATTTTTAACTTTTAGCAATTAAGCATTAAGAATTAAGAAAAATGTTGCATTGCGCATGTCCAGTCGACTGACATTTTGACGTTTGACGCTGTGGCGGATGTCATCTGCCATTCTCCGCCTCAGACCAAATAGAAAACAATTGAATATAGAAGTAGTCAAGGCCTCAAAAATGTAGCTTGGAACCCGAAGATCAGCCCGGTTGCTAACTAATCCGCATGCGTCCTCTAAACAGTTAAGCTTCATTTTTGCCGACGTCGAGCCAATCGACGTTGGCTAAAGGAATTTCTCAGCCAAACAACATCGTCATAATTTTCGTGACGTAAAATGCAAAAGCGCTTGGTGTTAGTATAGAACCTTTTTCCTGATCATCGTACAATTTATAAAATTGTAAATCGTAAACATCCAAAAAATACAATTTTGGTTGTAAATTTTGGCTTTTTAGCAGCTTTAGTTTGTGTTGGTGTTGATTTAATTTCAAATTTAAATTATTTCAATAGCCTTTCAGTTTATTGCTGTACTATTTTGCTTTTTTCTGCTGTTCTGTTAAGTTCTGTGCTATTAAATGATTACTTTAAACTTGAAACTGAAGATTCCGGAACCTTTCAACATTACTCTATTTGCAATTATTAACAAGCCCAAATATCCATAAAAAAAACGTGGATGCCAAGAAGAACAAAATTATAAACGTGCAATGCATAGTGTGAGATGCTGAAAAACCTCCAATGGATGGAGTTTTCTTGGGGTGACTAGATGTAGTATGTATTTACTTTTTTTTTATACTTGTAGATTTGTATGTAGGTAACTAAGGGATAACATTTTTATTGGCAAGGTTGCGTAACTAAAAGCTTTGGAAGAAATCTTCACAATTAAATAGATGCCATACTATAGCAACATCAGTACCTAGCATTTTTGCACTTTATTAAAAAGTCTATTTTTCTAAAATAAATATGAGAGAAAAAGGAATTTTCTCTCATATGTATCTAGTTGAATGAGTATCGGAAAAGTAGTTAGTTAGGTATTTAGGTAGCTACTTATATGATATGAAGTACTACCTATTTTTATTTTTACTTAAATGTTGTTGGTGTAGGTAATATACTACCAACTACCATAAACTTTGAACTCATATTTTGAACATGATAAGACCAATAATGGATTCCAACCCAGGAAATGATGAGGAGGATTATAATTTAAGAAGTGTTGAAGCTTGTCATAAGAGTTATTTAATAGAATTGGAGGTAGCTAATAATTTTTTTTTAAATCTTTTCAGATTTCTATAGGATCCAGTGGTTAAAGTTTCTGGCATAGATTTTAGTGTTGGTTGTGGGGTTATGCATCTAGGAGAAATTGACTTCACCATCCGGAGCCACTTTATAGGCGAATGGCACTTTATGGCAGAAGACCTGGGAAAGAAAAAGTTGAGTAAATATGCTGCTCCCACTATTTTAAGTCCAGGTAATTAGAAATTATTCTTTATGCAAAACTAATTTTTGTTTTTCTTCTAAATTTAGAACTACCTGTTAAATTTAACTGTTGGGTACTGATAGTTTTCCGAGCCTTACATGATGAGAGATTTAGATAGAGATCAGAAATTGTGACACAATATGTAGAGAAAAAAAAACATTGATTTATTTTTTTTAGCTATAAATGGTGGGTTTGTCATGAGAATAAAGAATAACGTTTAAGAATGAAAGAATCTCGGAAAGAATAAGATAATGGTTGGTTACACATTAATCAAAACATGTGATTATTAAACAAATATTGCTTAATGCTTACCTAAGGATTAAGCTATCTTTCAATTTAAATGGTTTTATGTTTAATTAATAATGTAGGTAGGTTATTCCTAAGCTCATTCCTAAGTAAAACCATATTCTTATGCTTAAGGCCATATTGTTATTCTGATGTATAAACAGCACAAAGTAATTTGTTCTGTAGACCCTATAGAGCATGTCATGCTTACAATATTTTTCTTCTATGTCTCAATTAAAGGTTCAATAACACTGATGATATTATATACCTAGAACATTTAGGTACATCCACAACCTACAGGATGATAGGATACTAGAAAATATTGACAAACAACACCATGGAGTTTGGGCAACATCAAGTGTCCTTCAGAGGATTTATGCAATTTGGCACTTTGACAACTTTGAATTTTATCTTTTCAAAACTCAAAGGATTTTCTAAATGTTAGATTTTCGACCAACTTTGGAAAAACAATGTGAAGCAAAAGATACATTGCAGCATGGGCTTTCTTGTCCAAACTGTGTAACTTTTTTCCACAAGTTTTGATGACATTCTGAGTAGTATCCTTATCATAAGACTTTGGAAACTATCAGTCCCTATTGCCAGACTCTGACCCTGTATATAATTTCCTATAACCTGGTATGAACTTTTGTAACATTAAAGGAAGAAATACAGGGTGATCGTTTGGAGTTTAACCATGGGGATCTTGGTTATTTGAAGAGATACAACGAAGGTTAAATTAGGGCAAAGTTGCGCAATTAGAAGTCTATAAAAGTTGTTTTCAAATTTTGAAAACTTCGGCTGGTTTTGGAAATATTCACAAAACGTTTTTATTTTTTCTAGCCTTAATTTAATGAGTTAATTAAAAACAATTTAACACTTCTTCATAGCCACTTTTTGCTTTCTTCAACGCGGTATTTTCAAATTTAAAATCCGACGTTTCATTTTCATGCAAACAACATTGCTTCAATTTTTTTTAGATACAGTCCTGTATTTTTTATATCAGATTCTGAATCTCCCTGTAACTCTGCAAAAATTAATACGCAACAATTAATAATTCATTTTTAAATTTAATTAGAAAGAGCAAGTGCCTTAATAAGGCATTGCTCTTTCTAATTAAAATATGGTACTTATACAGACAATGCAGTCAGATGAGGGTGTACAGTTATTTATGTTCTATTTAAAATTATATAATATATATCTGTCAGTTTTTTGCTCCAGCATGGATAAGTCTTAATAGTTATTTTCATAGTTAAGTTTCATTTTCACAGTTAATAGTCACTAAGGCTTAATAGTTGTTTTCATTAACCGACCGCCCTTATCGCTTTGGCGGAATGTATGACCGTTAATATATTTATTTCCTGTCAATCTCTTAGGTCCAAAATTCAAGTTTGATGAGTGTACAACCATTGATATGGAGGAACCGCAGAAGGCAAAATATGTTCGTCGCAAGAGCGTCACATTATTTTCAAAGGCAAAACAATTAAGAGGGTCCAAGACCCGAATAAAATCTTTGAGATCTCTTCTAATTCTTCTCAGGAAAAAGGAACTTCTATCTAATGAATCCATAGATCATCTACTGGAAAGATTGTTTTATTATATAATATGACAATAATAATTTATAATAATTATCATGTTAGCTCTACTTCAAAGCACAGATTGTTAAAACATAGATAATTTAAAAAAAAATCTCAAAATCAGTTATTGAATACAGGATGTTAAAACATTATTTTGCTCTTTAGTTTTTAATTTATTTTTATTTAGGTATGGTTTTTATAATTCTTATATACTTATCAAGACTTGTAATAACTGACACAAAAAAAAAAAATAACAAATTAACCTTACATATTTTTTGAGCCTCGTATGTTTTGAAATAGTTTCAATTATTAATAAATGTAATCGCCTTATTTGACTTTAATAGCTTAACAAAGAAATAAAACTTATCGAAGGATCCTTTGGAATTATTGAAAATTGCTTTCTGAAATACACTGTAAATAACACTACAATAACCTATACGTTGAATACATAACTTATACGTTTTTTTAAGTAAAATAAGTAAAAAATCAATGTCGTTTATTTTGATTTTGGTGCACAAATAAACATGGCATATATAAAATATGTGTTTTTAATTTACCTAACATTTCAAACCTTAATATCACATATCTTCAACATATGTTTCCTAAACCTCTGAATGAAGAAATCCACATTTTTTGTTTTTCAGATTACCGTAAAATAGTTGTATTGTTTCATTGACCATTACTCAATTGAAGATATCTTTTTATAGGCTAGTGGTACCCAAGAGTTTTATAGACGTCATAGCAGTACAATTCTTCAGCATGCAGAAGTGGCGCGACCTTTTTTACGCGCTTGTCTTCATTCATCTTCAAATTTAAACTGTGGGTTTCAATTTTCAATGCAGGATGGAAACTCCATATCCGAACTACTTCCGTTTTCCTTCCCAGGAAATTGGAAGCCAGTATGACAGACTTTCTTTGTCCTTCACTTAGACCAATGTTTATCAACCCTGTAACAAAGAAAAACACCGATACATTTTTCTAATGTTGAATATGTAACAATTGAATTGGCGAATAACATTCTCAATTTAATATAAAAATTAATTGTTTTGAGCACATTTGATCAAAAGACTGCTTAATAATAATTAATGTAATGTGATCACTGAATGCCTATTAATTGATTAAGTCATATGCTCCCCTATTAATTTTTTGATCCTCTGCTTACTTTCCAGCAGGAGTAATTAGTAGAAGGCATATATAATAGAGAGGAATTACTAACTTCTTCAACTGCACGTTATCTTTGTACTTAAACATTTTACTTTTTTTCATGATTTTTCATCATACTGAAAATAAAGTATAAAATTTATGAAATACAAAACCGTCATTTTTTATTAATGAAGCGTATTGCAAATCCATAATTGACCAATAAGTATTTGATCACAATTTTCAGGATTACTATTACACAGAAAAAAATGAGTTTTTGAGCAGAATATGTGCATATAGTAAGACAATCGCAAAAAAAGGAGCATTCAAGTGGAAAAAGGACTTTTGGTAAACTGGCAACACATTTCATAGCTTGTTGGCTAGACTTGACGAAGAAACAAAAAAATAGGAACTACAATCAGGAATCAACTGAGCGAAAATTATTGAGTGTGTTAAGTGTTAACAATGTGAGCAATCTATAAACTAAACTAAGAATCAATTGAAACGATACACCCCAAATTTTGAATGAAATTTAGAACTGTCTCTCTCTAAAGCCACTCAACCGATTTTCGTTGTAAATGCCATTTTGGTAAGATCCAGCTTGCCCTGTGCATAGTCTTTATATTCCATATAAAATTTTTATCAATATTTGTATTATGTGGCAAATTGGAGCTCCAGTGTTAAATGATACCTCGTTTATAGAAAAAACTAAATATCTATGGAACCAGGCAAAATATCCAAAAAACACCAAATATGTCCCAAGGTATGACGCGTCTCCACATACTCCCGTAGCAAAACATGTTCTAGAGGTCATATGCTCAAAAAGGTTTTACAAAACTGCATCAAGTTTTGTTGAACCCTGTATTATGTAACCTGCAAAACATATAAGCGAGTACATAACCACTTAAAGCAGTTTATACACGGATCTTACCAAAATGGCATCTCCAATGAAAATCGGTTGAGTGGCTTTAGAGGTAGACAGTTTTAAAGTTCATTCAAAATTTGAGGTGTATCATTTCAATTGATTCTTAGTTTAGATTAAAAGGAGGGTTCAATCAAGTATGGAATTTGATGCTAACTTACATGCTTGAAACCTTAGTGGCACCCTGGAATTTCTTTGAAACACACAAATCTTTACCTTTATTATCTATTTATAAGTCGCCTTTCCATGGTTGAATCCTAGGTTGGTACTACATAAGGAAGAAAACTCTGCCACATCTCATTTCCACAAAACAAACCTCTTCTCAAGACTATTCTGAAACCCTAAAACAAGATAAGAGGTAAGTAAAAAAGGAGATAAAAAACAGGGTTTACACCATATGTAATTATTTACCCTCATATCTCACTAAATAGTTATTTATGTATTAAGAGCGAAAAGTACAACTTTTTTGCTCGGAGAGTGAAGTTTGCCGCTCGACGCGAAGCGGAGAGCGGCAATCACTCGAGAGCAAAAAAGTTACTTTGTGCTCGTAATGCATACAACGTTTTTTCTACAACAATAAATTCCAAATAATCTGAAATTTGAATGAAGACACAATCTGAAAATTTCAATCAAAGTGACAATGACGTTTTAAATAATTGGTTGAGTGGTGGTAGTTGCTATTGACAGCAAGCGATAAAATCTTTTTCGCTTGCTGTCCTGGGCAACGCGCGGAAAAGTAAACTCACATTCTGATCCTCAAAAATGGTTAGGTTTTCGTTTGTCTAATGAAAGCGTAAAATGCGTCATTATTTGACGTTTGTAGAAAAAAAAATTAATTTGGTACCTTAACAGTATATAACAGGCTTCTGAAGTTTAGTCATTGCAAAAGAAAAGTAATAATTTAACTTAAATGCATTTAACATAAGATGCATCCTTATATTGTCAGTTTTTTGGTACAAAAGTATGCCTACTAATATGCTTCTTAGTAAATAGTGCACCCGTAAACCTTCATAAATACATTTCTAGTAAGGTAGCTGACATAGACATAAGTATGCAGAAAAGCTAATGCAGCATAAATTGCCAAACCAGCTACTTGCTTTTGAGTCAAACATGAGAGGATAGCTTATTGTGCACACATTGAAAATGGCATAGGCATAATCTATTTCTGGTCCTAGTAGTTTTAATGTAAGTATCAAAATCTTTATACAAACCTTAACTGCACTGTGGATGTACCCATAGCATAATTGTCTAGCAAGACGAGAGTCACTTTGCTTCTATATGAATAGGATATAAATAGATTATTAACTGGGATAGTGGATCACTGGCCTAATAGAGCATCTGCTGGAACTTGATTAAAATATATCCTTTTTCTCTCTTAAACAAAGTTTCTATATACTCTCCAGTGTGTAGGACTTACTAAACCCTTCCTAAAAAACGAGAATTTTTAACTTCAGCCTACCACAACCAGTGTTTATCATTTCAAATTAGGGGTAAGGATAGCCGATAGCCCTACTTAATCATACTAGCAAATGCAAATGGCATAAATGATGAACAAAATGAAAGGAGAGTGCCATACTTATGAGCTGTTGAATAAAAGAAAAGTTGTAAAGCATACATGAGCCCTAATCTTACTGTGGACTCATGTATGCTTTACAGTCTTTACAACAAGGCCAGGGTTGTCAACAGCTGTGAACACATTGTTCCTTTGTAGGGGCTATTTCAAAAACTACCTCAAACTCATGCTGCCCCTACCTTTCATTCTTTCACACCAACACCATACCAAATTATTACACACTCCTAGATACTGGATACTTACATCTTTATAGGTACTACACAAGCACAAGACTGCACTGAAAAGTGTGTGTAGATCATTTGATAATAAGAAAAATTGATATTATTGAGAAATGAGTGGAGCAGAAACAGGAAAACTGGGTGCCGGCTGGTGTACCTGCATGACGCTTTCTCGCAATACAAGAATCCAATAAATCCGTCACTTGACACGTTGCGTTAGCGAATCTCGCGCAATTCTTGCTAAACAAAGATTCCTTTTACTAATTGAAAACAGCAATTCTATTACACCAACTTTGCTGAAATTAAAAATTACTGTAAATTATTTGCAAAACGTAATTTTTGATTGTCAAAATGGCCGGAACCGTAAACAAAAGAACCCAGTAGCCCACAATCCTTTTAATAAATTTTGCGCATGCGCAGTTAAGACCAATCGGGCTGATGTCGGGATTCCAACGCCTACTCGAACGTTCACATTTCGAACATTGGAACCAAAGGCGACTCTTCGTATAAATCTCAACAGTATTCGCCTCAGACTGAAAGCTGGCGTTTTGAGAGAGGAAGGAGGGGGATTCGCGAACTGCGGGTCACGACGAGTCGACCGTTGAGGAATTCGAATCGACCGGTCCGTGTAGATTCCGTTCCTCCTTTTGTAAACCGATAGTTAGTTTTTATCAATCAATGTTCAGTTTAGTGAAATAAACAAGTAAACTAATTAGTGTTCCTCATTTGCTCGCCGCAAACAGCCACATTGGTGACCCCGACGACGCTATAGTGTTCCGCGTGTGTATCGTCTCAAGACTCCACATACCACGCCACTCGCACTCCCGGCAGACGCTCACGATGTCCCAAACCGAAACAGCAAGCATGCCCCAACCCATGGATGACCAATCTGTGATCGCCCGCATAGGCATGAAAAGCACCAGAATTTTGGCGTACCGAACCCGAGCTATGGTTTCTTCGGCTAGAAGCCCAGTTTCGCCAAGCCAAGATAACAACAGATGAATGCAAGTTTGATCACACTGTAGCTAGCTTAAACAGTGAAGTTTTACTAGAAGTTGCTGATATATTGCGAAACCCAACTAAAGGTACAGCCTATAAAGATTTAAAAGCTCGACTTCTGGACCGATATGGCGTCCATCCCGATAAAAAGATTCGCCGACTGATGGAGATAACCTTGGGTGACCTTAAACCGACCCAGCTTCTCCACCGTATGCAAGCTCTAGCCGAAAGAAATGTAAGCACAGAGGTACTTAAAAACTTATGGCTCGATCACTTACCTCCCCAAGTCCGAGGGGTTGTATCCATTCTCGATGATGACTTAGAGGAGATTGCTAAGAAGGCTGACAAGTATATACGCTGTGCCACTTCTTCAGTCATGCCCCTCACCGTGAAACCTTCACTTGACGAACTCGTAACCAACATAAGCAACCAGGTGAATGCTTTGGCTACAAAAGTCAATCTTCGGGAAATGAGTCAGCAGTCTCTACCAGCCCAACCAGCAAGCAGTTCACCAGGTGATGGACAGTGCTACTACCACCGAAGATTTGGCCCTCAAGCTAAGAAGTGCAGACCCCCATGTAGCTTCTCAAAAAACGACCAGGGAGTGCTGTAGTGGCGACGACCAGTGCTCCTCATACACCACGTCGCCTGTTTATCACCGAAAAAACTCTCCAGCTCCAGTTCCTCATTGACACTGGTGCCGACCTTAGTGTGCTGCCACGCAGGATCTGCACTGCTATGCAACCAAGTACTGTATGCCTGTACTCTGCTAGTGGTGCCTGCATTAAAACATATGGGCAGAAGAGACTCACAGTGGATCTAGGTTTTGGCCAACCGGTCACATGGACCTTTGTCGTCGCAGACGTCACCACTGCCATCTTAGGCGCTGACGTTCTTACACACTTTGGAATCACAGTAGATATGCGCAATAAACGCCTGGTAAGCCCAACCACCCATTGCAGCATTTCCTGTGTGTCGAGACGAATAAGGACATCAGTAGAAGGGCTCTCTACTGCCCACCCATATAATCGCCCAACTAGTGTATCAGACGCACCTGGAATGGTCCAGCACTATATTGACACCGATGGCGCCCCTGTTTTCTCCAAGCCACGCAGACTTCCGCCAGATCGTCTACAAGCTGCACGAGATGAATTCAATGACTTAATGCGAGCAGGCATTGTTCGGCCATCAAAGTCGCCATGGGCAAGCCCACTTCATTTGGTCCAAAAATCCAATGGCCAGTGGCGCGCTTGCGGAGATTTCCGTCGTCTAAATGCTATTACTAAGCCTGACCGCTACCCAGTGCCACATATCCAGGACTTTGCAAATCAGCTGCATGGTAAGCAGATTTTCTCGACGATTGACCTGGTACGCGCCTTCTACCAGATCCCCGTTCGACCGGAAGACGTGCAGAAAACGGCTGTAACCACTCCCTTTGGCCTGTACGAATTCCTCCGAATGCCTTTCGGGTTACGTAACGCTGCCCAGACATTGCAGCGGTATCTGGACTACCTCTTTCGAGAGTGCCCCTTCGTCTACGTGTACATTGACGATATTCTAATTGCCTCAACGACAGAAGCAGAACACGAGCAGCACTTGGCATTGGTACTCCAGATCCTGAAAGCCAACGGACTTCAAATTAACATGGAGAAATCCAAGTTCCGTACCCGTAAAGCCAGCTTCCTGGGCGTCACAGTCACTCCAATGGGTGTGCTGCCCTTGCCGAGTAAGGTTAGTGCTATCCGAGACTTTCCTCAACCCACGACTTACAGACAGTTGCGTCGCTTTATGGGGATGGTTAACTTCTACCGTCGTTGGTTGCCCAGAGCTGCAACCGTGCTTCTGCCGCTCACCGAGCTTTTGGCACTACAAAAGAAGAAGCAGCAGGACGTCAACTTGACCCCAGCAGCAGCAGACGCCTTCGCCAGAGTCAAGGAACTATTAGCTGCCTCTGCTGAATTGGTTTTTCCGGCACCGCACGCCAAATTGAGTATGTCAGTCGACGCTTCGGATGCAGCAATTGGCGGTGTATTGCAGCAACTTGTGGATGAATACCTGCAGCCTATCGCTTTCTTTTCGCGAAAGCTATCTAAAACGGAGCGGAATTACAGCACCTACGACCGGGAGCTGCTGGCCATATTCAGTGGTGTCCACCATTTCCGCCACTTTATCGAGGGCAAGCTGTTCACTATATACACCGACCACAAGCCTTTGACGTACGCCTTCCAGCAGCGACATGACCGTCAATCTCCACGGCAAATTCGACAGCTCGAATTCATTGGCCAATTTTCGACTGATATCCGACATGTCCAAGGAACGACAAATATCGTCGCTGATTGTCTCTCACGGCCTCAGGTGGACGTCATCGTAGCACCAATTACCATCGACTATGACCGGTTGGAGGAAGCCCAGACCACGGACGAAGGTTTACAACAGGTCCTGTACGACCCGACCAGCGCCTTGCGCCTACAACGTATCGTCCTACCAGACAGCCAACGTCCCCTCTATTGTGAAGTCCAAGATGGGCGGACTCGCGTATACGTGCCGGATGCCTTTCAACGGGATGTCTTCCTAAAGTTCCACAACCAGTCACACCCTGGACATGCTGCTACATTGTGAATGATCGCCGAACGCTTTGTGTGGCACAAAATGAACCGTCAAGTAAAGCAATGGTCCCGACAGTGCCTCCAATGTCAGCGCGCTAAGGTTGGCCGACACACGCATGCGCCTCTGGGATCACTAGGCATGCCCGATGACCGATTCGCCCACATACATGTAGACATTGTGGGACCACTCCCTCCTAGTCGAGACTTTCGGTACCTGCTTACGATCATCGACCGATTTACGAGGTGGCCTGAAGCAATCCCCATCGCAGATATGACTGCCAAGACGGTGGCTAATAAGATCCTTGAAGTTTGGATATCCCGCTTCGGCGTACCAACGACCATAACTACGGACCGGGGAAGACAATTCGAGAGTCAGTTGTTCCGTCAACTTAACGAAATGCTAGGAGTGAAGCATATAAAAACGACCGCCTACCATCCGCAATCAAACGGGTGCATTGAACGTTTCCACCGGACCCTAAAAGCCGCTCTGATCGCCGCCGACGTGGTGTCTTGGGTCGAGGCCCTCCCCTTGGTCATGCTGAGTCTTCGAAATACCTTCAAACAGGATATTTCATGCACGGCCTCTGAATTGGTGTATGGTACACCGGTTCAACTTCCCGGACAACTGCTTGTTCCTAATGCAGTTACACCCGATGAACACCAATTTGTCCAACGCCTGCGTGAGACCATGGGAGCATTGCGACCTCTGCCAACGAGCAACCACTCGAGCCGCACCGCTTATGTCCATCCAGACCTGCCATCAGCTACACATGTGTTTATTCGATCGGATAATGTAAAGCCCCCGCTAACACCCCCCTATAGCGGCCCTTTTAAGGTGCTGGAGCGTCACGACAAATTCCTAACAGTGGACGTTCGAGGTGTTCAGCAACGAGTCTCGATGGATCGCCTTAAACCAGCATATGTTCCAGTCTCCCACCGGTTGTTAGAGGAGCATTCGTATGCCAGCCAGTTCCAGCTTCATGGATGCGAGCAGAACCGTTCGAAACCACCGGGTCTCTTACTGGGGGGAGCCCTGTGGCGGATGTCATCTGCCATTCTCCGCCTCAGACTGAAGGCTGGCGTTTGAGAGAGGAAAGAGGGGGATTCGCAAACTGCGGGTCACGACGAGTCGACCGTGGTGGAATTCGAATCGACCGGTCCGTGTAGATTCCGTTCCTCCTTTTGTAAACCGATAGTTAGTTTTTATCAATCAATGTTCAGTTTAGTGAAATAAACAAGTAAACTAATTAGTGTGCCTCATTTGCTCGCCGCAAACAGCCACAAGGTCACTAGAAGCTGCACTTTTAGTTCGTGGGGAAAGATTGACGTTCATAGTATATTAACTAGTACGAATATGGTTGCACTCAAGGACGCTAGACTGACAGGATGGCCCAATTCCCTCTTTTTCTGTACCCGCGGCGTGACGTCACACTAGTGCTCTGGTGAGATATATCATTTTATTCCGCGGACGCATAGTTTTCTGACATATGCTGTGCTTCTGTTTATCCTGTATTGGTTTAAATAATATTTTAGAAGTGTTGATAAGTATGAAATGGTCTATAAACTAGTAATAATATAAATAGTTATGATTTCAAAGGTAGGTTTATTACTTTGATGCAGACCAGGTTGCAAGCAACAATACTCAATACTCCATAAGCAACTACGAGTTTGGAATACTTACACTTATACTTAGCATATTAATGTACCGTCACATTGTCTTGATATCTAGATAAGTTAGTATTGATTAGTATTGATAATACTGCTACAAATATAAAACTTTTCATTATATTTTTCGGAAAAGTAGGTCATGGAAATTTGACAAATTGCCCCCCGTATAGGTTTCGTGCAGCACGTGACCTGTCATCGAACTTGGTGGTAAAACAACCTCAAAAAATTACATTGACGTAAATGGAAAAAATCTGCCTTCCTGCATATAAATCCGTTTTTCTATAATATTTGTTAAGATATTTACCCTGAAACAAAAGTGAGTTGTTCCAAGCAGTAAATTTCCCATATCCAGGTCGGAGCTATTGGGTAACATTGCCTCATAACTGTACAGGAATTACATAAAATTGGAACTTTGCAGATTCTGCCTACACAGACACTAATCTGCTTCAGGTACAGTTTAAAAATGTACTTTCAAATCACACTATTGATATCTGAGCATTGCGTGATTGGAACAACTTTTAAGAAGCCCATTATTTCAACTCCAAATATTTTGGGAATAAGAAATGCTGAAATCAGAATTTTGTTGGTTTCTACTTTGCAATGCCTGTCTTCATAGTGCTTAACTTAACCAAGGCCAAGGTGGATACAATATTACTAAGTAGATGCTTAAGTACAGAATTATACCCTCATTGGTGCTTAACATACAGTTCCAATCATATTATTTTTGCTCTTTTTTTTGTAATTGTTTAACTGGAGTTATGATTTTAATATCTTAATACCTTTATTGTAGAGTATGGAAATGATAAATAAGTAGTCAAGTAAGAAAACAGAAGCCTTTCCATATAAGTAGTATGTAGAAGATAGCAAAATGGCTTTGTGGAATATATTCTTAAACATATTTACTTAGTATCAGTGAGATTGTATTGAAGAAAATCTTTGAATAAGTGTTTGTTATAATAAAATGTGTTCCATTAACAGACAGGTTTGTTTTAAATTCTTCGATAAACAATTATAACCTCTAAAGTAACAATGTTTTTATAATAAATTGTGGAGCAACATTTACAATTTATTCTAAAAACATCTTAAAAATTATTTTGCCTTAATTTATCACCGCACAGTTCAAGTGTTATCTATTTCTGACCACAGTAATCACCAAATTTTTTCGACAATTATTTCCTCATAGACATAAAAGTGCCTGATTTATATGAATTTTGTGTAAGATTTCCAAGTCTAGGGCATATATGACTCAGAATTCACATCTACGAGTGTCTAAATATCTTTTTTCTTCTTCCAGCCAAGTAATCACATTATACCTTTTCACAATCCACTCCTTTCTAGTTTTTATGGCACTAAAATCTATTGGGAAACCTCTATTTCCATGCTCCTTTGTCTAAATTTGAAGTAGTATTGAGGCATAAAGAATGAAGGTTTCGAGTATTTCAAACTGTTATAGTTCGTGTTATCTATTTCTGATCACACCCATCAAATTTTTTTTTATAATTATTTCCTTGCAGACACAAAAGTGCTTAACTTATTTGGATTTGGTGCACGATTTTCAAGTCCAGGACCTATATGACTTAGAATTCACACCTACAAATGTTTAAATATCTTATTCCAGCTTCTAGCCAAGTAATCATATTATGCCTTTTAACAATCCATTCCTTTCTAGTTTTTATGGCAATAGAATCTACTGGAAACGCGAAACTTCTATTTCCATGCTCCATTGTCTGAATTTGAAGTAGTTTTGAGGCATAAAAAGGTTGGTGGTACTTGGTGGTAGGTCTAGTCCACAAAATATTGCTCTCCTTACCACTTATTTCGGCATAAAGGTCATTCTTTTTTGCTTCACTGTCAAGAATGATGATTCTAGAAGGCCTCCAGCAAAATTTAAGTTTCATTCGATTTAAGATAATTGAAAAAAATGTAATTAAATGCAAAGATGTCATTAACTTACATGTATTTTAAATGGGTGAGGTTATGTTGTCATACCCCCCAGGTTCAAATTGTGACGTCACGTGCACGAAACCTATAATATTTGAACTGCGTCAGTTTTATAGGTTATATTGACATAATTTAAAGGTTATAAAATGCTGCCATTACAAAAAATGTTGTTGCCATCAGAACTTACCAAAAATAATAGTTGTAAGCGAAAGTAATAAATCCATGTACTAGAGCTGATACTACGTTTTTCAGGTCAAATAGTTGGCAGAAGTAATTCTTAGGACAACAAATTTTCTTACACTAGAACTGGAACATCGAGTTTTGCTCACCCTGTGCAACATAATATATATTAAGAGAAAGTTTGTTAACACTGAACCACTAAAAGGTCTTACGTAAATGGCTCTTATTCTTTAATTATACCATAAAATATTTCTATTAAACGTATCTTTGTGGTCATCTACTCACTGTATATGAGCTCTTTTACAAAACGTTAACATTTCTTCACTGTAGAAATATACAAAAAGGTAAGAACATACTCATGCTATGAAACATAAATGGTGCACATAAAATGCATTCATATCACCGTCAAAATATGATCAGGGACAGTGTTTATCTGCAATTCGGATATGGTAGGTACAACGCTCTGCCTCATAATACTAGGCTTCTTTCTAGGAGGTAGTTCGGTAGAGAAATTAAAACCGTTCTTTTTGAATGTGCTAGCCACTGAGTGATTTTTTTGAAAATTTATAAGCTGATAAAAACTTTTTTTAATATAATGCAAGCAACGTCGAGGAAATTAATTTGATTTATTCAAAGTCAAACTGATGACAGATATTAAAGTAACACTACATTAAACCATCATAACAACTTGTAGGGAAGTTGCTATTGGCATTTACCTTCACCTGCTTTTAATTTACAAGTTTAAATCTTGTCAATCACATTTTTGGCAAATTAGTTTATGGATAACTAGTATGTCGCGTTTTTGGTGGAATCTCTCCTTTACGGTTTTTATAACATAACCATTAACATTGACACAGTTCAAAAATTATATAGGGGACATTCAAATAATAGCCTTTGGAAAAACTTTATGGAACGCTTTATACATAATGCCACTAGAAAAGATTTTCTGAATAATTTGAATAATGTTGTTCTCTTGCTTGAAGATCTCAGTGGCTTCATTAGTTAGTTTCGGATAATTCACTTTGTTGAAAAGGATATCGCGACTTTCAGAAAGAGTGATCTGCTACTGCTGACTTCTTTGTTTATACCAGCCTGCAAGCCTCATGGACCCAGCCCAGAAAACACTTGATAACAGAATCTATTCAATTAACAATTTATTTAAATTTTGGTATCTTGCGTCTCTCGAGTCCTCATAATTCAGTGTAAAAGCGGCGTGGAATAAATATTGCTCGTGGTCCGTTGCTAATTGCTGGTTGCTTTAGAGCAAGAGCCAGCCGCCTAGGTACTTAATACTTAATGTAATATTTACTTATCCAAAAGTTAATTACGAAAGTCTCTTTCATAATCATTTGCAGTAAAATGCAAAGATCATATTGCCGAAGTACCTGGATTGAATGTATCAGTTCGCTGGTAAAGGTGAATCCACTTGTTTCTTATTTTAAATGAAAGAGCATCTTTTCTTTTTGTGAAAAAATGAAAGGATCGTTGTCTGCCTTCTTTCTTCTACTTTAGTTGGTTGCTTTTACATTCAGGAACAGCACAAATCTGTCCAGGTATTGTGTACTCTTATGTTTACTAAATCACAACCCAATGGCACAATCACAATAAGGGAAAGATTCAAAAATTAGAATACGATCATAAAAAAACGAATAACCCGCGCCCGCGAATTATCATCGAGATGTCAAATCAAATATTCACAGCGTTTTCGGGTGACCCCTCTAGAGCGCCCTGAGACTATTTCCGTCCTTACATTCTTATTAAGAAAACAAATGACGGGAATAGTCTCAGAGCGCACGGGCCTCGGGAAATAATGACGTCATTATCGCTCCCAAGTCCGCACTAAGCTGACGTCACGATTTTGGGCTCATGTCGTTTAAATGGCAGTGGACCGTCCTGTTCTGTTTACTGTCCTTGGGTTGCACTAAGGTCTAAAAGTGCGGCACTCGTTTCCCAATGGAATACGCTATTAGCAGTTAACACTAAAGAACGTCAAACGTCAATATTATTATTTGACATTGTTGGCCCTTCGTTCGCATTACTCTAAATACAGAAGATTCTCGGAAAATCCTATCATCGATTTGAGCGAAGTGTGAGCTTTTATCAGTTTTATCACGCTTCGCTCACATCAAGGATGAAATGCTCCGAAATGGAGCTTTTTCGCTCGTATTGGCAACACTGACAATAAATATAGTCGACAAACCACACTCGAAATATTAAAATACCGGAAAGTAGTTGTGTAAGCACTCCCTGTTTGAAGGTCATTTAAGGACACTTTGGACGATTTTTCGTTGGATGAAAATACGGTGGATCGAAAAATTTTCGATGTTAATACTTTCGATGTAAATTGGTTTGGATGGAATTTCGGTGGACGTTTTTATTTTGGACAAAATCATCAGTGGACTGAATTAATTTGGACGTTTTTTTTTGGATGTTTTTACTTTGGATGATTTTGTGTGGACCCTTTATTGACATTCGGTGCACAGAAGTTAATATTTATTACACACTGCAAAAATTCCAATGTACTATTAGCTCACCAGCCAATTTTGGTGGTTGAAAAGAAACCAAGTGCTGAGATTTTAAACATTTAATTTGGTGCTGCATCTTCACAAAATCACGAATATCTGAAGAACGGTACGGTTTAGATGCCATAAACCTTAATAAAACAACCTTTACTTTTATCCGTAGATACCGAAAATATATTAATATACTAGGTGTCTCATTTAAGAAAATAAAACTTTAATCAATTTTATACTTTTGGGACCACCTGTATACAATGACAATAATTTAAAAATGTACTTCCAATAAAAGTTTAGCCATAATCCGTGTCGAATAACGTGAATCACCCTGTATATCGAGTTTTTTACGACGTTTCGAGTAGTGCAATCTCTGCTCGTTTTCAAGTGAAACTGAAACAAGCAGAGATTCCAGTCTCACTTGAAAACGAGCAGAGATTCCACTGCTCAAAACGTCGTGTATAAAAACTCAATAAAGACAACGGTCCAAGATGTTTCGCTTAATAGTGCATCATTGTCTACCACCTTACCACCTTTAAGCAAAAATAGTATTATGTTTAAAAGCAGATAGTATGTTTAAAAAAGTCCACAGAACTTTCTTATGATGAAAAAAATATAAACATGTCTTGTACATAGTTGGACTAAAGATGAATTTAGAAGATAAGTATTTAAATGGCAAGTTCAGCAGGACTTTTATAAAAGGATAGTAGTATGTTTAAAAGTAAATAAAATGTTTAAAGTATTTTAGAATATATATATATATCTATAATATATATATATATATATATATATATATATATATATATATATATATATATATATATATATATATTTAGAGAAACCATACAAAGTCAGGCCACTCGTATGTAGTTTAAAGAGCAAAGTCAGACCACTTTTACAAACCTGAGCCGTATATGTGGCTCAGCTTTGTTTTGCCTTATTATTCGTTTCCCGCGCAATTTCTGGTTTGGCCTTGTACCTTTTTACATAACTGATGTCATAAGGATTTGATTGGCGCTTATTTTACCTAGTCTCCCCTTCCAGGAAAAGAGAAATAGCCAATTAAAAACTGAAATTTGATGGCCTGACTTTGTATGGTTCTTCAAAATGCAGTGCACGGAATTCCCATGCAGGTGGCGCGGGAGCGAACCTATTTTGTATATCTTGTATATTTGGAAAACCATACAATATTGAGCCAATAAATATGGCAACATTGAACATATGTGTTTCCCTATTATTTCTTTAACCTCTCTCTCCCACTCCCTCTTATTTTTTTGCTACTTTGAATAGTGCCAATTTTGACCTACAGTAACAAAAAGACCACCGACAAAGGCAAAATATCCAAATTAGTTAAAAAAAAAATCAAATCTCAAAGATTTAGGGATTTTCTCTCTTTTACTCCTACTAGTACGTTTGCTGTAAAGCGGAACAGTACTTTTTTTTCCTAAATTTAATAAGGAGTAAAAAACTAGTAATTTTTATACGAAATTTTTTTTTTAACTTCAACTTTTTTTTAATATTAAGCAAAATAAAAACCACTCTTGACATAAAAAAATAAAGTTTTAAATAAATGTCCAAAATAACGTTTATTAGCTTCAATGCACTTGTCAACTCAACTCACAAAAGTTTTATTTGTAATGTGCGTGTGCCTATTTTCTCAAACACATCATGTGGTTTGTTAGTTAACATTTTAATATTTGGTACAATGGTGTAAACAAATTTACAAAAAAAAGTTTCGTATAAAAGTAATTAGTGCGTAGTGATGCCCACTATATTCTCGTTTCGCGATTCTCGTCTCGTCTCGTCTCGTTTTCGAGACAACACTTGAGACAATATTTTCAATTTTCCTTGCGAGACAAGACGAGATTTTTTAAAAGTCTCGTCTCGAATATCGCACGAGAGTCTCTTAAAAGTCTCGCAGTATCGCGAATAAAGATTAAGAAAAAACGCCGACCACACACTTTACCTTTGAAGTAGTTCATGTACTGTCAGAAAATTATTTGAAAATAATTCTTTAAGGTCTTTGAATCAGAAAAAAATATATACCGGGTGTCCAGCACAACCCTGGACATAGGAGTTTAACATGGGTAATCGGTTTTTATTTTTTTGCGCCTGTACGGTTGAATTGATTGAAAAACTTTTAAGAGTAAATTTATATAGCGTATGGTCAGCTATCATCCTGTAATTTTTTCAATGTTCCCGTATCACAGTATATATTACATTGCAGTAAAACAACCTACTGATCTTTCTTATGACAATTATGACGATCAAAGTGACGACCAAAATACAATTATTGAAAACCTAGTTGAAGAGATTGACGACAACTCTAACGCAATCGGTAAAGTAATGTCTGTTTTCTCAAAAATCAACCGTTCAGAACAGCTTTTATTAAGACTTAGGGGTATTTGTCAAGCAACTGGGGACTGTTAGACGAATGTAGTGATGACATGCTAGCAGTTGTACTGAAACGTAAAAACAGCCTCACATGGGCATAACTTAAAGAAGTACATAAGTTATTAATAAACTTTAAGATGTTAACACATAAACTACAAGGTGAGAAATATGCTACTTTACCGATGGTTATCGTATTAATCAATTTATTAATTGATAATCTAGAAAGTAAAATTCATGAATGGGATATCAAAGCGCTGACCAAAACAAAGTGGATAAACACCTTATGGGTGTTCAGGCAGCCCATGATAAAATTTTAAAACACTATCATAAAACTAACTGAATATATCCTGTAATTTTAATTGTGGACCTCCGGCTAAAATTAGGAACTTTTGATGTTACTACATGGGGAATGGAATTAAAGAAAACAGCACTCGAAAAATTTGAAGATATCTACAAATCGCATTTCTCAATATTTGAACAAACAAAAAAAAAACAGAAACAGAAATGCTAAGAAGCTCAGAACGCAATATTCATGAAAAAGGTTCAACTTCAGATTATGCAATTGATTTTAATGCTTTATATGAAGATGTGTTGGTGTTACCCTCGACTTCGACCAGTGGAGGAGTGATGGAGGAATTTAAAAGATATATTTCATGGCTACGATGCCCCAAAATAACGAATATTTTGCAGTGGTGGATGGATAATGCTTCTAATTTTCCAGTTTTAAGTGCAATGGCAAGGATTTTTTTTTCTACGACTGCCTCGAAAATGAACAAACGCGCACCACTAGTTACTGTTGAAAATCGCATGTTGCAAACAGCGTGCGCAAAGTGCACATTGCGCAGGCCTTCATACAGAAGCGTGTGCAAAGTTGTACACGTTGCTTCTGATTGCTTTACACACGCCTGGCATATGTTCTATAATACAAATGATCATTTATGAAGCAAAATCGCAGTCGTAGAAAAAGTATAGTGTACAACACTTACGAAAATCACTGTTCACACTCTTGTGACGTTCACACTCGTGTAAAAAGTGCAATTTTCAACACTAGTTGCACAATATACTATAACCGCACAACAACACGCAAATACCTGCGCTAAAGCGACTTTACCGCACGCTCGTAGGAAAATAATTATATTGTTGTTATATGTAAACGGAGAGAAACGTATACCGGATGTTGCATCGTCGGGCGGGACATAGGAAATCCCAAGTAAATTTCGATAGGGTTAATTATTGGCATTCCTAATTATTTTGGTGAAAAAATGTATTTAGTTTCTTTAAAGAGCGCTAAAATTCGCAACCAATAGGATAACTTCAAACATTTTTGATCAACCGCTTACGAATTATTTGACAGTAACATTTTTAATATTTTGGTGTTTTTTATCGCCCCGTATTCAACGACACCAGTCAAGGTAAGAGTTGGCTGTCAAATAAAGCTGTCAAAAATGTCTGAAGTTGTCCATTTAGTTGTGGTTGATAATGTTCTTCAAAAAGTTTAAATTGATTTTTTGTCTAAAATAATTAGAAAAGCCAATAATAGACCCTTTTAAAATTTACATAGGATTTCCTATGTCCCACACGATGATGCAACACCCGGTATACATTACCTTCGAGAATATTTAGAGTTGATGATCGGATTAACTCATATTTAATTTCAGTCAAAACGTCTAAAAAAATGAGAACACAAAAAAGACGAACTTCGAGACAAACGAAGCGTTTTGATGAAATCGATGGGGGGTGGTGAGGGGATTTTAATTTTAAAGAATCTTCGGTTTTGTTAAAGTTAATTAATATAGTTTCATTGATACCTCAAGGCAGAGTGGAAAAAATATTTACTTTATTTCTGAACAATCAATAAATGTTTGGACCGTAAATAAATGAAAGATTGTTGATACCATATAAATGTTAACTATTGCTAAAAAGATGAATTGTTAAGGAAGTTTTTAAAACCTATAATAACCAAATCATTTACTGCTAATTAACACATTTGGTTTTAGTAACAAAATCTAACTCAAATTAATCATAGATTTATTATGAACTAACCGAATTTAGTGGTATCGTGTTAGTAAATAACCGATATTTGAATTGAATTAGCAATATTAACGTTTAATATGATATTGTAATTATAAACAAATTTCAAAATAACAAGCAGTTATTTAATATTACCTACAACTTCTTTTTTCAGTGACACCAAGAAAGTTGCAAAAATGTTTATATAAATAAAGCCGAAATTTTCAGAACCTATTGGTACCAGCTTAATTCGCACTCCGTCTTTACCATATCGTGGTACTCCTACGCATTTTGATAAAAACCCCTGCTTGCTAGCAGTAACTAAACTGAAAAATGTAGCTAACTTGGGTAAAAGAGGAGAAATATTTTGAGAAGACGATTTTAGGAGAAAACCAAGTCAAAGTACTTCAATAGTTAACTAAGAACCAATTGTATTTACTAACAAAAGCTTTTTACTTGTATTTGACAAATCCTTGTCGCTAAGAAAGGATCAAGTCCAGATAGGTGCAGCACTGGCGAGCTTTCTAAACAGACCAACTTATATTAAATCAGGTTCCACTTTATAGCTCCAAGTGAATTATTGCAACTTTGTTGTAGATAACTCCTAAATCTTTGAGGCGGAAAGTTCATTTTTTACTACTTATTTTTGGGTGAAGCCTCATTCACTTTTGGGCTCGATTCGTTCGTTGTTGGAGAAGGAATTTCGCACTACTCACAGTAAAATTACTGCGAATAACAATTTACCCTAGAAAGGGCTCGGACGAATCGACCTGGTTAACGTTTCGGCAACTTGTCTGCTGCCTTCTTCAGAACTATCTAAAAAATAAAGCTTTAAAAATTATGAATTACAAAAAATTATACCTATTAATGTGTTTTGTCTTTGAGTATTTGTGTGTGATATTCTGAAAATTGCTTTTTGCTTTTGACATGAAAATGTCATTTGATAAGAATTGTCATTATTACGAAAGGTACGTTTAAAATGTTTGGTTAATGTATTGTTTAGTACCTAATATGATTTGTTCTATCTACGTGTAAAATAGGTATAATGTGAATGTTAATATTAATTTATATGTAAGTTACCATTTTGAACTTCTTGTTCTAACATAGGTAACCATGTGTTATCTATGTATGCTGAACAGTTATAATGAACAATCAGCCACACAATGATCTTTGTTAAGTAAAATATATGCACGTTCTTTGATTTTACGCTTCTTTGATAATGGTTCTTTGGATACGATACTAGTATCGTTCCATTTTACTCTATGACCATTATCAAAGGCGTGTTGGCATATATTTGACTTTTCAAAATCTCTGTTTTTTATGTAATTTTGATGTTCTTTTATTCTCTTTTTTAGAGGTCTAGAAGTTTCACCTATATAAAACTTCTCGCATTCGCAAGGAATTTTATATATGACGTTTTTTGTGTATTTGTTTTCATTGTGTGGTTTAGTTTTTGTCAGTTGTGCACGTAATGTATTTTGTGTTCTAAAAACTGTTCTAATATTGTATTTGTTACCTAATCGTTTAATTTTGTCTGATAACCCTTTGATATATGGTATAAAAAGGTTTGTAATATGTCTATTTTGATTTTGCCTTATATTTGGCTGTTCGAATTGATTAAAGCATTTATTAATCAAATAACCTGGATAATTGTTTTTAAGTAAAACATTTTTAATATGTTTCTTTTCAATTTCCAAATTATTATCATTACAAATGATTTTTGCGCGATCAAATAGACTCTTTACAACTCCTTTTTTCACCATAATAGGGTGATTTGAGTTGTAGTTTAAGTATCGATCTGTATGTGTTGGTTTGCGATAAACAAAAGTTTCAAATCTGTCTAAATCTTTTTTTATTAGTATGCCTAAAAATGGAAGTGTTTGATTGTGTTCTTTTTCAATTGTAAATTTTATAGTGGGTTTTTGTGAATTTATGTGATTGAGAAAGGTGTCTAAATGATTATTACCAAACTGATATATTGAAAAAACATCATCAATATATCTCCACCAAATTAAAGGTTTAAAATTATAATTATAAACATAATTTGATTCAAAATTTTCCATAAATAAATTACTAAGTACAGGAGACAATGGTGAACCCATTGCCATACCTGTATTTTGTTGGTAATAATCATTTTTGTATTGAAAATAGGTTGTGTTAACGCATAGTGTTAGTAATTCCATAATTGTATTTATGTTTAGTTTAGTGCGTTCTCTAAGCTTGATGTCATTTTCAAGTTTATTTTTTACAATAATTAAAGTTTTATCGACAGGTACATTAGTAAACAAACTAGAAACATCAAAACTTACCAGTCTGTGATTTGGGTTTATATCTATATCTTTTAGTTTTTCTAAAAAATGACTAGAGTTTTTAATGTATGATTCTGTGTTTCCTACTAACGGATTTAATATCTCTAATAAAAACCTAGATAGTGGATGTGTTGGTGAGTTAATGCTACTGACAATAGGTCTAAGAGGAATGTTGTTTTTATGTATTTTTGGAACACCGTAAAAGTGAGGTGTTTTACTGTTGTGTGGTGTTAATTTGAATCTTTCTCTATCAGTGAAACTGTTTTTGTGTTTTTTTAAAGTGGTGTAAATTTGTCTTTCTATTTTTTCAGTTGGATCTTTGTTAAGTTTTGTGTAAGTACCATCGTTTAAAAGGCTCTCAATTTTTTGTTCATAAGTAATACAGTTCATTATAACTGTAGCGTTACCTTTATCTGCTGGAAGAATTTTAATATTATTATCTTTTTTTAAAAAATTTAGTGCTTTTCGCTCGATGGGATTTAGGTTTTGTTTAATGTTAAAGGATTTATCTAAAATTAATTTTGACCTAATTCTAAACTCTTGTTGGTGTTCTTGTGGTAAGTTTTGAACTGTTTCTTCAATTGCTGAAATGAAATCAAGCTTAGGAACATTTTTAGGTGTTACAGAAAAATTTAGACCTTTAGAAAGTACAAGATTTTCAGTATTAGTGAGGTTTCTGTTTGAGAGGTTTATTACTGTCTTAGTGTTTATATTATTGTTTCTTAAGTATCTAAACTCTTTGTTTATTTTGCAGTTAATTAGTTTGTTGAATTTCTTTAACTGTATGTTTTTATGTTTGTTAAATTTTGTTAAATAGCTACTTTGAATTGGTTTTTATTAGAGATATTAAATCCTTTATTAGGAAACACAGAATCATACATTAAAAACTCTAGTCATTTTTTAGAAAAACTAAAAGATATAGATATAAACCCAAATCACACACTGGTAAGTTTTAATGTTTCTAGTTTGTTTACTAATGTACCTGTCGATAAAACTTTAATTATTGTAAAAAATAAACTTGAAAATGACATCAAGCTTAGAGAACGCACTAAACTAAACATAAATACAATTATGGAATTACTAACACTATGCGTTAACACAACCTATTTTCAATACAAAAATGATTATTACCAACAAAATACAGGTATGGCAATGGGTTCACCATTGTCTAGTGTACTTAATAATTTATTTATGGAAAATTTTGAATCAAATTATGTTTATAATTATAATTTTAAACCTTTAATTTGGTGGAGATATATTGATGATGTTTTTTCAATATATCAGTTTGGTAATAATCATTTAGACACCTTTCTCAATCACATAAATTCACAAGAACCCACTATAAAATTTACAATTGAAAAAGAACACAATCAAACACTTCCATTTTTAGACATACTAATAAAAAAAGATTTAGACAGATTTGAAACTTTTGTTTATCGCAAACCAACACATACAGATCGATACTTAAACTACAACTCAAATCACCCTATTATGGTGAAAAAAGGAGTTGTAAAGAGTCTATTTGATCGCGCAAAAATCATTTGTAATGATAATAATTTAGAAATTAAAAAGAAACATATTAAAATTTTTTTACTTAAAAACAATTATCCAGGTTATTTCATTAATAAATGCTTTAATCAATTCGAACAGCCAAATATAAGGCAAAATCAAAATAGACATATTACAAACCTTTTTATACCATATATCAAAGGGTTATCAGACAAAATTAAACGATTAGGTAACAAATACAATATTAGAACAGTTTTTAGAACACAAAATACATTACGTGCACAACTGACAAAAACTAAACCACACAATGAAAACGAATACACAAAAAACGTCATATATAAAATTCCTTGCGAATGCGAGAAATTTTATATAGGCGAAACTTCTAGACCTCTAAAAAAGAGAATAAAAGAACATCAAAATTACATAAAAAACAGAGATTTTTAAAAGTCAAATATATGCCAACACGCCTTTGATAATGGTCATAGAGTAAAATGGAACGATACAAGTATCGTATCCAAAGAACCATTATCAAAGAAGCGTAAAATCAAAGAAAGTGCATATATTTTACTTAACAAAGATCATTGTGTGGCTTCTTGTTCAGCATACATAGATAACACATGGTTACCTATGTTAGAACAAGAAGTTCAAAATGGTAACTTACATATAAATTAATATTAACATTCACATTATACCTATTTTACACGTAGATAGAACAAATCATATTAGGTACTAAACAATACATTAACCAAACATTTTAAACGTACCTTTGAAATAATGACAATTCTTATCAAATGACATTTTCATGTCAAAAGCAAAAAGCAATTTTCAGAATATCACACACAAATACTCAAAGACAAAACACATTAATAGGTATAATTTTTTGTAATTCATAGTTTTTAAAGCTTTATTTTTTAGATAGTTCTGAAGAAGGCAGCAGACAAGTTGCCGAAACGTTAACCAGGTCGATTCGTCCGAGCCCTTTCTAGGGTAAATTGTTATTCGCAGTAATTTTACTGTGAGTAGTGCGAAATTCCTTCTCCAACAACGAACGAATCGAGCCCAAAAGTGAATGAGGCTTCACCCAAAAGTAAGTAATAAAAAATTGCAACTTTGCTTCTGCGAATTTTCTTATATAATGCATTATTTTAGAAAAATCGTCGACTTGTCAAAAATGCTGGCGGATAAAGAAAGTATGTGATATGTTACTTAAGTTTTAACATTTTTTTGACGTAAACTTAAGCCTAACGTAAAATTGATATTTATCTATTTCACAAAAACCACAACTAATAAAGATAACAACATTAACCATTAACAATGGGCGGGGACATTTAATTTGGAGGTTCTAACACAAAGAATAATGGACTCCCGTGATGAAACAACTGAATGTTGTTTAACTTGAAGTAAAATGACAGCAAAACTTTTCATCATATAGATGTCATTTTATGGCTCCTAAAGTTATGCCGAATGATATCTTTCAGGAGCCTATTCTGAAGGAAGTTGTGAAAGTGAGAATAAGAATTTTGACAACCTTGATTGGTCAAAAAAATCTATTGACCAATTCCATTGGCCAGAGATTTTCATTTTCACTTTCACACCTTTCTATAGAATAAGTGCCCTGAATTTGAATACATTATTTAAGCGTTAGGCATAACTTTATTTATAATATAAATTATAACATCAGTTTATTATGGCGGTAAGTTATTTCTTGTCCTAGACCTCCAGATTAAATTATATTAAAAAAAATAATAAGGGCTAATGTTGCAACAAAAAAGGTATCGAAAAGTTTGAGGCTTTTAAACGCTCAAACGAAAGCATAGATGCCATTTCTGTTGTTGAAAATGATGTTGACCGTAAGCCAAGACCCTAATGAATTTATTATATCTTAAAAATTTTCGATTCAAGAGATTAATTAGCAAAAAATTATATGCTCGAGTTACTAGGTTGGAACACTTAATTAAAGTGTATGTGTGTGTATATATGTGTTTAAGTATTTATACTATAGGTATTTTAAAAAAATATATTTAAATGAAAAATATGGTTTTATATTCAAGTGTTTCTAATTTCTTTATAATGTTTCGCCATATGTAATATTTAGCTTATTAAAAATCCGGTTCAAACTGGTATTATTGTCATTTCATCCATTTATAAAGCTGGCAACGTAGCTCTGACTCGACTTTGTCTGTTTAACTACATAAATTCATATATATTGGATTGGATTTGTATGGTTTTCCTATATGGGTTAGGTTTGCATGTAGTCCTAATGGTAAATATACAAAATTATATTCGGAAAGCTATTTCCTATTTGGGCGGGATTTTTTATGTATATATGTGACTTTTGGCATAAAGAAACGCCCCTTAACAAACATATTCCAAGAAATATATATTTAACGTTGTGTAAATAGGTGGACCAGGTTTGTATGGTTTTCCAAGTGGTCTGACTTTGATAGAAAGAGCTATATATATATATATATATATATATATATATATATATATATATATGGATTTATTTTTCTTAACCTAAACACATCAATTTCTCTGGTGAGTACCTCGAAGAAAAATTCGCTCGTCTAATGATAAACACAAAGATAAAAACAATCTCATTGCTTATCACAGATTGCACAAAAGCACTCAACAAGATCCAATCAAAACAAACAAAACTCATAGATTATATTACCACTAAACTACCTCACAATATAACAAGACAATTTTTAAATTCACAAGAGCAAGCATACGAACATAATTTCACTAATGTAAGAAATAAAAATAAACATAAATATTCAAAACTTATATCCACAGTTGATCACGCAGCAGTGCCCTCAAACGAATGGCTTAACAATATCTCAGACACAGCAATCCCAAATGATATAGCTACAGTGTTGGCTTTAGGAAACAACTTTTCATTACCTATTACTCAAGAAAAAGAGTTACCTATCAATGACCTTATAGCCAGCATTGAAGCCGGTATCAAAAACAAAACAAATGATATCCAAGACAACATACGAGGTGACGTTGTTAACGTAATTACCAACCATAAAATAAAAACAAGACACAACAAAATTAATACAAACCTGTTCCAAAAAAATATACAAAAAGACACTAAAAAAACCCGAGAATTTCTCAAAACAAATCCTCAAATCACCATTCTAAAACCTGACAAAAGCAACAAAACGGTAGTAATGAACACCATAGACTACACAAAAAAAATGGAAAACATGTTAGAAAACCCCAACATATACAAGAAACTAAAATACGATCCAACAAAGTCCTTCCAAAATAAAAATAACTCCTTTATAAAAAAACTAATAAACGAAAACATACTAACTAAAGCTGAAGGAATTAAACTCACAATACACAATGCTACCGCACCAAAAATATATGGTTTGCCAAAACTCCACAAACAAGGCATACCATTGAGACCCATAATATCTTGCATTCAATCACCACTCTATAAACTCTCTAAATACGTGTCCCAATCCCTGGCTAAAATAACAGGAAAAAACAATTTTTATATAAAAGACTCCTTTTCATTTAAAACATTCATAGACCAACAAACAATACCTAACAACTACAAAATAATTTCCCTAGATGTAGTCTCCTTATATACTAACATTCCCAATAAACTAGTATATAAAATTATTGAAGACAAATGGACTCTTATTAAGGAACACACAAACCTACCAAAAAAAGCGTTCATTGATGCAATAAAATTAATACAAGAATGCAACTATTTTCAATTTCAAGACAACTTTTACGAACAAAAAGACGGATGTGTTATGGGTTCCCCAATTTCCTCAACAATGGCTCAAATCGTAATGGAGTACTTGGAAGAAACAGTAATTCAACAATTAGACTTCCAGGTTAGTTTCTTTAAACGGTATGTCGACGATTGCTTAACAGCAATTCCAGCAAATAAAATCAACGAAATATTAACATTATTTAACAATTTTCACCCAAAAATTCAATTCACCACAGAAATTGAACAGAATAATACCATAAATTTCCTCGATCTCTCAATAATTCGCAAAACAAACAGCAACAAAATCTTAACTAGTTGGTACTCAAAACCGACCGCCTCCAGTCGATACCTAAATTATAACTCTCACCACCCCAAAACACAAAAGAATAGTGTCATAATAGGAATAGTAGACCGAGCTCTTAGACTAACATCCCCAAAATTAAGACCAAAAACTTTAAAGCATATAAAAGAACTATTAACAAAAAACCATCATCCATTAAACCTAATTAATAAAATAATAAAACAAAGAACAACTTACTTATACAATATAAATAAAAAAAATATAAATTCTAATAAAAACAACGAAACCCAAAATTCCTACATTGCACTTCCATACATCAACAATTTATCCGAAAAACTCTCTTATATTCTAAGAAAACATAACATAACCGTCTGCCACAAATCATTTAACACTCTTTCGAGATTTTACACTCCCCTCAAAAGTAAAACACCCCACAAAAAGAAATCCAATGTAATTTATGAAGTTTCATGTGTCAATTGTCCAAAAAAATACATTGGAATGACTACACAATACTTAGAGAACAGAATTAATGGACACAAATACACAAAAAACGCAAGCACTGCTTTACATAAACACGAGACACAACTAAACCACGAATTCGATTTTAACAACACTAAAATTGTAGACAGAGACAGCAATTATAACAAACTATTGATTAAAGAGATGATTGCCATCAAAAGAGAAAGCAATGCTGTGAATGACAAACAAGATACAAATGGTTTATCGCAAATATATCATAACTTAATTCTTGGACAAACACCAACATAAAATCGTAACGTATGCTTGAACCTCTACTAATAATTCTTGAAACGACCAAAACAATCCCACAAAAAAAAAGAGGAAAAAAAACCTTTAAAATATCAATTGAACACCCAAAACGCACTTCCAACAATACCATCTTCTAATAAACATCGAAATGAGTGGTAAATAGAAAGCACGCCAGCGAATGATTTTCGAGGTAGGTACCATTAAGAGAAATAATACATAGCTTAACAAATAATACAAGTGTTAGTCATAATCGTAATTAGGTTTATTATGCATTCTTCGTAGGCGATCAAAAACAACAACCAACTTTTGAAAAAGCTCTAAATATTTGAGCGAAACGTCAAATAAAAACAAACACAAAAAATATTAAAACTGTAGTGTTTTAATATATCCATACACCTCAACCCAAGAAAAAACCAAAATATATATATATATATATATATATTTGCATATATTTTGCATAATTATTACATATGATAGCACGTTTAAAAGTGGCTAGACATTCTTACAATGAAAAACTATAAACAAACAATACTGTATGGATCAGAACCAATTACATACCTACAACTTTTTGGAGGCCCTGTAAAAAGGCATGATTTTAGTTAACTAATTATTTCTAAAATGCCCATTGTTAATATCAGATTTTGTGTGTTTAAGTTTAAATTAAAATTAAACTACCTCATTATCAAAGTATATATTTGTCTTGCTGACACAACTTTTGACTGGAAGCTCTTAAAATTATTGTATAAAACTTCCTTTGCCTAAAAGAAACAACGTAGGAATATACTTATTACCTAAGCTCTATTTACAAATCATACCTGGGTTTGGATCACACTTAGCTCTTCTAAAATTCCTTTCAAGAACCGAAATTCTAGCTGAACAACCACCCTGGGTTTGTCTTTCTTTCAGGGCAATTCAGGTTTTCCTACAATTTTAAATGTAAATAAGTAGATAGGTATGCTCCAGTATACCTGCAGATATACCTATCCCTATCTAAATACTTTTCAAGAATAATTACTGTTGAATTTACCAGTTATGAAATATCAGGTAATACGTCTCTTGCTAAGTCATTTTTGCTTCCTTTAAGGCTTGAAAATCAAACCCAAGCATTTCCATTTCCATGTTAAGTGTTCACTAACCAGGCAGATCATGAAATCGAAAGAATGAAACGGTATTTCAATTATCTCATTCAGTACGCATTTGAAGATAAACAACATTACAAGAATAAGACATTTCCAATAAGGGATAAGGGCATAATTCGAAGCAACACTTCAGATGAAGATTAGGCCGCTTAGAGACTTTAGGGGATACTTGTAGTTAAAGATATCTTAAATCAAATATGAAACCTTATGATAAAGACCGATTTTGAAGTTTCGTTTGACACGGACATCTTTTAAGATTAATCCGCCATATTGCCTTGAGGGGACGTCAAGTCAAATGACGTAATCTTGGAATCGTCTATGAAGTGACACTAGTGACAATCAATATTTTATAAACGTCAAATTTAAAAGGATAATAAAGTGTTCTGTTTTTATTACTACACTTTCTTTTTAATTTTTCAGTTTTTCAGATTTTTAAAGCATTTTTCTTGTTCATTATGGACTGCTGGAACATACATATCTAATATAATTGCTACTTTGTCAAGATAATGTCTACGTATGCGGCAAATATTGTCACTGAAAATGGTAAGTTAAGTTATACAATCTTATCCTCATCTCAACAAGGTTTCCTCATGTTTTTCGCTTCAAAAAGCGCTCTTGGCACCAGTCTAAAATTCTTTAACACGGCTGCAATGCCGCAGTATTGACAACAAACAACTAACAATTTTAAAACACCTCTAACCTCCTTGCCGTAGGAGAACAATATATACCAGCCTCACAAAGACCTGATGGTACATGGAGAAAAGCCAGAAGAGTGAAAGAGGGCTATGTGCCTCAAGAAGAGATACCTCTTTATGAGAGTAAAGGAAAACAATTTGTTTCTAAGAAACAAGAACCTGTAATACTGTCAAGTGGACAAACTGCTCAAAGGCCTATTCCTGGCTTGTATATTATCCAGGATGATAAGGACAAAAAGGGACAAAAGAAGAAAGCAAAAAATAGTGAGTACCTATATGATGAACAGAGTTGTGTTACTTGTTAGAGTCTTTGAAATTAAGTAAGTAACTAATTTAACCTCCCTTTTACAACTTGTTAGAATTAGCATTTGATAGATCACAGTTTAGAGAGTTGGAAAGCAAAGAAAATCCATGGCAAATATACCCAGAGTGACTGATAGAAAAGCCCAGCAAATGCAACACATCTGTTACCCTTATTTACTCAGGGGTCACTTTTTTGTTATGTTTGTAATTAATTATACATTGTTTTATTGATCAGCAAAGTTGAATAACCCTGTATAGATCCATTATTTCAAAGTGTGCTACACTTTTTCACTTCAGTGTTATTGAAAAAAAAAACTATAAAAAGAGTGCAGTACTGAAATTAATATAAGTTTACTACACAGGTGCCAGGTTTTATCGAGTTTTACTGTATTTTATATATTCAAATTTTTGGTTCATCATTAGGGTCTTGTGAACCATAAGAGATACAGATTCAGGTAAATTGGGGCAAAGTTGCACATTTGATAGCAGATCATAATGACATGTTAAAGTGACTAATTCCAAGATATTTGAAAAAATCTGAAATTTATAGAAATTGTTTTAGTTTTCTCCTGAACTTATTTGAAGCAATATTCTAAAATAAATTGCACATTCCCATGAACATTTTTTCTCATCATCGCAATCTGCAAAATCATAAAAGATGTGAACTAGAATAAATTGAGATACATTTGTGGTAAAAAATTTAAATCGTTTTATAGGTAATTGGTTTTATTTTTTTTTTTAACTTATTTTAAGAAGTTTTGAAAAATGATTTTTGTTTTCTTGTTGGCACTCTTTTTACTACTGATCAGATTTCTAATGTAATATATTGAATTTGAGTAACCATCAGCAACTGATTTTTAATATGAACATTAACTTTTTATCATATTTTTAAAACTCTTTCCTTTTTCTAATTGGTCACACCATCTTTTAGAAAATAAAAAGTGCAAATGAGAAAGTAACATTTGTTTTTCGAAACCTCCTCAAATAAGTTCAGAAAAATAATAAAACAAACTACGTAGATATAGCAATTTCGTTTTTTTTAAATATTTCCAGAAGAAGTTAGACTTTTGTAAAACTAATAACAGCATCTTGTTGAGTGTTAATATGGACATACTTGTCCCAATTTAATCTAATTTGACGAATTTGATTAAACTGCATATTCTGCACAAAATAAATAAATCGTTAAAAATGACATAAAATCTAACAAAAATATAAAGTGTGTCATCATCACATAAATGTTACATCACATGTAACATAAATGTTACATCATTATAATGGCTTTGCTGGCCTTTCGGTGGCTTGCGCGGCAGCAGTGAGAGCAATGCAGGATTGGTGTTTGGCTAGTGGTCTGAGGTTGAACTGTGGGAAGATTGGGCTTATCACATTTAGCAAGACTTTTGGCTTGGCTGAGTCATTGTATGTTGGGATTGATGGCCATTCCCATCCCTTGGCCGGCAGGGTTAAGTTTCTGGGGCTTACAATTGATCCAGCTCTAAGCTATGAATTGCACACCAGAGAACTGGAGGGTAAACTTAACAGCTTTTGTGCCTTGGTACGCAGACTCAGGGATTGTCTTTCGCGGACTTCTTTAACTCAGTTGTATTATGCAGGTGCTCAGTCAATTATTTCCTATAGTGTTCTCTTCTGAGGATCCAGTCGAAGTGCACGGAGTGTGTTCTTGGTTCAGAAACGTATTATAAAGTGCATTCTTGGGCTCCTCCCAAGATTTCAACCCACTGTAGGCCCCATTTCAAACAACTGAAACTCTTGACTGTTCCATCCCTGTATTTCCTGGCCTTGGTAACGTTTGCGAGGAAGCACACTAATGTGTTCACACTGAACGCAGATGCGTATGCTGAAAATATGTCCACAACTTCCAGAAATATATGCAATCTGAAGGTGCCACTGCACAACTCCACATTCTTTGAGAGAGGTCCGTATTACAAAGCATTGAAGGCATTTAACATGCTGCCCCTTGCTGTTGAAAATACAAGTGACTTACGGGCATTCAAGATGGCTACAACTAATTTCTTGATTGATGAGTGCATCTATAGCTTTGATTTTACAGGTGCATGTTAAACATGGCTAACCTATTTTATTTACTATTTTATTTATTTTACTTTATTTTATTTTTTCCTTTATTATTGTCTATTACTAACTTGCCTATGTAAATTTCTTGTATCGTTTTTGTTGACGTTGCTGTGTTAACTTTGTTAATTTTGCTGGCAATAAAGGTATTATTATTATTATTAATAAAGGGGGCTTCCAACTTTCGACATTCGAATTTACGAGTCATATTTGAAAAACTAAAAACTAAAGTTGACGATGCCCCAGAAAAATCGAAACGTCCGACTACAAATTGAATAATACCATCTTGTAGAGAAGAAAAAGTACTCATGAGAATGTTACTTTATTTTAAAATAGCGCTTGGAATAAATTCAGAAAAAAAAAAAACGATTTTTGTAAATTTCAGTCTTTCTTGAATATCTTTGGAAGCAGTAAAAATTTGGAAATTTCAAAATGTCATTACGATCTGCACCCAAATACGCAATTTTACCCACATTTGACTTTAACAAATTTGTATCTCTTACGATTTACGACATCCCAGTGATGAGTGGCGAATTTGAATAACCCTGTGTACCAACAACAAACTATGGAGTTCTACACAAATTATACTTTATTTACGTATAATTTTACACTTTTCTAAAAGAATAATATAGCATTCACAGCTGTTGCTAAAACATTCACAGCTGAGTTGTCTGCTAAGCCTCATTTATACTAAACAGGTATACTTTTGCGAACTTCAATAATTCCAGTGTAGCGATTAAACACGAAAACACTATTTATTTATCCCACAAATACATACAAGTACAATTCGACTACTAAATAGCTCACTATTTAACACTTTATAGCCTTCTATTATCGTTTGGTACTTTAGCTTACCTATAGCTCGATTAAAATAAGACTACTCTAACGGCGGCGCTATTCGCATTTTATACAAAATTCTAAAAATACAGAAAAGCCTAGAACATTCTTGATGACTCACATCAAAAAAAAGATCGTAAATAACTGCGTTCTAAATAAACAGAGCAATAAATCACTCGTGTCATCCAGAGCAATAAATCACTCGTGTAACCCATGCTGCAGCGCCCAGATAGGTCGCGAAGGTCCGACCTCCAATGTTGCTCCGACTCCCATCGCCCGATGTCCGTATTATTGCCCTCCTCCTAAGGCTGTTCGTCCCGAACAGATACACTTCCATGGTATCGTGCTAATCGATGCAGATGAATAACCTTCATCTTTGACGTGGGGGTCCGCTGGATCCTATACACCACGTCATTAATCTTCTTAATGATTGTATAAGGCCCTTCCCAATTTTGGCTAAGTTTAGGCGACTTCCTCACCTTTCGCCGCGGATTGTACAGCTACACCAAATCACCATCCCTGAAGCCGCTGGAGTTAGGCAGTAAGTCATATCTTGCTTTGGCTCGATCACTGGAGATCCGCAGTTTATTCCTAACTTTATTCATGAACATTGTTAAGCCTCTCCTTGAGCTCCTCTACAAAATTCTCAGAGTTGAGCGAATCTTTTTCTGGTGCTCCATACATCAAATCTGCAGGAAGTTTCATTTCCCTTCCAAATATCAATTTCGCCGGAGTATAACCCGTGGCTTTATGCGTAACGCCTTATGGCCTAAAGGCCATATGCCAGCCACATGACAGATAGATGTATGGTTGGTTGTTATCTTGGGTTCTGGTCCTTTTGTTTGATTAAAATGAGTTACAGCGGGTGCTTCTAACGTCGTTGTTTATTTTGACAAATTCGAACCAAAACTGTACATCGTTTTGTGTACTCTGATGAAGGCACCAATTTGTGTCGAAACGTCAAAATAAACAACGAAGTTAGAAGCACCCGCTGTAACTCATTTTAATCAAACAAAAGGACCAGAACCCAAGATAACAATCAACCATACAACCACAAGGGTACAAGAATCCAGAAGCCTACGTGCCAACCATGAGAGATAGATGTTGGTCCCAATCACGCTGATGATCTGCCACCGTTTTAGACAGGTGATGGTCCATGGTCCGATTAAATCTCTCCACTATCCCATCCGACTGTGGATGCAAAGGAGTTTTCCTGGTTTTGCGAGTTACGAGAAGTTCCATGACCTTCTGGAAAACAACTGATTCAAAATTTCGGCCCTGACGAGAATGAAGTTCGAGAGGGACTTAAAATCGGCATAACATTTCATTTACTAGCGCCGTTGCCACAGTCGTTGCTTCCTGGTTAGGCAGGGCATACGTTTCAGGCCATTTGGTGAAATAATCCATGGCGACCAGGATGTATTTGTTGCCTGACTCAGTCTGAGGAAATGGTCCCGCGACATCAATTGCTACCCTCTCGAATGGAGCACCTACAGTGTACTGCACCATTCGGCCCCGTGATCTTGTTCCAGGTCCTTTTGTGGCATAACAAACTTCACAGTTGCGGCACCAAGATTCGACGTCTTCATGATAATTCACCCAGTAGAATCGCTCTTTAATTTTGGCCAATGTTTTATTGACCCCAAAATGACCTCCACTGATTCCGCCATGCATTTTCTGTAGTACATCTGATTTTCTGCTACCAGGAACAACCAACTGACTGACTACGGTCTTGCCATCCGGACTCTCCTACGACTCTCTTCAGTAATCCATTTTCTATTCTAAGAGAGTGTCACTGGGCGCATAGCGCCTTCAGGCTTGGACTTTTACCAGCAATTTCTTGCCATTCTGGTCTCTTGTCGTCAGTCTTTGCCAAGAGTACGGGTCCAATATCTGGATCATTCATTTGTTCGTCTCGAAGCGTCTATGTGGTCCATCCATCGTTTATTTCCACCGACGTTCTCCTTACAGAAGGAAGTCCCTCACGCTGCTCAGTTCTTTGACAATGCCGATAATCTTCTTTACACGGCCGTCTAGACATTGTGGTTTTGATTTTTGGGTTGTGGGATCAGGGATGTTATTCAAAATCAGTTATGAACTTGTCGACGTTTCGCCATATATTACAGCATCCTCATGACACTAAAAGTTAAGAGATTCTTCATATGCTCCTCAAAATTACGTCCCATGACAATTATGTCATCTAAGTATACTAGGCAAGTTTTCCAAGTCAGCCCCCTCAAGACAAGTTCCATTAGTCGCTCGAAAGTTGATGGAGCGTTGCACAATCCAAAAGGCATAACAGTGAACTGGTATAGCCAGAACCAGTACAAAATGCAGTCATTTCTTTGTCTTCGGGAGCAATCTTTACTTGCTAGTACCCACTTTTTCAGTCTAGAGTGGAAAACCACTTTGATCCCGATAAAGTTGCTAAGGTGTCGTCTATACGTGGCAATGGGTAGTTGTATTTCTTGGTCACATCATTAAGTTTCCTGTAGTCAACACAGAACCACGTTGAACAATCTTTCTTCTTAACAAGAATCACAGGCGGCGACCATGGACTAGATGATTCTTCTATGACGCCCTCCTTTAACATCAACCAGTTTGACTGTCGTTGCTCTTGAAGTTAAACATTCATCCATAGCAAACTTTATGGCAGACTGAAGTTGTTCCTTTGACAGGTGACTCCAATGTCGTTTGAAAGCATCAATAACTTTTGGGGAAGCTTGGTTGGAAGATTTAATTTTGGATGTCTCTGCTTCGACGCTATTGCATACCCATTGTACAGGCTCATAATTGGCAAGAACTGTCCCTTCTTTGACCTTGATGGTCCTTTCTCCAATATTTGCAACTCGTACTGGCATAGTCTTCTTCGTGTCGGTCAAAGTTCGCGCTAAAATGATTTCAGTCGTCAAATCCAAATTAGGTTCTATAAGTCCTGGACCACCCAGGATCATTTTAAGAAGTAACTGTGATAATTTGTTCTGAATTTGGAGGAATTTTCACATCTTCCATCACCAGTAGACGGATACTAGTTTCCCCATTTCCATTGGTTAATGCAAACTCCTCATCTTCAAACGTGAGAATATTCCGTTTATGATCATAGGAGAATCCATGTTTCAAAATAAATTCGTCTTTGATCTTGGCAACCCGCACTTTATGCCGAACTTCAAGTCTTTCTCCAATAATGATGGTGACATCGGCTAACATAATAGGGTTGGGCAATGGTTGTATAGTATATCCGAGAAGTTTATCTGGCCTTACAATGGTCACATCTGCTCCTGTATCGATGGTAATCTGGATCTTCTGTTCCTTAATGCGTCCGGCCACTGTTAAGCCTTTTGCCACTCAAATTATTGACTTTAAAGATCCTGGGGGTCTTAAAGGGCCCGGTCAATTGCCCTCTTGCATTGGCCGGAATTAGTTTTCCTGGGATCTAGGGCAGTATTGATTGCCGCTCGGTCTTCTAAACGCATATAAATAATTATAACGTAACATTAGAATGTTCAGCCCGAAAAAGTCCGGCTCAGTGGCAACAAAAGCGCATGCACGGCTGCCAAGCTCCGCTCATTAATTTTGAAAAATCGACGATGCCAAGCTTTTGTTCTTTTAGAGTTTTCGGAAGACTGCTCTGTGCGCTGCGACATTACTACCACACTTTGTTTTCTCATTGCGAATGGAAGGATGAGAATACTTCGAGAGCGCACTAGGCCGTCCTGCCAAAAACGCTATTTTTTGGTGGGCGTGTCCTCTGCATACGTCTTGCGCAGAAGAATGTGCGCATTAGCAAGCAGTGAGCCTAATCGTGGTTTCCATAGGTCACTAGAAGCTGCACTTTTCATCCATGGGGAAAGATTGACGTTCGTAGTATATTAACTAGTACGAATATGTTTAAACGACGGCGACGGACTTCTTGCCCTATTGCGGCAGTTACTTTTGATGTCACCCAGTCTGCCGCAGTTGAAACATTTTATGCTCCGTTTGCGTGTTGATCGAGGAGTTCTTTCCAACAGGGTTTGCATATTGACTGTCATATCCTTCATCGCTTTATGTAGAACCCTCTGGTAGACGTCGTTGACGGATTGCATTATGCTTTCTTCCAATTGTTGCTAGCTGCGAGATGGTTCACTAATTCTTCTTTGAACCAGTTCTTCCTTCTGTTGTTGATGACGTCGCTCCTGTACTTGATCACATTTTTCCTGCTCTTCCTTCTGTTCTAGATAACGTCTTTCCTGATCTTCCTCCTGTTGTTGATAACGTCGCTCCTGTACTTGATCACGTCTTTCTTGTTCCTCTTTTTGTTCATTATAACGTTTTTCCTGCTCTTCCCTCTATTGTTGCATAAGGGAGAGCAGGATGGCAAATTGATCCTCCATCGCTTGATGCTCGCTTCTAGTCACTGGCATAAACACTGTTACCATTCGCAGCGTAGCCGCATGGGGGCGGGGCAAAGCGTGGTGATTGGTGGAGCTTCGCGACCTATCCGCGCTGCGTCATGGCTAATACGAGATAAATTATTATTGCTTGGTTTAATCTAGAAGGCACTTGTTTACAACCTTTTTTTTATGTGAGATTATTCAAGAATTCTTATAAAGAACTTTCTAGGTTTTTCTGTAATTTTAGGATTGTATATAAAAAGCGCAAAGAGCGCGCGGTTAAGAGTAGTCTTATTTTAAGCGAGCTATAAGTAAGCTAAAGTTCCGAGCGGTAATAGAAGGCTATAAAGTGTTATGTAGTGAGTAATTTAGTAGTCGAATTGTACCTGTGTGTATTTATGGAGTAAATAAATAGTGTTTTCGTGTTAAATCGTTACACTGGAATTATTGAACCCCGAGTTCGCAACAATTGGTGTCAGAAGTGGGATTCCAGTGGGAATTTGAGGACTAATATTGCTGAACTGTAAGTGAGTGCTTCATTGCCGGACATTACGTGTTTATGCCAGTGACTAGAAGCCAGCATCAAGCGATGGAGGATCAACTTGACGCCCTGTTCTCCCTTATGCAGCAACAGAGGGAAGAGCAGGAAAAACGTTATAAGGAACAAAAAGAGGAACAAGAAAGACGTGATCAAGTACAGGAGCGACGTTATCAACAACAGACGGAAGAGCTGGGAAAACGTGATCAAATACAGGAAAGACGTTATCTAGAACAGAAGGAAGAGCAGGAAAGACGTTATCTACAACAGAAGGAAGAGCAGGAAAACCGTGATCAAGTACAGGAGCGACGTCATCAACAATTCAAAGAAGAATTAATGAACCATCTCGCAGCTAGGGAGCAACAATTGGAAAAAAGAATAATGCAATCCGTTAACGGCGTTCACGAATCCATTAACGGCGTTAACGAAGGACTCGAAGCTGTCAACCAGAGGGTTCTCGAGGTAGAAAAGAAATTCCGGGAACAACTTGAGGACGACAACGTGTCTACAGAGAGTTTTAGCACAGCCAACGCTAAAATTAAGCCTCCCGATTATGACGGTACTACGGCCTGGGAAATTTATAAAAGCCAGTTTGAGGCAGCTGCAAAAACTAATGGTTGGTCCGAGCCCCAGAAAGCTACATCATTAGTGGTAGCACTTCGTGGAAAAGCGGCTGAGTTACTCCAATCTCTGTCGGCAGCGGATCAAAGTAATTATGCGGCTTTAGTACACACTCTGCAACTACGATTTGGAAATGAGCACAAAAAAACCGTGTTCCAGGCCCAGCTGAGGATGAGACAGCAAAAGTCAGGTGAATCCTTACAAGAATTTGAGGCGGACATAGACAGACTCATTTACCTGTCATATCCATCGGCCCCTGAATCTTTTCAAATGCAATTTGCCGCCGAAAGGTTCATTGAGGGAGTTCGCGATAGTGACATGAGATACCATTTACGTCTAGTAAAGCCCAAGGATATCAGCGAGGCACTAGTTCGGGCCCTGGAATTCGAGGCGTCACGAGTGACATCTAGTTCTTCTGCAAGTGTAAGAGTGGCAACTTGCGGTGATAAGAAGTCTACATCTATGGCTGAATCCATGACAAGTTTACATAAAGCATTGAAGGATATCGCATTCAATATGCAAGCCCTGTTGGGAAGAACTTCTCGATCGACAGGCACTCGGGGCATAAAATGTTTTAACTGTGGTAAACTGGGTCACGTCAAGAGTAATTGCCGTAATAGGGCAAGAAGTCCGTCGCCGTTGTTTAGAAAACCGAGCGGCAACCAAAACCGCCCTAGAATTCAGGAAAGTCCAATTCCTGTCAATGTAAGGGGGCAATTGACCGAGGCCGTTAAGACCCCCAGGATTAGTCAAGTCAACCAATCTAGTCAAGTCAATAATTTGGGTGGCAAAAGTTTTACAGAGGCCGGATGCATTAAAGGACAGAAGATCCAAACTGAACATCGACAAGGAAGGTGTCACGGAAATGCCGATACATTGTCTAGACGGCCATGTAAAGAAGGTAGTCAGCATTGTCGAAGAACTGAGCAACGTGAGGGACATCCTTCTGTAAGGAGAACGTCGGTGAAAATAAACGATGGCTGGACCACACAGACGCTTCGAGAAGAACAATTGAATGATTCAGATATTGGACCCATACTCTTGGCAAAGACTGAGGACCAGAGACCAGAGTGGCAAGAAATTGCTGATAAAATTCCAAACCTGAAGGCGCTATGGACCCTGTGGCACTCTCTTAAAATAGAAAATGGACTACTCAAGAGAGCGTGGGAGAGTCCAGGTGGCAAGTCCGTAGTCAGTCAGTTGGTTGTTCCTGATAGCAGAAAATCAGATGTACTACAGGAAATGCACAACGGAACAAGTGGAGGTCATTTTGGGGTCAATAAAACCTTGGCCAAAATTAAAGAGCGGTTCTACTGGGTGAATTATCATGAAGACGTCGAATCTTGGTGCCGCAAGTGCGAAGTTTGTTGTGCCACAAAAGGACCTCGAACAAGATCACGCGGCCGATTGGTGCAGTAAACTGTAGGTGTTCCATTCGAGAGGGTAGCAATTGATGTCGCGGGATCATTTCCTCAGACTGAGTCGGGCAACAAATACATCCTGGTCGCCATGGATTATTTCACTAAATGGCCTGAAGCATACGCCCTACCTAATCAAGAAGCAACGACTGTGGCAACGGTGCTAGTAAATGAAATGTTCTGCAGATTTGGAGTCCCTCTCGAACTTCATTCTGATCAGGGCCGAAATTCTGAATCGGCTGTTTTCCAGAAGGTCATGGAACTTCTCGGAATTCGCAAGACCAGGACAACTCCTTTGCATCCACAGTCGGATGGGATGGTAGAGAGGTTTAATCGGACCATGGAACATTACCTGTCTAAAATGGTGGCAGTTCATCAGCGTGATTGGGACCAACATCTACTTCTCATGTTGATGGTATATCGAGGCTCTACGCATGAAGCCACTGGTTATAATCCGGCGAAAGTGATGTTCGGAAGGGAAATGAGGCTTCCTGCAGATTTCATGATTTCCTGCAGATTGAACGTATGGAACACCAGAAAAAGACTCGCTCAACTCTGGGAACTTTGTGGAGGAGCTCAAGGAGAGTCTGGACAATGTTCATGAACAAGTCAGGAATAAACTGCGGATATCCAGTGATCGAGCCAAAGCAAGATATGACTTACTAGCTAACTCCCGCGGCTTCCAGGATAGTGATTTGGTGTGGCTATACAATCCGCGGCGAAAGGTGGGGAAGTCGCCCAAACTTAGCCAAAATTGGGAAGGACCTTATACAATTATAAAGAAGATTAATGATGTGGTGTATAGGATCCAGCGGACCCCCAGGTCAAAGATGAAGGTCGTTCATTTGGATCGATTAGCACGATACCATGAAACTCTATCTGTTCGGGACGAACAGCCTTAGGAGGAGGGCAATGTTACGATTCGCAGCGTAGCCGCATGGGAGGCGGGGCAACGCGTGGTGGTTGGTGGAGCTTCGCGACCTATCCGCGCTGCGTCATGGCTGACACGAGTGATTTATTGCTCGGTTTAATCTAGAAGGCAGTTGTTTACAACCTTTTTTTATGTGAGATTATTCAAGAATTCTTATAAAGAACTTTTTAGGTTTTTCTGTAATTTTAGGAATGTATATAAAAAGCGCAAAGAGCGCGCGGTTAAGAGTAGTCTTATTTTAAGCGAGCTATAAGTAAGCTAAAGTTCCGAGCGATAATAGAAGGCTATAAAGTGTTATGTAGTGAGGTATTTAGTAGTCGAATTGTACCTGTGTGTATTTATGGAGCAAATAAATAGTGTTTTCGTGTTAAATCGTTACACTGGAATTATTGAACCCCGAGTTCGCAACAACACGTAATGTCCGACAATGAAGCACTCACTTACAGTTCAGCAATATTAGTCCTCAAATTCCCACTGGAATCGCACTTCTTACACCAATTGTTGCGAACTCAGAAAAAAAGGTTGTAAATAACTGCGTTCTAAATAAACAGAGCAATAAATCACTCGTGTCACCCCTGCCGCAGCGCCCGTAGAGGTCGCGAAGGTCCGACCTTCAATGTTGCTCCGCTTCTCAGCGCCCGCTTTCCGTAACAATACTTTACACAGTTAACATTTAGGATGTAGCCTAGTGTGGAAGAAATAAGCACTGGCCATTACTACACACACAGGGGTTCGTCTTTGTTAATTTCTCTTATTTACTAAGGTCGGTAGTTAACTAACTAACTCAATGTTTTATGTCCTAAACGAATAAGTAATTTGGAACAATTATTTTACTCAATGAAAAAATCTACAGCATCTTGGACTTAATGTGTTACGTATATTTCATGAGAATTGAAACAATCGCGACTTTCAAATTATAATAATACTATCATTCCAAAGTCGCGATTGTTCAATTCTTGCCTCACATATTCCTTTACAGAAGTTGCCGAAATAAACAAAATTCTCGAAAGTACGAAAATTTCCCCCGAGAAACCTGCGGAAAAAACGCCCAAAAAACTACAAAAACCCCAAGAACCAGCTGCCACTAAAATTTCTCCGGAAGAAGCAATCGATCCGGCGAAAAGGCTGAAAAATTTAAAGAAACGTTTGCGTGAAGTGGAAGCCTTAGAACAAAAAGTGAAAAACGGGTCTTTATCAAAACCTGAACCGGAACAATTGGCCAAAATTAATAGAAAAAACGATCTCTTGCTACAGATTCTGGAACTTGAAAAACAGTCGCAATAATATAAAGTTAAAGAAAATAGATCCACATGTGCAATTATTGTGGTAATATTGATTATGCTAGTTGGTACGAATGACTTTTATACTTAATCATTGTGTACCTAATAGTTTTTGAATTGTATCAAATTGTTTTTTTTTAATACTCAAGTGTTGTTTGAGATAATTTAATGTATAGCGCTTTCATTTGAAATAGTTGAAGAAAAACACAAAATGGCTGCTTAGCTGCACAGCAAGATAGCCTGTGATTTTACTTCCAGACAAAAGACATAAGTTTTGATAGAAGCCGTACAGAAATTAAAAATAAAAGTATGCAATCGTTCTGTAGATTATGTCTTAATCACAATATTTAAAATGCCATAAAGGAATAAGGTTAGATCAGACCAAGTCGTCTGAGCAAAATTAGTTCAACTGAAACCGCTACTTACTAATAGGGACACCTGTATTCAATTTTATTTTTGAAATAAAAAAAACACCTTTATTTTTATTTATAGTAAATTGTTTTTGCGTTGTTCCATCATTAGCATTTATTATAAAATTGTATATATAATACATACTCTTGAGTGACTTATTGGTCTTCAAAGTGGTAAGACATTTGAGTTTACCTAATTTAGTCAGAAGCTTAATCTTATAAATATTTCCAAATCGCTTTAATACACTTTTGTATCATTTGTACTTATGTTATATTTTACCAAGATTATTGCCCTTTGATACAAATAATGTTAAGACAGATTAATGAGTGACAAATTTTAACTTTGTCGCAGATACCCAATTTACTCCTACAATTTACTTTCCTAATTATGCACTTTCTGCATTAAACAAAATTAGATATTGTTATATATAAAACTGTCGTTATCTCAGTACGATGTATTAATTGTAGCAGGTACCAGAGTCCGAATTCTCGAGATTCCAAAAGTCAGTAATTCTACATTCATAACTGACCGCTTAGAGGCAAGAAGCCAGATTTGTCTCTTTGACATCATTCTAATACGGGAATTGACTATTCGAATCTCGTGAATTCAGGCTTGGTAGAATGAGTTTAAACGTGCATGTATTTTGTTTTTATATTATAAGAAATGATTATTTAAAGGAACGTTTTGGAGATACTTAAAGATGTCGACACAATTGCGGAACTTTATGTCATCGCCCGCTATTCGACAGCACACTTCAGGATGCTGGTCATCCGCTGTTTTTTTAAACCCAACACAGACTAAAACTAACCCAACCAAAATAATGCTGTGGAGTAGCGTCAGACCGTGATAGACAAATGTTGCCTCCTCCGAATTGAACACTAAGAAAACCGCTAATCGATGATCAACGTCTTTAAACACTCTCCAGAGCCTTGTTTTGTTTCAGTTTGGTCCATTTTGGATTTAAATGATCTAATAGAGGATTTCAACTAATCAAATATTGATAGGAGTAGAAAGACAATAGTGCATACAGTGATTATTTACGTTTTCGGGTGTTCGCTCTAGACCTTTCTGAGATTATTCCTTTCTTTACATTCTTATTGAGAAAACAAAGCTCTCGGAGCGCTCTAGAGCTGACACCCGAAAACGCCATTAATTAGGGAGTTGACTAAATCGTAAATCAAATGTCTAATCGATGTAATTACTTACCTTCTAGATGTAGCAATTGGGAAATTTGATACGAATAAATAAAATTCCGAAACTCTTTATAATCTATTTATTAATACATATTATTACAAATTATAAATAACAGTCAACACAATACAAACTTCTACTGGTATTCCTCAGGTAAAACCCAAATAACTGGGAGATTAACGTAAAACCGAAATGTGGGTTCTGCTTGGAAACTCACTTTCTACCTAAGTAATCGAATCAAGTTTATTGAAGTCAGGGGTTGAAATTGAACTTATATGGTTGTTACCTATATTATTACAATCATCACAAATTGCGTCGCAGAAATTCAATTGAGTGGTTGATTGCAGGATCCCCATTAAAGGAAGTGTAATTATGTTATCTTTATTATTTTAAATACAAATTTCAAACTATTAAGAGTTCCGGTGTCATTAATCGTCTATCTGCTTTAGAAGCAAAACTTAGAAATTTGATGTATATTCTTATTCCCATCGGCTCTTCTTTTTTCTAGGCGGAGGTGGAGCTGGGTTTTCTGCACTTGCTGTGAACTGCAACAATACACTTATTTTTATAAAGAATTTGTGATCGCCTCCCGTGTATGTGTTGTTTGTTCAAATGTCAAAATGTTGAACATTTTGACACCAAAGTCAGTATACGAAGTAATGCATCTAGGAAAATAAGATCACTGGCCTTACTTGATTCATATATTGTGTCTTAAACGCCTCCTTCATCGCAGACAATCTGTCTGTCGCGGGTCCTTTAGTAGGCGGAGGAGGAGCAGGAGCGGAAGTACTGGTTGACAGATTTCCTGAGGAACTAGCAACAAAGCCTCTCATAGGTCCGGACGACTCCTTGAATCCTAAACCTAATCCTCCCACGTTCGGCGATTGATCTTTCTTCTTGAATCTGAAAAAAATTAAAGAATTTATAGTCCGAACGGATATGATTATTTTATTTCTTATTTTCCTTTTCAGATTAACATGTATCTTAACATTTGCTTTATCGACTCTTTGTTTAACAACAGTTTGTTCCACGGAGTGAGAAAGGTTTCTGTCATTACGACGACGGCATGAGTTAGAACTCATGATGCCGATTGTAAAAACCGAATAAAGAATATTTACAATTACAAATTGAGGTTTTCCGTCACCATATGAGAGAAGTTAAATCAGTCGTATCCAAAGAACAACAATTACAACTTTACGACCGACAGAATCGCCTTATTTCAGCACAAACCTCAACACCAAATATCTCTCACCAAGTTCCGAAATCACCTATTAATTTATCTTTTCGTAAGACGATTTTGTTTATTACCTTTGAATGGAAATTTTTACACACGGATGTAATAAAAGAAGCACTGATCTTACCGTTGTTTTTTAAACCAAGAACTCTGCAGAGCTAAATCAAGCACGTCTTGAGGTACCTCCTGTTTGGCCGCCTCCAAGTTCTTCACTATATGCCCTGCGAATTCTCTGTCTTTGTAGGTCAACAATGTGTAAGCTGTCCCTTGTGTACCTAAACAACGACATGTCAAACTTTTGTTACAAATGTTAGTAATAAATAAACATTAAGCTAAAATAAACCCGTGTTGGTAATGCTTTTATAAAGAGAAGCCCTATACTATTGGATTATTTATTTAATAAGAAAAATTTTCAACATTTTAATGTTTATTTTTGCGAAATTGTCAGTCCCGCCATGTAATACTGGACTCAAATATCGGTACTATAATGCAAATCACCCGGAAAATTTTCTGTAAAATGTATCACCCAAAAGTGCACGCGGCAAATGTAAGAATGTAAGAATCAAACATAATTCTTACATTTGCCTGTCTGTCTACAATAAAATCCGAGAAAGCCCTCTAGAAAAATCTTAACTTTTGTATAATTCTGAATAAAATGGCGAAGAAGTTACTTCAAAAATTCTTTTTACGTAATTCGGTTCGTTTAGCTCGTTATTAAAACAGAGACGGCGTTTACAGCCTTATTAAAGCATCGTTTTATACCATATTCCATTATTTTCTGCATCTTACATTGCCATGGAATTTACCCTGTATAACATCGATGGCAATTGTCGTTTACTTGTCGTCAAAACAGATAGGGTAAATAGCATATACCTATTATTTAAATATACGGTGAACGTCAATCCCCCAAATAGTAAATCGAAAATGAAGCTCCTCAGTTGGCTATGAAAATCTCGCAGTTGGTCGACGAGATTTTACTGCGCACCACGTACTAGTTGAAAGATGAGTGACGTTTTGAATCTGACGTCTACAAATTTTTAGGTTATGCCAAATGTGACATGTTTATTGGCGAGAACGAAAGTCGACAAAAATAAATAAATAGCGAAATTTTTCATTGCACTGATTCGAAGGCTCGTTGGAAGATGTTTTAGATGTTTAGTATTTGGGACAAAGAAAGCGTAACAAAAATTATTCACTTCACTTCAATTTTGTTGACAACGAGTTTTGTTTTATTGCAAGGAGCAATATTTCATGTGTTCAAAAGACTATATAAAGCCATTAAAATTTAAAAGGAAGATAGGTATCTACATAATAACTAAGTAAGGGCTACATTGAAGGCTAGATTAGATTTAAAGAACTATTCCACTTTCAGTTTGCACAAAGAGAAATCGAAAGCTTTAGGGTTGTTGTAAAGATCCCACTGAGAATTTAAGTGTCTTTCTTTCATGGAACTACATACCTGGTACTACAACTTTATTTTGTTTTCAAAGGACATGGAATATTTAATAGGATAAGTAAAGCCATATGGAATTAAACAGACAAAGATTAGTTAAAGCCATCAAAGTATAAGTACTTACTGAAAGAAACTTCTGGTAGTTGTGGCTTGGTAGGTATAGGTGTTGGTATGGGTAAAATAATATGGAACTCCTATAGGAGCTCATTAGAGGAGGGCTTGGATACAGGCAAAACCCCTGAACATCTGTTTAATTGCAAAACAAACCTACACACCTAGGTAGGTTCTATACTAAACAAATCTCAGTGAGAAATAGGAACAATCCTGAATCTGCAGCAGTAAACACAGCACAAAAGACGCCGCACAAAAGTTGAATTAGATTAAACCAAACAGTATTTATGCCGACCGATTAATGATTTGAGTAAAGTAAACTAAACAAACACTAAACTGAAAGTTTAAATTTAGCAAAGAACGAACAAGATCAAGATGAAAACTTGAAAGCGTCCCCAAAAAGTAGGGATAAATGCAAGGTTGACAGATGTAATTTCTAATACCATTTGTCAGTGTTAAAAAATTCAATTTTTTGTGAATTTTATCGATTTCATAATATCATATGTTCTGTTATAATATAAGTAATATGTATCCTGCATAAACTTCAAAATGCTAAAATAATTATTGAGGATTTTAGTAAGGATTTACTAATTTATCTAATCGCGTGACTTCAGATGGGTCGACAAGTTGGCAACGTAGAACTTTTCAAATAATTTTCAAATCTCGCGCATGCCCAGTTCATTTCCGTTGAGTAAATAGGTATGTCGATCGTCAGCTGTTTTTGGCTTCTTTTTCAGGACTTACGTAATTGTTATAGAACTTCAAATTATTTGGTAAATACAGAATTGGAAGGTGAAAACTAAAATCGGCAATTTGAAAGCTGGCCAATAACGCTTCACATGTTTTTTTTTATCCAATACAGTCAAACTAATTACTAACTATAGTATTTTTAGTCGCAATTGTCTCCAATAAGCTTTAAGATTTTGTCAAATTGAAGTTGCGTCGTTGTCAATTTTTAATACGTGTATCAACATTTTAAGTGGATTAAAGAGTAAAAGAATTCCAAAATGCCGAAAATAATCGACAAAAAAATTCGATTATTTATAAAAAAAACTGCTTTCCAAAAAAAAGATTTGCAATATTTGTGAGGTAAGTGCGCAGACCAGTATACATTTTTCTTGTATTGGCTGTAGGACCTATTTGAGGACTGGAAATACTACTAATGTGTAGCATATATGAGTAGTAGGGTGTCTACTGAGTAGATCAAAAGAAAAAAATGTGGATGAACCATATTTAGTAACAGAAAATTATTTTTACTATAAGCGTATTAATTCTATACACTTGCTTCTGTTTGGCGTCCTGCTTAACTAAGCAACTTTCAATACTTTCATAGTGATCGTTGCGCTCGGTCCTCGGGATGAAAGCAATGTTGCCAGTTGGGAAATTTTAAATTGTAACGTGTGGATGCAATGCAATGTATACATGAGGTGCCCTCATGTATGATAGTTTAGGTTAGATCAGGTTTGTTCAGTTCTGCTATTTCTTTATTTTCTTATTTTACGTTACATTTTGTTTGTAATGGCATTTATTCTTTTAAACATTTAATTTTGCGCAACGATCGGCAACGCTGTACACAAATAATTTGAAGTTCTATAAAAATTACGTAAGTCCTGAAAAAGAAGCCAAAAACAGCTGACGACCGACATGCCCATTTACTCGACGGAAATGAACTGGGCATGCGCGAGATTTGAAAATTATTTGAAAGTTCTACGTTGCCAACTTGTGGACGCATCTGACGTAACGTGATTAGATAACTTAGTAAAATCTTACTAAAATCACCAATAATTACCATTTTAGCATTTTTAAGTTTATGCAGGATACATATTACTTATATTATAACAGAACATATATTATAAATCGATAAAATTCACAATAAATTGAATTTTTTAACACTCACAAACGGTAATAGAAACTACATCTGTCAACCTTGCATTTAACCCTACTTTTTGGGGACGCTTTCAAGTTTTCATCTTGATCCTGTTCGTTCTTTGCTAAATTTAAACTTTCAGTTTAGTGTTTGTTTAGTTCAATTTACTCAATTCATTAATCGGTCTGGATAAATACTGTTTGGTTTAGTCTAATTCAACTTTGCTTGGCTGGGTATTCCGGTGCGGCGTCTTTTGTGCTGTGTTTACTGCTGCAGATTCGGGATTGTTCCTATTTCTGACTGAGATTTGTTTAGGATACCTAGGTATGTATGTTTGTTTTGCAATTAACCAGATGTTCAGGGGTTTTGCCTGTATCCAGACCCTTCTCTAATGAGCTCCGATAGGAGTTCCATATTATTTTACCCATACCAAGACCTATACCTACCAGGCCACAACTACCAGAAGTTTCTTTCAGTAAGTACTTATACTTTATTTGCTTTAACTAATCTTTGAGTGTTTAATTCCATATGGCTTTACTTATCTTATTAAATATTCCATGTCCTTTGAAAGCAAAATAAAGTTGTAGTACCTATAACTAGGTAGGTCCATGAAAGACACTTAAATTCTCAGTGGGATCTTTACAACAACCCTAAAGTTTTTTATTTCTCTTTGTGGAAACTGAAAGTGGAATAGTTCTCTAAAACAGAATCGAGCCTTCAATGCAGCCCTTACTAAGTTATTATGTAGATACCTATCTTCTTTTTAAATTTTAATGGGTTTATAGACCTTTGAGCACATGACATATTGCTCCCTGCAATAAAGCAAAACTCGTCGTCAATCGTGCCGGAATCAAGAAATAACTTCTGTAGCTGTATAAATTGAAGTGAAGTGAATAATTTTTTTTACGCTTTCTTTGTCCCAAAGACTAAACATCTAAAACATCTTGCAACTAGCCTTCGAATCAGTGCAATGGAAAATTTTGCTATTTATTTATTTTTGTCGACTTTCGTTCCCGCCAATAAACATGTCACATTTGGCATAACCTAAAAATTTGTAGACATCAGATTCAAAACGTCACTCATCTTTCAACTAGCACGTGGTGCGCAGTAAACATGCGCAGTAAAATCTCGTCGACCAACTGCGAGATTTTCATAGCCAACTGAGGAGCTTCATTTTCGATTTACTGTGAGGGATTGATGTTCGCCGTATATTTAAATAATAGGTATATGGCTGTACATAGCGAATGATGGAGGGAAGAGTTTTAGCATAGTAAAGTGTGATAAATTAGCTGTTTTGTGATTCAGTTTTTGATGTTAAATATGGTTCTTCCACATTTTTTTTCTTTTGATCTACTCAGTAGACACAATGCTACTGAAAATATTGCGAAATTCAGAGGTACCTATATCGATCCGCTGTTAACAATGATTTAAGCATAAAAGTATTGTTACGATTCGCAGCGACGCCGCATGGGAGGCGGGGCAATGAGTCTGTGGTTGGTGGAGCTTCGCGACCTATCCGCGCTGCGTCATGGCTGACACGAGTGATTTATTGCTCGGTTTAATCTAGAAGGCAGTTGTTTACAACCTTTTTTTTTTATGTGAGATTATTCAAGAATTCTTATCAAGAACTTTCTAGGTTTTTCTGTAATTTTAGGATTGTGTATAAAAAGCGCATATAGCGCACGGTTAAGAGTAGTCTTATTTAAGCGAGCTATAAGTAAGCTAAAGTACAAAGCGATAATAGAAGGCTATACAGTGTTAAGTAGTGAGTTATTTAGTAGTCGTGTGTAATTGTGGAATAAATAAATAGTGTTTTCATGTTAAATCGTTACACTGGAATTATTGAACCCTGAGTTCGCAACAGTATTATGTACTATAATTAAACGCTTTTTGTAGTTTTACTTAATATACGATAGAGAAATGCAACAATAATAATTTTGTCCACGACCACTTAATAATATACTGATATTCAGCTTGTTGACAAAAGTTAAATAGGGCTCATATAGCGTCAGAGGGATATTATATGAGTTGAAACAGCGGGAATAATATCATTATTCCAGCTCGCCATTTAAGTTATATATGTTGCCTTGGCAACCAGTAGGAGTAGGCAACAATGCAATATGAAACGCGAGTGTCACTTTGACATTTTACTTATTTTCTTTATACTACCTATAAGATTTTATAATTTGTAATTATTAGATAATGGCCGTGGACAAAGTATAGCATTATACTCGCTTTTTATGGCCATTATTCCCACGGGAGACTTGCGCCCCTCGCCTGCGCCTCGTGACGCAAACGTCCCCCTAAGGGAATAATGGCTATCATAAAAAGCTCGTTTAATATTATACTATTATTAACCAGGATATGCAAAGCAAAATAACCTCCGACACACAAAAACGTCTGCACGACAGTACTACAGTTCACATGTCAGTTGATTCCCCTCCTCGGTCCTCGCACAAATTCACCTTCCAGCTGCCACCTATTAAAGTGCTGAACGTCAGGTTTGAAATCTTAAGTCGCAAACATTAGAAAAAGTGCGCCAGGCGAAAAGGAAAATCATAGAAGAAGACATTTTGAGTGGTAGTAGACGCTCATCCAGAAAAGCTGAAGGTTTCCTGGCCAGCGATGATTAGCTGCAAAGCGACTCACATCCAGAAGATTTCATGGAATAGAAGGTTGTTAACACTAACACCAAAAAGGCATTTAAATTTAAATTGCCCCGTGTAGGGGAGTGCCAAAAAGCGCTTTCATAAACGACCTGTAAGGAAATTACTTATTAGCAGGTACTAATTAATTATTTTGCAAAAGTCTAATTTTTCATATACCTACGAGTATATATTTTGCTTGGGTTTACAAAAGACATCATCACGTTCACTCAGTGCCACTGCGCTATTATATACTGGAACCTTAGTTTTGCAAATAACAAATTGTATAGGGTTCCAAAAATTACTCTACCAAATGTGAGAAAAATAGTGCATATTCTGGTTGCTTTGGTAAAGATGAAAATATTTATTAGCATTTTCTTCCAGTTTAAGATAAACAAAGAAAATTATGGAACTCGTTGGTATTAATTCTATCATAACACCCTGTAGAAAGTTTTCTGTTATTCTTTATAACCTACAGTTACATTATTCGTAGTATTATTTAACATCGATAATTCTTTTAGACCTTGTTTCATTATCGAAATTAGCACAAAATCTTGAAAATGCGCCAGTGTGCGTCGGTATTATGAAAACGCTGTTTTTGACCTTTTAAAGCACTTTTAAAGCACACATTCCCAGACTAGTTTCGCCGTTTACGTCAGCGAGGCTTTGACACAAATAGAACTTGCGGAACTTTCGGTACTCAAACGAGGTTGTTTTTTATACCAACGAGGTCTTACATTTGCTATACTGACCACAACAAAATCCAAGAAAATTGGGAAAGAAAATTTCGACATTTCCATTGAAGAGATTGAAAGAGATCCATTTGAGAACTGAAACGTACAAAGTAAACAAACACGGTTCTTATATTCGCCGTTCTGTCCACAACAAAATCCAAGAAAATTCGAGAAAATCTTTGAACCGATACGTACGAAATAGATACACTGTTCATTCGCCATTTTGTTCACAACCAAATTCAAGAAGATTCAAGAAAATTATTGAACTGACACGTATGAAGTAAACAAAGACGGTTCGTACATTTGTCATTCTGTCCACAACATCCAAGAAAATTCTAAAAAAATCTTCGAATTGCCATTCTGCCCACAGCAAAATTTATTCGAGAAGATCTTTAAACTGATAAGTACAAAGGAAATAAACACGGTTCTTACATTCGTCGTTCTGTTTGAGTTTACAACACAATTAAAAAAAAATTGAGAAAATCTTTGAACTGACACGTACGAAATAGATAAACGCTATTCTTACATTCGCCATTCTATTCACAACCGAATTCAAGAAAATAGAACTACCCAACTTTTATTGCTAGTCATTTTTGTCAGATGAGTCATCCGCTTCAAAACAACCGTTTTCAAGAATGTGTAGCCTGAAAATATTTTTTTGTTTAAAGAAACTGTAAAATTTCAACTTTTGGTGTTACATAGCCAAAGGGTTTGTTCTTCCTATCTTGAATTAGCGTAGGCACTTCAATGGTGTCAACATTATTTTTTATTAACCCAACGTTTTACATAGAGGCAAAACAACTCTTTAAAACAAAACAGTTTACCACCTTTGAAGGATTTAGGAAAGGAAAGGAAAGTGCAAACCATTTTGGAATTTTAAAACCTAAACATGCAGCTTCTTAAAAGCTGAAAAATCAGATGGTATAACCGAAAGTGCTGCCATGAGAATATTTTAGGTGAGCTGCGCTCACCGACTTTAGTACCAAATTTTTTTAATTTTTAGTAAGAGCCTTTTTTTCATAATCGATCGCCACAATTCCTGATGAGACACGCTGTATAATGTATAGTTGTAAAGTTGTAAAGCATTCATAGTTGTAAAGTTGTAAGTCTATGTAGTTAGTAAGTTTAACTATTCGGTAATATAAATAGATATAAATTCTTCCTTTGTAAATTCTGTCCTATAACAGAGCACTAACTCGAACAACAACGACGTATTGGAATAGTACATTTAATTGTTTTGCTTGTTACGTTATTTAAAAATAAATTTAATATTTAGTAAATAAAATAAATAAAATTAAATAAATAGATAATTAAAAACAAAGAGACTAATAAATATTATTGAAAGCTTGAGTCAATACAATTGAAATATTTTCTATCATTTTATTCAACATTTAACGCCACGTGCTGTCACAAAATTTTATTATAAAAAAAATTGTGTTTTTGTTTTTGAAATGGTGTTTTTTCTCAGTGTAATAACTAAAAAAGAAGGCGGAGCTAACGCGTTTAAGGTCACGAAATTTAGGGGTACGGAGATCAAAGGTTCCGACGCGAGGCTTCGCATCTGTATAAGATAAATAATAACGTATGCCTCAAAAAAATCATTTGAAGGCTTTCGCCCATAAGAACAATGTTAATCTTGGAAAAAACATGGCGGACAAGTCCTTATGGCCACACTCTCATTACAGGCACTCTAGTTCGAACTAAACAAACACTAGACTTATATTCGCCATTCTGTCCACAAAGAAAATCTTTAAACTGATGTACGTATATTGATATTTACCAGCACGACCAGTACGCCCAATTCTATGCGTATGCGTGTCAATATCCCTTGCTGTGTCATAATTTATTACCGTACGAACGTGCGGTATATCTAGACCTCTAGCGGCTACGTCCGTTGCTACCTAAAACCACCAATTTTCTTAATTTAATTAACTTTCTTTTTAAAGCCACAACTAACCAAAAGGGGAACGTCTTGTTTCTTGAATGCCATAATGACCTTATTTCTCTCCGCCTGTTCCATATCACCGTGTAGTAATAGACAATCGTATTCCTTGACAAGGAGGTCTTTAGCAACCTAAGACACATAGTTACACATACATTATACAAAACTAATTCGGGAATATTACCTTTTCTGCATCCAACTTTTTGGTCACAAATATCAAAACTGAACCAGCCGATAACAACTCCACCAATTTTCCAAACAGCCAATCACGTTTTGTGTCTTGGTTAGGGAGAAGCAACACGCGTTGGGTTACGTCTTCGCTTGCCTGACCCGTGACGCCTAAAATTAAGACTTTCAATTCGAGTATCCATTTTTTAATGCCTCCCTTACCTTGTGATATTCTTATTGGTTCTTCTAAAGCATCTTTGGCTAACCTGAAAACATATCTCGTTGACTCAAGGAATATTGAACTCCAACCTCCCACCTTTCGATTTTCTTTTTAAAAGTCGCCGAAAACAGCAATGTTTGCCTGTCCGGTCTGACGTGATTGCATACTGAGCGGACTTGCGGCTCAAAGCCTAATTCGAACATCCTATCGGCTTCGTCGAGTACCAAGAAAGTCACGCGCTGCAAATTAGTCGCTCCTCCTTTCACGTGATCGATAATTCGACCCGGAGTCGCGACCACAATTTCGGCACCCTCTTTCAAAGCCTAAAACATCGTTCAGAAGTTAAGTTGCCCTGTGCGACTGTGCCCAAGAAACTTCATTTTACTTTGCTTTGTTCCCACTTTGAGCCGCCTCCATAGGCGCATATAACTCTTAGATCGTAAACTTTGGCGAACTTTCTCGCCTCATTATAAATTTGTATGGCCAATTCTCTAGTGGGTGCCAAAATTAAAGCAATAGGGCCCTCGCCTTCTTCTACTGGTCTTTGTACGGACACGTGTTTTAGAAGAGGCCATAAGAAGGCTGCTGTCTTACCACTACCTAAAAAAATAATTTCTTGATGTTGAAAAATTGTCACATTTTAAACATTCATTAGTAGTTAATCATAGCAACGAGTTTTTAATAACGCCAAATAAGTTTACAAGGCTAGACAATTTTTATTAGGCCGGGCATGAAGGCATTGACCATGAGTGACAATTTCCTAACTTCAAAGAACTAATAACTGTGTGTAGGAAACTCGGTAGGAAACGTATACCACAACCAATATGCAATATTCCGTAGTCGACATCCGTTTAAAATAACTCTTTTGAAAAACAATAAATTCTATAAATGTGTCCTACCAGTTTGAGCAATTCCCAAAACATCCCTTCCCATCATGGCTGCAGGTACAGCTTGTGCCTGTATAGGAGTCGGTGAGGAATATTCAGCTTTAATAATGGATTTCAATAATTTGTCGTCAAAACCAAAATGGCCAAATGCTGCTACCGGTTTGGGGACATCGCCTCCACTTACTCTTAAATCATACAGATTGCGCAGCTCATTGACCTAATCAAACTTTTGTTACTACTTCTCAATGTGCTTTCTATCCGCACAACTATTTACCTTATCTCTTGTTAGCATCTTAATTTCGGGATGTTCAATATAGAAATTTTTTTGAAACGGTTGGTATTCAATCACTGAATGGTCTATAGGCGGCAAAGGATCAATGATTCTCTTCTTTTCTGGTGGTATTGGATTTCCATCTTCATCATATTCTATCTCTATACCGTCGTCTTCAACTGGCAATAAGCCCGCGTTTGGATTTTCCTCCATGTATCTGTAATAAGATTCCTCATCATCTTCTTCCTCCAAATCATCTCTGATAGCCTGCTGCGGATGTTTTGCTTGCGGCGGCGGTATCTCTTGGGGCAGGAAAGATGTTGATTGTTGATGGTGCTTTGAAGACTCTTTTTGGACCTGCAAATGTTATTTCAATAAATCATTATTACTTATTAGGCTGAATACAATGACTTATGGTGTTACTTAATAAAAGACGATCACAAATTCGTAAAAATACAAATCTTTGGTTGATAACATTTGAAGAAACTACTTTCTAATCATTTTTATAGAATACTTGCCTGTGCCTCAATACCAGCCATAAAAGCATCTAAAGGATCGTCTTCTTCATCATCATCACATGCTTCTTCTTTCTTCTTATCCATATTCAGCCTGCATTGAAAAGAGGCAAAAATCACATATAAACATGCAAATAAAACTAGAATAAAGTTCGCAAATACATTCTGCTTTTTGGAGATAAATTTCAATACCCACTCCTTAAATAGATTGATAATGACACTTTTTAACGAGTAATTTTTTAATGAATTTTTTTCTCAGCTCCTCCTTCAAGTTGGGGTCTCCATTAAAAAAAGTCGTCAAGTTGGCTGTGAAATATGAAAAGAAAAAAATCCTTTTCCGTCAAAAATTAATAGTCGACTTAATGACCTTTCTAATGGACAGCCACTACTTTATCAACAACATAATTATTTTTTACTTCATACTGTATCATTTAGAACACTTTTACGAGTTACATTCCCATACAAGTAACAACTCAGCATTTCTCACGCTCAAATTCCTAGATTTGCCTTATTTTATTCACATGCGGTATCAGCAGTACCGAGCTTATAAATATAAGTAAAAATGTCTTTGTAGTCAGATTTTCATTGCCATTGCTTGTAGTATTGTCTTTAATAAATTTTTTAAAAATTTAATTTTCGAATTCGAGATTTAAACTGGCGCAGTCGGTAGGATTTGCCAACGGTTTAGTCGCATCGCGCGGTGATAATCCGTCTTCGTTTCAACGATTTGTGGCAAATTTGAACATCCAGAGACCTTCACTACAGTAGTGCAGAAATCTCAACGACCAGGGATTAGGAACAAGCATCGTCCAACGATCCTATTGGTGCGAGAAACGGGAACAAGCATCGTCCCAATTCTCATACGTAATCCAGGGAAGAGACACACATCGCTCGTCCTATTGGGCCATAGACTAGGAATGAAGTACCAAGTTTTATTGCTGTAAGTGCTCCTTAATTTATTGATCCTTGCTAACCAACAGATTGAGGCTAAATTGAAAAATATTGAATCTTGAAAAATATTGAATATTGAAGAATTGAATCTCTCCTTGAAAAACTGAGGGTTGCAATATTTTTTTTTAAATATTTAATTTTATATTTAGTTTCTCTAATTTAATCATCTCAAAACCATGGCTCAACCAAATTACATGCTTATCAGATATCAAGCAGAAAATATTCCACAATTTGCTGGAAACCCTAAACAAATTAATAGATTTATCACAGCTTGCGATAATTTTTATAACAACCATAGAAATAGAGATAATGTGGACGCCCCTATTAATGTCTGTTTATTTGATACCATTTTAAGTAAATTAATAGGTAGAGCTGCAGATATTATAGCTTCGCGAGTAGAACTTTTAAACTGGGATTTAGTAAAAAGGGCTATAATCGACACCTTTTCAGACAAAAGATCAATTGATTGTGTTATCCAAGATCTAATAACATCAAAACCCGAAAAGAATGAAAACGCGCAACAATTTGGTTTGCGTTTGCAAGATTCGCGTAGTTTGTTGTTTGCTAAAATAAATATGTCTAATGACCCCCGAGAGGTAAAATTACTTAAGATAACCGAATATGAGAACCTTGTTTTAAAAGCTTTTATTAATGGTTTGACATATCACATGCAGTTAGTAGTTCGTTTAAAAAATCCCCGTACTCTTGAAGAAGCAATGAGTTTTGCACAAGAAGAAGATGATTTTCTTTACTATAAAAATAGAAGTAATTTTGATACAAGAACAGCTGTTAATGTTAACCTACCGCAACGACACAAACGTTCACCTTCAAACATGCATTATTGTGGTAATGCACAACGTCAGCAGTTTGTTCCATCAAGGCGTTACCCTGTTAACGTACCCAACCTTGTAAATACACCGCCGTACTATAATACGATGAACTCAAATCACGCGCTAAGTAATCCGAGATTTTGCGGTTCTAATCAGTTTGCACCCAATTCATCTAATTCTGGTCAACTCAGGCCAAACCATCCAATGAATTTCAATAATCAATATAGACAAAATTCTAATAATAATGTCTGCACAAATTTTGGAAATAACAGTTCTGTTACAAGAAACCCCGCAGCCTCGAATATATCTAGAATTCAGAAACCAGAACCAATGGATATTTCATCAGCAAATACCATTATTAATAACGCAGTTCGTAGGCAACAACAACCCAAATTTTCATCACAGGAATTATTTAATCACACCGTTGACACTACTGTGATACAAGAAGAAGTTGCTTCAGATAAAGCATGCTTAAATAATTATAACAATTCTAATGATTATTCCGTTAATCAATACGATGATTATAAATATTATTGCCCCGAATCTGACCCCTCCTACCAAAACGCTATGCAATTTGACGAATTTTCTACAGATCAAAATATGAATCAAAATTATCACTATAACCCTGAAGAGCTTTCTAATGAACATTTTCAGAATGCTTTCAGTCACCGAGATGACCTAATATTGCTTAATAATTACTCCATTACCAATTTGTCAGTGATATATATATATATGCCTGAAATTAATCCAAAATTTCTTATAGACACTGGCAGTGGTAGAAGTTTTATTAAACCTGATCTGGCCTATCAATTATCTCCCGAATCTATTAAAGAAGAACTATTCTTTGTTAAATCAGCTCATGCTACGTCATCCCATAATGAGGTAATACATCTACCCATTATCGAATCTTTCAAATTTCCCGGAAATCATAAATTTTTCCTTTTCGATTTTTGTCCAAAATTCGATGGTCTTTTAAGTATCGATTTTCTGACACACATTGGTGCTAGTATCAATCTAAAAAATAGTTGTTTAGAAACTGATGCGACTATTTTGCCTCTGTGTCTCCAAAAACCGTCGTTAACTAAGCCAAATTTTAAACCGTTAGTGTTAATCATTGACTCAAGAACTTCTCAAAAGGTTAAAATTCCTGTAACCCAAACATCTGGCATAGGCATTCTAGGCTACACTTCGTTTGGCAAAGCCGAAATGCCTGAGTCCTTAGTAAATATTATTGACTCATATGCTCTCACCATCATTACAAATTCGAGCGAGAATCCCATTAAGATCTTAGAACCACTAGATATCGAAATCATTGATGAATCTGAAAAAAATTTTATCGATGAATCTGATATAGAATTCTCGAATAACAACTCATCTATTGACCTCGATAAACTTCAAAAAGAAAATCTAAAAAACCTCAGACTTAAACATTGCAATAATGAGGAGTATAAAGCCATTCGTGAATTATGTTACGAATATAGAGATATTTTCTATTGTGAAAACACTGCCCTAACTTTCACGAATCAAATCAAACATAACATTCATCTCACTGACGAAACACCACTATTTACTAAAACTTATCGTTATCCACATGTGCATAAACAGGAAGTTCATAGTCAAGTATCAAAAATGTTAGAAAATGGAATCAGAAATGAATCTACCTCTCCCTGGAGCAGTCCTATCTGGGTAGTACCGAAAAAATTAGATGCATCTGGAAAACGAAAGTGGCGTATAGTGATCGATTATAGAAGATTAAACGAAAAGACAATTGACGACAAATTTCCCCTTCCCAACATTTCGGACATCCTAGATAAGTTAGGAAAAGCCCAATATTTTACGACTCTTGACCTAGCTAATGGATTTCACCAGATTGAAATGCATCCCCATGATACATCGAAAACTGCCTTTTCCACTGACACCGGATATTACGAATTTAATCGTATGCCGTTCGGACTTAAGAATGCTCCTTCTACTTTCCAGCGGGTCATGAATAACGTTTTGCGTGGCTTTCAAAATGAAATTTGTCTTGTATATTTAGATGATATTATAATATTTTCGACTTCACTCCAGGAACACGTCCAAAGATTAAAATCAGTGTTCGATCGTCTTAGATAGTCCAATTTTAAAATCCAACTCGACAAAAGTGAATTTCTTCACAAAGAAATTGCTTATTTGGGACACCTAATAACAAATCAAGGCGTGAAACCTAACCCCGACTAGGTGGTAGCTGTTAAAAACTTTCCAATCCCGAAAACCCAAAAATAAATAAAATCCTTCTTGGGACTAGCAGGGTACTACCGTCGATTTATTAAGGATTTCGCAAAAGTCACAAAACCCCTTACTACCTGTTTAAAAAACGGTGCAAAAGTAGAGCATTCACCTAGTTTTGTAAACTCTTTTAATCATTTAAAACTTTTGCTTACTAATGCCCCAATACTTAAATATCCTGACCTCAATAAACCTTCTGTACTTACAACAGACGCTTCTAACATAGCTCTTGGAGCTGTCCTTTCACAAGGAAACCCTCCTACTGATCAGCCAATAGCATATGCTTCACGAACCCTAAATGAAACAGAACAAAGATACTCTACAATCGAAAAAGAAAGCTCCTTATGACTCATACACAAAAGTCGACCAAGAAATATTTGACAACAATAAAATCGTCAATGCCACTGTCCCCTTAATGTAGAAAAAATATGTCAATTCTTAAAGGAACACATAACTCGTTCCACTATCCATGTCTACTTTTTCTCAAAAGAGTTACGCCCCCATTTTCAAAGAGTTATGTCAACTCACTTCCGAAATTGTAAAATGATTGAATGTACTAAGCTCGTCAATAATGTCAAAGAAGATGAAAGAGTAACATGAAGCCCGTAAAACCAATCATAGAGGAATTGAGGAATGTCTTAAATCCTTAAAAATCAATTACTATTGGAAATCTATGAAAGCAGATGTAACCACTTACATAAACCAATGCGAAATATGTCAACGTTCAAAATATAACAGAAAACCGTTAAATCAGCCCTTTGTCTTGACAGAAACCCCCACAAAACCATTTGACATCGTACACATTGACACCTTTATTACCGGAAATCAGAAGTTTCTAACTTTTCTTGACAAATTTTCCAAATTTGGTCACGCACTTCCATATTCGAGCAATGCCGTGTCATGTGCAGACCAACTAGTTAAATTCTTCTCATTTTTTGGAGTACCCAAATCCATTATTTCTGATAATGGCTCAGAATTCAAGAATGAAGTTGTTCAAAGTCTATTAAAAACTCTTAAAAGGTCTATTAAAATGCACATTAATGTGCATTTTACCACTCCTTATCACCATAAGTCAAATTCCCCAGTTGAGCGCTTTCACTCCACATTAATCGAGCATTTAAGATTATTACGAGAATCTGACTCCAACAATGACGTCATCAGCCTAATGCCGTATGCAATAATTGCCTACAATAGTACTATACATTCTAGTACAACTTACAGTCCTTTCGAACTTGTGCAAGGTCACACAAATTCAAGAGATCCTATGGATCTAGTTACGTCGCACGTATTTACCGACTATTTAGACTCTAAAGAGCTTAAGCAAAAAATAATTGATAGGATCAATAAACAGAAATCAACAAAACAATTTGAAATTGGAGCTCAAGTTTATAAAAAAACTGATCAACGGTCAAGAAAATTAAAGAAAAAATTTGTAGTGCCATTTATCCTTACAAAAATATTGGAAAATAATAAAATTGAAATTCAAAATCCGAAAACCAAACGAAAACAAATAATTCACCTAAACGAATGTAAAATAATGCCCCTTGTTACAGATTGGCCTGGACCGGCTTCCCCCTCGCGACCGTCCACCTCCACAACTTAAATAAATATCCTGGAATGCTGCCTTTCCGATTAGGAACTGCACCATTGGTCATTTGTACAAACAATTAATTTAGAAACCCATAGTTAGTGAAATCCAGTCCCTAAAAAATCATACATAAACATCAGCAGTTCATTCCACGAAGAATATGCAAACTCGCTGATTCCGCTTACTAGCATAGAAAACCGCATCGATAGCTTAATCCAACAATTAATTCCTAATACTTATATTTTAAGAATTAAAAGAGGTCTATTTAATCCGTTAGGTTCTTTTATAAAATGCATCACTGGGAACTTAGATCAGCATGATGCAGAAGTTTTAGATTCACAGATAAAAGAATTACAAACCAATCAACAAAAATTGAATCTAGATTCTGTTAATCGAATTCCACTGTTAGATAAAACCATTAATAAGTTTAAAGATATGGTGTCAAATATCAGTCATAATCAAATGATCTTAAAAACGCGAATTCAGCAAATAGAAAGTGTCATTAAAGCCGTTGATGTGCATAACACCCAATTGCATGAATATCAACAGATATTCACTACAATAAATCAAATCACCATGTTGTACCAACTAATCTATAATATTCTGGACAAACTAGAAGTGGCGATCACATTTTCGAAAGTAAATGTTCTACATATTTAAATTATAAATCCTAATAAACTTTTACAAAAAATCAGGGAATTAGAAATACAACCCCACTTGGGAACATTGTCTTTCAATCCTGACATAAATAACATCTTAAATTTAGAGAAACTAATTGAAATTAAAAGTTTCATTAAAGGTTTTGTAATAGCATTTGTGTTGGAACTCCCATTAGTTGAGGCCGAGATCTATCAATATTACAATCTGTTTCCTTTACCTGTTCCAAATAACCTTTCAACTTTCGTCACTTATATACCCTATAAACCGTACCTTGCACTGAGCGAATCCAAATACGCATTCCAAGAAGAAAGCTGCCTTGAACTCCTTCCTGACGAGTACCTTTGCAGAAAGGGCCCTAGTAGACTAATATCAAGTCACTCCCCTTGTGCTGTTCAACTATTAAAACACCACAAAGACTTCAACAACTGTCATGCATACGAAGTTTTTTGCAATTGCAAGACAAGCAATTTACCAAAGTTGCAGATGGTAAATGGCTCATTACCGCACCCACCAACGTAATTGGGCAATCCAACTGTCATAATGTAAATAACAATCATTCCCTATATGGATCGTACCTGTTGGAAGTACCCGCCGGTTGCAGTATCCAGATCGAATCTACGATTATAGAGAACCATGATGAGCCACACATATCCTTTGACGAAGTTAGCCTACCGAACTTAAATTGGACCAATATCGATAAGCCAAAATCGATATTCAACCCACCTGTCATTGATTTCAACTCAGTGAACCTTCGAGCCACAGATGAAATAAAAGCCCAGCTGAATGAACAAATGAAAAGTCTGGAGAAAGTTTCATCAAGTGTTTATGTGAATCGTATAGGTGTATGGACAATACTGATTTATGTATTATTGTTTATTATTTTTATTTAAATAATATATCGTTATATTTTGAACAAATTTAGGAAGTCGCCGAAAATCAATAACGAAAATTTAAATAATCAAATGGACTTTTGAAATCACAATCGTAAGAATGTGCTTTCAACTGGCACGGGAGGAGTTACATTCCCATACAAGTAACAACTCAGCATTTCTCACGCTCAAATTCCTAGATTTGCCTTATTTTATTAACATGCGGTATCAGCAGTACCGAGCTTATAAATATAAGTAAAATTGTCTTTGTAGTCAGATTTTCATTGCCATTGCTTGTAGTATTGTCTTTAATAAATTTTTTAAAAATAGAATTTTCGAATTCGAGATTTAAACTTACATACTTGATTTTAATCCGGTAAATAACTTTTTAGTGGATTGGATATCGTAAAGAAATTTTACAGTATTGAGTACCGGCACATCCTGTGGCGGTATTCTTATACCGGGTGTCCAGCAGAACCCTGGACATAGGAGATTAACATGGGAAATCGGTTTTTATTTTTTTGTGCCTGTACGGTTGATTTGACTGAAAAACTTTTAAGAGTAAAGTTGTAGAGTTTATAGTCAGTTATCATCCTGTAATTTTTTCAATACCACAGTTTTGGCTATTTTTTGGAAAAACGCCTCGAAAAGTGCAATAATTTGAATTTGGCGCGTCACCCCCACCATGCATGTGCAGTGTCGCCAACATAATAATTTCTTATGTCAGACTCAGAGCCGATTTTCCTTTCTTATTTATTTTGAGGGACTATCATGTAGTAATTAACGTGATTATGCAGAGAAAATTAACTGAAAACCTGACGATAATGTTCTTAAATTATAGGTAAGTAAAAGTTACGTTTATAATTATCATAATTAGTAAAAGGAAAATCATTCCAATTTGTGTATGGCTGGTTGTCTAATTCATTTTAGTTTAGCAATACGACAACCACGATGACATGACAATTTGTCTCTTGTCACCAATTAAGGGTGTTCGTTGTTGTTGTTATTGAGGTGAATTCATCTATCTCCAAATGTTTTACTTCAAAAGTGTCTATTTAGCAGTGCTGTGTGACGCGAGGCCCCATCCTGCATGTAAAAAACCCTTGCTAAGTGCTGGACTCTTCTATGACAGACAAAATCTCATTGGAAAACCAAATACAGCGCGCCCCAAAATGCCAATCCACACATTGACAACTTCTCGACGTTGGTCGCGGTTGTCCTGCACTGTATGTGGATTTTAGAGAGTCCAAACTCATTCATTTTGTTGATTTGAGGGACCCATTAATCCAAATTAACATTCATTGGTGGAACAAATGTTTATAGCAAATAAGCAAGACCAGTAAGCAGATAGCGATGGATGTTTGATCTGCTAAGACCAGTTTCTTTCATGTTTTATCTATGTATCTGGAGACTATAGTGCCTGTGAAAAAAACTCTTTTCTGTGACAACAAATCTTGCCAAACAACTTGAAAAACTGGCCAAAAATTGGTTTCATTCCAATCGATTGCTGCTGAATGCAAGACACAGAGGATGGTGTGACGCCCCATCTTGCATGTAAAAAACCCGTTCTAATGGCTGGATGGCTTCTACAGCAGGCAAAATGTCATTGCGAAGCATATTACCAGATTTGTTGGCGTTCAAACTGCAATCAATGAAAAATGGACCTATAACATGGTGCCCCAAAATGCCGATCCACACGTTACAGTTGCTCGACGTTGGTCCCAATTGTCATGCACTATATGTGGGTTTTGGAGTGCCCAAATCCGATCATTTTGTTGATTTGAAGAGCCAGTCAATCCAAATTAGCATTCATCCGTGAAACAAATGTTTCTAACAAATCTTGGGGCTGCAATAATTTTTTCGGTTAGAATTTCACATAACTCCATTGGGGGGAAAAGGTGGGTCGGTATGAGTTGTTGATGGTTCTCTTGTTTGTAGCTTTCAAAACCTTCTTTTTGCAGATAATTATGGATGGTCGATCTACTAAGTCCAGTTTCTTGGCCAATCTGTCGAATACTCTTGGAAGGATCATCGTTTACTGTAGCAAGAACAACAAGTTTTGCCACATTTTCATCCTCTGGAGCCGCACCAGCTTGAAGTCGTCGCTTTTGCTCACAGGAACATATCGGCTTAATACTCCCAGTTTCCTCAAAACGAGCAACCACCGCCTGAAGTGAACTGCATGCTGGTATTGGTTGTTCAGGAAACAATGCAACAATGTTGTCTCGAATTTGAGCAAAGGAATTACCAGTCCAGTATTGTTTTAAAACAAGTTTTCTCTCCTCAAAATTCATAACTAATGAAACATTTAAATAAGAAATAATAAAAATAAAATTTTACACACTATCAACAAAATGGTTCCTAATTTCCTTACTTTTAATATCAATAAATACAAGGTTTCTGTATACATTACATTTTTATTTCGGGGAAATTGTGTGTGAAAAAGTGGATGCAACAAGTACCAAAATAAGTATATTTCCATAAGCAATCTATACATAAATTTCTTAACAGGAGAAATTAACGAGTGGACATGAAAAAGAAATGTAACATAAATTTAGGTAATAACACAGATAACAACAATTATTCCTATAAAAACACTATCACCTTTATTAAGATTCAATTCAATTCAATTCAAATTTATTCATGTTTACAATCACCAAAACAGCAATGTACATACCTCAAAAATAGAATAGTCTACAAATTAAATTTAATTAAATTCAGTCCAGATGCCATTATTTACTTAATTCTAAAAGCTTACAGTCAACATCCTAAAATAGACTATACAGAGAGAAGAAAAAAAAATTAATAATTTTGATTAAAATACTTAAAATACTCTTCATCACAATAAAAAACATTTACCATTAAAATTTGCTTAATTTCCTTTCGGAAACTATCCACTGTCAACGCTTTAATTTTTATGGGCAGTTGAAATATTTTACCGCCCAGTAGCCAGGACCATTCTGGCACCTTCTCAAACGACAATATGAGGTTATTAAACTTTTTCGGCCTCTAGTAGGGTAAGCATGCATGTCCTCGTGAGCAGAAAACAGATACATGTTATTTTTCACAAACAGCAAATTCTCCAATATAAACATGGAGGGCAGGATTAGTATGCCTAGCTCTCTGAAGTGCGCTCTGCAGTCATCCCAGCAGCCCAGGCCAGCCAACAATCTGACCGCTCTTCGCTGAAGCCCGAACAAAGGCTTAGCCCCCGAGGCGTGGCCCCAAACAACTACAGCATAAGAGAGCCATGCATGAGAAGATGCAAAGTAAGCCGATCTAAGTACCGTACGAGATATCCTATCTGAAAGCTGACGTAGCAGGTACAAACTTGTATTGAGTCTTGAAGCCAAGTTATCAGTGTGTAAATCCCACTTGGCGCTCCCATCCACAAGAACCCCAAGAAATTTAACCTGGGATACGTGGTCATTTACGGTTCCAATCTCCCTCAATGCAAACACCATCCTCTGTGCCTTGCATTCAGCAGCAATCGATTGGAATGAAACCAATTTTTGGCCAGTTTTTTAAGTTGTTTGTGGCCAGTTTGGCAAGATTTGTTGTCACTGAAAAGAGTTTTTTTCACAGGCACTATAGTCTCCAGATACATAGATAAAACATGAAAGAAACTGGTCTTAGCAGATCAAACATCCATCGCTATCTGCTTACTGGTCTTGCTTGTTTCCTATAAACATTTGTTCCACCAATGAATGTTAAATTGGATTAATGGGTCCCTCAAATCAACAAAATGAATGAGTTTGGACTCTCTAAAATCCACATATAGTGCAGGACAACCGAGACCAACGTCGAGAAGTTGTCAATGTGTGGATTGGCATTTTGGGGCGCGCTGTATTTGGTTTTTCAATTAGATTTTGTCTGTCATAGAAGAGTTCAGCACTTAGCAAGGGTTTTTTACATGCAGGATGGGGCCTCGCGTCACACAGCACTGCTAAATAGACACTTTTGAAGTAAAACATTTGGAGATAGATGAATTCACCTCAATAACAACAACAACGAACACCCTTAATTGGTGTGAAGAGACAAATTGTCATGTCATCGTGGTTGTCGTTTTGCTAAACTAAAATGAATTAGACAACCAGCCATACACAAATTGGAATGATTTTCCTTTTACTAATTATGATAATTATAAACGTAACTTTTACTTACCTATAATTTAAGAACATTATCGTCAGGTTTTCAGTTAATTTTCTCTGCATAATCACGTTAATTACTACATGATAGTCCCTCAAAATAAATAAGAAAGGAAAATCGGCTCTGAGTCTGACATAAGAAATTATTATGTTGGCGACACTGCACATGCATGGTGGGGGTGACGCGCCAAATTCAAATTTTTGCACTTTTCTAGGCGTTTTTCCAAAAAAGAGCCAAAACTGTGGTATTGAAAAAATTACAGGATGATAACTGACTATAAACTCTACAACTTTACTCTTAAAAGTTTTTCAATCAAATCAACCGTACAGGCGCAAAAAAATAAAAACCGACTTCCCATGTTAATCTCCTATGTCCAGGGTTCTGCTGGACACCCGGTATATAAATCCATGGTATCCACCGGTACCGGTACAGGATACCGTAATGAAACTATACCGGACTTCTCAAAAATATATTCACCGCGCATAAAATTAATTTTTTCCTGTTTTTAATAAGTATGAAGTAAAATGTTGTACATCATACGTCCGGTAACGTGTTACAGTAGTCGTTTCGAAATTCCAGACTCGGCTATCGCCTCGTCCAGAAACATCTTACTCCTACTGTAAAACTATATTTACCGGACTTATAACGTAAATAACTATTACAGCTTACCTTGTGGGACTATCAGGGGCTGGAATGTATGCCAGATCTGGTACTTGCTCTTCATCTTCCACATCAAAATATCTGAAATAAAAAGAAGATGAAACACGCCTGCATTAAAAATGACTCTAAAATAAAATAAAATATATATAATTTAAATTGCTACAATTACATGTTGCAATGTTCTTGGACCTCTGTTGTACAATGAGAGGTTGGGTTATTTGAATAAGTCCCTAATCAGATATCTAAGAGATAGAAAAACAAAGCAAATTTTGTCAATTTTTAAAGCCACGTAATTTTTTTTTTAATTTTTGTATAAACTCGTTTTCACACTTTAGTTCATTAAGCAAACTAAGAACCATTATTTTTTATCTTAAAATGTACTGTAATATTTCTGTAAGTATACAATTGGTCTATATAGTTTCATAAATAAACTAGCATGGCGTCGGGAGTCCTTTTCCCTCCCTTTTTACTTCGAAAGCAAATTGTAAATAAAGGGGTTACTTTGATAAGGTATCTTTTTTTTGTTCTCACTCGGACACAATAGCAATATTTATTTTCTCTTTACAGTAAATAGATAATAATGCCAAGAAGCCACAAAAGGAAGCTAGGAAGGCGTAAATATAAGGGATTTGATCCTGCTACTCTAGAAACTGCATTAAAAAAGGTGGTTGAAGGTAACTGGCACATGTTAAAGGCAGCCAAAGAATATGGGTCTATAATAGAGGTCTATGACCCCGAAACGAAATTGATGACCCAATGGGATCAAATGGGTCATCAATTTGACATCAGACCAGCCAAAGCTGTACTGATGAGGGGTAGACCCCGGAATGGAATGATGGGTTGATCGGCAAATTGGTGACTACCTACGCTCATCTTTTGTGTGCCTGCCTCCCAACACAACACATCCTAGTCAACTTTTAGATGTGTTTCATCGGGCCCCACACAACTATCCCATATCTTATTATAGACTCCACAATTGCTTTATATATCATAATTAGTAGTTTTTTAGAGAGTATTTCACGTAGTATATAAAATTTATCTATAAGATTTCTAATGTTCTTTGTCAAATATGAGGCGTGCTGTTCCCATTTTAAATGCTTGTCGACTATCACTCCTAGATATTTCGTAAATGGAGTTTCATTAATGGTATCATCAAAACCTGGAATGGAGAGACTATGGAAATCAGGTCGATTAGCTTCTGTCAAAGAGAATGCAATATAATTAGTTTTATTTACATCCAACGTTAATTTATGATTATCAAGCCATGATTTTATTATCGTCAGTGCTTTAATCGCCCTGTTTTCCACGTCACCCCAAGACCCCCCCGAAACTATTACTCTATTTGTATCAATGAATTAATGTATGATATAAAGAGTATAATTCGCAACACTGTCCTTTGGGAAACACCTATTTTAATTTTAAGTGAGTCAGTGAGTGTATTACCAATTTTCAAGTATTGCGGCCTATCCCTTAAATAGTTCTCAATCACTCTTAATGCAGGGCCCCTAACTCCATTTCCCATCAATGCCTCCAATAGCTTGTTATGAGGTAACCGTATCGGATGCTTTTGCTAAATCCAAAAAAACTGAGATGCATTTCTCACCACATTCTAACTTATCTGCAATTTGTTTTGTTAGTTGATAAAGAGCGCTTGTGGTACTAGAACCACTTACAAAGCCATATTGATTTTTTGAAAGAATGCTGTTTCTGTCATAGAATTTCAGAAGCCTCTCTTTAAGGCACTTTTCAAATACGTATTTTCGCAAAATTATTTATAACACTAATTGGTCGGTAGTTACTTATGTTTGACTTATCATCACTCTTGAAGACAGGGGTTACAACTGAGGTCTTAAATTGATCAGGAATTATACCAGGACAGAATATACGATTTATTATATGCACCAAAGGTGCAATCCAATGTACATGAGTTTTTTTAATCAGTTTTGCGCCTATTCCATCCATTCCTGGTGCACTATAATTTTTTAAATTGTTTATGTGCGATATAATTTCATTAGGAATTACTGGACTCAGAAACATTGATGAAAGATTGCCATGCTGCACTTCAGATTTCCTTTAGTGTTGCTTAATTTTATTTGCTATGTCAATACCTACGTTGATGAAATATTTATTATAAGATGTAGCAATGTGGTTTTGTACCCCTTTTTTATTTTAAAGGCCTAAGGTATTATTAAAAATAAACTTGATCGACACGGCACAACGGCAAATCAATCGACGGTGAGAAGTCGAAACGAATAGATCAAAGGGCCGTAATGGGTAAAATGAAGAAAATTGTTAGTGCGTATTTATTATACGGGGTGTTCAACAAAAGTCTATTTATTTTATTATAGTCATAGCTTGCTAGATGAAGTTTTATAATGAACACCCCATATAGTCGGAGAAAAAATAAAAAGTTAAGGAGGATGTCCTGAATTCATCCAAAATTAGAAGTAAGAACATCTATGAGAATGTTCTATCCCAAATTAAGAGAAGACGAAAGTAAATTTTTCAATTATTTTCGAATGTCGCTAGATTCTTTTAATTTTTTATTAAATAAATTACGATTACACATTAAAAAAGAGGACACTAAGGCCTCTTTCACACGGACGTTTTTAAATCGACCGGCAAAATATCGCTCGGTAAAAAAACGACCAAAATATTCTATTGCATTACTCTATTTGGGACCTTTTAGACAAGAGCGGCGACGGCAACCGATCGTTTTTTTGCCGTCACTACTCTTGCCTAAAAGGCTCCATATAAAGTAATGCAATAGAATATTTTGGTCGTTTTTTTACGGAGCGATAATTTGCTCGTCGATTTTAAAACGTTCGTGTGGCAGAGGCCTTAGTTAGATTATCTACTCAATTTAAGTTGTTGATGTTGCATGTCTCATTATCACATATTGCATTAATTAAATTCCAAGAAAAATATCAAGAATTGAATATACAATAAATGCCTAACAGATTTTTTTTATCAAATGAATGAATTCATGCAGACACTATTCTTGCTTATTGGTTTTACAATGCAAGTTGTGAGCACTACTCGGTATAGTAAGCACACAAAAATACTCAGAATATCTTGAGCCGATTTTGTCCATATCTTATGATCTACATCCATGGCTGGGTGAATCATAGCAGGTGTCTATGGTAAAGCTGCTGCAGATATTCATCCTCAATTAATACCCAAAATGGAAAAACTGGAATATTTGCACAAAAGGCTAACTGATACCTGCCCATGTCTACAAACATAACTTGACATTTTGTTCAACTGACATTTTATCAGAGACAGACCTGTTTTTTTGTATGACATCACAATTTATGACAATATATAACCCTCGCTGAACAGAGTGTATGTGTACTTTTACTGTGATTGTAAAATAACATGAAATTAAAATCATTGACACCCCAAACAATGGTAAGCCATTCACTTATTATTGACATCAAGTAGGCGTTGGAAATGACTTTGATATTTGACTGCATCTTTTCAACACATACTGAAAGGAAACAGGTATAAAAAAATTTAAAAAAGGTAATGGGATGTCAAATCAAGTGAATGGGGGATGGTAAATATTATGTCCGTTCAAAAAAATCGTTTTTTCTTAAAAAAAATTACAGTGGGTGATAGATTATACTTACCTCTTACATATTAAGTGCGGATAAATACACTTTTTTTTATAATTTAAAAAAATTTTACTCATTTTGGTAAGTTCGATTACATTGAAAATAACTTTGATTATGTTAGAAAAAACGCTTTTTTCTTGAAAAAGGTTACTGCAGGTAGTAGATTAAACTTTTACCTCTTTCATATTAAGTGCGAGTAAATGTTATTTTGCAAGATCTGAAAACAAAAAAATGAAAAAAAAAACTGACTGAAGGAAAAAAGTTACAAGGGTATTCCAAACTGTGATAAATGCCAAAACGTTTCTTTTCAATTGTCGACAAGATGAATATGCAACCTTGCCAAATGTTACGTAAATGAAGAACAAAAAAGAAATACCTCAACTAATCTAAACTGCCCTATTTCATCAAAACCAATGAACTTGTACCTTGTAGCAGCCCATTAGGTTATTAGTTCAACCAAACTGAACTAACTTATCCTAAAGAAAGACAAAAATAACATAACATGAAATAATGTAACAAAAGGCAAAGTAAACCTCAACTAACTGTGACAAGGTCTAGAGGCAGTCAGTCCATGGCCCGCCGTAAAGGACAAGTAAACCTGCAAAGGAAAAACAACTGAACTCACCTAAACAAAGGAAAAACAGAACTGAACTAATCAAAGGCAAAGCAAAACTGAACTAACATAACCAACCGAGCCCACACTTATATGCAGTAATCAACATGCTCCGTAATGGCTCTAAAGAGCTGCTGAGACAAAACAACTGAAATGATCAAACCAAAGGAAAAGCATAACTGAACTAACCTGAACTAACCAAAGAGAAAGTAAAACTTACCTAACCTAACACACTTAATGTGTAGCAAGCAAAAGGCTATGTAGTGGCACTGAAGGGCCGCTGCAACAAGAAGCAGAGGCGGCCCTAACGTGCCGCCATAATGGACAAGTGAGACTGGAGTAACCAAATCAAAGGAAAACATAACTAAACTCACCTAACCAAAGAAAGAACAGAACTGAACTAACCTAAACTAACCAAAGGCAAAATAAAACTGAACTAACCTAACCAACAGAGCCCACACTTAATGTGTAGCAAGCGACAAGCTCTGTAGTGGGCCTAAAGGGCCGCTGCAACAAGAAGAAAAGCGGCCCTAATGGGCTGCCATAAAAAGACAAGTAGGAACTAACCTGAACTAACCAAAAGCAAAGTAAAACTGAATTAACCTAACTAACAGGTCGAAAGGAGCCCCGCATGGGCCGCCGTAAAGGACAGGTTTAACTAAACCAAAGGAAAAAAACATAACTGAACTAATCTGAACCAACTTAACCAAAAGCAAAGTAAAAATGAACTCGAGTTTCACTTTGCCTTTGGGCCGCACCGCTTTGAGATTAAGAGAGGAACTGGCAACCTAGCTGGTCTAATAAGTGACAGCCGCAAGACGAGTGTCAAAACCTCAAAAGAAAACTCCCAATATTAGTAATTTATTGATGCCAAACAAAGTACAATTTTCTTTAATTATTAAAACAAAATCACACATTTACCACTACTTAAGATGAAAGAGTTAAGGTTAGTCTATTACATGCAGTGATTAAAGAAAAACCAGCTATTTCGAATGTAATCAATGTTATTTTGAATGTAATCGAAGTTGCCAAAATAAGTAAAATTTTCTTAAATTATTTTAAAAGTGCATTTATCCGCAATTAATATGAAAGAGGTAAGCTTAACCTATCACCTGCAGTAAGTTTTTTCAAAGAAAACCAGTTTTTTTGAACGGACATAAAGTTTACCTTTCCCAGTGAATGAATTATACACCACTTGCAAGAGCATGAGGGCCTAGTGACTTGACAAAAAAATTTTATGTAAACTTCCAAGCAAAAAACTATGTACCTAATTATGACCTCAAATAAAAATGTTAAAACTCAAACTCACTCATCCTCAGTAACAGCTCTTTTTCGGCTCCCAGTGCCCCATGAAGCTGTAATGGCATTCTGACTAATAGCAGTCATGGTGGAATAGCCCTGTTTACTTAAACCACTAGAAGCAGGTGGTATGGTACTGTGCCGAATGCTGGATCCTAAATTGCTGGGGGGTGGAACAGCATTCAGCTTCTTAGACACGGAACTGCCCCCCAAATTACTGGGTGGAGGCACGGCGTTCATCATTTTTTTAGTATTAAAATGTGAGTAATTGAAACCGCTCATTGCAAGAATGGTTGGTTTGGGGCTGTACCTGGGCCACTTTAAATCATGCTTTATTATAAGTATTTCGTAGGGTAACGTCAAACTAAAATTTCACTATGAAATTTTTGATTTACTAGCTGCTAAAAACCTGAAGTTCAATATTCCTTTCATGTTTTGGCATTTTTGGGGTTTCTTAAGTTTCTTTGCTTTTTTGATTTTGACATTGGGCTAGATTAGACATTTGTCAGATGTCATTGGCTAATTGACCATTCCAAGATTACGTCACTTGACATGTTTGCCCCTCAAGGCAATATTGTTACTGACTATATAATTAAACTTCAAAAATGTCACTGTCAGACAAAACAAAATCGATCTTTATCGTCATGTTTCATGTTTGATTTAAGATATCTTCGATCTTCGACCTAAGCGGTCTAATCGCCTTATCATCATCTGAACTGTTGCTTTCGATTATGCCCTCCTACATCTTTGAGTGTGGGGATTTCAAACTTGTCACACGGTTAGACAATAACAGTACCTTAATACCGTTACAAGCACTAGCATTTGCATGCCGTTGGGGCCGAGCTGGACTTCATGAATTTACGCGTGCATCAATTTTTTCCCTTCAACTTAAACAATTATAGTACCTTCCTACCGTTCCAAGCACTATAGCACTTGCATGGCGTTAGGAATGAGCTATGAGGTGAAGCAACATGAACCTATACCTTCATTTGATAATTGAGTGGGACCTCCTACACATCTTAATTGAGTGTGGGAACTTATTACGCACTTAGCTTTCCTACCGTAGAACTTGCTTGTTTAGGAATGTTTGACAAATGTTTAAAATGTGAGTGAAAAACTGAAACCCAATTGTAATGTTTTACTTCTCACGCATTTTAGGAATAAAGGAAAGTCGAATCGAACATCGAATCGCAATTTATTCCACTCAAGCTCTTACTCAAACATGCTTCCAGAAACTCAAACTAAAGTTGTACTTTGAATGCCGTGCACATTGGCGCGCAATGTTACTGCTGTCTTTAGTATCAACTCGAGTGACGAGTGACTTATCAACTACACCTTACCTAACAAACAGAACACACCAGACTATACTCCAACTACACTACACCAATAATATTCATTTCTCAAAACTGCGAGTAAATAATTCTTTATTGAACTGCGAGTAAATAATTCTTTATTGTTTGATGTTATTCTTCTTGAAGTGTAATGTAGTCTTAATCTGATGACCTCCACGCTCGATAGATATCCTCCTCCTCCTCAGCAATTTGCCCTCGAGAGAGCTTGGTGACATCATGTGTCAATTCTCTTGATTGTCTCTTTCCAGGCAGTTAATAGCCAGGTGTGCTGCATCTGGCAGAGTATGGTCCACCATGTATTTGACTTGGTCCACCCATCGCTTTGGTGATCGTCCACGTGGTCGTCTCCCTTCAACCCCTTACACAATTAGTTTTTCCACCGAGTCTGGTTGTCTAGAGATGTGCCCAAAATACCTCAAATTTGCCAATTTCATCTAGTTGGCTGTGAAATGTCAAAAGAAAAGGATGAAGAAACAAAAGTCCATTGTCACGAGGTTATCTCTTGAGTTCGCTTAACCCTGTCGAGGCTCATGTATGATGTCGGGGACACTGTTTGGCAGTAGTATCAAACTCACTCACAACGGTAGGCATAGTTTATTTAAACAAAAGAAACAAAGAAAAGTATAGACATTGTGAATTACTATAAAACGTGGAAGAACGTGGTCATAAGGACTTGAGCAAGTGTACTCTTATTATAATACTAATGACAACTGACAGGTGCCATCTACTAGGAGAGATGTGTATACCATGCCAGGTGTGATCGGTAGGGAGGTGCTGATAGGATTTTGTTACAACTTCTCCCCCTTTTCCACACGTACCGTCCCGGAAGTGTGAGGAATAGTGGTAGTCTCTCTGCAGCAGGGGCAGGTAGGTTTCCTTATGGGCCGTCGGGTCTGGATACAGGCGGTTACGTCCTCGAGGTCAACGGTGCCCTCCTCTTCTTCTATATCGAGGCGGTCTTCTGCGTCAGCGGCATCTTCTTCAGGTTCTGGTAGGGGTGACTTGGCAGGTGGGCGACCTCGCTTTCTGATTGGGCGGACAGGTACAGGATTCTCTGAGTCGGTGGTCTTGAAGGGCGTCAAGGCAGATGCATGGTATTTACCCACTGCTTGGCCAGGTTGGTCGGAAGATGCCAACTCAAATGTAGTAGGTGTGACGATTTTGGTAATGATGTAGGGACCGTCGCGCTTGGGTGTAAACTTTGAGGTGTAAGACTTCTTAGCGTTACTCAGACAATGGCTATTGACGAGCACTCTGTCTCCTATGACGTATTGAGGACAAGGTCGCAATTTTCGGTCAGCGTACTTCTTTACACGATCTTGTTCCATTTCATGGCGGTCTCGGGCTTCACGCAGGGTAGTTGCAAGAGAGCGCAGATAGGGAGTAATCTGACTCACAAAGTTGTCATTCTCGACGATAGCTCGGAGGTCACGTCCGACGTCATCTGGGGTCCTAAGTTCACGTCCGAAGATCAAATAGGCTGCACTGAAACCTGTAGACTGTGTTCGTGCAGTATTCATGGCAAACCTTATGGCTGGCAGTTTATCTTTCCAAGCGGTATGGTCCTTTTGGACGAAGATGGACAGCTGGGCATTTAGATCACGGTTCTTACGCTCCACCGGGTTGGAGGCTGGATGATATGCTGGGATCAGAGATTGGGTGAAACCCAGGCAATGAGAGACCTGTTGCATGACGGCACACACGAATTGCACACCGTTGTCACTGACAATGCGGCGAGGCACACCGTATCGCAATATCTCCTCGTCGATCAGGCATCTGGCACAGTTTTCCGCGCTGGCCAGTTGCAAAGGAAATAATTCAACCCAACGGCTAGCGTTATCCTCTACTATGAAAATCCATTTAAATCCATCAGGCGTTTCCGGCAAGGGTCCGAATAGATCAATGGACACTACCTCGAATCGTTGAGCCTGAACGGGGGTTTGGAGTTGTCCCGCCGGCTTAAGGTTCGATGCTTTATATCTCTGGCAATCTATGCATTTTCCAACGTAGTCCGCAATGGTGCGGCGCATTCCGGGCCAGAAGTACCGGGATGCTATGCGTTGATAGGTACGGTCAACACCGTAGTGGCCACTCAATGGGGAGTCATGATATTCTTTAAGAATTCGGGGAACTTGACTTGTTGAAGCAACTATTTGAGCTTGCTCCTCATCTATGTCAGGAGAGTATCTATAGAGGACGCCGTTGTCCATGACGTAGCGCCTCTCGGTCCACCGGTTAAAATCTACAGCGTCGTTGTCAGGACTTCCTGCGGGACTCTCGAAACACTTGATGATCTTTGCCACATCCGGATCGTCCAGTTGCTCCTGTCGTATCACATCAGCCTTCATCTTGGGCAAGTCCATCTCTACCAAGTTCACCTCTGAGTCCGAGATTGGTGGGCGAGACAGCATGTCGGCAATCACATTGGTTTTCCCCGGGGTATAGTCAATATTGAGGTCGTAGGGCTGTAGGGCGAGAGCCCATCTCGCTAGTCTTCCAGTTGGTGATTTTAGGGTCATTAGCCACTTAAGCGGCTGGTGGTCACTTTTTACAGAGACTGTCGCTCCTTCTAAATAGCCTCTAAACTTGTTCGTTACAGCCCACACCACAGCCAGGGCTTCTCTCTCAGTAGTAGTGTAGTTCTTTTCGGCTGCGGTCAGCAAGCGGCTGGCATATTCCACAGGTCTCTCTGCGGCGCCCTCCCCCTGCAGTAAGCATGCGCCAATAGCATAGGCAGACGCGTCTGTTTTCAACACATAGGGAAGAGTTGAGTCGGCTTGCCGTAGTATTGGGTCAGAAGTGAGCAGTTCTTTGAGTTTCTCGAAAGCATCGTTTTGAGCTCGTCCCCAGGTCCAAGAAGCATTCTTTTTGGTCAGTTCAGTCAATGGGCGCGCCACGGAAGCAAAGTCATTGATGAAGCGCCGGTACCATGAGCAGCTTTGGATGAAAGACAACAACTCCTTGACGTTACGTGGTGAGCGTCGATTGCGGAGTGCCTCCGTTTTTTCCGGGCTAGGAGTTATGCCAACTGGTGTGATAACATGTCCCAGATAATTCACAGAGGAACATGAAAAGTTACATTTATTCCGGTTGAGTCTCAACTTGAAATGGCGAAGGTGATCAAACACCCTCTGCAGATGCTCTAGGTGTTCTGCAAATGAATTTGACAAGACTATCACGTCGTCCAGGTACGCCAAGATGTGGATATCTTGTAAACCATTTGACCAATGACAACTGACAGGTGCCATCTACTAGGAGAGATGTGTATACCATGCCAGGTGTGATCGGTAGGGAGGTGCTGATAGGATTTTGTTACACCATTTATTTTGATTATGTCATCCTTTTCTGTCAAAATTTCATAGCCTGCTAGATGAAGTTTTATAATGAATACCCCGTATGTATTTCTTCTAGTATGGACACATTAGTTCTGTGGGCCGTCCTGGGTATTCGCAGGATTCGGCGGTAAACCCACACTTCGAAAGCGTTTTTGTCCGACTCTTTCATCGTCCATGTCTTAGCTGCGTACGTTGCGATGGCAAATACGATCGAGCATGCTATTCTCAGCTCAGTGTCTCGGGTGATTGCAGTTGATTTCTATATTTTTGCTAATTTCGTTGTTGCGTTTCTTGCTATGGCAAGCCTTCTTTTGATTTCCATTTCTCAACCTCCCGAATTTATGAGTGATAATAATGGAGTCAAGGTAATTAAACGTGTTAACCACATCGAAACCTAGCTATTCCTTGAATATGAGGTTGGTTCTGTCGATCTACAATCATTATTTTTGTTTTCTGTCTATTGAGTTCGCGTCCGTGAGTTCGGCTAACGCTGCTCAACCTGTCCATTATGTTCACTATTTCTTCCTTTTTAGCTACGATGATCAAGGTATCGTCAGCATATCTTAAACGATTTTTTTTTCTATTTTATTTTTTTTCTTCCTCCAACCGTCACTCCACCATCCCAGTCTTCTAGCACTTTACGCATGATGTATTCGCCATATATGTTAAATAGCATTGGTGATAAAATGCAGGCTTGTCTTACTCCCGCTTTAGTTGAGAAACTGTCAAAGTATGTGTTGTTCACATTAACTTCAGCTGTGTTTCTGTTGTTTTATTAAATGGACAAGGTTGGGAGGAGTATTCCCATTTCGAGAAGAATAGTCCATACTCCATAGCGACTCCCAAGCAATAGTATCAAAAGCCTTTAAATAATCGACGAAGCATAGGTACATCCCTACGTTAAATTCGCATGCTTTTTCGAATAGTTGAGGGACATTTAAAATTTGTTCTTTAGAGCCCTTTCCCGGTACAAATCCTGTTTGTTCATCAGATATTTGTGGTAGAAGGAATGGTTTTAGACGCTCATTGAGATTGGTTAGGAATATTTTGCTGAAATGCGGAATTAATGCTATTGTTCTATAGTTTCCACGCATTCTAATAGCGAACGCTTCTTGCAAATTGGGACAAAGATAGACTGGCACCAGTCATTTTTCCGGTCTGCCAGATTTCTTTGCAGAGTGCGTGCATGATGTTGATGCCAATCTCACCCATTGCCTTTACTACTTCAGCTGTTATAGCATCCACTCCAGGAAACTTTCTATTCTTTAGTTTTTTAATAGCTCTCTCTACTTCAGTTCTAGGTATGTCCGGTTCTTTCTGGAAGCCTTCCAAAGCGGCAGCGTTTATTTCATTACTAGTGTTACCACTAAACAACCGACAGCAGTAGCGTCTCCATACTTCAGCAATTTCGATAGTGTTTGTTGCAGCATTACCGAATTCATCCTGGAATATTTATGTTCTTAAAGTGAATTCGCGTGAAAGGTATGTGACTTTACTACACATTTCTCTGAATTCGCTGCAGTCAGCGTGTTGTTCTAGTTCTCTGCATATGTTATTTATTTAAAATCGAAGAAATATATAGTCTATTTTACTCAAAGAGACTTCCTTGTAACAAGCAAAGAATTGAACAACTCAAAGTCAAAGTCTCGTATATTAAATAACTGCGTTACTCGAGTTTCGCTCCTGAGAGCATCATCAGACGCATTACGTTTCCTTTAAAGTCGACAACACACCAAACGTCTACATACTAAAAAAGAGTTTTTAAGTAGATGTAGGTGGATGTTCGGTGTGTTGTCGATTTCAAAGGAAACGTAATGCGTCTGATGATGCTCTCAACAGCGAAACTCGAGTAACAGTTATTTAATATATGGGATTTTGACTTTTTGAGTCGTTCAATTCTTTGCTATGTTATTTATTTGTTTATTTTTATTTTGTCGACAGGATTTCCTAATTTCCAAATTAATTTGTTGTAGTTGTTTCTCTTTCCCGTTTAGATTTGAGTTTCGTAGACATCTTCTGTGTTCTATAAGTCGTAAGGTTTCATCACTCATCCAGTGTGCGAGGTTTTGATTTTGCGTCAGTTAATTGTGCTGTGGCATGTTTAATCCAGTCTCTTGTCATGACCCGCGATTGTTGAGGGTCTCCAGTTGTCAGTGGTATGTTTCTTAGGCTAAGCAGTCTCTGCAGCTGTGTGGGATCGGAGCATGTAATTCTTGTAGGATTTTTGGATAATTTCCTTTTTTGCAGTTTCATAGTTAGATAGCTCTTCAGCAGTTTGTGGTCGGAACTGCAATCTGCACCTGGTTTTGCTTTTATGCTGTATATCGAAGATCTCCATCGCTTTAATTAGGACATATTCTATTTGGTTTTTACACTACTTGTTTGGAGATATCCAGATTGAGAGTCGGCGGGAATGGTGCTTAAATTGTGTATTCATCAGTGTGAAGTTATTGTCTACAGCGAACTGGATTAGTCTTTTCTCCTCCATTGTTTCTGACTCCCAGCCCATGTCGGCTCAGGACGCAACGTATGTTGTCGTCATTTTCGGTACTGCCATTTTTAGCGTTAAAATCGCCGATCAATATCAAAGGCTCCATAGAGGGTATTTGCTGGGTTACTGCCCCAATTATACTATATAACTCTTCAACATCCTCGTCTGGTGCGACAGTGGTAGGTAAATATGCTTGGATAATGTGAATTTTATTGTGTTTAGCATTGATGTTTATTTTTATTCGATAATATACGGTGTGTTTATTAAAAAACGTTATCTAGAAAGATATGAAATTTTGACAGAAAAGGATGATCAAATCAAAGTTATTGGAGTTTTGTTGCTTCATCCATTTCTTTTGACACTTCAAAGCCAATTAGATGACGTTTTTAAATTAACATCCCTACTAATTGCCCTGTTTATACTAAAATAAACTTACATTCACCATAATATCCATTACAGTTATAAGGTCTCTACTGGAAGTTATTTTATGCCTATTCGCGTTGGGTAAAAACTCTTTAAAAACAGGCATTGAGTTGTAAATAGCATCTTTGCCGCAAATGTGGGTGTGAAAGTTTTTACCACATACTAATATTGAATTGAACATACAGAAGAGCAAAAAGTTATACAATACATATGCGTATTAAAACGTTTGCATCCAAAATGTGCGGAAGCGATCAATTGTAATCTCTTGCGGAAAAGAACCACTTTCCGCACTAGTTAAACTAAGCAACTATTTTGTAGTACATGTCTGTTTTCGATAGTTTAACTAGCCAATCTGTTTTAAAGAAAGTAAAGAGTAGTAAATCTATGCCCAATTTAATGTTACTATGTACTTAAAAGTGTGTTTCGCACTTGACATGAGTTATTGATATATTATTGATCTACGGGGTGTTCATTATAAAACTTCATCTAGTTAGTTGTGAAATGTCAAAAGAAAAGGATGGAGAAACAAAAGTCCATTTATTTTGATTAGGTGTGTCATCCTTTTCTGTCAAAATTTCATAGCCTGCTAGATGAAGTTTTATAATGGACACCCCGTATATATCGTATTATGTATGGTGACGTAGACCTAAATGACAATTTTACATGAGTTTGAATAGAGGTTAAATAAGTAATATCCTCGGTTTCTTTGAGGAGCAGTGTATAATTAAAATACAGAGAAGAAAAAGGTCAATATAGGTGTGGTAAAATGAAAATAAAAATTCAAAAATTTAAAAAAAAACAATCTGGAATAAAAAAAACACAATAAATAATTCTTAAAAAATGTAAATAAAAGAATGTACTAAAATTAAATTTAAAAAATATTGTCACGAGCGAGATACGATGGGGGTTTATGTTTAAATGATAAGTGGGAACTATTTATTGTAAAAACTTACTATGTTTTGACTGGGCGTTAATTTACGCTTTAAATCTCTATTCTTTAAATGGGTGCCGGATCGTCGTTACCTCCCCCGAAGGGTCCTATGCTGATTTACTCACTTAATGGGGGCTTCCAAAAATATGGGGGGTTTATATTTAAAATAAGAAGATGGGATTCAAGTAAACTTCTATTTTCTGTGTTTTAAAATTACCCTAACTACTTAACTGAAATTACTAATATGAAAACAAACACCGTTATAACAAAAGGGTCTTACCTAGGTCAAGTGTAGAGGAGGACCGTATCGTGCCAACCAATTTAACGTACTTCAGGGGTACTCCTATGCGTACCCGTGGCTTCTCTTAGGACAACAAGGACTTCGAGGACAACTTTCTTCTTTGTACTCGGACGATAACAAATTTTGGAAAACATTTAATTACTCTTCGACGGGTGGTCGTTTCGTCTATCTGACGTAACGCCCCAAAAGGATCAACCCAAACTTCAAAAGAATTTTGGAGTCTTGCCTACGTGCAAGCCACCGAGCAAGTCTTCGTCGCTGGCTCAAAAATCCTCGAGCTTACTTCTCTTTTCGTCAGCACTTTTTTCCCATGCATTGCAACGTTCTTTTCCATGACGTCAATCAGCGGTTCGAAGTACCCAGTTGTTGATCAAATATACGATCTATGATTTATAAATTTGGGTCAACTATTCCTTGGTTACTAAACCGGTCATCGGCCGACCATTTCTAAGGACGCTGCAATTTTATGTCTTTTTGCTTCTTTGTGACATCCCCCCCTTTTAAAAAAAAACTGGTCCCCAGTTTTCAAAATCGATCCACCAAAAAATTTCTGCCCCTGAATTAAACGAAATATGGTCCTTCTCTACCTTGTTAAGTTACCTGAACTAACTTAAAAGCTAAACAATTTTAATCACTGCTAAAGTAAACTCTTTTAAACACTAGAAATCAAAACGTTCATCGTTATTGTTATTACCAACTTCAAAACAGGAAAAATCGAATTAATAAAAGTTAAAAAAAAAAGATATCCAATGAGATATAGTCTAAATACCTATTTCGATACATAAAACTTAGATGGAACTAAGCTACCGATTTATAAAAAAAAAAACAAAATTTAGACTTCGTTAACCCCTTGCGAAAATCAAGACGATTCCAGATATAGTAAGGTAATGCAACTAAATATTTTACATTTTTGAACCAAATAGAGTAGAACTAAATTATTGAACTAAAGATCTCTAATCATCAATAGAGTTCAACTCTTACACTGCCCCATCTGCGCTACCTGCATCCCTGGATTGCCCCTAGTTGTTGTTGCTGCTTCCAAGACCGGTTTTAACTATCGGTCTTCTTCTGGTATGTCGGCTGCTACCTCGCGGCCTAGTTGAGCTATTGCCGATCGATGGGTTGACCATTGAGCCCCGCATCCCTTTGTTTTTGACTGTAAAGGGACCTCTTTGGTTCGTCTGCCCAGGACCTCGGCTTTGGCTAGCTCTTTTCGTTGTAGCTCTGGCAAGTTTGTGTCTTGGGGGTGGCTTGGGTTTCAGCTTTGGTGCTCTTGGTTCAGTGGTTTGTGTGGCTCACATCATAGCGTCCATGGGAACATGCAAAATGATTTGTGTTAGTATATGGTTTCTAGCTCAATATCTTTTATACTATTTTACACCTAACTTATTTTCCTTTTCATTTAAACAAAAAAGAAATTCCTAACAATATATTTTTACTTTCACTTTTTCCTAACGCAAATTAAACATGTTATTTAACCTACTTAATCCAAGCAAAATAATTCTTTAGCTTGACTCGCCCGAAATATGCAACCTCATCAGTTGTTTTACTAAACTCTAAGAGGGTTGGTTTTCGTCTTCGTTATTATCGCTATCGACAGTATTAAGAATCCCACACAATTATACCTAACTATCTGCTTAATATGCGTGTTTATAGTTACGAGTGTGCGTTTGCATTTTTTCTTAGGTTACTTAACTATGGTCGCCTTTCTTAGAGCGTTAAGTTACTATGTTGCCTATGAACCGCCTTGACGTATGCTCTTGAATGTGTGTTTATCGCCTCCAACTTTGCTAATTTTATTTCTTGCTTTCCTTGCTGTGTAGTTACAGTCAGCTTGTTGGTACCTAGATCTATGTTAGCTTTCACTGAGTTCAAGAATTCCATTCCTAAGATTAACGTGTATGGGGAGTTTTCAATCACTCTTGCCTCGCATCTAGTTTGGACTGCTTCGATTTCTATTGTAAAGTTTGACTTTCCTAGTACTGGTATGCGATGGCCTCCAGCTGATATCAAATGTCCCATATTTCGGTTGCGGTTTATGTTATGCGCTATGTCCTTTCTTATAACATGTTTCACACTTCCTGTATCTACAATCGCTTGCGTGTTCCTTCTATTATTTACTTTTACATCTAGCAGTAATGTAGTCAGTTCTGTAGTTCGTCTTTCGCTTCTGGCCCCATTTATCAAGGCGACCTGGGGAAACTTTAGTTTCGTCGCCCTGACCCATTTGGGCAGGCTGCTGCATAATGCCCTATACCATTGCATGCATAACATATTGGTCGATTGTCTCTAGTTCTTGTGTTAGGTAGTGTACTACTGCGCTCAAAAGTAGTCATTCTTGGCCGGTCGTATCTGTTTTCTCTCATTTCATGTCTCTCTGGGGCCCTCTCACGTATGTTCTCTTGAACCCTTTCGCCATATCTGCCTCTTCTATCCTCCTGTAGTGGTTGAAATTGATTACGGCTCGACTCTCTCGTGTAGGACTCATCTCTTTTTCTCGGGTAATACTCTTGTCTTACGTTTGTCCATCTGTAGTTCCTCGGCGCTCTAAAATTTGCCTCTCTTTCCATGTACTCTGTCTTCCTCATTAAATTATACTCTCTGGCTTGTTGCCCTACTATCTTTTACTGGTAGTCCATCGATTGCCCTCGCAATCTGTTTTGCTTCTTCTAAGGTTCTTGGCCTTCTATTCGGGTTCGTAAAATAAAAATATTCCGTTGCCGCTTGCTCGGAAAGTCCATTCTGAAAATAGTCTAAGAACAAATCTATGTCCATATCTTCATCGTACTGTGAATATAAATCTGATATCTCGTAGTAATACTCCAGTATTTTCTCTGTTGGGCCCTCCCTGCGACTTTCTAGCCTGTTTTTGGCATCCCATTTAGAGTTTTTTCCAACCCACTCTTTCACAAATGCGGCCTTTAAGTCATCCCATATGTCGTCTTTATTTCCTTCCTCTCGCGCGTACATTTTGTACCATGTGGCTGCGGCTCCCATCAAAAATGTCCCAAAATAAAATATTTTGAGCTTGTTTGGCCAAGCGTTTGCGGTTGCGCATCTCTCAAACTTGTTGATAAAACTATCTCCCGACTGTGTGCTTGGGTTGAATGTTTCTGGACTTATGAAACTTGGAACTGCCGGTACTGTGCCCTGTGGTGCTGATTGGCAATTTCCTAACGTGGCGTCCATCTCGCTTTTTCCTATAAATACTTGCTCGTCCTCCGATTCTGAACTCTCTCTGTGGGTGTCGATTAATCTGCTCGTTTTTCTCTTATCTTTTCTTCTTGAATTGCGTCTGTTGGTAGTTTTACAATCTCTACTACTGTCTTCTCTCCCTCTAGAATACTTCGGTCGTCCGCTCTGTTGTCCTCTATCTCTTGTTCGTTCTGGTTACTTTTTGTTTCCTGTTGATTTGACAGGGATCTCTTATTCTTCTTGGTGTGTCCGCGTTTGGGGTACTTGTGGATTTCCTATCCCCTAGATGGTTTTTTATCGTCGCTGTATCAAATGAAAATTCCGTGTTTTCTCCCGGCGGGGTTCTCGACAATTTTCTCTTTCGCTTGAGCAAAGTTTCTTCTTTCTTTGTTTCTGCAGTTTTCTCTGGTTTTGTCGGTAGTAGTTTGATTTTCAAATTTAGATTTTTTGACATTGAATTAAGCATGAATATTCATATAGTAACTCAGAAAATATAAGCGTGTTATGGTATTAAAGGAATACCACTTTGCAAGACATCATAAAACAAACAAAACAATTAAAATGGCGAGTTCTTGTAAAACCCTTAAAATTTGCGAGTAAATTAGCGGTTAGATCCCTTTCGAAATTACTCTGAATAACGGAAAACACAAATTTACAACCGGATATTTGTACCTTTTGCCCTAAAATGCTCCGAGAGGACAAACACTGCTTTAAACAAAAGTTACTTGGTGGTTTAAGAAGCAACGCTCTATATACTAGCTTGGTTCAAAATGAAAAAAAAAAAAATTTATCAAAATTCTCGACGTCTCAAACGAAATTAGTTTACACTTACATTAATTTGAAAGTCTCAAGAAAATTTAGATAAAAAAATATTTTACTTGCAAAATGTTTAAGACAATAAGACCTTCAGTTATACTTCATTTACATAAAATCAAATCAAAAGCAAAAATGATTGTAAAATGTGTCGAAATATCGCGCTCTTTACCACACAAAAATTTTCTTTCTAAATTCGTTTTCAGAAACAAATGGTGTTCCTTCCTACTACTTTACTGATGACATTCCGCAACTTTTAATAATAAATACTGGTACGCTTTTCAATAAAAAAATTCATATCCCCGCAAAACTGAGTTTTCTAGCGGACGCCCTACAACGAATAAAAATACTCTATCCTCCTATATTATAACCAAAAATTAGTAAAGCGAGACGACACCTCTAATAGGATTCCAAGAATTTTCTTTATAACTCGTTATTGTTCAATACACAAATTCTAACTGGATTATGATTACTCTGTTCTTAGTAGTTTTTCGCAAAAACTAAAACAATAGGCCTGCCTCAAAAGAAAAAAAATTAAATTACCACCTTTTACGACTTTTAAAAATGTACGCAAAATTTCTACAAAGAATGTTGACCTGAGGAAATCTGACCTAATTAAATTATAAGGCAGTGGTTCATAGAAGTTACTTGACCCTGGTTCGTATTAAATTAATAAAAACACAAATAAAATAACAAATCAGCATATTTGCCTTCGGTTTGCGCTCTCCACCATGTCACGAGCGAACGTGTAAACTAGGGGATTCATATTTAAAATGATAGGTGGGATTCAAGTAAACTTCTAATTTCTGTGTTTTAAAATTTTTAAAATTACCCTAACTACTGTAACGAAGTTTTTCTCTAACTCACAGGTAATGACGTCCCAATTAACATTTTCTTTATATTTCATCACCCAACTCATTACAATACCTTTTATTTAAATAAAAAACGGGAATTCCTCATATAAAAGTAAAGGCAATGGCTAAAACGGCCGTAGGTCCGTGGGTGCGCCCATAGATGGCGCCACCTGTTTGTCGCGCTTAACAAGTCGACAGAATTTATAAAAACTAGTAAAATAATTCGAAAATTTTGGAGTCGACAGTCGACGGACTCGACGGTCGAAGGTCGAGGGTCGAGGGTCGATCGAATGGGAGGACTCGATGAGTTAGTACCGGATATTTGACCTTAGGGGGCCGACGTTGTTGCTTCACATTTCGGCTCATGACGTCATGCTAGGGCTTTGCGACTCAAGAGGGGTGGATTTGTGATTTTCCGGTGTAGTTGGAGTTGTCGTGCTCCACCGGAGTACCTGTGACGTTCAAGTGACGCAGGTGCCATGTTGATTCTGACCGCGTTCATTTTGTTCATCACAGGGTGCGTTCAATGTTATTCATATGTAACCCGGGAAAATCGCTAACACACCGCTCACCGTACCACTTCTTCCAAATCGGATTTGGACCTATCACCGATTCCGTCACCGTCCTGTTTTACATCCTGGGCTGCGCCCGTAGCACCGATTTTCAAAGCCAGCCTGGATGTGATTAAACCGAAACCGACTATATCCGATTCCGAATTATAAAGTACGCTTCCTCCGAAACCCTGGAGTCCCAGTGGTCCCAAAGCTCCGTTACCGTTTCATATTGTTGTTACTGCTTGTACGCAATATTGAAGTTTCCGATCCGGTACAGAATGTACTGGTTTATTACCGAAACCTCCCGTTTTCCCTGGTTCATCAGAATTTCCTTTACTAAGTAACTAACTGTTGCTTCCCCCTCTCGCTGTTATTGATTTCATAGTTTTAGGATGTGTTTGTATGTAGTTATAGAGATTCACTAACAGTTCGTAGTATTAGTAGGTGTTTGAATGTTGTTTTACCGTAGTTTAATAGACACCCTATTATTGTCCTTACTCCTGGTGTTTTAATCTAAAAATCCCTGGAATATTTCTCCCCTGTTTAAAAGCTACCTTGTAGGAAATAGCGGTCCCTTTGTCGCTTTATAAATATCAAAGGATGGCGCCCGAGACTCAACGAATAAATTAAGTATCAGCGGACCTGAGAAAGGGCGTCGCATAATTTTGGCGCCCGAGCAGGGACTCTTTTGTTATTTTCTTACGCTGTACCGATTTATCCGAATCATGGAAGAAAATACAGACTTCCTACCGCACCCTAGCCCCTTACCGATGCCAAACCAAATACAGCCTTCACCTGAGATTACTGTTTCTCCTAAGACGTGGCCATACCGAATGCCGCCCGAAGTTTTCGTTAGGGAAACTTGTGATGTATATAGGGATCCACAAGGTACCCTATCAGACTTACGAAACCGATTCAGAGCCAGACTCTTTGAACATCAGGAAAACGCGTCAAGCACTGATGTAAGACAACTACCGACTGTTATACCACCCTTACCGACATAATCAACCGCCCCTACCGACAGTATATCCCAGCCATCATTTATTCCGCCACCATATCATTCCGACTTTCCTAGTAAGCCGCCTTTTCAGCAAATAACACCTCAGTCACTCATCAACCCATACGAGTATCAGGAAAATATAACAACAGCTGGTATAAGGCCAACACCATCTGTAATACCACCGCTCCCGACACGACCGACCACAACTACAGCCACTACCGTGACTTATACCACTGCTACCGCAAGTAGGCGCAGTCCAGCAATCTTACCGTCTCAGTACCATCCTACCACATTTAGTCCTACACCATGTCATGCGAAATATCCGCCACCGATGATCCGATATGTCACACCGCTGAAACTACAAGAATGGGGAATAAGCTTTAATGGAAAAACTAACCCTGTACTTAAAGGAAAAACTGACCCTGTAAGTTTTATTGAACGCTTACTGGAAGCCACCGAAGCACAGGGGATAACACCGAATGACCTGATGCCTTATTTATCAGTCTTACTAAGGGACGAAGCGTCTTTATGGCACCGAAATAACCGTAGGAATTGGGTCACGTGGGATGATTTTCTTAAGGATTTCCGGACCTTCTATTTTCCTATGAACTACGAGGAGCAATTGGAGGTTGAAATAAGTCGAAGAATTCAAAGAGCAACTGAGCCAGTGAACCGTTATATAACCGACTTACAGACATTGATTCGCAGGCATGGACGAATCAACCCGGAGGACGAATTGAAATGGCTGTACCGTAATTTGCTACCAGAATACCGACAGCAAATCCGAAGTACCGACTTTGACGATATATTCTCCAATACTGCACGAAGAGCGGAAGTACTCTTCGCCGACTACGCCGCTCTTACCGACCGACTGAACCCTCTTACCGACCGACGGAACCAGATAGACCTACCTACCCAAGAGAAAGACAGGAAAGATCTTCTACCCGAAATAACCCACCAGTACAAACTCAACCGAAACCCACAACACCTATCGCTTGCTGGAGATGTGGTGAGAATGGGCACTATAAAACGAATTGTAGGAAGCCGGCTAAATTGTTTTGCTCCCGTTGCGGGAAAGCTGGGACGTTAAGCCGAAACTTTTCTTGTGCCCGACAGGAAAACTAGAAGGGGGCTGCACTGAATTAGAGACAGTGCAGCCTGAAAAGATAGCAAGTCAGAATGAACCGATATTTGCTCATAAAGCAAGCTCAAACCCGGACAACCGTCCGCAGATAGTAGTAAAGGTACTTAATAAAAGATTTTTAGCCCTTCTCGATACCGGAGCAACTAGTTCATATATAGGAAACGCCGTCGCTTCACTGTGTGAGCAGAGTTCTTGTCCTAAAGTTGCTTCAAGTTTACAAGTCAAAATTGCTAATGGAAAGACGGTCCATGTGAAAGAATGTTATCAAGTACCGTTGCCAATTGGGAAAGAAAGATTTACCACCTTTTTCAAATTACTTTCCACACTTAGATGCGGATATTGTTTTGGGTATGGATATTCTGGGAGAATATGCTGATAGTCTGGACCTACAGACTAAAACCGTAACATGGAAATTTATTGAAACCCCTTCTACTGACCAGCATTGCAATTTGTTAAGAAGTGAAGAAAGACCCAGCCTTACACTCTCTGAAGATGAAGAACGAAAGTTAATTTTTTTTTTTGGATCGGGAGCTTCCAAAATTTAAGAACATCCAAGGTACCACGCCGTTAATTGAGCATACCATAAATTTGGAAAAATTGGAGCCCATAAAGCAACGCTACCACCCTCGCAACCCAAAAATGCAGCAAGTGATACACACCGAAGTTGAGAGGATGCTGAAAGATGGAATTATAGAGCCCTCCACCAGTCCATGGAGTTCTCCGGTGGTAATAGTCCGTAAAAAGGATGGTACACCCAGATTTTGTATTGACTTTCAGAAAGTAAACACCGTTACTCGCAAAGATGCCTACCCACTTCCTTACATCAATGCCATCTTAGATAAACTAAGGAATGCCCGTTATATTTCCAGCATAGATTTAATACAAGGCTACTGGCAAATTCCGCTGAGCAAAGAAAGTAAACCGATAACCGCATTCACCGTAGAAGGGATGGGCCTTTTTCAGTTCTGAGTAATGCCTTTTGGTATACATTCCGCCCCCCCAACTTTTCAGCGTTTCATGGACCAAATAATTAGCCCTGACTTAGACCCGGTATGCTTCGTCTATCTTGATGACATCATAGTCTTAGGAAAAACTTTCGATGAGCATCTCCGGAATTTGCATGAAGTTTTCCGTCGCCTCCGAGCTGCTAACCTCCGGCTAAACCCTGAAAAACGTCAGTTTGGTCGACGTTTCCTCCGATACCTAGGTCATGTTGTCACTCCCGAAGGAATAAAAACCGATCCAGACAAAGTTTCCGCGATTATGTCAATGCCCGCCCCTGTTAACGTTCGAGGATTAAGACGCTTCCTTGTTGGAATAGCATCGTGGTACCGTCCAGTACCGCTTCCAGATGGACTTGGTCCAAAGAACAAGAAGATGCATTTAACCGACTTAAAAAATGTTTAACCGAGGCCCCTGTTCTGGCTTGCCCTGACTTTACGAAACCCTTCATTCTGCAGACTGATGCTTCCGATCAAGGCTTAGGTGCTGCACTGATCCAGAATGGATCCAAAGGCGACCACGTGATCGCATATGCAAGCCGCACCCTGAGTGTCAATGAGAAAAAGTTTTCGGTCACCGAGAAGGAATGTCTGGCGATTGTTTGGGGAATAGAGAAAATGCGTCCTTATTTAGAAGGGTACCGATTCACTGTGCTAACCGACCATCAGTCCTTGAAATGGCTTCACACCCTTAAAAGCCCGTCTGGTAGACTAGCTCGATGGAGCATGTACCTTCAACAATTCGACTTCGACATTAAATATCCCGTAATCCTGAACCGAAGCAAACCGTAGAAACGGAGCAAGTGTTTTTATTAGCTGATTTTGTACCATGTTCGTGGTATCGAAATAAGAAGATAGCCGTTGAGAATAATCCGACTGCTTTCCCCGATTATTGTATCCGAAACGGTCATTTATACCGACATTTCTGGGACTACTCAGATCCGACCGAACCCGAAATGACCGATCCATGGAAACTGTGTGTTCCAAAGTCTGCCCGCGCTACCGTACTAACCGAAAATCAAGACCAACCGACTGCCGGACATTTGGGAGTTGCAAAGACGATCGCCAAAATAGCCTCAAGGTTTTATTGGCCAGGAATGTTTAGAGACGTACGCCGTTACGTCCGTAATTGCCCATCTTGTCAAAGGTATAAAACATGTCAACAGAAACCCGCGGGGAAAATGAACCCAATCCGAAATAGTCAACCTTGGGAAGTGGTGTCTACAGACATTGATCGTTTCACAAAGTGGACGCAGTGTAAAGCAATCCGTAAAGCCAACGATGCTCCACTCACAGACAAATGTCAGACTAGCACTCATGAGCAAACCGAGGAGAAAGCCATCAGCTGTAAAGAACCCACAACGAAAGTCGCCATTACCAACGACACTTGTTGGAGATGTGGAAGTTCTGGACATGACAGATATAATATGCTGTTAATTTGCCAAGGGCGATCCATCTTATTTTGTTCCCGTTGTAGCAGAGTTGGAGTGACGTCGCGTCGCTGTTCCTGTATCCTGGACCATAGGAAGAAGAAGCCGTATCTGCTAAGTAAAAAGCGATACCTTCAGGAATCTGAAAGAGCAGAGACTAGAGAGAAACCAGTCCCAGAACCAGACAGAAGTCAAAGATTGTTTTAGTGATAGTGTTAGTTTTAGTGTTGTGAATTAATTTTAGGTTGTAATTTTGTATTGTATTTTTGAAAATGTTAAGTTGTTAAGAAGAATAAGTAAACTTATTTTTCTTTACGAAGAAGAGGGGGTAATGTAATTAAGTTTTTCTCTAACTCACAGGTAATGACGTCACAATTAACATTTTCTTTATATTTCATCACTCACCTCATTACAACACCTTTTATTTAAATTAAATTTAAATAAAAAAAAAGGCAATGGCTAAAACGGTCGTAGGTCCGTGGGTGCGCCCATAGATGGCGCCACCTGTTTGGCGCCCTTAACAAGCCGACAGAATTTATAAAGACTAGTAAAATAATTCGAAGATTTCGGGGTCGACAGTCGACGCAGGCCCTATCCACTCTTACTACCCAACTTGGTTTGCAATTTGCTTTTATTCCAACACGTAAGATGGCGCTCGGCCGGCGTTTGTTGGGTTGCCTCCCCATGAATTTCGTCCATTCCCGACGGTCAACTTCAAAATGGCTACCGAACTGTCAAAATTTGAAGTTTTGGAATTTGAAATTTTTGATGTATTGTAGATATTTAAGGCGATAAAGTTAAATAAAGTATATAAAAGTGATAAAAAGTGAGTTCGTGTGGTGCTGCGTTTAAAAATATTTAAGGTAAGCTATAAATTACTTATTACTAGGTTAATCCGTTTCACTCCTATGCGGACAGGATTGGTCATACATTGGGTACCTAATACGCTTTTTTCTAGTAGAAAAAAGGTGCCTTACGTAGTATATAAAATTAAATTTTTCCACAATCTCGTACGAATAAGTATACAGTATAAAGACCATAAATATAAAGTACCGCTATCATCACTCGCGCACAAAATTTTCTTAATAATATTCCATATTTTATTAGGTATCTACATAATTTGGCGAAGGACAAATCTTGTTGGGAGCGGCAGTTGTCACATAGTACATATATTGACTATTGTTATATTAATGTTCTTTATATTGTAAAAGTAAACCTTTTGTATAAATTACAAAGAGAAGCAACATAAGCTGATTGTATGATATTTCAGATTGTCGAAATGCCGTCTACGATTAGGTGTTGCGTTTCTACGTGTTGGGGAACCCCTGAACCGAAACATCGATTTCCCAATCCACAAAAATACGGTCACAAAAATAAAGTCTTGTCGGAAGTGAGAGGATGTTCACAATGGAACGTCAAAAAGTATATAATAACTTTCCAGTATGTTCACTAAACACCAATTGCTGGGAATAAATTACTGATTTTTTGAAATATTATGTTTATAATAATATTTTATTCACCATAGCCTTTAAAGCCCTCATAGGGCAAAATATTGCAGACATAAACTTTGAGGTACCTGCGAAAAATATTTATTGATTTTATTGAAGATTGGTTTGTAATCGGTGATGTTTTAATGCATTTTCCTACCATATACTTCCTACCGTCTACTTCAATTTAATACATATAATCCGTTTAAAGCCACCACTAACTGAATACTAACTGGCGCGAATTTATGAACAAATCTCAAGTCACTCGACATTTTGGTTTGTCAAGCAACTACTTACTAAACACCAACGAGCATATAATTCTTTTAGGTGATAATACATATAATTATTGAATGCTCTTTGCTAAACGCGTGCCGTAAGTAGGAACCTGGCAAACTAAGATATCATCTGATTTGAGATTTTCATAAATTGGCACTTGAGAATATTGAACGATGGCGGCAATTATTTAAATTTAACAATCCTCTGCCATCTAGCGACGTATGAGTGAACTAACAAAATTATTAGGAATCTACTTATGATTAGTTAGGCGCGCCATCTCTCGATCCTAGCTTCAATCTTGAGCTTTTATTCCTTCCCGAGAGATGGCGCTGTAATGCGAACCAAATTTTTAACACGGGACGTTCTATTTTAGCTCTGTTTTATGACCTGCCCGTGTCAACTTGACATTTTGTTCAACTAACATTTTATCAAAGACAGACGTGTTTTTTTGTAAGACGACACAATTTTTAACCCTCGCTGAACAGAGTATAGGTATTTTTTAAATTAAAACTTGTCATCTTGTAATACTGGAGACATTAAATTTACAACTGCACATATCACAGTAATAATTTCATCAATATTGCTAATTAAATTCCTAGGTATATAAAGGACTTTTCAATAAATCAAATATTTTTATTCTCTAATTAATTCTCTCAATATGTACTCTTGCTTTTGACAGTAGTTTTGAGTCAAAATACTAATAATTTTGGACAAGCAGGTATACAAGGAGCGACAAAACCAAATGCATAGACCTTTAGGTCCAACTTCAAACTTTCTCGATAGATATTCCGTTGTTGAGTGACTTGCAAATCGTAATTTCTGAAGATAATCAGCTAGACCTTTTCCTTGTTACTTGTAGTAGCATACTAGGGATTGCTAAAAGGTCGAGGTGGGTGGGACTTCAGAGTTAAAGGGGGGCCTCTACCAACAGCTTACAACAAGCAACAACTTACAACTTAAGGACGCTAATTATAACAATGAATTCGCAAAATCGAAGGAATGGTCCACCGTAAAGTGGTGTTGGGCTAAGGCCGTCTTTTCTTTCTTATTCCGATTTATTTCGCGACAATCATACTCATGTTGCTACACTCGATTTTTTCTTCTTCATCCCTATATAAAACTTACTACAGTTTTTACATTTTATCCTATAAATTAATTCTGATTGCAGACCTGTGGGAATTGGATGTTTTAAGTTTGAAAAGACCTGGTTAACGGACTTGGTCTGATAAAAAGCTAGCTTTATATTAGGGTTATTTTTGGATAAGCGACTCTGTATTCTTTCTGACAGGCCTGTAACATACGGAAACCTGCAATACATTGGTTCGACAGCTGTCCGGCGATCAGACGTATCCGAAATCTGGTGTCTATATTCATTCCATATTCGGTTCACGAGATTATTGGGATAATTGTTGAACTTCAAGATATCTTTCACTTTCTTTATGTTAGCACTATGAAACGTTGGACTGCTAGGTTTAATGGCTCAATAAAACAAGTTTTTAATTATGGCAACCTTTTGATTAGTTGGGTAGGATGATAGATAATTAATAACTCTGCCCGAAGCCGTTGGCTTAATATACCAATCTGATAAAAGGGTACCATCTTGGTTCCTAACAATTAACGTATCCAGAAACGAAAGTGCAGAGTTATTATTTTCCGTTACCATAATGAACTGTACTTTATGGTGAACGCTGTTAAAGAAATCTAAGACTTCAGGAACCGCAAGTTTTGGGCAAGTCAAAAACGTGTCATCAACATACACCTTGATCCACGGTATTGAAAACGGCAGGTTTTTAAGAACCTCAGTAATAAGGTGGTGGGATCGAAAAACCAGGGCCGGCACATAACATTCTCTTCACCTCCAAAGGAAGCTCCACACCGGTGTAATTATATTCCCGCCTTGCTCTCGTGATCAATGATGTATATACTTTCGTCCAATAGGTGTCGCCACGAATACAAAGCCAAACTTATTAACACCCCGCATCATCCATCCTGCCTCCATGTTATCAGTTTTTTTCTTTTGTGCAAACGGTGCATGTCGTGAATTGAAAGTCAACATCACTAATAATTAATATTTCAAGAAATATGGGCAAATCTAGGACGAGGCAGTTATCTTCATTAAGTGGGAGTACGTCTTCATCATTGGAAGATAGTATGGAGGAAGAAATGTACCACTTGAAGCAGAAATTGAGAAGTTTATCACGTGAATATGGAAAACGCCGTCAACGCCGTTCAGGCCGCCATTATTCTCATGCGCCTGGTATATCTAGGCCCAGTACTTCTGGCAGTAGTACTGATAACAGGGATAGCAGTGTATCTGCTCGAAATGGAAAAATTCCTCCATACAGTACAGTAAGTGTGGGACACATGTTATGAAATCCTCAAGGGCTTGTATAGTCATAGAGGGGGGGCCATGTACTGGCACCTAAAATAATATTGTAGATATGATTTGTGGGTGATGTTAGTTTGTACAACAAAACAGGATTGAATCATTATTAGAATTTAAAAACCTATATTATTATCTTAGATGGTTAATTGTAACTTATTTTATTTGTAAATTATCTATTAGAGTATATCTATTGTTGCAAGTTATGTATTTATACATAAATTCAGAAATTCTTGATAAGAAAAAGGAAATATGATAGGAGAAAAAGGGCTAGACGCGAGGTAAAGTAATTCAACGGGCAATAACCAGGAAATTGCTTAGAAGACTTTTTGGTTAGTGCTTTGTTTGGTAGTTAGACATCCTAGTAACAATAGGTAGTAAAGGATACAATATGTATATATTATATATGAAGAAAAAACTATTTTTAGCTAAACTGTAATTGCAAAATATATCATGTTGCATATCGTGTTGTTTGGATTAAAAAGAGCGATCAAAATAACGAATAAAAAATCTAGGTCCGTATTTAAAAAAGTAAAGTTGATGATGGTTCTCAAAAAACGAAACGTCGCAGGAAGAAACTAAATGTGCCATCTTACAGGGCAGAAAAAGTTGCAATGACGAAATGTCAATCATTTTGAATTATTTCGTTGAATAAGCTTAAAACAAAATAAAAACGATTTTTCAAAATTTAGGGTTTTTTCGGATATTTCCGGAAATAATTGGAATTTTTCAAACGTTAAAACGGCATATTATTGAACTCCAAATTGTGCAACTTTGCCCCAATTTAACCGACCCTGTATCTCTTACCGTTGCTGAGATCTCAATGATGTGGCTCGAATTTGAAACACCCTTTACAGTGTGTGCCTGCGAACTATGAACATTGTACTAGACTTGGGGCTGTGGGTACTAGATTACTAAATGAGATGCAAAAGGACTAGATTTAGTACAATTGTACTAAAGGTGGCAACACTGCCAGGTGGCGTCTGGATTTTTTTAATCGCCAATAAATCTGGGAGTCTATGCTAATGTAAAATAAACAAATCCATACCAAACAAACGGAAAAAAAATAAGTCCATAATAGAACTAATCTGTAACAGTGATATTACAAAATAAACTCTTAACGAAAAAAAACAGTCACATAATAGGAAAAAATCATAACCAAACTTCTTTTGGAAAAACAAATACAAAATAAACAACTATATAATGTTCTCTTTCATAATAAACAGTCACTAAAAAAAAACAAATTCAAAAAAAATATTGTCATAATCAAACAAATCCATAACCGTAGTACGCCAAAAAAAAACATTGAAATTTTCAATGGCATAAACCTGAAACGTTAAAAAAAACAAACGGAAAATAAACGTCGGCCACGATCGGAAACTGGCAAAACCATGCAAATCTGTCAAAAGTAGGCGGAGTTTATTGCCCTGTTGCCACATCCACTCATCGGTTTTCGTTCTGGTATAGCTAATTGTAATATTACTTAACTAACTACAAGAAATTTATTCTTGTGGGGGCGTAATTCTGTTATCGTTTTTAAGGGAGGATGAACGTATTGGCGATGCTTGATTGGTCAAAATATTTTATTTTTGCGTTTTAGTACTTTTTATGTATTAGTAGTATTAACATAATATATTGTCTATAAGTACGGTGGCTGTCCCTGCGGGAACAGGGGACAGCCAACTGAAAAGATCAATTATGGAAATTTAGTTTTGGGTATATTATTTTTTTTTATAATAATTTTAATTAAGGCGTGAATAAAATATGCATACGAAAATTAGCAATATATAAGCATATAAAGGTATATACGAAATTTTACGAGAATTTTTGCAGTAGAATTTGTGAAATTTGCGGAACATAATCTGCACTAGCTAGTATAGAAGTAGATTTAATTAGATGCGGTTTTTAAGGCTTTAGAGCTAATAAATTTGTTATTTATTGAGGAACAAGTTAATACATTTTATCTATAATAAATGGTATTTACATATAGGCGTATTTACATATGTGGTCATACGGGGTGTTCATTGTAAAACTTCATCTAGCAGGCTATGAAATTTTGACAGAAAAGGATGACAAAATCAAAATAAATGGACTTTTGTTTCTCCATCCTTTTCTTTTGACATTTCACAGCCAACTAGATGACTTTTTATAATGAACACCGAACACCCCGTACTACAGCTAGCACATTGATTTACATTAATTTTTAAAAAGCAGCGTTACGAAAGCTTATAATTAAAAACGGACAAATAACTAAAGGTTTTTTGAAATTGTATAAAATAAATGTTTGTACAAAAAAAGGACATCTTTTTAGGACAACAGAAGTATTAGGGAAATTTTTTAATTTCCGTATAATAATTGATGGGTTAATATTTAAAATACCTAGCAGTCTCGTGAAAATCCCAGTAAAAATAATTACAGTCTTTTTATGGTTTTAAAAATCACCATTTATTGATATCCAAAACAACACTTAATTTTTTTTTAATTAATTCACCAATTTTTCCTTAAACTTTTTTATATTCTGCCGACCCAAATATTTGAATTGATTTTACGGAAGTCGTTAAAAAGTACCTAGTTTTCTTTTTTCCACTTGGAATGTTGTTTTATTGGATACAAAAGTGTAGTTCGATTTTAAGAAATCTCTACTTGTTGCGGCAACTGGGGATTGTCCGTTTTAATATGTATTACTTCTTTTATTTCCCTATGTGATGTTTTTAAGATTAAATGAGATTATCAACACATACCTAGAATCTCTTAAACCGCCTGTGCCATATGATGTTTTACTGTTTTAGGAGGTAGGTCGAAGGATAGCGCTTAAGGAAGAGAAGAAAAAAGTTATAATTCAGCACTCCCCCTTTCACTTCTCCTCCTAAAGCGGGGCCCTTCGACCCACCATCTAAAACATCTCATCTTACATCTTGCATTTCTTCGTAAATGCAATGTAAACAAGAATTTAAAAATTGTTTTTCTACTTCGGTTTTAATACCCATATTATACCAGGGGTAGAAATATTTAAACTAAACTATTTAAAGTTAACTTAAAATAAACTAACCTAAACTGTCTAACGCGTTGCAAAATAGTGGCCACCACCATTTTTTTCCGAATACCTGACATCGGTAATTCTCAATTCCATTATCATGCAAATCAACTCCCCCCATATAATTATTATATTGAGCTATGTCATTAGGTTGTGGCATAGTTATTTTCCTAACAAGTGCGGAAAGTGATACTTTTCCTCACATGACTGCAGTTGCAGACCATAAAGTCGAGTGCGGAAAAGAAGTTTCCGCAAGTGTTATAGGAACAATATTTTTTCTACGAGTAAAACTCTGCCAATAAAAATATATATTGGTATTTATTGCTTCAGCTGCGCGATGAATGATGTTTGCTTACTTTTATCGCACATAGCAATAATTAATATATATCCTGCCTCTTTTGCAAAACTAAAATTAAAGATGCAGTACAGATATAAGAAAGATGGTACCTATACAACTATAAATCAGGGTAGTTTTACTGGTACTTATTACATTTTTCCATTCCATTCCAGTCACAAGGTAATTATTAATACAAAAATGAAGCAAAATAGCAGCCATTTCCGCACTAGTGCGGAAACGTAAAAAACCTCAAATGGCTGCTATTTGCTTTAAATAACTTTGTTTACTATGGTTGGTATGGAAGAACGTAATAAGAACCAGTCAAACTACTACGATTTATGGTTGTCAGGAATGGTGGCATCTTTAATTTTAGTTTTGCAAAAAAGGCAGGATGTCGATCTCAACATTTTTCAAATGAAAAGATTGATTTCTTTAATTATTGCTATATGCGATAAAAATAAGCAAACATCATTCATCGCGTAGCTGAGGCAATAAATACCAATATATTGACAGAGTTTTAGGACGACTTTTACAACTATCAGAAAAACTTCAGTTTGAAGTTAAAATACCAGATATGACGTACATTGCATTGTTACCTGACAGATAAACAACGCCATGTCTGGTGTTTTTTAACTTCAAACTGAAATTTTACTGATAATTGTATAAGTCGTCCTTACTCGTAAAAAAAATATTGTTCCTAACACTTGCGGAAAGTATCTTTTCCGCACTTGTTAAGAAAATAACTATTTTGCTTGCTGTCAATAGCAACTACCACCACTTAACCAAATATTTAAAACGTCATTGTCACTTTGATTTAAATTTTCAGATTCCATTACTTCATAATACCTAGTTGTATTGTATTATTTGAAATTGATCGTTTGCAGAAAAAACGTTGTATGCATTACGAGCAAAAAGTGACTTTTTTGCTCGTAATTGCTCGGAGAGGGAAGTTTGCGGCTCGATGCGAAGCGGAGTACTTTTCGCTCTTAATACTTACATAACTATTATTAGTTATTAAATGTTAAGCGTGGCTTGGATAGAAATGTGGCTCAAGTTATTTATTTCTCGCTTGTCATTAACAGCGTTTTATTCCTTTTCGATTAATATTATTTCTTTTTATGGATAATTTCGTTTGATGGGGTTCAGAATTCAAAAATCTTACCGTGTAACACCAGCTGACAATGACATATGACTCTAAAATAAATTTGATGACAAGATATGTTTGTCAGGTTTTCGTTTTTGTAAAGGTGTTTCAAATTAAGTTCGAAGCCGATTAAATAGCAATATGTCAGATATAGAAGAAACAAGTTTAACAACTACGCCACCGAGAGTGGCTGCAGCGGCGAAATTAGCAGTTTATTTTTCATATTTTCCCTTGAGCGGCGTATAAGTGTTATACGCCGCCGGATTATAACACTTATACGCCGCTCAAAACAGGCGCCAAAAAAGTGACACTTATACCTTCATAAAACTGTCACTAAAGTTGTGGTTATATGACGTTTGAAAATAAACATATTTTTATGAATAATGGAAAACATATTTCAGATATGAATCATCAAGGATACATGTACGTTGTAGGGGCAAAGAGTAAAAATGGTGTTAAGTAAGTATGATTTATTTATCTTTAACAATTAAATTAATTAATCGATAGGGACGAAAATATTTCGTGTTTCGTTTTTACGTCGGTATAAGTACATCTATTTTAGATACTATAAATGCAAGTACCATAAGGTTCAGTTTTGCAGAGGAAGCATTAAATTGAAAGCGAATGGCGAAATTGTTATAATTAAAGAACACAATCATACCCCCTCCAAATGTCCAAAGGATTTATTTCGAAAGGTTCTTGTTCTTCGAGCCTCCAAGGTTTATCTCCTTGCACCAAATATATGAAGAAGAAAAACTAAGGTTTGTTGCTATAAGTAAATACTGTCGTATAAAGATCAAACAAAATACCCACCTTCTAACGACGATTTCTAGAATGAACGTCATCTAGATGCGGCTATGAACTCGTTACAAAAAAGGATGACATATTCAAAGTAAATTGACTTTTTTTCTTCATCCTTTTCTTTTCAAATTTCACAGCCAACTAGGTGACGTTTTCAAATGAACATTCCCTATATACGTACAATTGAAAAAGTAATTTGACGGAAAATAGATCTAGCATAACCTCCCACTTTAACTTGATTTTAGGGTGTTTGGAAAAGGCATGTTAAGAAAGGTTATTGGCAATTGGTGCGGGACAATGCCAATGCGGCAAGGGTTCTCAAAATGATGATGGCCATACCCCTTTTGCCAGCTCATAGATGTAGAAAAGGTTTCGAGGCTATAAAATTGTTCTCTCTGCAAAACCATCTTAACATGCAGAATATGTTTGCATATATTGAAAGGTAGGACGCATTGTGTTTTCTTATTCATGAAAAAAAAAATATCAAATTTTAATTTCAGATATTGGTTAAATTTTGTGGGCCCTGAAACATTGTCTGTGTGGGGCAATTCCAGGAGAACCAATAATAATGTGGAATCGTTCCACAATTATTTGAGAGAATACTTTAAGGAACCTCATCCTAACATTTGGACTTTTTTAAGTAAGATTTAATAATATTGTCTCTTCGAGATTGAATAACAGACGTTAACATATAAAAATATTACAACATATAAATGTATATGTTCTTTTTCCTTCTTTAACAATATAATCTTTATTCTGTTCTACAGTATTCCTAAGGCAATAAAATTCTTAAAAAATGTATTTTAAATAATTTTTAGTATTATTAAACACGCAAATCAAAAGAGATCATGTTAAACTGAACCAGGCGCTAAATGGCATCAGAGTAACAAGGCCACGCAATCATTTTTGTGATGCTAACATAAAACAAGCCTCACAACTCCTGGAATGTTCTAGGATAAGTGTGCTCGATTTTATGAAAAGAGTGTCACATAGCGTGGATCATCTCGAAGGTACATTAAGATTTTGGAGATTGAATGTGGGAACTGAAGGTAATAATGGAATTTGATTATATGGATTTTACATAGTCTTTAATAAATTGTACTTAAATTAATATAAATAACTAATATATTTATATGTAATGCAGCATTTTGTTGCTTTAGGTCAGTCTGTTTTAGAACATGATTCCTCAGATGATGAGGGTAAGTTAAACAAGCTTAGTAGGTATATCGATTTGCAGTTATTTACTTACTTTTATTGAAGTATTGCCATTCTTCGTTTTCTTAATAAATGTAAGGAAAGAAATACATAACGTTGTAGAGCCAAAAAACTCCCAACAATGGAATAATCGACGATGTTTAAAAGAAAAAGTCTGTTCAAATTGGCAAACGTCAAGAGAAACGGATGGAATAACAAAAGTATCCGTTATTTTACCTAGTTGATGACATTTTCTAATCAACACCTAGTACAAACTAATATGTAGGTTTAGTACTTATGTAATACCTACTTAATTGTTTTTGTATGTTTACAGATTCAATTTTACTTGAAGAAAATCTTAATCACTCTGGTACTGGTAGCGCCAATGCTACCAGTACCAGAGTTCTTTCCCGATGAAAACAGTAAGTTTTTTCTTAATAATTTTCACAATAACACAATAATTTCAAAGTAATAATTTTTTATTATAAAAAACAACAATTATTAGGATATATTATTCTTCATTTAATTATCAGTTAAGTAAATAGTAATATTTGTAATATTACTATTTATTAATATTGTAACACACCGGAATTCCACCGCCACTGGACTGACAATTGACGTTGCTGACAGCCCTCCGGGATAGAGGGGAGTCGATACGAAGGAACCGTAAAAGGGCACGCCGGCCCTCCCGTCTCCGATTCATTATCATTTAATTTCACAAGTTCGTTTATAGTCAACTCGGAAATATACCCACAGTTGAGTTATGTGCCTGTGCTTAATTTTCTATCATTAGTGTGTCCCACAAGCGGGTGAAAGAAACAATCAGGGGTTAAATCCACGATACCTCTACAATGGCGCCCAACCGTGTGACCTCTTAAATTGTTTCAATCCAAATTCCAAGTACTTTGTGGACATACAAGTGATAGTGCATTTGTGGACCGACTTTGTGAGTGCCGATTGCCGAATTTCGAACACTGGTTGTTTGCAGTTTCGAATTTCCCATCCGGTAAACCCTTTGTTCTTTGCGACATTCCGCCGACGAACACGAAATCCATTTTCGTTTCGTTTCGACAGCAAAGGAAAAGAGCAGTGTTGCCGGAGCAAACAACTTACAAACGCCGAAGCCACCATCTGTCATCGAACGCAGTGTTGCTAACCGCGGAGTAAACGCCACAAGTTCCAAAAGAAGAACAATCTGACATTGCACAGTTTTGTCTGTCAAAAGTCATCGAAACGAAAAACGACAGAAACAGCTGATTGTCGATTTTATTTTTCGTTTGTTTACATCGTATGTTTTTACGTTCAGGGAAAAACACTGGAAGTAAAATGAGCGAAAACGCCCCAATTATTATGACTCCAGAAGTTCTGCAACAATTACTGGCAGGTATGCAAGCAATGAATGCTAACCATAACATACCACAACATCCACAGCCAGTAAACTCTGCCAACTTTGCCGCATGCAAATCCCGCTTTGATGGTAGCCCAGAAGCAGACGTCGAAGCTTTTATCGACTCAATTAAAGTGTACAAAGAGTGTCTTAATATCTCTGATGAGCATGCAGTTAAAGGATTGTCCATGTTACTGACTGGTTCCGCAGCAACTTGGTGGCAAGGTGTAAAATCATCCATTTTTACCTTTGAAGAAGCAGTTACAGCCCTTATACATGCGTATGGATACCTTAAACCACCACACCAAATCTATAAGGAACTCTTTGCCATGGAACAAGGTACAGAAAAAACCGATATATTTATTAGCAAAGCTCGCTCTCTGTTATCGCACATAAAAGGCGAATCGGCAATATCAGAGCATGTCCAGTTAGACATGGTATATGGTTTACTCAATGTAAAGATTAAAGAAAGAGTTTCCCGTGAAGATGTAGCCACATTTAAAGAACTGATCGAAAAAGCTCGTGAAGCTGAACAACTATTGCATAGTTTTAAGCTGCTTAACCCGTCAAGCAGATCTAATGTCATGGTAAAACCAAGACAGCAGTGCAACTTCTGTCGCAATTATGGCCATACCAGAGAAGTTTGTAGAAAGCTAGCTTCAAAACAATCCCATGAACACAACCAGGTCCAAGTGAAAGCCGAAGTTCCATGTAGTGACACTTCAAGTAGCTCAACTCATTCACCAGCACGTACAGTTCATTGTTATGGTTGTAATATGCCCGGGTATGTTAAATCTAATTGCCCCAACTGTTCTAGCAAATTCAACAATAGCAACAGCACACCTAAGCCTACTATGCTTGCTGAATTTTTGTGTTCTCAACCTGCTGTACATCACTTTGACCCAGTCGAGTCCAACATATGCTCGCTTACCTCACTGAACATTCAAGGACATTTTGGTTATGCCTATCTTGACTCTGGTGCGCGTCTGAGTCTCGCAGGATCACAGTTAAGAAAAATACTGATAGCTGACAATGTCCCATTTGAAACAAAACCGTTGACCATGACTCTTGCTAATGGTGAAACTGTACAAACTGATAGTGATGTGTTTCAGGTACAAGTGACTTTAAAGAACAGGACACATGTAATTAATTTGGTATCAGTGCCCCAACATGTCAACAGTCGCACCCTGCTAGGTGTAGACTTTCTTAAAACTGCAAACATTGTTCTAGATATCCGGAACTCTGCTTGGTACTACGGTGATGCACCCCAAATCAAATTTTCTTTTGAAGTTCCAGATGTTCCAGTTTCTTATCCAGACTGTGAGCCCTTTCTCAATACTGAAATTTCGTTAAACCCTCAGTTACGAGATGATGAAGGCCTGAATTTATCAACCACTGAACGTCAATGCTTAAATATTTTGTTACAGAGTAATAGCCAGCTGTTCCAGGACAGTACTGAGCCAACTCCTTTTGCTGAACATTGCATCAACCTTACGGATGATACCCCGATAGCAGTTCCACCATACCGTCTGTCTGACCCGAAAAAAGAAATGCTAAAAGTTGAAATTGACAAGTTGACGTCCAGCGGCGTTATAGAAGAGTGTGAATCTCCATATGCTGCTCCAGTAGTCCTTGTACCAAAGAAGGATGGTACCATGAGACTGACAGTTGACTACAGAAAATTGAATGCTAAAACTATACCAGATAAGTACCCGTTACCTCGATTAGATGATGTCTTGCATGCCGCCAAGAAAACTTGCTTTATGACCACACTTGATCTGAAATCTGGCTATCACCAGGTATCAGTAAAGCTTGCTGACCGTGATAAAACTGCTTTTGTCTGCCCCTTCGGAATATTCAGGTACACTCGAATGCCATTTGGACTCCGCAATGCCCCGTCAACTTTCCAAAGGCTTATGGATCGATTTCGAGCTGGACTGCAAGATCTTCGTCTGCTAGTATACCTAGATGACCTGATTATATTGTCACACACGTTTGAAGAGCACCAGAGACACCTTCAACTTGTGTTTGATCGCCTCCAGCTTTTCAAGCTCAAACTTAATAGGCCAAAGTGTATGTTTTCCTGTCCCTCAGTGCATTATCTAGGGCACCTTATAACTCCAGAAGGAATCACCCCGAATCCGGACAAGATCCGAGCAATACTCCAGTTTCCGGAGCCAAAGAACGTCAAAGAGGTACTTTCGTTTATTCAGACGTGCTCCTGGTACCGAAGGTTCCTTCCGGATTTCGCGGCAATATCTAAGCCGCTGACGTCCTTAACAAAGAAGAAAGCTACTTGGACCTGGGAATCATCTCATCAACAATCGTTCGACACTCTAAAGAAATTTCTCACCACAGAGCCTATATTAAGACAAGCGGACCCTGATCAGCCTTACACCGTGAAAACCGATGCTTCTGCTTATGCCATAGGAGCCTGTTTACTCCAGGGGGAGGGCACCGAAGAAAGGCCGATTGAATTTGCCAGCAGGTTGCTGACTGCCGCTGAACAAAATTACTCGACAACCGAGCGAGAGGCACTCGCCGTCGTCTGGGCCATTACGACCAAGTTTCGTGGATACCTAGAATGCGCCAAGATTTATGTAAAGAGTGACCACCAGCCATTGAAATGGTTAATGACCCTTAAGTCGCCCACAGGACGGTTAGCTAGATGGGCTCTAGCGCTGCAGCCATATGACCTTCAAATTGACTACGTCCCTGGAAGAACCAACTTCATAGCTGATATGCTATCGAGACCTGCCACCGATGTGTCAGTTAACCTTGTTACCGTGGACTTGCCCAGACGGACAGCAGCCGATCTCCATGCTGACCAGCTCGCGGATCCCGACGTAGCCAAAATTATCCATTGTTTAGAAGACCCGCTAGATAACGACCTAGATGTCAAAAATTGGACAGAAAGAGGGTATACCTTGTGCAATGGAGTGTTGCACCGATACTCACCTGACTTCGACGAGGACGAGGCCCAACTAGTTGCACCGAAGTCCAAAATTCCATCCATTCTTACTGAGTACCATGACTCGCCCTTAAGTGGACATTACGGAGTAGAGTCCACCCTTCAGCGTATAGCAAAGCGTTACTTTTGGCCCGTGATGAGGCGTACCATTTCCGAATACATAAGTAAATGTCTTGAGTGTCAAAGGTACAAAGCCAGCAACTTAAAGCCACCTGGCCAACTCCAAACACCAGCCCAAGCTCAAAGATTTGAAATAATATCCATTGATCTCTTCGGACCTTTACCAACTACTCCAGATGGATACAAATGGGTTTACATCGTAGAAGATACCGCAAGCAGATGGGTTGAGATATTCCCCTTACAAGAGGCCACTGCTGAGAACTGTGCTAGGTGTTTGATAGACGAAATTGTCCTCCGATATGGAGTCCCCAGACGGGTCATATCGGATAATGGTGTACAGTTTGTAAGCTCGATCATGCAGCAAACTGCTCATTTACTTGGTTTCCACCAATCACTTATACCTGCTTACCATCCGGCAGCTAATCCTGTGGAACGCAAGAATAGAGACCTAAAGACTCGCTTGTCAATACTTGTAGCCGATGATCACACCCAATGGAAAGAAAAGCTACCTTCCATTCGGTTCGCCATGAATACCGCCAAGAGCCAAGCAACCGGTTATACACCAGCCTTCTTGACTTTTGCACGGGAACTAAGATCACCTGATGACGTCAACAGAGACATGAGAGCCATAGTCGAAGCCGATAACTTTGTGTGTCAACTGACCCCATACTTAAAAAACATCAGCTCTGTACTGCGAGATGCCCGAGATACCTCTGAGTATCAGCAAGATCGCTCTAAAAGGTACTCTGACCAGAAGCATAGAGAAGCCCCTAAACACCAAGTTGGCGACCATGTACTAGTGGAGACACACGCCCTCAGCAAGTCCAAGAACTCGTATACTTCCAAGTTCGCCCCTAAGCGCGATGGACCCTATGTTCTAACTAAAGCAGTCACACCCACTACCTTTGAGATTGCTGCACCCAGTAATCCAGAAGATAGCCTTGGTAAGTACCATGTCTCGGCTCTAACTCCATTTCGCAGCGACCAAACCAGCGACACGACTCCAGTTCGAGTGCTCAGGAAACGAGGACGACCTCCCAAACATCCTAAGAAGAATTCGCCCGAAAACCATGCGCCTCCGCCAAGTCGCTCTCCCACTAAGGACCACCGTGAGTGTGACGATGATTCTGACCACTCCATTGATGACACTGTGGTGACCGCCACCACCCGAACGGGACGAATCACGTCCAAACCTAAATGTTGCTGTTGTGCAAATTCAACCACTAGAAGCAACCATATTCTTACTTCACTCTCCACCTCTGGTTCGCGAAGTAAAGGGGGAGAAATTGTAACACACCGGAATTCCACCGCCACTGGACTGACAATTGACGTTGCTGACAGCCCTCCGGGATAGAGGGGAGTCGATACGAAGGAACCGTAAAAGGGCACGCCGGCCCTCCCGTCTCCGATTCATTATCATTTAATTTCACAAGTTCGTTTATAGTCAACTCGGAAATATACCCACAGTTGAGTTATGTGCCTGTGCTTAATTTTCTATCATTAGTGTGTCCCACAAGCGGGTGAAAGAAACAATCAGGGGTTAAATCCACGATACCTCTACAATATGTAATTTGTATTATGTCTACTTACTTACGTATATAGATAAAACTACTGATAATGAAAAAGCTTTTGATAACTAATCACCTATAGTATATTAAGTATCAAGAACAGTAAGGAAGTTTTACCGGTTGAAGACAAAGTTTGGAGGCTGAGCAAAGCGAAGCCTCCAATTTGCCTGAGACCGGTAAAACTATTACTGTTTGTGATGCTTATATATACTATTGTTACGATTTACGATTCGCAGCAACGCCGCATGGGAGGCGGGGCAACGCGTGTGGTTGGTGGAGCTTCGCGACGTATCCGCGCTGCGTCATGGCTGACACGAGTGATTTATTGCTCGGTTTAATCTAGAAGGCAGTTGTTTACAACCTTTTTTTTATGTGAGATTATTCAAGAATTCTTATAAAGAAGTTTCTAGGTTTTTCTGTAATTTTAGGATTGTATATAAAAGGCGCATAGAGCGCGCAGAGGAGTAGTAGTATTATTTTAATCGAGCTATAAGTAAGCTAAAGTTCCGAACGATATTAGAAGGCTATAAAGTGTTAAGTAGTGAGTTATTTAGTATACGAATTGTACCTGTGCATATTTGTGAGACAAATAAATAGTGTTTTCGTATTAAATCGTTACACTGGAATTATTGAACCCCGAGTTCGCAACAATTGGTGTCAGAAGTGCGATTCCAGTGAGAATTTGAGGACTAATATTACTGAACTGTAAGTGAGTGCTTCATTGCCGGACATTACGTGTTTATGCCAGTGACGCGAAGCCAGCATCAAGTGATGGAGGATCAACTTGCCGCCTTGCTGTCCCTTATGCAACAACAGAGGGAAGAACAGGAAAAACGTGATCAAGTAGAAGAGCGGCGTTATCAGGAACAGGAAAAACGTGATCAAGTACAGGAGCGACGTTATCTAGAACAGGAGAAACGTTATAACGAACAGAAAGAAGAGCAAGAAAGACGTTATGTAGGACAAAAAGAAGAGCAGGAAAAACGTTATAAGGAACAAAAAGAGGAACAAGAAAGACGTGATCGAGTACAGGAGCGACGTTATCAACAACAGAAGGAAGAGCAGGAAAGACGTTATCTAGAACAGAAAGAAGAGCAGGAAAGACGTTATCAAGAAGGAGGAGCAGGAAAAACGTAAACAAGTACAAGAGCGACGTCATCAACAATTCAAAGAAGAATTAATGAACCATCTCGCAGTCAGGGAGCAACAATTGGAAGAAAGAATAATGCAATCCGTTAACGGATCCGTTAACGAGCTAGAAAAGAAATTCTGGGAACAACTTGAGGACGACACCGTGTCTACAGAGAGTTTTAGCACACCCAACGCTAAAATTAAGCCTCCTATGACGGTACTACGGCCTGGGAAATCTATAAAACCCAATTTGAGGCAGCTGCAAAAGCTAATGGCTGGTCCGAGCGCCAGAAAGCTACATCACTAGTGGTAGCGCTTCGTGGAAAAGCGGCTGAATTACTCCAATCTCTGTCGGCAGCTGATCAAAGTAATTAGCTGCATAATTAGTACACTATCTGCAACTACGATTTGGAAGTGAACACAAAGAAACCGTGTTCCAGGCCCAGCTGAGGATGAGACAGCAGAAGTCAGGTGAATCGTTACAAGAATTTGAGGCGGACATAGACAGACTAATTCACCTGGCATATCCATCGGCCCCTGAATCTTTTCAAATGCAATTTGCCGCCGAAAGGTTCATTGAGGGAGTTCGCGATAGTGACATGAGATACCACTTACGTCTAGTAAGGCCCAAGGATATCAGCGAGGCACTAGTTCGGGCCACGTGCTTCTCCACGTGTACGAATGGCAACTTGCGATGACGAGAAGGATACGGCAAGGACTGAATCCATGGCAAGTTTACATAAAACGATTAAGGATATGGCAGTCAATATACAAGCCCTGTTGGGAAGAAATCCTCGATCAATAGACAATCGGGGCATAAAATGTTTTAACTGCGGCAGACTGGGTCACATCAAGAGTAACTGCCGTAATAGGGCAAGAAGTCCGTCGCCGTTGTTTAGAAGACCAAGCGGCGACCAAGACCGCCCTAATTCCCAGGAAAACTAATTCCGGTCAATGCAAGGGGGCAATTGACCGGGGCCGCTAAGACCCCCAGGATCTTTAAAGTCAATAATTTGGGTGGCAAAAGTCTCACAGTGGCCGGACGCATTAAGGGACAGAAGATCCAGATTACCATCGATACAGGAGCAGATGTGACCATTGTAAGGCCAGATAAACTTGTCGGATATACCATACAACCATTGCCCAACCCTATTATGTTAAAATCAGTCACTGGAGAGTCTTGCCCTATAGACGGAGAAGCCGATGTCACTTATTGGAGAAAGACTCGAAGTTCGGCATAAAGTGTTGGTTGCCAGGATCAAAGACGAGTTTATTTTGGGAATGGATCTGATCAGAAAACATGGATTCTCCTATGATCACAAACGGAATATTCTCACATTTGGAGATGAGGTGTTTGCATTAACTAATGGAAATGTGGGAACTAGTGTCCGTCTACTGGTGGTAGAAGTTGTAAAAATTCCTCCAAATTCAGAAAAAATTATCACAGTGACTTCTGAAAATGATCCTGGGTGGTCCATAAGACTTATAGAACCTAACCTGGATTTGACGACTGAAATCATGGTAGCCCGAACTTTGACCGACACGAAGAAGACTATGCCAGTACGAGTTGTCAAAGGTCAGGTCAAGAGTCACCTGTCAAAGGAACAACTTCAGTCTGCTATAAAATTTGCTATGGATAAATCTGATATGTTTAACTTCGAGAGCAACGACAGTCAAACCGATTTAGTTGTCCATAAGATCAACATAGGAGATGCCCAGCCAATACGACAACATCCACGAAGGGTCCCTCTGGCTAAACAACAGGAAGTTAACAGTTTGCTGAATGAAATGTTAAAGGAGGGCGTCATAGAAGAATCATCTAGTCCATGGTCGTCGCCTGTGGTTCTTGTTAAGAAGAAAGATGGTTCAACGCGGTTCTTTGTTGACTACAGGAAACTTATTGATGTGACCAAGAAAGACAGCTACCCATTGCCACGTATAGACGACATCTTAGCAACTTTATCGGGATCAAAGTGGTTTTCAACTCTAGATTTAAAAAATGGGTACTGGCAAGTAAAGATTGCTCCCGAAGACAAAGAAAAGACTGCATTTTCTACTGGTTCTGGACTATACCAATCCACTGTTATGCCTTTTGAATTGTGCAATGCTCCATCAACTTTCGAGCGACTAATGGAACTTGTCTTGAGGGGGCTGACTTGGAAAACTTGCCTGGTATACTTAGATGACATAATTGTCATGGGACGTGATTTCGACGAGCACTAGAAGAATTTAAGAGAAATCTTCAACAAGTTACGGAATGCTCACCTGAAGTTAAACTACAATAAATGCAGCCTGTTCCAAAAGAAAGTCGAGTACTTGGGGCATACTATCTCAGAACAAGGCATTAAAACTAGCCAAACTAAAATATCTGCCATTAAAGATTGGCCAGTTCCCCGAGACAAACACGAAGTAAGGAGCTTTTTGGGACTATGTACTTACTACAGGAGATTTGTAGAGGGATTTGTCGACATCGCAAAACCGCTGCACAAATTAACGGAAAAGAAAACACCGTTCTTGTGGAACCACGATTGCAGTTAGGCGTTTAAAAGGCTTAAAGCTGCCCTCTGTTCTAGTCCGATCTTGGCTTACCCTATAAAGGACGGACTCTTTATTTTGGACACGGATGCAAGTAACTGTGGTCTAGGTGCAGTACTCTCTCAAAGACAAAACGGGCAAGAGAAGGTCATTGAATACTACAGTAAGACTTTAAATAAGCCAGAAAGAAACTATTGCGTCACTAGAAAGGAGCTGTTGGCCATCGTTAAAGCAGTCGAACATTACCATCGCTACTTATATGGAAAAAGGTTCCTGATTAGGACTGACCATGGAGCCTTGAAATGGTTATTACAGATGAAGAACTCTCAAGGTCAAATAGCCAGATGGATAGAGCGCCTGCAGCAGTACGATTTCCAAATTGAACATCGACCAGGAAGGTCTCACGGAAATGCCGATGCATTGTCTAGACGGCCTTGTAAAGAAGATTGTCGGCATTGTCAAAAAACTGAGCAGCGTGAGGGACTTCCTTTGGTAAGGAGAACGTCGGTGGAAACAAACGATGGCTGGATCACACAGACGCTTCGAGAAGAACAAATGAATGATCCAGATATTGGACCCATCCTCTCTGCCAAGACTGACGACAAGAGACCAGAATGGCAAGAAATGGCTGGTAAAAGTCCAAACCTGAAGGCGCTATGGGCCTAGTGGCACTCTCTTAAAATAGAAAATGGACTACTGAAGAGAGCGTGGGAGAGTCCGGATGGCAAGTCCATAGTCAGTCAGTTGGTTGTTCCAGGTATAGCAGAAAATCAGATGTACTACAGGAAATGCCCCCCAGAAATGTACACCCAGGAACAAGCGGAGGCCATTTTGGAATCAACAACACATTGGCCAAAATTAAAGACCGGTATTACTGGGTGAATTATCATGAAGACGTCGAATCTTGGGGCCGCAAGTGTGAAGTTTGTTGTGCCACAAAAGGACCTCGAACAAGATCACGGGGTCGAATGGTGCAGTACACTGTAGGTGCTCCATTCGAGAGGGTAGCAATTGATGTCGCGGGACCGTTTCCTCGGACTGAGTCGGGCAATAAATACATCTTGGTCGCCATGGATTACTTCACTAAATGGCCTGAAGCGTATGCCCTGCCTACTCAAGAAGCAACGACTGTGGCAACGGTGCTAGTAAATGAAATGTTCTGCAGGTTTGGAGTCCCTCTCGAACTTCATTCTGATCAGGGTCGAAATTTTGAATCGGCTGTTTTCCAGAAGGTCATGGAACTTCTCGGAATTCGCAAGACCAGGACAACTCCTTTGCATCCACAGTCGGATGGGATGGTAGAGAGATTTAATCGGACCATGGAACATTACCTGTCTAAAATGGTGGCAGATGATCAGCGTGATTGGGATCAACATCTACCTCTCATGTTGATGGCATATCGAGGCTCTACGCATGAAGCCACTGATCATACTCCGGCGAAAGTGATGTTCGGAAGGGAAATGAGGCTTCCTGCGGATTTGATGTATGGAACACCAGAAAAAGAGTCGCTCAGCTCTGAGAATTTTGTGGAGGAGCTTAAGGAGAGGCTGAACAATGTTCATGAACAAGTCAGGAATAAACTGCGGATATCCAGTGATCGAGCCAAAGCAAGATATGACTTACTAGCTAACTCCCGCGGCTTCCAGGATGGTGATTTGGTGTGGCTATACAATCCGAGGCGAAAGGTGGGGAAGTCGCCCAAACTTAGCCCAAATTGGGAAGGACCTTATACAGTTATAATGAAGATTAATGATGTGGTGTATAGGATCCAGCGGACCCCCAGGTCAAAGATGAAAGTTGTTCATTCGGATCGATTAGCACGATACCATGGAGCTCTATCTGTTCGGGACGAACAGCCTTAGGAGGAGGGCAATGTTACGATTCGCAACAACGCCGCATGGGAGGCATTGGTGGAGCTTCGCGACGTATCCGCGCTGCGTCATGGCTGACACGAGTGATTTATTGCTCGGTTTAATCTAAAAGGCAGTTGTTTACAACCTTTTTTTTATGTGAGATTATTCAAGAATTCTTATAAAGAAGTTTATAGGTTTTTCTGTAATTTTAGGATTGTAGATAAAAGGCGCATAGAGCGCGCAGGGGAGTAGTAGTGTTATTTTAATCGAGCTATAAGTAAGCTAAAATTCCGAACGATATTAGAAGGCTATAAAGTGTTAAGTAGTGAGTTATTTAGTATACGAATTGTACCTGTGTATATTTGTGGGACAAATAAATAGTGTTTTCGTGTTAAATCGTTACACTGGAATTATTGAACCCCGAGTTCGCAACACTATTTTTTGTACGACCAGTTTTGCGAAATCATAATATTTTTTTTTCTACAAACGTCAAATAATGACGCATTTTCCGCTTTCATTAGACAAACGAAAACCTAATGATTTTTGAGGATCAGAATGTGAGTGTACTTTTCCGCGCGTTGCCCAGGATAGCAAGCGAAAAAGATTTTTTCGCTTGCTGTCAATAGCAACTACCACCATTCAACCAATTATTAAAAACGTCATTGTCACTTTGATTTAAATTTTCAGATTGTGTCCTCAGTTATGCTCAGTTGTGATTCACATTATTTGAAATTGATCGTTTGCAGAAAAAACGTTGTATGCATTACGAGCAAAATGTAACTTTTTTCTAGTAGTAACTTCTTACTTTTCGCTCTTAATACATAAATAACTATTAAGTAATGAAACTTTGAAAAATACACGACAATATTATTCAGATCGACATAACCAGCACCATATGAATGATCCTTCTCTTTATTGATGTCAAAATATTAATTGCTGAATTACAAACTATTAATTTTGTGTGTTCTGGTTAAAACTGCAATCCTCGTGTGACGACATGTTGTACTTTCAACTTTAATTTCAATAAATAGAACATTTTATTCGCAACATGAGTTATTAGTGTGTGAGTAGCTGAATTGATGCTTGAAAGCCTTTAAAATATCGGATTAACCCCACATTTTACTTACCGTTCTAGAACAGTAAGTAAATCACTTACCGTATTGTTAGCCTTAGCAACTGCAAACTTGTCCTTACTGTTTCGAAAGCAGATACTGTAAACATGCCAGAATAGACAGGTCGTACAAAAATTATATTAAATCTCAAACTTTCCTTTTTGTGGAAATTTTAACGATTTTAATACTGGTATTAAAATCGTTAAAATTTCCACAAAGTCTGGACTTTCCGACGACATCGTCTCCACATCCTAGGACCAGCTCGCCACCTCTGCCTCGTTTTGTCCATGATAATGAAAGTAAGGCCTTTTTTGAATAAAGTAACGAGTTAGCGCATAATAGGAAAATCATAATTTTTACGCCCTCCTTTTTAGTAATGGGACACACAAATATGATGGCAAAAAGTAATGCCTTTTTCACGTCAAATTTTTCGAAACCTCTCTTGCAAATTGATTTCGTTCGTGATGCGTGATACATGAGAAACTACGGGCCAAAAAACAGAACGAATTTTATGTTCTTCCATATCATGTGCTAGCTACTTGTAATAAAACTGAAATAACATATGCGATTAAACTTAACAGAGTATAGGTATATCTTGATATTCTTTTACAGGGCTTGTCTCGCCGGTTGCACACAGGGTGCCAGTTCCTAACACATTCTATGAGAACGACTCAGGTAATTTTATTATTGATAATGTATACCTAAAACCATATTCGTATTAGTTAATATACTACGAACGTCAATCTTTCCCCACGGACTAAAAGTGCAGCTTCTAGTGACCTATGGAAACCAAGATTAGGCTCACTGCTTGCTAATGCGCACATTCTTCTGCGCAATACATATGCCAGGCCCTATCCACTCTTATTACCCAACTTGGTTTGCAATTTGCTTTTATTCCAACACGTAAGATGGCGCTCGGCCGGCGTTTGTTAGGTTGCGTCCCCATGAATTTCGTCCATTCCCGACGGCCAACTTCAAAATGGCTACCGAACTGTCAAAATTTGAAGTTTTGGAATTTCAAATTTTTTAAGTATTGTAGGTTTTTAAGGCGATAAAGTTAAATAAAGTATATAAAAGCGATAAAAAGTGAGTTGGTGTTGTGTTGCGTTTAAAAATATTTAAGTTAAGCTATAAATTACTTATTACTGGGTTAATACGTTTCACTCGTACTCGGACAGGATTGGTCATACATTGGGTACCTAATACGCTTTTTTCTAATAGAAAAAAAGGTGTCTTACGTAGTATATAAAATTAAATTTTTCCACAATCTCGTACGAATAAGTATACAGTATAAAGAACATAAATATAGAGTACCGCTATCATCACTCGCGCACAAAATTTCCTTAATAATATTCCATATTTTATTAGGTATCTACATAATTTGGCGAAGGACAAATCTTGTTGGGAGCGGCAGTTGTCACATAGTACATATATTGACTATTGTTATATTAATATTCTTTATATTGTAAAAGTAAACCTTTTGTATAAATTACAAAGAGAAGCAACATAAGCTGATTGTATGATATTTCAGATTGTCGAAATGCCGTCTACGATTAGGTGTTGCGTTTCCACGTGTTGGGGAAGCCCTGAACCGAAAAATCGATTTCCCAACCCACAAAGGCATATATAGGCATGTATATCTGTTGAGCAAGTTGAGCAAGTAGAAAGTCATGTTCTAAATAAGAAGTCCCCGTTTGGGGTGCAGATGCAGATCTTTTTAAAATTGGATTCTTCATGCCAGATTAGTAGGTAGGTAAAAATACCATAATAACACATATTATACACCAAAAGCATTCCGAATGTGCATGACTACAATGCATAGAGAAGTGCAGCCAAAAGAGAACTTTCACATTGAAGTGTCTCTTTCAATCATTCATACTCTAGGATTAAAATTTCCATTTTATGATTTAGGAAATCTTTTTGTATAGATTTTAAAGCTTTTTATGCGTGGGACATGTACTATCGGTTGCCTTGCTGTCTACATTTGCCGCGTTCGGTAATTACATCCGAGCGCTCCGGACACAAACCATCTCCCAAAATCTTAACAAGTTAGAGTGAGATAGACTGATATTCCGAGGTCTCGGGATGTAATTATAAATAATATAATAATATAATAATAAACCGAACTCAACTACTGTCTACCCATATTCCATATTTCACGTGAAGAATCCAACTCTGATAAATAAAAGCCGCGTCTCCGAGTAGGAACTTTTTCGGACATGATTTCTGTTGTGCAAACTGAACTCTCTATTTGCATATGAGTTCATGTGTGGCCCAAGGCAGCTCTGTATACCATTTTTTGAAGCGTTTACGATTAAAGTTTAGGAAAGTTTTCTGTTTTCTAAATAAACCAGCCAAGCAATAAAGCACATCTGGTTCCAATATTCTTAATTTTTGTCAAGGGGACCATGCATTTCCTTTGTGTGTTTTGGCAGGCACTTTCAGCCATTCTTGGGAATTCTAGTCCAAAAAACATGGAACCCCGCAATTTTAGGGAAACATGACACTTATTGTCCGTCTTCCTGACTCTTCAAAGCCGCCCATTAAAACGTCAACTGTTTTGAGTGATATTTATGACTTCAACGGTCTTTTTTCGTCCTGGGAGGTACCCAGGCAACAGGATAGTAATTAGAGCGATTTAGCGAATGTCGTTGATTGAAATTAAAATCTTATCATCTCATCAGATCGAGCTTTTAATTTCTCCTCCATTGAATATAAATGACTGCCCAGGAAATTAACGGCGAAGTTAAATCAAAAACTTTAATTGCTAACTTAGGTATGTCATGTGAGGTGTCATTTTGAAGAGCATAAATTGCTCTATACAATTATCCGATTTTCCAAAATTTCTTTTCCTAGATATTGAGTATTTTCCGAAAAAGTTAATTTCGTAAATTTCGTTCAAAAACGTCAGCCTTTCTGGAGGTAATTTATCGTTCGTCTTCTAGCCAATGATGGCACGATGCACCCTTCTTCGCATGGTACAAGGGCGGTACCAAAAAGTCGGGAATGGCGAGGAAAAAGTGGGTTTAGGGACTCGCTTGCTGAACCCGTGGTAATTCAGATCGTCGCGCTCTTATTTATTTTTTGACCGCCTATTTTTGCATCCGAGTTTTTCGAAACGTCCGAACCGCCGCGCTAATTACTTGTGTTTAATTAGTGCCTTAAATCGCTATTTTGCTAGCCTACGGAAGAGCTACGCACGAGTGTCTTCGGTTGCGCCCTGTAGTGTGGACCCACCTCGGCCCTTTTCCTACAACTAGGCCATTTAGTGCAATTAGCTGATCCTACGGACGACGTTGGAAAATTCCCGGAAATTTGGTGGTATCTGTAGTGTAGTACCCACTTGTAGAGGTTGAATTTTATAGTGTTTGTATAGTACTTTGTATTCGCCATAAAATCGAGAATAATAGGACCAGGTATTCTCGCGGCAGTTTTCTTTCCACTTTTAACCGGTGTACTTTAGATTTTTTATTCAATTTTTTAGTAAGAAATCGTGTACCCGTCAATCACGTTTCTGGGGACCACTGAGCTTGTTGCAATAAGTTCACGTCCGCCGTTTTTTTATTTCAGGTTCCTGAGCGAACACTGACAAACCCAACATTTTTTTTTTTAAAGTCCATTAAAATTGGTTTTTCTTTTTATCAGACGGTTTGCAAGTTTCCTTTAAATTTGCTATAATTTAATAACTTGCTGGCATCCCGACATTCATTAATTTTGAACAACAGATTTTTAATTATTAATATTATTAATAACGATTATTTAGAAAATCTTATTACCTAAATTACACCTTCTATAATCTCGGAATTATGGACGGATTGTTCGACGTCGTAGACGAAACTCCCCGAACCAATAGGCGGCATTCCGCCCCCCATATTATCCCCATCTTTAGCGACCTCAGGGACAATGAGAAAAGACGGTCCTATTCGGGAGAAGTGCGCCCCTCGTGGATAGAAGGCGATTTGGTTCCTACCAGGGACGTAGAAACTCCCGATTCCCAAAACGCAACACCGCAACCACGTGACCCAGAGGGGGCACGGCGTTACATTTCATGGTTTCAAAATACTTGTTTATAGCTCCCTTACCTGCGTATCTTCCATATTTTCCTACTTTGTGTATATTGTATAGTGAAAAACAAAACAAAACAAAAAACTTGAAAAATTGAGGAAAAATTGCTAATATTGCTATTTACAGGCAATTGGCTTTTCTGTCACGTCAAGCCGCCATTTTGAAGCTCGGCATTCAGGGACCGAGCGAAAGGAGCTCGCTCGGAGCGATCAAAAATCGTTCACGCGAACGCAAAAGAGCTTGCTCGGAACTTCAAAAAAAACACAATCAAGCGAAAAGAGCGCGCGCCGAGCGAATCGAGCTTCAAAACGAACGTGCCCCCAGCTATACCAAACTTCGTTTATGCCTTAATTTATTTTGTTATAGTTTATTTTGTCATAGTTTATTTTGGGGTAATACGTGCACATCTTTGTTCATTATGGAATAGCATAGGGATCCATAAATCTCAACAGTATTCGGTTTTTCATTTCACAATCTAGTACCTAATTTCGTAAAGGCTTCGTCATTGACATTTGAAGGCTGAAGCAACGTTACACTGTCATTTGTCAACAGTCAATTTGACAATTTTGAAAAACATGGAAAATTCCGGTGACTTTTAATTATTAGCGAACCATATGGCAACATAACTTGTTACCAGAAAATAAGGCATACTTTTTTTTTGTCTGTCTCTTTCGTCATAGAGAAACTCTGATTTTTTATCTTTGTCTTGGGACGGTGCTACTAGAGAAAAGGGCGCCATAAGCCATAAGAGACTTATCACTCTTATCAGTGCTAGTAATAAAGTAAGAGATGGATAGAATAAAACATGTTGAACATTTTGACAACATAGTCTATTGTGCCCTGTATGGCCATGTCGGTGTCTAGTGACACAAAGTCTCTGGAAAACTCATAATAATATAATAATGAATTTTTGCAAATGCAAATAGAAAATGGTAAAATCGTTTTTAAATTGTGGATTGACGAATGCTAAAATAATTATTAACTTTGGTGGTTTGTTAAAGTACATTTTGTTGTTGTATACCCGTCTATTGGATATTGTGCATCAAGAAAACTAATGTTAGAGCATTCAAAAAGGATGTATTTGCTATTGGAAACATGAGGAACACCCTCTTGTTTTAAAGTGAATATTTAATTATTTAATTCGTTTAAATGTTGACAAACATAAGAAAAAACAAAAACACTAATGAAAGCCAAATATTCAGTATTTTGCCTATGTCTATGCATTTGCCTAGCCATTGGGTACAGTGATGGATCTAACCAGGTAATTTTTTTAATTCTGCAACCAAATATAGTTTTTAGTGTGGGTCAGGTGGGTCTGTACCCTAGACTGTGTTTTTTTATTTGTTAGTTTATTCTGCATAGAAAAAAAGGTTTAATTCCTTTTTATCTTTAAAAAAATGCCTTAACAAATTGCAATTTGTAGCATGTTTTGGGGAGTAAGCAGCAGAATACCATACACATATTACATCACCGTTAGGAATACCACATAATACTTATCTCTTATGTATTTCAAATTCCAAAAGATATGCAAGGACAAGAAAAGACAGAAGGAAAACAAATTAAAGTCTGGTTTAGTTTATAATAACAAGTTACTGCTAAGATTACTACTTACTATAGACTGAGTAACAATGTTGTGGAATTATGTCATTAATTGTGACATCCCCTGGATATGAGAGGACATTGTCAGAATAAAATATACAGAAAGCCCACTCGGTGACGGTGACTGATGGTCCCTTTGATCTTTCAAAAACACTTCAATTCAATTTTTTCAATACCTCAGTTTTGGCTGTTTTTTGGAAAAACAGCTTGAAAAGTGCAAGAATTTGAATTTGGCTCATCACCTGGCTATGCATGTGCAGTATTGCCAACATAATAATTTCTTATCTCAGAGTCAGGGCCCATTTTCGTATCTTATTTATTTTGAGGGACTATCATGTAGTAATTAACGTGATTATGCAGTGAAAATCAACCTAAAAAAATGTCACATGCAAGGCGGGGGTGACGCGGCAAATTTTAATTTTTGCACTTTTTGAGGCGTTTTTCCAAAAAAACGGCCAAAACTGGGGTATTGAAAAAATTACAGGATGATAGCTGACCATATGCTCTACAAGTTTGCTCTTAAAAGTCTTTCTATCAATTGAACCATACAGGCCAAAAAAAATAAAAACCGATTTCCCATGTTAACCTCCTATGTCCAGGGTTGTGCTGGACACCCAGAATACTTACTACCTATATTGCTAGATCCGGAAGCAATTTCTGACTGAATAAGATATGAAATTTTTATTTTACTGACAGACATCTAGCAAATTGGACAGCTCACCTTTTACCAGAACTTACCTACCAACAATGAATATAATTAAAGTTAAAATATTTTCATTCTGCCACTGCAGAATGTCAGAATGATGCTATACCAACGTATCCAAACTTTAGGTTATGCTTTATTTTGTGACCTTGAAAGAGTGGGGCTCCTGTATATTTTATTCTGTGACGTCGAAAATAAGATCAATAAGATTTATCTTTAACGTCAACTTACTTTTCGGTTATAATTTTTTAAAGGGTAATTCACATTTGTATCATATCTAAGCTGGAGTTCCAGAATGCTTGAATAAAACTTGGAATGGATAATAAGTTTTTTCAAAAAAAACTAAGTTTTTACTTTTGCTCCTGAGTTTGCTACTAACTAGTAATTGATTTAAGAGCCACGAAGTATGGCTGTCATGTTCCTAAAAAATATATTTGAAGTTCTTACAAGAAATTTAGAAAAAGTTTACGTCTTTTGATGAGCGAGTATAATCGAAATCGTCAATATATATTAGATTATAAGGATTATAAAATTATATTAACATTTCAATATATATTATAATGCTTTTCATTATATTTTTCGGAAAAGTAGGTCAGGGAAATTTGACAGATTGCCCCCTATATAATATTTGAACTGGGTCAGTTTTATTGGTTATATTTACATAATTTAAAGGTTATAAAATGCTGCCAATAAAAAAAATGTTATGTATATACTACGTTTTTCAGGCAGGTCAAATACTTGGCAGAAGTAATTCTTAGGACAACAAATTTTCTTATACTAGAGCTGGGACATCGAGTTTTGCTCACCCTGTGCCACATAAGATCATCATATATTAAGAGGTTTGTTAAAACTGAACCACTACAAGGTTTTACGTAAATGGCTCTTATTCCTGGAACCATAAAATCTTTCTATTAAAAATATCTTTGCAGTTATCTACTCACTCGCTCTTTTACAAAGCGTTAACGTTTCTTCACTGTAGAAATCTTCAAAAAGGGAGGGGCATACTAATGCTATCAAACAAGGTGCACATAAAATGCATTCATACCGCCCTCAAAATTTGACCAGGAACAGTGTTTATCTGCACTTTGGATATGGTAGGACAACAGCCTCAGAACATTAGGCTTCTTTCCAAAGGGTAGTTCAACAGAGAAATATCAAGTCAAGAAATCCGTTCTTCTTAAATGTGCTAGCTACTGAGTGATTTTGAGAACATTTATAAGCTGATAAAAACTTTTTTTAATATAATGCGAGCAACGTCGACGAAATTACTTTGATTTACTCAAAGTCAAACTGATGGCAGATATTAAAGTGAAACTACATTAACCATCATAACAACTTGTAGGGAAGTTGTTATTGGCATTTACCTTCACCTGCTTTTAATTTACTGGTTAAAATCTTGTCAGTCACATTTTTCGCAAATCAGTTTATGGATAACTAGTATGTCGCATTTTTGGCGGAATCTTTCCTTTACGGTTTTTGTAACATAACCATTAACATTAACACAGTTCAAAAATTATATAGGGGTCATTCAAATAATAGCTTTTGGAAAAACTTTATGGAACGCTTTATAGATCTCAATCTCAAAAAACTATCTAAACCTTTTAATAATTGACGCTTTGCTGATCTGGAAATAAAACTTGTTTAAACGATAATGAAATAATGTGTCAATCTGACAATGAATCAATGTCAAATTTTGTTTGCGGCATTGTTAAGTGGCAGGTGGTACGCGACGTACCTACGTTTATGACTTAATTTTTTTATTTCATTCAGTAAGCATGCGTTAGTGAGAATGGAAAAGGTATGACGGATTCCAGAACATGATTAATCAGACTTTACTTCCTCTTCAAGGCTTTAATGGAAAATAATGACATAATTAAAATAAATAAACTTTTGTTCCTTCATCCTTTTTGTTTTGACATTTTACAGCCTACTAGATGATATTTTCAAATGGACACCCCCTTAAACACAAATATTTTTCTGTAGAGGTTTGCAGAAACTCACCTTTTTCTAATATTATTCAAATCTTTTTTAAGGGTGTTGGAAAGCCTCAGTATGAACTGTCTGAAGAGAATGATGATCGTGTTTTGGTTATTGCAACCCTAGATGGATCCTTAGTTGCTGTAGACAAACATAATGGAGCTGTTAAGTGGAAGATTAAAGATCGTAAGTAACTTTTTGGTATTTTTCAGATACTTATCTTTCAGCAAAAATTGATAAATATTTTTGTGTTTTAAATACTTAGGTTCATTTAAAAGTGCGGAAGGTTTTTTTTGCTAAGTTTCTTTTATTGTTTTTAGATGATTCCTCAGTCTTACATTAAAATATATTGAAAAAATTACTTCATAAAAGCTGTTTTTTTCTTGTTATTGCCATCTATTTTCTGGTGGCACTGGAGCTGAGTCACTTATTCTAGGAAGCTTTTTCAAATAGTTGGCCATGGAAATCTGACAGTTTGCCCCCTGTATAATTTTTGAACAGTGTCAATGTTACCGGTTAACCTAGAATAACCAGAACTTAAGCTCACCTGACCTACCTAAATAGGCCAGAACTAATCTATAAAAATAACTGAACTGACTTGACCTCAACTGTCCTAAATGCCTTATGTGCAATAATCAACAGGACCTGTAGTGACTATAAGAGGCCACTACACTGTTTAAAAGACCTGCAGGTACCTATTCATAAAAAGTTCCTAGAATTTCATGGGTCATCTCCTTACCTAATTTACTTTGCATGCAGTTTTGGCACTATTATTTATAACGACAGTATTTTTGAACCTTTAAATTTTGGAAATATAATCAAAAACACTGACCCCATTCAAGTTTTATTCATGGGCTAATCTGTCAGATTTCCATGGCAAACTGTTTGGAATAACTGAATGAAAAGGTTTATACCTAGTGTCTAAAAGCTTTTAAAGTATTCTAATAAATGACATACATGTTGGCAAAATATAAGATCCTTTTCAAACACATTAAATGGTTTCTGATGATGAGTGTCTTTTTTAGAACCCATTGTTCAAGTGCCTTTACACACATCAGAAGCCCTTATTCCTATATTTTTGCCTGACCCTAGGGATGGCTCTCTTTACTTAATGGGTAGTAGCAGGGAGCCACTAAAGAAACTGCCTTTCAATATACCTCAATTAGTACATTCCTCACCCTGTAGAAGTTCTGATGGCATACTTTATACTGGTAAGAGTTATAATTAATTTTAGTTCTAGATTAACCCAAAATTTACAGTTGTCTGTTGAGATGTCAAAAAGCGCATAAATTATTATTATTATTGCAAATAAATTAAAAAATACTTATCTTTTGAATGGCTTTGATATTGTGTTAGTTCTGCAAAGTTTCAAGAAATTTGTGTCTACATTTTTAGCCATATTTTTGTCTTTATCTTCCTGACTATTGTTTTTGAGTTGATGTTTTCAAACAATATGAATCGTTCTGGAGTTTAAATAAAAGTCCTTTTAGGGAAATAATAATTAATTAATTTATTAGTAATATTATATAAATATATTAATATATAAAAATAAATATACTAATATAAATATATTAATATTATAAACAAATAATATATTCATTTATAGTGAAATTATCTTCAGGAAAAACTTGCTTTTATGTTGTTTATTGATTATCCATAATGGTATAGAAAAGATAGATAATAACCTTAATCATTTACATCAAAATCGTTTTCTTGGCCTTGAATGAATTGACAAATAATTAGATCAGACATACAGGGTGGGCCATTTTGGTGATACATGTATGGAGATATCGGTAGCCGTTCAAGATACAGTGTCGGTTAAATGGGGAAAGTTTTAGAGAATTTTATAAGAAACTCGCATCTGATTCTCAAATTCAATTACCATTTGCCGTTTTCTGGGAAAATGAAAAAATGTTAAACTTTCCACTTTTAACTTTGCTCTGTAGTGTCCAAACCAAGTCAATGAGATTTTTCAAAATAAAACCTTATTAGGGCACTTTTTGACGCAGAATACGATGACATATAAAACACAATTCTATCGTCATTACATTCCGAGATATGTGTGGCAACTTTGTTATTTCATATAGACGCCATCTTGGATTTTTGTATTTGTGAAAAGCGCTCAAAAAACCCTTTTCAGTGATGTACATGTCGATATTATTTTTAAAATTCTAAGTTACAAAATATCGATTTTTGGTTTTTCCCATAGTAGGCTTTGACACTTGGCGGCCATCTTGCTTGTTCGTCAAAACATTATCAATGCGCAAATGTCAGAACTGATTCGACAGATTTATTTTGCGTGTTTTAAGTTACCTGTTGTTTTGGAAAATGGCTTTACGTTTTACACACGAGGAAAAGGCCGATGTGTTATAATGTTATATTAAAAGTAATAGAAATTCCACGATAGACTCAAATAGTTACTTTGCTATACTTATCCTGAGAGGCGACAACCCAACTGCCGATATTTCGCGAAACTTACAAGAAATGTAAGTATTTTTGGAAGTTTTAAACAACCTCGTAGTAGGAAATACAATAAGAACAATAACAACCAGAGTAATGAAATAGTGACATATTTTAATGAAAATCCGTCAACGTCAAGGTGATTGTGTGCGCAGATTGCAATTTTGTCACTGGTTTGTAAGGAAATGTGAAGAAACCCCCAATTTTAGAACGAATGTAGTATGGACTGATGGAAGTCACATAACCAACTGTGGTATCAGACTGTGAAGGCTTTCACGGCCGGTCATAATACTATCTAAATTGTTTTCCGGGCTTTGAAGCCGTGGTCCAATGGAATTGCTTCCTTGGACTGGAAGCAATTCCATTGGACTACGGCTTCAAAGCCCGGAAAACAATTTAGATAGTACAACTGTGGTATTTTCAATAAACACAATCCCCATCATTGGGCTACAGAGAATCCTCACTTAAGAGCCCCACATAGATTACAAACCCGGTTTGGTACCGTACATGTTTGGTGCGGTATTTATGGTAAATACTTATTAAGACTCTGGATAATTAGTTACTCTGTTTGGTCAAGTTAATAATGATGTATTCTTTTTTAGTAGAAAGGTTGTTTATTTATTGTTTACTTTATCTTTTAGGTCCCACCAGTTGATAGGACAATTTTTTTATCAAGACACCGTGAATGCAGAACGATATTTTACAATGTTGCAAAATCAGATAATTCCGGCTATCTTAGAAGTGGTTCCACAAAACCAATTGCCTAATTTGTTCTTCCAACAGGATGGTTGTACTGCTCATAATTCAGGACATGTCAAAAACTTAGTGAGGGAAACATTTGCTGAAAACATAATTTCTCATAGAGGTCTATCCCTATCTATATCATCCCTTGGCCTGCTAGGTCTAAAGATATCACCCCCCCTAGATTTTTTACCTGTGGGGATATGTCAAAAACCGAATTTATCAGTTTGATCCCCCACAGAATTTGCCACAACTTGAGGCGAGTTCTCGAGAAGTATTTACTCGCATTAGTTGGTACACACTTCGACGAGTCACCAATAGTTTTTTGGAACGGTGCAATGCATGCATAGCAAACAATGGAGGACACTTTGTATTATGGAAAAAAACAAAAATCGTTTTTTTGTAACTTAGAATTATAATAATAATATCGACATGTACATCACTGAAAAGGGTTTTTTGAGCGCTTTTCAAAAATACAAAAATCCGAGATGGCCTCTATAAGAAATAACAAAGTTGCCACACATATTCGGAATCTAATGAAGATAGAAATTTGTGTTATATGTCATCGTATTATGCGTCAAAAAGTGCCCTACTAAGGTTTTATTTTAAAATTCATAAATCAAAATAAAATTCAATAAACATTTAAAACTCGCATTGACTTGGTTTGGATACTACATAGCAAAGTTAAAAGTGCAAAGATTAAATTTTTTTTATTTTCCCAGAAAACGACAAATGATAATTGAATTTGGAAATCAGATGTAAATTTCTTATAAAATTCTCTAAAACTTTCCCCATTTAACCAACCCTGTATCTTGAACGGCTACCGATATCTCCATACATGCATCACCAAAATGGCCCACCCTTTATATGTAAATATAGGATGGTGGTTAAAAGCTACAAATTATTGAAACAGTTTCTTTTTTAAAGTTTTCAAGATTACTTTTTTATGTACAATGTACATATCGGTGTATCATAATGGGTGATGAAATATTATATTCTTTAGTCGATTTTAAGGGCTTTTTGTTGTACAATTGTGTTCCTATAGAGCTATATCACAGTACAAGGAATAATACATTATATCAGTATAGTCAGTTCGTGTCGGCACTTTTGATATTTCCAAAACTAAAGCGTGCCGCGCCCGGCAGTTTTCTCGAGTAGTTGCGAGCAACACATGCGATGCACTGCCAAAACCGGCTCAAACCGGTTTGGTGGTACACCGGCCGGGCGGACGGGGCAAGGGGAGGGGAGTTTCAATTTTTCGACCAGCTGACGTTACTGATATAATGTATTATTCCTTATACTGTGGCTATATTAAAAAGTTACAGGGTGTTGACCTTAGAATTTTAAAATGCATATGTCTTTATTGTTCCGAAAGCGTAAGATATATTTTAATGAAATTTGGTGTTTTTTGACCGCTACGGAAAGTTCACATTTTGCAATAAAAAAAAAAATTATTTTCGCCAGTGGCGCGCGTACCAGCTTGTTAATGCATATTATTTGAAAAAAAAATAGTACGACATTGGTTTTTTGAAAAACTAAATTTAATTTTTCAATTTCCATTTACGAAAAATCAAACTAATTTAGGTCTTTTAGTACGACGCACCGTTTTCATGTGAATAAATAAAAAAACCATTGTAATACAACCAATTTAAGTGTAGTCTCGAAGCATTACACTTTGATGAAAAATCTAAAGTGTGAAAATTCCATTACGTGGTTTGATTATTAATGGTATATAATAAACCAAGGTTGTGGAGTACAGGGTATCCCATTTTCGGCACTTTTGCGGGGTATCTCCCTGATTTTTAAAGATAGAGGGTTGCGGTTTTCTCGACAGTGTGCTACTTTTTTGTGAAACTAAAGATGGCGCCAGCAGAATTTTTATAGCCCTTTTGGTTTTTGAGATACAGGGTGGAATTGAAAAGTATCGCTTTTGAGGCACCCCCTGCATCACAGTTATCTTTAAACTTATCCAAGAAGTTAAAACGCAATCTTAAATAATTTTTTCCGTAGAATCCAATGGCGTAGTCAGTTCTTTCCTAGCAACTTCAGTTTTTGAGTTACGAAGCAAATATATGTTTTTTTAAATGGAACACTCTGTATATTATTTTTCTAGTTTATTAGTCATAATGTGGGCTTTCCAAAAATATATAATTGTATGCAAATATTTTCAAAACAAAGCTCAGAATTTAAGATTTTCTTAAATTTTTATTTTTGTCCAATTCGTAAGTAGTAGGCTATGGCTAAAATATTATTAGGAACAAAATCGATGTAAGTAATAATTATTCTAATTTATAACATCTTCAAATTTAATACAAAAAATCTTTTTTAAATCTCAGTATCTCAGTTATTAGTTATTTATTACAGCATTCAACATAATTAAGTAAACAGTTTTTAAAGGTGGTTTTCAAAATGACGGCCATTTTCCTGTATGCAAAATTGGCACATTTTCGTTATTCTTCTAATCGCGTTAAAAAGAATCATAGGCCTTCTTTGCAAATTTTGGAAAGTTAAATTGATTGCCGCAAGAAGCTCCGCTCGAGACTGATACTGTGTTTTATAGACTTCATTTTGCATAAAACCCCATAAAAAAAAATCCAAAATTGAAAGATCGGGAGATCGAGGGGGCCACCTTACAGGTCCGTAGGTACCAATCCACCTTTGAGGAAAGTTATCGTCTAAAAATTCCCTTAAAAGGGCAGAGTTGTGGCTTGGGGCACCATCTTGTTGAAAAAAAACGGCATTATAAAGGGCCAAGGGAACATTTTCCATCAGTTCTGGAATAACTTCCTCAAGAATTTCTCGGTAACGATGCGCTGTCAGACCTCCTTCAATAATTCTGTAGACTATGCGTCTTCCAAAAATGAAACACGAGACTCCAACCCCAAAACGTCCTTGTTGTGCCCTCTCAAAAGTTAAATGGTGATTTTCTGTGGACCAATGTCTAGTATTATGGCGATTAAAAATTGCCGCACTTGAAAAATAACATTCATCGGACCAAATAACGAGTCTGCCAAAAGATTCATCAGTATGGATTTGTTGTAAATACCATTGGCAAAACAACATTCTGCGCTCGGCATCGCCAGGGTGTAAACGTTGAACTATGTGGAATTTATAGGGGTGATACCTATATTTTTTCAAAATTCTCTGAGCATCAGACTTGGATACACCAGTTGCTTCCTCTATATGCTTGCAAGAAGATGAAGGCTTTGCTTCTACATAACCCAATACGTTTATCTCTTTTCTCTCTCTATCTTGTTTGGAGTATGAATTAGGCCTGGGCTGGACAAATGATCCGTGCTCTACTAGATTTGATTTAATTCGGGCAAATATGTCTGGGAAAGGTTGCCTTCTCTCTGGATATCTAATAATAGCAAAAACGACCCCTAAGATGGTATCCTAACCATAGCGTGCAAAATACTTTACCTTTGGAAATATACTTCCGAAGCTTCTTGGGGATTTTCATTAGATTGTATAAAACAAACCAACATATCATACTTCTCATAATTTTCGTAAACCGCCATTATTGTAACAAAATTAATTTAATTAGCAGCTAAATAGTAAAATAGAAACACCAAAACAACAAGCATATTACTAATAAAAACAAAGAGTGACAAAACCACAAAGTTTTTGACATATTGCCTTTTGTTTCAAATAAGCTAGCCATCTAGCCATAGCCTACTACCAACGAATTGGACAAAAATGAAAATTTAAGAAAATCTTAAATTCTGAGCTTCGTTTTGAAAACAATTGCATACAATTATATATTTTTGGAAATCCCACATTATGACTAATAAAATAAAAAGATAATATACGGGGTGTTCCATTTAAAAAAACATATATTTGCTTCGTAACTCAAAAACTGAAGTTGCTAGGAAAGAACTAACAACGCCACTGGATTCCACGGAAAAAATTGTTTAAGAATGCGTTTTAACTTCTTCGATAAGTTTAAACATAACTGTAATACGGGGGGTGCCTCAAAAGCGATACTTTTCAATTCCACCCTGTATCTCAAAAACCAAAAGGGCTATAAAAATTCTGCTGGCGCCATCTTTAGTTTCACAAAAAAGTAGCACACTGTCGTGAAAACCGCAACCCTCTATCTTTAAAAATAAGGGAGATACCCCTCAAAAGTGCCGAAAATGGGATACCCTGTACATTATTATGAACCGAACGTCAAGTTTAAATTCCGAAGCGCGTAGCGCTGAGGGATCTAAGACGTGAGGGTCATAAGTAGTTCACAACCGCGGTGTATATACAATTTTTTTCCACTACTAGACTCGATAAATCTACAACAGAAAATTGCCTAAAGTAGTAAGATAGCGCTCCGCATATTTTATTACTAAGAACAGCCTCGTCTTCAATCCATATGGAGGCTTCGTTACCGTGGCAACCGATAAAAAAACCGATAAACCAAATGGTATTTATGACGATATCACGGTGCCTAATGCTTCTGACATTTGACAGTTTTATTTACCGGTAAATAATATTATATAATATAAATATTATAAGTTTTATAAACAAAACAAGAAAAACTATTTTACAGTCATGTTGCTGGCCTTTAATGGTCCGTATTAAAGCTAGTAGTGGAAAAAAGCTATTAATGTGGAACATAATTCAAGCCATAATTAATGGAATGTTGACAATTTAGATTTTTTATCAAACTGTATAATGGTTGTGGACTGTACTTAAATTGGCTGCATTATAATAGTTTTTATTTATTTGCTGGAAAATACTGCGTCGTATTAAAAAAACTTGAAAATGGGCTTTTTTTCGGAGATAGATGGGAATTGAAAAACTAGATTTCATTTTTCAAAAAACCAGTAGCATACTTTTTCTTGTTGAAAATGTTTAAAATAAAATTTTAAATATTTATATCTTACGCTTACGGAATAATCAAGACAGATGTATTTCGAAATTCTAACTTCAACACCCTATTATAAACCTAAATAAAAAAGCTCGACAGGTAACACAATTGCATGACAGATCCTCCCCTTAAAATCGACCAAAGAATATGAGATTTCGTTTTCCTGGAAGAAAATTATGACTCAACATGTATATACATTTGTAAAATTTTCCTATAACTGTTATTGAATCTAATAAATAACATCAAGCCTGCTGTTTATGAAATAAATATCACAGAAAAAACAACTTAAATATTTTTCCATGTTTTTGGCAGTATTGTCTCGCAAAAGGAGTTCTTAAAATTACTTATTGGAATAAATTTATACATAAATATAAATTTTTGATATATTCTGGTTTACTAATTTTCCATTTTGGGCTTAATATGTAAAAAAACTGAGTGTCTTTCCTTATAGGAAGAAAGAAAGACACGTGGTACAAACTCGACCCCAAAACCGGCAACAAGGAGCAAATATTAGGGTGGGGTGACAACAGTCCCACTTGTCCCGTCGATGTGAACAATTTCGTTTATATAGGACGAACAAAATATAACCTGTTGATGGTAGATATGAACACCCATAACAAAAAGTGGAACGTTACATTTTATGACTATACCGCTGCTGATATGGGTGTCGATGACTTCAGTAATTATGGTAAATAAATGCAGATTTTCTTTGCGATTAAAAAGTGATGCGAATATGATTAAAGTTGACTCAGTAATTTAATGTAACAGTAATAATAGTAAGTACCTTAATTTAGGTTACTTCTGTATTTTTTTAAACAAAGCCTAATGGGATATTGGTATATCAATGCAAACTGTCAGTAATTTTTTAGAAATTTTACCAAGTTTGGGCACTTAAAACTAAATACTCCCTGTATGTACATTTGGGGGTAGCTAGTATTGAATAAAAAAATTGGATTATTTATAGATCTGGTGCATTTTGCATCCAGCTCCAGCGGCAAAGTCTTAACATTGGATCGAAGAAGAGGTACTCTACTATGGGAAAGCGACTTTTATAGCCCCGTGGTGGCCATGTATCTCCTATCTTTAGACGGACTGATAAAAGTTCCATTTTCAAGCTTATCAAATCATACAATTTACTACTTGGCCTCAGAAATCCAAAGCCACAATGGATTAATTGAAAATCCCAACCACATGAAGTTGTAGTAAGTATTCATTCATTGTCGTTGTTTTTATCGACCTGTGCACCGAACAATTTCCCTCACTCATCAATCATTAATAAATCCGTGATAGTAAAAGTTAGGAAATTATCTAAGTAACGTTACTTAGTATTATTTATGAAACGTTATTTTTACGTGGCACACAATTCTATATCGTAATGCTTCATTTATAATAATTATTTTTTTGATATATTTATTTGTACCGTTAAGACGTCTGGTTACTGACTTGTTAAGCTCAGATAATGAACATTACAGATGTAACGGGTACTCGGGTACCCGATTTGGTGAGGTACAGTACTGCCACGTTCTATTACCCATCAAAAAAAATAAAATGAGTTATATATTATATAATTTGTCTACAAAGTGCTACATTTAAGAATAAAAAACGATTTACGGCAAATTTGTCGGGTGCTTTTTTAATTTTATAAATACCTTTTGACAATTAAAGAAAGTATCTAATAATTAAATGCTTTTATTGTTATTATCATAACACTTAACATACTTAAAAGTACAAACAGACACTATCCCCTGATAATATATAAAAAAAAAAACATGGCTAATTATCTTATTACGACCCTAAGGCTACGGCCAAGCTTGCGACCTGAGCGCTGCGACCCGGTCGGTGCGTTGCACATTGTTTGCACATGGCCATGCATAACCTGCGACAGCGTTTTTCTAGGGTGCGTTTCAAATAGATATTCATTTAGTAGGCTAAAAAAATGTCATATAAACTGCTAACAAAAAAGATCGATACGGCAAAAATTTTCGTCATGTTTAGGGATCTGTATCTCGGAAATGCCTTAGCCGAAATTCATAACTTAAAGAGACCTTGGAAGATCGTTTCTTCTAGAATCAGGGAGGGAGGCTAGTTTTAAACCAAAGTGATTTTCTAAATGATATACAGGGTAAAGAAAAAAGCACTGTAAAATGGTTGCATTTCAACCCACTGCAATTGGTAGCTAGAGTATCTTCAGAACATTCGTTCCTATGAGATTTGAGGCCTTGACTAATATCTCGGGACATGTTCGGCGGTTTTTAGTTTTATGGCCCACAAGAGAAATTACGGGGGTTTTTCAAAAAGTGTGCGTTTTCTTATAAGTTGCCCTGTATCTCGAGAATGCCGCTGCCGATTTTAATGACGTTAATTATCTCCAAAAGACAAATGATTGTAAAATCAGCGGCATACACTCAAGTTTAACAAAACCTTTCTATTCCACGTTGTACAAAAATGGCAAAAAATTTACTGAAAAACTGATCAATATTTTGTTAATAAGGACGTCATGGCGGGTGTTCTAACTTTAAGGCTCTTATTGTAATTACATTTAAGAGCCATGGTCGATATCTCGGGATGTTTTTGGCAATTTTTTGTTTTTTGACCTACAAAAAAAATTAAGGGGGTTTTTCAAAAAGTTTGCGTTTTCTTATAAGTTCGCGAGAATGCCGCTGCCGATTTTAATGAAATAAATTATCTCTAAAAGATAAATGATTGTAAAATCAGTGACGCCCACTCAAGTTTAATAAACCTTTTCTTCCATGTTTCACAGACTGGCAGAAAATTTACTAAGAAACTAATGAATATGTTGTCAATAAAGCCGTCATGGAGGGTGTCCTAACTTTAAGGCTCTTCTTTTAATTACATTTAATAGCCGTGGTCGATATCTCGAGAAATTCGGCAGTTTTTGGTTTTTTGGCCTACAAACATTATTACGGGGGGTTTTCAAAAAGTTTGCGTTTTCTTATCAGTTGCCCTGTATCGCGATAATGCCGCTGCCGATTTTAATGAGATACATTATTTTTAGAATATAAATGAATTACAAATCTGTGGCATAGACTCATTGTACAAGAATTCCAAAAAATTTAATGAGAAACTGATCAATATTTTGTTAATAACGACGCCATGGCGTGCCCTACTTTAAGGCTGTTATTGTCATTACATTGAAGATCCAAGCTTGATATGTCGGAACGTTTTTGGTGCTTTTTTGTTTTTTGGCCGACGAGAAGAGTTACAAAAAGTTTGCACATTCTTATAAGTTACAGTGTTTTGCGGGAATAAAATTGCCCTCAAATCTCAGTGCAAATGCAGTGGGTTGAAATGCAACCATTTTACAGTGTTTTTTTCTTTACCCTGTATATCCTTTAGAAAATCCCTTTTTTTACCTCGTTTAACTTTTAACGTTTAAAATTAACCTCCCTCCCTGATTCTACTAGAAACGATCTTCCAAAGTCTCTTTGAGTTACGAATTTCGGCTTTGGCATTTCCGAGATACATGTCCCTAAACATGACGAAAAATTTTGCCGTATCGATCTTTTTTGTTAGCATTTTATTTCTCAGCTCAGTTGCTGCGACTTCAGAATTTTAAGTGAAGTGACATTTCATAAGTTTGATAAATATCTGGTAACGGTTTTGGGGATTTTTGTTTTTTTGATTCCGATTAAAATATACGAGTACCATTACCATTACCATACCTACCATTCAAAAATTTTATAAGGTAAACTAAAATCTACAAAATTATGTACGTAATTGTTTTTATTGTGTCAGTAGATTTGCATTTTAAAGATTTTACATTGAGAGCTTTTATTGCCGCCTGTTTAAGAAAGTTTCGCCGTCAGAGTGCAATTTTTTATTTAAATGGATAAATAAAAATTAGGGATATTAGTTCAACATGGAGACCGAAGACGCTAATAATGTGTGAGCCCACAAAAATGTATCTATAATAATCACCGTGGAAACGAAGTAAACGAAAGTATGACATGTCAGAGACATAAATTTAAATTATCTGTCACATATTAATTTTTTTGGTTTCTTAATTTAAAAAATGTCGTTACTAGTGAGAGAGAATTAGAAAATATTGTGAGGTAAGTTTTAGAGGTCTTTTAGCAATGTAGAATAAGAAAAGTAATAATTTTAAACAGGTTCCGCCGGCGAGGTCTGAGTTTAACCAACATTGCTGACTTAGTAGGCACATGTAAGTCGACGATTCAACGGGCACTTCAAGGAAGACAAAATTAAGGTGTTCCTGCTTATAAAATGCGTGGGAGTTGCGGTCGCACAAAAGTTACGACCCCTAGAGAAGATCGGCAAATTAATTTGTCTGCCAGGAGGACAAGGACTCTAAATGCCAGCAAAATAAAAGCAAGAGTGCAAGCAACAACGGGGACCAACGTATGCACCTCCACTGTCAGAAATCGTTTGCATGATCGAGGACTACATGCTAGAAAACGTGCGGCCTGTCCAATGCTTCAACGTATCCATCGAGTTTCTCGAAGACGTTGGGCAGAATAACATTTGCACTGGGGAATAGCAGAGTGGAACAATTGCATGTTTTCAGATGAATGTAGATTTTCGTTGTATGCATCAGAAGGACGTATTTTAGTGTGGAGAGGGCGGAATGAACGAAACCTGGAAGAAAATATGGAAGCCAGAGTGCCATTTGGGGGTGGAAGTGTGAGTGTGTGGGGAGGAGTAATGGGGAATGGAAAGACTGACTTAGTGGTTTTAATTGGGCAAACTATGAACGCAGTTAGATATCGAGACTTGTGTATGAATGAAATTGTTATTCCCTTCGATTAGAACTTTGGAGATGATTTTATCTTAGTTGACGATAATGCACGTCCCCACCGAGCTCGAATTATTAACGAAGTTCTGAGAGAGAATGGCATCGAGCGCATGAATTGGCCTGCTAGGTCGCCCGATATGAATGTTATATAGCACGTGTGGAGCAGAATGAAGCTAAAGCTGAAAGAGAGAGAGAGCAAGAATTTCAAAATGTGGATGAATTGGCAGTGGCAGTGAGGGAATGGGCGGCTATTCCCCAGGAGTTTATAAGACATTTGGTGGAGAGTATGCCGAGAAGGGTGGCTGAAGTAATGCGAGTTTTAGGTGGGCCTACACATTATTAGCGTCTCCAGTCTCCATGTTTAACTACGGAAATGAAATGCCTATCAACCTTCATTGAGATATCTCTGGCGGTTTTACAGAAATCAATAACTTCCTATTTTTAAAATAAAACTAACACCCTATAACTTTTAAACGAAAAATTGTAGACAACTCATTTTTATGACAGACTCTCCCCTTAAAATTGACCAGATTGTTTAAGGTGTTCATTTTTTTCCATTTAATTTTTTGTGGTTGTATAAAATTAAACTGAGGCGTTTTACTAACTACCAATCTGCCTCGATTATTTTAAAATTAATGAACTTTTAAAGTTTTTTAGTTTATTGACGCGAGTATTCCCGCAAAACACTGTAACTTAAAAGAAAGTGCGTGCAAACTTTTTGTAAACGCCCCGTAACTCTTCCCGTAAGAGTCTTAAAGTTAGGATACCTACCGTGGCGTCTTTATTAACAAAATATTGATCAATTTCTAATTAAATTTTTTGCCATTCTTGTACAACATGGAATAGAAATGTTTTATTAACCTTGAGGGTATCTCACTGATTCGTGAATGATTAATCTTTTAAAAATAATTTATCTCATTAAAATCGGCCGCGACATTATCGCGATGCAGGACAACTTATAAGAAAACGCAAACTTTTTGTAAAACCTCTGTAATTTTTTTTGTTGGCCAAAAAACAAAAATCACAAATCAAAATGTAATCCACAATAAGATTCCTAAATGTAGGGCATCTGCCAAGGCGTCGTTTTTAACAAAATATTAATCAGTTTCTCATTACATTTTTTGCAATTCTTGTACAACGGAATAGAAATGTTTTACTAACCCACGGTACGCCACAGATTCGCGAATCATTTGTCTTTAAAAGATGATTTATTTCATTAAAATCGGCAGCGGCATTCTTGCGATACAGAGCAACTTATAAGAAAACGCAAACTTTTTGAAAAACCCCCGTATTTTTTTTTGTAGGCCAAAAAACAAAAAACTGACAAAAACATCCCGAGATATCGACCATGGCTCTTAAATGTAACTACAATAAGAGCCTTAAAGTTAGAACACCCGCCATGACGTCCTTATTAACAAAATATTGATCAGTTTCTCAGTAAATTTTTTGCCATTTTTGTACAACGTGGAATAGAAAGATTTTGTTAAACTTGAGTGTACGTCGCTGATTTTACAATCATTTTTCTTTTGGAGATAATTTACGTCATTAAAATCGGCAGCGGCATTCTCGCGATACAGGGCAACTTATAAGAAAACGCACACTTTGAAAAACCCCCGTAATTTTTTTTGTTGGCCAAAAAACAAAAAACTGCTAAAAACGTCCCGAGATATCGACCATGGCTCTTAAATGTAATTACAATAAGAGCCTTAAAGTTAGAACAACCGCCATGACGTCCTTATTAACAAAATATTGATCAGTTTCTCAGTAAATTTTTTGCCATTTTTGTACAACGTGGAATAGAAAGGTTTTGTTAAACTTGAGTGTACGCCGCTGATTTTACAATAATTTGTCTTTTGGAGATAATTTACGTCATTAAAAACGGCAACGGCATTCTCGCGATACAGGGCAACTTATAAGAAAACGCACACATTTTGATAAACCCCCGTAATTTCTCTTGTGGGCCATAAAACTAAAAACCGCCGAACATGTCCCGAGATATTAGTCAAGGTCCTCAAATCTCATAGGAACGAATGTTCTGAAGATACTCTAGCTACCAAATGCAGTGGGTTGAAATGCAACCATTTTGCAGTGCTTTTTTCTTTACCCTGTATGTCATTTAGAAAATCACTTTGGTTTAAAACTAGCCTCCCTCCCTGATTCTAAAAGAAACGATCTTCCAAAGTCTCTTTAAGTTATGAATTTCGGCTAAGGCATTTCCGAGATACAGATCCCTAAACATGACTAAAAATTTTGCCGTATCGATCTTTTTTGTTAGCAGTTTACTCGACATACTTAATGGACGAATATGACAGAAGATTAGCGATGGGGGATGATATAGGTACCGTTCGCAATTATTGTCTGTAAGTATTTACAGAAAAAGAGAAGGAAAAGGAAATATTGTATTCATCCAGTTAACGCCGAGAGATTACAATTTGGCCAGTTTCACATATTGTCACATATTGTCTCACATATCAGTATCGTCAGTTCGTGTCGGCACTTTTGATATTTCCAAAACTAAAGCGTGCCGCGCTCACCTGCACCCGGCAATTTTCTCGAGTAGTTATGAGGGGACAAACACATGCGATGCACTGCCAAAACCGGTTTGGTGGTGCACCGCCGGCGGCTGGGCGGACGGGGCAAGGGGAGGGGAGTTTCAATTTTTCGACCGACTGACGTTACTGATATAATGTATTATTCCTTATACTGTGATATTGTTTAGTGGTCTCAGAAACCACGAAGAAAGGTTTTTTTATACTTTCGAGTGAGTGTGGCTTATTAAGTTTCTCTCAGTTTTGCACAATAATACTAGAAACTTCAATCTACAATTTTCTTTTAATATGCCTGTTAGGATAATCTTTTAACTTTAAATTCCAAAGCAGTGGCCGTTTTTGATCTTCATTAATAAATAATTCGGCGTCAAACATTTTTTCACTTCACTTTTGTCTATGTGCAGGCTCGACTCTTAATAGACTGAAACAGTAAAATCGTGGTTGTTCCAGAACCGAACGCAGCGTTTGGAACGCTAATATGACCATCTACTATTAAAAACTATGGGGAGCGTTTTTGTCGCAGCGTCTCAAAAACGCTCATAACAGCGTTTTCAAAACCAGTTGCTGTCGCAGGTCGCAAGCTTGGCCACCTACATAACAATCGATGCAACACATTATTGCGTCCGGGTCGCAGCGTTTATGTCGCAGCGTTCAGGTCGCAAGCTTGGCCTTAGCCTAAAGGTAGCCTGACGCCTATAGAGGGTGTCATCAGGACCGCCGTCTGCATTTGTACGGAAAAGTTCCCGTAAAAATTTTGAAAACTTGTTTTGAGTCTAGTACTTTAAATAGAGGGAATTAGGTACTGTAGCAATTGCCGGACAGAGGTTTTGACCGGGCCTAAACACCGAATGGTCACATATCTAGTTAAAAGTATTCTGGAAAACTATTTTTCGTCCTTCGAGCTGATAATTTCGGTGAAAAAAAAAGTGATATTCGAAGATTCTTAAAACTGTTCTATAAAAGACAACTTTAAAATTACATGTTTGGCCCTTCGGGCTTGTCATTTTTTCCACAAAAGACAGTGATATTCTGCAAACATTCTAAAATGTATACTCATCAATTTCGCTTTTTTATAGTGATTGATGCACAGAACACACAAATAAAGAGTTTTAAGTCCTCAAATTATATTATCCTCAAAAAATGTTTTTCTGGTTCTTCAAACATACGTTTTTCTCAAAAAAAACAGAAAAAAATCCAAAAAGTTTCTTAAAACAAATCTCATATTAGGTAATTTCAATATTTTTGCTTTAAATGAAAGAGAAAATTACTTTCAAAAGAGTAGAATTATCACGCCTAAATATAACTTTTGGTCCTTCGAAGCTTGCCATTTTTACACAAAAATTCCTGAAATTTTACAAACACTCTTTTTGAACAAACACGAAATTGATTCACACAACATAAAAGTAAAAAATATCTAAGTTTCTCAAAAATTGCTTTTGTGGTCCTTCGCGCTGACAATTTTTGTCAAAAAAGATTAGAAAAAAGAAAAATTCAAAAACGCTTCTTGAAACCGATCTAATAAAAGTCGATTCCTACATATTTTTTGCTAAATTTCGTTGAATATCGTTGAACGACAAACATACTGATAAGTGAAGAATAATAGTTATTTGTAAAATATAATTTTTATTTTTTTTAAGCTGTTTTTTCCACAAAAGTTATTGAAATTCTGGAAACATTGTGTAATTTTTATTCATTAATTTGCTTCTCATTGATCTCTCAATTAATTGATCGACACAACACAAAAGAGTATCAAGGATTCTCAAATATTGCTTTCTTGGTCTTTCTGAGCCGATAATTTTTATCAAAAAAAAAAAACAACTTGAAAACATCTAAAAAGCTCCTTGAAATGGATTTAATAAAAGTTGTTTCCATATTTTGGCGTTAAATATCATTAAACTATAAAAATTACTGATAAAAGTAAAGAATTATAGTTATTTAAAAATATTTCTTTTTTAGTTATTTGTGCTCGTCGCTTTTCCCACAAAAATCTTTGAAATTCGGAAAACACTCTGAAAAATATATTCATTATATTCATCAATTTGCTTTTCCTTATCAATTGATTTACACAACACATAAGTAAAGAGTATCAAATATCCTTAAAAATTACCTATTTGTCCTTCGAGCTCAAAAAAAGTTAAAAAAGCGTTTTTACAGATTTTATACAAGAATAGTCATTCTTAACATAAATTTCTTGGTCCTTTAAACTTGCCATTTTTTCCACCAAAGTCACTGAAATTCTGCTGAAAGTCATTGAAACACGTCGAAATTTTTATTTATTAATTTTTTTTTTGTAATTGATCCACAGATTATTAGGTGAAAGTATTAAGCATTCCCCAAATTGAATTTTTGATCCTGCGGACAATTTTTTTCCAAAGGCCAAAAAAACAAAAAAAAAATCATAAAGTTTCTTAAAACTAAAGTAGAAGGTAGTTTATAAAATTTTTACCTTAAATATAGTTGAGGAATAGGTATTACTGTTAAAAGTGCACAAACGAATATGTATTCCTAGAAATCATTTTGGGTCCCTTGAACTAGCCATTTTTTTACATAGCTCATTACATGAAATTCTGCAAAAACTCATTTTAATGAGTTTTTCATTTAATTCAATGAATTTTATTTCAGTTAAGGCAATTCATATTTTCATTTCACAATTCAAATTTATCAATATATCTTCTTTTTTGTAATTGATCCACAGAGTATCAAGTAGAGATGTAAGGGATACCGGGTTTTATTACCCGGCCAAAAAAAAATAAATTAAGAGGTTTTTCATTTGAAGACGTCATCTAATGCGCTGTTAAATGTCAAAAGAAAAGGATGAAGGAACAAAATTCCATTTAGTTTAATTGTCATCCTTTTCTGTCTAATATATTCACAGCTTTCTGGATGAAGTTTTGTAATGAACAGACCGTCATATATGTTTCTACAAAGTATTACATTTAAGAATCAATAAAGGGCTAGGGGAAAAATTATCGTGCGCTTTTCGTTTTTGTTTTTTCAATAAATGTTGACAAATAAAATATATACATAATTAAATATGTTCATTGTGATTGTCACAACATTTAACATGCTTATAATTATAATACATCCCAAAAAGTCACTATTCACCAATAATATTTAAAAAACCTATACATAGGGCAGCCTATACGGTCCCACCAGGAACGCTGTCTGTTTTTATACTTACAAGTTGCAGTAAAAATTTTTGAAAACTTGTTTAAGTATATAGAAGGAACTAGGTACGAAGAGCCGGATACCCGGTTACTAAAAACTACTACCCGTCACATCTCTAATGTGTATTATAAGATTTACAGGTTTAGATATAATTTTTTGTTTTTTTTTTAAATTTATTTATGGTTCTAATAAACCAACAATGTATTATATCCCTTCATTTCTAAATTCTTCTATAACAAATATTTTGTAATAGTTTACAAACTCATACAATATAATATAACGATAAAAATATAACTTCACGATGGAACTCTGTGTTATAATACTTTCATAGTCCGACTTTGTACATCGGAGAACACCACCACGGACTCTACGCCATTCCCTCGCTTGTGGATCAAAACGTCGTAACTATAACAGCTTCGGATGAAGGACCGTTGCTCTTGGGAGGACCAAACGCTCCAGATCCCCCTAAATTGTACCTGGAGTATCCCCTGCCGGGACAAAATTACAGATTGCCAGCGGAGGCCCTTGGAGATCAACCGTTTCAGAGTTTAGCTGGTTTAGATGGGCGTCTCATGATTTATACTGGACATTATAACGTGCCGAATTATACCGAGGCAGATTTCTTAGGACCCAATAATCCCGGCAAATATCAGGTGAGTGTAGGTTTGAGAGGGTTGTTTGCAATGTCAGTTTACAAACTTGACACATGTTTGTAGCCATGGAGTATTTTTTTCTACCCCTATTTCTTTTCTACATATATTTCTCTTCCTTATGTTCGATATAAATTAAGACGCTTGAATGGACGAATCGGTGTAATATTACTGTGTTTTTTTCTGGATGTCTTCTTTCTTATCCCATAAAGTTCCATTGGTTTAAGAGTTTTTTTGAGATAGACCACTTCGGTTGTAGGCTTTTTACCACTTTTGCCATGTTTGAAAAAACAATTAGGTACGAGGGAAATTGGTTTCCCTCGTACGTTACATGCCATTCAAAATAGAAGCAAAAAAATTTGTTTTTTTTTTGTTTTGAAATTGACCGAATGTAGTTATTAACCTTTTGTTGTGGTCCAATTAAGGATTTTTTTTTTAATTATCTTTGTATTTTTTTAATGAACCGTTTAGAAACTGCATTATTGCTTAATTTTGTATGGCTTTTTGGTTTTTAGATTAATCTAATCACTGATGCTAGTGCCAGTAGATCTTCAGTTAGCACCCAAACTGATGACTTGGACCGCCTTAAAGCCGAACTAAAAGATTCTAAGCAGTCGCCAAATACAAAGTCCGAGGGGAGGTTTTTGCGATATTATAGAACAGCCAAAATGTGGATTAATCAGCAAGAAAATAAAGGCCTTAAACTCAGCCTTATTATCATGACGGGTATGGTTTTTGCCATGTTCTGGTACCTTTTGATGCAGGTAAATTATTTGTTGTTTATATAAGGTTTATTAGGGCGGTGGAAACTTCTAGGAAATGCTTTCCAAAATTTTCATTTACCTCTTTAATAACGAAATGGTAAAGTACAATCTAAAGTGTTTTCCCGGCTTTGAAGCCGTGGTCCAATGGAATTCCTTCCTGACGTTTTGTCTACAGCTGCGGCAGACATGAAAGGCGATGGGGCAATGGGCGAAGTGATCTCCTATGCTCCCCCACGTTGACTGATTCGACTATGGTGGGATCCGTGTTATTTATTTTATTGCCCCGCCGTCGCGCTGCTGTGGAGGGACTGGGGTGGAGGTAGTGGTGGCGCGGGGTTTCGGCGCACTTGAAGTACTACAATAACCTCCTGTTGAAATTATTGTCGAGAAGATTTCAGTGGGCTCTCTCGTTAGTCTCGGATAGAAACGCGGCGCGACAAACACAAAAGTCAGCAGTGGCAGAACACGCTCTCTCCGAAGACATCATTTTCAACGAGGTGGATATTAAGATATCCACCTCGATTGATATAAGTATCAATCGCAGTGTTTCTATCCGAGGCTAACGAGAGAGACCATTGAGATTTTTTAACACGACAACATCAACAGGAAGGAGGAAATTACGTTTCTAAATGCAGACTTGAAGCGAGTTCTACACATTACTTCAAGTGCGCCGAGACTCCGCGGCACCACTACCCCCACCACAGTTCCTCCACTGCAGTGCGACGGCGAGGGAATAAATACCACGGAGCCCACTATAGTCGAATCAGTCAACGTCGGAAAGCACGGGAGATCACTTTGCTCTTCGTCACATTGCCTCTTCTTCTTTGATAATTTCTGTCGCAGCTGTAGGCGAAACGTCAGGAAGAAATTCCATTGGACCACTGCATCGGAGCCCGAAAAACACTTTAGATTCTATTTTGACCGCCGATGAAAGCCTTCACAGTGTTATGAAATGGTAAAGGGTCGTTAAAGAAATAATAGCAAATATTCAAACAAAAATCAAATTAAGGAGTATCAAGGACTTGTTAATAATGTGTCCTAAATTCAGCTATTATTTAACATTTTGAACTTGGATCGTTTTTTTTCTGTCAGCCCCAATATCCAACACCAAAGTTTAATGTCGAGGATAATATTGATCTTGGTTATTTGTTAATCTCAAGGTAAGAGAGGTTCAAAATATGTCTCAAAACGGCTCCCAGGGTAGTCACCAAAGCTCAATCGGACGAAACGGCCAAGTCACGGCAATTTCTGAAGAACTACCCGGGGGTTTGGTTAAAGTAGGAAAAATTACCTTTCATCCAGAACAGTTATTGGGAAAGGGATGCGAAGGGACGTTTGTTTATAGGTAATACAGCGACGGTTAATTTGTTTCTTAGGGCCGATTACCACTATTTTGATTTTTTCGCTCTAGGGGCGAATTTGACAATAGAAGAGTGGCAGTCAAGCGCCTCTTGCCGGAGTGTTTTACATTTGCCGATAGAGAAGTGGCTTTGCTAAGGGAAAGTGATGCTCATCCGAACGTTATTAGGTGAGTTAGGCGTTTAAGCTATAAACGGAAAATGGTATTTATGCTAAATCAAAAGGAAATTTGATTGTGGACGCCGCATATCCTAATTTGCGATCTTCGCATTGTTTTGTGCATTATTGCTCTGCTTTTTTTTAATTAAAATTAACCCTTTTGAGAGTAAATATATACTAGATGTTGGAGAATTATAATTGGTCATAACTCCGAAGCAAATAGTTAGTTGAAAGGTGAGTGCCAACTTTAATAAACTGTTGAAAGAAATTTATTTTCTGCGAAGTATGATAGTGATCGAAGTTTTTAGCTTTTTCGCAGAAAACTAGTTTAAAAATATGCAAAAAAGCAATATTTACTAATTGAAAATTGAAAACTTATCTGCTTTCAATATTTCCAAAAATATTGCAGCTGTTAAGAAGGAAACGAACAGAAACAACTACTTCGATGGCTAATGCCCCTACCGGCATTAAAATTTAGTAATAAAAAATCACTGCTTTGGCAGCCAAAAAAATATTACGCTTTTTGCAAAGAATATAGAATCAGAGTTTAATTTAAGATATGCGAAAATTGCACATGTATAATTACAATTTGGAAATTTGAAAACTTGTCTGCTTTCGGCATTTCCAAAACCTTGTAGTTATACATAAAGAAGGAAACAAATAGAAACAACTACTTCGAGGGCCAATACCCCTACCGTCACTGAATTATACTATTTGTTTCAAAGCTTAAATATTATAGAAAACATACATAAAAGAAAAAATGAAATACAAGAAAGTGCCATACAATTAAACAAAAAAATATAGCGTAAAAGAGAAATTAAAGTTTCTTTTTGAAATATGGGCCAAAGTTAATAAATGTACAGAGTGTTTCAAATTCGAGCCACATCATTGGGATCTCAGCAACGGTAAGAGATACATGGTCGGTTAAATTGGGGCAAAGTTGCGCAATTTGGAGTTCAATAATATGCCGTTTTAACATTTGAAAAAGTTCGATTACTTCCGGAGATATCCGAAAAAATACGAAATTTTTAAAAATCGTTTTTATTTTGGTTTGAGCTTATTCGAAGAGATAATTTAAAATCATTAAGATTTCGTCGTAATAATCATAATAATAATTGTTGTTTATTTAGCACCTGCCTAGTATAGAAATATATGCAACAAGTTTTTAAATTCTAATCTTATCCTAGATTAAACACTTAAGTCCAATTTATTTTTTAAATAATTGAATACTTTATAATTAAACTCTATTAGGCTACTAGAACACTTTATAACAGTAGGGAGAGAATTGTGCATTTGCAGTTCATCGTAAAACAATGACTTTGGCAAAAGTGATGTCCGTACTAAGGCAATGTTGTAATCTGAACTAGATCTTACATTGTAATTATGCAAATTTGATCTGAGTTCTATAAAACTTTTTAGTTATTGGGCAACAGACCATGCTCTATTTTATAAATTATTTGAAGATTTGCCCTCTCAATACTCCGTTGCCAGCATTTAACATGATTTTAACAGGTGTATAAATGTTACATCCAAGAATCACACGCATAGCCCTGTTCTGTTGTCTCTGAAGCCTGGTAATATCTCTCTGTGCACATGACATTAACAATGACGAACAATAGGTAAAGTGAGGCGAGACAATTGTATTATATATTAGTAGTCATGGCAACTTTCTCTGCCGTTGTTTCTGCCATGACATTAACAATGACGAACAATAGGTAAAGTGAGGCAAGACAATTGTATTATATTTTAGTAATCATGGCCACTTTTTCTGCCGTGTAAGATGGCATACTTAGCTTCTTCTTGCGACGTTTCGTTTTTTGGTAACCATCATCAACTTTACTTTTTTAAATACGGACCTGGATTTTTTATTCATTATTTTGATCGCTTTTTTTAATCAAAACAACACGATATGCAATATGATATATACTACAATTAAAGTCTAGCTAAAAATCGTTTTTCCTTTAAATATATCGATTTTATTACTAAACGAAGCCCTAAACAAAAAGATATAACATTAAAGTGCTTAAAACATTCAACAATTTAGCATTTACTCAACAACAACAATTTTGCAATTACATCAACAATTTTGCAATACAATGTAAACATTCAACAATTTTTATGCAAAATAGGTTTATCAAGGTACTGTTAGTAGTTGGTTTGACGACCTTCCAAAGGACCATAAGTCCACAAGTACTAATTTTAATCAAGTCTTTGTTGCTCAGTATTCGTTTTCGTTGAAAATGTGTTTTATATTCAATATGTGTGACATTTGAAATACCCGTAACATCTGAGGTATGTTTTAGTTTGTATAGTGTTTTTTAACTGTGTAATTGACATGCTTTGTTTTATATTATATGACTGTAACATTTGACCGATGATTGCTTAATCAAGTTCGTGATCGGGAATCAAAATACCAGCCCTTAGTAGGTAGTATTTGATTAAATGGACAGAATCATCTACTCTGTCACCTCCCAAAATTATTGTAACAACTGACAAGACTTACGTAATATGTTACTATAATTATTAGTACACTAGTAAATTATAATCATTAAATTTCTCATGTTTGAATATTGTGCAATAATGCATAATAACTCATTTATGAGTATTATGACTGACTTTATGGAGTATTATACCTGTTAATGTTTGAGTACCTGGAATAAATCTTCTTTGATGGATTGCATTGCCAGAAAAAGAAGGCGAGTTAAGTTGACTGTGTGCTTAGGGTTCTTCAGATGCATTTCCATGATTTTGTAGAATCTCTTTATTTGATGATGTATAAATCCATGTTTTTCAAATGTACCATCAATGTTCTTCAGAGTTTTAATTTCTTTGATAATCTCTGCAAATGTTTTTGATGTAAATATGTATTTCTTTTGCTGAAATAACATGTGAACATTAGGAAACAATGCTTTCTATCATACATGTGCAATTGTATAATAGATAGTATAAAATATCAATTTCTAATATTATTTAATAAAATTAACTTTTTACCCAAATATTTTATGCTTTCCGTATCATGTTCAACATGGTAATCTGGCTCATATATACCGTTTCTTTTTTTGAATGCCATATTAATAAGAGAATTTTAGATAGTATATACACTAGAATGATGATGGGCTGAATATGCAAACTTTCGCAAAAATCCCCTTATTTTCAATTTTTTTATGAGATACTGTATGTCCAAATACATTCAAAACGAGAAAATCCCATAAAGTATATTTTACAAAGGTATTCCTTATAAATTTGACAAATTTTACCTTGGGGTATACATAAAACAGGAAAAGCGCCTGGAGTAAGATTTCTACCATCCTCAAGTAACCACATATTTGCAATAATTAACTCTTTTGAACTAAATGATACACTCAATAAGTAGCAAGTCGAAATCATTGAAATTAAACGAAAATTGTGCCCAAATTTGAGTACTGCCAAGTTGAAAGAGAAAGACGTGAATTTTAAGTGTCCCGTCATTGTCACCTTCAACTTAACTCAGTTTTTTTGGTATTTTTTGAAGAAAACTGTAACCTTTGAAAATGGAGTACTAGTGGCGCTCTCACACAATAGGAAGGCAAACTTAAAACAGTTAACCGAGCCTTCCATTTGATCTTTCCTTTCTAAATGGGTATGTTTTGTGATTTGTGTGTCAAAGTTAATAAATGCGTTCGCGTCTTTTTTGGTCAACTCCTAGAGGATGCTGTCGACGGAGGTTGAGGTTTGTCGCCTCTAGAAAGTAATTACGCAATTACTCCGTCCAAAAGAGAGTAGTAAGTACTTTTGATTAACATGTACATTTAGTAACTTTGACCCATATTTTAAAATAGTTATTTACGTTATAAGTCCGGTAAATATAGTTTTACAGTAGGAGTAAGATGTTTCCGGACGAGGCGCTAGCCGAGTCTGGAATTTCGAAACAACTACTGTAACACGTTACCGGACGTATGATGTACAACATTTTACTTTATACTTATTAAAAACAGGAAAAAATAATTTTATGCGCGGCGAATATATTTTGGACAAACTCGCCAATTTGACAACTAGTTTCATTCATATACCTATTATTTAAATATACGGCGAACGTCAATCCCTCCTAGTAAATCGAAAATGAAGCTCCTCAGTTGGCTATGACAATCTAGCAGTTGGTCGACGAGATTTTACTGCGCATGTTTACTGCGCACCACGTGCTAGTTGAAAGATGAGTGACGTTTTGAATCTGACGTCTACAAATTTTTAGGTTATGCCAAATGTGACATGTTTATTGGCGGGAACGAAAGTCGAGAAAAATAAATAAATAGCGAAATTTTCCATTGTACTGATTCGAAGGCTCGTTGCAAGATGTTTTAGATGTGTAGTCTTTTGGACAAAGAAAGCGTAAAAAAATATTCACTTCACTTCAATTTATATAGCTAGAGAAGTCATTTCTTGAGTTCCAAAAGCCTATATAAAGCCATTAAAATTTAAAAGGAAGATAGGTATCCACATAATAACTAAGTAAGGGCTACATTGAAGGCTAGATTCTGTTTTAGAGAACTATTCCACTTTCACTTTGCACAAAGAGAAATCAAAAGCTTTAGAGTTGTTGTAAAGGTCCCACTGAGAATTTAAGTGTCTTTCATGGACCTATATACCTAGTTATAGGTACTACAACTTTATTTTGTTTTCAAAGGACATGGAATATTTAATAGAATAAGTAAAGCCATATGGAATTAAACACACAAAGATCAGTTAAAGCATATAAAGCATAAGTACTAACCGAAAGAAACTTCTGGTAGTTGTGGCCCTTGATGCGTCACAAACCAGGCACACATTATGCCTAGCACCCTTGGAGGCCATCTCATTGATGCTTTCCTACAGTTTAGCATAAAATAAACACCTGAACTAGGAATAGGTCTTGGTATGGGTAAAATAATATGGAACTCCTATAGGAGCTCATTAGAGGAGGGCCTGGATACAGGCAAAACCCCTGAACATCTGTTTAATTGCAAAACAAACCTACATACCTAGGTATACTAAACAAATCTCAGTCAGACATTTGAACAATCCTGAATCTGCAGCAGTAAACACAGCACAAAAGACGCCGCACCAGAATACCCAGCCAAGCAAAGTTGAATTAGATTAAACCAAATAATATTTATGCAGACCGATTAATAATTTGAGTAAATTAAACTAAACAAACACTAAGGGTGACTTTTACAACTATCAGTAAAACTTCAGTTTGAAGATAAAACACCAGTATTGACGTAGACTGCATTGTTACCAACAATATAATCTACGTCATTACTGGTGTTTTATCTTCAAACTGAAGTTTTACTGATAGTTGTAAAAGTCACCCTAAACTGAAAGTTTAACTTTAGCAAAGAACGAACAAGATCAAGATGAAAACTTGAAAGCGTCCCGAAAAAATGGGTTAATTGTAAGGTAATTTCTACTAGCGTTTGTGAGTGTTAAAAAATTCAATTTATTGTGAATTTTATCGATTTTATAATATCATATGTTCTGTTATAATATAAATATATATCCTGCATAAACTTAAAAATGCTAAAATGGTAATTATTGGTGATTTTAGTAAGATTTTACTAATTTATCTAATCGCGTGACGTCAGATGCGTCGACAAGTTGGCAACGTAGAACTTTCAAATAATTATCAAATCTCGCGCATGCCCAGTTTATGTCCGTCGAGTAACTAGGCATGTCGATTGTCAGCTGTTTTTGGCTTCTTTTTCAGGACTTACGTAATTTTTATAGAACTTCAAATTATTTGGTTTCATTACGGTATCCTGTACCGGTACCGGTACAATGGATTTATAGAAGATGTGCCGGTACTCAATACTGTGAAATTTGTTTATTTACAACCATATATGTAATGCTATCATTACAAACGTCATAGGAGGGTGGGAAATTACCTATTACCTACCTCTCTTTCAACCCTCATTTTCCATGCTTATTTCTTGACCCCTAAAATTTAATGTCTTTATAGAATTAAAAAGGTGTTCCTAGTAGCATCGAATTAGATAAAATAGTTAACTGGTCTCGAGATTTTATAGTTCATCTCGACGCTGCGCGTCTCGACAGTAATGAACGACTTCCCACCCCGATATGTAATATACTATTACGATATCCAATCCTGTAAAAAGCTATTTACCGGATTAAAATCAAGTACGTAAAAGTGTTCTAAATGATACAGTATGAAGTAAAGAAACTTTAATTTCTCTTTTACGCTATATTTTTTTACTTTATTCTATAGCACTTTCTTGTATTTCATTTTTGCTTTCATATATGTTTTCTATAATATTTAAGCTTTGAAACAAATATAGTCTGAATAATCATCTTGTGGAATTACGTCATAAATCGTGACGTGTCTTGTATATGACAGCACGTCGTAAATAAGATTTTTTTACTTCAAAAATTTACCTACGATTTACCTTTAATTGCAACTTTATTTTTGGGTTATGTTTTTCAAAAGGATTATTTACATTCGTCGCATATTTAAGCTGGAGCTTCAGCGTGTTTGAATAAAACTTTGAATGGAAAACAAGTTTTTTTTTTCAAAAAAACATGTGACTTTTGTGCTAACTATTAATTAACTTAAAACTAGAATATTACTAAGCAACAAGTTCGAGAAATGTATTTGAAGTTAACAAGAAATTTAGAACAATTTACGTCCTCTGATCAGTAACAAAAATGTGTATTCCAAAATCCTCAATGTTTAGATATATTATTAGATCTTGTTAGGTTTAATGATGTTTAATAAATATCTTCACAATAATTAAGGCTTTACAGACCTCAAAGTAATAAATTATGATTCTCTAGAATATGGAATGTTAGGGTAGGTAAGCGTTTAGAGCGCCCTTATTCCTGTAAGCTTGCTTGATAATTTTTCTTGCCAAAGAAACTTGTAGGCTTCAAAAAATCAATTTAAATTATGGAATAATTCTAAAAGTTATACATCAGTTCTTTATTTAGGAAGGATTTAATTTGTTTAAGGTGATCTATGCAATAAATAACAGCAAAAGCCTAAATTAGGTAACTTGTGTTATTTGCACATTCCACGCACAGAAAAGCCGTTGTCCAATGGAATTTATTTTTGACGTCTCGTTCACCTCTGTAGCGGACATTAATAAAGGCTATGAGGAAATGTACAAAGTTATCTCCCTTGTGTCTCGAAATTTATTCAATCCATCATTAAACGCTCTGTCATATTTATACTCTCACCGACAAGCTGGAGTGGAGGTGCCGGGCCTCATCAAGAATGGTGCATTCTGTAGGATGGCTCAACTTGGCTGATGGATCTACCGAAGGCGCAGATATTGTTGGTGAAAAAAAAATACTTGTTTTGATTGATGAATGCAGCATGCAGTTTCATTCGCCATTCATCCATTCTCCAACCAATAGCGTCAATGCGGGTCAATCAGATACATCATTTTCGATGCGCAGTAATCAAGGGCGCTTTACATGATCTCTTATGAACAAAATCAATCCTTTAGTTCTCTACTATCCTAATCACGTGAGCAATTATTCAGGGCCGCAATGTCTCTTTTCTCTTCCCTATTGAAGTTGTTCTCGTGCTTGAATATCTCAATGGCTTCTCTGATTAGTTTAGGAATGCTGCTGTTAATGTAAAATTATCTCCACCTAGTTAAAAAAAATATCGTGTTTTTAGAAAGAGAACTTGTTCTGCTACTGCTGACTTTTGTGTTTGTCCCAGTTTGCAGTTCTTTTTGTGTTCTCTTATTTCCTAATCCATCGAACCTTGTAAACGCCGGGTACTGATAAATGATCCCTCTGGTCTTTGATGGATCTCAGGCTCCCTTGGTTTTGTGCAAGTCGGTTTAAAAACAGATATAGTCTGAATAATCATCTTGTGGTATTACGTCATAAATCGTGACGTGTCCTGTATATGACACCGCGTCGTAAATAAGATTTTTTTTACTTAAAAAATTTACCTACGATTTACCTTTAATTGCAACTTTATTTTTGGGTTATGTTTTTCTAAAGGATAATTTACATTCGTCGCATATTTAAGCTGGAGCTTCAGCGTGTTTGAATAAAACTTTGATTGGAAAACAAGTTTTTTTTTTTTTAAAAGAAGAACATTTGCCTTTTGTGCTAACTATTAATTAATTTAAAGCTAGAATTTTGCTAAGCAACAAGTTCGAGAAATGTATTTGACGTTAACAAGAAATTTAGAACAATTTACGTCCTCTGATCAGTAACAAAAATGTGTATTCCAAAATCCTCAATGTTTAGATATATTATTAGATCTTGTTAGGTTTAATAATGTTTAATAAATACCTTCACAATAATTAAGTCTTTGCAGACCTCAAAGCAATAAAGTAATAAATTATTATTCTCTAGAATATGGAATGTTAGGATAGGTAAGTGTTTAGAGCGCCCTTATTCCTGTAAGCTTACTTGATAATTTTTTCTACCAAAGAAACTTGTAAACTTCAAAAAATCAACTTAAATTATGGGATAATTCTGAAAGTTATGCATCAGTTCTTTATTTAGGAAGGATTTAATTTGTTTAAGGTGATCTATACAATAAATAACAGCAAAAGCCTAAATTAGGTAACTTGTGTTCACATTCCACGCACAGAAAAGCCGTTGTCTAATGGAATTTCTTTTTGACGTCTCGTTCACGTCTGCGGAGGACATTAATAAAGGCTATGAGGAAATGTACAAAGTTGCGTCTCGAAATTGACTAATTCAATCATTAAACGCTCTGTCATATGTATACTCTCACCGACAAGCTGGAGTGGAGGGGCCGGGCCTCATCAAGAATGGTACACTTTGTAGGATGGCTCAACTTGGCTGATGGATCTACCGAAGACGCAGATATTGTTGGTGAAAAAAAATACTTGTTTTGATTGATGAATCCAGCATGCAGTTTCATTCGCCATTCATCCATTCTCCAACCAATAGCGTCAATGCGGGTCAATCAGATACGTCATTTTCGATGCGCAGTAATCAAGGGCGCATTACAGTACCTCTTATGAACAAAATCAATTCTTTAGTTCTCTACTATCCTACCCGCGTGAGCAATTATTCAGGGTTGCAATTCCTCTCTTTCCTATTGAAGTTGTTCTCGTGTTTGAATATCTCAATGGCATCTCTGATTAGTTTAGGAATGCTACTGTTAATGTAAAATTATATCCACCTGGTTAAAAAAAATATCGTGCTTTTAGAAAGAGAGCTTGTTCTGCTACTGCTGACTTTTGTGTTTGTCCCAGTTTGCAGTTCTTTTTGTGTTCCCTTGTTTCCTAATTCGTCGAACCTTGTAAAGTCCGGGTACTGATAAATGATCCATCTGGTCTTTGGTGGATCTCAGGCTCCGTTGTTTGTGCAAATCGGTTTAAAAACAGATAGTATCCATGCCTTTGTAGATAAGTCAGAGGTAAAAGGGGTCTTCCTGCATCTTTCTCTTTCGTAAAATAATCTCAAATCAAATCAATCAAATTTAAAATAAAGTTCTGTTCCCGTTCAGAAAATCGAGTTTTCATTTTAAACGATAATAAAACAATGTGTCAGACTGATAATGAATCAATGTCAAACATTTTTTTCGGCATTGTAAAGTGGCAGGTGGTACGCGACGTATGTTTATGACGTAATTTTGCTATTTCATTCAGTACACATGAGTCAGTGAGAATGGAAAATTATGACGAAATTCCACAAGATGATTATTCAAACTTTAGTATAATTCAATGTCGGCAGGGGTATTAGCCCTCAAAGTACATGTTTCTATTTGTTTCCTTCTTTATGTATAACTACAAGGTTTTGGAAGTGCCGAAAGCAGAGAAGTTTTCAAATTTTCAAATTGTAATTATACATGTGCAAATTTCGCATAAATTAATTAATCTCTGGTTGTATATAATTCTATATATATAAGCTTAATATTTTTTTGGGTTTTTAGCAGTGATTATTTTATTACTTTATTAATTCATTTTAATTTTTTTTTCATAAAGTCAGCTTTGAAACAAACAGTGTAATTCAATGCCGGTAGGGGTATTAGCCCTCGAAGTTGTTGTTTCTGTTTGTTTCCTTCTTAACAGCTGCAATATTTTTGGAAATATTGAAGGCAGATAAGTTTTCAATTTCCAACTAGTAAATATTGCTTTTATGCATGTCTTAAACTAGAGGTTTCATCGAAAAAGCTAAAAACTTTAATAAACTGCTTTCAACAGAAAGGAGATCAGAAGGAATATTCTGCCACAGACTATTAATCAGCGCTATACAGGGTGTCCGTTTTTTTAAGTTTAATCATGGGGATCTCGGTTATTTCAAGAGTTACGAAGAAGGTTAAATTAGACCACAGTTGCGCAATTATAAGTCTATAAAAATTATGTTTTTAAATTTCAATAGTTTCTTCTAGTTTCGGAAATATTCGAAAAAATCAAAATTTTGAAAAAGGGTTTTTATTTTTCTGGCCTTAATTTAAAGAGATAAGTAATTAAAAATAATTCACATTTCTTCATTCGCACTGTTCGATCTCTTGCAATCTCATGTAACCATCATCAACTTCATTTTTTAGAATGTGGTTTTGAATTTTTTTATAACGGATTTTTAATCTTTTTGCAATTCTGCAATCGGGATATACGATAATTAATAATTTTATCAACTTTCAGGTTAGATTTTGCTGATTTTGTGATGTGATTATTAAACAAACGCAGCTAATTTTAACTGCTGTGGCGCTTCAATTTAGGCAACTATTTATACAAATCTGTATTACTCACTTTGATGAGTACATTTGTTCAGGAGAAATTCTGTCTAGTAGTAAAGTTGGTGGAGATACCAAACTTGTGAAATAGTATATTTCATTAGGAGTACCGAAAATAGCCTTTTTCCGTGCGCGCGTGACAAATTTCCGTGTGAGGCGAAGCCGAGCACGGAAAGTCATGTAAGCACGGGAAAAGGCATTTCGGACGTGTAATGAACGATACTTTTCATTACGAGCCTCTGAAAACAATATTTGCTAAAAAGCCTGACAGAAATCAAAATCAACAAATCAAATAATAGAAGTTGTCAAAGATACTTGCTAAAGCTGAAGTTCGCAATTGGTGGCCGTCTTATTTTAATATAAGTAGTATATAACTGCGAACGGCAAATAAACAGCGCACGGAAAACGGTTTTTCCGTTCCCTTACGGCAAAGGTGTATTTTCTGTAAGTTAACTAGCCTGGAAAATGGTCATTTCCTGAGTAGTGTAATGAAAAAGGTATTTTCTGTGCTAATTCAGGTTTACTTTAGTTTCTCATGAATAAAAAAAACTATGTGTAAATAAAAGAGGGCAATATACCACTAGAAAAATTAATTAAAACTCTAAATGCGTTATCCGTTTGGTGATAGACATTTTAATCGTCGTAGTGTGTGAGGGATCAACCCAATGTGACTAAACTATCGGCCGATGATAGTCTGTGGTCAACGGTGGCCAAAAAGATCGTGACCCAACTTTATCAACAAATGTAAACAATCACCACAATATCAGCCAAACTTAACCTAAAACTTATATCTATTAAAATTATAGAGTTATTAATTGTCGCATATTACCGAACGCAGAATCGCAAGTAGATTCAGAATCCGATATAAAAAATCCAGGAAGGTTCCGGCCAAAAAACAGGACCAATTTTAAAGAAATATCAGCAAATATTTATTTGGTACATGTACTCCAACCTCTATGAATGTCACATTTCACAAGTGAGAGTCTCAGGACTGACAAGTGACAGGTGAATGTAGGTACTGCTGGCGCCATTTTTTTAAAAATATTGTCATAACCTTTTTTAATTGTCAAGGGCGATTTGTGTTTACTACTCTTTCGAAAAACCAAAACTTTTTTATGGGTTCTCGATTATTGTGGTTCATCGGAATCTATTACGGTTTACATAAATCTATTTTTTAAATAGGAATCTAGTGCGTAAAGATTTCATTCACTGGCAACACTGGCTCCGAGCCTTGTTTTGTTCCGATCTGTTGCGGCTTTATGAGGACTATAGTTATTTTCGAAGAATTATTCTCAATCTTGGTTATTTGCTTTTTCAAATCAACCGATTTTTATCAAATTATTGAGTTCACCAATATCTCACTAATGTGCAGATACCGATTTTTATTAAATTATTGAGTTCACCAATATCTCACTAATGTGTAGATAATACCCGAAAATTGCAACTTTTCGTTTGGGTTTGGGAACACCTCCCACACGAAAAAAATTACGAAAATCGGTTTTTGCTTTGCCATTCATATATATAATTAATTCATTTATTTTTTACATCTCGTTACATTTGAAGTCTTTATTTTTTTCATACCTATCTCCTATCAACGCATGTTGAGAAAATACGATAAAAATGGAAAAGTCAGATTTCCATTGCCTACTTGATGTCAATGATAAGTGAATGATTTATATTAACACTGATCCATGGAATTGTGGTTATTGTAAATTCTTTTGTTTTCAACCACATATGTAATGATGACATTTCTGTCTTTAAAATCTTGGAAGTGTCTCATTACTGATCTAGGACGGGAAGTAGTTACTTCCCATCCTAGACCAGTAATGCACATGCAAACAAAGCGCAGACATTTCAGGGAATAACAGAAACCCTGATTGTTGGTATTGCTCTGTACCACCCATCGAAATTCCGCCTCCTGAATGAAGATTTGAGCCAGAATAGTATATGCATAAATAATATTCAAAAACATTTTTTGATATTATGCAGAAAATGCTGTTGAAAATCAAATAGTATACATATACTCGATGGGAAGCTTCATTACTGTCTCGAGATTTTATTTTCTAGATATACTATACTTTGTATGTAATGTTAATATTCCCCTGTTTCCAGATATTATTGCATGGAACAGGACAGAATGTTTCGTTACATCGCTCTAGAGCTATGTCAAGCGACGTTGAGTGAATATATGCAAGGCCAGTGCGACACCACAACTATAAAACCTTTCGATATTTTAAAACAAGCCACTTCCGGACTAGCTCATTTGCATTCCTTAGATATAGGTAAATAGTATAACATCGGGTCTTTTATTTGTCGATAATTATTTTAACTTAGTGCACCGAGACATCAAACCTCACAATGTGTTAATCTCGGTACCAAACGCCAGAGGCCAAGTAAGAGTTTTGATCTCAGATTTCGGTCTCTGCAAGAAATTGCAGTTTGGTCGAGATTCGTTTTCGAGGAGGTCCGGAGTCACGGGAACCGACGGCTGGATCGCACCAGAGATGATGACCGGTAGCACCCGAACGGTCAGTAACATATTTTTATAATTTATTACTGTATGATTTAAGAAAGTGTTTTTATCGAGAAAAACACAGTGTGATCCAAATTGGTGATGCATGTATGGAGATTTTGTTTATCTTAATAGATACGGAGTCGGTTGAATGGGGAAAGCTCTAGAGATTTGAATGAGAAACTCTTCCAAATTGGAGTATCTCTTACTGTTTTACGGAAAAATGTGCAACACTGCATTTTTAACTCTGCCTGTAGTTTCTAAACCAAGACATAGGCAGTTATTTTGCAAATAAAACATTATTAAGGTAATACGCAAAAAATATACAATACAATGACGTATTCAGAAAAATCTACCGTGATCTGTTTTTGATTCACTAAATAAATAAATCACTAGATAAACTTCGTTAATTCTTATGCAACCTAACCCAGCCCAACTATTCTATTTCGATATTTAAAAGTAAGAAATTTACAATTCACTTTTATTCCCGCCAATGTAAATGTCATAATCGATCACCAACAATTAATGATCGTGAAGCGCAATTGACCATCCAGAACAGCTGATTTTGACAAAATTATTTGAGCGGCATACAAACAGTGTAGTCAAACATGCCGACTTTTTTCTGTGTTTATACGGAAATGATGAATAAGCATCAACAATTTAATGCCGTTTGTTCTTTTAGGGTGATATATCTTCATTAAAATAATATTTTTGTGTTGTTATTCGCATTTTATTAACATTATCTTGACCCTGATAATGTGAGATATGACTTGTAATCAGACATAAATAAATTATAGTATAAATAAAATAGTACAGTTTAATAATTATGAGGAGCATATTTGTTTTGATGTTTTAGGATTTTATTCAGTACTTCAGCTATAAAATTATAAATTCTGCCTTGAACCTTTTGCCTCAAAGAGACAGTTTAGGAATATACTACAAATAAATCTCAAATCAAACATGAAATATGATGATCAAGATCAAGTTTTAAGTTCCCTCTGATATTTAAATATGTTGGTCGGCCATATTGCCTTGGGGGGCAAACATGTCACAAAATGGCATAATTCTGGAATGGTCAGTAAACATGCGCAGTGAAATCTTTTCAGCCATCTGAGAGATTTGATAGCCAACTGGGGAGTTACACTCGATCTATTGTGAGGGATCTATTAGATGTTCTCCGTATATAATAAAATCATACATGGCTAATGGGACCAAAAGATATATCGCTGAAAAGGAATTTTCTATCCTATGATCTAAATCTCTTCCTATGATGCGAAAAAACAAGATGGCGAAAAAAGTTATTATATTTAACTCGAAAACTGATAGCGATAAATTTTTTCTGAATGCGTCATTGTATGTACTTAAGAAAGTGCCCTAATAGTGTTTTATTTTCTAAACTACGTTTGTCTTGATTTAGAAACTTAAGGACTGTTTCATTTTTTTCCTAAAAACGATAAGAGGTAGACCAATTTTAAAACCGGGTAACTTTTCCTATTAACCAGCCATAAATTAAGATAAACAAAATCTTCATACATGCATCACCTGTATACATGACACGCAGTGTTTTATAAGATCTGCAATCTATTTCAGACAGCTGCAGTAGACCTATTTTCCCTGGGTTGTCTTTATTACTACGTCTTGTCGAACGGCGCCCATCCATTTGGGGATGTGCTCCGTCGACAGGCGAATATTTTATTGGGTGAGTATGACTTGGACCACCTTCAGAGTACTGATTGGGAGAAGGAGCTCCAGAGGCCGCTAATCGAGGCATTATTATCGTCGGAGCCGCAAATGCGGCCTCCATGCAGTGCTGTGCTGTCACATCCGATGTTTTGGAGTAGCCAAAAAGTTTTGGCGTTTTTCCAGGACGTGAGCGATCGTGTCGAGAAGGCAGAATGGGACGATTCTGTATTGCAAGCTCTTGAACACAACGCTTTGCCAGTGGTAAAACACGACTGGAGGCTGCACATTCATGAGGAAGTAGCCAAAGATTTAAGGAAATACAGAACTTATAGAGGAGAAAGTGTGAGGGATCTTTTAAGAGCACTGAGAAACAAGGTAATTTTTATGTCTTGTAAAGTATTTGAGTTCACAACTAGAGAACTTACAGAAACATCATTTTCGAGAATTAACCAGAGAGGCGCAAAAATCTCTAGGCGACATTCCGGAGGCCTTCACTGGTTACTGGACCAGTCGATTTCCTTTGTTGTTAGTTCACGCTTACATTACAATGCAGTGCGTTGCCAGTGAAGTCACTTTTCAGAACTACTACGACAAATCGTATAGATATTCTTTAGAAAAGTTTAGATGTCAGATTGACAAATACACAAGTTTAAACCCCATAGTCCTACCTGAGGACGCGAGCTTGGACCATTTCGAAAAACGCAGACCAACGACATTTTTTGTTGATTCGTACAAGGGTTCTAGCGCCCGCAGTAGCCCTAAGAGGGGTCAGAAAGTCGAGACGTTGCAAGAAAATGGGGGACTGTATAGGAACCTAAGCCAAAAAGTGGTAGATTTAAGCGATATAACTGTTAGTGTTAAGGAAAATCGAGAGCAGGGTACTGTTTATGTTCCTCCTCAGAAGAGGGAGAGTTTTCCCTTGAGAATGCGGTCCAAGAAGAAGAAGAAAGTGGACGAACCTTTGACTTGGAATATTCTGGAGTAGGCTAAAAATGGTGGGAGGTAGAATGCTTAAATGTGACATCGTGAAATTGTCTCGTGGAAGTAAGAAACAACTAACCTGCTGTTGTCAATAAGAGCACGCCTTATTGACAGCGGTACTGTTAGCTACAGTTTTGTAGTTGTTTTGTAGATATACAGGGTGATTCAAACCGCTGCTTGGTGGATAACGTCGCAGAGATACCTTTGGTAATCAGAATTAAGATTATTTAAGGTATTACGTATCGAACGGTTAATTAGCTCATTGTGCCATACTGGAAATCTTCTTTCAATTTTTGGCATTCAAATTCAAATTGAATGTTTTATTAATAATATTTGATATACAGGGTGTCAATTTGAAAACTTTCAATGCGAATATCTCTGAAAGTAAAAAAAAAATAGAAAAACGCAATTTGGTGCAAATGTTGTAGAGGTAGGGGGAACTAGAATTACCATATATTGGTTGTGGGATCAGTTACTCCTTAAGCCCCATGCAGACCAACCCCAAAGTTTTAAATAGCACTACTCCTTTTATGAAAGTTGAAAGAAATTTATTTTCTGCGAAGTATATTAGTGATCGAATTTTTTTTAGCTTTTTCAAGAGCGCTTTTTCGAGAAAACTCTAGTTTAAAGTATGCAAAAAAGCAATATTTACAACTTGGAAATTGAAAACTTATCTGCTTTCTATATTTCCAAAATATTCCAGCTGTTAAGAAGGAAACAAACTGAAACAACTACTCCGAGGCCTATACCCCTACCGGCATTGAATTACACTATTTGTTTCAAAGCTTATTTTATAAAACAAAATAAACATATTGAAATGAATTAATAAAATAATAAAAAATCACTGCTAAAAAGCAAAAAAGAAATAGATACTCCCTTTTTGTGATACTCAAATTAAAGGTCCTTTTGAGTAGTATTTACCTGCCCAAAATTTTTGTTTTAATTTAATAGAGGGTCGAACAAAAAGTACAATTCAAATAAAATAAATTGTGTTTTTGTGAAATTATATGTTTAATGTTTTACGCTAAAAAAAGGATAGTAATATTTTTGGCTCCAAATATTTTAAGTAGTAAGTCAGGTTTCAGTAAGGGTGACTATAGTTTAAACCCTATCTGAAGTTTAAGCTCTAGATTTGACGTATATTAGCTTTGCTTATCTGCCAAAATCTTTCGGTAAACCTCAAACTGAACTGGTAAAAGTCGTTCTAAATAAACATGTGTGACATTGTACTTCAGTCACAAGCGGTCGAAGTAAAATAACTTGAAATGAATTAAATATTTAATTTTCTTAATCCGATATCAAACATGGTTTACAGTATGGCTGAAAGAATTCAGATAATTTATAATTATGGTTCTGAAAATAATTGTGCCTCAAGGACTGCTACAGTATTTAATGAAACTAATCGTGAAAAAAATGTAAGGCATACTTACGTGAGACAACTCAAGATTCTCAAGTCTGAAGCCACAGGATTGGTGGCAAAGAAGAAAAGAGTTCAGCGTAGAGTACTTGATAAAGTAGAAGTATTAGGACATTTTGCTAAAAATTCTACTATGACTCTAGCTAGGGTAAGGTTCACGAATAACAGGAATTAGTCATAAGTCTGTTTGTCAGGTACTTATGTTAAATCATTTCTATCCATACAAAATGCAAATATTTCAGGAATTGCGTAAAGACGACTGGAGAGGAAGGAAATTACAGAGAAATTGCCCATTAAATACTTGTTTTAGCGACGAATGCTCATTTTCTTTAAATGGTTCTGTAAATAAACACAACTCTAGATACTGAATGATGACAATCCGCATGTTTTCAGGGAAGAACACGAAACAGTACCCAGAAAAAATAAATGTGTGGGTGGGAATATTGGGCGAGACTATCGTTGAGCCTTTATTTATTAATGCTACCTTAATGGCGATACTTACTTGGAAATAATATGTGTGCTTTGTGTCCTTTTCAATACGATGGAACTGCAGATAGCGGGTGTAGGACAATTAAACAGCTACTTCACAGTTGCGAATGCGCCAACGTTTCGATCTTTATTTAGATCTTCTTCAGGGCTAAAAGATATGGTAAATGAACATTCTATAAAAACACTCAATGCATGAACAAAATTATTAAAAGACATCGATCAAAAATACACATAAGTACATCGATAAAAATGCATAAAAGTACATATTTACCAATTAAAAAATTAAAACATTAAAAAACAAATTTAACAGCTAACAAATACACTTAACTTTCTACAATAAAGACATAAACCGTGCATCTGTACGTGCCTATTTTCTCAAAGTGATAGACGGTATACTCTGATAAATAGTGGATTTGCTTACCTTAATTCGGTTTGAGAAGCATGTCACCTAAGCTACATGTATGTCTTTTACCGGACATAACATTAAAACAATGATTAATCCACAAACAGGCAACGACCACACGAGTTCAGGACAAAACGAAACATCAACCGCCAGGGACAGCGTAAACGATGGAAAGATATTAGTTCTCCTATCACCAGTGGGCGGAATACTATTATGGTCTTTTTTATATAAAGGTGCCTTTTTATATAAATGTGTAAGGATATCTTTTAGCCCTGAAGAAGATCTAAATAAAGATCGAAATATTGGCGCATTCGCAACTGTGAAGTAGCTGTTTAATTGTCCTACACCCGCTATCTGCAGTTCCATTCCATTACTTGGAAATGTTAGAAAACAGCATTCAACCTCTTATTGTCGGAGAAATAGAAAATCAGTTAGATATTAATGGGGGTGGGAAGTTAAACGCAAGTTTAATACATTTTCAACCATTTTTAAGTAATACGTTTCCACATTATTGGATTGGGAGAAGAGGTCCAATAGAAAGGCCGGCAAGATCACCAGATCTAACGCACCTCGACTGTTTACTCTGGAGTCACTTGAAGACTATTGTATTTAAAACACAACCAGCTTAACTGGATGATCTTCGGCAAGGGATTCTTACTGAATGTGCATCAATTCCGAGAGAAACGTTTCAGAATGTAAGAAATGAGTTTGAAATAGATTATATTTTTGTTTAGCCCAAAATGGAATACATTTTGAGTATCTAATTAAATAAAATAGCATTTTATAAAAATCTCAGTTTATTTTATTTGAATTGTACTTTTTGTACGACACTGTATTAAATTGAAACAAAATTCTTGTGCAGGTGAATATTACTCAAAAGGACCTTTAATTTGAGATATCATAAAAGGAGATGTACCATATAAAATTTTGGGGTTAGGTGCATGGGGCTTATAGGGTCACTCCCCCACAACCAAAATATGGTAATTCTAGTTCCCCCTACCTGTATAACGTTTGCACCAAATTGCATTTTTCTAATTTTTGCTTTCAGAGATATCCGCATTGAAAGTTTTCAAATTGACACCCTGTATGTTTTGCGTCCATTTACCAAGTGGTGAATAGCAGGTGTAGGACATAAGCAACAAGTCACGTTTGTGAAATGGCCAACGTTTCGACTTTTATTGCCAGGTTCGATTCAAAACTAGTGCCGCCCGTGTGCAAATCGATTTTGGCCTCCCCTAATTATCAAAAATAGCTCTAATGTCGAACAAAAAAAAACTTATAGCTTTATTTAGAACACACAAATGTAAGAAGATGAAGTTTAAATTAGGAAGAAAAAATTTAGCAACACAATAAACATGCAATACAATTATGCACTTGCCTTTGTCACTTTGGCAGCCGCTAACCTGATATTAGTTCTTGAAAATAAATTTATTCACAGGTATCACTTTCTATTAATATAACAGCTAAATTAAAAAAAAAAATTATTTGGACCTTTCGGTGAAATCGCTCGCTATTTCTAAACTCTTCAGCGTTATTCAAATTCGCCGCTTCCCATTCGGATCGCGTAGACCGTAAGACGTATAAATGCGGTTAAATTAGGGTAAAGTAGCGCACTTGCGTGCAGATCATAATACCATTTTAAAGCTTCCAAAGTTTTCACTATTTCCGGGCATATTGAAAAAAAAAAAACGAAATTTATGAAGATGGTTTTGGACAATTGGAAACGTTGGACTACAAATTAAATACCTAATTCCGTCTTTTCTATAGCAGAAAAAGTACCCATGAGCAATTTATGTGTAATTTATTTTAAAATAACCCTTGAAATTAATTTTGGAAATATTGAAATGTTATTACGATCTGCGCCCAAATGTGTAACTTTGCTTCAATTCAACCGAGTCTGTATATCTTACAGTTTACGAGATCCTAGTGACAGGCGCTGAATTCGAATAAACCTCTATTTGTAATATTTTATTGTCACATTTTTTCACGTAAAATTTCTGGTATGTGAACGTAAGATGAAAATTTTTGGCAGCCCCTAAATTTGGCTGCACGTGGTTCTTACACACGTTTGTCTATAGGTATGATTGCCCCCGTTTATTGAGGTCTTCCTCAGGGCTCTTTCAATAACCGAACATTGACAAACTACGCTTATTGAAAGAGCCCTGAGGAAGACCTCAATAAAGATTGAAACGTTGGCAATTTCACAAACATAAATATTTGTTTTCCTAACAAGTGCGCAAAGTAACACTTTCATGCACGCGACTGCCGTGGGCAGCAGTCAAGTGCGCGAAAGATACTGCGCAAGAATTAGGAACAACATTTTTTCTACAACCGTATAAAAGTCCACCTGCCACTAATATGGGACATCTTTAACGATTTTATAAATGATTAAACTTCACAGTTCTTTTCTGCTACCCCCGTATTGACTGCGTGCGCGAAAGACTTTTTTTCACGTGCCATGCGTGTTCGGCAACGTGCTATGGCAACGAGTAACTTTTTTTTACTCTCCTATGAGCGACGTGCGAGAAAGATAACCATGAAAATATGTGTCAGTTTGCATACTGTCAGTAATGCGCGAACCGTGTCATATCTTGACGGTGGTAAAAAAAGTGTTATTTATGAGCTAAATGGTTATTCACCTTTTTCAAATTAATAATATTGACATACCCTGTGCTATTAATCACCTATTTTTAATAATTTAGACTTAAGTAAACTGCAAGTAAATTCCATTTTATTTTATTACGTCACCCGTCGACAAATTCAGTATTCTACCTCACATATACCTTATGATCACAATTTACTATAGGTTAAGTACAATTATATTTTTTAAATATATACTTATGTTATGCCGGATTTATACCTCTAAATTAAGAATTAAACTAATTTTCATTTACACTAAATTAACACTTGTTAAAGTTAAATGTCAGGTCGTCTTTAGTTCGACCCGTTTATACTTCCATTTAATAATTAGTAATGAAAGTCTAAACAGATCTACCTAAAGGTACACATTTAACTTTGACAAGTGTTAATTTAGTTTAAATAAAAATTAGTTTAATTCTTATCATTATAAAACTTCATCTAGGTGGCTGTGAAATGTCAAAAGAAAAGGATGGAGAAACAAAAGTCCATTTATTTTAATTATGTCATCTTTTTCTGTCAAAATTTCATAGCCTGCTAAAGTTTTATAATGAACACCCCGTATAAACTAGGCATTAACTTTTATTAATATTATTTTTTTTTGTGTTGACACTTTCTTACTGTGATATGTACTTTTATGGTAGGCACCTATAAATTTGTTGATATATATATATTTGTTTTCCTTTTTGCATTGCATTGAGAGATATAATTTTATTCCAATTTTATTATTATTGGTAGAGAAATAAACTACTATTTTAAAGTACTTTATCAAAATATTTTATTATTTTACTCCTAATCGGAATAGCTTTGCATTTTTTTAAAACCAAACTAACGCGTTAGATATCACAGGTAGCCTTTTTGTTTTCTTCCATTAATATAATTTTGAATCAGCATTATTTTTTTTACTTTACCCCCCAGCAACAAGCTGATGTCGCAGTTACATTATTAGGGGAAAATATACGTACCGACCTTGTGACGGCCCCTTGCCAATGATGGCCCTCTTTGTAATTTTTTTAAATGAAATTGTTGGTTGCCTATGTCTATCATTGTACTTGTTGCCCGCCTACAACTCAGTCGACAGTGAACTTTTCATGGTGAACATCGTGTTGTTAAAGTGGTGCTAGCAGAAAAATGAATTCGGTAAGTGCTGCTATTATAATAATGTATTTTTTCTACAAACGCATTAAAAATTCAACTTTTAACACCCTAATAAATTGTTAAAAGTAACGTTTTAAGGCAGTGTTCAAAATAAACTACTTTTTTTTTTCAAGCGGGCTAAAAGTACGTGATTTTTTTTCTCGATACGCACACCTAAAGTGGGCTTTCTACTCCTGAGACCAAAAAAGTAGCAAAAAAGTCCTAGGCAGTAAAAGTAAAGTCAAAAGTCACCGCTACTGTCATGGTGGCGCATATATAAACCATCTTATTGCCATCTTTACATTCTTGTTGAAAAAACAAAGGATAGGAATACTCTCAGAGCGTTCTAGAGCACCACCCGAAACCGTTTTTAGTCGAAATCGCATAAGTTCTCGAATTCTGTTAAATGTCGTTGGTTGTCATGCGCGTTATCATATTTATCTGTCAATGTGAAAATTGCAAAATTGAATCACTCTGAAATAGACTTTCCTGCATGCTTGGAAAAAAAATAGTATATGTTACTCGGAGTAAAAGGTCTTTTTGTGCTTCGCCCAGTTGCAGGCCTCAGCTTCGCTTCGGCCTTCAATCTCTGGGCTCAGCACGAAAAGACCCACTTTTACTCCTAGTGACATAATCTACTATTTTTTCAAGCGGACTAAAAGTACGTCATTTGTTTTCTCCATACGCACACCTAAAGTGGGCTTTCTTGTCCTGAGACCAAAAAAGTAGCAAAAAAGCCCTAGGCAGTAAAAGTAAAGTCAAAAGTAACCGCTACTGTCATGATGGCGCATATGCAGTGTGTCCCAAATTGGTCTTCCATGTATTGGGATCTCGGAAACTATAGGAGGTACGAAGTCGGTTAAATGGGGAAAGGTGTATACAATTATGTTAGTAATGTAATAAAAAAACGGGGTGGCTGTAACCAATCGGGTTTTTGAGAAATTTTGGGAAAACCAAAATGGTGCTTTTTTAAAAAAATGTAATAAATCCTTTATTTTAAAAGATAATCGAAATTTGTGGAAACATTTCTGAAGCAACTTTTTGAATAGAATACGCCTGTAAAGGTAAAATTTCGATACAACGTTTCGGTTTTCTGGAACCCTCATCAACTTCTGCTTTTCTTATAACGGCCATATTGGATTTTTATACTTGTTTACAGGGGAAAATAAATGCTTTCAGTAATGTATAACAACCCTAGTGAGATTTTATGGTATTTTAAAAAATCAAGAAAAATGTAGTTTTTAGGTACTAGTAGAAGCCATGGATTGCACTTGACAGTATTATGTAGTTATATCGCGAATGCTTAAAAACAATATCACAATGGCGGTAGAGGTCACAGGGCAATATTTGTTGAATGCAGAGTTCTTAAAAATTAAATTGAAACAGCTGAAAATTACTTAAAGTGAGGGAAATTTTGACATGCGAGAATTTCATTTCTAAGAAAACAAAGATGCTCAAATTTCTAAAGATCTACGAAGGAAAATACGCGGAGCGAGGAACGACTTCAGCATGGTTTAAAACTATTCTTCAAGTCTTGAAGTCTATAAATTTATTATATTATTATATCGCATAGGTTCTCGAATTCTGAGTGCGTCGGTTAAATGTCACGCGCGTCATCATCTTTATCTGTCGATATGATTTTTATTAATTTAGTATTGATGATAAAGCTACAAATTTTTAGTTTACCATAACCATTGGTTATAATTTAATACCATTAAAACCATTGAACATTGAAAACTATCATTTTAACACATTCTATTTATTTTAAAAATAATATATATCACTAATTGGGTAAGTACCTAGACCCGCTTAAAGAGGATGGTGGTCTCGAGCGCTCTGAGAGTACTCCTATCCTTTGTTTTTTCAATAAGGATGTAAAGATGGCAATACACTCAGATCGGTCTGTTTTCATCTACTGTTCAAATAATTTTGGTGAATGAAAATCGTTTATATATGCGCCACCATGACAGTAGCGGTGACTTTTGACTTTACTTTTACTGCCTAGGACTTTTTTGCTACTTTGTTGGTCTCAGAATTAGAAAGCCCACTTTAGGTGTTCGTATGGAGAAAACAAATAACGTACTTTTAGTCCGCTTGAAAAAAATTTTTTTTTTATTGCAAAATGTGCGCCTTCCATAGTAATCAAAACTTATAAAATTTCAATAAAATATCTCTTACGCTTTCGCAATAGTCAATACATATGCATTTTCAAATTCTAATTTCAACACCCTGTAACTTTTTAACGAAGCTCGATAGATAATACAATTGTGTGAGAGACCGCCCTTAAAATCGACCAAAGATTATGACATTTTATTTTCGACCACCCATTATGACTCACCCCGTATTCTTATTTTCTGTACCTAATTCAGTAATCACTTTTGGAAAACTCCCTTGATGAGAAACAATTTGTAGATAATGCTGTCGATCCAAGAAATAAAAATAATAATCTGTCAACTTTTACGACGAATTACGACAATTTTAAAAATATACTAACGAAATTTTCATCTCTGTATAAGTTCTAATGCCTGAAAAACAAAAAAATGACAAAGACGTCTAGAGATTTTGATGTTGGCTATCTGCGACGGCATCACTCAATCTCTCTTTGCCTCTAGAAAGGTTATTTTATTTAATATTGCTATTATATGTCACGAGTATCAACAATAATTGTATCATATTTTTTTAATGCTAGTTCACTAGAAAAAACTGCACTTATTTTAAAATTTTTTGAATGAGAAACAATCCGCAGACAATATGTTAACAAATGAGGGAAAACACATTCAGAATCTTGACCATTAGTGAAACATCTTTTGGACTTCCATTGTGTTTATTGAGTTTTTTACACGACGTTTCGAGCAGTAGAATCTCTGCTCGTTTTCAAGTGAAACTGAGCATTAAGCTCGAGGCTACTTGCTTATGTGCTAACATAGCTAACCACGCCCACCATTCCTAGGATCGTCGCCACTGTAGCGCGCCAAGCGTCCAGAACTTGTCCGCCGTATCAACGGATGCCATACCGAAGAGACGTCGCAATTTGGTTTACTAAAGACGCCCTCATTGCTTCCAATGAATACTGCTTCCTTAAACTTCTTTCGTTTATTCCAATGCTGTTCCCTACGCACAATTTTGGCTTCCGACCACTTAATATTATGGTGTTCGGACCAAGCGTGCTCTGCAATTCCCGATTTTGATGTTTCTCCTCTTAACGTATGAGTTGTGTGTTCCTGAACTCTTACATGCAAAGGAACCTTGGTTTCTCCTATGTACGGCATGCCACACTCACACGGGATCTGATATATACAATCTTTTTGTTGATTTGAGTTTTCCGGTTTGGTTTTAGAAAGTATGCTTCTTAATGTATTTTCAGTTTTGAAAACCGTTCGTATGTTGTACTGTTTCGCAATGCGTCGAAGTTTCTCTGAAATTCCTTTTATGTATGCTATAATAAGAAGTTGAGGTTGGTCCTCGCTGTTTGGCCGAGGCTTTTACTTTTACATTCCGTAAAACTCCTTAAGATAGTCTTTTCCGTATAACCATTTTGCATCAAATCGTGTTTAATATTAAGTGGTCGGAAGCCACAATTGTGCATATGGAACAGCATTGGAAGAAACAAAAGTTTAAGGAAGCAGTATTCATTGGAAGCAATGATGGCGTCTTTAGTAAACCATGTTGCGACGTCTCTTCGGTATGGCATACCAGTTGATACGGCGGACAAGTTCTGATCGCTTGGCGCGCTACAGTAGCGACGATTCGGCCAATAGGAATGGTGGGCGTGGTTAGCTGTGTTAGTACATAAGCAAGTAGCCTCGAGCTTAATGCTCAGTTTCACTTGGAAACGAGCAGAGATTCCACTGCTCGAAACGTCGTGTAAAAAACTCAATAAAGACAATGGAAGTCCAACATGTTTCACTTAATAGTATCATTGTCTACCACCTTTAAACAGTCTTCACCATGTTTCCAGACTACAACGTTTTACAAATATCAGCAACAAAACTCCTTACCTGAAAACGATAAGGAAAAAGAAGCATATTGCGAAATGGCAGAACATTAAAATTTTGCAATTTTTGCATCACTTTGTTTCACACCCTATATAATAAAGATAATGTCGGTTTTTTTTTCAAAATTATTCCCTTCCTTAATCTAGAGGAAATGAGGTTTCAGACCGTGCAAATTGTATTTAAAAGAATTCATTGCCTAAAAAATTACAGCTGATTGAAAATTACACGAAAAATTGCTTGTGCCGAACTTTAAGTTGAGCAGTTTATATGGATTTACTTCAAACTTTTTTGATTGAGCACATGCTGATGCTCAAGTTATGACTATAAAGATGAATACAAATCTTTCGATCTTCTTCTAAACTGAACCCATAAGAGTGTCTCTATTCAAGGTCTGACAGTATGCTGTGAATAGTAGTATATTTCTTTTTCTTCGGCGATTAGTCCAAATTAATATGAAAAGATACTTTGTTTGGTGCCTGCAAAATACAATAAGGAAAGGTGTGCATAAAAGTTGTTATGAAATTACTTTTAGAGTGGCAATTATTTATACATTATAAGAATAAGATAACAAAGTGTATTTACAATATTTCCAAGTTTAATTATTTTGGTCAAGTTTTTAGGCTCATTTCTAAGTTATTCTTTCCATTTACTACCTCGCGCTCGACATCATCTTTCGCCTTGGTTACTGATGACGATTTAAATCCTGGATCATTCCATATTTGCTCCTTTCCAGTCCCAAATATTAGGTAAACCAAATTAGTAAACGCAAACACACCGAAGGTAATCCAGAACACCAGCCTCCATTGAACCAGGGTGTGCTACAAATTTCAGAGTTTTTGTCAAATGGTAGCAAAGCGCATTTGTCACTTACGTCTTCAGTTAAGGCTCCGGCTAAATAAGGAGTCACAATGCCACTAGTTGCTCCAAGCCCGTTGATGATAGCCATAAGCGTCCCCGCGAAATTGGGGCTGAGATCGAGGGCATTCACTTTCATCCCGCAATAATAGCAACCCATAAAGCCCATCGCTATTGTGAACATCCATACTGCTAACATTCTATCGCAACCTACGTACGAGGCCACTAGTATAAAAACTGCAGGACCCATTGAAGCTAGACAAAAAAAAATAACCTAAACATCTCTGAAATAAATTATGGAAAAATTACCTAATGACGTAAAGAACTTTCTCGAAAATGTCAATCCCATAATGTTTTTCTTGACCAGAAAATCGCATAGCCAGCCAGATCCCAAGGAACTGAACCACATAACTATATAAGGAACTGAAGACCATATTCCGTTTTGAGAGACGTTGAATTTCAGGACGTCTTTCATGTATTTGGGAAGGTCTGTGACCATGGTAAAGAAGCCCCAGTCGTGGCCAACTTGCGTAATCACTAACGCCCACATGGGCACTGAAGTCAGTATAGCTTTCCATGGAATCGGTAGTGTACTGTTTGAGACTCTAGCTGCGAACAGAAATAGTTAATTTCCTAACAAGTGCGAAAAGTTAATTTTGTTGCACGGCTGACTGAACTAGCCGCAATTCAAATTTATCTTTATCAGAGCAGAAAAACTGAAAGTTTGTGGATGTAGACCAAAAAGAGTTACTTCACATTTATGCAATACTCGGCCTTTTGATCTTTAACCTATGAACATCCTCAGGGCTTTTTGAATACACGAGTACGGAAAACAAACACTATTTTTTATCAAAACTTGGTGATGTTGCAAATTAATTAAACTTTTTCATTTGAAATATGATTAGTTCAAACTTAAATTAGTACGTAATTCAATTCAACAAATAAGTTATCAGTCAGAATTAAAAGGTAAGTTGAAAACGATCCTATATATATTCTTTTTTATCAACATTGATTTAAAATTACATAATTATTGGTACACTGAGCTTTTAGTGTTTCAATTAACATACATATTAGATTGACTCTTTAGCAGAGATTGAAAATGTAGGTCTGCGGCTGGAACTAATTAGAACAAAAATTTAAGTTAGTATTAAATAATATCGCCTCAACACAATTTCCTAACCCAATGATTCGCAGTTTTTTTAACTGACGAATAAATCAACTAAAATTAATTGAAACTGAATATAGTAACCCCATTTGGCATATATGAAATCAATAAAGATTAAAGTGTAAATTGAAAACAACATTTATTTTATATCAAGATTTATTTAAAAATCTAGAATCGGTGTGCTTAATACTTCAATAATTATTAAAATTTTGTCTTAGTCTACCTTTCTTACAACTTACAATAAACAAAAAAATCTCATTTGGTCAATTTTGAAAAAAAGTCATTCTTTTAAGCTATTTTTGATCGGAATGAGACGACTTCACGCAAAGCACGTTCTAAAAGTGCCTACAAAATCGGCCTCCAATGGAGTCTATCTCCGAAACTATGGAACCTACGGGACATTCATTGGTGGGAGATAAAAAAGGACATAATAGAGAACAAGAATTCGTTGGATTTACTCCAATGGGTCCACTCTTCTAAAGTTACCATCGGTCCAAATTGAAAACTGAGAAAAAAGTATAAACCACATCTAAAAACTTTTTTTTTTGTTGTTTTTGATCGTACTGAAGGGTATATAGATGAATAGTTTTATTGGTGTACGATTGTTTGTACTTGTTTCCAAAAATGAGAGGATTTCTAATCCTGATTTTCCATCCTACATTTTAACCATACCTATGTTTATTTCTTATTGCATCATCAGGTTCGTAAATGTGGAGTTTGTTAATATTTTTGAAATTTTATAACACCTGTAAAAGAACAAAAATTGGAAAAAGAAAAAATCATGTTGGGCAACCCGGCGACACAAGTTTCCGCTTATTTTCTTCATAAGTCAAAGTATGAGACATTTGTTTCCTTGTTTAGCAGCTCAAATAGTCAAAACTTTTACATTTTTTACTTTGAGAGGTAGTATTCAAGATAGAACGAAATCATTTGCTATTTCGTATTTTTGTATATGACGGTCTAAAAAGTGACACTAATTTTAGATTTTTTTAGAAATTAAAATTTTTTGACCATTAGGTTATAGCAAATAGGACATCATTGGATAGATTTATAAAAATTATTGATACGAAAAAGTAAAGTGTTTTGTTATATCTTAAACGGTTTGGACAACCCCCAAAGTTGAAGTTTTGACACATAGGGAACAAAGGAAGAAAACGTTTTACAAAATAATTTCTGAAGCCAACACAAATGTATATTTATATTTATGTGGTGTCCTTTAAAAGAAAATACTTTAAATTATATTTGTATGCTTTTTTTTCCAAACTAACCTGATTGTTAGTTTACCCTGTCCCCCTCCCCGCCCTAGGAGCCTACGTAAACCCGTTTGGGTTTACGTAGGGCACAGTACCCATAGACAAACAAAAGTAATAGGAAAATTCTTCAAACGTTTTTTTAACGTTTTTTTTTGTCAATGAAAGAATGGAGACTTATTTAACGAAAAACCAAATATTAACTAAAACTTGCTTATATTAACGTTTTTTTAACTGTGATTTTAAGCAATACCATTTCAACAAAAACCCATCAAAATTAAATAAAACTTGTAACTTATGTCAACGTTTTTTTTAATGTTGATTTTAAACAGTATCAATTCAACGAAAAATCAAACAGGTTAAAATCAACATGTAACGTAAAATCAATCATATAAACCACTAATCAACGATGATTAAACGTGCGAGTGTTCATTGGGTTGCATCTTGGAATTTAAACGCAGCCTTTGGCATAATTTTGATTTCGAATACCTTCCTGTAACACATTATTTTAAAGAGAATTTTTGACCTACGAACTTCAATTTGCAAGCCTTGAGGATTAGAAACAGGCATGATTATTAACCTCTTTCATTATTAGGGCACTCGGTTGTTAAAAAAATAACAGTTGCTATTAACTTAAGTATTTGAGAAAGAACGCACCTAATTCCCGGTCTAAATACTGCTTCTCCTTGTCGCTTATAAATGGATGGCTTTGTGGATCAGAGTAACATAGAAGAACCCAGAGGATGAACCAAATTACTCCCAGTCCGCCGAAGAAATAGAACACCGACGCCCAATCTTGGGTGCGCCTAATCAGCTCCCCACTAATTGCATTGCTAAGTATGGTACCTAAAATTTAGTAGTTCAATATTGTTTTTGAATTAAACTTAATCGGTCGCAATTTACCAAACTGACTCCCTGCGTATACAATACTACCAATGGTAGCTCGTTCTTTCAGTGGAACCCATTTCGCAAGAAGAGCAGTAAGTGCCGGATAAGTGGTACCCTGAAAATTATTCTTGTGGCATTATGTTAGAAGATTTTGAGTTAAAGAGGAACTTTGGGATAAAATTCAAAGAGAATATGCATAATAGGTACCTAATCATTTTTCCAACAAGGGTGAAAGGTCAGTCTTCGGTTATACCAATTGGTAAAGTTCTTCAGATTTATTATTAAAATTGTCTTCTTTGCGCTTTCAACTTCAGATACAGTTATGTTGATTTTACGGTTTGGGATTACAGGCATAAGATACCATCTATTTTTTTTTAAATTTTTGCTTTAAATTTTTGCACTAAGAAAAAAAACTCGAAAATGTGAGAATACTGCGAGAGTCAGGAAAACACTAAAGGTGAATTTATACACAAAATAAAATAAAATAACGAATAAGATAAAATTAGAAATGAGTTGGTTTCATGTATACCCCTATTAGCGTTCATGCACCAAATAACATAAATCTAATTTGGTGCATGAACGCTAATAGGGGTATACATGAAACCAACTCTTATTTCTAATTTTATCTTATTCATTATTTTATTTTATTTTGTGTATAAACCCACCTTAACAAGAACAATATAAGATGAAAAAAATATGGAATTTTGACGTTCGGAGTAGTGAATGTCAAAGACGTCAAAAATTAAAAAAATTGACAACCAGAGACTACCAGGGGAGTTACAAAAACACTCACAATAAAAAGATGTGAAATACATATTAACCTATGAAAACGATTTAAGAAATAAGTCAAAATTGAAAGAGAAGCTCTGTTTTAAATTACACAACAAAAGTCTAGATGACAAAAGAAAAAATTTAAGAAACTAGAATCAACAGAGGAAAAGAAAGAAGCCTTCTTCGACAGAACACTAAAAGACCAACTGAAAAATAATTAATCCCTGTAGAGTATATAGAGTCTAGAAAATAATCTCTAGAAACACAAAGGTGGGAGAAAACATTGAAATAAATGAGGACCTCACTAAAAAAAGCTAAGACGTCGTTAAAAAGCAACAAGCAAAACAAAGCAATAAAGAACACTAATGAGAGTAAGCCAAAGATGAACAAAAAAACGTGGCAGAATGCCAACCAATCGGCGGGGACAGATTTTTAACGGTTATTAAAATTTATAATTTATTGACCTACCTCCAGACTGAACCAGAAATGTTTATTTGAACATAATTAGAAAGTTAATAGAATTTGATAGACCAAATAATAACAGGAGCAATCAAAGAACAACAAATTTGCAAATTTAAAAAATTTGTAAATTTGTTCACAAATCTTAATTCATATGTGAAATACGCCTTCATAATTAGGAACAAGAAAGTTAAGTGACTTGAAAAGTTTTGAAATTGAATAAAGGCAATCATGCCTAAATCTCTCTCTCTCTCTCTCTCTCTCTCTCTCTCTCTCTTGGAACAACAAAGCTGCGGAAAACATTGAAACATTAAAAAAAAAATGGATAACCAAAAAAAGGTAATCGGTGGTTCAAAAAAAGACAGTCGATAATTGAAATGAGAAAAGACCATAACAAAACAAAGAATAGATCGAATAAAAAACACGTTACAATTTTTGTGAAAGGAATTTTAAGACCGAACGATGGGTTTTTATGAAATACAAACGGAATTGGTCTCAGAAATTTAACTGTCCAAGAAGATAAAATGGAGATATCAGCTGACGGAAATAAATGAAAGAAGATAGTGAGTGAATTATTAAAAACTTTGCGAGAAAAGCCATTATTGAGGAAAACATTCTGACGAAAAAAAAATACCGATTGCAGGTGGAGAAGACAGAGAACAGTATCTCTAGCATCAGTTACATATACCTACATTATATACCAAAAATGGATAATTTTTATTTTCTGCAGTTTGCTATTTTTTGTATTTCACTCAGTAATATAGGGATTCAATAGAAATTGTCATCTAGAAGGCTGTGAGTCTTTGAGAGAAAAGAATGACATAATCAATTGAATAATTGATTGAAAGTACTTCAAAATCTATTGTTGTACTTAGTATCGTGACAAATACTAAAATTTGTCATACCCCTTTATAGCCTCTCGTAAAGTTTTTTTCTAATTTTGACATATAAAGTGGCACTTTTCAATACTGATGACAGTGACGTAACGTCCTACTTTTCGTAACTAGTTACGAAAAGTAAAATTTTTCGTGACTGGTGATGAAAAGTTTTCGGTTGTGGCACACCGTTGCTATAGTTTTACGGTATTAAGTAGATACAAAGTGGTTTAAAAGTAAATACTAAAGTTTAATAATAATAACTCTCTCTCTAAGTAGGTATTTGTAGTCAAAATTAGAAAAAATCTTGTATGAAACACGTGACGAAAAGCCTGTTTTGTGTATCTCATTCAAATTGCGGGAACTCGCTGCGATCGTCCCGCAAACATTCATTCGTTACACAAAATCGGACTTTTCGTAACTGGTTACATAAATAGCTATTAAAACACCATTTAATCGGTGTAAAGAGTACATTTTTCCTTCATCATTTTCTTTTGATATTTCGCAACTTTAAATGAACATTCCCTATATACAATATCGTACCTCTCCAAATCCTTCAACAACCCTGAGAGCCACCAGAACCCTCCAGTCTCCGCCGCTTCCAATGATGACCCATGGAGTGATCAGGGTAAACAACGCAGTAGATAGTATACCAAGTCCCAAAGAGTATTTTCCTCCAAATTTCTCTGCCAGGATTCCCCCTGGAAGGTGAGTTATGACATATCCCCAATAAAAGGAGCTTAAGATCAAGCCTTGAGTTTTCTCGTCCCAGTCATACAGGGTGGATTTATCCTAAAATTGGTTTTATAGAATTGAAGTTCCTAAGAACATTATTTTTCTAGGAATACAGGGGATGCTCTATTTTTTATGACTTTGATTAATTCTATGGTATGGTGTAGGATGTAGTTTTATATAATCAATTCTTTTTTTTTTAGGAAAAAATATATTCGTCAAAAACCACCTGACTTGGTTGAAATCAACATTGGATTCTTGATACAAAAAAAATCTACCGCTATCTGGTAGGGATAGCGATACTCCAGAAAAAAGGATTGAATTTTGAATCGATTCAAATCGAGAAACAAGAAATCGATTCTCAAAATATTCGAACACTGAAACTGAAATAAATCGATTTTTCGAACTATAATTATTATTTTGCAAAATGGAGTTGATTTTTTTAATAAATAACTTACCAAACGTACTACAGATTTATTCTATAAGAACATGTGAGACAAAATAAAAATGTTTGCCAACAAGGTTTTCAAACCGATTCTGATTGGCTAATAACAACATTTTTTTACGCCATATAAGCCAACCAAAAATTTCATACTCTTACTTATTTCATTACTCTTATACAGGGTTGTTCAACGAAAAGTAGCCACCTACAATATCTTTCAAAAGTATCTCTTGTGTGAAAATTGCCAACACGTGTCAACACAGATAGCAAAGGGCTGAGTTGCTGTCATCAATCCTTTAGTAATGTTATAATTCAGCAATTACTGTAATTGTTCAGCAATCAGCAAATACTTCCTTTTTAGTTAAGTGACGTCCGTTAACCTCCATACAATAATACCTACAGTCGACTGAAATGGAGCACGAATATTTGCGAAAACTTGCCTAAGATCTTCAATGTAGGCCGGTTGTGCATACATTTTCGATTTTGGATTATTTCAAATGCACCCCCCCCCCCCCCATAAAATAAAAAAATAATCCAACAATGACATGTCAGGTAATCTAGGCGGCCATTCAATAGGACCGCGTCTTCCAATCCATCGTCCAGGAAACGGATTGTTCAAAAATTCTCGAACGGGTACTACATAGTGAGGAGGTGCACCATCTTGCTGGAAAACTACTTCATTTTGAAGCAAATTTTCGTAATTTTCCAGTAATTTTGTTATGCGCGGAAGAACGTTACTTTCAAGAAGCTGAATTCAAATTACCCTCAATTAAAAACGGGCCAACGATGTGATCTCCTAGAATCCCTGTCCAAACATTCAGTTTCTGTGGATATTGGGTATTGGTTTCCCTAAAGCAATGTGGATTCGTGTCTGACCAATACTTGCAGTTATGCTTGTTTACTTTTCCGTTCAAAAAATATGTACACTCATCATTGAAACAAATATTGTACAAGTTCACCTTATTCAATAGATTATTAGAAATAATTTCACAGAACTCTGGTCTTCGATCATTGTTCTGTTCGTTTAGTTCTTTTATGGGTGAAATTTGTGCTCTTTTATTAAATTCTGCTTACAGTTCTTGTTGAGACCCCGGATCCCTGGGAAAGTTTATTTTAAGACTGGTTGTTATCTATCGCAACGTGTCCCAAAACAGCAACTTCAACAGCTTTGTTCATAATTGGTCTTTATGGTTGATGTTTTTTGTTTGCCACTGACCCAGGTCCATGAAGTTTTCCCTCAACTTTATACTGGTGACCAACGAATTTATCGTGATGAATTTCATTGAAAGCACGAGCTGCAGTCGTTATGTCTGAAATAAAAAAGCACAATCTCGATCCTTTCGGCAGTAGTATAAACCATGTTGGCACTTTTAAATCAAATGAACTGATATTTACCTGACTGAGGTAAAAACATAAGGTGGAATAAAGTATCAGTACCTCTACCCACAGTTTAACGAAAATAAACGAAAATTTATTCTTCTTTAGGTGCCCTGTCCTCTTCGGACGTTGGCAATCATCAGCGCTATCTGAACCTTGTCTACAGCTCGGCGGAACAATGTGGTAGTGCTCACTCTATACCATTGTTTTAAGTTTTTTTACCAGGATATCCTTCTTCTACTCGGGTCTCTTCGTCCTTCGATCTTGCCCTTCTATAATAAGCTTTAAAAGTCGATATTTGTCATTCCTTAAGATGTGACCGAAATACTCCAGTTTGCGCTTTTTTAGTGTGAACAGAACTTCCGGTTGCTTGTCGAAGCGTTGAAGTACCTCGGTGTTACGGACTCTTTCTACCCAGGATATTCTCAATAGCCTTCTGTACGTTCACGTTTTAAAGCCCTCCAATGTTTTGCAAATCTCCTGCACGCCGTCCCCTTTCTCATTTAGTTGACACCCGAGATATTTAAAATTTTCCACTCGTTCAATTCGTTGGCCGTTAATTGTCAGGTGCCCGTCCACGTTGCTTCATTAGCTCATAGGTTTCGTGCAGCACATGACCTGTTACCGAACTTGGTAGTAAAACAACCTTAAAAAATTACATTGAAGTAAATGGAAAAAATATCTGCCTTCATGCATATAAATCCGTTTTTCTATAATATTTGTTAAGGTATTTACCCTGATACAAAAGTGAGTTGTTCTAAGCAGTACATTTCCCATATCCAGGTTGAAGCTATTGGGTAACATTGCCTTATAACTGTACAGGAATTGTAACTTTGCAGATTCTGCCTACACAGACCCTAATCTGCTTCAGGTACAGTTTAAAAATGTACTTTCAAATCACACTATTGATATCTGAGCATTGCATGATTGGAACAACTGTTAACAAGCCCATTATTTCAACTCCAAATATTTTGGGAATAAGAAATGCTGAAATCAGAGTTTTGTTGAAATCAGAATTCTACTTTGCAATGCCTGTCTTCATAGTGCTTAACTTAACCAAGGCCAAGGAGGATACAATATTACTAATAGCGCTTTCTTTTGGTAAAACCGGGCACCACTATAGTGCTGCACTGTTGCGAATTGTATGTTCTTTTGGTAGAGGTAGAACGCGTGCATATTTGTGTGTTCTATTGGATAACTAGTTGGGCCAGTTTTAAACTGAGTGCCAACTTTTTGGCACGAAATCTTCGAGCTCGTGACGTACCGGTTACGTTAGAACCGGTACTCATTGGTGCTTAACATACAGTTCCATCATATTATTTTTGCTTTTTTTGTAAATGTTTAACTGGAGTTATGTTTTTAACATCTTAATAGCTTTATTGTTGTTGTAGAGTATTTAAATGACAAATAAGTAGCCAAGTAAAAAAAACAGAAGCCATTCCATATAAGTAGTATGTAACGCAACGAAAGGACAAAGATATATTAAAAAGAAGATAGCAAAAGGGCTTCGTGACATATATTCTTAAACATAAATACTTCAGTAACAAATTTGTTTATATAACTTAAAAATATATGTTTATAGGAAGTGTCTAATTTATTGACCAGAAAAAAACCAATTGACTGGGTACATATTCTAATCAAGTTTACACCAAACTTGGTACAAATGATGCTTCTGACCCGGAGCATACACACTGTTAAAGTTTCAGATTTGGATGTCCATTCTAAAGGACACTACCTTCTAGAAAAATTTGATAAAAACCGATTGACTAGGAAATTATTCTAATCAGATTTACACTAAACTTGGTACAAAATGATGCTACACATCCGGGGCATGCACTGTTCGGATGCCCATTCTAAAGGACAAAAGGACACTAGGCTATAGAAAAATTTGATAATAACCGATTGACTGGGTATTTATTCTGAACAGATTTACATCAAACATGGTTCAAATGATGCTTCTCACCCGGGCATACACAGTTACAATTTCAGAATCTGGTGTCCATTCTAAAGGACACTACCCTCTAGAAAAAAATTGATAAAAACCGATTGACTAGGTATTTATTCTAATCAGATTTACACTAAACTTGGTACAAAATGATGCTCCTCACCCGGGGCATGCACTATTAAAATTTCAGATTTGGATGTCCATTCTAAAGGACACTACTCTCTAGAAATATTTGATAAAAACCGATTGACTGGGTATTTATTCTGATCAGATTTACATCAAACTTGGTGAAAATGATGCCTCTGTCAAGTACATCATTTGTGCCAAGTTTGGTATAAATCTGATTAGAATAAATACCCAGTCAATTAGTTTTTATCAAATTTTTCTAGTGGGTAGTGTCCTTTAGAATGGACGTCCAAATCTGAAATTGTAACAGTGTATGCCCCGGTTGAGAACCATCATTTGTACCAAGTTTAGTGTAAATCTGATTAGAATAAATACCCAGTCAATCCGTTTTTATCAATTTTTTCTAGAGGGTAGTGTCCTTTAGAGTGGACATCCGAATCTGAAACTTTAACAGTGTATGCCCCGGGTGAGAAGCATCTTGTGCCAAGTTTGGTGTAAACCTGATTAGAATAAAGACCCATTCAATCAGTTTTTATCAAATTTTTCTAGAGAGTATAGTGTCCTTTTGAATGGACGTCCAAATCTGAAATTGTAACAGTGTATGCCCCTGGTGAGAAACATCATTTGTGCCAAGTTTAGTGTAAATCTGATTAGAATAAATACCCAGTCAATCGGTTTTTATCATTTTTGTCTAGAGGGTAGTGTCCTTTAGAATGGACATCCGAATCTGAAATGTTAACAGTATGCTCCGGGTCAGGAGCATCACTTGTGCCAAGTTTGGTGTAAATCTGATTAGAATAAAGACCCAGTCAATCAGTTTTTATCAAATTTTTCTAGACGGTAGTGTCCGTTAGAATGGACATCCGAATCTGAAATTTTAACAGTGTATGCCCCGGGTGAGAAGCATCATTTGTACCAAGTTTAGTGTAAGTCTGATTAGAATAAATACCCAGTCAATCGGTTTTTATCCAATTTTTCTAGAGGGTAGTGTCCTTTTGTCCTTTAGAATGGACTTCCAAATCTGAAATTTTAAAAGTGTATGCCCCGGGTGAGAAGCATTATTTGTACCAAGTTTAGTGTAAATCTGATTAACATAAATACCCAGTCAATCGGTTTTTATCAAATTTTTCTAGAGGGTAGTGTCCTTTAGAATGGACATCCGAATCAGAAATTTTTACAGTATATGCCCCGGGTTAGGTGCAACATTTATGCCAAATTTGGTGTAAATCTGATTAGAATAAATACCTAGTCAATCGATTTTTTTCTGGTCAATAAATTAGACACTTCCATCTTTATATTCTAGCAGTATCAGTGAGATTGTATTGAAGAAAATCTTTGAATAAGTGTTTGTTACAATATATTGTGTTCCATTAAGAGACAGGTTTTGTTTTAAATTCTTCGATAAACAATTATAACCTCAAAAGTAACACTGTTTTTATATTAAATGGTGGAGGAACATTTACAATTTATTCTAAGTACCACATCTTAAAAATTATTTTGCCTTAATTTATCACTGCACAGTTCAAGTGTTCTGTTCATCTATTTTTGAGCACAGCAATCACCAAATTTTTTGACAATTATTTCCTTGTAGATATAAAAGTCTGTCGACTGTCGACCGAGTGATTACCGGTATAAGTAATCCCCTCTTGTCAGCCAACAGCTTCGGGTGGATGAGCCGACAAGAGTAAGGGCACCCTATTGTCCTGGGGTTGAGAAATCGGCCCCAAAGGCGGATGAATTACAATCAAGTAATCAACGACATAAGGATGAGGAAGAATTTTGGACAAACCACCTCATTAAAGATCCAGAATGGATAAGTCCTAGTAAAAATCATCATGGCAAGGCTCACAACAAAACAAGTCCGGAATAGTTCCTCGATCGGATCTCCGGGAGGAAATGTTTTGAGCAGTGTAATGAAAGTGAACAGGGAGATAAGGATTGGTACTTGGAATGTTAAAACGATGGCACAAGCTGGAAATATCAACAACGCAACAAAAGAAATGAGAAGAATGAAAGTAAACATCATGGGAATTAGTGAGATGAGGTGGCCGGGAGTGGGTTCGGTGGATGTGGATGAACACAGAGTGTACTATGCAGGAACACAAGATGGTAAGTTTCTGAATGGGGTAGGCATTGTTGTCACCAAGGAGATAGCGCAGAGTGTCATAAACTTTGTCCCATTCTCAGAAAGAGTCCTTCTAATACAGATTAACGCCCGACCAGTAAATCTAAACATCATCCAGATTTATGCCCCCACTGCAGATAAAGATGAAGGGGAAGTTGAAGAATTATACAGGAATGTCGCCCAAATACTCGAGAGGCTACCCAAAAAAGAAGTTACCATCATCATGGGGGACTTTAACGCAAAGTTGGGAGCTGGAGAAAAAATCGAGCTCATCGGGTCTTTCGGTTTGGGAAAGAGGAATGAGAGAGGAGATATGCTCGAAAAATTTACAGACGAACACGGCCTTGTAGTCCTCAACACACAGTTCAAACAACCACCGAGGCGTTTATACACATGGAGATCGCCCCTTGATAAACCTGGGAGAATAGTCAGGAATCAAATAGACTACGTACTAGTCAACAAGCGGTACAGAAACAGCTGCTTAAGTATGAGAACCTTCCCGGGAGCAGATATGCGAACCGACCACGTGCCAGTTATCGGAAGATTCAAAGTGGTTATGAAGAAGATAAAGAAAGCTGCTCCATTAAAAGTTAACCTAAGACAGCTGAAAAACGGGGAGATCAAAGAATGTGTAGAGAAAGAGCTGAATGCAGCAATGGCAGAAACAACAGAAGATAGCTCAGTAGAAGAACACTTGAATCACATGAAAAGTAAAGTGGAACACATTAAGAACACTATTCTAAAGGAAAACGGACAAAGAGTAAGGAAGAAAACCTGGATGACAGATTACATATTAAACCTAATGGAAGAGAGAAGATTGAACAAGAATAACACCATAGAATACAAAAGGATAAACAACATCATAAGGAACGAAATACGAATGGCTAAAGAAAAGGAACAGAAAGAGAACTGTAAGGAGATAGAGGCACTGCAGTTGAAATATGACTACTTTAACGTCCACCGGAAGGTGAAAGAAGTCACTGGACAAAGAAGGAATACAAACTTAGGGAAGCTAGTTGACGCTAATGGAAACATCATTGTAGACATGGAAGAGAAGAAGAAGATGTGGACTAGGTACGTAGAGCACCTCTTTGAGGATAATAGAGAGAGCCCCCCAGATCCCCGGAGTAATGCACAGAGTGGGCCAGAAATAATGGAATCAGAAGTGAGGGCAGCTATAGAGCAGAGCAAAGAAGGAAAAGCAGCAGGACCTGACAACATCCAGACAGAGTTCCTGAAACTTCTAGAAACTTCTAGACGAAAATGGATTAAAGAAGATCACCAAACTTTTCAACAACATCTACAAATCAGGTAAAATACCACAAGAATGGCTAGTCTCAGAGTTCATTGCACTGCCAAAGAAACAAGGCGCAAAACGATGTGAAGAATATCGAACGATAAGTCTGATGAGCCACCTGCTGAAAACCTTTCTCAAAGTCATCCATAAAAGAATATACAATCGATGCGAGAACCTAATCTCTCGAAACCAGTTCGGGTTCGTCAATGCGATGGGAACCAGAGAAGCACTCTTTGCTGTCCAAGTCCTTGTCCAGAGATGCAGATACGTTAACCTTGACGTTTACTGTTGTTTAATTGACTACGCCAAAGCATTTGACCGGGTTCAACATGGCAAAATGATGGAAATATTAAAGAAGACAGGGATCGATACCAATGACCTGAATATCATAAGTAGCTTGTACTGGGGCCAGTCGGCAAAAATAAGAGTCGACGGAGAAACAACTGAGGCCGTCAAAATAATGCGAGGAGTGAGGCAGGGCTGTGTACTCTCACCCCTGCTATTTAACATCTACTCCGAGCAGATTTTTAAAGAAGCGCTCGACGACGAAGAAGAGGAGGGCATCTCAATAAATGGGAAGAAATTGAGTGATATAAGATACGCGGACGACACCATCGTGTTCGCAGATAGCCCACAAGCACTACAACAACTTATCAACAAAATAGCAAGAGTTAGTAAGGAATATGGTTTGGACATAAACATACAAAAAACCAAAATTATGGTCATTAGCAAAAACAAGATCGACAACATCCAGTTATCCATCAACAACCAACCAATAGAGAGAGTACCACACATCACGTACCTGGGAACACGTATAAACGAGAACTGGGACGCAACTCAACAAATCAAATCACGAATCGCCAAAGCCACAGCCGCCTACAACAAAATGAGCAAACTCTTCAGAAGCCATGATCTTACACTGGAAACAAAAATGAGACTTCTCAGATGTTACATCTTTTCTATCCTCTTATACGGGACGGAATCTTGGACACTCAATGAAAACACATCCAAGAAAATAGAAGCCTTCGAAATGCGACTCTATCGAAGAATGATGAGGATATCATGGACCGAACATATCACTAATGAAGAGGTACTAAGAAGGATGAATAAACAAAAAGAAATTATGAACACCATCAAGATCCGAAAACTGCAATATCTGGGCCACATCATGAGAAACAAATCCAGGTACTCCTTACTCCAGACAATCATCCAGGGAAAAATCGATGGAAGAAGAGGTCCAGGAAGGAGAAGAATATCTTGGCTGCATAACCTCAGGAAGTGGACCGGAAAAACATCAACCGAACTCTTCCGCATTGCCGTAAACAAAGTTAGGCTCGCCATGCTGATTGCCAACATCCGTAACGGATAGGAACCACAAGAAGAAGAAGAAGATATAAAAGTGCTCGATTTATATGGATTTGGTGCAAGAATGCCAAGTCTAGGGCATATATGACTCAGAATTCACACCTACGAGTGCCTAAATATCTTATTTCATATTCCAGCCAAGTAATCACATTATACCTTTTCACAATCCACTCCTTTCTAGTTTTTGTGGCACTATAATCTATGGGGAACACCAAATCTCTATTTCCATGCTCCGTTGTCTAAATTTGAAGTAGTGTTGAGGCATAAAAAAGTTTCGAGTATTTCAAACTGTGTTCGTGTTATCTATTTCTGATCACACCCATCAAATTTTGGTTATAATTATTTCAGCAAAATTTAAGTTTCATTCGATTTAAGATAATTGAAAAAAATGTAATCAAATGCAAAGATGTCATTAATTTACAAGTATTTTAAATGGGTGAGGTTATGTTGTCATACCCCCAGGTTCAAATTGTGACGTACGTGCGCGAAACCTATTGACTATTGCTAGCCACTTTGTCTTTATCACGTTTAGTCTAAGCCCGGCTTCTGAGCTTGCAGCCGTCACGCGGCTTACCTGTTCCTGCAGTCCTTCCAGGAAATCGGCGACAAAAACCGTGTCTCCGCATACCTCAGGTTGTTGATATTAATCCCATTGAGTGATATCCCCTCGTCGCACTCATCCAAAGCCACCAAGCTGAAGTTAGATTCAGATTTAGATTCAATATTCAGATTTTTACAACGGACCAGATAAATACTGAACATGATGAAAAAAAATATTATAAATGGGTTCTGACAAAATACCACGCAGGAATATGCACTTTTCACACCCTACTGACGAATAAACTCGTTAGGGGTGAAATCTACCCCCTCTTGGAAAAGCAATAAAATTCAAAATTCTACAAATCTGACGTTGTGCAGTACCCAGTAAGGAGAAAGAGGGAGGTGTAGATGCACCTTATAGCATCCTATGAGAGATTCATTCGAAATAACTTCGTGGGGGGTAGAAATTACCCCCACCCCGAAAAGCAATAAAACTTAAAATAGCGCAAACCTGAAGTTGCGCGCTATTCTAGTAAAGAGTAATAGGAAGAGCTAGATGCACTTTATAACACCCTATGCGAGATTCATTCGAAATAACTTCGTGAGGGTAGAAATTACCCCATCTCCCTAAAGCAATAAAATTTAAATATAGCCCAAACCTGACGTTGTGCACTACTTTAGTAAAGAGTAGGAGGGAGGCCTAGATGAACCTTATAACATGCTGTGCCAGGCTTATTCAAAATAACTTTGTGTGGGGTAGAAATTACCCCTTCTCCCTAAAGCAATAAAATTCAAATATAGCGCAGCCCTGACGTTATGCACTATTCTAGTAAAGATTAGGAGGGAGGCTTAGATGAACCTTATAACACGCTATGCAAGATTCATTCGAAATAACTTAGTGGGGGGTAGAATTTACTCCCACCCCGAACAGCAATAAAACTCAAAATAGCGCAAACCTGACGTTGTGCGCTATTCTAGTAAAGAGTATGAGGGAGGGCTAGATGCACTTTATAACACCCTATACGAGATTCATTCGAAATAACTTCGTGAGGGTAGAAATTACCCCTACCTCGAAAAGCAATAAAACTCAAAATAGCGCAAACCTGACGTTGTGCGCTATTCTAGTAAAGAGTAAGAGAGAGGGCTAGATGCCCTTTATAAAACCCTGTGCGAGATTTATTCGAAATAACTTCGAGGGGGTAGAAGTTACCCCCATCCCGAAAAGCAATAAAGCTCAAAATAGCGCAAACCTGACGTTGTGCACTATTCTAGTAATGAGTAAGAGGGAGGACTAGATGCACTTTATAAAACCCTAAGCGAGATTCATTCGAAATAACTTCGTAAGGGTAGAAATTACCCCCACCCCGAAAAGCAATAAAACTCAAAATAGCGCAAACCTGACGTTGTGCACTATTATAGTAAAGAGTGGGAGGGAGGCCTAGATGAACCTTATGACACTCTATGTAGGATTCATTCGAAACAACTTTGTGGGGGGTAGAAATTACCCCCACCCCGAAAAGCAATAAAACTCAAAATAGCGCAAACCTGACATTGTGCACTATTCTAGTAAAGAGTAGGAGGGAGGCCTAGATGAACCTTATAACACTCCATGTAGGATTCATTCGAAATAACTTCGTGGGGGGTAGAAATTACCCCCACCACGAAAAGCAATAAAACTCAAAATAGCGCAAACCTGACGTTGTGCACTGTTCTAGTCAAGAGTAGGAGGGAGGCCTAGATGCACTTTATAACACCCTATATGAGATTCGTTCAAAATAATTTCGTGAGGGTAAAAAATTACCCCCCACCCGAAAAGCAATAAAACTCAAAACAGCGCAAACCTGAAATTTTGTTTTAATTTTTTTTTCCGTTTAGTGGCGAATACTGGTTATTATTTCGGTAAAACATTACATCAAAAAATCGTCCCAATATAAATACAAAGTGGTTCAAAATTTACAGTCAAAAACTGTAAACAACTATAAATTGATTGCAACGTACGTATTTGAGGTCCTATGTCACCTTATGAGTAACGTTAGGAAAAAAAATTCTATGATAAATTAACGTTAGTTTGACCTGCCCTATACGTGCCCGAAAAATTTTCACGTACTCATGGGACACCCTGTAAGCCGCATAGTTCAAATCAAAACAGAGAAAAAATTAGGTAGGTAGTTATAGCATCTCTACTTCATTGGGCGATGGGTCGGCTCGACTACCCTCACGAAGTTATTTCTAATGAATCTCACATAGAAAGTTATAAAGTGCATCTAGCCCTCTCTCCTACTCTTTACTAGAATAGTGCACAACGTTAGGTTTGCGCTATTTTGAGTTTTATTGCTTTAGGGAGAGGGGGTAATTTCTTCCCCTACGAAGTTATTTCGAATGAATCTTGCATACGGTGTTATAAAATGCATCTAGGCCTCCCTCCTCCTCTTTAATAGAATAGCGCACAACGTCAGGTTTGAGCTATTTTGAGTTATATTGCTTTTCGGGGTGGGGGTAATTTCTACCCTCACGAAGTTACTTCGAATGAATTTCGCATAGGATGTTATAAAGTGTATCTAGCTCTCCCTCCTACTCTTTACTAGGATAGCGCACAACGTCAGGTTTTGCGCTATTTTGAGTTTTATTGCTTTTCGTGGTGGGGGTAATTTCTACCTCCCACGAAGTTATTTCGAATGAATCCCACATAGAGTGTTATAAGGTTCGTCTAGGCCTCCCTCCTACTCTTTAATAGAATAGTGCACAACGTCAGGTTTGAGCTATTTTGAGTTTTATTGCTTTTCGGGGTGGGGGTAATTTCTACACTCTCAAAGTTATTTCGAATGAATCTCGCATAGAGTGTTATAAAGTGTATCTAGCCCTCCCTCTTGCTCTTTACTAGAATAGCGCACAAAGTTAGATTTGCGCTATTTTGAGTTTTATTGCTTTTCTGGGTGGGGGTAATTTCTATCCCCCACGAAGTTATTTCGAATGAATCCCACATAGAGGGTTATAAGGTTAATCTAGGCCTCCGTCCCACTCTTTACTAGAATAGTGCACAACGTCAGGTTTGCGCTATATTTGAATTTTATTGCTTTAGGGAGAGGGGGTAAATTCTACCCCACACGAAGTTATTTTGAATAGGTCTGGCACAGCATGTTATAAGGTTCATCTAGGCTTCCCTCCTACTCTATACTAGAGTAGTGTATAACGTCAGGTTTGGGATATATTTAAATTTTATTGCTTTAGGGAGAGGGGGTAATTTCTACCCACCACGAAGTTATTTCGAATGAATCTCTCATAGGATGTTATAAGGCGCCTCTACACCTCCCTCCTTCTCCTTACTGGGTACTGCACAACGTCAGATTTGCAGAATTTTGAGTTTTATTGCTTTTCCAAGAGGGGGTAGATTTCACCCCTAAGTAGTTTATTCGTTAGTAGGGTATGAAAAGTGCATATTTCTGCGTGGTATTTTGTCAGAACCCATTTATATAATTTGTTTAATTTTTAGGTATTCAAAAGAATATATATTAGGGGATATATATTTAAAACGTTTTATTTTTCAAATAATAACGCATTTTACGCTTTCATTAGACAAACGTAAACCTAATCTTTTTTGAGGATCAGAATGTGAGTTTACTTTTCCGCGCGTTGCCCAGGACAGCAAGCGATAAAGATTTTTTCGCTTGCTGTCAATAGCAACTACCACCATTCAACCAATTATTAAAAACGTCATTGTCACTTTGATTTAAATTGTCAGATTGTGACTTCAGTTAAGCTCAGTTGTGGTTCACATTATTTGAAATTGATCGTTTGCAGAAAAAACGTATGCATTACGAGCAAAAAGTAACTTTTTTGCTCTCGAGTGATTGCCGCTCTCCGCTTCGCGTCGAGCGGCAAACTTCACTCTCCGAGCAAAAAAGTTGTACTTTTCGCTCTTAATACATAAATAACTATTTCATCATGTTCAGTACTTATCTGGTCCGTTGTAAAAACCTGAATATTGAATCTAAACCTGAATCTAACATCAGCCTGGTAGTAACGTTTGAAAATTTATGGAGGGTGGCTGTCACGGCCAAGAGGTTCATGACAGCAACTCAGATTTTCTGTGAAAAGATGTCCCCTTTGCTATCTTTGTTGACATATATTCTCAATTTCAAAGAAATTATAGTTGTGAAAGATATTGAAGGTGACTACTTTTCGTTTAACAACCCGGTATGTTCCCATAAAATAAAAGCCGCTGTGGAACAAAATTATATTTTTATAAAAAAATATAATATCACAAAACGGGGGGAAAAGATCGTTTATCGGTTTCGCTGATATGAAATTTAATTATTGTACTGTATCTGTTCGTTGCTGCAAGATCAATATAAAATATTGATATTGGCCCTCAAAAGATCGATCGTAGGATTAATCGATTTCAGATCACCAATATTACCATCTGGACATCAGAGACGTAAACGCACATAAAGAATAACCCGGATTTCCGCAAAAATGTTTACTGTTTTGTCCTATCCTAATTAAGTGATAGAATATAGAACATATACACTTAACACAAAAACTCAACTTTTATCAGAAAAAAAACAAACATGTACCTACAGGTTATACAGGATGTCTTTTTTAAGTGCGTGCATTATTGCTATCTCCGAGACGGCTGTAGTTACGAAGACGGTTAAATTCGCAAAAAGATGACCTTGTAGTGACCGTTTAGAAAAGTTTTACAATGTTGAACACATTTTGAGTAGATTCTGAAATATTTGAAAATTTGTTTAAAAATACAAAATACATATATTTCTTCACAAATCGATATGTCATACGAGAGGGGTTAGAGTGTCGTGAAACTTTGTAATTTAAACTTTTGTTGTGTCACCAATATGTTTTGAAATAGAAGAAATTTAAAATTTTCGCAATTTTTACATTTTCTAAATATTTCAGACACTACTTAAAATGTGGCAACACTGTAAATGTTTTCTAAAAAGTCTCCACAAAAGACAGCTTTTTGGTAATTTAATCGACCTTGTAATTATAGCTGTATCGGAGATAGCCATACTGCACGCACTTAAAAAAGACACCCTATATAATAGGAGCCACTTCTTGAATTGTAAAATGATGAACTAAATACGTAATATAAGCAAAGAGTGTCTAAAACACACAAAGCGCACAGTAAATATATCTTAAAAGTAAAAAAAAATCTTTAAAACACTTAAATCTTTTTAAAATTTAACAAATGTTATTTCATGTTAGCCTCTTTATTCGTTACGGCGCGTGCCATATTTGTATACAGCATTTTCGGGTGACAACTCTAAAGTATTCCCGTCCTTAGTTTTCTAAATAAGAATGTAACACTGAAAATACTCTGAGAGCGGTCTAGATCAGCCAACCGAAAACCATGATACATTCGCAGCGCGTTTCTTGAACTTTTCAAAATTTTAACTGCATATAATAATATAGTATTTATAATTATCTGGAGCATTAAGAAAAACGAAATTTCTGATTCCATTTACATTTCTTTGAGAGTTCCAACTGAAGAAGTTCTCATAAAACAGGAAGATTTGTAAAGTTAACAGTGTCACGTATTTACACCATACAGTCGTAGATGGCGCTATCTCATTTTTTGAAGTTGAAGATAAGTAACATGATGATAACTAAATTATGCCTTGCTCAATAAGACGGTATTAACCTTACTTTTATTGCACTATTTGACGAATTCGTTTGCTCTGATACACACGCATCTGGGTCGTAATACTCTGTGGCATTAATTGGGATAACCATCTCTGTGATAGCCAAAGATAACGAAACTCTCATTGTGTAAGCGTTGACTATTGCAAAAAACCCCATAATTCCAAGGATATATCGTTGAGGAATGAGAAAACCTGTAACAAATTAATTATGTTACTGTCAACATTATGTTGCTTAAGTAAATTGATTTATTCAAAAAGGTGCAAATTCTTGTGTTAACAATAGACTAATAAGGATAAGTGTTTTAGACTGCAAAACAGATTGTAGATATCTCGATAAGTTGAAATGTTTCCAACGTTTTTATTATTGGCAAACAGACAAAACAAAAAGTTAACAGGATTCTCAGGAGGTTTGGTGAGGTTTCATTAAGGTTGCATTGTTCATTGAACCATAAAAGTATTTCAAAATCCATTGTTGTTCTTAGTGTCGTGACAATTACTCAAATTTGTCATACACCTTTATAGCTTGCTGTAAAATTTTCTAAAATACCATTTAATCGGTATAAACAGTTCAGAGGCTTCCTTCATTGTTTACCCTTGGCCTTGCGCTTAGATTACGACAGGGAAATAGTAATTATTTATTTAAATTTTAGAAACAACTCTCCATTTACACACTTTTTCCATTCGGTTTTATGGTTTTATTGTAAAAATTTAATTCCGTCGCACCATGACAGGCACCATTTGAACGACGCGAATTGTGCAAATTGATTTATGCATTACTTATGAAATAAGAAAAATAAATATAATAAATTTGCTTAAATGGGTGTTATACATCTACACCTAACATAATGTCCTATATAATAAGTGACTATTAGACAAAATAACATCAAAAAAAGGGAATCTAATAAAAAGACGTAACGCAAGGTCAGGGTAGTGGATATAATTATTTTTTTAAGAACCTTTTTTATAGGTAGCCCACACAGATTAAATACGGGAGGTGCGAAACAACATTATCTCTAACATTACTCGCTTTTGCGCCTTTGGTATAATATTGAATAGACTCATCGTTCTAGTATGTGTAAATGACCAGTTTTATTGCAATAAAAATCAAGTCTACTTGTCTGCCAATGCTTTTGCATGAGCATAATGATTACTCGATGTCTAGACTATTTACCTATCAAGATCAATGCAGAAACATGTATAGAGTCTATATAAAGCAAGTGTATTTTAAATTTTTAGTTTCAAATTATTTAATAACAAGAATTTAAAAGTATTTTCCCATGGTTTGGTTGCCATTTTTTCCACAAAAAAATATCGCGGTTTTTAACAAAATTTAACTTTTATTTGATGTAGGTACTTTTTATTTAATATAAGAAATTAATACCTTTCTTTAAATATATGTACAAGAATTACATATGAAAACATATGAAAAGTCCTTATTAAACAAATGTAAACTTAGCAAATATGTGCTGGAACAGAAAAATTTATAAAAAAATACATAACTACCAAATGTGTCACCTTTCAAATTGATTTTTTTCATGTTTTTGAGCCAAATTCGATCAAAGGTCACTTTAATTAAAATAAATTTTATTAAAACAAAAGTTAACATTACAAATGTCACATTGTAAATAATATAACAAAATCACTTACATTTTGAAAGCGTTAGCCTCCAACCGGTTAACATGTTTCCCAAATCCCTCTAATTTTCGTAACAGCTACCAAATCCGGTAAGCCTGGAGGCTTATCAGCAAAGTTTACCAATCACCATAACTCCTCCCACCTTCGTAATACTATGAAGTTCTTCCAGTAGGTTATATGTGTTACCTGTCTCGTATTTTACAAGGAACTAAATATTTATTTCACTTTCAAAGTCATAGTCTCTTGACAATGGCTTTGGGATTTGCCATTATTGTTATTGTGATCTAAACTTCGCGGCAGCTGCAGTATCGTGAACTATGTCGAAAGTCGATGGAAAATGGTTTTTATAATCATTTGCACATTGTAATAGTACCGATATGAATTGGCTTTTGAAAATGTCCTGTGAATCGTAGGAATTTAGCACCCGCTCAAGTACTGCGTCAATCTTGGGTAATTTCGCGTTTATATAATATATTTGCTCTTTAATTTTCGCGAATAATTTTACTGCGCTATTATAGGTGCAGATAATATGTAGTACTGATGGTTATATTCTGTTACTATTTACTTCTTGATCTATATTGTCCACAGAGTAACAGAGGGATATGTTTACAAATAAGGAACAGACCACACCAAACACGCGTTGCCAATTAAGGAGTAGAGAGAGCAAATTAGGCAACAAATCTTAAAATAGTTTAGCCAAAATTACTAAGTTAATTCTGACCTGTGGTTTATATGTGAAAGAAAATGATTTCTATATAATCTGGAAATAAAATTATATTAAACAAACTTCTGAAAATATCAATTATGTGCTTTTATTTCCGGGTCAATCCCCAAATAATATTCCGATAATGCCAACATGTCAACGCTGGTTTTTAGAATTTCATTTTCAGACATTTAGATTTTTCTGTCAGTTCCTGTCACTGTCATTTCGGGGTTGTGAGGTTCATGCCAGTTTTATAGCGAGTTTTTTATGAAATCCTTTGTAATTGTGTGTATATAATAGTTTGTGTTGCGTGCTGAACTAAATCTTTATAAACATGACACCAAGAAGAGGCTAAAGGTCTATCTTTCCATCGGTAAGTTTTTGTGACGTCATTCTAGACATGAACGTGGTGCATTGGCGTACCCTGCGGGCTCCGAGTGTATCCAAAAATATTGAAAACCAGCATGGGTTGATAGTTAAAGGAAAACTTCTGTAGAAATTCCGTAAATTATCAACTAACAGCTTGATATAATTCCTCCCTTCATTTAAAGATCAGTCCATAATAATCTGTTTAGGAATTTCACTCCGAATTTCAAGTAGGTAGTTATTGTTGTAATAAAAATGTTCAAATGTAACCAGTATGTAATGTAGGTTTTATGAAGCGAATGAGTCTCACAACTTAGTCAGACGAATAATGACAGACATCTCTCATTCCCTTCTTAGCATAACTTTTTGCTGCATACAACTGTAATAATAATAACTATGACATTTTTGTTTTAGCCTTCCAGTTGAGACTAAGAGACAAGCCCTCTGGTTGTTGTTGCTAGAAATCAACAATGAAAATTTACCAAAACGGGTTGATGTATGTTCCAGACATTTTAATGAAAATGACTTTGAGTATCGCAGTGATGGACTTAGAATTTTTAAGTTTGGAGCACTTCCTTTGCCTCTCAAACCTCTGTATGATACTGAGAGCAAAACGTAAGCAAAATGATTTATACATTTTAATCATAATATGGTGTTCTCTGAATAATGCATGTACTGCAGAACTTGAAATAATATGAAAACTGTTATAACTCATTCTCTTCCTCTTTCCATCCCAGATCATACAAATTTGACATATTTTTTTATAAACCTACAAGGCGTTCCAAATGTTCTTGGCCAGCCATTATCTGTTATTAGTAAAAGTAGAACATTCGACTAAATGAAAAAACTCCGGAAAGATTAAGGAACGCAGTCAATTTTTTAGTTTACTATTATGTAAAGGGTTGCATAAAAGTTTGATAGGTACTTACACCTTTTTTTTGAATGGCATACCCTAAACATTTACATATACCATATACAGCAGAGCGCGATAGATACTTAGTCATTGTCTACGTTCCGCCAACGGCAGCAGCTGAGAAGTTTAGTCAGCGAACGCTGAAAATCGGCACCTGATTGGCAATTTCCAGCGTTCGCTGACTAAATTGCTCAGCTGCTGCCGTCGGCGGAACGTACGTATTGATGTGTTTGTCTTGCTGGTCAACTCAGAAATAACTAGATCTCATTCACAGTGTGATCATAATAACATGAGATCAAAAAAATTAAATGGCCACAGTTGGCCATGGAACCCAAAACTTATCTCTTAGCTTATGCTATATTCTTATTCCGCCACAGTTTTGATTAGAATATTTGCCATTTTTGACACTTGATGGAATAAGCTAAGAGAAAAGTTTTTGAATATTTTTCGGTTTCACAGCCAACTCTGTTATTGAATTTTTGATCTCACGGTACAAATAACATACACTTGGAACGACAAAACCATATCGAAAATAAAACTAGTGAGGACATTTTGATCATTGATTTTGTTGCATTTATTCAGGAAGTTTTATTAATTTGTCAAATTTTTTGTCCTCATGGGATCCAATTGAAACGGCAATTATTATGCAAAGTCAAACGTCAGTTGTGGTAAACTGATGCATCTTGTCTTCACATGGTAATGTGAATATAAAACAAGAGTTAAAATATTCGGCATAATATGTACCTCATGTTTTACTAAATATTGTTATTTTAGATCAAGTAGTACTTTGACAGAATGGGGAACAAATGGCCCATCCGAAGTTGCTAGTGTTGCCTCTGCATCAATAAGTGAGAAGGATAGTCCACTAAAAAGAAGGTATGACAATGTGTTGTTTTGATATAACTGTAATATTTTACATGTACGCAGTATATTATTTGAAGGTAAGGTCACCGGGGTCCCGGCGTCCCCAATAAAAAAATAGCGAGGGATACTTTTACTTTTTTTAACTTCAACGGTCGGTTGCCAATAGAGCGACAGGCGTTCTTCTAATTAAAAAAAGTCCGCTAGTAGTAACTCATTGCGTACGTTCCGCCGACGCCAGCAGCTGAGCAATTTAGTCAGCGAACGCTGGAAAACGCCAATCAGGTGCCGTATTTCAGCGTTCGCTGACTAAACTTCTCAGCTGCTCCCGTCGGCGGAACGTATGCATTGTTTCAGCCATGGAAACTAATATGTAAGCAAACAGTGATAATTCATTTGTGCATAAATTATATTTTTGCTTCAGGTTAGAAATGGACTTTAATGACATAATTGATTTTCCTGGACCATCTAGTCAAGGGTAAGTACATACCTACCTAATAACCATAAACTTTAGTGTAGAATATTTTGCGGGTATAGGGCTTAAAAACTTTACGATTTCTAAATCGCCAACGTTTCGATCTTTTATTGGATCTGCATTAGGGCTCTTTTAGCAGGTGAAGATATTCGAGTTGTTTTTATAATGTTTTTATTTTTTATGTATTTTTTTAACAATAAACCCAACCTTATTCTTTAATATATGCGTAAAAGATATGTCTGCTTTGATAGAACATGTGGCATTCATGTAGCTTTAACGTGGTCTTGAAAACCTTACATGTGTTTTACGCGTGTATTAATGTATAAGATTCATTTTAAACTATACAACTCGACTTTCTTCACTCACTTAAATGGATCTCATGGAGATCCAATAAAGAGTCAAAACGTTGGCTATTTCGAAACAGTAAAGTTTCTTTTTCAAGTCCTACACCCGCAATATTATATTCTACACATATCTATAAGGACACGAAGTATCAGGATGCCAGAAAAATATTTATAATCCTGTTGGGGTCCTTCAAACCACTTCATTAGATAAACACAGTTTATTGCAGATCTGAAAGCTCAGATTTGAGATAAAGAGTGTAGTTTATAAAGAGACATTAGTGTTTATTTACGAAAAGTGGAGTGCACTGTATATGAATTGTTAAAAATCTCCACACTCATTTATTGTTATTTTATGCAGTTCTACACAATCTAAGCACTCGTCTGACACGTTGACAGCACCTGAGGCAGGCGAAAATTTACAAGCAATGGAAATAGAACCTCTTCATCAAATGGCACCATCAAAACCATCAGATAATGAGTTAGCAATTTGTGCTGCTGTCAGACCAGGAAAAAGGTAAGCGATTTGTAGTTAATCTACCTATATGGAAAATTATTTATGAGCCAGATTTTTGCCAGAAAAGGATGACATAATCAAAGTAAAGGGACTTTTATTACTTCATCTTTTTCTTTTGACACTGCGCAGCCCACTAGGTGACGTTATTAAATTAACACCCTGTAGATGATATGTAATAAGTTTATACGATGACCTTGTTATGCAAATACAGCCTACTACATACCAATACTTATTACGACCGGTTTATACTTTTAATTAACAAATAAAAGTTAAGTTTCTTTTTACACAAAAATTAAGAATTTAAAATCAACGAACTTTCATGGTTTATACTGTATTTACATATTTATACCTCTAAATTAAGAGTTAAATTAAATTTTCATTTACACTAAATTTAAACTTTTCAAAGTGAAATGTGTACTTATACCTACATAAATATTGTTTGTGGGCAAATCTGTTAACACTTTTATTAATTATTAAATGTAAGAATAAACGGAATTTAAAAAGTATTAATAAACATACAAACTGTACGTTCCCATTTTAACTTTGGTAAGTCTTAATTTAGTTTAATTGTTAACTTATATGTATGTATAAACCAGGTATAAATGAAAGTTTAATTTAATTGTTAATTTAGAAGCATAACCTAAACATTACTTAGAGGTAATAACTTAATTTTAGGAAAAGATATGTAGGCGACCTATCTAGTGACGACTTCTCAACTCCAAAAAAAGCAAAAAAGAATTTTCGTTTCCTTAAAAGAACTGTTGTGAGCCAAAGGAAGAAAATTAAATCATTGCAGAATACCGTTTCTTCTTTGAGGAGAAGGATTACATCTTTAAAAAGCCTAATAAAATATTTAAAAGAAAAAGCCTACTTTACCGATTCATCGGAGGCAATGATACAGGTAGGTACAAGAGGCAAGAGAGTTCTGAGCAACATTTTGTTGTACATTGTTAAACTTGAAAAATAACTTCTTTATACAAAAACATCATAAAAGTTTGCGGTTGCTTGTGTACAATTTACTTTTGCTATAAACTCTTTCAAAAATCGCGCTTATACTATAACTGGCTAAAGCATAGTCTTACATCAAATAATACTAATCAAGATACAAATTTATTATTGCATTAGAAAATTTATGTTGATTAAAAACTGTTTCTTATGTTTTAGGCTTTCCTTACTGGTCCAGCTGCTGATATTGTTGAACGCATGCTGAAAGGACGATCAAAAAAGAAGTACCAACCATGCTTGCGGTCATTTGCTCTTACTTTGTCATTTTTTTCTCCAAGAGCTTATGATTTTGTGAGAAGTACTTTTTTGAAATCGCTACCGCTTAAAAAGCACTTTCAAAATGGTACTCTTCAATAGATGGGTCCCCAGGATTTACAGAGGAAGCTTTATGTGCTCTAAAGATAAAGCAACAGGAAGCAATATCAAAATCTAGAGTGGTTTTATGTAACCTAGTTTTTTATGAAATGTCCATTCGGCAGTTAATAGAATGACACAATTAAAAATTAAGCAACACGTTTTATGATTTAAGTGTATTCCTTCGTCTGATTGGCCAAAATACAGCTCTTGACCATCAACCAAATGAGAAAAAACATAAGCAATGAGCAAAAACACAGCGAAACCTGACTATTTTAGCTTGCTATTTGGTTATCATTATCGTTACCGCTATTTGGTTATCATCGTTATTGACCGCTTATGTTCAGATATTTTATAAACAAGTGGAGGAAACGTATTTCACAGTCGTTCAACATACCTAATAATGGTGTATTTGTATTAAAAGCTAGTAACAGAAGAAATAACGTATTTTTATAACTTTCAAAATAAACACTCCACGTGTTGTGGAGTGATATGTAGATAGCTTTTAAATCTTTGAGGTGAAAAGTTCATTTTTTATTACTTACTTTTGGGTGAATCCGCATTCACTTTCCTGGAAGATTTGTTCGTTGTTGGAAAAAGAATTTCGCACTACTCACAGTAAAATTACTGAGATTAGCAATTTACCTTAGAAAGGGCTCCGACGAATCGACCTGGTTTTATGTTTAGCCAGGTCGATTCGTCCGAGCCCTTTCTAAGATAATTGTTATTCGGAGTCATTTTACTGTAATGTGTGCGAAATTCTCCTTCCAACAACGGACGAATCGCCCAGGAAAGTGGATGAGCCTTCACACACAAATAAGTAGTAACAAATTCGTGATGTATTAATCACTTTTTTCTTTCCTTTATAAATAATCAATTAACACTTCAAAAATAAAATATTATTACATGTAGGTACCTATATATTTATTATTTTATTGAACAATATATTATTTATTTAAATAAGAACTTATAATTTTTATTCCTACCCAAATAACATTTTTACTATAAAACTCTTTTATAAATTCCGATCAAATTTTAATCCACATGCATAGAAAATCTCTGCCTAAAATAAAAAATAATTAATTAAATTAAACTGAAATTAAATCTAATATTTAAAAATACATGGTACGCCTATGGATCGCGGAGCAGTGTCGGTTGCAGCGTTGACAGACTTCACTTTCCACCATCGACGGCCATTTTTGCTTCCCCGCAGCACGGCACTCCACCCCTTTCCCACCAGTTGGTGTGGTCTCGTAAACAATAGCGTTTTATGATTGAAATACTACGTCTATTATTTTATTCCTTAGTTTATGATATTGTCAATCATAACAAATCAGCTTCAAGCACCATTAATTTTAATTCATTCTTTAAATTTGTTTAAATAAACTAAAGAATGTCTTTAAAACGTTCTGGACAGTTTCCCTCGGTATAATGGCAAAAGAGGATAGTGTAGATACCACCAAAAGTTTTGTATGTAGCATACAATGGAAGATTGTGATTGGCGAATCGCCAACGTTTCGACATTTATTTTTAGGTCTTCCTCAGGGCTTTTTCAGTCAGTGAAGAATGTCACCAAAGCTTATACAGACCGTCATGGCAGTACATAAAACCAAAATTGTTAAAATCTAGAAGGTACACGTAAAAGACAAGCAACAAACACACGGGCCAACGGATCCAACACCTTTCTTATCACTTATGATACTTACATAATTTAATGGTTTAAATTAAGATAAAAATAAAAGATGACATGAAAAGCATTTATACAACAACTAAATAAAATAAGAATCAAAGAGAGTTTTCGGGTGGCCTCTCTAGACCGCGAAGAGAGTATTCCCATCTTTATATTCTCATTGATAAAACAAAGGATGGGATTACTCTCAGAGCGCTGTAGTGCTATCTCCCGAAAACGCTGAAAGTAAAGTTCTATAAAATGCACCAGATCCAAATCATCGGCTGACTAATACTGTGTCCTCTGTTACCAATGTCTGAGTTTGATTCTATCTGGCGTAGATGAACAACAAAATAAGGCTTACTTAATAATTATCATGTAATCATATCCGTTGTAGTTATATGTAACCATCGAGCTAATCCGGAGACCCCCTCCTATTTTGCAGTTTTTGCCCCCTTTTTAGCAGTGGAAACCTTTAACCTGATGACGATATTCGCCGGAAGTGACGTTTCGATGACGTCTTACGAAAAAATACTGCAATCCAATATTGAACTTATATCCATCTCCGAGCTAGAGCGCCAGCGTTCGTAGCCCTTAGCTGACCTAGCTCCGAGGTTTTCTAAAACTTAAATTCCAGCTTAACAGAAACCAAAAACAATCGACACAACCAATATCCGGTCTGGCAATAAGTTGCTATGACGCTTGAATGACGTGCGCTGACGACAACATTACGTCATGGGAATCTTACGAGAGCCGGACTTCTAGTCAAAAAAACGAGAATTTTTAGGAAAATGCCGGCTCTGTCCATATCTTCTGCTAGGTCATTGATACCCACTTTAAGCAAAGGGTTAGGTACTTTACCTATTTGAAGCAGTTACCTCGATTTGTGGCATTACGTATCAGCCACAAGAAGTCGCTTAAGTTGCATTCTAAGCCGCAATTTGGCGATTGTTCTGTAATCCTTGCTTAATTTGACGACCATTTAGTTAAAAAAGCTGCCAAAAAAGACAATCTATTACGAAATTATTACCCACCTTGGCAAAAATGAGGAACTTTTATTTCTTCATTATTCGGCTTTTCTGACCAATATTTAGGACAGTATTTTGGCCATATTTCAGCAAAAAATTATAGATTTATAGAGTTAATAGCTAAAATTTGAGTGATAAAAATAGCTTTTATGACCAAAAATGTTCCTACATTTTGATATCTAGCAAATGAACTCTGCATGGAGATTCAAAATGCAGAATAACATGACTGATTGTTTTGTGTGGATATATTCTTAATAGTTTGATTGCAGATTTTACAGCAAATTGTCGCAAATAATGGACAAAAATCTTAGTGCCAAGGAAAATTTACTGTAAATGTAGAGGAGATAGTTGATGAAAATTAATGCGCCAAGGTATTTTTTATTATTTTGCAACCTATCATTTACACTAATAATAAAAAATAATTGATCTAAAATTAAATTTTCTGATTTTTTACTTTCTTTACTACACGTGTTTTTGACGACTCAATTTATCAAAATGCTTTTATGTTAACGCTAAAAATATGATATAGTTCAATAGTTGCACGGATATAATTTATTATTTTACAAATAGTTGCTAAATTAGACGATTTAACAGTCTATAAGTAATGCCCGCCCGTTTATTGCAGCTACTTAATGAGGCTACAACGATCATCAATAGGCTAGGAGCGACCGTTCCATCATAAAAACCAATCAGTGGCCAAAAAAATAGCTATGTCGGCCATGTGGTTTACGTTACGCCCTCTGACAGCTCTCAACGAAGTAAAATGTAAAGTCGCATGCTGCCACGAGTTAAATAATCTCTTACGATAAAAGACTTTTTAAAAAACTTTATTTCCCGTAAAAGATTACTACAAAGAGGTGACTCGCAATATGACTACTATGATTGAAAATCAACTACGAAGTGAAGTGACAAGAACATTGCGAGCCTCGTTTACTTAGTCTACGTGCTTTTAACATAAACAATAATATAAAGAGGTTTTACAGAGTAAGCAATATCGGTTATTAGGGCTATATAACTCCTCCCTCCGTAAGTTCGGAAAACAAGGGTTCCATGGTTTTCCGATTTTCTTCCAATGTATCAGCCTGGTTTCTTGCTTCAGAATCTTGGGCATTGCGGGTCTGCCTTTGTTTCCAAAATGACCTAAAAGCATAAGCGGCGACAAAAAGGATTAGTACGATTATGGCGGTGGATAACGTAATCCAGTGGTGTAAGGGTGTAGGTTCCTGCAGAGAGTGGAACTGAACTGACTCCAACATCTTCTGTGCCCTATTGAGTTCCTCTAGATTAACTTCTTCCAACTGGAGTTTGGGAATTATTTCATCTCGGTCGGAATATGAAAAATCTGGCAAATCTAATATGAATTGGAGATCCGATGTCGTCTCTTCTTCATATACTCGGTGGCCAATTTTAATTGCACATTTGGGTATGGTGATTATACCGGGGTTTTGCAAGCGGTACAGTCCTTTTCGACATGTGTCTTCAATGAGAGCTTCGGTGGCTGGGATTACTAAGATTTCCTTCCCGTTTAGGCGGTGGATTGTAGTTTTCTTGTAGGAAAGGTCTACTAATGGACATTCGTTTTTCATGGTGGTCAGTAGTTTGTAGAGGCAGCTTTCTTCTTTGGAGAGAGTTTCTTGTCGGCAGATGAATACATCTTCCAACTGAGGACATTCTTCTTGTGTCGCCCAATAATCTTCTTCCGTGAGTAGGATAAATGGGTTAGATAAGGATATTGTTCGGTTGTGGACCGGGATAGGAAAGATTTTATATAATGTAAATTGACCGGGCCAAGTTATTGGTGTGTGTATAGAAAATAACACTATATTATCTCGGATAGTAACTTGCACCGATAAGTATCTGTAATAATTTATCAGTTCGTTGAACTGGGGGAAACTATCTGATTTATAAAGATGGTTGAGATCCCCGATCATTTTCTTAAGTTGAGATGGGCTTAATATTGAACTATGCATGGTATTCACATGAGCAAAAGAAATTGCTGTTTCGACATTATTTACCATCCGACTTATGATGTTCATTTGAAATAGTACGTTATCCAATATGAGAGACATATACAAGGAATTTGCGATATTGTGTTCCGAGTTTTCCATCAGATTTACTTTGTCTAAGATGAGATCTTGGTTTTTCGCGAGTTTGTCAATTTGCGATTTATAAGTATTAACGACAGAACTTAATACGGTATGTTCTTTTTCGAAATCATCTTGCATTTTCTGCTGATTTAGTGACAACGTTTCAAAGTACGTATTAAACCTTTCTTCGTCATCGGAGTCGAGAGTGCCGAACAACCATTTGTTAGCTTTACCGACAATATTAATTAAACCACGTTTTGCTTTAGCCGGTTTTCGGAATAATTCTACATTATTCAGGATACTTTGTAAATAGTCAGCGGTTTGTTTGAACTTATGAGAAGTTAAAAGAGCAAAGTTCTCGTTTATGCTGGCGTTGTTCATGATATTTTTAGATTTTTCTAAGAGACGTTGGGTCTTAGCTAAGCAATTTTCGATTAGCGTTATATTTATATGGTAAAAGGACGTATGTTGGGATTTTGTAACATAGGCTTTTCCGATGTTAATTGGTAAGATCGTGTTATTTATGTCTTTGATTTCTAAGGTTGTAACCATGGGGATGAGAAGTAGAAGGAATCGCATCGTCTGAAACAATTAAACGACGTTGAGGTTTCAGGTTATTTTTATGAATGGCTTTGTTTTGAGAAGAAATTACATTTGGTTTATCAGTTACCGGAGTGTGTACCTTTCTATACTTATTAGTTTCCTTTACTTTTGATTTTTGAGGAAAACTTCTTGTAAATACAGGTTTAGTTGGATCTATTATAATTTCCGGTTGTCTGTTAATGTTAATCTCGTCTAGAGTAGACTTTTGTTTACTAATGAGTTTATTGTGAATTTCTTGGTTAATGACTTTTATATTCTCAGAATGGTCATGTATATATTGGGACAACTTCTCGTTTTCTGAGAGTTCCAAAGGATTTTTATAGTCAAGTTTGCCTCTTATTATCTGAAATGGCGTATACTTATGTGCGCTATGCGTGGAATTATTGTACGATAAAATCGCATATGTCATTAAATTAGTAATACCTTCATTAGGTCTTTCGTTTTTCAGAGTCAAGATTGTTTCTTGTAAAGTAGAGTGTAAGCGTTCAATTGGACTATTGGAATTTGGATTATGAGGAGTACAGTAGTGTAACTCTACATTATGCAACGAGCATAAGTTTTGAATTATTTCATTTTTGAACGTTGATCCGTTATCCGTTGTTAATTTCCGAGGGAGTCCGTAATGATTAAAATAAGTGAGTAATTTATTTGTTACCTCCGTACTGGTTGGGGTCAACAGAGGATAAGCCTGACCTAATTTTGAGAAACTGTCAACTATAGTCAAGAAAGACGTATTATGGGTTTTATATATGTCAATATAGATGTGGTCAAAAGGTTCATAACCTATGGGAGTTGGTTTGAACACTAGTTTATTGGGGTGACGTTCGTACTTGGACTTCTGACATATTTCGCATAAATTTACATAAATTTTGACATCGTTTTCCAAGTGTGGCCAATAGAAACGTTTCTTAAGGGCGACAATATTCTCTTGGATACCGCGATGTGAAGTTTTTGTCTCATGATAATATTTGATTTTTTGTTTTTGTTCTTCGATGTCCTCGATATCTTCCAGCAAGGTATTCGATATGTACAGAGTGAAAGAATTAATCTTAAAGAATTTTTGAAAAATTGTTATTACAATTGGTTCAAGGGTCTTGTTTAGAAAATGAAAGCAATATGTGCCTTTGGGTGTAAAATGTTCCTTGATTATTTTACAAATGTCCTCTTCGGTTGGGTCGTTGTTTAAAAACACATATAAACGGTGTTTATCAAAAACAAGCTGTTTTTGAATTTTGATTTTATTGTTATTAGAATATCTAAAAATGACTTGATGTTTATAGATATTCAGTGGCTTTTGGACATATGGTGCGCCAATGATTGGGTTTTCTGCGCTTGAGTGTCTGGTCTCCAGGTCTTCGGTGATAACGTTATCGTTTGGTTTGTCCGGAGATTTTATTGTTATATCGGATATAATATTAATTTTGTTCTCTTTATTGGTTTCGAGGGTTGGTTTGTCTTGGTCTAATAGGCGAAGAATTTCGTCAAGGTCATCGCAAGGTAATTCAGGGATTTCATCCGGGTCAAAATTAGGAAAAATAGAAGATTGGTCGTCCTCTGTAGGGTTAATTTGAATCCGGGATAAACTGTCTGCGTTTGTATTTTGTTGTCCCTTTTTATATAGTATTTCGTAATCGTATTCTTGTAACTTAAGGCGCCAGCGCACCAACTTTGAGTTAGGCTCTTTAATTGAAAATAGCCATTGCAGTGGTTTATGGTCGGTTATAATTTTGAATTTGGTGCCAAAGAGATACGGTCTGAAGTACTTGGTAGCCCAAACGATGGCCAGAAGCTCTTTCTCAATAGTACTGTAGTTTATTTCTGCGGGGTTAAGCGTACGTGACGCGTATGCAATAGGCAGATCGCTACCTATCGGCCCTTGGGATAGTACTGCTCCTATAGCGAAATTAGAAGCATCGGTAGTAAGATTAAAAGGTTGTGAAAAGTCGGGATGCTGGAGAATTGGATCATTCATTAAGATGGTTCTGCAAGTCTCGAAAGAGTTAAGAAATTCAGGTGTATGTTCGATTTTATGGTTTTTCTTCAAACAGTTTGTTAAAGGTTTTGTCAACTGAGAAAAATTTCTAATAAACTTTCGATAGTATCCAATCAGTCCTAAAAATGATTTAACTTCTTTAGGCGTTTTCGGGACAGGGAATTTTTTTATAGCCTCCACCTTTTTTGGGTTAGGTTTAATTCCTTCTGGGGTAATGACATGCCCTAAGAATTCGACTGTTTTACACAAGAATTCGGATTTATCGAGCTGAATTTTTAAATTGTGCTCGCGTAGTTTTCGAAATACGGCCTTAAGGTTGTTTACATGTTCTTGGAGTGATGTCGAAAAAATTATAATGTCATCCATATATACAAGACATATTTTTCCCTGAAGATCTTTTAAAACGTCGTCCATGACTCTTTGGAATGTGGCGGGGGCGTTTTTGAGCCCAAACGGCATTCGAACATACTCATAATGACCGTTCTCTACGCTAAACGCGGTTTTGGGAATGGACTTTGGTTCCATCTCGATTTGGTGAAACCCGGACGCTAAATCGAGGGTGGTAAAATATTGACTTCGGCCCAACTTGTCGAGAATGTCGGAGATGTTTGGAATAGGATATCGGTCATCAATGGTTTTCTCATTGATTTTGCGATAATCTATAACTACTCGCCATTTTTGTCTACCCGAGGCGTCAGCTTTTTTTGGCACGATCCACACTGCGGATGACAAGGGGCTGGATGAAGGGCGAATAATCCCGTCGTCAAGCATTTGGGCGATCTGTGTTTGAATTTCTTGTTTATGGACATAGGGGTATCGATAGGACTTTGCATGCACTGGTATTTCGTATGAAGTTTTGATATTATGTTTTACCTTATTAGTAAAAGAGAGTTTTTCAGTTGGTTTGTGAAGAACATCCGAGAATTGAGATATTAGTTGCTTCAAGACGTTTTTTTCCTCATCGTTAAGATGTTGCGATCGAATTAAAGAAAAATTCCAATCTTCATCTGTACCTCCGTCATTAACAAACTCTGAACGAACTTGTTCGATGTTAAAAATTTCAAAATTTTGGGAGTCAAATATTGTCGCTTCCTCTTCAATTGAGTGGGGGTTCAAGCCTAGGATTATACTTTTACTTGACAAATTACGGAATTCCAGTGGGACTGTGTTGTTCTTTACTAGTAGCAGGGATGATGGAATTTCCAAAACGCCGTTGTTAATATGGGGCATCCAAATTTCCGTTCCTTCGGGGAGTTTCGTGAAAATATTTTTTACAACTATTGTCATAGGAGGAATCTCGATTTTTTGAAGAGAAAAATCGTCACGGTACTTTAATGGGATTTCTACGATATCGCTACATAACCTTTGATGCGCGAAATCGATATTTAGGCCTAGTTTTCGTAGGTCTCTTATGCCTATAATACCGTCGAAATAGTCATGGAAATTGTACAGTATGAATTCTAATTCCGATTTTACACCAAATTCTTGCAAAAGTGGAATTTTGGCTTTAAATTGGGTGCTCGTATTACCAGTACAGGTTACGAGGGTGTGTTTAGAAGTATATATTAAGTGTGGAAAATGTTGTTCTGCGATAATCGGTCTAATTAAAGACGTATGGCTACCTGTGTCTATAAGTAACTTGGCTGGGGGGTTTGTCAGTTCTATATAAGGAAGAGTGTTAACTTGAAAGCTATTCAAGTTTAAGGCGGACTTGATTGTTGGGGGTCTCCCTGAAAATTTTCATTTTCGCAATGGGTCTCTTGATCATTGGAGTTGGATGGAAAGTTCTCCATTTCGGGGTACTGTTCTGTCTGCCAGTAATTGTCAGAAGTCTCGGTATATTCATTTTGGGGGTCTATGGGAGTGCCATCAGCAAGATAGGTTAACTCCGTGAAGGCGAATGGTTGCCTTTGATAGTTGCCAAAATTTCTATTTTGGGATGTCGTGGGTTGTTGGGTATTTCTAGTTTGCACAGTGGGGATTCTTGTAGACATCGACATGGGTGTCGGTGGCCCCGTTGGTTTATGAGAGTTTTCCTTTGAGAATACATTTATAGGTTTGCGAAAAGCTTGGTTATTATTGAAGGGCGAAAACTTTGTTGTTCCACTTTGGGCGTTTGCAAACTGATTATTGAATGATGGTCTGGCGTTAAAGGGTGAATGCAAATTCTGCGCCAACTGAGGTTGGGCGTAAAATGGAGTGGGTTGGAATTGGAATCTGTTTCCAAATGGCTGAAAGTGATTTGTCACTGGGAACACGGGCTGTGTGCCATTCATAGGTTTTTGCGGTGTCTTATTTTGAAATTGTGGTGGTTTCATTTGTGTTTGGAATGATCTTGCATTTATTTGTTGTTCAACCAAAGAATAATTGACGACAAACGTATTGGCGTCTTCTAAATTAGTTGGATTATGGAACATCAAAATCGTTCTTAATTCGCTTGACGAATTGCTTATCAAAACGGTAACTGCAGTTAGTTCAGTTTGTTCAATTAGAGCTTGCTTTGTAGCATTTGTCAAAGTTAAATCAGATGCAATTTTTAAAGAAATTCTTGTTTTAAGAACCTTTAACCGCTCAATAAAATCTAAAATACTCTCGTTCCGGTTTCTAGTAAGGAAGTTAAGTTGCTGGGCTAAAACTGACCTATTTACACGGTCACCGAATTTCTGCCTAAGAGCTATTTTAATTTGAGGCCATGTAATTAAATCCGGTCTGCAAAGCAAAAAGTCGCTTGCTTCTTCACAAATTTTTGAACATATCACAGCAAAGACAAATTCTTTAAGTGAATCATCTTGGGTCCCTATAAAATACCTCTGATGGAATTTGTCGATACTAGCAATAAAAAATTCTAAGTGTTCACTTTTTCCGCTAAAAGTTTTGAGTGTACGAGCAATTTCTTTTGCCGCAGAAAGAGTTGCCATGTCTAAATCAATATTCGTTAAGGTTGTGTTAAAAGTATCGTCTAGACTGATATTTTGAAGATCTTCAGAAAGATCGTCAATCTCTGACATTCAATAGTTAAAATGGTTTGTAAAAATTAAAAACAAAATAAATTGCAATAAAAATAAAAATAAAATACACACCTCAATAGTACAATAATAAAGGGATAGAAAAGGGAGCTCACTTACGGTATGATACTTCGTGCCGCAACTATGCGCTCTCTCCTGTGGTTCTTATGTTAGATCTCAGCAAACAGTGGACACTGACGATTTCTGGATACTTGGCTTCGGGAAGAAACTGCTTCCAAACTGTTGGTAATGCCAAAAATCTTCTGAGATCCTACCGACTGCGCCAGTTAAATAATCTCTTACGATAAAAGACTTTTTAAAAAACTTTATTTCCCGTAAAAGATTACTACAAAGAGGTGACTCGCAATATGACTACTATGATTGAAAATCAACTACGAAGTGAAGTGACAAGAACATTGCGAGCCTCGTTTACTTAGTCTACGTGCTTTTAACATAAACAATAATATAAAGAGGTTTTACAGAGTAAGCAATATCGGTTATTAGGGCTATATAACTCACGTCTTTGAATGTTTTTGCTTTTACGAAAACTTTGCATTACAAAATAAAGCAAATAATAAAGATAAAAGTAAAATAATTATTTTAATTTTTGCTTTTTGAGTTTTAAACTTCCAGTTTTATTTTTTACCAATTGCATAGTAGATCATAGACTTATATGAAATACGTAGCATAATAAGGATATAAAAGAAATCTCTCACTAATAAATTGACGTGACAACATTGTCCAAAAAAACATTTGGGTGAATCGATTTGTGAAATTCTAGTGGAAAAGGGTATCTAGAGGTACTACCTCTTAGGTACCCATGTTGATGGAAGTTACAGAAGTTACAGAAGAATGATATGGGTTTCTGGAGTTGCTGGAATAGAATTCAATTTTGTTTAAGGTTAATAAGTTTTTAAATAAACTTTGGCCTTTGGGTAAAGTTAAAGTTGCTACTTTATGGCTATCTTATATCAATATTCCGTGGCTACATATTCAAAAATTTGTAGTCATTTTGGATAACACAAGTTTTAGCAATATTTCTCGTTAAACAAGCCACAAATTTACTGCAATCAAGTAGACATTTTATCCTGTAATTATTCGGCAATTTTAACCAGGCAAAAAAAAGTACTTAATGTTTATTAAAATTTTTGCTAAATTATTGTCATCAAGAAAAATGCTACTTTATGACCAAATCATGGCAATAGATGAGATTATATGGCTAATTTTTTTAACCAAAATTTATCTTACATAAATGGCCAAATAATAACCAAATCCTTGCTTTTGTACTACTTTATGTCTAAAGCCCAGTGCAGACGATGCAACTTATCGCGGGGGCAAAGTTGCAGCAATTTTAATCCCCGCGTTTTCTTGCATTTGCGTTATGACAGTGCAACTTTTTTTATGCAATTTTTTAGAAACTGTACTAGACTGCTACCAGCTTATCAAAAAAAAATCCATTCTGTCTTATTATTTTTGTAAACTATCTCTATGCCTAAAAGTTGATGGGTGAAGCCCTGGGTGTCAAAAAGATATTTTGGGGGGGCCTTTCGATTAATTAATGAAGAGTTTGAAAAAGCTGATGATTCAGAGTATTCACCTAACCACACTTTTTTGTTCAACCTAAAATTTTAAGTTTTCGCTGGAAAGGCACTAGAAACGTAACCAAATCCCCGCGACAAATCGCATGGAAAATAGAACCATTTCTATTGCTATGCAATTAATTGCAGCAACTAAAATGCACCGTCTGAACGAAAAAATCCCTGCAACTTTTGTCGCAGGGATGAAATCCCCGCGATAAATTGCATCGTCTGCACTGGGCTTAACTTTTGGCCATTAGTGCTATTTGGTTATACAATGCTACTTGGGCGTACGGTTACACCTACTTTTTTATGCAGCTTGAATATCCCACGCACTGCTACAAATGTTTTAGTGGCTTTTTTTTAAGCCTTGTTCTGGAGTTTGACAAACAAACCATATGCAAATAGAGGCGATAAATTCAACAAAAAATAAATAATAATTTTTTTTAATACGGAAATATAAATTAGCGATGCCATGACGCCACGCTGGGCTCCTGTCGAGTTGTCAAGTAGGTACTGCAAACGGACATAGATGGCGCCACTTTATTATTTTTCAATATGGCGGCCAACGTAGTAACCATATATTAAGGCAGTTAATTAGGTTTTCTTTAGTAAGCTACAGATCTATGATTAGCGAATAATTATTTAATTACTTTTTGGAAATCACGTTGAACAATGCTTAGTGATTCTACGTCGTCTTTCTTTATAAGAACCTTTTGAAATGAAATAAAAACGTCTCCTTAAACGGAGAGTTTGGAGGAAATAAAATTATAAGAAATATATGACAAACGTACTGTAATATAGACATTACAGAAGGTCATGATGTAACCAAAGCAAATTTTAAATCAGTGTACCTGACCTTCGCCATACATCAAGCTGTTGACATTTTTTACCAGGTTTATGTTATTCACTTGATTCAACTTGCATTCGTAGAACCACTGTTACCATCTATGTGTTATGTAAAAATGTTAATTATAGGTAAAAAAAATTATTGCGTTTTTTTGCAACGTGATAATTGCTTACGTGCAATTTTAGGTAAAGGCAATTTCTGAAAATGTGAGAATTATTAGAAAAATCGACTGACGTTATATCACTGTTTATAAGTGAAAAACCGCAATGCCGGATTGTTTATGCGGGTTTTCGACTAATTATTATATCTAGCAAGCACATTAACAAGGGAATTATTTTTAATGGGGCTTATAACTCAATTCTAAACTATCATAAAAAATTTGTAGAATATAACAACAGTCAATCAATAATAAATTCCAAAATTGCCATATTTTACAATGTTTTTAACCGCAGATGGTAAGTAAATATTTGGAATTTTATTGGAGTGTACCGCCGAGAATATAATATTGATTCAAAATCCCATTTCTTTCCGGTTTTTCTCATCTTATTCTTGTTAAGTTTTTTTTTTATACCATCTCGAACTAATTTGGTGTTTTTTCCTTCGATGATTAGGAAAAAATTGACAAGTTACGTGCCCAAATACTGTTTGAAAAATAAGACTTGTGATACAATTTTTAATAGACATGACTTTGTGACCCACTGCTCGGATTTGCAAAAAAGGTGCATTTAAAGATAATTAAAGTTAAAAAGAATAATTAAATGTAGTGTTAGAGGTGTTGCTGACGAAGGTCGTGTAAGATCCAGGGGCTTCTTGCTTTGAACTGGGTCGCTATTTATTGCTCTATTGACAAATTCTTTTAAAAAATGGAATCTATTAATGCTCCAGCTCTTTAGTTCTGAATTCAAAATAACGCGGAATAAACGACACGTTGCCCTCTATAAATCAAATAACATTTTGGCGTCGAGCCGACATCGCTTTAGACAACCTGATGTGGAAAGACAACGGTGCCGCGACCCCGTACCGACACTCTCCTACACCTAAATCATCGTTTAGATTAGAATTAGAATATCTAATATGTGTGCTTTGTGTCCTTTTCAATACGATGGAACTGCAGATAGCGGGTGTAGGACAATTAAACAGCTACTTCACAGTTGCGAATGCGCCAACGTTTCGATCTTTATTTAGATCTTCTTCAGGGCTAAAAGATATGGTAAATGAACATTCTATAAAAACACTCAATGCATGAACAAAATCATTAAAAGACATCGATCAAAAATACACATAAGGACATCGATAAAATTGCATAAAAGTACATATTTACCCATTAAATAATTAAAAAATTAAAAAACAAATTTAACAGCTAACAAATACACTTAACTTTAAAGACATCAACCGTGCATCTGTACGCGCTTATTTTCTCAAAGTGATAGACGGTATACTCTGATTGTGGTATACTCTGAGTGGATTTGCTTACCTTAATTCGGTTTGAGAAGCATGCCACCTAAGCTACATGTATGTCTTTTACCGGATATAACATTAAAACAATGATTAATCCACAAACAGGCAACGACCACACGAGTTCAGGATAAAACGAAACATCAACCGCCAGGGACAGAATAAACGATGGAAAGATTTTAGTTCTCCTATCACCAGTGGGCGGAATACTATTATGGTCTTTTTTATATAAAACTAAATATTTGCTTTCTCCTTTTTTTTATATATATATTATATTAAATCTATTGTAATTATACTGATGTTGGGAATGATAGACTTCTTTATTTTTTCTTGATGTGATGCAACAAGTTACAATAGATTACATTTAAGTTTTGGATGTCCGTTCTGTCATTAATAGTGTCGTTAATGTAAATGTGCACCATCTCACTAATACCCATTCCCAACATCAGTATAATTACAATAGATTTAATATAATATATATAGGTATAAAAAAAGGAGAAAGCAAATATTTAGTTTTATATAAAAAAGGCCATAATAGTATTCCGCCCACTGGTGATAGGAGAACTAATATCAGAGACAACCCATGAGACGAGCAAATGGCATTATAAATTTGTCCGATTCTCCGTCTCATTTGTACCCGCTTTAGATTACAATGATTGGTACTCTGTCGTTGTCTTGTACAGTATAACAGAGCGAGCCACCATCGTGTTTTCCGGCATTGCCATGCTGACCCAGTCTACCCCAATAATAGGAAATAATATACCTTTTATCTCTTTCTGATACTTTGCTTTTTAAGCGCCTATTTTACAACCTGACAACTCCGCACTTTTGTGATAACCCTCTGGCCGACGTCGTGGCGCCGCGACGTTGGGCAAATCTTACAAATGGCGGATTATTATATTGTGAATTTGAAAGAAGTTTTGTCTTGTGTTCTCTTAATAATTAATTTGCACTTTGATCTATGGCAATTATTCTTTGATGTGTGCAGAGTGTGAGTGCGGTGCGAAGACTCGGCAGATACAACGAATAAATAAATAATAAATAGTGCGATTGCCGAGAGCCGAGACTATAATAATATTTGGAAGATGTCACCAAAAAAGTGTTTTGTATGTGGCCTTTCCTAAGATTAAGTAAAACGTTTACATAATTTTCCTCCCGACTTGAAAAAGTATAGATACTATACAGATAACATCTAGTATCTATCTAGATAGATAGATACTAGATGTTATTAATTATGTACCTATACATGTATACCGATACAAGTAACTATTTATATTATTCTTTTCTTTTAAGTTTAAGTAATATTAGTTCACGTATTCCTACTTAACATAAAAATTGTTTTTGATGATAATTCAGGGCATTGAAATTTATTTTAGTCAGTTTATAATATGTTTTATTATATATTAGTACGTATTCTATGACTAAATAGATTATATGTATATTAATATTTTGTTTGGTTAGGCATATATACTTTATTGAGTTTCATTTTTTGTTGTTGCAAATATAGATATTTCTCCATGATATTATTGGAATAATAATTTTTTCTTTCATCTTTTAACATTTTAGACAATTTTCAGGGTTTTAAATTGCGGTCCAAAGAAGTACCCACTTCATTGCACTTCTATTTGATGATAGCTTAAAAGTCTGAAAAGTTGCGAAATCTACGTACGTAGGTATAGAAAATCTATTAAACCTTAGAAGGTTTTCAAATCTTCTCCATGAAATTCAGCTAAGTAGACCTTAAAAATTTCGCATATATAATACATTGTTGTTAAACGACCTTTGGCATACCAATTCTTTGACAGCAATGCATTTTATATGAGGAATTTTAAGTCTACCTTAACTGAACTTCACGGCGAAGGTGTGCAAACGGCTTCTCGAGGGCTATCGAATACGTTTAAATTATGGCGGCAATGTGACGTGGCGCCCTCTAGTACGCTGCACTTTTCTTAGACAGAGACTCACAAAAAAGAGAGACAGTGAATTTTTACAATCGGACGAATTATTTACATTCAGTTGCTCGTCTCATGGGTTGTCTCTGCTAATATCTTTCCATCGTTTATTCTGTCCCTGGCGGTTGATGTTTCGTTTTGTCCTGAACTCGTGTGGTCGTTGCCTGTTTGTGGATTAATCATTGTTTTAATGTTATGTCCGGTAAAAGACATACATGTAGCTTAGGTGACATGCTTCTCAAACCGAATTAAGGTAAGCAAATCCACTATTTATCAGAGTATACCGTCTATCACTTTGAGAAAATACGCACGCACAGATGCATGGTTGATGTCTTTAAAGTTAAGTGTATTTGTTAACTGTTAAATTTGTTTTTTAATTTTTTAATTTTTTAATTGGTAAATATGTACTTTTATGCAATTTTATCGACGTCCTTATGTGTATTTTTGATCGATGTCTTTTAATGATTTTGTTCATGTATTGAGTGTTTTTATAGAATGTTCATGTACCATATCTTTTAGCCCTGAAGAAGATCTAAATAAAGTTCGAAACGTTGGCGCATTCGCAACTGTGAAGTAGCTGTTTAATTTGTCCTACCCCCGCTATCTGCAGTTCCATTAGAATATCTGTGGACGATGCCTAAAATGGGGAATTCAATTTTCAGTCGGGCCGACAGACGTCCGACACCACCTACATTTTACAAAATAGGCCCTAATGGTTACACTTTTGTCGACGTTGCTTTTGTCGCTTTTTTAAAGTCTTTCTGACCGAGAAATTTTTAAGGTGCAAATACGTTTACTTTTAACTACAATAAAATTGACGAATTTATCACCATACGGCAGGTTTTCTGTGTGATATGTTTCTCCTTGTTTCAATTAATGTGGTATATTATGATATGCCTTGCGTTATAGTAATACATCTGAACAATCCTAGCTTTTTTTCTATAAAAATTACTACTGAAGGCCCTTTTAATTTATTATTTTATGGTTGGCAAACGACGTCCGCATTACGTCAAAACTGTCAAAAAAATGCACAAATGTATTAAGTTCAAAAATTCCAATCATACGTTCCATTGCTTCTAGTAGCATAAGACAAATTCATATAGGTATAATTCTTCGACGTTAAAGCATCAACGGAGCGACTTCAACCCCGACTAATGTGCAACCATGAACGACTGACATTGGGTTAACGTCATTTGGACCTCTAATAACCACTATATTGTTAAAAAAGGTCATTGGGCAACTATGATCTACACCTGTTTGAACATCGGAATTGGTGCATATTTAGTAGGAAAACGGAAAAATATTATTTGGGTAGATGGTTATCTTCCTATTTATGTATCAACTACGATTACCTTTTTGCGCCTTTGCTGACCAAATTCTAAGTTTTGATTCATTAACATAGTAAGTATATCGCATTTATTACAGATATCGGGCAGCCATTTTTGTCAAAAAGTATATTTGCTTGAGTTTCTTTGAAGCGTCAAATTTTCAAAACACACCCAATATTCCCTTGAAAGTGTTGATCCAATATATTTTTCTTGATATACTCTGTAGGTAGTCCAAATGTAAATGTTTAGAATTCTCGCTTTAAGCAAAAATTATATTTTTTTACAAGAGCGTTAAACGTCTAAATTAGAAGTACAGATTATCTTGTCGAAAATTATGCTCTTCTAAATAAGATAAATCCAAATTTCCTAGGTTGAAAAGCCAACATTCAGACAACGTTTATTTTCTGCTTAAATAAAACGGGTTGAAATCAGTGGCGAATCCAGGGTGACCAAAAAAAATCTGACTTAATATACTTTAGTGAACGAAATTTTTAGCTTTTTCGCAGAAAACTCTAGTTTAAAATATGCAAAATGGTAATATTTACTAATTGGAAATTGAAAACTTATCGGCTTTCTATATTTCCGAAATATTACAGCTGTTAAGAAAGAAACAACTGCTCCGAGGGCTAATACCCTATAATTACGCAATTACTCCGTCCAAAAGAGAGTATAGTAAGTACTTTTGATTAACATATACATTTGGTAACTTTGATCCATATTTCAAAAAAAAACTTTATTTTCTCTTTTATGTTATATTTTTTGTTTTATTCTTGTATTTCATCTTTGCTTTTATGTATATTTTCTATAATATTTAAGCTTTGAAACAAATGGTAAAATTCAATGTCGGTAGGGGTATTATCCCTCGAAGTAGTTGTTTATATTTGTTTCCTTCTTTATATATACGTACCAACGTACGAAATTCGCGAATTTTGTACGTTATGCAGCGGACGTGTAGTTGGTCGAGCCTAAGATACCAGGGTCATCGAACAATCGAATGAAGTTTGCTATTTTCACCATCATGAATAGATTTTTAACTGACTACCCGCTGTAAGTGAGAATAGCCCTGAAAAAAGACTAAATAAATAGTCGAAACGTCGGCCATTTTCGAATAAAGAAGAGGTGCATTATTTGTCTCAATTCTGCTAACTTCAACAACAACTTACAACTTAAGGACGCTAATTACAACAATGCTGGTATTTTGGCTGGTAACAATGAGTATGCTGGTATTTTTCTATTGGCATTTATTTATATTATAGATGAGTTGTAATTGAACTTCAGCAAAATTGTACACATTAGAAGAAAAGAAATTTACGTTTTTGCTAAGCACCTCTGGGTCGAGTAGCAGGCCTAAAAAGAGATAATAAAATAGGGCTCTTCATTCTTCAAAATTCATGTCAGACAGCAGCGTCAATCACTTATCTATGGCGTCAATGTAGAAACACCACCCACCATTCTTAATAATGGTCTACCTTTCAGGTTACTTTCCTGTAATATTCGCTATGGCTCATTTAAAAAAAAAACATCGAACTTCATTGCATGGAAATTCCTATGGCTCATCTTACAATAAACACCCTGTTTATAGGATAATATTCATTTTTCGAGACTTTTTTGCTCATTTCATTCAACACTTTATTTACATCTATTTGTATGTCATAATGTATATTCAATAAAGCCAACCAGGATAACCTATACTCTGTTCAGCGAGGGTTCAATATGACGTCACATTACTCATCTCATTTCATTAGAAAAAGATCGCAAAAAAACAGGCGTATTATTAGTTCTTATTAATAATAAAACCACCAGCTAATGTCAGTTTGACGCTTAATGTCAAAATGTCGTCAAAATTTAGAAATCCGAGTCCAGCTTTTGTAGAACTAAATATAGAAACGAAATATCCGCTTTTAAGGGATCATGTAGAAGAGGCCAATGTGTGAAGAAAAACCGGAAAAAAATTCCAAGATAGTGGATAAACAAGGAGTTACAATCGACGAAGCGGCGGAAGAAATTCCATCAACATACGTCCCGAAGGAACTATCAATTGTTGAAAAGAAGCCCCTGTTCCTAAACAACCACCTACTGGTCCACAAAAATGTCTCACCCTGGTGTCATCTAAAGGCTAGATCTGCTTCTGTGGAAATGAATAAAACTTGAATCAAAATTAGCGAGGTGTTTGACTGAATCAACTAAAGAAAAAATTTGGAAGAACGCTGCATACATGCGACACAGATAAAACCGCGGTTAGGTGTTTTAAAAAAATTGCCCACACTTAGTTAGATTATGTACTCAATTTAAGTTATTTATGTTGCATATATTGCATTAACTAAATTGTAAGAAACATTTCAAGAATTGAATATACAATAAATGCCTAACAGTTTTTTTTAATCAAATTAATCAATTCATGCGGACACGTATTGAACTATTCCGCAGAAAAGGGTTTCGTCGAAAAGACGACAAGTGTTTCTGCTTATTGGCTTTAAACGCCAATTGTGAGCCAAACCAGAATTGTGAGCACTAGTATATATAGTAAGCATACAAAAATACTTAGAATAGCTTGTCGAATCGATTTTGTCCATATCTTATGATCTACATCCATGACCGGGTGAATCATAGCAGGTGTCTATGGTAAAGCTGCTGCGGATATTCCTTCTGAATTAATACCAGAAATGGGAAAACTTTGGAATGTTAGCACAAAAGGCTAAACTGATACATGCCCGTTTCTACAAACATAACTTGACATTTTGTTCAACTGACATTTTATCAGAGACAGACGTGTTTTTTTGTATGACATCACAATTTATGACGTAATATTGAACCCTCGCTGAACAGAGTATACTCTCACCCGTGGAGTTGCGTAAGTAAGTTTTCATGCGCCTTAACGTCGAAAAACTTCTTTCTGGGGTAACTGAAGAAAGTGGTATACCTAATCGCAATAATTTGGAACAATTCCTATACATTAGGGAACAAATCTTTGTTACATTTGCCAAATAAATCTATAACCGAAAACTTTACTTCAGAAAATGATTTAAGTTCTTGTTTCCACTTTCTGTTTTCACCAAGTAACTGCTCTTGATTAATAAAAGCACCATTTTCAATTAGGTCCCTTCATAAAAATTAAACGTTGTTTTCATAATAAATTATGTAGTATTGTTACAGTATCAAATCAGCCATGAAAGACGGTAGCTGAAGATGCCGCTCATCATCTAAACAATTACATTATCGAAGGACCGCATCCTCAAAAGTCATTTCACCATTTTACACACAAGATAAATTCTTGTGAATGGTGAATGTAATTTATGGTATTGGCAGCTTCAAGCTTTATCTCTTTTGGTTTTTGTCATGGAAGGGCTATCTACTTAATCCGGTGATGATCACAACTATTAAATTCGTAAAAATCAGAAAATAAGAAGAAAATAGGAATTAATTAAACTATTAAATTCGTAAAAATCAGAAAATAAGAAGAAAATAGGAATTAATTAGGACAAATAATAAAGGGGCATTGGGTCTAATTCTAGAGAATTAAACAGACAATTTATGTATAAAACAATATATGTACACATTAAAGAAAACATCCAAATTTATAAACTATATCTGTGTAAAAAATCGTTTCTCGTATAGTCTAACAGTACCTATTTGAGGAAAAATATCAATTGCGGACAAATAACTGAAAGTTAGGTAATTTCATTGATTCAGCCACATTTCAACCTATGAACTGAAATTCAGCTACATTTCAACCTATCAGCCATGAAAGACGGTAGCTGAAGATGCCGCTCATCATCTAAACAATTACATTATCGAAGGACCGTATCCCCAAAAGTCATTTCACCATTTTATACACAAGATAAATTCTTGTGAATGGTGAATGTAATTTATGGTATTGGCAACTTCAAGCTTTAGCCCTTTTGGTTTTCTCATGGAAGAACTACCCACTTATTCCGGTGATGATCACACCTATTAAATTCGTAAAAATCAGAAAATAAGAAGAAAATAGCAATCAATTACGACAAATAATAAAGGGACATTGGGTCTAATTCTAGAGAATTAAACAGACAATTTATGTATAAAACAATGTACGTACACATTAAATAAAACATCCAAATTTATAAACTATATCTGTGTAAAAAATCGCTTCTCGTATAGTATAACAGTACCTCTTTGAGGAAAAAATATCAATTGCGGACAAATAACTGAAAGTTAGGTAATTTCATTGATTCAGCCACATTTCAACCTATGCGTACTACGGGTCATCATAAAACTACAAACATAATAGTATATTGTGCAACTAGTGTCGAACATTGCACTTTTCACAAGAGTGTAAGTAGTGATTTTTGAACGTGTTGCACCCTATACTATTTCTACGACTGCGATTTTGTTTCATTCGTGATCATTCGCATTATAAAAGATATGCAAGGCGTGTGCAAAACAATCAGAAGCGTATTTAGATAGCTTCTGTATGCGAGCGTGAGCAATGTGCACTTTGCGCATGCTGTTTGCGTGCGAAACGGCGATTTTTGACGGTAATTAGTAGTGGGGCATTTGGACATTTTCGAGGCAGTCGTAGAAAAATAATAAATGATGATGCACACATAACGGGTGTCCAGCACAACCCTGGACATAGGAGATTAACATGGGAAACCGGTTTTTATTTTTTTTGCGCCTGTACGGTTGAATTGATTGAAAAACTTTTAAGAGTAAAGTTGTAGAGCGTATGGTCAGCTATCATTGTAATTTTTTCAATACCCCAGTTTTGGCCGTTTTTTGGAAAAACGCCTCGAAAACTCAAAAAATTTGAATTTGGCGCGTCACCCCCGCCATGCATGTGACATTTTTTCGGTTAATTTTCACTGCATAATCACGGCGACACTGCACGTGCATGGCAGGAGTGACGCGCCAAATTCAAATTCTTGCACTTTTCGAGGCGTTTTTCCAAAAAACAGCCAAAACTGAGGTATTGAAAAAATTACAGGTTGATAGCTGACCAATAAGCTCTACAACTTTACTTTTAAAAGTTTTTCAATCAAATCACCCGTACAGGTGCAAAAAATTAAAAACCGATTTCCCATGTTAATCTCCTATGTCCAGGGTTCTGCTGGACACCCGGTATAAAAAAAATCCACAAAAAGCAAATACTAATTAATATGAACAACTAAAGCACTAAGTTTTAGGATTTTATAGAGCTTTGTTGTTGTACTATTTTCGATAACTTGTAATGTGAATCGAATAGTGTGTAAATAAATAGATATATTACGTGTTCATTCGAAACCGTCATCTAGAAGCCTATGAATTTTTGAAAGAAAAGGCTGACATAATCAAAGTAAATAGATTTTCGTCCTTTCATCCTTTCCTTTTGACTTCACAGCCAAGTAGATGCCGTTTTTAAATAAACATCCCCTATATGTATAATTAATCAATAATACTCGTAAAACTCGAGTTACGAGGCGAGATACATAAGCAACAACCGACTGGGGCTCGCTCCAACCATCTTTTATTAATATTAATACTGCTTTCATATCATTCTCATCAACTCAGTTGTCCTTTTATTCCGGTATTATATCGACTCAATCAGCATTTGCTTTTTTCCGTCATTGCTGTCACATTCGCCGCATTCATCACATAGGCTGACTCCAAAGGCTTTTCCTTGTCGTCATTTGTATTCCAGGACTGAACTTTACCACTTCCGAATAATACAAAAATCAAATTTGTTACTAGAAATACCCCAAAAGCGATCCAAAATACTATTCGCCATTCAGCTTGAGAATGCTAAAATTGCAATTATAGTTAGACAAAGAACAAAAAAAAATCAATTTAAGTTTATTTACGTTTTCAGTTAGAGCGCCTATTAAGTAAGGGACTATTATCCCTGTCAGTCCTCCAATACCATTTACTATTGCCATAATAGTTCCTGCATAATTGGGACTTAAGTCCAGGGCATTAACTTTCATTCCGCAATAAAAAGTGCCCATGAAGCCCATGGCAATGGTAAACATGCCTACGGCGAGCATTCGGTCGCACCCAACGTACGAGGCAATTACTATAAATATTGCCGGACCCATTGAAGCTAAAATTGCATGAACATTGAATGCCTTTTGATTGCCATAGAAATTAAAGGTTGCAAACCTAAAGTGGTGAAGAATTTCCTTGCACGGCATATTTTCATGTGTCCTTTGTGAATCAGCCAGTCGCACAGCCAGCCGGAGCTCATGGACACTACCCACATTAAAATGTATGGCACCGAGGACCAAATACCGTTCTGTTTCACGTTGAAGTGAAGTACGTCCTTCATGTATTTGGGCAGGTCTGTCACCATGGTAAAGAAACCCCAATCGTGTCCTATTTGGGCTATCACCAAGGCCCAGATAGCTGGTGAGGAAAGTATTGATTTCCAAGGGACCACCTTTTCTTTGCTGGAGAGATTTGCTGAAAATAAATTGTTATTAATATACGTGCAAACCACATGTATCAAATACACTTACAGATATGTTTGCTCAAATACGTCTTCTCCTTGTCACTGATAAAAGGATGTGACTGGGGATCTGGATAGCAGAGCATTATCCATAGAATAAACCATACAATCCCCATTGCCCCGAAGAAGTAGAAGGCAATTGCCCAATCGTTGGTGGCGCCTATTAAGGCCCCACTCACTGAATTTCCTACAACAGTACCTAAAAAAAAATATTTAACTTAAAAAAAAGTTTCCTGTAGTGTTAAACAGATCTTATACCTATTTGACTTCCTGCGTACACCAAAGTACCTATTTTGGATCGCTCTTTTAACGGAACCCAGTTGGCTAGTAAAGTCGTCAGAGCTGGGAATGTGGTGCCCTAAAAATATTGCGATGAGTTAGGCAACCAACTTTTGAACCTCAGAAATAAAGCGCGTTGCTAAAGATGTCTAAAAATTAAATTAGTAAAAACAATTAAAGGACGCTTACTCATAGTTTAGTATAAGAAAATAGTAGATTATGTCACTAGGAGTAAAAGTGGGGCTTTTCGTGCTGAGCCCAGAGATTTCCGGCCGAAGCGAAGCTAGGCCTGCCACTGGCGAGTAACATATATTATTTCTTTTTCAAGCATGCAGGAAATAAGAAGTCTATTTTAGAGTGATTCAGTTTTGCAATTTTTTCTCATACTCTTTAAGCGCTCTAGGTATTTACCCAATTAGTGGTGTATATTATTTGTAAAATAAATAGAATGTGTTAGATGGGTGGTTTTCAATGTTCAATGGTTTTAATGGTGTTAAATCATAACCAATGATTTAGGTGGTTTAGGTAAATTATGAACAACTAAAAACTTGTAGCATTATTTTCAATACTAAATTAATAAAAATCACATTGACAGATAAATATGATGACGCGCATGACATTTAACAGACGAACTCAGAATTCGAGAACCTATGCGATTTCGATTAACAACAGTTTCGGATGGTGCTCTCGAGGGCTCTGAGAGTATTTCTATCCTTTGTTTTTTCAATAAGAATGTAAAGATGGCAATGCACTCAGATCGGTCTCTCTGGTGTCATCTAGTGTTCAAAAAATGTTGGTGAAAGAAAATCGTTTATATATGCGCCACCATGATAGTAGCGGGGACTTTTGACTTTTCTTTTACTGCCTAGGACTTTTTTGCTACTTATTTGGTCTCAGGATTAGAAAGCCCACTTTAGGTGTGCGTTTGGAGAAAACAAATAACGTACTTTTAGTCGCTTGAAAAAAAAACATATTTTTCACTTACTTCACCAAGTCCTTCCAAGATCCTCACAATTACCACCGATTCCCAGGCACCGTTACTGGCGTATATCACGAAGGGAGTCACAAAAGTAAAAATGGCGGTGCACAGCATTCCTAATCCTAAAGAGTACTTTCCACCAAATCTCTCAGCTATCATTCCTCCAGGTATATGAGTTAAGACATACCCCCAATAAAAGGAGCTGAGGATCAATCCTTGCTGCTTGCTCGACCAAGGGTAGACATTTGCAGATTTCTAAGTAAAATATTTCAACATTAGAAAGCAAATTTTTCGGTATCTTCCAATACCCCGTGTCCATTAGGATCCGTAATCTATCCGCCTATGAAATTCATTTGTTTTTTTTAAGCATGTTTTGAATTAATTCATACGATATTTTCTTTTAGTTGTCACTTTTGTAAACTCAAATGTCTAGACGACACTGACAGCTCTAGAGCGCTTTGAAAGTATCCACATCCTTTGTTTTCTTGTCAAGAATGTAATGATGAGAATACTCTCAGACTTGTCTGGTGCTGCCACTCGAAGTGACAGCTAAAAAGTAAGTGTTAAATGTCAACAAATGACAGTGACAAATAGTAGCCTTTATACCTGTCTTCTTTTCTATAAAAGATCATAGCCAACTAGATGACATTTTCTAATAAACACCCCGTACTTACTGCAGCATGAAGAGTTGTAGAATTTTCCTGCCAATCATCTAAACACGAGTGAGTGTCTATCGTTTCATTGTGGAAGGTATTAGCTGTCATTTCAGTTATAGCTACAGAGAGAACCACTCGCATGGTGTAGGCATTTACCACAGCTAAGAACCCCATGATACCGAGGATGTATCGTTGAGGAATTAGAAACACTAGAAGTAACAAAAGATATAAAAAAAATTCAAGTATATAAAAACATGTTCATTTAAAGATAGTGAACAATGATGCTTTATTATCTAAATAAAAATTCTTGGACTTTTATTGTGTATATTTCTACATCACTTATTTACATATAATACCCATCTCGTTCTTACTTTATTTCGTTTTGCATTAATTCTTACTGTCAACTTTTACCCAATAATTATACCTTTTTACTTATATTCTTTGTGCTTAAACGTAGGGATGTGTATTAATAATATATGTTCTGTAGTGCACAAAAGCGTCGCCAAGGAGGTAAGGCCCCTTAAGATTAAAAAAAATTACATACCCATACAGAACCCGTATATTTAAAACAAACAGACTACCACACCCAGGTAACCAGTCTGACGTATAGGTCGTCGAAAAATCGTCTAATATTGTTCCAATTTGGTCATATTGGTCAGTTGACCATAAATCAACGTATTAAAGAGGTCATACATATGTCGTCCAAAAATCGTCAGTAACATGACGTCCTGTCTGGATCCAGTCTAGGTTAATTTATGTCTTTTATCTAATATATATTAAGGAATTTTTTTTAAAGTTTAGGTTATCCAAAGTCACGCGGTAAAGAAATGAATGGAAATTGTAATTTTTGTAAAAAAACTCCATTTAGTAAACAGAAAAAAAAAGAGAAATGTAAGTAGATGCAGCAACAGCTAGATAAAAATATAAAAAAAATGTAGGCTTTTTTAACGTGACTGGGACACTTTTTTGGTGAAATTGACGTCCATATTACGGCAGAGTTAAGTCAATAAGTATCTAGATTTTGTCATTATATATGAACATGCGGCGACTGAAATATGACATCTTTTAGATTTGTCTTACTTTCTTCATTAGGAAGTCCAAGTTGCCACCTAAAGCCTTTTGGACAAAGTGCTGTCGCCTAAAAGACGTATTAAAGACGAAATGTGCTACCTGGGCACCTGACACTAAAATGGACAAATTTCTACCCTCCAGCACTTTTTGCACTCAAGATTAAAAGACAACATAACGCTTTGCCGCTAAACCAAGGCAAGAAAGCTCCTAATAAACTTTTTGAATTATCCAAATCGAAAAGTACGCTGGAAAAATGTAAGAAGCGGTGGTAATTGTGCAAAGGTGTCGAAGAAGAAGTTGCACCAAAAATGTAAAAAGAACTGCCAGAGGAAACTCTCATAAGTAACGCAGTCGATATAAAAGTTAAAAAAGAATTAGTGTTCAGATAACAGACTTTTTGTCGTGAAAATTTTCATATTTGGGCCGCTTGAATTGATAATAAGAAGTGGAGAAGGCGGCCGGTAGATGGCGCCGTATGGCATAAGTGCGACACAGTGCTGTCAAATACCGAATCTTAAGGATAAACACTGTTTTAATAAAAGAAACTATTTACAAAAATTACAAAATAAAAAAAGACTAATTACGAGTGAAATCTTCCGGGCAAGTGCTTTTTTCAGCTTAAGTATATTTGTGGCAGATTCAAACAACTTTTTGCCAAGTTGCGGTAAATTCACGGATCAGAGGCTCTGAAATTATTAAATAAAATTCACAGACTTACTTATTTATTACTTATACTTATGTGTCTAAATTGTGTCTACCCCGTGTCTAAAAGAAATACAATAGACTCAATCAAGATCACTTACGCTTGCGAATAAGAAAGTGAAACATCAAACAGTTAATAACTAAAGAAAAGAAGGCTTGAGGTAGAAAACTGTGTCTCCTATGCCTGTTAGGTGTTTCAATTGACTTGTTCAACTAAATTTTTCGTATAAACAAGTTTTCTACTTGTGTAGGTATATCTAATTTTAATACCATGTTTTACGCATGAAGCAATTATTGTCTATTTCAATTCAATCATGTAGATCTCCGTCGAATTAAAGCATCAAATAACAAAAAAAAATCATGATTTTAGTTGTCGTCATAGTAATTAAAATGATTTTCAATAATTATTATTAGAAAAGAAAATTGCATGTTGTTTTTGAATCATTACTGGACATTTTTTCTTGCAGATGATGGGCAAGATTTAGATTTGTCCCACCTAAACATTAATACAAGCTTTTGTAATTTATTTATATTTTACTGTTGCGGACAGTCAGTGATCCAATGGATAGTCATTGTTATGGTGATTATTATAACAGGGACATTTTTAACGCCCCGAGGGGTCCATCAGAGCAAATGGTTCAAAGCGTTTCGAATCAAATTAGCTTCTTCAGCTTCGTGTACGTACCGCGAGCACCACAAATATTTCAGTTTCGATGAACCGTTAAAGAAACCACCTCATGGCTAAACAAAAAAAAATCAATGCTTATGTTTTTCAGAATTCTAAGGTTAAGGGCGACCAAGGGATTCACGTTTTTTGATCATTTCTCAATAAATTAAGACTCGATTGAGTGAATTTTAGTGACCGCCATTGCAGTTTGTCAATGGTCGTTGCACCATCAGAGTTTATTGCACCTTAAAATTGCTATCTTAGGTTTTTCGGTGCTAGGTCAGATTCGAGAATATTCTAAGGTTAAGTACCAACATCGCGAGTTACTAGCGCAAGCAGCCTGATTGTCGAAAGAGAAAAGAGTATTGAAGTGATAGTGTAGAAAAAGGTGGAACAAGTAAGTTTTTGAAATAATTATATTTTTTTAGATTCCAAAGACAAAAAGTACAAATTGGGAATCATAGCAAAATGATTGGATTTTCCATTAGAGCGTCAATTTTCAATTATTAATAGTATAAGAAATTCAGTTGCAAAAAGTCTTGAAGGTGTACAGGTCACATTTAGGTTTAGGTGACACCCAAATAATTCTTACGATTTAACGTTTGAATATGGTAAAAAAACTCGTTAAAATGCCACTTAAGATTTTAAGGAAGTGAACATTTAAATTCACTTAACTTCGTTTAATGTATAATTAAAACCCGGATCTAATTAACTCAATGAATATTTCATATGCATAATGTAGAGATAGTGTACCACTTATTGTCTACTTATCTGTTAGAAAAGATAAATATTTCTGCAGTATAAGTCGATAATTGTCCTTCGGTGATTAATAGCTGTTCCTAATGTGAGTTATTGTTATTTTGCAGATACAGTTACTTATCTAAAGAATCAACTTAAGTTCCCTTGAAATCGCAATTTCTCAATCAGGAACCAATTTAAGTTTAATTAGAGCTACGTAAAATCACCCATCCTCGAAGGATTGTGTCATTCAAGTTCAAGAATATTTACGGCCTAGTAGGTTTCTCTTCATTTACCATCATTAACAATTGTTGTTGTTTTCTTTTCTAAAGACGGCACGCTTTTAATAAAACTTGAAAAAATAAATGTATGATGAATATTATGTTGAAACACACATGATTTGAGTACCTCATCTTGATTTTTACAAAAGTAAAAAATTGGCGTTTTGCTGTCACCTGTTAAGTAGCGATTATGCAGTAAAAAAAACATAATGAAAGCGTAATGTTTGGCAAAAAAATCAATAATAATGAATATTGCCTCAGCTAATCGCTTATTTACACATACACGCCTTTAAGCTAATATCCGTCCCTCATAAATTATCATTGTTCTTATAGTTTGCTCTAGTTGGGTGTGTGAGCTATTTCTTATAGTCATTAACATTTTTCAGACATAATATTAAACGGAAAATTAAAAATAATTACTGTAATATTCAAAAAGTTTATACAAGTAGGTGCAGAGCAAAAATTAGAAACTATGAGACTGAAAGGGAAAGTTTTTCCACATATTTATATAAGACAAAATTCTAATAAAATTACTGAAGACATATCCGTAGAAAAACTAAATATTTGGTAAACAACGCCCTCTGGAAGCCGCAGTGTTTAACTAGAAACAATTCAAACAAATTCGAACACAATTTTTCAAATCACTATGGGCAAATTTCAAAAGTGATCAATAAATTTACCGGTTACATCTACTGATAGATCGCCTGGTTACACCGGAATTTAAGCCATTTTACGGCCAATTTAGAAACGGTTTGATTCATCAATGACATTTTTTTTAATAGCTGTCAATCTCAACGGTAATCTTGTTTTGTTTGTTGCTATTACTGTTCTTCTCATAGCCAAATCGACATTATTAAGATAATTTTTATTTATAAGAACTTGTTTTGTTAGTTGTCCTAGTCCTAGGTCCTTGGGTACCTACCCCAGTTCATATAAATTCTTGTGGAAATGAGGGACATTTTTAACCTGGGAGACATAACATACGCATAAGGCTATATGCATTGTATAAACCAGTGTTAAACAAACTTGCTTATGCCCTTCTGGGTACCTACTATAAATGTTTAGGCTAGAACCAGTTCGTAAAATGGACCCATCCTCTCCAAAAACCGGCCTCCACACATTATTAAGTATCACCAACTCCAAAAATAAACAACACGACTAGATAGTTATAAAATTTAAATTTAGAAATTTTCATTAAATTTCAGACTGTAAACTGTAAAAACATTTTAGCGTTATGTTTGTTTATAGAATGGCCACGGGCACGAACTGTCAATACTGACATTTTCTCCTTTACCGAAATTCCACTTTTCCACCGGTTAATTTAGAAACGGTCACTTTCTGGTATATGGTGAAAATTGAAACGAAATGGTAACTGAGCGGTTTAACCGGTGGATCCACCGGAGAGTTTTGGAATTCGCCCTATGTCGAGCGCGCTTTTTTTAGTTTGCATAAAATTAACGCTTTGCCCCAATAATCCTCCTTTTATCCTTATTTTCTCTTCAGCTATTTTTTTCTGAAGTCTATTTTTTGCATTAATATTTTAGTTGTTAAACTTTTGATTTCATTTTACTTTTTTTACTAAATGAACTTTAACTTATCTTCCACTTATTCCACTTATTTTTCTAGGTATTTCCAATGCTTGGTTTTTCTATATTCGACTTATCTCGCAATGCAACTTTATAAATTTAAAGTTTCTTTGTTTTGAATTTAATTAATTTTCTTTCTTATCTGTATTTTACCCTTCTCAGATGTATATCAATTTTATTCTTTTTATTTGTGATTTTTAGAAACTTTTTTTTTGTATTATTTTTTGTTTACATCAATACTTTTATTCATTCTTCTGAGTCTTTTACCATGGAATTTTTCGAATGTCCTCACTTTTTGTTTATCTTCTATTTTGTCTTACATAAGAAATAATTCAGATTATTTTAACTAACAATTCCAAATATGATTGCAAATATGTCGTGTAATCTCGTAAACAGTGTCTCGAAAATATACAAAAGTGGCCTAGACGGCCAAGTCTCAAAAATCAGTCCAAAGAAAATTCTAACCTCCAATCAAAGTGTTGTTGTTCAAAGTTCAAAGTTGAGTTGGCAAATATTTGGGAAAAGGAGAAAGCCTAAGAGAGTGGTTTTAGAGATTAAAAACAAATAACAGAAGTTGGAAAAACTACAGTGTCGTATTTTAATTAGGATACATTTTAATTTGATTATAATATATTTTCCAAATACAAAAAGTAATTTTTCCTCATCTTGTATTAGCTTTTTAAATTTTTATATATATACCGTTCATTTTCTTAGTAATAACAGGTAAAGTTGCAAAATTTAAATTATAATAATATTTGTAAAAATACTTACATTTTGAAACAGCAAGTCTCCATCCTTGCAACATGATGGTATCACGTCAGCTTCACTCCACCGGACACAGCAATAAGAGAGACCACTCTAGAATACTTCTTTTCACCTAACACTTTCTTCATAACCTAAATTGCCTTTTGTAAAACTAATCGACATGGGATATTGCCAAAAACTGCGAAATTAAGCCGAAATATAATAAGTTTCACGCACCGACAGCTGCCAAGTTACTTTTTAACGAAATTTGCAATAACTTTTTTTGCATTCGGTGTTATGGCTCATTTACTATCGGCAGAAGTAGTAGTACTCACGGTACCTACTTAGCGGTACGCGCGACACCAGGGAAATGGCCAGATTACAGGTGTTTAATTCACTTATATCATTGACGATAAGGTCAATGGTTTTCATTTTGACCGGTGAGATAATTCTTCGTTTATTTACCATTTTTTGGTATGTGATTGATTTTTATAGAAAAAAAAAAATCAACGATTTGATGACTTAATAGCGTCACGTTGCACCGAAAAGCAAAAAGTGAAAATGTTTCCACAGTGTGATTTTTAGATAACTCCCAAACCTTTCAGGTGGATTATTCATTTTTTACTACTTACTGATGAGTATTGCGCCCCAATCCAATTTTTTGATGCTTGTTTTGCTGTTGGTCACCGAATTTCGCAATATTTTCAGTAAAATTTCCGAGAATATCAATTTATCCTGAAAAGGGCTCGGACCTAGTTAACGTACCGGCAACTTTCCTGTTGCCTTCTTGAGACCTACCTACAAAAAAACGGGTCTATATCGATATAGGTACCACTGAATTTCGCAATATTTTCTTCTGTTTTGAGTAGCCGGGTGTCTACTAAGTAGATCAAAAGAAAAAAAAGTGTGGATGAACCATATTTAACATCAAAAAATTAATCACAAAATTTATCACACTTTACTATGCTAAAACTCTTCCCACCATCATTCGCCATATACAGCGTTGCCGGTCGTGCGCAAAATTAAATTTTTAAAAGAATAAATGCCATTACAAGCAAAATGTAACGTAAAATAAGAAAATAAAGAAATAACAGAACTGAACAAACCTGATCTAACCTAAACTAACCTACACTAACCAGAATTAACCTGAACTAACCTAAACGAACCTATACTATCTAATAACTAACCTGCAACTCATCATACATGCTCATATGATGCATTGCATTGCATCCACACGTTATAATTTACAATTTCCCAACTGGCAACATTGCTTTCATCGCGACGACCAAGCGTAACGATCACTATGAAAGTATTGAAAGTTGCCTAGTTCAGCAGGACGCCAAACAGAAGCCAGTGTATAGAATTAATGCGCTTATAGAAAAAATGATTTTCCGTTACTAAATAGGTATCATCCACATTTTTTTTTCTTTTGATCTACTCAGTAGACATCCTGCTATTCATAACAGAAGAAAATATTGCGAAATTCAGAGGTACCTATATCGATATAGAACGAGAATAGTTATTTTCCTAACAAGTGCGGAAAGTGATACTTTTCCGCACGCCACTGCAGTTGGCCGAACGACGCGTAGCCGTGAACGGACGGCGTTCGGCCATGAAGTCGAGTGCGGAAAAGACACTTTCCGCAAGTGTTAGGAACAATATTTTTTCTACGAGTAAAACTGTCAATAAAAATATATATTGGTATTTATTGCTTCAGCTGTGCGACGAATGATGTTTGCCTACTTTTATCGGCCATAGCAATAGTTAAAGAAATCAATCTTTTCATTTAAAAAATGTTGAGATTGATATCTTGCATTTTGTCAAAACTAAAATTAAAGATGCAGTACAGGTATAAGTAAGATGGTATACCAGGCACCTAATGCCACCATTCCTGACAACAATAAATGACGGTAGTTTTACTGGTTCTTATTACGTTCTTCCATACCAACTATAGTAAAATAAGTTAAAATAAATTTGAAACATCTGCCAGTTTTGAAAAGTTGCATATAATCACGTCGTCTTCAAGTGAGGAAGAAATTCCTGATTTCGTTCGGGAAACCGCTAAAAGTTTAGATTTATTGCCTTCAAAATCGAAAGTCCGGTATAAAAAAGAGTACACTCGTTTTTCGAGTTGGTGTGATGAAAACGGTGTAAAGAGTTTTAAAGAAGAGGTGTTTTTAGCGTATTTTGTCAATCTTTCTAAGATTTGTAAACCAAATACCATGTGGTCACGATATTCCATGCTAAAAACTACTATAAAACTAAAGAAGAATTTGGACATAAGTACATACTATATGCTAACAACTTATTTAAAGCAGCAAAATATTGGATGGAAGCCCAAAAAGTTCATGGTATTTACAAGGAATGAAATTTCAAGATTCTTGTGTGAGTCTCCGGACGATGTTTACCTATTTATGAAGGTGGCAGTCATATTCGGGTTAGCTGGAGCGTGTCGGCGTGATGAACTAGCGAAAATGAGTCTAAGTGATTACGGATAAAGGTGATTCAATTATTGTCTATATGCCTAACTCAAAAATTCATACAACCAGAAGCTTTGTGATCTCCAGTGAAATAAATAACGGCCAATACTTACAATATTATAGGAAATATGTAAGCCTGCGTAAGCCTTCTACTCCACACAATCGACTATTTGTATCTTACAAGAAGGGCGTATGCACTGTTCAGTGTATCGGAGTAAACACATTTGGTAAAATTCCTTCTGAGATTGCAGCATATCTGGGTTTGCCTAATCCTGAGGAATACACCGGGCACAGCTTTCGCCGATCTTCGGCGACAATATTAGCCGATGCCGGTGAGGAAATAACAAATATTAAACGGCTCGGGGGGTGGAAATCGACAACAATTGCCGAAGGGTATCTTCAAGAGTCAACAAGTTTCAAGGAAAATTTAGCCAACAAAATTTTATCAACTTCTTTGAACCAAATGGCAGTCCCTTCTTTGAACCAACAGGCAGCCCCTGCAGTTGATCCAAACTTGCAAGTTTCGTCAACTTCTACGTGCACCTTTTCCACCCTTCGATCGCGGAGTACGGAATCGCATCAATTGGCTTCGGGAATTCATTTTGAAAAAGCCACAAATTGTTCTTTTACAATTAATGTTGTGAATAATAATAAAATTTAGGACAATTCATTGTTCATTGTTAGCTCTTTATTACAATATATATTATACCTGTTACTCATTAATATAGAAATAAATTCTTCATTTTCAAGTATTATTTCAACTCCTTTGGTTTGTCAAAGGTAATGACTAACAAAACCGAAGCAAAATAGCAGCCCTTGGAGGTTTTTTACTTTTCCGCACTAGTGCGGAAAAGTACAACTTACCACACTCAAATGCGTGCGGAAAAGTGAACTTTTGCGCACGCGAGTAGAAAAAAAACTTTAGAATTAGTGAATTTAAAATAATACCTATTCAGCTTATCGTGAATTCCGTCTTAGTGTTTCAGCTTCCTAAAAATTGTCTGTCGTTTGACATAAAATGTCATTTGATAAGAGTTGTCATTATTCCGAAAAGTACGTTTAAAATAAATGGTTTTCTACAACCGTCAAAATATGACACGGGTCGCTCATTACTGACAGTATGCAAACTGACACATATTTTCACGGTTATCTTTCTCGCACGCCGCCCATAGCAGCGTAAAAAGAACAGATAAAAATGTTTGGCACGCCTGTAAGGCAGATGCACCTATCTAGATAGACAGACCATAAAGTCTAAATTATATTATAAATCAATCATTCTTTAAATATTTACTTTCCCGCACGTCAAAATTACTTTCACGCACGCCGTGTGTGAAACACAAGTGTGACACAAGTGTCACAAAATGCATGCCGGAAAGTGATATATAGCCGTCAATACAGGGGTAACAGAAAAAACTGTGAAGCTTAATCATTTATAAAATCAATATAAAGGTTAAAGATGTCCCATATTAGTGACAGGTGGACTTTTATACGGTTGTAGAGAAAATGTTCCTAATTCTTGCGCAAAGTGTCTTTCGCGCACTTGATGCTACCCGAACTCCGCCTCGCGTCGTTCGGGCAACGGCAGTCGCGTGCGCGAAAGTGTTACTTTGCGCACTTGTTTGGAAAATAACTATAATGTATTCTTTAGGACCTAATACAACCTATGCATTTAGCGCGAATAAAAAATATAATGTGAATGTTACTTTTTAATTTATGTATAAGTTACCATTTTGAACTTCTTCCTCTAACATAGGTAACTATGCATTATCTATGTTAGCTGAGCAAGAAGCTACACAATGGTCTTTATTTATTTTATTCTATGACCATTATCAAAGGCGTGTTGGCATATAAATATTTGACTTTTCAAACTCTCTATTTTTTAAATAATTTTGATGTTCTTTATTCTCTTTTTTAAATGTCTAGAAGTTTCTCCTCTATAAAATTTTTTGTATTCGATTTCATTGTGTGGGTTTGTTTTTTTTATTATTACCAACAAAATTCAGGTATGGCAATGGGATATCCATTGTTTCCTATTCTTAGTAATTTATTTATGGAAAATTTTTAATAAAATATTGTTTATAATTATAATTTTAAACCTTTAATTTGGTGGAGGTATATTGGTGATGTTTTTTCAATATATCATAATGGTAATGATCATTTAAACACCTTTCCCAATCATATAAATTCACAAGAATCCACTATAAAATTCACAATAGAAAAAGAACAAAATCAAACCCTCCATTGTTAGAAATTTTAGTAAAAAAAGATTTAGACAATTTGAAATTTTAGTTTACCGAAAACCAACACATATAGATACTTAACCTACAACTCATATCACCTTATTATGGTGAAAAAAGGAGTTGTAAAGAGCTTATTAAGTTACAAGAAACATATAAAAAGTGTTTTACTAAAAATCCAAATAATTTCATAAATAAATATTTTAATCAATTCGAACAGCCAAATATTAGGCAAAATAGGCATATTACAAACCTTTTTATACCATACATCAAAGGCATATCAGACAAAATTAAATAACTAGTTTTTAGAACACGAAACACATTACGTTCACAATTGACAAAAACAAGACCACACAATGAAAACAAATATGCGAGAACGATGCTAGTATCGTATCCAAAGAACCATTATCAAACAAGCTTAAAATTAAAGAAAGTGCATATATACAGTGTGTCCCAAATTGGTCTTCCATGTATTGGGATCTCGGAAACTATACGAGGTACGAAGTGAGTTAAATAGGGAAAGTTCTAGACAATTATGTTAGTAATGTAATGTCAAAAACGGGGTGGCTGCAACCAATCGGGTTTTTGAGAAATTTTAGGAAAACATAAATGGTGCATTTTTAAAAAAACTATTATAAATTCCTTATTTTAAAAGATAATCGAAATTTGTGAAAACATATCTGAAGCAACTTTTTGAGTGCAATATACCTGTAAAGGTAAAATTTCGATACAACGTTTCGGTTTTCTGGAACCATCATCAACTTCTGTTTTTCATATGACGGCCACATTGGATTTTTACACTTGTTTACAGGGGACAAGAAATGCGTTTCAATAATGTATAACAACCCTAGTAAGATTTTATAGTATTTTAAAAAAATTAAGAAAAATATAGTGTTTACTAGTAGGCCATGGATTGAACTTGACAGTAATAGGTGGTTATTATCGCGAATGCTTAAAAACAATATCATAATGTCTGTAGAGGTCACAGAGTAATATTTGTTGGATGCAGAGTTTTTAAAAATTAAATTGAAACAGCTGAAAATTACTTAAATTAAGGAACATTTTTGCATGCGGGAATTTCATTACTCAAATTTCAAAAACTGACTAAGAAGGAAAATCGATCCGGAACGAGGAACGACTTCGGCGTAGTTTAAAACAATTCAAGTCTTGAAGTCAATAGATTTATTAAATTAAAAAAGATTTGCTTTCTTCAAGGCCAAGTACCTAAATGCGGAATACACGATAACGGAATATTACCCTCAATTGAAAAAGACATTTTTTTGAGTTAGCCATGTATACCACCCCGTTTTTGTCATTATATTACTAACATAATTGTCTAAAATTTTCCCCATTTAGCCGACTTCGTAGCTCCTATAGTTTCCTAGATCCCAATACATGGAAAACCAATTTGGGACACACTGTATATATAAGCCATTGGCTTATTACGGTCGTCAAGTAAGCGTTGGAAAATTGACTTTGACAATTTTATCGTATCTTTTCAACATGTACTAAAAGGAGATGGGTATAAAATAATGAAGGTTTCAAAGGTAACTAGATGACAAAAATAATTGAATAGGTAATATATTACCATTGATTACTAAATAAAAGCCATTGTGTAGCTTCTTGCTCAGCTAACATAGATAATCCATGGTTACCTATGTTAGAACAAGAAATTTTAAATGGTATCTTACATTAAGAAGTATCATTCACATTATAATTTTTATTCAAGCTAATAGAGTAGGTTGTATTAGGTACGAAACTCCATTTATTTTAAACGTACCTTTCGGAGTAATGACAATTCTTATCATCATTTAGATTTTATGTCAAACAACAAACAACTTTCAGAAAGATCAAACACTATTAGACTGAATCTGTTGATTCAGACTAATAGTGGTTCGCGTCGTTCGGGCATCGGCAGACAGCGTGCGGGAAAGTATCACTTTCCGCACTAGTTAGGAAAATAACTATTTTCTAAGAGCTTGCTTATATGTCACTTTCCCGCACGCATTTTGTTTTCGAAAGCTTTACTTTCCCGCACGGCGTGCGTGAAAGTAAATATTTAAAGAATGACTGATTTATAATATAATTTAGACTTTATAGTCTGTCCATCTAGATAGGTGCATCTGCCTTACAGCCGTATCAAACATTTTTATCTGTTTTAAGGAACTATTATGCCTGCATTTATTGATTTTTGATACAACATATACCTATAAAATACGTACTTTTTATTCCGATGTCACCAGTTCATGTCTGAAACATTACGTCACGCCAACAATCACACCAAGTTTTTGTCCTAACAACCAATTGATTGTTGATTAATTCAGCTGTCATAGTGTTGACCGCAACTTCAGTGACTGTTTTATGAAGGTATAAGTGTCACTTTTTTGACGCGTGTTTTGAGCGGCGTATAAGTGTTATAATCCGGCGGCGTATAACACTTATATGCCGTTCAAGGAAAAATTTGAAAAATAAACTGCTGATTTCGCCACTGCAGCCACTCTCGGTGGCGTAGTTGGTGAACTTGTTTCTTCTATATCTGACATATTGCTATTTAATCGGCTTCGAACTTAATTTAAAACACCTTTACAAAAACAAAAACCTGACAAACATATCTTGTCATCAAATTTACTTTAGAGACATCAATGTCAGCTGGTGTTACACGGTAGTTATGAATACAAAGCAAACTAAAATTTGGAGGTGTTGGTTTTTTAATAAGATTGAGTGGAATTAGCAGCTACATTTCCTGTACTAGATGCATTAATTGTTTGAAAATAAAATATTGTATTTTGTTCGGAGTATAAGCTACTTTATGTGACTCGTGTGAATTTAATTCGCCTCGCTACGCTCGGCGCTTAAACTTTCACACTCCGTCACATAAAGTATAATTTATACTCCTAATAAAACAAATATCTATTATATATTGTATGTTTATTCCTTGTCTATGTTACAATGAATTGGCTCGTAGAAAAAATATTGTTCCTAACTCGTGCAGAAAGTGTCTTTCCCGCACTCGTCAGCTGTAAAGAGTATCGCTGTAGAAAGTATCACTTTGCGCACTAGTTCGGAAAATAACTATATCCTGATGGTTGATTAGACTCTAATACATTTAGAAAAATTCATATACCAATCGCATAATTTGAAACTATGTTCCAAGTTTTATTATAATCCGCTATTAAATTTCCAGATAAGACGAAAGTGGTGCCTATCCCTCAACAGAACTGACTTGTTGAGTGTCTGCGACAAAAGGGAAAGTGACAAATTTAGGTTGTGTAACGATCATTTCTCAAAAGACTCTTCGAAAATTATTATATGCTCCCAATAATCGTTCAAGCTTAAATTACAATGCTGTACCAACATTACATCTTGGAAGTAAGGAAAAAGTACTTTTATTTTATTGAGTGAGTGGGAGCACTGAATGAGATCTAACACAAAAAGCCAAAGAAAGAACCGAAAAACACCACCACCACCACCCCTGAATATAAACAACACACCAGCACTACACATGGAGAAATTCTTATTTGAAGGTTTCGAGATTCCGAGGGCTCCTTTCCAACCCGAGGTGTTTAGTTGGTAGGCGTCTTGGGGCCACTCTTGCTCGCGCCCCAGCTGGCCACCACAATGTCTGGTGTGGCTAGGGAGAAAGTGCCCATGACGAATTCCACACTACCCGGTCGCTAGATGACCAGAATGGGTGTCTTCAGAAGATTCACCACGTGAAACAAAAAAAAAGAAGCCTAATATACATAATTATTAAGTTATCGCTCTTACCGTGATTATTTAATTATTTTCATTTATTTGTAATATATACTTTTACTCAAATATTTGTAATTTCTTTTTTACTGTTGTTAAACTTTTCAGCTGAAACAAATCAAATTATCTCAAGACATGTGTAATAAGTACACATTTTAAATTAAAGTAAGTATAGGTAATTTATTATCTGATATATTTAGTATTTTAACTTTATAATTGAGACTGTTCAATAATATTTATTTTTTATTTTCTTTATATATTATTATTACAAGCGCATAGAGAAAAGTATATTTTTGGCGCCTAACCAAGTAACAAAATGATATGAGCACCAATTAAGAAACGAACCACTTTAAATTTACCGCCAATTTGCATATTAGGACATCGCGTCACCAGGAGGCGCTAATATGATCGTGTTCTGTCAGTTGGGTTAGAGTCGCCTATCTTTCAAGTGTCTAATCTATGCCTTCCACACTGCCTCTGTCAACTAAAGTCCATGTTCCATTTTTCATCGGAAAGTTTTTTTCTTCCTCAATGGCATCCATCCATTTTTCTTTATCTGCTCCATGGCTTCTTGGTATGTTAAAAATGCCTCTTCATCTTCAATGTCTTGATCAAGTACATAATCCTTCAGATTTTCAGGTAACTTCACTTTTCTTCCACTTCTTGTTTGAAACATTTTTTCTTCCATGCTGTCCTCGGTTTCCAAATCTGTATCTTCAGTCTCTCATTCAGTCTCGTCTTCATAATTTCTTCATTTCTGCTTTGAGAAGGTACAATATCTTTGTCATCGTCAATTATGCGAATATTTATTGCATACTTTCTATATCTTCATTGCTTGAAAATACTACGTCTCTCGCAATAACTATTTTCTGGTTGACTTTATCCCATAGACGATATCCAGCTAATCCCTATCCAACAAAAATATACTTGACACTTCTGCTTTCTAGTTTTTTTAATGGACAGTCAGGTTTTCTTTTAGTCCATTTTCAATTATATTTACTTCCCCATTTAGTTCAGTAATTTTGTTTACTGAAATTAAGTTTTTATTAAGTTCTGGCTCTAGCAATACATTATTTAAAATGCATTTATCTGTTTCGACAATTCCTTTTCCTACAGATGACATAAATGAGTCTTTCTTTGCAACAGATATATTACTTTCTTTCGGCTTCAAATTTGTGAGTAGATTTTTATTGCTTACCATGTGAGAAGAAGCACCTGAATCAAACACAAAAACTTCACGCTCATGCTTCAGAAGATAAACCGTTGTATTCTTCACTAATTTGATCATTATTGGTCAACTAAAAAAGCTACTCCTCCATGAGTGTTTCTTTCTCCTTGTGTGTTTCTTCCTCCTTGTTTATTTCTAAAGAAACAATTCTGTTCACTGTGGTTAGTCTTTTTGCAAATACTACACTGACGTGCAACAGGACAATTTTTAGCTTTATGCCCTAGTTTCCCATATTTAAAACAGATAAAGTTGTTATCTCGAATCTTATTGAAACTATTCTCTTTATCAAATCTTTGTCTTTCTTTGGTTGCCTCAAAAGCCGCGGTGCCATCTTTTTTATTTTGTTTTTTAAATCTCTCCTCTTCAGCTACCAGTCGGTTTGTTAGATTTTCCAAGGTCTTCTCAGATAGTGGTGTAGACTCCCACGCAGTGACAAAATGTCTGAAGTTATCAGGCAAAGTCGCTAATATCTTGGACACCAGCATGCTATCTGAGATGTCTTGCTTAAGTGCTCTTAGTCTATAAGCCAAGTTCTCAATTTGACTAATGTGCATAGAGATGTCTGCCCCTTTAGCATATGAAAAATTGAAAAACTGCTGTAATAGTGAGCATTTTTCATCTTCAGTTTGTTTTTCAAAAATAGTTTTCAGTTTATAATACATTTCCTTAAAAGTTGTCTTCTCCCAAGGAATCTGCTTCTTGTCTACAGAAGTAATTATCAGCTTCTAAGCACGTGCATCTTTTCTTAGGAAATCCGCTTTTTCCTTATCATCTCTGAGACTTTCTAGAACTCTTTCACCATTTACTATCTCCCACAATCCATGGGCCTTAAACAAGATTGTGATCTGAAACTTCCATGCCTGGCATGTTTCGCTATTCATGAGTTTTTCAATCTGCGAAGTTTCCTCAGAATTTTCCGCCATCTTTTGTCTTATTTTATGTCTGCAAGGAGCACAATCACCATACACACCACACCACTACTGGATTGCCTGGGTGCCTGGGCCCAAAACCTGTTGAATTTTCATTGTATCTCCGACTTTGTGTTTTTATTTTATAATAGTTAAACAAACAGGTTTAAACATTAAACTGTTCTATTTTATTTTCCTTTTCTTACCTAACTAACATGCAAGTCTTTTTTACTTTCTACTTCTTCTTTACCGACTGCGTTGACAACTACGCACTTGACTGACATTTTATTAGTGACACTTTTGAAACTGACAACTGACACTGACTGTTACTTTCCTAGGATTCCTGTAACTATTAACTACAAACATTCACAGAGGGCACCACTCAACCACAAAATTACTTTTTACTTTTATTTAAAATTCTTAACAGGACCTCCCTGTATCAAGGAAATATTTTTTAAGGTTTATTAATAATACCGATAAATGATGAAAGATGAAACTGTTTGTAGAAATTTTACCTGTATTCACAGTGTAGATAAGTATTCACAAAGAAAACGCTGTTTTCGACCTTTTAAACGATTGATAAACTATCATTTCGCAAGCTCTAATTGTGTCCATCCCCAGACTAGTTTCGCCGTTTACAGCTCGTCAGTGAGGCTTTGACACAACCAGAGCTCGCGATTTTTGGGTACTCAAAACACGTTTCCTGGCAGTACCGAGAAAAGGTTCCCGGTGGCGCCATCTGTCTGTTTGTTGAACAAACGAGAATCCACTCGTCCAGTATCAACGTCAATGCCCGGTCTAAGGAAAAAATGATGCAGATTACCGTAAAGTACAGAAATTAATTTTTAGCCGTCGGTACTATGAAAACGCTGTTTTCGACCTTTTAATCGACTTATAAACCATCATTTGGTTGTGTCAAAGCCTCACTGACGAGCCGTAAACGGCGAAACTAGTCTGGGGATGGACACAATTAGAGCTTGCGAAATAATGGTTTATCAGTCGTTTAAAAGGTCGAAAACAGTGTTTTCATAGTACCCACGGCTAAAAATTGATTTCTGTACTTGACGGTAATCTGCATCATTTTTTCCTTAGATCGGGCATTGACGTTGATACTGGACAAGTGGAAACTCGTTAGTTCAACAAACGGACACAGATGGCGCCACCGGGAACCTTTACTCGGTACTGCCATGAAACATGTGTTGAGTACACAAAAATCGCGAGCTCTGATTGTGTCAAGGCCTAGCGGAACTAGTCTGGAGATGGATACAATTAGAGCTTGCGAAATGTTGGTTTATCAGTCGTTTAAAAGGTCGAAAACAGCGTTTTCATAGTACCGACGGCTAAAAATTGATTTCTGTACTTTACGGTAATCTGCATCAAGTATTCACCATGTCACAGTTCCGTAAATTTTACGCCATTATGAATAATATAACGCGAATCACAACGTATTAGCTTTGAACGCCTCTTACGAACATTATTCTCGAAATTGAAAACTAAAATCTATACAAACGTATGCAATAAATTCGAAAAAAACACTAAATAACGCAAACTATTATTACATAAAGGCAGGCACTGTACCATAAATTAATAATTGGCGACGTCATACTGAATTCTTGACAGGTTGCCGCGTGGTTCTTAAATAACTCAATACAGGACGCTAAGTACGGGGTGTTCATTATAAATCTTGCAGGCTATGAAATTTTGACAGAAAAGAATGACATAATCAAAATAAATGGACTTTTGTTTCTCCATCCTTTTCTTTTGACATTTCACAGCCAACTAGATGAAGTTTTATAATGAACACCCCGTACTTTATTTTCGTAGCGAAGATGAGCCAACATGGCGGCCAACGTAGGCACAACTGTAGGAAGTGTTTACTTTTTATATCTAAAATTATAAGTAATTAATAGGGATGTGTATCTAAATTTCACAAAAAAAACGAAAAGGTTACCCCACTAAAATGCTTTTTTCTCTTTCTGTGAAAATGATTATGTTCAAATTAACAGTGATGATAGAAAATGATACTCGATGAGGAACGTGATTATGTGTGCTTAAAACATTATAGAAAGATTGCATACAAAGTGAAGTAAATATTTGCTTAATAAATAATTCTAATAAAATGTTTGCAGGAAAAATTACGCGGCCTTTCAAGACACATTCCATACCTAACTGAAATTGCAAACATAGGTTTGCTTGACTTGCTATTTGTTCACAAGTTTATTGCCGTCATAGCACTTTTGTACTACTCTATCTGCAATTAATATTTTAAATTAACAATTGACGTAAATAATTTTAAATAAAGAATAGAAATACAGTGCGTTTTTTTTAACGCGCCACATAGGATTATACGTGTTAAATTTTTCATGTCCTGATGAGTGGGGTCCTATAAGCACAATTGCTATGAAATTTGAGGTAAGTAAAATTGGACGTGTTAGCTTTACTTCTATTGGCCGACCAGGTCCAAAAGATTTGGAATAACGCGAAAAACAGCATTTATTTTCTGAAAAATTGTTTCATTTTTCTTTCCTCGTAGCTATTGTTATTCAACTTTCCATGTCAGGTAAATGTCAAATGCAGGTAAAATGTCAGGTACTTTTGGCATTTAGTACGTTTTGTCACTATTATTTCTAAGCTTTTATAACAAGAGGAATAAAACAACGTGTACTATTCATGTAATTATTAATTTTTTACTCTTTGCACTTGAGTTTCCAGATGTGTTTCCAAAAGTCCCAGATCCGGTGAACATAAAAAAACTGGAAATGGTTTAAGCATTTAACTTCAAAAAATGTGTAAATTTGTCTTGTTATCATGGTAGTGGTAACATGACTTGGTACGCACCTGCTCAAAATGAAATCATAATAGTTACGAGGAAAGTAAAAAGACAAATTTTTTTGGAAAATAAATTACTTTTTACCCATTATTCCAAATCTTCAAGACCTAATTGGCCAGTACGGGAAAAGTTAGCACCTTCAGTTTTAATTTTGCCAAGTTTCGTAGCTTTGGTGCTAATAGATCACCACTCAACATGGGTCCGAAAATATAACATGTAAAATCCTATGTGGCGCGTTAAAAAAAAACGCACTGTATATGTTTGTTTTGGGAAAAAAATGTATTACTTTTTATAAAGTTCAACTAAAATAGTCTTTTTGGAGGTTTTAAATCACTTAGGAGTCCATGCACACGGTACTAAAATCTACTAAAAGATAGTGGGTATGAATAATTGAATGGTTCATTAAAAATTGACATATTAAAAACTTCTCTGAAGTAGCAACTTTCGCATTTCACTATAGCATATTTTGATATTTATATATATTTTTTTTAGGTTGTGTATGTAGTAATTTTCTAGTGACCCACCTCTGTTTATATTTACATATAATTTATCGCCTTCCTAATTATAACTAAGGTATAAATGCTTCATATTTTGCAAAAATTAAACCATAGTTCCTTGCATAAAATACAATGATATCACGGATAAATCTAATTAGCATACGAGTATTGTTCAAAAGTACCAATTTCGGTAATACCCTATTATAAGAGGATATAGGAGGACAGAGGTAGTTGTGCGCGAAAACTCAATGATTGTGTATGATTGGAACTATTTGGTGTAATTTTCTATTTATAATTAATAAATTCTTGATACTCAAATGTCTATACGCATCAAGATAGAAAAGATTGGTCTTTCTTAAACGCAAATGCAAATGAATCAAACATTTAAAAAGTAATAGAAAGGTGAACAGAAAAAGGATGAACAGAAAAAAGTTGTCTTGAAAAAATCTTGTAGTGTAGGAGTCTAAATTGAAATATGAAGTAAAAAAAAGAATAGAAATTAATGAAAACATGACAAGAAAAAGTTGTTAGGCTATAAATGCTTGAAATTTTGTAAATTATATCTGACACGCTTTCATGCGCCATTCTGTATATTTGACCGTAATTTTAAATTGTGGGGTGAAGTCTATCCTGTAACTTTCGTATTTAGCTTTTTATTCCAAATCTAACAAAAAGTAAGATTTCGGACTTCGACATTTTTGGAACATTGTGGGATCGTGAATATGATGCCGAGCTTCTGATATATGGCAGGTATAAGTAGTTTTACTTTCGTCCAGTATTTAATTTTGACGAATTTGAAGCGCTGTTAATGGTTTAGGAAACCAAAACTGGCCAGCCAAAAAAAAAATAAAATAAAGATATGCATAATAAAATGTGGCAACTTTTTTTCGCCAGTGAATCATTGAGGTTGAAATTTGATAATTAAAGTGAAGCGGCGCAATTTCGAGTAGTCTGAAAGTTATTCTTACAAACAAACTAGAATTTTTTCTGAATCTCTTGGAAACGTTCCTTGTTCCTTCAGTAGTTTCTTACCTTCCCGGAAAGTTTTGATTTTGGAAATTTCAAAAGCGAAAATTTTCGCTGGGTAACTTGGCGCGTGCATCTGATGACATTAGGAGACGTCAAGCGCTAGGTCAGGGAACTATGGCCGGATAGAATTTCTACGGTACAAACACAAGACTGTAACAACAGTCCACTCGGTTTAGGTTCACTTTTACCGGCACAAGTCCGGCCTTACCTTACCTGCGTAATTAGCACTATCATCAAAATCCTCTGTTTAACTGCAAAGGCTTTTAAGCAAACTTTTGAAAATGGGCCTTAATGAGACAAAAAATCCCACTCAAGACAACTGAAGCTCTTCTTCAAATTAGTGTACTTATGGCCATAATGCTACAGATGAAACAGAAAGAAACGGAAAAGAAGAAAACACAACACAACGCATATTATCAACTAAACTGCTGGCCAATTGCTTAACAACAGTCGATTTTTGCACCAAGTTTGAGAAAGCATAACTCTGAAATGGACCAACGGATTTCTTCAGTCGTAGCGAATTTGAGTAGACCCATCCTTGTACTAATTCACGTGGTATACTCAAAGAAGGTTACTCAAGGTATGCTCAAGAAGTAAGTTACTCAGGTGAAATTATACAGGGTTGAAAATAAGGTGCTATAATTTTGAGTATATTTCTCGTTTAAACAACTTTCAGAAACAAAATCAAAATTGATTTTTTGATCCAGGATTATGAAGAATAATGTAACACCTTGAGACATGTTCCAGTTTTTTCTATATATTGCCTAGCTCAATAAATATACCAATTTGGAAAAAGTCCATTATTTTCGAACATTTTAACATGAAATGGATTCCGCTTGATGTTTTTATTCAATGCTTAATTCATAATCGATGCAGTAAGATCACAGGAACTTACTCATGTGTTAAAAATGACTTTCACATCCGTTAGATATACCAGGAGTATTTTTTTGGAATAATTTTCTTTTGAACTGAATAACATTTTGGCCTCTTCACGCCTCTTTTTACTAAAAATTAGCCAATTTATAACCGGATATGCTGTGTCCGTTTTACGCAATTTTATTGCTATTTGTTTCGTGTTTTATGTCAGCTAATATGGACTGAGTTGCAATAAAAAATTGTTAAGGTGAAGCCATTAGCGAAAACAAGCAGTTCACTTGCAGAATGCTAATTAATGCTGATGGTGGATACTTTTATACTTATTACCCAACGGTTTGATGAAAATTCAGTAGGTGCTATCGAGAAATCCTCTTTGCTATTATCATTTCGATAAATATCCTAGATTTTGATTGTTACTTCTAAATAATTATACTTGCATTTATAACACCGTATGTCCATTTGAAAAAAACCTCAAGCAGGCCATGGAATGAGAACAGTAGGTCTGAGGTGACTTACATAAAAATAATTGAAAGTAGAAAATGCCACCGATTTTTATTTTTTTATGAATGTAGACAAGAGTTTTTTAATTCCATGGCTTACTACGAGGTTTTTTTTAATATACAACCTGTAAAACAGAGTAATGACTAGATATATAAACCGATCTCAAGCTTATTATAACGCATACAAACAATTTTTTTTATAGATACAAATTTTTACTTCATTATAAGTACATTCAAAATATGTTTTTAAATATTTTAAATATGTATGCTGTGGGTAGAACAGAAAAGTATCCGAAACTTTAGCTTGTTTTAATGTAAGTACTGTCGCAATATAAGTTTTTAGAATAACATATTTTATATTCAAGTTTTTCATACGAGACTTTTAATAACTTTCGTAAAAACGAATTCAGAGAAGAATAAACTTACATTACCTACAGACTACGGGAAGAATAGAAACGAATATACCAAGTGTAAAAAGTGATTTAGATAGATTTTTTAGTTTTCATATAGAGGGTGTTCATTTGAAATCGTCATCTAGTTGACTGTGAAATGATTATTTCTGTTAAAAATTCATAGCCTGCTAGATGACGTTTCCTAATAAACACGGGGTATTATAAGACAAAATAAGGATCATTTACGTAAACGAGTGAATATTATAGAAAAATTTTAGAAAAATTTGTTATATATTATATTAAATATTCAAAGTTAAAATAAAAAATAAATTGTTGACTGACCCTATAAATATATGCATCAATAAAAAAAAAGAACTAATTATAAACGAAAATATAAACCTGCCTGTCCGAAGGCCACATTTTAACCTACTTCATGCTAGTCCTGAAGAATTTGCGTTAACATGCAGAAGGTGTCATTTGTACGTTTTATTATTTTACCATTAAGGTAAATACTCTGTCTTTCCAAGTGCTAATTGTATCGATCGTGACCTTATAGATCGAAGATTCCTTGGCCTAGTGCATTGACTATATTAGCAAAGCATGACATTTTTTTCAATTGTCGATAGATATTCAATATTCGAACATCGAAAATTCAGATAATCAAGTTTGTTGTCGAGTTCTTGGTTTATGCAGGTTTTCCTGTTTTTGCGATACATCCGTGCAGAAACAATAATGCGATAGGATATTCTTTAGCTCTCCACTTATTTTCTTATTTACTAAATATTATATTTTACCTGTTATTTTAGTTTATAAGTGTAAATACTGCTTGTTTAATGGAAATTGATAGAGACCTCCTCTTTTTTTATTTATTTTTTATTTGACCTTAGCTGGAGCGAATGACGTCAGTACGGTTCAATTCAAGACTTCGTTTTCGATGTGCAAAAATCAGAGCAATTTACATGGTCTCTTAGGGTGATAAGCAATCATGTCTACTATACTTTCGCATACCAAGATTTAAATATTGAATATATTCGATTACAAGCCCCATCTATTGCGTTACGTAAAAAACAATCATGCCAAAGTACACGATAGTACTGCAGCTTTCTTTACATATGTAGAGTACTGCCAATAACAGTTACCAATTTCGAAATATAGGTAGGTACTTACGTGACTTCTTATTACAAATTTTAGTTTTTCGTTTTAGAAGCGGGGTTTTCTCGCTCACTTCACCACTTTGATGAAAACTCGCGACGAAACTTAAAACGTCAGACACCGAACTCATTATTATTATTACTATTGTTATTATTATTGCTCACTGTTTATTTGTTATATCCGTAGGTAAACTCTAGTTCACTTTACACAAATAAAACAAAATATTTCCAGAAAAAGTAGTAGGTATTCTCATATCGCTTTCATTATATTGCATAACCCATTTTCTCATCTCCACGTTGGTCGTACGAATTGTTTGAACTTTTTTTTTTATCAAATAACGCTTATTAAGAACGTATGTAAATAGTATATCTTATTAACATTAATATGAAAACATTAAACATGTTTACTACGCGTTTCACATGTAACTATGCAGGTTAGTAGGTTTTATAGTGTGTGAAAGAGATCTTGGTTAATCAGATTGGTGGCATATTCCATCAGTATTAAATAAATAAACATATAATGTGTGTTACAAAATTTTAATCTATATTACTGTTTAAGTTTTGATAAAGAAATGATATTAACCGACCTATTAACGCTCAGGATATAAAACAGTTCACTTTTAAAATGTGCTTTGGGGACATTAAAAAAAACTTACCTATGACACTAATTTTACTAATAAACTCCTCGTCAAAATAGTCTCAACAACCAATTTTTTGGTCATTTTTGAAACGTTGAATCTCAGAGATGCTTTAGTCGATTTCAGTGAAGTGAAATGATTCTAAAAGCTCATTTCTTGCAGAATCATGAACAACACCTGGTTTGGAAGTAAACCTTTGTTGAGGGTTATACAGGGCTGAGCAAAATGTCATGCAAAAGAATTAAACTTTAACCAACTGCATTTGGTTGCTACAGTCATTACACCACTCTTTTTACTTTATGCAACAAACTGCCAAAATCACTAACTTTTACGTCTATAGAACACACAGCAGCAAGACAAAATTATTAAAACAAAACAATTAAAATTCAAGAAAAAACAAGTTTTAATAGTTGCAGGATGCAAGTACTATCTCATTTTCAGCTATTTTTTCACAGAGAATTTGAATCGCGCAGAACTTAGATGCCTAGGTTTTATGTAATTTTTTTAAAAAAAAATGTAATTTTTTTTTAAAGAAATAATTAAAATTGATGAAAAACCAGTTTACTTCATACTGTATCATTTAGGACACTTCTACGTACTTGATTTTGCAGTATTGAGTACCGGGACATCCTGTGCCGATATTCAATAAATCCATTGCCGGTACAAGATACCGTAATGAAACTATACCGGATTTCTCATAAATATATTCGCCGCGCATAAAATAATTTTTTTCCTGTTTTTAATGAGTATGAAGTAAAATGTGGTACATAATACGTCCAGTAACGCGTTACAGAGTAGTCGTTCCGAAATTCCAGACTCGGCTATCGCCTCGTCCTGAAACATCTTACTCCTACTGTAAAACTATATTTACCGGACTTATAACGTAATAGTTATTTACCTAACAAGTGCGGGAAGTGATGCTTTACCGCACGCTTATTGCAATGAACGAACGACGCGTAGCGGAGTTCGGTCAGCAATCGAATGCGGTAGAGCACTTCTCGCACGTTTTAGGGACAATATTTTTCCTACGAACCAATTTCTCTTAATCTTTTTCGTCTTCCCTAGTTTAGTTTTTTAAATTTGCGTCCGGTAAAAACTTTTACCGCACACGTGCGGTAAAAATTTTTACACACACGCCTGTCAACGTCATGAAATTATTTATAAGTGTTGGTGCTTTTACAATAAGTCACTGGAAGAACGTACCTAATTGCTGCTTCTAAAATTTCGAATATGTTTTGAAGGTTTTGCTCCATACTCTATTTTGTCTGTAAATTTATTTTTAAAAATATCAGGACTGGCATTTGTCAAACTGTAATTAATCCGAACTTATTTTAGTTTAACACATGTCAATGTAAGAAACGCGTGTTGTAGCGATTGTGACCTACGTTGTGACCTTAAGGTGGTGGGTTCTAATACCGGTGAGGATCAGCTTTTTTTTAATTCCTCGGCGTAGATGGTAAATTCCTACGAGCTCATGTGTATTAATTTTGTTGTCTTCTGTAAATTCAATTAAATATGAACGTGGATTACCTAACCTTTACAAGTAGGCACGTTTGGTAGGTACCTAATTAATAGTGCTTAATGTCTTCTGAACCCTAAAGCAATCAGATAAGTATAGGAAATCGCAATCAGTTTATTTCAACTCAGTAAAAAACAACACAAGAACACTGCCCCTACTTCCCGCATGCAAAGGCGTGCGGTAAAGCGACTTTACCGCACGCTCCTAGGAAAATAACTATTAAATCATTGTAGAGCTACGACATGTAATCTTTTAAAAGACCAATTTGAGACAAAGGCATGGTTTTATCATTTAACAACTAAAAGTAATCAAAAATTTTTGTTTTAATGTTTTGAGTTTGAGAAGTCAAGTGATATTTTTTCATTTGCGGCTACTTTTAACTCAGCAAGTCAATGGTGGACACAGAATTCGCGTATCTAGATTTTAAAAGGAGAAAATGGAAAAAAGATTATGAAAACCAATTAAATTTTTTCAAGTGGTTCTATAGATGCGAGTGCTACTTAAAAAGAGTAGACTTTTTAGAAGTTTCTTATTTTCCGAGTTTAACCGTGAGCATGACATTTACGTACTTTTTAAAATGTTTCTAAAATTGCCCCATAAACCTAACTTTTTCTAAATTTCCAACTTTACGGCACTACTGGCCCGATCCGAGTGAATACAACTGTCCTTTCCTCTGTCACGTCTTACTAACTGCAATCGTATTGCTTTAGTCGTGTTGGATATAAACCCATTCATAGGTTGATTTTTTAACGCTTTTCTAACATATTTTCTAAATTTAGGGCCTATAACTATAGAATTATTGGACTGATAGGAGTTGTTTAATTTTTTTTCTGTTCTTATTTTTCGTCTTTCCACAAAGTGAAAAGTTCCATCAGTTAAGCGTTTTTAGGGATAGATCGTTTTATTACATTTAGTCGACCACTTTTGAAATTGCTTGCAAAACATTTTTTAAAAACTCATTTGGGAGGATGAATTTCACTCGTACTATTTTTACGTTCATAAGTAGATCTAAATTACCCTATTTTGATCCAAAAGCGCAAATAAATTTTAAATTTTCTTTTGAAATCCTATAAATAAAGGGGTGATCAATAGAAAAAGTAAATCACATTGGCTTCGACTGAAAGTTATGAGAAAGAGATATAAACCATTCACTTATTATTGTCATCAAGTAGCCGATGGAAATCTAACTTTGATATTTTATCGTATCTTCTCACCATGTGCCGAAAAGAGGTAAGTATAGAAAAATTAAGTTTTCAAAAGTAACGAGATGCCAAAAAAAGTGAATAGGTACCTATATGCCGTCTCAAATTATTATGGACTCGGGTGTGCTATGGAATCCAGATGTTTTGCCCCTGTATACATTTTTGGTAGTAAGTAAAGGAGGGGTCAAATTTGACAAATGATCATTCGTGAAATGTTGCCAGATTAATGTTATGAAAAGAAGTATTAAATTATACAAAATAAAATAAAAGGCTGTTATGAGCATAGATGTTATGAGCCTATATAATCAAAAAACTAGGTAGTTGGGTATCAGGAAACTATAATACTTATAACATTAGAAAATTCAGCCCTCCTAAATTGTTTTCCGATCTTTGATGCGGTGGTCCAATGAATTTTTTATCTGATGCTTTCGCAGAACTTGTTTCTAGTCTAAATTTTGGACTGCAATTTCCTCTTTTCTGTCAAAGTCGTACAGTCAAGTAAAGTACAGTAAAGTCTTTTTGTGCTGAAAGGTATCAACGGCTTTTGTGGTTACTGTCGGATAATAACTCTGCGATTGATGATTGAAGAAATCCATCTTGTTGAAAGGCATATCTTGGCCTTCAGGGAAAGCGTACTCTGCTGCTGCTGAATTTTGTGTTTGTCCCAGCCTGCAACACCTTTTGTGTTCCGTAATTCTCTGCGTTTTGTGGTGTCAATATATACTACCAATGTGTACAATCGTATTGCTAAATGTAGAGTCGTTCTGACCCTAAAGAGATAATTTCAAAATCAGAAGAAGCGACAAGAAATATTTCTTCGTTCTCACCTTGGTTTAAAAGCAACATTTTCTGATGCTTTTAATTTGTGTTTTGCATTCAGCTTTGCTTATATATCCCAAACTCTGCAGAGGTAGTCTAACATTGTTGCAATAGATACTTAATGTTTGGCAGTGTGGATTCGCTACAGTGCGAAATCTGAGCAATTGATGTATGTCGGCTTGTTGTATAGTAGCGCCTGAATTGAGTATTTAAAAATAGGAGAGAAATTTTGTCTTCGCCACTTTGTCCACAAATTTTTGTTCCTACAGCAATGATGTAGGCAATCGACGGCTACGGCCACCTCCCATATGTCCAACATCTTATTTTTAATAGTTACTTATCCTGGTTATTAGGTTCTAAACTTACTCCATTATCATTGTCAATATGATCATACAAACAAATGGCAAGGGTTTATTGTAAGAATCTCTACAACAAGAACACTGTATTCTTGACAAATTGTGATTTTTTTTTTATTTTCAAACGTCATATAACCACAACTTTATTGACTGTTTTATGAAGGTTTAAGTGTTACATTTTTGCCGTCTGTTTTGAGCGGCGTATAAGTGTTATAATCCGGCGGCGTATAACACTTATACGCCGCTCAAGGGAAAATATGATAAATAAACTGCTAATTTCGCCACTGCAGCTACTCTCGGTGGCGTAGTTGGTAAAATTGTTTTTTCTACATCCGACTTATTGCTATTTAATCGGCCTCGAACTTAATTTAAAACACCTTTACAAAAACGAAAACCTGACAAACATATCTTGTCATCAAATTTACTTTAGAGACATCATTGTCAGCTGGTGTTATACGGTAGTTATGGATACAAAGCAAACTAAAATTAGGATGTGTTGTTTTTGTAATGGGATTGAGTGGAATTAGCAGTTACATATCCTGTATTATATGCATTAATTGTTTGAAAATTAAATATTGTATTTTATTCGGAGTATAAGCGACTCTATGTGACTCGTGTGAATTTAATAATAAAACTTTCACACTCCGTCACATAAAGTATAACTTAGACTCCTAATAAAATAAATATCTATTATAAGCACAGTACATATTGTACAAGTGACCCTCAAGGTCTGGTTCAGCTAACTCGACTGGTACTTGAACCCGCCCATAAGAATCGCATTGCTGTCAAATTAATTTCATTTGTGACACTTGCTGACAGCAATGCTTTTCTTATGCACGAGGTCAAGTACCAGTCGAGTTTAGCTGAACCAGATTTTGAGGTTGACTTGTACAATCAGGCCTAATCTAATTGTCTATTAAGTTAGCACCAAAGTATGATGATGTTCGGATGTTCGAGCTTATATCAGTAGTCCTTTATTTATCAACATTGAAAAATGTCATGAACTAATTATCAATTGTATCCTGGGTTTTTTACCTCACCTACCCATTTCATGATTGTGCTTCTTTCTACTTCACATACTGCCTACTTATGGCAGGCTCAGTATTTTGAATCATTGATACTTAATTTTTGATTAATTTTGAACGTTTGACAAATAATTTAGACATTTGTCAAATTTGTAACCTCATTTACTTGCCAAATTCACTCAATGTCATTGTCAAAAATTTATACAGGGGTAAAACAATTGGATTCCATGGCACACCCGAGTCCATAATAATTTGAGACGGCATATAAGTAATAACATTTCGGATATACCGCTCTAGAGCAGTCTGAGAGTATTGTCATACTCAAATTTCCATTGAGAAAACAAACGATGGGAATACTCTCAGAACCCTATAGAGTCAACACTCAAAAGCCCTGTAATAAAATAAAAGAGTCATCTACTTTTTGGCTCCATCTTTTTTTTGTCAAAAATCATAGCCAACTTAACGACTTTTTCTAATAAGCATTTATGTGCAACACAAATATACCCCCTTTACTTATTTTTGTCATCTCGTTCCCTTTGAAAACTTCATTTTTTTTAATACCTATCTCCTTCCACCCCTCTCACTCTACATGTTGAGAAGATACGTTAAAAATTTCAAAATCTGATTTTCAACGCCTACTTGATTACAATAATAAGTGAATGGTTTATAAGTGAAGATAGGGCAGGAAGGCGGAAAATAATGTTAGCCGATGGGCGATCTTGTGACGTCTTTATTATAATTAAATGTAATATCTATACACATCTCGTCACATAATCCAATGATGTTAAATTCTCGACGATTTACCGTCGCAGGATACGTATGCGACATCTGTTGTCTGCGACGGTACTAAAGCTGTAAAAATAGGCTATTAAAATTTGATGAATTTGCGAAGTAATTTGTTTCTTAAGGGAAAGGAAGTTCTCTATCGATTTCTGTATGCAGGCTTCCGAGGTGCCATCTTTGGTATGGGTCGGAAAAATAGGTACCAGGTCAGTACTTACGTTATAGATGGTTATAGAATGGTTATAGTTATGTTTTGTGTTATGTGTCTCATACGATTTTATAATAATGATTAAGCAATGCTGAAGCAACGATTTTCTAGAGGTCTTTAGGGGGGGGAACTTGAGAGTTGAATTTGATATAGTAATTATTGAAACGTGACCAACTTGTATGATTAACACCCCTCTGATTGAGGATAAAAAATAAACAAACTATTTGATACTTTGTCCAAGGCTCTACAGGGTGTTTCAGAGTTGTGGTGACAAAATCCTCGGGCAGATTCCTCGCCAAAATAAAGCAAAAAGTTCAAGAAAACATGTGTCCCCAAGTGTTTTGTTCTCGAGATAGAGAGTGTTAAAGTTTGAATAAAAAATACAAATTTATTAATATAACGTAATCCGCACAAAAAATTGTAACGAGATGTTGGTGGTGTTCATACCTAACAGTAATACCTACATATTTTACGAGAAAAATTGTGTTTTTAGTTCCAACAGTAGGGCGCATGCAGGCACGTTACTGAATATTTTTAAAGAAAAAAATTACACCACTGTTTTTTACCATAAAAATTATTTTTGTTTACAAACGTCAAATAATGACGCATTTTACGCTTTCATTAGACAAACGAAAACCTAACCATTTTTGAGGATCAGAATGTGAGTTTACTTTTCCGCGCGTTGCCCAGGACAGCAAGCGAAAAAGATTTTATCGCTTGCTGTCAACAGCAACTACCACCACTCAACCAATTATTTAAAACGTCATTGTCACTTTTATTTAAATTTTCAGATTGTGACTTCAGTTATGCTCAGTTGTGATTAACATTATTTGAAATGGATCGTTTGCAGAAAAAACGTTGTATGCATTACGAGCAAAAAGTAACTTTTTTGCTCTCGAGTGATTGCCGCTCTCCGCTTCGCGTCGAGCGGCAAACTTCACTCTCCGAGCAAAAAAGTTGTACTTTTCGCTCTTAATACATAAATAACTATTATCGCTTGCTGTCAATAACAACTACCACCACTCAACCAAATATTTAAAACGTCATTGTCAGTTTGATATAAATTTTCAGATTGTGACTTCAGTTATGCACAGCTGTGATTCACATTATTTGAAATTGATCGTTTGCAGAAAAAACGTTGTATGCATTACGAGCAAAAAGTAACTTTTTTACTCTCAAGTGATTGCCGCTCGACGCGAAGCGGAACTTCACTCTCCGAGCAAAAAAGTTGTACTTTTCGCTCTTAATACATAAATAACTATTAATATGCCCGTTCAATTCTGAAGAGAAAAGGTCGCTTTTGTATGTTTTAAAAAAAATGCAAAATTTTTGAATAAAAAAATAAACACTGTCGTTATGCTCGTCTAAAAGCAATGTTATTATTTTAATTTAAATTACTGAACAAAACAATAATTAATATTATACACCTGCTATATGCCTGTATCGAAGGAGGAGGTGCTCAATTTGAATATTCGTTGTAATTGTAATAATGCGTTGTATTAATAAATTTGATTTTTTTTCAAACTTTAGCACACTGTATATCTGGAAAGCGAAGCACCTGCGGACACTCTCACACTTCTCTTGAACTTTTTGCTGTATTTTGGCAGAGGAATCTCCCCTAGGCTTTTGTCACTACAACTTTGAAACACTCTGTATAAAAATGTATGCATCTTTTTTTGCAAATAGTGAATGGTAATATGGCCCTTATAATCTCAATATTTTTTTTTTACTAAAAATTTAGATTTTTAGCAATATTTATCATTCAAAGGCTGTCGACAAAGTGTAGTATTTCACTTGTATATGATGAGCGCCATTTCCTTAGGTAAACTCAATTCATTAGCCAAACTTCACCATCGTTCCTAACACATTCGTGCCGTACGTTGACCGAACCACCAAAGCGGAACGAAAGTAACACTTTACGCACTTGTTAGGAAATAGTATATTGTTTAACGAGTGACGAAAATAGCATTTTCTCTCACAAGAGAACAGTTTACCAACCGAGGCGAAGACGAGTTTGGTAATGTTCTCGAGCGGTAGAAAATGCTTTTTTGACAAGTAAAACACTATACTTTTTCTTCGACCATGCTAACGTTAAGTCTTCATTAACTTTAAAAACAATCTCTATAAAATATTTCTTTAAAAAATTAAGGCGCGTCATTGTCAACATGACACCTCGACTGTCAATGAGTTCAGTTTGGTCAAATTTCAACACTTTGATTCACTTTTCTCAGGCCCCGGTACGCAAAATATACATGTTTTTGTATGATATCACCATTTTCCATGGTGTTTTATAAGGTTAGACCAGTTAAATCGCATTTAATTGGCGATATACAGGCCAAATTAGAACAACTTACTTTCGTCACTAGAGACGAAAGTTAACCTTATGGGATTTTCTCTCACTAGGGACGAAAGTGACGTTTTCGGCTAGGGCAAGGTATGACGAAAGTTGTTTATTTTTATATGATCGTAGAAAAAAGTCTTTCGTGCACGCCGTCAATACAGGGTTAGCAGAAAAGAACTGTGAAGCTTAATCATATATAAAATCGTGAAAGATGTCCCATATTAGTGGCAGGTGGATTTTTATACGGTTGTAGAAAAAATGTTGTTCCTACTTCTTACGCAAAGTGTCTTTCGCGCACTTGATGCTGCCCATACGACGCGAAACGGCAGTCGATTGAGCGAAAGTGTTACTTTGCGCACTTGTTAGGAAAATAACTATTCCCGTGCGCTCATCATCGCGCATTATTAATCATGCATTGCATTCAAATTAACAAAACAAGATCTGCACCCGGATTCTTAAAATCTCAAGACGATTTCGATTGTCAATACTTTTAATTTATTTGCATAAATAATTAATATTCGGCAAAACTAAACAAACATATTTCAAAATCATTGTGGATAACAAAACCCCTTTCAAAGTTCTCCACATTTCTTTGCTGGACTTTTTCTTAAAAGGGCTATTACGTGATAAATGACAATCGAAATCGAAACTAGATTTCAAGAATCCGGGTATACAGAACTGAATAATGGTCAGCCAAATCTCTTTTTTAACTTTACTTATCATAACCTACTAGTTAATAAGAATAATTATGTTATATATAATGAATAAGAATAATTATTATGCTATCCAAAAGTTCTGAACAAAATCATTAAATACGGCCCTGCACTCTTAAATACTGTGCTACGTGTTATCGAGTCTTTCAACGAAATTCGGCTGGTCGGTCAATAAAGTTGTAAACAAAAGTGATAAGGCAAACAGATGGAGCGGTACCAAATTCCCTCACTTTAACTCACTCACTAACCGGCAAATAGTTCAAAATATATTACTTTCGTTCTCGTCACGACATTTACCGTGGTCTTACTTAAATAGTTTAGGGCGAGAAATGCAGCCATTTGGATTATCTAACTATATATTATAAACTTATAGATGTACTTAAACAATGGTAATATATTTGGGTAAGTAATAACTGTTTATAAATTAATCGCCATAAAGACACCAAAGTTTTATTATATTACTTACAATGATAATATTATCTAAAGTGTGTTCCGGGCTATGAAGCCGTGGTCCAATGGCATTGCTTCCCGACGTTTCGTCTACTACTGCGGCAGACACTATCAAAGGCGATGAGGCAGTGGGCAAAGTGATCTCCCTTGCTTCCCGACGATGACTGATTCGACTGTAGCACGCTCCGTGGTATTCGTACCGCCGCCGTCGCGTCGCAGTGGTGGGGCCGGGGTGGGGGTGGTGGCGCGGGGTTTCGACGCGCTCGACGTGTGTCGCAGAACTCGCTTCCAGTCTGCATTTATCCTCCTTCCTGTTGAAATTGTTTTCGTGTTTAAAGATCTCAATGGCTTCCCTCGTTAGTCTCGGATAGTAGCGCTGTGATTGATGTAGGATATCCACCTCATTAAAAAGGATGTTGTGACCTTCAGAGAGAGCGTGCTCTGCTACTGCTGACTTTTGCGTTTGTCCCAGCCTGCAACTCCTTTTTTGTTCTGTGATCCTCGTGATGACACTGCGTTTTGTGGTGCCAATGTCAGTGTGTGTTGGTTTTCTATACACGGTATGTGCAAGCTTTCCATTCGTCCTCCTTGTCAGCAAAACATCCAAAAACGGTAGGCGTCCGTTCTTTTCTACCTCCATAGTGAATTGTATCTTCAGGTTAATAGAGTTTAGGTGTAAGAGGAAGTTTTGAAGCTCGCCCTTTCCATGGCTCCAAATAACAAAGGTCTCGTCCACATATCGAAACCAGCACCTTGGCCTCTTCCTTGCTGTAGCCAACGCCCTGGCAAAAGAAGAAATTTGACGAACTAGGTGCTAACAACAATTCGTCGGACACAACAAAGTCCACATCCGAGGAGAGTCAGCGCAAGATTTTAGTTAATCTGACCGACAAACAACTGTCAACAGATGAGTTGAGCGTTCTGAACAAGGGAGGTAATTTTGCCATAACACCATCCAGGATACCTGTGGAAGACATCATAGCAAACGTGGAGAGCGGAATTCGTCAGCTGCCAATTCAGACGGCTGAACAGATAAGAATGGAGACATCACGAATACAAGAAGCTAACTCGTGATCCAACCGCCTGTTTTCTGAAGGCTACCAACAATTTAATCAGGGACGTGGCATCGGATGAAATAACTAAACTCAAAAAATCGGAAGCCTTGCCACCGAGGCTGCACCGTTTGCCGAAGATCCACAAACCCGATGTGCCACTGAGACCCATCGTGAGCACCATAGGAAGCCCGACCTACGAAATTGCCAAACACCTGACAAAACTGTTGCAGCCAAAAATAGGAAATACTGACAGCTTTATAAAAGACTCCACTCATTTCGTCGAAAAACTGCATTCTTTGACTCTTTCTCCAGGGGATATTCTCGTTAGCTTGGACGTTGTTTTGCTCTTCACGATGGTACCCATTAAGGAAGCCATGGAACATATTAATGAAGAATTTCCACAGGATATTGCTAAGCTGTTCCAACATTGCCTAACCACTACATATTTTCAATGGAAGGAAGAATTCTACGAACAAACCGATGGTGTAGCTATGGGCAGCCCTCTTAGTCCAGTGATAGCCAACTATTTTATGGAAATTTTCGAGGCCAGGGCGTTGGCTACAGCAAGGAAGAGGCCAAGGTGCTGGTTTCGATATGTGGACGACACCTTTGTTATTTAGAGCCATGGAAAGGGCGAGCTTCAAAACTTCCTCTTGCACCTAAACTCTATTAACCTGAAGATCCAATTCACTATGGAGGTAGAAAAGGAAGGACGCCTACCGTTTTTGGATGTTTTGGTGACAAGGAGGCCGAATGAAAAGCTTGCGCATACCGTGTATAGAAAACCAAGACACACTGACCGATACCTCAACAACGGATCAAACCATCATCCAAGACAAAAAAGGGGAGTCATAAAAACTCTGTCTGTGAGAGCCAAGAGAATTTGTGAGCCAGCTGAATTGGAACGGGAAATGAAGTATCTAGAGAGAGCCTTTGGTTGGAATGGATACAGCAAGCAGGAGTTCGATAGAGCCGTGCGCCCAAGGAATGTAGAGCGACAGGAAGCAACAACGGGAGATGATGTAGAAAAGCGCGGTTGGGCTACTCTACCATACATCGACAAAGTCACGGACAGGATCGGCAGGCTACTGGAAAAGCACAAGGTTAAGACTGTCTTTAAACCCACTCGTACAATTCAACAGAGCTTGAGATCGGCTAAATACCGCAGAGATCCCCTATCAGCACCCGGAGTGTATAGAGTTCCATGCAGCTGTGGCTCTGTATACATTGGCACCACAAAACGCAGTGTCAACACGAGGATCACAGAACACAAAAGGAGTTGCAGGCTGGGACAAACGCAAAAGTCAACAGTATCACAGCACGCTCTCTCTGAAGGTCATAACATCCTTTTTAATGAGGTGGATATCCTACATCAATCACAGCGCTACTATCCAAGACTCACGAGGGAAGCCATTGAGATCTTTAAACACGAAAACAATTTCAACAGGAAGGAGGAAATTACGTTTCTAAATGCAGACTGGAAGCGAGTTCTGCGACACACGTCGAGCGCGTCTACTGCGACGCGACGGCGGCGGTACGAATACCACGGAGCGTGCTACAATCGAATCAGTCATCGTCGGGAAGCAAGGGAGATCACGTCGCCCACTGCCTCATCGCCTTTGATAATGTCTGCCGCAGTAGTAGACGAAACGTCAGAAAGCAATTCCATTGGACCACGGCTTCATAGCCCGGAAAACACTTTAGAAGCAAATCCAAATTGGCGAACTGAAGAATATGACAACATGGAACCACTTGGCAGCGAACAATTGTTTATTATACTTTTCATTCGTTCACACTGAATGAGTCGCGTCGCATGCGTGGAAACAAAATGGCAGCATATTTTTTTTAATACGTCATGGGCGTCGACTTGCAATATAGAATTACAGCGTAAGGAATTATACATCATATCAGTAGCGTCAGTCGGTCGATAAATTAAAACTCCTTTCCCCCTGCCCCGTCCGCCCGGCCGCCGACGATGCACCACCGAACCGGTTTTGGCAGTGCATCGATGGTGCTTAAGTGATACACAGTGTCCCCAGCTCGGCGGTAAATTTAATTTGCGCGGATTTATACAGTGTCTTTTAATAATGTCAGGGAAAAATATGTGTTCAGTGGATCGCTAGGAAAGTTGTTTAAGAGAAGGAATAACATTTTTTAGATGTCCACGGGATCAAGAAAGGTAGATATGTATTAAATTGTACAAATCCGAAATAATAACATCAAAGTGCCAACACGAACTGACGATGCTGATATAATGTATTATTCCTTATACTGTGATAGAATTGACTGCAAATAAAATTCAACAGATACTTCATTAATATTCCGGACTAAACTATTTTTTCGGAAATTTCTTTTTACTTTTTGTTCGAACATTAAAATACATTTAGTTGAGATGTTGCACAGAGCAGAAGCAGGCGACATCCACCAGCTAATTTTAGATCCAATACTGTATGGCAGATGGCTCTCAGTTCGAGACGCAGCCCATATTGCTCTGTACCTCGCCTGTTATTGGAACCAGAACGAAGTGAAAAGAGTGGTGGTCATCAATTTGTCGATCAACCCATCTACATACTAGTTTCGGGGTCTACCCCTCATCAGTACAGCTTTGACTGGTCGACAAATTAGGGACCGTGATTTGGCTACTTAAAGCCGGAAACGTATAGAGTACCGGTGAGATGTTGTGCGGAGCAGACGCAGGCGACATCCACCAGCGTATTTTAGATCCAATACTGCATGGCAGAGATGGCTCTCAGTTCGAGAAGCAGCCCATATTGCTCTGTACCTCGCTGGTTATCAGAATCAGAACGAAGTGAAAAGAGTGGTGGTCACCAATTTGTCGGTCAACCCATCTGCATTCGGCGTCTACCCCTCATCAGTACAGCTTTGGCTGGTCGAAAATTCGGGACCGTGATTTGGCGCCTTAATCCTAACCAAACTGTTTTATTCTGAGGCAATTGTAGTCATATATCACTCATTTTAGTTAAAAATTTACCAAGTTACCAAAAGCAACAGACTAGAAGATTTGAATCAGTTCTATCTGCTTTTGTGTTAAAGATATTATTCTCCAAAAACATAAAAATTTGCATTTTAAAAAGAAAACTGTTGACGAATGACATGAAAATTCTATCATATATTTCTCCACATTTGATTTTTTAGATGCTTTGTGTACCTAAATTTTTTAAGCGAAGTTTCACCTTTACCATTTATTTTTGACCAAAAAGTATATTTTTGTAATTAATTAATGATTTCAGATTTTTATTTTTTTTTGACAGGTTTGTTTTCAAAAAAGAACTTCTTTTAGAAAAGTTTCCTAAATTCGAAACAATTTTGGACAAAAATTGGAAACAATTTACTACCTAAAATTTAAACACACTGCCTCTTTTAGACTTATTTTTTATAATTTTCCACTTTTCTTCACTTTTTTCTAATTACAAATTTTTAACTTGTTTTTTTTTCTTTTTTTATTATCCTTTTACTATTCAAATCTGAATCCTATTTTGATTAGTAGTCACGTTTTAAGTCACGAAATAAGATTACTTATATTGAGACAATTTTATCCCAAAACTGTGTTTTTTACGATTAATAAACCCTGGTTTTTCAATTTTTTTGTAACGTATTGGCCCAAAACAGAAGATCTAAAACGAGTTTCAAACCAATTTTTTTGAAAAACAAAAAATTATTGTCCCAAAGAAATCATATTTAGCCACTTTTTAAAAGCTTCTAAACAATATGGCTTGAACTTGGAAATATTTTAGATAGCCCCTACCTGCCTCTATATTTTTTCAACAGTTTTCTAACTGCTCTAAATCTTTTACTTTCGATGATTTTCGTAGTTTTTAATTTAGGTTTTTTATTTCTTGCTGTTCTTTTTTATTAATATTTTTCTAATCTTATTCTTTACCATAATTCGTTTAAATTTTTATTTTTTAATATTTTATTTGCAATGATCTAAATTGGACGTTTCATTGAGTTTTTATTTTTTTGAAGTATTTTTTACACAAAAAAATTAACTTTTTTTTAGGTTTGAACAATTTTGATGTACGATGAAACAATGTTAGTCCAAAACTGAGTATATTTAAATAATAATACCAAGCTTTTATATAGTTTTGTTCCAAAATAGCTCTACTTTAAAAACTTTGCTAACAAAACTTATTTAGCAAAGTTTTAAAAGTAATAGTCAACATTATTAGATGATTCTGGCCCAAAATTATGAATATTTTACTAAAAAGAAAATAAGTAATTAAATAAAATGTTCTTATGATGTTTTAAATATTACATTGATCTTTCAGGAGTGTGGAGGTTTTCGAAATATGAAATAAAAATTTTAGGTCCGTAAAAAAAATGATAACGATAACTCACTTATTATTACAATGTACGTAATGACATGCGATATGCCATTTTGTAGAGATTAAAAAGTTTTCATAATTTTTAATTTTTTTTCTTTTTATTTATTAATTAATTTTAAAATAATAGTTCACAAAATACAGGAGATTGAAGTATGGAGAAATGTTTACAGTTTTCCAAATAATTCAGAAAATACTGAAAATATGGCAACCTCGAAGTTGAATCTTAAAGTACCTCAACAAAGCACCTTTCTCTATTTAGCAAATTTTTGATGTTTTTAGATTATTTTGGCCTACAATGAGAATTAATTTAAATCTATGCCTTTAAGTATGTGCAACTTTTCTTTTCGTATCCTTTCAATTCTGATTATTCCATATTTTTTTCTACGACCATGTAAAAATAAACAACTTTCGTCATACCTTGCCCTAGCCGAAAACGTAACTTTCGTCTCTAGTGAGAGAAAATCCCATAACGTTAACTTTCGTCTCTAGTGACGAAAGTAAATTGTTCTAATTTCGCCTGTATATCGCCAATTAAATGCGATTTAACTGGTCTAATCTTATAAAACACCATGGAAAATGGGATTATCATACAAAAACATGTAGGTATATTTTGCCTGCGCGGGCCTCAGAAAAGTGAATCAAATTGTTGAAATTTGACCAAACTGAACTCATTTCAAATTTTTGAAAGAAATATTCAATACAATACAATAATACATACAAGTTAATGAAGTCTTAATGTTAACATTGTCGAAGAAAAAGTATAGTGTTTTACTCGTCAAAAAAGCATTTTCTATCGCTCGAGAACATTTTGTTCTGAACAAACTGTTCTCTTGCGAGAGAAAATGCTATTTTCGTCACTCGTTAAACAATATACTGTTTTAACTTAGATCGAATTTTGTCGATTTTTATTTAAATTATTGATTTCTTATTGTTCTTTTAGTAAGTAATTAAGTATAGTTAACAAAACAACAGTAATGTTACCTAAAATTTAGCTAAGTTATCTCTTAAATTATCTACTGTACCAATTAAATAATCATTCATTCTAGATTTAAATTGTCTTAAATTATCAGAAGCCTTTATGGCATTTGGAAGTGAGTTGTACATCTGTAAGCCCTCATAAAATAATTACTTTTGCAGCAAAGTTGTTCGGACAGATTGAATATTATAATTTGTCCTAGATATTATACTGTAGTTCCGCTAAATTCCGCTTCGTAAAATTCCGCTCTATTTTCCAAAAAGCTTCCTAAATACTGAGACATCAGTCCACACTCTTTCAATACAATGCCGTACGTTAAGCCATTTTAATGTTGTTAACATATTTTGAATAGGGGTATAAATATTACTGCCAAGAATGATCCGCATCGCCTTATTCTGCTGCAGTTGCAGCTTCATAACATCTCCCTGAGTACCTGCAATTAATAAAGATGAACAGTAATCAAAATGAGGCCAAATAATCGTATTATACACCAACAGTCTTGCCCCTTTAGAAAGAGAAGCAGAAATGCGTCTGAAGAACCCCAGTTTCTTACCAAACTTTCTACAAAGATAATCAATATGATTTGAGAAACAGAGTAGTAGGTCCAGAATGCCCAAATACTTAATTTCACGGACAAATTCGATTTCGACGTTCTCCATATACAATTTTAAATCTAGACCTCTGTATGCTCCACAGTCATGTTTTGAACCAACAACCATACATTTTGTTTTTGTAGCATTTAGTTTCAATTTAATCTGACACAACCATGCGCAAAAAACCTGCAATCCTACATTCATATTATTTGTGATTTCTTGGTAGTTTTTCCCTGACACACAGGTTAATGTGTCGTCCGCAAAAAGGTTAATAACGCATTATTAAATATGCTATATACATCATTTACATAAATTACAAATAATAAAGGTCAAAATACTCCCCCGTGGAGCACCATATGTACTGCCTGCACTATTGGAACAATTGTCACCTATCTGAGTCCTGTGAAATCTATTACTAAGATAGTCCTCGATCCAGGCTAGCGCCGCACTTACCAGACCATAACATCTTAGCTTTTCTACCAAAACACCTCGATCAATCGTTTCGAACTCCCGTTGTAAGTCCACAAAGACCGCAAGTACCACATTTCTTACATTTATGTCTTTCCTCCAGTTTGCACACACGTACTGCAACGCCAATTCACATGAATGGCCACTCCTAAAACCCGATTGGCAGCTGAACAAGAGTTTATTTGTTTCAAAATACTCCCTGAGCTGTTTGCAGACTATTGTCTCTATAATTTTGTCCGCCACATGTAGAAGATTGATTGGGTTGTAATCACCTGGCGTCATTGGTCCGTCAACCTTTGGTATCGGAACGATGAAGCTAACTTTCAAGTCGTCGGGCATTTTTTTGGTACTCAGCGAGGTGTTAATCAAATAAATTAAAGGGTAACCAAGCACACATAATAAACTTTTTATTAGTTTAACATTCACTGATTTATCGCTGGTGCTTTTATGCTTCAGACCAAATAGTAGATTATGTCACTAGGAGTAAAAGTGGGTCTTTTCGTGCTGAGCCCAGAGATTGACGGCCGAAGCGAAGCTGAGGCCTGCAACTGGGCGAAGCACAAAAAGACCTTTTACTCCGAGTAACATATACTATTTTTTTTCAAGCATGCAAGAAATAAGAAATCTATTTAAAAGTGGTAGAGTTTTGCAATTTTCTCTCATCCTCTTTAAGCGGGTCTAGGTACTTACCCAATTAGGGGTGTATATTATTTGTAAAATACATAGAATATGTTAGAATAGTGGTTTTCAATGTTCAATGGTTTTAATGTATTAAATAATAACCAATGACTATGGTAAACTAAGAATTTGTAGCATTATTTTCAATACTAATCTAATAAATGTCACATTGACAGATAAATATGATGACGCGCATGACATTTAACAGACGAATTCAGAATTCGAGAACCTATGCGATTTCGACTAATAACGGTTTCGGATGGTGCTCTTGAGTGCTCTGAGAGTATTTCTCTCCTTTGTTTTTTCAACAAGAATGTAAAGATGGCAATACACTCAGATCGGTTTATCTGGTGTCATCTATTATTAAAATAATTTTGGTGAATGAAAATCGTTTATATATGCGCCACCATGACACTAGCGGTGACTTTTGACTTTACTTTTACTGCCTAGGACTTTTTTGCTACTTTTTTTGGTCTCAGGATTTGAAAGCCCACTTTAGGTGTGCATATGGAGAAAACAAATGACGTACTTTTAGTCCGCTTGAAAAAAAAACAATTTTTTCCAGTTCTCTAAATCACAGTATAAGGAATAATACATTATACCAGTAACGTCAGTCGCTCGAAAAATTGAAACTCCCCTCCCCTTGCCCCGTCCGCCCGGCTGCCGGCGGTGCTCCACCAAACCGGTTTTGGCTGGTTTTGGCAGTGCATCGCTTATGCTTGAGCCGTATACAAGTCCCCTGTAACTACTCGAGAAAATTGCCGGGTGCAGGTGCGCGCGGCACGCTTTAGTTTTGGGAACATCAAAAGTGCCGACACGAACTGACGATACTAGTATTATGTATTATTTTTTATACTGTGCTAATATCGACAGTTCTAAACATACAAAGTTGGGTCTTTCCAGTTTTAGCCACCATCCCTTCCCACTGGGCATTTGGAATATTATTTGAGATTTCCTTTAAACTATCATGGTAATAATTATTGAAATTATGTTCGAAAGACTGATGATCAGATATTTTAAAATTCATCTTTCTAAATCTGACTGTTTTTTGTTCGGCCCAATCAGATCTTTTAGATTCCTCCACATCTTTTTCCCATCACCCTTACACATATCTATATTTTTATTGTAGAAGTTTTGCTTCTCATGGCGTATTATTGTAGTTACTCTATTTCTTACTTGCTTGTACTCATTCCAGTCATTATTTCTGTTTGTCAAACTAAACTTTTTGTATGCATTATCCCTACGTTTTTGAGCTTCCAGGACTGTCTGCATCAACCATGGACGTTTTCTTTTTGGAAATTTCTGTAATGGGGATATCCTATCTATCGCAGATTGTATAATGCTTGCAAAATCATCAAATATGATATTTACATTAGTTGATGTATAGTTCCAATTTGCTCCTATCAGTTTTTCAATGAGATTTGGTATTGTTTCTTGATCTTCTGAAGAAATCTTCTGTATTCGATAAATCCCGTCAACTGTTTATTTCATGGCTGATTTGCAACTGAGTTCCAATGATCTCATGCTCAGTAATAACAGGGAAATCCCGGAAATCCTTCTTCAATTCAGCGGCTGTGAACTGATTTGTAATTATGTGATCAATCAGCAAGAATGATCTGTCAGTTACTCTAGTTTCTTTACTTACAATCTGACAGAAGCCTGCATCTTGAACAATTTTTCTCAGTTTGTGTGCATGACCCCCCCCCCCCCCCCCTGAGCAATCAATTGATACTGAGGTCTCCCAGAAGAAAAGTCTTGTTTTCACTCATTACTCCTTCATTTAATTTACTTTCTACATATTGTAAAAATGAGGCACTGTCCGCGTTTGGCGATATGTACACCGCGGAAGCTATAACATTTCAGTCTCGATGTGAGCTTTCACCCATATTGCCCAATAGTTAACAGAAAACAAAAAAACATTCTTTTATGTAAAGAATTACTCCTCCCGTATGTCTGCTTTTTGAATAGCACACAACTGCCTTATAGCAATCCACTGAATCCACACATTACTCGCTTTGTTGAATATCGGATGTGATATGTGTTTCACTTACACAGACTATCTATGGATCTTTATCTTGAACCAACTGCCGAACTTCTGCCATGTGTGACAGCAGTCTTTGAGAATTTACGTGCAAGATAATTCCTTTATATGTACTTAGTTCTTCATGTTTTTCCTTTATATGTAAGAACCAAATTTTTTGTTGTAATATAGTATTTCGGCACAACACTCCCCAACGCCCGTAATAAGCGTTTCTAAGAACTGAAATTTAAGCAGAAGCCGATACCTCGAGGGTTTGTTATTTTAACTGGTAATAAATATGTCAAGTGACCATATAGGATTTTTGGCTTTCGCTTTAAAGAAATATTTCGAGTCGGTTATTAGTGTGACGCTTAATAAACTGTGCGGTTGTGGTGTTGTTTTGTGCCAGACTTCTGTTAAATAGGTGAGTTTTCTCACTGAGTTTACCTTGCTTCAAATGAGCTTGTCACAGCTTCTTAATGGAGCTTAACTTTAATAGCTTAATAATTCATGTAGAATCAACTAGTGTTGAACAGGGTAACAATACCCTTTTACTTTTATTTCAGATGCGTTTCACCTGGCTTGCGGTCCTGGTCCTGCACAATACTTGGTTCGTCGTGTCTTTTATTTTATTTTGTACTTTCCTTTTTTTTGTATTTTCTTTTTATTCTTATTACTTATTAGTTTTATTGGCTTTTAAATCTTTAACTATTACCCAATAAATCACATAGAAGCAAAGACCGCCTCCACAATCTGAATGATTGAAATTCCTGACATTTTCCATTTTTACCCGACTTCAAAATTTGGGTTTTACAAATATTTTTTAGAAGCGAGATACGCTAAAAAGAATGTTTCAGAAGTATGATGCTACATTATTTTTCTCATGTTTTATGCTTTGGAAATATCAAAATAATTAAAATCGCAAAAAATTTTAAGTTATTTTTTAAAGTGTACTCATATTAAAGTAACCTGAGCTGGTGATTTTTTGAAAAATCTAGCAACTTTTTCGGCATAGTTTTGGGCCAAATTCTCGAGATTCAAATAATGGAATATTGCTTTTTGTCGTTGTTTACATAATTTTTAAATTTTATGTTTTTATATGTTACTGAATGTCCGTGATTTTCTATTATTATTCTTCGTCACGTCTTCTGCATTTTTTTTTTTTTATCTTTTTTGGCAATAATTTTTCAATTTTGAATTTTTGACCGGACGGTATTGACCTGAAATATCTCCAACAATGTAAAGACCAATTTTTATAGCAAAAATTTAGGTCTAAAAAATATATTTTTTTTTAGCAAATTTTTGCAAGGTTTTAGGAAATTAGACGTTATTATAGACCTAGAGATTTTAAAACGAAACGCGCATTTTGATCATTTATAGATTAAAATTAAGTTGTTGGTGAAGTTAGCAGGATTGGGATAAATAATGCACCTCTCTTTATTCGAAAATGGCCGACGTTTCGACTATTTATTTAGTCTTCTTCAGGGCTATTCTCACTTAGAGAGGGTAGTCAGTTAAAAATCTATTCATGATGGTTAAAATAGCAAACTCCATTCGATTGTTCGGTGACCCTGGTACCTTAGGCTCGACAAACTAGACGTCCGCAGCATAAGGTACAAAATTTGCGAATCGCAGTTGCAATCCTGCTAACTTCACCAACAACTTACAACTTAAGGACGCTATTTACAACAATGATTAAAACTTCGGTTTGTTCAGATTAGGTGATTTTGAAGTCACAAATTAACGTCATTTTGTAGTCAAAAAGTAACTTTATTTTCACGTTGCACCTTGACGTTATTGGTCTGTGACGTTTGTCATTATGACGTAGTTTCGACGGTATGCCATGACGTCTTTGGTGACCAAGCTTACCAAAAAATTACGTCAAAATGACGTCACCTTCACCGCCTGGTTTAATTGTACGTAAATACATTTTTCGTGTTTAAAATAAAAACTGTGACACGCCTACGACTGTATGACTAGGCCAAGTCTAGAAGAATTTACCTGCCCCTTTCCAATACCTAGCCGCAAACTTTTGTTTGAACTATCTCATTAACTTTATTACCTATTAATATTTTTTAAAAATTCGTACCTATTAACAAGCTAAAAAAATAGCTTTATAGATTTCGCCTCAATCGGCGGTAAAACGAAATATTTAAAGGATAATGGCATAGAAAAAGAGGATATACAGGGTGATTCACGTTACTCGACACGGGAGATTATGGCTAAACTTTTAGATTTTAAAAAAGTTTTGTATATGGAATGGATGGAGGTCTATTGGAAGTACATTTTAAAATTATTGTCATTGTATACAGGTGGTCCCAAACGTACAAAATTGATTAAAGTTGTATTTTTTTAAATGAGTATTAATGTATTTTCGGTACCTACGGACAAAAGTAAAGGTAGTTTTATTAAGGTTTATGGCATCTAAACCGTACCGTTCTTCAGATATTCATGATTTTGTGAAAATGCAGCATCAAATTAAATGTTTAAAATCTCAGCACTTGGTTTTTTTTCAACCACCAAAATTGGCTAGTGGGCTAACAGTACATTGAATTTTTTGCGGTGTCTATTAAATATTAACTACTGTGCACCAAATGTCAATAAATGAACACCAAATTATTGCAAACTTCAAACAGTAATAACTCGTTTAATATAAATTAGACACCCTGTATTTTATAGTATCATTAGATGCAGAATTTAGTTTCCTATCAAAACTATTAAACATTCCTATAGCTTGGTCTTTTCGTTTTCTTGGAAAATTGATTTTTTCTGAATTTAAGCTGACATAAACGAATTAAGTAATCTACTTTACCTGTTACAATACCTGATTTTGAGAAAGCAAAATTTATTATCATTAGTACTGGGTGTTCACTAGAAAACTTCATTTAGGACGCTATAAAATTTTGACAGTAAAGGATGGCATAATGAAAGTAAATGGACTTTTGTTTTTCCATTCTTTTGACATTTCAAAACCAACTATACGAAGTTTTCTAATGAACTCCCCGTATTTGTCAGATACTAATTTATAAGTTACAAAATTATGATCATGAAGATTATTTAGCAGTCATCTGAATGTTAAAGTGTAAAATATCAAATAAAACAATAAAACATTATATTACAAGAGTTCTTATAAAATTTAGCATCTCTATTATAAAAAAAATTAAGTGCAATAATAGTGGCAATTGGAAATACAATAAATAACAAGTCAACATAAAAGTAAAACAAACAAAAACAGTTATAAATTTTTTTCAAAATGACGACCCTCTGATTCTAAATACAAACGTATTCTGTTTTTAAATCCTTCACTCACATTGCGTAACATATAGGGAGTTATGCTTCTGAAGGCCTCTCTGATTCGTTCCTTCATATTTTCTTTTGTGGTTGGTGGCGTATTATACACGATTCCTTTCACATATCCCCATAAAAAGAAATCGGGAGGCGTTATGTCAGGGGACTTTGGTGGCCAATGTTGTGCTCCATTCCTTCCAATTCATCGATTTTGGAAACGAACATTTAAGAACTCCCGGACTTCACGATGATAATGAGCAGGTGTCCCATCCATTTGCAGCCATATGGTTGTTTTTATATCTAGAAGAACTTCTTCCAGTAAACTTAGAAGCTGATTTCTCAAAAAATTTAGAAACAACATTTCGTTTAAATGTTCGTCAAAAAAAATAAGGTCCAATCACATACTGTCCCATTATGCCCCCCCCCCCCCATACATTTACTGACCACCTATGTTGGTTATTAATAACTCTAAATTGATGGGGTTAAAATCAGAATAATAATGAAATTTGTGTCGGTTAAAAGAACCATCGTTATGATAAGTACATCATCAATAAATAGAACTGACTCAAAAAAAATCTTCTTGTTCTCCAACTTTTTCTAACAACCACATACAAAAGTCCACTCTTTAGCCAAAATCGTTATCGGAGAGTTCTTGATGTAGTCGTTCTTGAGTAATCGTGATATTTATGTTTTTGAAAAATTCTTGATACGCTTGCTTGGCTAATATTTAAGTTTTGTGCTATTTCTCGTTGTCCGACATGGGGATTTGCAACGACAGAGCCAATAACGTCTAATTCCGTTTCTTGGTTTTCTGTAACTGGTCTCGTTTTGGCAGTCGTTTCATACTGAACACTAGCAGTTTGCCTAAATTGAACCAACAGTCTTTCAAAAACTGCTCTATTCGGTCGAGTTCGGTTAGGAAACCTTTCAGCATAAACCCTTGATGCTAAAAGACAATTTTGCAAGCATTCTCTTAGAATGAAGATCATATCGACTCGTTCTTCTGTTGTGTAAACCAGCATTTTGATTAAATAAAAAACTCCCTGTTAATCACCAATTATAACAGTAAAAAAATATTTAACTTTAAATTAATATGTGACAACTAGAAATGACAATAAATTTTGCTTTGTCAAAATCAGGTAACACCTGAACAGACCTAAACAGGTAAATTAGATTACTACATTCGTTTATGTCAGCGCAAATTCAGAAAAAATCAATTTTCCAAGAAAATGCAACGACCAAGCTATAGGAATGTTTAATAGTTTTTGATAGGAAACTAAATTCTGCATCTAATGATACTATAAAATACAGAGTATCTAATTTAAATTAAACGAGTTATTACTGTTTGAAATTTGCAATAATTTAGTGTTCATTTTTTTACATTTGGTACACAGTAGTTAATATTTAATACATACCGGAAAAAATTCAATGTACTAGTAGCCCACCAGCCAATTTCGGTGGTTGAAAAGAAACCAAGTGATGAGATTTTAAACATACACGAATATCTGAAGAACGGTACGGTTTAGATGTCATAAACCTTAATAAAACTACCTTTACTTTTGTCCGTAGATAACGAAAATACATTAATATACTAGGTGTTTCATTTATAAAAATAAAACTTTAATCAATTTTATACTTTTGGGACCACCTGTATACAATGACAATACTTTTAAAATGTACTTCCAATAGATCCTCGTCCACTCCATATACAAAACTTTTTTAAAATCTAAAAGTTTAGCCATAATCTTCCGTGTCCTGTATATATATCCCGGAAAGCTAGTAACGGTTCGCGATTGGTCAGCACACTTCATGATGCTTGACATATATAGTATTGAGGATTTTTACCAACCAAACAATGATAGATAGATAGACGATAAATAATATAGGCAATAACACAAGTAAACAAATTAATACCTATATACCTTCTAATTATTTTCCAGCCCTGGCCGGATCATCACCCGTAGTAGGCCCGATAACGCCCAAGGGCCCCTAAAAACAAGTTGCCCGTTACGATCGGCATCGCACCGGCTGAAACAGCTGACTCTCGCAAAGCCGGTCCCAGAACAATGAACACGAAGGTAAACGCGGAGACGAAAGAAAGAAAGCGTATACTTCCTAACCGGACCCGCGTACGAGAAAAGGACGCACGAACAACAAACGCACGTTGCGATATTTGGCGCGGTTTCAGCAGAGAAGGACCGAATTAAATGCGAAGGGTGATAGGGACGTGGGAAGGGACCAAGTAGTAAGCTGGCGGCCTACTTAAGCTGAAGCCCTGTGTGCGCATGCTTTAGGGTAAGTATCGATCACATTTGAGTAGGGTGGTTGAGCACCCCTTAGTTTAGCGTGTAACGCGGGCAGAATCGACTTCACGAACGAAATAATTCGCAGTGTTCAACAATTAGTCATCGTCGTAGCATATTTACGTGATTATTAAAAAATATTTAGATTTTTAGGTTAAGTTTTGTGTTAATGAATTAGCTCAGCCAACAAGTGACTTAAGCAAAGGTAAATTTGGTAATATCACTAAGTACGTATACACTTGAGTATATCATTTCTATATTATGGTCTTTAGCACTGGTTTGGTATAGGTTTGCAATTGGTGCAGTTTATATTGTTTTATTTATTATTTATGAATATTTTTACATGGTTCAGCTACGACTTATTTACTATACATACTATGATATGCTTTACTCAAAAGATGTAGTATTTAAAGTTTAAAGAGAATTCGAATTAGAATCGGTCATTTAAAAGTTAATATCTGCATACCTACGTATTAACAAAAGCCTTTTTTATCTAATTTTCGAGTGAGAGTTGCTGTTCCTAAGCAAACAATACCTATAAACGAGAGTTTGTCAGCGCGCAATGTGTTCAACAATCCATGCGTCATGGAAAAGGGAGATCGATAGAAGTAAATCGGGAAGTTTTATCAATTCTGAGTTCTCAGGACCAGGAGAAACATTCTCGTGTGGCGTGTTACATTTTATTTTTTTTTATGTGAATTCATATAACTCTTGTATTTAGAAAGTTTCTTAAATAAATACCGGGGAAAGCATAAGCAAATGACAACTACCTATAACCACCTAAATTACTAAACTACAACCTATACATAGGGAGTTTTCATTTGAAAACGTCATATAGTTGTCTGTGAAATGTTAAAAGAAAAGAATGAAAGAACAAAAAGTTTATTTACTTTGATGTTGTCATCTTTTCCTGTCAAAAATGTATAGCCTTCTAGATGAGGTTTTCAATGAACACGGGGTATTTTGCGTTATGCACACAGTCTGGTATCATTTCTTTAAACACTTGTCCCCATATACAGGGTGGACCAGGCTACTTTACAAACTTTAAGAGAGTGATAACGATTTGAAATATTTTAATGAATTTTTCCAGGTGTCCATATCGGTGGAAAGTGCAAGTTCTGCAATCGCTTGCTATTTTTTGACAAAAGTATGATTCGTCACCGGTTTCTCTAAAAATAAAGCTTATTTTTAAATTATCTGTTTAATTAAAATTTTATATGTTTATCATGTTTAATTAAAAGAAAAGAAAAAGCTTTCTTGACTTTTTCATACGTACCAAAACTTTTTAAAATATGTAAAACCATTCACTTATTATTGACATCAGGTAGGCGTTGGAAATCTGACTTTACATTTTTATCGTATCTTCTCAAAATTGCAATTTTCAACGTTTTTGTTGCTAAACAATTTATTGTTTGTAGTTAAGATGTAGTAATTCTATTAATATTAATGTATTAGTATTAATGTAAGTAATACTATTAATATTAACGTAATATTCAACATTTTTGCGTAAAATTGAAAGTCAGATGTCAAAAAAGTAATTCTGAGTTGCAAAATTCAATGTTTAAAGATAAAATCAGTGGAAAAGTGGTAAGAACGCCTTAAAACGTCGGAAAATGCTTAAAACTGCAATACTTAACGTTTTCCGTTTATCACAAAATATATCATTTGCAATACAAAAAAAATCAGTGGAAAACCAGTTGTAAAATACCTTAAAACGTTACAAAATGTGATATTCAACCTTTTGCGTGAAATTCATTATTTAAAGCTAAAATCAATAGAAAACATATTTTTGTTGAAAAAGCGTCATCGGTGACAGTAAAAAGCTTTTCGTATTGCACAATTTGAGTCTTTCAGTGATATTAACGACTGAAAAATTTTATTAAAATATCTCAAACGGTTTCGCGAATATTTTTTTCCAAGCGGTCTAAAAATACGCTATTTGTTATCCCGATACAGGCACTTGAAGTGCGTTTTCTAATTCTCAGGGAAAAAAAAAGTAGCAAAAAACGCCTAGGCAGTAAAAGTAAAGTCAAAAGTCATCGCTGCTGTCGTGTTGGCGCATATATACACTATTTTCATCCACCAAAACTATTTGAACACTAGATGGCACCAGATAGACCGATCTGAGTGTGCTGCCATATTTACATTCTTATTGAAAAAATCATAATTTACCTAAACTACCTACGCTCTCCTTTCAAAGGATGGGAATACTCTCAGAGCGCTCGAGAGCACCACCCGAAACCTTTATTAGTCGAAGTCGCATAATGCCCGTATTGATAGTCGACACTTGAGTGACACTTTGGTCTTGAGGGTACCTTACATTTAAATTCCGTTCTATAGTTCCAAATTTTAAGTCACGTGATTAAAAATTGGCACTCATCTTCAAGTGATACTCAAGGGTTCTGTTTAGGTCCCTTAAGTGTTACTTTTGGTTACAAAGTGAGGTTAACTATATTAAAAAAATATTTTTACGGATTGTTTACCATTTCTATTTACAAATTGCATACATTTTATATAATATTTTTATTGCCATGGATGATGTATATGATTTTATTGACTTTATTGACATCCTTGAAGAAGAGGAACACAATGAAGATGAAGGCAATTTGAGAATAGAAAAACGTTATATTAGGGACATGCAGTATCCTTTTGTTTTCTACGAAAATTCTGAATTTTCAAGGCGGTGTCGATTCAAAAAAGAAAATGTACGTGATGTTCTGCTACCTTTAGTAATGGATGCTTTGGAAAAAAACAGTCAAAAAGGTTTGCCAGTCCCTCCTCATTTACAACTTCTAATAGCATTACGATTTTATGCCACCGGAAATTTCCAAGTAAGTACTTACCTATTAACGTAGGTAATTGAAAGTACCTATGTGGAAATTATTGAATCTACTTCTAATTAATTCTTGCCAACAGGTAGTAAGTGGAGACTTGCAAGGCTTTTCTCAAAGTACAGTGTCTTTGACCATAAAAAGAGTGTCTGTTGTATTGGCAGGACATCTGAAAAACTATGCTAAACTTCCTGACACAATTCAAGCTCAGCGAGACAACATTAGACGATTTTTTGAAATTGCTAATTTTCCAAATGTTGCAGCATGTATTGATTGCACTCATATCCCAAATGGCAATCCTGGAGGTGATAATGGAGAAATATTTCGAAACAGAAAAGGAAAATTTTCACTTAATGTTCAAGTAAATTACCACATAATATTAACCAAAATCATTTCAGTCGCATAAATGTGGGATTTTAGGTTGCTTGTGGTCCTGATATGAAAATATTAGATATTGATGTCCGCTACCCAGATTGCCTAGCATTTCGAAGGGCATTTGTAGCTGTGCATTTTAATTAATAAGTTTTTCAGAAGTGCAAAAAAAAAGGATGTTAATAAATACATTTAATCATTTATTATTATATAATTTATTGAAATTCTTAATTCAAAAGATGAATTTTTTTTCTCCAGAATTCTTTTTCCAGTTCCACAGCTTCCATTCTGGCTTCGTGAAACTCTTTTTGCTGCTGGATCGACTGCCTAATTTTTTCTACACGCAGAGCCTTTTCTTCATCCACAAATTCCAGCCTTTTCCTTTTCAGACATTTCTGGGTTTGTTCAGAGTTACACCAGTGTTTTGCTCTAAATTTAAAATTATAAGTGTGTAGGATTGCTATTACAAACATTAAAATTTGAGATTCCTCATTCAGCTGTGTTTTTTTTTCAATTCTTGAGGCATGCAGTGGCTCACTACCTTTGGCCTTTTCCTCTACTTCACACTTAGCTTGACTTAAAGTCAAAGTAAAATAAAATGTTTAGTGCTTAGTAAATTAATGTTAGAACAGTATTTATTTACTTTGTTCAACAGTCCCTGTGCTATCCCAATTGTTTGTTATGACAAAACTTATGTCAGGCACAATTGAGCGAACCATTTCATCCAGTGAATTGTTTGGTTCAATAACAGGTGGTCCTCCTCCCGTTAGCAGCATGTTGAACCTATTGTTATATAACATTTAAGCACTAAAAGTTTAACTAAGTGTACCTACTTGTATTTCATATTTTCCCAGCACTTTTTTAACTGGGCTGTTGTGCGTTTGACAACATCATGAGAGTTGAACTGCTCTGTTACCTTTGCCCAACTCTCATTTTTTGCAGAAATGGAACTGCCATCAGTTTTTTTATTTTCTAATTGGTTTTTATGTATTTCTACTAAAGAAGCCAAAGTCTAAAATCATAAACTGGGAATTTCCGAATTAGTTTACGACTTTACGACTATTTGAAATTTGAATAAAGAGCCAAACCGACCGAAAAATATCACGTAACCAACATAAAAGTTCTAAAAACCCTTGCAATAAATTCTTGAGTGTCACTTTCAGGAGTGTGTCTGAAGTGTCACTTGTCGCCTACTATAGAACAGACGCAGTAAGTGACACTCAAGTGTCACTTCGAAAAGTGTCCCTTAAGTGACCCTTTGCTTGACGACTATAAATACGGGCATAAGTTCTCGAATTCTGAGTTCGTCTGTTAAATGTCATGGGCGTCATCATATAGCTTCAATTGACATTACGTATTTAAGCTCAATAATATCCTCAAATATATCATGCTGTTAAATTTGATTGAATTTTGTGAAATTTACTGATGTGTCTTAAACGTGCAGGCCATAATTTTGAATTGTCAGTTATAAAAATATTGACCTGATTTTCAGTTTCGATGTTTTTGTTAATGGTAAATTAGTATATTATACAACAAGCATTTAATGAGCGTCGTTATTCTCGAGGGTAACGTTTGAGCCCACGAGCGAAGCGAGTGGCACAAGTTGCCCGAGAGAATAACGCTCATTAAATGCGCGTTGAATACTATACTTTATCCACGACCAAGATTTTGGGTTTTCTCAAATATGATAGGCTATAGATGCCAAAAAGATAATTTACAATTTTAAAACCACGACCACGACTGGTTTCGCTATTGAATGGCGCGACGTTTGATGCGTCTTGTCGATAGATGACGGTCTAGTCACCCGCGCATGTCACCGCATGTTCATTTCAATGCTACGACGGTGGACGGTAAATTACTTCATTTTATGGCCTATTTTAAGTATTTTTCAATGAAAAGTACATATTTTAGGGACAAAGAGACACTGTAACCTACATTTGCCTCAATACATCCTAATAGAAGGATAATTTTTTGAATGAACCAGTGGTAACTACCGATTTCATGTTTAGGGCAGTTTACTTTTTGAATTGTCAGTTGCCTACGACATGTTTCGTTTCCATGACAACTCATTATTCACTTGTGAATAATGTTCATTATTGTTGTTCATTATTCACAAGCGAATAATGATTATCGTTAGCCTTGAGAATGTACAAGAATAATGTGATTATTATAGTATGGTCGTGGATAAAAACCATTACGAGACTTACCAGAAAATATGATTTGGTGATCACCATTTGGTACTGTGACCTCTTCAATGTCAAAAGTAATTTTCATGCTGCTCTCTTGCATGCGACGTACTGACAGCAAATTGCAGGTGGCTTTCGGAGCATATAGAAGATCCTTGTGGGTCCCTGGTACTCCTGTGTTCGTCATCACAGGTGGATAGATCCTCGTTTGAGTGCGACGAGCGACTCTCCGGACTTGGCAACGGAAATGCTCATGGGCGGTTGTAAGGTAACGCTGCTGCTAAACACATCTTGGTTAATAAGGTGATCAGTCGCTTCTGAGTCCAGCAGAAAGGTCAGTTTGTTGGACTTTCTTATCGCAGTGAAATGAGATGCTATCATGAAAGCAAAAGCGCTGGTTTTGGCAATATTTGTTTCTACATGAGTTAGGATTTGTGGCCTCTGTTCCTGTTTAGTCCGTTATAATAATAACAGTCCGCTTTCACATGATTATGTCTACAACAAACCACAATGCCCACAGACTTGTAAACATTTCTCTTGAAAGGAGTCAATGTAATTTTTATTAATTTAGTATTGATAGTAATGCTATATATATAAACCACCTAAACCATTGGTTATGATTTAATACCATTAAAACCAATGAAAATTGAAAACCAATCTCTCACCACCGAACCGTTCTAAAATATTATATTTATTTTACACAAATACACCACTAATTGGGTAAGTACCTACACCCGTTTAAAGAGAATGAATCAAAGTTGCAAAACTGAATCACTCTGAAATAGACTTCTTATTTCCTGCATGCTTGAACCAAAAAATAGTATAGGTTTACAGTTACATAATCTACTATTTTTTCATTTATTAGTGGTTTTCCAGTAAAATTTAATGCTTGCAGTTAAGATAGGTAGAAAACATCGTAAATAGCCTCAAAAAGCTTATTGCAATATTTAACGTTTTTGCGTAAAATTGAATGGCAAAAAAGCAATTTTGAATTGTGAAATTGAATGTTTAACGCTTAAAGTGTCACAAAATTATTAAAGTTGCAATATTAATCGTTTTAGCTTTAAAGTTTTCATATACAATAACAAAAATCAGTGGAAAACATGGTAGAACGCTTTAAAACGTCATAGAATGCTTAAAAATGTGATATTCAAAGTTTTTGCGTAAAATTCATTATTTAGAGCTAAAATCAGTAGAAAACACTTTTCTGTTGAAAAAAGCGCCACCGGTAACAGTAAAAAATAGTGGATTATGTCATTAGGAGTAAAAGTGAGTCTTTCTGTACTCGCTGAACTCAGAGATTGACGGCCGAAGCGAAGCTGATTCCTGCAACTGAGCGAAGCGCGAAAAGGCCTTTTACTCCGACTAACATATACTACTTTTTTTTTTTCAAGCATGCTGGATATAGGATGTCTACTGTGATTCAGTTTTGTGATTTACTTGCATCCGTTATGCACACAGTGATGATTTACTTGCATCCGTTTCTGTAGGCGAGTCTGGGTAATTACCCAGTCAATGGTGTATTTATTTGTAAAATACGAACGTTTTAGAACGGTGGTTTTCAATGTTCAATTGTTTTAAGGGTATTAAATCATAACCAATGGTTTAGGTGGTTTAGATTTAGGTAAATTATAGTAAAATAAAAATATGTAGCACCATTATCAATACTAAATTAATAACAATCACAATGACAAATAAATATGATAACGCGCATAACATTTAACAGACGAACCGAAAATACGACGAGATATTCGATTTCGACTATATAACAGCGGTTTCGGGTAGCCGTTCTAGAGCGTTCTGCAAGTACTCTCATCCTTTATTTTCCCAATACGGATAGAAAGATGGCAATAGATACACTCAGACCAGTCTATCAGAACGAAAATCGTTTATAAATGCGCCACCATGACAGTAGCGGTGACTTTGGAAATTACTTTTACTCCTATGACTTTGTTTACTTTTTTTGCCTGTGAATTGGAAAAATTGTGAACTTCAAGTGCCTGTATAGGGATAATAAATAACGTACTTTTAGAACGCTTAAAAAAAAAGATCTTTTTATATTGCACAATTTGAGTGTTTTAGTAATACTGATGACCAAAATATTTCATTAAAATATCTCAAACGGTTAGGCTTTTTTTTTATTTATTAGTGGTGTTTCCGTGAACTCTAATGTTTGCAGTTAGTGTTAGGTTGAAAACATCGTAAATGGCATCAAAAAGCTGGAAAATGTAATATTTAACGTTTTAGCGTAAAAATGAATGTCAGAATGTTAAAAAAATAATTTTGATGTGTGAAATTCAATGTTTAGAGCTAAAATCAGTGGAAAAAATGGTAAAATGTCTTAAAACGACACGAAATGCCAAAAAAATGTGATATTCAACGTTTTGCGTTAAATTCATTATTTAGAGGTAAAATCAGTAGAAAATTTTTCTTGAAAAAAAAGCGCCACCGGCGAGTGTAAAAAAAGCTTTTTATATTGCACAATTTGAGTGTGCAGGTGCAATGTTACTGACGAGTGAAAAATTTCATCAAAATATCTCAAACGGTTTCGAAATAAAAAAATTTTGAAACACCCTGTATTTGTGTATTTTTCTTTGATTGTCATCCTTTTCTGTCAAAAATTCATAGCCTTTTAGATGACGTTTTCTAATGAACACTCCGCACATATTTTGTCAGCAATTTATTTAGAAAACTAGAGGTATTTTGCACCAAGCATCTCTTATATTAAGAGCTAGAAACCACAATTTTTTTCCTATTTTGAAGATATCAATGTTGAGGACATCATTGTTAACGCTTAAGCCCTACGTCTAAGAATTAGAAAGTCGGTTAAATTAGTCAAAAGTTGATGAATTTTTGGTAAATTTGACGACAAATATTATACCATATGGTTTAGGAACGGTGGAGGAAGGAACTCAAAATCTATCAAAAACTTTTTAAAAAATAAACCCGAACGTAAATTTAAAAATATGTACAATTTTAGTACTTCTTTGAATCTTAAGACCACTTTACAGTTTGCAATTATTCTTAGCGAACAGTGTACCTAACCTACATTGCAGAGTTTATAATTGATGTTTAAAGCCTCTTCAACAGAACCGTAAAGCGGCTTTAAATCTTTCTAGGACAAATACTTTATGCTATTGTTTCTGAGATGATTGAAGTTTTTTTTTTAATACAAACCTGGATTTTTTAAGTAGCTTTTTGACTTTGGATGTATTTTTTAAAACATTCTAAAAAGTTTCTGTTTAATCGTGGAAACGTGTAATAGGTAGAAAGCTAGGTTGTTTTGAATTGGGAACAAAAAAATTCATATAAAATTCAGTTATTGACAATTCAAAAACAAAAATCCAGGTCCGTTTTTAAAGAAATTAAAATTGGAATATTATCTCAGAAATAAAAAAGAATAAAATATTGTTACTAAAAAATATATAATCCTCAAAGAATTTATATAGGCTGTTCTTTTTAACTTGAGACAGCCAAATATCTCGAGAACTATGTAGTAGGGTAAAAGAAATTGTTCGAACAGTGACCTATAGCCTATATTGTACAGAAGAGCCTATTTAGACACATATTTTTATGTATACGAGGTGACCGGAAAAGTGTGACGTCATATAATATTTTTAAATAGGACACCCGGTATTTTTTACTTACATCTTAAAGCTCTTACTTGGCCCTCAAAGTTTGACATCATTGCCGACAGTTGTTTGGATACCCTGTGTTTACCACTCACGATTTTTTTTTTTTTTTTTGAAATTTAGTACCTTCTACTTTTTCTCTGCCCATCTCCCTTTTAGTCTTGTCAAAAAGATTGGCAACAAGATAGCTAACAGGATGTCAAACTTTTGTGAATAGATAATATATACATACGAGATACTTTCGTTTATTAATAGATTTTTTCCACTACTATCTTTAATACGGACCGTTAAAGGCCAGCAAAATGACTGTAAAGTAGGTTTTCTTGTTTTGCTTATAAAACAATTGAACATAAGCGGTCTATAATGACAACGTTATGGCCGATTATTTACCGGTAAATAAAGCTGTCAGTTGTCAGGCGCATTAGGCACCGTAATATCGCAATTTTGTTTATCGGTTGCCACGGTAACGAAGCCTCCATATGGATTGAAGACGCGCCTGTTCTTAGTAATAAAATATGCGGAGCGCTATCTTACTAATTTAGGAAATTTTCTGTTGTAGATTTATCGAGTCTAGTAGGGGAAAAAATCGTATATACACCGCGGTTGTGACTACTTATGACCCTCACGTCTTAGATCCCTCAGCGCTACGCGCTTCTGGATTTAAACTTGACGTTCGGGTCATAATAATGTACTTCACAACCTTGGTTTATAATATACTATTACTTAAACCACAGTATAGGAATAATACATTATATCAGTAGCGTCAGTCGGTCGAAAAATAAAAACTTCTTTCGCCATGCCGCGTCCGCCAGGCGACGGTGCATCACCAAACCGGTTTTGGCAGTGCATCGATGGTGTTTGAGTGACAAAGTCTGAATAATCATGTTATGGAATTCGTCATACCTTTTCCATTCTCACTAACGCATGCTAACTGAATGAAATAGAAAAATTACATCATAAACGTACGTCGCGTACCACCTGGCCACCTGCCACTTAACAATGCCGCAAAAAAATTTAGACATTGATTCATTGTCAGTTTGACACATTATTTCATTATCGTTTAAAATGAAAACTCGTCGAGTTTCTGAACGGGAAGAGAAGTTTATTTTAAATCTGATTTGCTTTATCAGGGAGAAAGATGCAGGAAGACCCCTTTTACCGCTAACTAAAGTTAGCGTAAAGCTGTTATACAGTGCCTTTTAATAATGTCAGGGAAAAAAATTGTGTTCAGTGGATCGCTACGAAAGTTGTTTAAGAGAAGGAATGATATTTTTTAGATGTCGACGTGATCAAGAAAGGTGATATGTATTAAATTGTACAAAATCGAAATATTATAACAGAAAATTATGTATTACAAAAATGGTCTCCTAATAACCCCATTATTTATTACTTTATCTATGTAGAAATATTACAAAGGTAAAATTATTCATAATCAAAAATAGTTATATTCCTAACTAGTGCGGAAAGTGATACTTTCCCGCACGCTGTGTGCCGATGCCCGAACGACGCGAAGCGTAGTTCGGGCAGCTGACGAGTGCGGGAAAGACACTTTCCGCACGAGTTAGGAACAATATTTTTTCTACGAGCCCAAGTAAAGGACAGATAATCAGCCTTATGATAGAACGTTATCTTTGTCAACAGTATGACAGCTGAATTAATCAACAATCAATTGGTTGTTATAACACTTGGTGTGATTGTTGTCGTGACGTAATGTTTCAGGCATGAACTGGTTACATTGGAATAAAAAGTACGTATAATGTATGTATATTTTGTATCAAAAATAAATAAAGGCAAGCGTAATTGTTCGTTAAAACAGATAAAAATGTTTGGCACGGCTGTAAGGCAGATGCACCTATCTAGATAGACAGACTATAAAACTATAAAGTCTAAATTATATTATAAATCAGTCATTCTTTAAATATTTACTTTCCCACATGCTGTGCGGGAAAGTAAAGCTTTCGAAAACAAAATGCGTGCGGGAAAGTGACATAAAAAGCACGCTCGTAGAAAAAAATTAAATTACGTTCAAAAAGGCCCCGCAGTACGCTCCTCGAAAGATTCCATCCAACGTGGTATTACATTTTGCAAACAACAATAATTTAACAATAATGTTACATATTTTTTGAATGCTAGTATATTAGAAAAAACGGCACTTATTTTTAAATTTTTTGAGTGGGTAACAATCCGCAGACAATATGTTAACGAATGAGAGAAAACGTAGTAAGAATCTTTACCGCTTTTCCGAACTACGACGTTAACGACGATTTAAAAATATTACTGACAAGAATTTCACACAATTTACGTTTCGCTCTGTATAAAAATTCAGAGTGCTTTAATAAAAAATCTGACGAAAAGGTCCCGATATATGGATGTTGCCTTACTTCTTACCTGAAAACGATAAAGAAAAAAAAGTTTATTGCGAATGGCATTTACCTAAAAATTTTGCAATTTTTGCACCACTTTGTTTCACACCCTATATAATAAAGATAATGTCGTTTTTTTTTTAAATTATCCGCTTTAGAAAGTTACAGCTGATTGAAAATGACACGAAAAATTGCTTGTGCCGAACTATAAGTTGAGCAGTTTATATTAATATATAACCACATACTTTTCTGGGCCACTCTGCGTATGAAAAATATTTCCCTATAATTGACCCTCCTGTACAATACAGGGCCCCGTTGAAACAAAATCTTTTATCCTTGTAGTTCCCAAGATATCTCTTCTCAAGTTGAAAAAGTTCACTCTGTATATAATTGCTTATAAGAAGCGTCATTTTCGGATTTATTTGAAAAAAACTTGTGTAACATATTCTTTTCTCTATATTTTTCTAAATTAGATACAATTTTATTATTACTTATTAACAAAATACTGTCCTATTATATATGACATTGTCTTGGTTATCAATGTATCAATAATAGTTTAGTATTTTTAAATAGGAATCTTTACTTTTTATATTTCCAAAGCCCTCTCATATATAAAGTTCATAAATTTTTCATTATCAAATATGCGTTATTTCGATGTTAATTTTATTTTGTAAGGGTCATTTTTTAATATATTTTAAAAAATATGTTTATTTTCAAACGTCATATAACCACAACTTTAGTGACTGTTTTATGAAGGTATAAGTGTCACACTTTTGACGCCTGTTTTGAGCGGCGTATAAGTGTTATAATCCGGCGGCGTATAACACTTATACGCCACTCAAGGGAAAATATGAAAAATAAACTGCTAATTTCGCCACTGCAGCTACTCTCGATGGCGTAGTTGGTAAACTTGTTTCTTCTACATCTGACTTATTGCTATTTAATTGGCCTCGAACTTAATTTAAAACACCTTTACAAAAACGAAAACCTGACAAACATATATTGTCATCAAATTTACTTTAGAGACATCATTGTCAGCTGGTGTTATACGGTAGTTATGGATACAAACTAAAATTAGGATTTATTGTTTTTTAATGGGATTGAGTGGAATTAGCAGTTACATTTCCTGTACTATATGCATTAATTGTTTGAAAATAAAATATTGTATTTTATTCGGAGTATAAGCTACTCTATGTGACTCGTGTGAATTTAATTCGCCTCGCTACGCTCGGCGTTTAAACTTTCACACTCCGTCACATAAAGTATAACTTATACTCCTAATAAAATAAATATCTATTATGACAGATTTTGATTTTTTCCCATATTTCCTAAACCAAATAGAGTTTGGTAACGCTGCATTTAAATTTTAATCCTACAATAAATTTTTACTACTTATGGGTATTATGCCCCAATCCAATTTTTTGGTGTTTTTTTGTTGTCGGAGAACGAATTTCGCACTATTCCTAGAAAAATTACTGAAAATACCAATTTACCCTGAAAAGGGCTCGAACGAAACACCTAGTTGACATTTTGGTAACTTTTCTGTTGCCTTCTTCAGAACCAATCTACAAAAAAACTTTAGAGATTAAAAAAAAATAAATATATGCAAGTAGAAAAAAATGAATAATCCGCCTTAAAGATTTAGGAGTTATTTTCTACAATAAATGTTGCTACTTTTGTTTCATTTAAATGATCTTTTAACTTTCACAGCGTTTCACAGCTTTCACAGCAACTTTCACAACCCAAAAATTAGCACCAATATGTGAGGATTGAGACAGTTTTTAACTGTTATTAATGTTTCTTGTAGACTAAAAGATGCTTAAAAAACTCATGCCCTATAGGTGCACTCATGTTTCTTTTATCCCAGATAGCGAAATAGTGTTCATGAATATTGTCTTAAAATTATAATCCTTTATACATGCACTTGTTATAATATGTGGGGGGGTGTTTAGAAAAAAAACGTTAAGTTGGCTGTCAAATGTGAAAAAAAAGTAAGGTAACAATTTATTTTCTTTGATTATGTCATTCTCTTCTGTGAAAAATTCGTAGCCAACTTGATGACTTTTTCTAATGAACACCCCTAACCCGGTTCTTTAAACTTAGTTTTTGCGATTGTTAGCTGAAAACTGTTCTTTGTGAGCTTTTCTCTTTTCCGTTGTGATCTTCATTTCTTATTTTTACAATTTTCTCTGCAAAGATACTGAGTGGGGTAGGGGGGATAGAAACATGACAAAAAGTTGTTTAGATATTTCAGGCCAAACGGCCCAAGAAATGACTTGAAGCTTGACTGGGGTATCTTATCATTTAGCCAGATATGATAATTCTGAAGGTGATTTTAAATTATTGCTGTCTTAGGAATTAACAAAAAATGTGCTGCAGTTCCACACTTGCACTATATGGGCTAAAAGTGGTATCAAATAAAACGGAATTTTTAAAGTATCATCAAGGTGAGCTCATAAAGGTTGACATACCATATTTGCAACACTGAAATGTACCTATATTTGAGAAGCAGGTAGAAAAATTTGAAGTTTTTACTGTTTGAGAGCAATATTGACAAGTGAAAACTTAATGATGCTTAGGTGGATCTATCCCTAGCTTGATCGAAGTAGTAAAAATGGAATTTCAGACTCCTCGGTACCTGAAGGATTTCTTCGCCCCTTGTTTTAGGTAAATGTCCGTTAAATTTTAGTAAGAACGACTATGAGTTGTTATTGCTTCACTTTTCAGACCATAATAATAATAATTACCGGAAGCAACTGAAACTAAATTGCACATCGTAGGCCCGATACTAAGATAAGCTTGTGCATTGATACACACCGAGAAAAATGATTTGCGCATGTTCTTAACCAGCATTTTTAGTTTTTGTTTGTGCAGTAGCCGAGCGCGACATTACTTAACCTAATGCCTTATTGCTATTGCTTTATACCCTTCTTAACCTGAAATTTTCTACTCCAAGCAACTAACATACATCAATTTAACAAAGTAATTTTGGATTAACACTATCAACAACAAAACAAAACACTGCAGTTGTTTACTTATAAAAATAATCGTTTGGGCGTCTTTAGGATATGGATTTTAAAAACGCCCCCAAGAAACGAACCACCAACTTCCGGGAAGATGAAACCAAGCTGCTCATCCAGCTTTGGGGAAGCCCCACCGTCCAGAACAAGTTGTACTTGACCCACAGGAAAGCCCCAGTAATGCGATTAATCGCCGCTAATATGCAAAAACATGGTTTCTATAGGACGCCGGATGAAATCAAGACCCGCATTAGGAACCTAAAGTGTCTCTACCATAGAATAAAAAAATCGATGGCCACTGGAGCCGGCATTGGTACCGTAGACCCTGATTGGCCGCACTACAAGGCCATGGACGAGATTTTGAGTAAGAAAAACGCATTGCGTCAGAGTTTAGTGTACAATCACAATTTGCTCAGTGAAGTGAACGCTGAAGTTAAGGAAGAAGATATTGAGATAAACGACGATGGTGATACTTCTAATAGTAATGGGTAAGTTTGATATCAAAACAGAAAATACGCTTTTTTCGTACCTTTTATGTATTTATAATTATTGATGTATCTATCTATGTAACGTATAAGGTAAAATACACATTTGTGCCCACCTGTCCCGCCTTCAAAAAGGCACCCACGTTTGAAATTAGTATTTTGAGTTATCGGTTTTGTTAATTCTCGTCAGTTACAATCAGTGTAGTTGCATATATTTGAAATGTGGACTCCATCCACAACAATTGTACCCACATAAATACTTCATGCTTGAATTCGAAAATTATGTTTTAAGAGAACACTCGTAACTCTAGTTTGATTATTTTTTTTTCTTAATTTTTGTTTGGTTTTCATAAGTTTTAGCAATTTAATACCATTTTTTATTATTTTCAAACATCTAGTGCCTTTATTCTGTTTTTACCATTGAATTTCACAGTTGAAATTAGAAAAAAACTAAGTATCACTTTTCTTATCTAATTCAAAAAATAAAACAGATTTTTCAGCTAGTTTTGGATGTAAATTGACGGAACAACTTTTTTTTATAAAATAAAAAATAAAAATTAGAAGTTCTGTCTTTAGCATTCAACTCTTAAATTAAAATAGCTAAAAATAATATTTATTTTTATATATTATAGATATTTATATAATTATAAATTTTTTTCTAGTTTTGGGTGTACAATGACGAAACAATGTTTTTTTTTAATTTGTGTTTTAAGTATTTTCTTCAATTTTAGCTGTGTTTTTTAATTATTTTTCCCCCTTTTTTCTTAAAAAATCTACATACGTAATTTCTGTCTTCATCATTCTATTCCTGGGTTAAAACTGGCTGAAAATAAAGTATCATTTGGACTATCTACCTCAAAAAAAAACAAAAAAGGTTTTTCGTATAGTTTTAGTTGTAAAATGATGAAACAACGTTTTTTCCTAAAATTTGTCTTTTAAGGGGTGCTTGTAACTTCACAGTAATTGGTATTTCTCTTCAACTTTAACTGTTTTTTTAAATTATTTTTCCCACCTTCTTCTTAAAAAATCTAAATACGTAGATTCTGTCTTCATCATTCAATCCTGAGTTAAAAATGGTTGAAAATGAGGTATCACTTAGACTATCTGACTCATAAACTAAAAAGTTTTTTCAGCTAATTATGGTCGTAAAATAATGATACAACTTTTTTTTCTAAAATTTGTCTTTTAAGAGGTTGCTTGTTACTCTGCAACGATTGAAAGTGTTTTTTTTTGTTTATTTTTCCATTTTAGCTTTTTCTAACTTGGCCTATTTAAATAAAAAAACAAAAAAAAATTTCTGATAGTTTTGATAGTAAAATAATAAAACAAATTTTTTTTTATTTTGTCTTTTTAAATTTGACTGTAACTGATTTTTCAGCTAATTTTGAGTGTAAAATGATAAAACAGCGTGCTTCTTTCTAAAATTTATGTTTTAAGGAGTTTCTTGTAACTTGCAACTTCGCAATTATTGAAAGCCAATTTTTCTTCAATTTTAATTTTTTTCTTCATTTCTAATTGTTTTTTTTTATTATTTTCTCCACTTTCTCCTTCAAAACACTAAATACGTAAATTCTGATTTCACCATTTAATTCTTGAGTTAAAAATATTAAAAAAAAACCTTTGTAATAAATTCTAAAAATAGCCCAGACCCTAGTGTTATTACCCTAGATAACGATAGGCACTTTGCAGCGTCGTGACGGAGTAATGGTAAGAATCGCTTGATATGATTGGCTGATGTCTGCATAAAGGCATGCGTTCACGAGGATGAAGGAGATTTCAAGTGTGTTTCTATTATGTGCTCGTTCTTTCCAGATTCTCTCCTCCTGTTTTGCAATTGACAAATGTGTTTTTGATTGCATAAATCATGTTATTTTCGCCCGTTAGTTAACAGAAACAGTCCTGATAAAGAGAACACGTTGTTTTTTTAGAATTTGGAAAGTGGTGTACTAAAGATAAAAACAAACTACCTACGTCCTGCTTTATAAACCTTTCCCAAAAAAATAAGAAATTTTGAAGGCTAAATTAAAAAAAAATACCTTATTCAAATCTTACCTTTTTTTCAGTTCTGATGACGAGTTCGAAGAAACCCCACCAGCATTACCGGCCACCATCACACCTCTAATCATTGAGGAAGAAGAAGATAAGCCTTTTTCCCCGATTAAAATCGCCCCGAAACCAGCAATGACTTCGCCGTCACCGGGCACCATTTCACAACCCCCGGCTCCATTTCCTCGGATACAAATAGCTCAAAATCTCATGAGTCCTACGTCGAGAAATGCGCAAAATTCACATCTAGTTCAAGCAGTGAAAGCGAACAATAATATTCTTTCATCAAACGTGATTACTTCCTCTAAAATACAAACTATAGCCTCCAACAATGGGGTTGCCAAAGGAAACGGGTCACTACCATTTCCCCTATTCATCTTGAATGGGGTGCAGCAAGGACAAAGCGCAGCCAGCGGATTGGTGCAGAAGACGGTACCGGTTATGAGCACGGTTAACAGTAATGCTGCTAACAATGGAGGCTCGTTTAATGCTGGTAAGTTACATTAGTGAGGATAGAATAGTTATTTACTTTACTTAGTTTAGTTCTTTAAATTTGCGTGCGCTAATAGTATATTACGTAATAAGGGTTGTAAGAAGCTTATTACGTACGAATGGAAAGTTTGCGCACGACGCCTCGCAGCGGCGAATGCGTATTTCCATGAGTACGTAAATGCTTTACAACCCGCATTTCGTACTACACTTTATCTACGACGCTATAGGAATACACATTTTGAAACTATTACAAATAAACGTTAACAAATCAGAAAATTGATTTCAAAATGCCTATTCCTATAGCGTCGCAGAAAAAGGGTAGTACGAAATGCGGGTTGTAAAGCATTTACGTACTCATGGAAATACGCATTCGCTGCTGCGATTCGTCGTGCGCAAGCTTTTCATTCGCACGTAATAAGCTTCTTACAATCCTTATTACGTAATATACTATTGCCGCACATGGGTGGTAAAGTGCAACTTCCCGCATGCAAATGGGAAAAACGCTCGTAGGAAAAAGGTGTTCTTAAGGTACATAGACCAACTGAACTACTAGATTGAAATGTTCCATTAAAAACAGTTGAAGCCTGTAAATTTGACGCTTAATGAAACTATGAGACGTTACCTTACCGCGCACAACGGGCTAATATGGAGACCCCTTCCTGTTTAAGTGTTGATCCCACTTCTTAGCAGGACTTTAAAAATAGCGGATATATCCGCTGGAATTGACGTCTCGGTGAAATCATGACGGCTTACGTCAAATTATTGCAAAACAATTGTCACTGTCATTATTTTTATTACTTCTTATTTCCAATCCAATCGAATATCGAACTTATCTATCTCCTAGCTAGTTTGTCCATATCTTCTTGGTCATTGGTCGCGCTCGAAGCAATGACCTAGAAGACATGGACAGAGCCAACAAATGCCGATATTTTCCTAAAAGTAGGCCAAAAGTTTTTTGGCCGGAAGTCAGGCACTTTGAAGGTTCCCGTGACGTAATGTTGTGATGCTTTTTAGTTTTTGTTAGAGGTAGGTTCGGGTAGGACGCTTTTTTAACTCCATTCACTCCAAATTTGGCGGTCACATGATTAACTCTAAAATTCTTGATATGTGATCACATGGTTGTGACGTATTAGAGCGAATAGAGTAAAAAAAGTATCCTTCCCGAACCTACCTTAGGTTGGAAGTTCAGTTTTAGAAACCCTTGCCTAGGTCAGCTAAGGGCTGGGAGCCCTAGGGCTTCAGCTAGGATATGGATGTAAGTTCGATATTCGATTGGATTGGAAAGAAACATAATAAATATAATGACAGTGACAACTGTTCTGCAATAATTTGACGTAAGACATCTCGACGTCACCGAGACGTCATGGCGGGTATCGTTACCAGTTTAAAGTTTCCCCCTCTCAAAAGGGGGGGCAAAACTGAAAAACCGGCGAGGACTCTAGATTAGTTCGATTGTCGCTCTAGTGGGCGCCATTGGTCATTGGTAATGACAGACGTGACAGGGCGTCATTTCACGTAAATTTTACGTAGCGCCTTGGTTGTCTCTGTCGATATTACAGTTGTGATGGCATCTAAATTAGTCTTCTCTCTACCAATATTACTAAATATACCCTACACGAAGAATTGAAAGAGATTCTATGATCTGCATAGAATTGATCCCTATAGCTGATTTTTAAGCAACCTGATTTTATGGCCTATCGTAGAAGGTCAATCCGATGGTTTGAAAATCAGTTGATAGGGAAAAATCTCATACAGGTCAAGAGCTTGACTGTTTCGGAAAAACGCGTATTCATGTTATTCTGCTCTTTAAGGTTAATCAGACAACATTTTTCTTTATAACTTTTATTGAAATTTTCTGCATCTTTATTTAGCAACAAAGTCTTTTGTAAAGCCATATTACCCAGGTTGAAGGAACCCATGATTCTTGATTTTTTGAGGCCTTTGACAGAAGCACCCTGCATGGGGCTGGTCTGGAAAAGAGATATTGGGTGTTATAGTCATAGGTCCTAGACCGACCGTACAATCCATTCACTTATTATTGTCGTCAAGTAGGCGTTGGAAAATTGACTTTGACATTTTTATCGTATCTTCTCAACATGTGCTAAAAGGAGATGGGTATAAAAAAAATGAAGGTTTGAAGTGTAACTAGATGACAAAAATAAGTGAATGGATAATAGGCACTAAGTCATTATTGCCAGCCTCGTTCTACTTGCGGATATCACTGATGCCTAAATTATTTGCATGTACAAATCTAATATTATTATTGACTTGTACCAAATAAGTACAAAAACCATTGAAAATGGAGTAAATAAATAGACGCCGGAAGTTAATCATAAATTGGCATTTGTTTACTTGGCATGATATACAAACCGCATACTTGGAGGCTTGCGGGTTGTTTGGGTAGAGGGGAAGCAGAAAATGGCCGACATTGCTAAAAACAATATGGCGCAATTTGAGTCTCCAAGGACAGATCTCCAGATGACATAAGTACACATAGGCGAATTATTATTATTTTTTGACATCAAAACATTCAAATATTTTTATATTTAAATGATTTTTAATACATACCTACTATACCTATTTATTGAGTATTTTTAGATTAAAGATTAATAATAGAATAAAACTACAAACGACGCCAATAGCTAACGGCCAAGGGCCAAGTAATAACATGACCACAAAACACAAATGAGCTTACCGGTGAAAAGATAATTTCCTAGATTTATTTTTATAATCCCAAGTTTTACACCCAAAACATTGTCTTACCATGGCTAACAACCAAATTAAAACACAGAAACGATTGCTAAAAGCGAAATCGAGTTGGCGGAAAACTCTTAAAACCTTCAAGGAAACCAACCGACATAAACCACGTGTCACAGGATTCTGCAATGTTGCCGATTGTGACCAGTTGGCCATCTTAAACGTATTTTTTTCCTTTTATCGTCATAAGTGTTATATTAATCACCATACAAAAATAATTTGGACAGCAATAGATATTATAGTACTCTAGTGGTGTAAAGATTCGCAAGATATCCAAAAAAAGGACGTGCCAATTTACTAGCAAAGTAATCCTGGCAACACTGTATGGAGGATTTGTTTATCACGCCAATATTGAAAAATGTAAATAAAGATCTCTACCTTGATCTGAAATCCTCTCTGACAAAAACTTAACATTTTCATAATTACCTTCTTTTGTCATAGTTTAGTTTGCTTGTTTTTAGCAAAAATTTCATCATTGACTTTATACAGTCTACGCAGGGTTGTATCCGCTTTGCCAACTATTTTAGAATTATTATAAACTGAAGGATTCACCGAGTCAAACCTAGTTTTAGGTTTAACTTTAAACATAGTCTCGGCGAAATCCCTGTTACTATGGAGGGTGTAACTCTATAATTAAACAAGAGCTTTGTAATTTATTCAAAATCACACTTTCTGTAATAACTTTCTCCGTTTTCAGCAAACAAGGCTTTCTCCAAACCATTTTTACTGTTTGAGTTTGAACGGTCTGTTCGGCTGCCCTATTACTTTGTGGATGATATGGCGGAGACCTCATTGGTTTAATACCATTTACTTGGCAGAACTTCACAAATTTTTCGATCAAACGAACTTACCTGTGAAGCTTTGATCGTAATTATATGAAGCGCTTCGTCCGAAGAGATCACTTACATTGTAGTACTGCTTTCAGGTGCTACTTGACGCCACGTGTATATAGAAAAAGAAAATGACACTAGTGACACTCCATCATTCCCAACTTCACTCTTCTGAACATAACCTCATTCCTTTTAAAGAAAATATTTTTTGGAGGGAAAAATCATCAGATCTGAACGTTTCTTACTCCTTAGAATCAAAGCACTGATGATGGGGAGGGTGGGTAGTGATCTCTTCGGACGAAGCGCTTCATATAATTACGATCAAAGCTTCACAGGTAAGTTCGTTTGATCGAAAAGTTATATTTCAGCGCTTCGTCCTCAAGATCACTTACATTGTAGAGGTTTACAGATTTGCCAAAAAATATCCTCACAGCTCAAATACAACACTGTTATATTCAATTAATGGAAACAGAATTAGCAATTTTTGCCTATAATATATGCAACAGAACAAATTCCTAAACAACAGATAATAATTATTATAAAAGAATTGCAGACGCAAAGGCTGACCCTGATAGGATTGGTCTGTTGTAAAACTTCATAAGGAGTTAGAATTTGTAGACCATCCTGCAGTTCTCTTAATAATATCTAAGCTTACTCGTTTTCTCAATGCACTTGAAGTAGAAGCATGTCTAGTAGAGTGAGCTTTGAATATCTGTGTGTTTACTCCTGATTTATTCCATTTTTACCCAATTTGACAGGGTTTGGCGAGAGAGGCTCTTCCCTGGCCCTTTGACATAAATAAACAAAAGGCTTTCTTTATTCCGTCTGGGAGCAGTCCGCTCAATGTATTCTAAAAGCATTGATGCAGCACACAGCCTTCGATTCACTTCAAAAAAAGGAACAAATAAACATGGCTGACAGACACCTGAAGCCGAAGTTTTTATTTAATCAGTAATAAAAATTTGTGCCCCCTTTTCCTGAAAATGAATATTTTCCACTCTAATTAGCGATATAGTTTGAAGACGATGACTATAATTAATAATAAAATTACCAACAACTTCTTTGCAAGATCCTTTTCAGGAAGAATGTTATGAGGAAATAAGGTTTCTAAGTAATTAAGAACCATACTTGGATCCCAAGTATTATTATATCTCGGTCTGCTTGGTCTAATCCTGGCTATGCCTTTAAGAAAACGCCTTATTCCCAAGTCTTTACCCAAATCGCCTGGTAAGGCCAAAGACAATGCTGAACGACAAGAATTAATCATACCATATGACCATCTCTTATTATGCAGCATGTCCTGTAAAAAAATTAAAACCTCTGATGTTAGGGGGGCATACATATTAATCCCTTTGGATTGTGAGAACTGCCACCAGGCGCAGTATGCTGTATTATATTGCTTCAATGTATTAGGCGATACAGAATCTAAAATAGTTGGTACTGTCTCCCTTGGAAAATTCCGTCTAATTAATGCTTCGGTAATAAAAGCCCTGCAACCAGGATAAGCTGCTTTCCCACTGGGTGCTGATCTCTAAAAGGAGAAGTAAGGAGTTTAGAATTAGGCTTAAAATAAATAGGTTCTTGGATGAGCATGCTTTGAAAAATAGGAAACCATGGTTGACTGGGTCAATTTGGAACCACCAAAATACCTCTAGCTTTATCAGTCATAATCTTTTTAAGAGTTCTTAAAATTAGAGCAAAAGGCGGAAAGGCGTAAAAATTCAAATGTGACCAACACACAGTAAAAGCATCCACTGCTTGTGAACAAGGATCCCTCATCCAAGACAAATATTTACTGCATTTGGTATTAGTTCTGGAAGCGAAGAGATCAATATCTGGTTGACCAAATTTCTCAACTATCTGACTGAAAGCATAGCTTGCCAACTCCCATTCTGTTTCTACTGAAATCTTACGAGAATGGGCATCAGCTTCATTTTCTTGGGACGGTACATAGCCTGCATGAATAAAAATATCTCTTAACTCACACCATTGCCAAATAGATTGAGTAATTTCATTTAAATGGCTGTGTTGGATACTTCCCATTTTATTAATGCATGAAACTGCGGTGATATTATCTACTCTCAATAAAATTAATTTTGACCTTAAGTCCTTTGCAAAGCACTCTAAAGCAAACCTGACTGCTTTTAATTCCAACATATTTATGTGAAGATTAGATTCATCATTCTTCCACCAACCAGAAACAGTGCTATTCCCACACACTTCTCCCCAACCTGACATATTAGCATCAGTAAAAATGTCTAAAAAATAACTTTCACTATCAATATTATTAAATGAAGATGTAATATTTTCCTTCCACCACTTTAGATCTGATTTTGCATTGGTGGAGATAATTAGACTCACATCATAGTTACCTCTACTTTTTTCTAAGGCTAAAAATGTATCTCTTTCTATGCCTTTAACGTAAAGCCTACCATATTTTCTGACAGCAGGGCATGCTGCTGCCAACAGCCCTGCCACATGAGCAAGAAACCTAATAGAACAAGACTCCTTGTTTGCTAATTTTTCTACTGTATTTTTTATCTTTTGTTTTTTCTCAAGGGTAAGTTGTATAGTCATTAACAAACTGTCAAAAATAAAACCTAAAAATGTACATTGTTGAGATGGCTCCAAAGAGCTCTTAACTCTATTTATTAAAAACCCAAGATTTTGCAATGTGACACAAGCCAACTGTGTCTGCTCAATTGCTATCAAATTGTTTTTTGCTACCAAAATAGTCATCTATATAAATAACACACCATAAACCCTGACTCCTCAAGTATTCCAAAACTGGCTTTAATAATTTTGTAAATAAAAATGGTGCAATAGACAACCCAAATGGAAGGGATTTGAACTCATAAAGTTTAGTTTTGAACTGAAACCTCAAGAATTTTGATGAAGATTTATGAATTGGCACCAAATAATAAGCATCCTTTAAATCTATTTTTGTCATATAACATCCCTTGTTAATAAGCTTTAAAACAGTTCTACCATCCTCTAATTTAAAATGTGGTGGATTAGTGAATGCATTTAGTTTTTTCAAATTTAAAACAAACCACTTTCCACCATTAGGTTTATCAAGTAAAAAATATGTTACATTTTACAATAACACCTTGTTTTATTAGCTTACTAATCTCTCTGCTCAAGTTATTCCTTTCCCCCTCTGACACTTTTCTAAGGCTGGGTGGTCTTAATTGATAAGGTTGCGATGTAAAAGGTATTTTATAACCCTGTATCCAATCAAGCACTGTGGTGTTTGTAGTAATAGCTTCCCAGGCATCAAGGCAATGTTTCAATCTTCTAGAAAGTGTTATACTTACCATTATACTTTCTTCCTTGCATCCCGTTGCAATTTGGGATGACCTGGTCTTGAGAAACTCCGTCTGCTTAGATTCTGGTTTAGGACTTTCTTTGGATACTGATCCAAGTTCTGCCCCAATTGCCGACTCTCTCTTGGATAAAAGGTCGGTGGGCGAAATGAGTTTTTTGATTGTGAAGTAGACACATATGATCTAGTTTGACCACCTTTGGATTTTTGACACCTTATGTCCTTATTAATTCCTCTTGCTGCTTTCACAGCAGACACCTGACTAGAAAAGTTTTTACCATATAAAAACTCATCCACAGGAAGCCCTGAAACCAATTCTGAAACATGTTTTTGTAAAGTTGGGTTGATACAAGCCCTCCTTTGAATGGACAGCCGATAATGCAAATCACAAAGTACTGCAGCCGAGTCAGATAAACCAGGTAACAAATTTTTTCTTGTCTCTTCAGCAACATCTTCCGCAATAAATGTTGAATTGAATTACCAAGAATACCCAAACCTTTTCCCAACTGGTCTTGGATGCTTATAAGATATTTATCTTTTCGGATTTCTTATGATGACATTCCAGATGCTACTTCTGGGTTCAAACTAGGTGCTTCCAATCTTATATTATTGGGTAATGAATGTTTCTCTAACATCTCCTTTTTAATATCCGTCTTAAGACCCCTTGACAAAATATGAGACCATCTCTTGCATAAAATTTAATTTAAATGAAATTGAAAATTACTTGTTGCTTCTGGGTCATGCCCTAACAATCCAATTATTTCCTCTGATAATTTGGGATCATTTGACCCAACCATCTGACTCTGAGAATGGGGCGGGTCATTAGGGATATCCGCTGACAATGGAATTTCCAAAACATCATCATCTTGATGGGTATCTGATAACCTATCCACAGAGGTTCTTCTAAGAGACTCCTCTCGATCTTTTGGGGCACTATCCCGAGGATCCGAGCCACCCAGATAAGTACTACCCCCAGCCCTGCTGCGTGAGTATGTACTGCCTCTTTCATCCTGGTCAGAACAAGAGTCAAACTCTTTATTGACCAAAGGAGAATTGGATCTCCTTTTTGATCCTAAATCCTTTTTTTATATCATTAATTTCCTTTCGCAGTCTTTTCATTTGTGCGTTATAACGCCGTCTCATGTCATGAGACATATCAGCTTTACAGTGGCGAAATGACGCCTCTAGATCAACTTTGTCCTTAACTCGCCGAACTCTTTTTGAGCTTCTTGAATCCTCTGAGGACCTGGATTCCGAAGAATCTCGAGAGGAACGTTTTCTCTTATGTTTACCCATTTTTTACCTAAAAGAAAAACTTATAAAAAAAAACACGTGTCGCTGGTAAGCGCCAAAAAAACAGAATGAGGTTATGTTCAGAAGAGTGAAGTTGGGAATGATGGAGTGTCACTAGTGTCATTTTCTTTTTCTATATACACGTGGCGTCAAGTAGCACCTGAAAGCAGTACTACAATGTAAGTGATCTTGAGGACGAAGCGCTGAAATATAATTCAGCAGAGCTAAACAGCGGGCCATTATCTCATATAAGTTCTGCTGAAAGCCCAAAGACAGAAAAAAAATCTTTCAGTTTTGATATTGTTTCCGCTGCACTAGTTCCAGATGACATTATTTTAACTTCTAGCCATTTGGATCGCTGATCCACTAATATTTAAAAAAAAAACAATTTATTTTTGAAGAAGAAATTAACGCGTATTTTAAAAAAATTATAAGGGACACTTGGCCACGACACTGTATTGCTTGAACCTGTGAAACTCTGATCTTGCTGGAATATTTCGCAAGCTGAAACCATTGTTTAAGTATATCTAGTTAGATAATCCAAATGGCTGCATTTCTCGCCCTAAACTATTTGAGTAAGACCACGGTAGATGTCGCGACGAGAACGAAAGTAATATATTTTGCCAATATTGGTTCCGCTCCATCTGTTTGCCTTATCAGTTTTGTTTACAACTTTATTGACCGACCGGCCGAATTTCGTTGAAAGACTCGATAACACGGAGAACAGTATTTAAAAGTGCAGGGCCGTATTTAATGATTTTTTTCAGAACTTTTGGATAGCATAATAATTATTTTTATTCATTAAATATAACATAATAATTCTTATTAACTAGTAGGTTATGATAAGTAAAGTTAAAAAAGAGATTTGGATGACCATTATTCAGTTCTGTATACCCGGATTCTTGAAATCTAGTTTCGATTTCGATAGTCATTTATCACGTAAATAGCCCTTTTAAGAAAAAGTCCAGCAAAGAAATGTGGAGGACTTTGAAAGGGGTTTTGTTATCCACAATGATCTTGAAATATGTTTGTTTAGTTTTGTCTAATATTAATTAATTACGCAAATAAATTATAAGTATTGTTACAATCGCAATCGATTTGAGATTTCATGAATCCGGGTGCAGATCTTGCTTGGTTAATTTGAATGCAATGCATGAATAATGACGCGCGATGATGAGCGTACGGGAATAGTTATTTTCCTAACAAGTGCGCAAAGTAACACTTTGCGCAAGAATTAGAAACAAATTTTTTTCTCCACCGGTATAAAAGTCCAGCTGCCACTAATATGGAACATCTTTAACGATTTTATAAATGATTAAGCTTCACAGTTCTTTTCTGCTACCCCTGTATTGACGGCGTGCGTGAAAGACTTGTCGCACGTGTCCTATGGCGACCAGTAACTTTTATTTAAGCTGCTATGGGCGACGTGTGAGAAAGATAACAATGAAAATATGTGTCAGTTTGCATACTGAAAGTAAGGCGCGAACCGTGTAATATTTTGACGGTTGTAGAAAATAGTTATTTTCCTAATAAGTGCGCAAAGTAACACTTTCGCGCACGCGTCGTTCGGGCAGCAGTCAAGTGCGCAAAAGACACTTTGCGCAAGAATTAGGAACAACATTTTTTCTACAACCGTATAAAAGAGAAAAGGTTATTAGAAAACTTATTCTCTACTCGGATCTTGAAGTAGTTTTCAACGTTCTTTCGTTGCTTTCTACGTCAAAAGTTTATACTGAATTTCAGGCATTGCAAAGTAACGATAATTGCCACCAAACGTCATAAATATATTCAGATGGTTTTGGTAATTTTTGTTCTGGGGCAGGATAAGATAAATGCACTTAAAACATTTGTGTGCTTGAAACAAACCTCATTTTCTAAATCCAATTCCAGAAGTGCGATTCAGCCAGCGAAAACGACCTTTTCTAGCTGTGCTATTTTCGTTCCTCGTTAAATAATATACTATTTCCTAACAAGTGCGTAAAGTGATACTTTCGCTCCGCTTTGCGTCGTTCGGACAACGGCACGAATGTGTTAGGAACGATGGTGAAGTTTGGCTAATGAATTGAGTTCACCTAAGGAAATGACGCTCATCATATACAAGTGAATAACTACACTTTGTCGACAGCCTTTGAATAATAAATATTGCTAAAAATCTCAATTTTAGTAAAAAAAAAAGAGATTATAAGGGCCATATCACCATTCACTATTTGCAAAAAAAGATGCATACATTTTTATACAGGGTGTTTCAGAGCTGTGGTGACAAAAGCCTAGGGGAGATTCCTCTGCCAAAATACAGCAAAAAGTTAAAGAGAAGTGTGAGAGTGTCCACAGGTGCTTTGCTTTCGAGATATACAGTGTGTGGAATTCTGAAAAAAATACAAATTTATTAATAAAACGCATTATTACAATTACACAAATATTCAGATTGAGCACCTCCTTCTTCGATACAGGCATATAGGTGTATAATATTAATTATTGTTTTGTTCAGTAATTTAAAATTTTAAATAAAAATAATAACATTCCTCCCCGCCCTCATTCCCTCCACGAGTCGACTCGTCCCTCTGATGAAGGAGAGTATGCCGTCCCATTTCAAAGTCGGAAGTTCCTCTCGATGAGGAAGACCGGGTCCAAATGTCCTATGGCGCAGTCGCGACCACTTATAGCGCATTCCAAGAAACCCTCACCCACCAGAAAGTGGTATGACGACTCTTCCCATGTCCCACAGTGGGTGCAGAGTGGACTGTCAGCCATTGTTAGTAGGTGCATGTGCCTCTTTAGTCTGCATTGTCCAGTAAAGATTTCTATAAGGTCTCCCAGGCACTTCCGACTTCTCCCAAGAAGCCACAAGGCCTTGGATCTATAGGGTTAAACGGTTAAACGAGCGTAACGACGGTGTTTATTTTTTTACTCAAAACTTTTGAATTTTTTGAAAAAATACAAAAGCGAAAAATACAAACCTTTTCTCTTCAGAATTGAACGGGCATATCAAAAATAATTTTTTTCTACAAACGTCAAATAATGACGCATTTTATGCTTTCATTGGACAAACGACAACCTAACCATTTTTGAGGATCAGAATGTGAGTTTACTTTTCCGCGCGTTGCCCAGGACAGCAAGCGAAAAAGATTTTATCGCTTGCTGTCAATAGCAACTACCACCACTCAACCAAATATTTAAAACGTCATTGTCAGTTTGATTTAAATTTTCAGATTGTGACTTTAGTTATGCACAGTTGTTATTCACATTATTTGAAATTGATCGTTTGCAGAAAAAACGTTGAATGCATTACGAGCAAAAAGTAACTTTTTTGCTCTCGAGTGATTGCCGCTCTCCGCTTCGCGTCGAGCGGCAAACTTCACTCTCCGAGCCAAAAAGTTGTACTTTTCGCTCTTAATACATAAATAACTATTATGGTAAAAAAAAACAGTTGTGTAATTTTTTTCTTTAAAAATATTCAGTGACGTGCCTGCATGCGCCCTACTGGTGCAACTAAAAACACCATTTTTATCGTAAAATATGTAGGTATTACTGTTAGGTATCAACACCACCAACATCTCGTTAAAATTTTTTGTGCGGATTACGTTATATTAATAAATTTGTATTTTTTTATTCAAACTTTAACACTCTGTATCTCGAGAACAAAACACTTGGGGACACATGTTTTCTTGAACTTTTTGCTTTGTTTTGGCAGAGGAATTTGCCCGAGGATTTTGTCACCACAACTCTGAAACACCCTATAGAGCTTTGGACAAAGTATCAAATAGTTTGTTTATTTTTCATCTTCAATCAGAGGGGTGTTAATCATACAAGTTGGTCACGTTTCAATAATTACTTCAATAATTACTATATCAAATTCAACTCCTAAGTTCTCCCCCTAAAGACCTCTAGACAATCGTTGCTTCAGCATTGCTTAATCATTATGATAAAATCGTATTAGACACATAACACAAAACATAACTATAACCATTCTATCACATAAGTACTGATCTGGTACCTATTTTTTCGATCCATACCAAAGATGGCACCTCGGAAGCCTGCAAACGGAAATCGATAAAGAACTTCCTTTACCTTAAGAAACAGATTACTTCGCAAATTCATCAAACTTTAATAGCTTATTTTTACAGCTTTAGTACCGTCGCAGACAACAGATGTCGCATACGTATTCTGCGACGGTAGAGCGTCGAGAATTGAACAGCATTGGATTATATGACTAGATGTGTATAGACAATGCTGAAACACATTTCTCAATATAAACATTCATGCCTGGCCACAAGCAATATGAACGCTTTAGCATCTATTTGCGTGAAGCCATAAACATCCAGCCATAAACTTTTTAAGTTCCAGCCATAAACTTTAGTACACACCCCATAGACTACGGAGTGTCTTGGACCCTTGTATTGTCCAAAACTAAACATATATACTTTTATTAATGGAGGATTGAGGGATGTTTTAGTACCAACCCTATGGAATGCTGCCAAAATAGAACTGTAGAAGTTTAGTTTTGGAACGCGGACACTAAAAGTGTCCAGGGCATTCCGAATTGCGATAACACTAGAATCCTATTTATTAAAAACTATAAATAGGATACTAGGGTTATCGCAATTCGGAGTGTCCTGGACACTTTAACTACGAATAAGATGCTAGTGTAATCGGACTTCAGAGTGGCCGGGGCACTTTTAGCGTCAGCGTTCCACAACTAAACATCAACATTTCCATTTGGGGAGGACTAAGGGATGTTTTAGTATACGCCCCATATAATGCTTCACCGTCTGAGGGGTTGAAAATGATTAAAAACTGTAAATAAGATGATAATATTTCGGTGTCCTGGACACTTTTAATGTCCTCGTTCCAAAACTAAACATCTGTAGTTCCATTTGGGGAGGATTAAGGAGTGTTTTAATAATCACCCCATAGAATGCTTCATCGTCTGAGGGGTTGAAAAAATTAAAAATGAAAAAATTAAAAATTAGAAATAAGATGCTAGTGTTATCGCATTTCGCAGTGCCTTGGACGCTTGTATTGTCCGCGATCCAAAACTAAACATATATGTACTTATATTAAAGGGAGGATTGAGGGATGTTTTAGTACCAAGCCCACGAAATGCTTCACAGTCTGAAGGGTTGAAAAGAATTAAAAACTATAAATAGGATACTAGGGTTATCGCAATTCGGAGTGTCCTGGACACTTTTAGTGTCCGCGTTTCAAAACTAAACACCTACAGTTCCATTTGGGGAGGATTAAGGGATGTTTTAGTACAAAAAGAAATGAAAAGTTTGAAAAAAATTAAAAACTATAAATAAAATGCTAGTGTTAACGCACTTCGGAGTATCCAGGACACTTTTAACAACACTTTCCGCGTTCCAAGATTAAACATCTATAGTTCCGTTTGAGGAGGATGAAGGAATATTTTAGTACACACTCCATAGAACTCTTCGCCGTTTTAGGGGTAGAAAATATTAAAAACTATAAATAAGATGCTAGTGCCATCGCACTTTGCAGTGTCTTAAATACTTGTATTGTCGGCGTTCCAAAACTAAATATATGTATATACTTATATTTAGGGAGGATTGAGGGATGTTTTAGCATCAACCTCATAGAATGACTTCACCGTCTGAAGGTTTGAAAAAAATAAAAAACTATAAATAGGATGCTAGTGTTATCGCAATTCGGAATGTCCTGGACACTTTTAGTGTCCGCGTTCCAAAACTAAACTTCTACAGTTCTATTTTGGCAGCATTCCATAGGATTGGTACTAAAACATCCCTCAATCCTCCCTTAATACAAGCATATATGTTTAGTTTTGGACAATACAAGTGTCCAAGACACTGCGAAATGCGATAACATTAGCATCTTATTTATAGTTTTTATTTTTTTTTATCCCCACAGACGGTGAAGCATTTTAGGGGGAGTGTACTAGAACATCCATTAGTCCTCCCCAAAAGGAACTATGGATGTTTAGTTTTGGAACGCGGACAATAAAAGTATGCAGGACACTCCGAAATCCGACAACACTAGCATGTTATTTATAGTTTTTAATTTTTTTTCAACCCCTCAGGCGGTGAAGCATTCTAGGGGGTGTGTACTGAAACATCCCTTAATCCTCCCGAAATGGAATTGTAGATGTTTAGTTTTGGAACGCGGACACTAAAAGTGTCCCGGCCACTCCGAAGTGCGATAACGCTAGTATCTTACTTACAGTTTTTAATTTTTTTCAACCCATCAGACGGTGAAGCATTCTATGGGTTGTATACTAGAACATCCCTTAATTCTCCCCAAATGGAACTATAGATGTTTAGTTTTGAAACGCGGACACTAAAAGTGTCTAGGACTCTTCGAAGTCCGATAACACCAGCACCTTATTTATATTTTTTAATATTTTTCAACCCCTCAGACGGTGCAGCATTCTATGAGTTGTGTATGAGAACATCCCTTGAACTTTACCTACTCGATCTGTATATGTTATAGTTTTGAAACTCCAAAAATAAAAATGTCTGAACACTCTTATTAAGATAGATATATGGCCTTATAGACAGTCTTTATTTTTTTTACTACTATCCTAATTGAGCATACCAATTTTACACCGAAACTAATGACTGATATTTATATAAATTACTATCATCATGGTTTGAACTACAGCCTACAACTTTACTAGGCCATGGATGATTCTATCACATTTAAAAAGTTTATGGCTGGATGTTTATGGCTAACTTCACGCAAACTTAGCACCTTGCTGCGAACGATGCCATTATGTTGTTCATGAAACAGATCTAACATAGCTTTTTGCAAAACTTTAGGTATGATGACCTTGTCTCCCAGCAAAATGCAGTTCTGCTCAACCGAAAGCTCATTACGACTCTTATAATAAGATTTCCGATTCTCATCAGTCAATTGCTGCGGCCACCACAGATTCGTAATCTTTGACTCTTATAAGCACCAATAAGTCATTACTTACTTCTCTTGCAATATCAGCATAATTCAATGGTACCTGATCTATTAGATTAAAATAATACAAAAAGTACCTTACAGGGTAAACGAGACAAACCATCCGCATTTCCTACCAATGAACCTTTGGGTTCATTGATAGGAAATGCGATGAATAACTCTTGCTGAATCCGATGTGGAAATATCCCTATTCTTTCCAAAAACAAATTGAGTTGTTGGTGATCCGCTACTAAATTAAATTTACTGCCGTAAAGGTACTTATGATATTTCTTTACCGCAAAAATTGTGGCCAAAGCTTCCCGCTTCAAATTACCGTATTTCTGTTCACCCTTGGATAGCGAGCTAGAAGCAAATAAGACACGTTTTGCTATATTGTCAATCTTTGACTAAGGACGCACCCCACTCCACGACTGCTAGCTTCGCAGGTTAGGTACATATATTGGTAATTTTCGTTTATAATATGTTAGTACTGTATCTGATGTTAAACCAATTTTTCTTCTCCTCTTCTTCTAAAGGTGCCTATCTTCTTACGATGTTGGCGATCACGTTGGCCCATACCCTATTCACTGCAGCTCGGAATAAGTCGGTTGATGTTAGGCCAGTCCATTTTCTAAGGTTGGCCAGCCAGGATATACGCCTGCGTCCAGGGCCTCGCTTGCCCTCAATCTTGCCTTGTAGGATTAATTGTAAAAGTCGATACTTACCATTACGTATAATGTGGCCAAAGTAGGTCAGTTTTCTGTTCTTTACAATAGCAATAAATTCACAATTTCTTTGTCTGTTCTGAGCCTCTCCAGAATCGTGATGTTAGTTGTATGGTATGTGTATGACTCCCGTGGCATGCGTTGGTTGCACCACATTTTGATCAGTAAGACTCCAGTTTCTACTCCATAGAGGAGAACACTAAAGACGTAGCATCTGAGAATTTTTATGAGTATATTGATATTAAGAGCCAGATTACAATAGTTATTTTCCTAACAAGCGCTTTCCTAACAGCAACGTGGAACTAGTTACGAAAAGTAAAATTTTTCGTAACTGGTGATGAAAAGTTGATTTTACCACCAGTTGCAGGTTTCGTGTGGTACACCGTTGCTATAGTTTCACGGTATTAAGTAGATACAGAGTGGTTTAAAAGTAAATATTAAAGTTTAATGATAATAACTCTCTCTCTAAGTAGGTATTTGTAGTCAAAATTAGAAAAAATCTTGTATGAAACACGTGACAAAAACCCTTTTTTGTGTATCTCATTCAAATTGCGGGACGAGCGTAGCGATACATTCATTCGTTACACAAAATCGGACTTTTCGATGACAGTGACGTAACGTCCTACGTTTCGTAACTAGTTACGCAAAGTAAAATCTTTCGTAACTAGTGTTGAAAAGTTGGTGTCACCACCAGTTGCAGGTTTCGGCTGTGGCACACCGTTGCTATAGTTTTACGGTATTAAGTAGATACAAAGTGGTTTAAAAGTAAATATTGAAGTTTAGTAATAATAATTCTCTCTCTAAGTAGGTATTTGTAGTCAAAATTAGAAAAAATCTTGTATGAAACACGTGACGAAAAACCTTTTTTGTGTATCTCATTCAAATTGCGGGAACTCGCTGCGCTCGTCCCGCAAACATTCATTCGTTACACAAAATCGGACTTTTCGTAACTGGTTACATAAATAGCTATTTTTCACGTGTTCTATGGCAACGAGTAACTTTTTTTTACGCTGCTATGGGCCAAGGACGGTAAACAGTACAGGACGGTCCACTGCCATTTAAACAACATGATCCCAAAATCGTGACATCAGCTTAGTGCGGACTTGGGAGCGATAATGACGTCATTATTTCCCGAGCCCCGTGCGCTCTTAGACTATTCCCGACATTTGTTTTCTAAATAAGAATGTAAGGACGGAAATAGTCTCAGGGCGCTCTAGAGGGGTCACCCGAAAACGCTGTGAATGTGAATATTTGATTTGACATCTCGATGATTATTCACGGGCGCGGGTTATTCGTTTTTTTTTATGATCGTATTCTATTTTTTTAATCTTTCCCTTGTTGTTGTGATTCTGCCGATTGGGTTGTGATTTAGTAAACATACGAGTACACAATACCTGGTCAGATTTGTGCTGTTCCTGAATGTAAAAGCAACAAACTAAAGTAGAAGAAAGAAGGCAGACAAAGATCCTTTCAATTTTTCACAAAAAGAAAAGATGCTCTTTCACTTAAAATAAGAAACAAGTGGATTCACCTTTACCAGCGAACTGATACATTCAATCCAGGTACCTCGGCAATATGCCATGCTCTTTGCATTTTACTGCAAATGATTATGAAAGAGACTTTCGTAATTAACTTTTGGATAAGTAAGTATTACATTCAGTATTAAGTACCTAGGCGGCTGGCTCTTGCTCTAAAGCAACCAGCAATTAGCAACGCACCACGAGCAATATTTATTGCACGCCGCTTTTACATTGAATTATGACGACTCGAGAGACGCAAGATACCAAAATTTAAAAAAATTGTTAATTGAATAGATTCTGTTATCAAGTGTTTTCTGTGCTGGGTCCATGAGGTTTGCAGGCTGGTATAAACAAAGAAGTCAGCAGTAGCAGACCACTCTTTCGGAAAGTCGCGATATCCTTTTCAACGAAGTGCAGTATCCAACACTAACTAATGAAGCCACTGAGATCTTCAAGCACGAGAAAAACAGTATTCAAAATATTCAGAAAATCTTTTCTAGTGGCATTATGTATTTGTAGCAGTATTATCAATACTAATCAATACTAACTTATCTAGACATCAAGACAATGTGACGGTACATTAATATACTAAGTATAAGTGTAAGTATTCCAAACTCGTAGTTGCTTATGGAGTATTGAATATTGTTGCTTGCAACCCGGTCTGCATCAAAGTAATAAACCTACCTTTGAAATCATAACTATTTGTATTATTACTAGTTTATTGACCATTTCATACTTATCAACACTTCTAAATAGTTATTTATGTATTAAGAGCGAAAAGTACAACTTTTTTGCTAGGAGAGTGAAGTTTGCCGCGCGACGCGAAGCGGAGAGCGGCAATCACTCGAGAGCAAAAAAGTTACTTTGTGCTCGTAATGCATACAACGTTTTTTCTTCAAACGATCAATTTCAAATAATGTGAATCACAACTGAGCATAACTGAAAACACAATCTGAAAATTTAAATCAAAGTGACAATGACGTTTTTAATAATTGGTTGAGTGGTGGTAGTTGCTATTGACAGCAAGCGAAAAAATCTTTTTCGCTTGCTGTCTTGGGCAACGCGCGGAAAAGTACACTCACATTCTGATCCTCAAAAAAGGCTAGGTTTTCGTTTGTCAAATGAAAGCGTAAAATGCGTCATTATTTGACGTTTGTAGAAAAATATTATTTAAACCAATACAGGATAAACAGAAGCACAGCATATGTAAAAAAACTATGCGTCCTCGGAATAAACTCTTAATGACATATCTCACCAGAGCACTAATGTGACGTCACGCCGCAGGTACAGAAAAAGAGGGAATTGGGCCGTCCTGTCAGTCTAGCGTCCTTGGCTATGGGCGACGTGTGAGAAAGATAACCGTGAAAATATGTGTCAGTTTGCATACTGTCAGTAATGAGCGAACCGTGTCATATTTTGACGGTTGTAGATAAAGGATTTTCTTAAGGCGGTTAAACTTTTTACTAGACTGAAATACATTTTCATATTCCTTAGACCAATTTTTAGCAAAATCAATGTTAACTTTACATAAATCATACAAAGGTTTTAATTTAGTTGATAACATATGACTACATTTTCCATAATAATGAACAAGGCCAAGATATGACTACAGCTCAGAGAGACATTTTGGACGTGGGGTCTCTTTGATTGCCTGAATTTTCTCCTGGGTGGGGTGTATTCCATTGTTATCAACAATATATCCTAAAAACTCTACTGACGTTTGAAAAAATTTACACTTTTTAATATTGAGTTTTACATTAAAATCTTGTAATATCTTTAACACACTTTTTACGTTCTAGTAACATTCCTCCAAGGATGATCCAAAAATTAGAATATCATCTATAAACAATTCACTTATTATTGCTGTCAAGTAGGCGTTAGAAATCTGAGTTTGACATTTTTTTCGTATCTTCTCAACATGTGCCGAAAAGAGATAGGTATAAAACAGTTTTCAAATGTAATGTAACGAGATGCCAAAAAATAAGTGAATGGGATATAGACAGCATTTAGTTTCTGATAAAATGTTATCCGTTACAGATTGAAAAATCTCAGGTGCAGAACTTACTCCATATGTTCTTCTTGTATAGGCAAAGAGTCCCAAATTATTATTTATGAAGCTTCTCCTGGCATTTTTCACTCACAACAAGTTGTTGATAAGCTTCCTGTGGTTTGAGGACTAAAAAGAAAGAGGAAAATACGCTAAGTTTATTAACTGCAGAATCAGAACCCAATCTAATCCTGCCACAATTTCCACATATTAACGTACTGACAATTGAAACATAGCACGATAATAATATGAGAAACCAGAGAGAGTAAAGTTAGAAAATTATGATAAGAATACACTGTGACTACCCTCTCGTGGAATGATAAAGTCGATCAATACTAAGTTTGTTATAAATTGTAATTATTATTATTTTTTAATAAAAATCAGTTTTCTTCAAAATGCATATTTAGTGAAATGAAATTAAAAATTATTAGTTAGGTGGTTTACGGCCAATTTCATAATCATATTTAAAGTTCCTTTAATTTAAAGTATGACCTCAAGATGTGACATCTATTTAACTTGTATCAGGGAAAATGACACATGCTGGGAGTTATTTTAGTTAAAGCGACTTTAAATTTGATTATCACATGGGCCGTTACATTATTTTAAATCGTAAATTACTATAACATCTAAAGACATGAATATAACCTAAAATATGACAATGCCTGTCATAATTTTGACGGGGCAAAATATCAAATTTACAAGACCTACGGCGCAAGTAAAGTTACAGTTTTCGAACTACGGGTTGTTCATTATAAAACGTCATCTAGTGGGCTATGATTTTTTGATAGAAAAGAAATTAGTTATAAAAGCACGTCATAACTTGACTCGCCACTTATTATTTGTCACCATAGATTATTCAAATAGATGTAAAATGTCCATATCAAATAAATATTCATCTAGTAGACTGTGTGAATATTACATATCATTTTCCAGCCAGCTCGATGAATATCAATTTAAAATGGCCTTAATTTCAAAAACCACTTAGGTACATACTAACTTACCTACTTTATTAAAAGAGTAAATGTTATGTACGACAACCGTTTATTAAAACATTAAAGTGGAATGGAGGAAGGATACATAATTAAAATACACGAACATTGAGGCCTTATTATATACAATTTACTTTTTATATAACTTAAAAGGGAAAAAATATCTATTTAAATTGTATTATCAGCAAATAAACACATAAACATCTAAAAATAATACCTTGTAATATTATTCTGTGTCTGACTAAATGTTTTCTTTTCGGGCTTTTCTAGAAAAAGAAACATACACATTAAGAAGAAATAAATATAAAATATTGTGATTTTGTGATACTAATGGTTTTACGCCCCTAACACTTGACTTGGTAGTTATACAATGTGTTTCCAAACAGATTGCAAAAAGTAAAATGAGTGGATGTTGTTTGACTTTTAGTTTGAAATTGTCTACTGTAACGGGCAAAGTCAAGAAGTGTTTATCAATTTTCTGTAATGAAAGTTCAGCCATTAATTGGAGAATATTTGGGAGTGCTTTAAAGCGCTTTCCCACAAGATGCTGCGGACATATCGAAACATCTATTGAGTGCGTCAGATTCAAATTTTGCGAAATTATTTTTATTATCAAAATGCTTAAACTTTACAGCATAATGTTGATCTAAGTGGAACTTAAAATTTCTCTTATAAAATGCATTGATGTCACTCGATCTGTCACTTACCAATTTTTTTAAGAAAAGGTGTACAAACGGCCCTTAACTTTCTACTGAGCAAATTTAGGTTAATCTAAAGTTAAGAATCCCTAAACCATAGTTATAAGCATGAGTAACTATGGTAATAAAGGAAGCCTTAACTAGATGCAATTAATTGCTTGGTGCAAATGGCCCATAAAGCATTATTCTTAAGTGACATAAAGGGCACAGACACAATTAAAAACAAGTTTTATGTTTTAAATGTTTTCTTAACCTGTTTGACCAAAATATTGCTCTTGACCAACTAAATGAGGAAAACACACTTATTGCTTAAGCTTTTAATTCTGTCTATGCCCTTGTTTAACAAAAAGTTGTGTAACAAAAGCCCGTGCTTCGTTCCTGAGGATGAATAATGTACTTTGCATCAGAAATTTAAGCTTGCCTGTGGGCATCCGAATACTGGGCTGTTACGTGCTCAACAAACTGTTTTATGGAAAGGAAGCTTGGACCTCCACAGATGCGACGTGCAAAAAATTGGAAGCCTTTGAAATGTGGACGTACAGAAGGCTATTGAGAATCTCCTGGGTAGAAAGAGTGCGTAACACCGAGGTACTTCAACTCCTCGACAAGCAACTGGAAGTTATGTTCACATTAAAAAAGCGCAAACTGGAGTATTTCGATCACATCTTAAGGAATGACCTGGTATCCTGGCTAAAAAACTTAAGGCAATGGTATGGAGTGAGCACTACCACATTGTTCCGCCGAGCTGTAGACAAGGTTCAGATAGCGCTCATGATTGCCAACGTCCGAAGAGGACAGGGCACCTAAAGAAGAAGCCCATGGTGAGATATGGTTTAACCATATTCTGCACCTCCAAAGATGTACAAGGGCACAGACTCGAACAGGGTAGCGAGACCCAAAACTCTTTAGGGCTCTACATTAAAATCTTCATCAGTGAAGAGCTCCACTTTGAAAACTCTGCACATCCAGCATCAAATTGCTGGGGAATAAACAAAATTATATCAAGTCCTTCCTTGCAGAAAGACCCACGGACATATTGAGAATAATGGAACATTGGATAAAGGTGGTGATGGTGGTTCGCGTCCTTAGCACTTACAGTTCAGGTTGTTAGCAGGCTTAGGACAAATGAAACACCTTTGTAAATCGAAAAACGGCCAACGTTTCGACGTATAATTAACGTCTTCTTGGGCTGTGACATATATTGAGAACATACTACTTAATGAAACACCCAGAGCAAACAATACAAAAAGAGTTTCTAATCATTTATATTCTTTTATACAAAACCCTAGCTCCTTTATGTAACACCCTGTTACAAATTTCAAAATTTGTTATATAAACAGATTTATTTGCTCTCAACGTGTTCCTATATAGACCATGTATTACATTTACTCGTTTAGGTACACTGCATGGACCAAACATTTGGTCCAAGTATCAAATGATGTCACTGTGGTGTAAACACTGGGGATCAAATATTTAGTTCAGAGTAAAGTAGGTAGATCAAACAGTCTTTTTTATGGTGTAAACACTTTAGCCCCAAATTGGATTCTGGAATTGGATTGCAGTTTCCGAAAAGGGCTAAAACTTCCATTTATAACTAAGACAGCTGTTCTTTGACAAACTTTGATTCAAGTTGATTAGGTACCTACTCAATTTGTTCCTTGGTCTAATTTGGTCCATGTGGTGTAAATGTACTACATGACTAAGATCAAACTCAGTAAACTTCATATTTCTGTTAAAAATTTAGGAATTATCTTTAGGAATTACTATGGTGAGTGTCTCGACCGGATAATTTACAAAGAAGCAAGTTTCTCGGGTAATCGGAACTTGCTTTTTTAGGAATTACATTATCTTTTAACTGTTAATTTTCTTAAAGGAATAAGCAAGAGATCATCATATACCTACCATTTATACCAAAAACTTGATGCCCTGCATAGAACTTTTTTAATGAGGTCTTCACAGTCAAAATGGTAGAAACTCAATAGTAGTTCGAAAGTGCCAGTGTCCAGAAAGTACCTACCTACTTACTTCCACAAACAGAGATGTATCGAGCCTACTTCCTCCCTACTTCGATAGGATTTCAGTGCTAGTGTGTGTAGTAACAGCAAGGACTCAAAGTAATAAAAACTGTATGCAGTGATATGTGTTGAAAGTGCAAAATGTTGTAATCTGCAGGAAGTTGTTTTTTTTTCTATTTATAGGTAATTAAGTAAGATTATGCCAACATCTTTTCATTGTAGTAAATCCCGGGTTATTCAACTTATTATTAGTCATAGTCGTAATCATATTCCTAATTTTCATCCATTATAACCCATAAGCAAGCCTTGCCATGGATATTTTGTTTACATGGGTTGTAATGGGTGAAAATTGAGAATACAATTATTATGACTACAACTAAGAAGTTGGATAAACCCACACAAATAAAACATGTTTTGATTATTACAACATTTGGCCCTTGGCAATCAAAAATAAAACAGTTAATTCAAGAAACATACGTTTTTTATTTAGAAGATATAGCTTATACAACAGTGCATCCAAGCCACAGCAGCTTGATACCGTAAAAGAGTGTAAAAAAGACTTAACAAAAATATGAATGAATGTTACAGAAGACAAAAATGTTGACATCATTATCTTATTATCCTCTGCTTTTCCTACGAATATGACTGGTATGGTACAAGTTCATTTTTCAACTCAATAAATAAAAGTATCCCTTCAAGGGATCTGTTTTATACTCAGAGATTTAATAGTTAAATGGAGACTATATAATTTATAAGCATAAGTTAAGTGTGTAATAAGTTCTTACCACAGATCAATTTTGGAATGTCCAAAGGAGCTTGCAAAGTCTGATCTGTTTCTTCATTATAAAAAATAAACTTTTTCTGTACTTCATCCTTGCGAAAATGCACCTCCCATACTTAAAGCACCAGTTTTCTACAAAGTTCATGGAATTCATGCTTTGTTTATAAACGAAATCTGAGGGATAACCTAACTTTCTCTAAAATTCTTGTTACTTATTTATGTATAAATGTACCCTACTATGTTCTGCAGGCACGAAATCTTCTCTTTTAAAGGCTCTAATCCATTTTTCTCTTAAATCTCCATCCCTGGGAAACCAAAAAACCGATTTTTAGGTCCATTCTTTAAGTTTGTGTTGCACCCCGACACAGCACCGGTAAGGCATTTTCACAGCTTTTAAACACTAAAATGCATAGTTCCGAATTTAGCACAAACATTAATACGTTTCCTAAAGTCCAGTAATGTTCATAAAAACAAAATTCGCATTAAAAACAGAATAATCACAGTAAAATCACGTAAAGTATACACGAAATCATTTGAAATCCATCCATTTCAAATGGTGACCTTGGACCACGACTGTGACGTCACAGACTCTGCTTCACGGCCTTATAGTCTAGGTGGGAGTGTCTGGAGCCGTCATCTTCGAACATTTGACTTTACAAAAGTAACAACAAAAAAAAATATCGAAGGAAGTAATTCAAGACATAGTTCAAAGTAACAAATGAATTTTATAGGCTGCTAGATGACGGGTTCTAATCAACACATGGTATACTTAGGTACTTTATTTGTACAACTTGAACTACTTGCCTGCAATGGTCATATTTGAGAATACTACTTGCTTTGGGTTTCAGATTTCAGAGCATATCTCGTCGCCAAAATTATGTTATGTACATAAATAATACGGACATATTAAAAATGAAGAACTTTATTGGACTGTTTCAATAACAAGCTTTGTTAGATCTTACCTCACTAAAAGATCCCCTGCCAAGTGTCAAGATCAAGGAGCCAAAAACAACAAACTCACTAGAGCTGGGCTAACATAATTGCCTATCGTATACCTCATTCACTTATTTTTAGCATATCGCTACCTTTGAAATCTTGATTTTTTTATATGAAAATATGAAATTAGTGAATGCTTTATAGATACTACAATATTATGATAAGTTTAACGACTATTCATTATTAGTAAATGAGACCAGTTCGTCAATGTGTATGTCAAGACTAAGCGCCTTTTCTTCATAACTGTCAGTTACTGTTACCGAATTACGAATTAATATTCTCTTTCTAGTTTAAGGTTAACAGACACTTTATCTATCCAAGGAATGACTTGTTAGGACTTTACCAATTTGTCTCTTTGTAAAAAAGCTCTGGTTGAACAATGCATCATTGCAAGTGTCAAATTTAATTTTGTACACTGAATGGTGAAGGTGCACTCTTGCTTCTTTAGGTATCTGGCCATTCATGCACCGTTATCTGATTTAATATAACCATAGTTTAAAAGGATGGTTCTTAGTACGCGATATCATTTTATGTTTCAGAGGTATCAAGTATATTAAAGGAAATGCTCCTATTGCAAAAAGAAAACCTCAAAATCGAACGGGAGCGACTTGAAGTCGAGAGGCAGAAGTTGGAGTTTGAAAGGACTGTAGGGTGTCAGCTTCTCAACATGGTTCCAGCTTTTAATGACATTTTTCAAAGGTATAACCACCAAGAAATATTTTTGTTTGTTTGTAAATGCGCCATTTTTAATTGACAATTGACTATTGTCCTTGTTTAAGTCCTTTGAGTTTACTTACAGTTTCTACTATAGTAGGGCAAAAGTACCTACTATTGAAAAGACGAAAAATTACGTATCTTTTAAATTAGGTTATAATTTTAGATTTAATAGCCAAGAAACTCCACCCTCACCACCACATTCTGAAGAACCCGAAGACACAAAAAATTTCGCAGAACATCCGAGCTTCAAGAGCGCGAACCGCGCTAACAACAAGAGGCCAGCAGATAATCCACTGAGCGAGCTGCAAAGTAACAAACTCTTCAAAGAGGCTGTGGTAAACGGAATTAAGAAGTATATGCAAGATGATGCGGTTTCCAATAGCGTTACGGACGCCGATAGTGGAACAGCAAATGATGGATTATAATAGTTAATAAGTGAGTTTTTCGTGCGATCTCGTTCCATATGTAAGTTCTTTAAATGGTAAATAAATAACTAAGAGTTCCACTGTTCTGCCTACTCCGCATTATATCGTGAGCTTACAAGCAAAAAGCAGTAAATCAGGAAATTGAGAAAACAAGTTATTATCGGCTAAACTACTAGAGATAAAGTATGAATTTTACTGACTTACTTGACTTTTAGCTGATTCGATTGCATCAATTGAATCAGCTAAAAGAACCAACCAACCAAACAAATAAAACAAACAAAAAAACATTCACAACTCTACCGCTAATTCACATATGAAAAATTCTAAACCATTTCTAATTAACTTTTTCTTCTAATTCCTATAATAGCCAAGATACAAGCGCAATGCCAAAAGTGCAGTTTTTATTTAAGTGCAGTATTTAATTGGTCAATATTTTTGACGTCTAGGTACTGCATAACACATGCCGATTGGAAAATTAAAGATATAAGTAAATAATAAATAAATCGCTGTACGTAATAAGCGCTCTAAACATCTGCCCGAAAGTGTTGTCACTTGCTAACAAGTTGATTTTCTTCTAGATAAAGCTTTTTTATGATTGAGGAATTGAAAGTACATATATTAGCAAAGAGTAAAGAGTAAGACTTGGTTTTTCCTTTAACTTTTTTCCCAAAATCAATTCATGCAATTCTGTTCTTAAATAAACGTTTTACGAAATTGCGTCTGACAAGAAATAGCTATATAGCTTAAATATCCCATTTAAACCATTATATTGGGTGGTCCTTTTAACTTGAGACAGCCAGATATTTCGAGAACCAGTAGGGTAAAAAAAATTTGTACCAACGGTGGCCTATATTGTACAGCAGAGCTTATTTTAGGCCCATATTTTTACGTGTACAGAGTGGACCAGAAAAGTGTGACATGATATAATGTAATATTTTTAACTAGGACACCCTATATTTTTTACTAGATTGTAATAGATCTTAGAGCTCTTAATTTGCCCTGAAATTTTGACATCATTGAGGGTAGTTGTTGGGATACCCTGTATTTCCCATTCAGGATTTTTTGGCACCTTAGTATCTATTTTCTCTACCAATCTCTCTTTTGGTCATGTCAAGAAGATTGGCAAACAATGTCGGAGTCAAATTTCCAAGGCTAGCGAGATTTAAAACTTGTGAATATTTAATACATGATACTTTCAATTATTCTCAATACGAGATACTTTCAATTTATTAGTGAATTTCTCTTAAACCACGGCATGAAACGATGTAAAATTTTCCAGGTCCATAACAAGCTATAAGTTGTATCAAAATCTACTAAAAAATAGAGGGTGTCCTATTTAAAAATATTACGTTATATTATGCCACATTTTTCTGGGCCACCCTACATATGTAAAAATGTTTTCCTAAAATAGACCCTTCTGCCCATTCTAGGACCTCTGAGATGGTATACACAGCCGAAGCAGGCGACATCCACCGGCGAAATTTAGATCCAATACTGCATGGCAGATGGCTCTCAGTTCGAGAAGCAACCCATATTGCTCTGTACCTCGCTGGTTATCGGAACCAAAATGAAATGAAAAGAGTGTAGGTGGTCACCAATTTGTTTATCAACCCATCTGCATACTAGTTTCGGGGTCTACCCCTCATCAGTACACCTTTGGCTGGTCGACTGATGTCGAATTTGTCTGGGCTAAATTTAAAATACGCTGGTGGATGTCTCATGCATGCTGTTGTGTACAACATCTCACCGGTACTCTGTATGTTTCCAGCTTTAAGTAGTCAAATCACAGTTCCGAATTTGTCGACCAGCCAAAGCTGTACTGATGAGTGCTAGACCCCGACACTAGTATACAGATGGGTTGATCGACAAATCGGTGACCACCTACACTCTTATTTTATAAGACCTCGTTGAATCAAAATGTTTTACCCTACTATTCTCGAGATATTTGGTTGTCTCAAGTTAAAAAGACCTCCCTGAATACGGGATATTCATTAGAAAACGTGATCTAGAAGTCTATGAGATTTTTAAAGAAAAAGATGACATAATCGAAACAAATGACGTTCTGAAATGACCATCCCCTACTTTCTTATTAATATCACTTGTATCCGTTTGACCATACGATGGACTTCCGTTTCGTACAGGAAACGCCATGGGGTCGCAATCAGCTTAAGCCCCCCCCCCTCCCCAAACACCCCCTTTACCACCCCAGGGAGCACAATAGCGAGCTTTTTCTGAAACGTGTCTCTTTCGCAAAATGAAATTGAAGATTTTTTACGTCCCCCGCTACATCGCCGTAGAAAATCCCCGGAGTCAAATCCCGGCCGTGACTAAGTGATTTTTCACCCGATTTTTACAAAATGTATATACAATATGTAGCAATGTCTTAAATATCACCCTGCATACCGGTCAGCAAGAATTTCTAAACATTGATATAGAGGTACATCAGGGACTCAGGGGGGTGTGATTTTCTCTTGTCCTTATTATATTATCATATCGTGACCTATATGACCTACCCATGCTCGATATACTGCTATGTTCATTATCTTTCCTGCTTGTTTTGGCACATTTTGCAGCAGGATTTCATATGGGAGTGCTTGCTTTGAGGCTCTTTTCTCATGCTGAGAAAGTATTTCAATTCAGAATGAAAAGCTGTAAAATTGATGGCTAAATTATTGGGTTGCCGAGAGGACTTGAGGGATGCTTTTGTGTCATTGCGAGTGTTAACCTGGCCTTGAATGAGTATGTGTATGGCTATGAAACCACCTACTACTCATTCACTTATTTTTGACGTTTTTTTGACAACTTATTTATCTCGTTACCTTTAAAATCTTATTTTTTTTATACCTATCTCCTTTTAGCAGATGTCAGAAGTTTTCCAACGCAGATTTCCAACGTCTACTTGATGTCAATAATAAGTGAATTCATTCATCTCATTTCTTCATAGGCTAAACATTTTCAGTGTTCTTCCTGTTGCTATTAGGAGCTTATTTTTGAATTGCTTAAAAATGTGTGTTTTGAATCTGTTGGTTTGTAGGGATTTTTATAAGTTTGAGAATTTTTTATTTTAAATCTGTGAATTATTAGTGCAAAAAAAAGCACTTCTAGTTGATAAAAAATAGTATATTTTAAATTATATTACATAACATAATGTTTACCCATTTAAATGTTAATATGTGAAATACAGTTCTGTACAAATCTGAATAAGCGAAACAATAATATGGTTAATAGCACCTACAGACAAAATAGAAATCTACCTTCCCGCTTGTAAATCATTTAATAAAACTGAAAATTTTGAGAAATGTTCTATCTTTAAGTATTAATCTCATAGCAATCGAACTACAAACACACCTTGTCGCTTCAAGAGAACCAGACTACACTTGAACATCACCAATCTCGTTGAAGTAATGCCTTCTACTCGCCACCAATTTTTTTGAGTAATTTCCAGGTGGAATCTTGACCTTTTAACGCATTGAATTCGAAAATGACATCTGGCTCTAAGAAACACAAGATTTATATAAACTTCAGTGCGTTCACTTTTCAGCTAGATGGGTTGGAACTTCTGAAGGATCTCATTTTGCAGGTAATTTACCACTTTTGCTAGTTTGAGATACAAATCCGGCACCATTAGTGTTACTAAAGACATCTATAAGGAACAATCTATTGTTAATCATCGCTTTTCCGATGTGACCTGGCATAGAATATGCTAGGCTTCTTGTTTGGAGGTGGTGTCTGGATGGGTCGAACATTGTTTACGATCTTCACTTTTTCACATGGAGTTGACTTCATTTCTCGGAAATGGGCCACCTGATGAAAATTATTATTAAAGTTATCAAATAGTAATAATTATTTTATACTATTTTTACCTGGTGTCTTGATACGTGAATTGGCGTGGGATATAAAATCCATGTTACGCTTTCCAGATATGGCTCAGTGGTTAAGGATCCTTGGTAGGTGTAGTATCCTTTGCATTGTGCTTCTTCTTTGATCCAAGTCAGACAATCTAAGAGAGAAAGATAGGTTTAATATTGAAACGAAACAAAAAAAAAAGGTTTTATGTCAAGTGTTCGGTAATAAATTATCTTCAAGATCATTACGAGTTTTTGACTATAAAACGTCATAAACGCAGAGACGATTTTTTATTATTCCATCTTCTTTTCTCTACAATGCATAGCCAATTTGAATTTTTTAATGAACATCGCATATGTTTTGCCTGGCACTTCATGTTATTGTTGTTTCTCCCTAATAACAAAATCTAGGGAACAAGCCCTCCAGATAGCAACATTATCTAGCTTTCACGTCGCATCGGCATCACGATTATTAGTCACTCACGTTAAACCACCAAAAGGTGAGCAAAATATAGTTTGGTCTTTTTAACTTGAGACAGCCACATATCTCGTAGGATAAAAAAAATATTCTAACGGAGGTCTATAATGTACAGAAGAACCTATTTTAGGAACATATTTTTACGTATACAGGGTAGGCCAAAACCGGTCGAAATACAATCTAAAGTATTTTCGGGACTCTGAAGCCGTAGTCCAATGGAATTTCTTCCTGACGCTTCGTCTATAGCTGCGGCAGACATTATCAAAAGCGATGAAGCAATGTATGAAATAATCTCCCGTGCTTCCCGACGTTGACTGAGTCAGTCAACGTCATGGCTTCAAAGCCTGGTAAACACTTTAGATTGTAATTTCAGTTTATTAAAATGAATTTCTCTTAAATTAATGCAAGCAACAATGTCACATTTTCAGGGTCCAGTACATGCTATAAAGTGCATCAGAATCTAGTAAACAATAGAGGATGTGCTATTTAAAAATATCACATTATGTGACCTCACATTTTTTGTGGGCCACCCTGCATATGTACAAATATTTTCCTAAAATAGATCCTTGTTGGACAATATAGGACCCTTTTAAAACAACACTTATTATTATTATACAGACAACAAGGGAGGAAAGTGGAAATTTTGCTCCCGAGAACAATTTAAGCATTTAGAGCATTTTAGAGTTCGAGGGGGAAAAATCAGTTTACTAAATATGATTTTTTCTACGACATATCTTCTATTTTTAAAAAAAAGAAGAGGCAGTTTAAAGTCGCACCGAAGTACCTATAATCCATTCAGTTATTTCTATCGTCAAGTAGGCGTTGGAAATCTGACATATTTCACCCGGTATAACATGACTGACAGTGACAGTGATTAATAATCAGTTTTAGGTTAAGGTTATTGTTTACCGTTTTGCTCACATAGCTGCCAGATGGCTTTATTAGTTCAAACTTTTAATAATATTGATTAATGATCACTAAACTAGAATCTAGTAAAAAATGGGCCGGGGCTCTACGTTAGCAACAATATTATATTTTATTAATGCATTTAAAAATGAATCTTTCACAATGATAATAGTTGAGGTTAATAAGTTTATACTGTGAATGTGGTTGTGATGATATGTATAAGAAGTTTGCTTCTTGGACTAAAAGAAAGGTGGAATACAGTTAGGGAAGAACAGGAAAAATGATATGTCTCTGTCAGGGGCAGTTGAAAGCAAGCAGAGTTAATGCTTACCCCAAAAATATTGGAAACTTTAGCCAAGGTCATCGTGGGCGATTCTTGGGGGAGGTCTATTCTAAATTAGAGGTAGCATTTTTTAATGCAAATTCGCACTTTTGCGTTAATTACCTTGGGCATTTTTTCTTATGAAATAGTTTTTTAATAACAAATTAGCTTACAAAATGCACGCTTAAGTGTACAAAAAGTCGGCAACAGCGAAATTTTAATGACGCATCTTGACAAATTTGTCTTGGCGACATGTAAAAACAAACAATCGCTGTCGATGTTATACTGGTGAAATTTCATGGCATGGGTTGATGCCAAAAATAACAGAATGGATTATATACTATAACATCTAGATCTACATAAAACATAGTAGGTTTGTCGTTGCCATGGATATGTTTATAGTTTTTTGTTTGTATCATTCCCTAGGGAGAGAAAGTACTTTCCTCCCTCGGGAGGGAAATGCTACCTTCATCCCTCAAATGAGGCAGGAAGGACTTTCTATAATGGTCGCATAAAAAATCTTTTACCCTACTAGTTCTCGAGATATCTCGTTGGTTTAAGTTAAAAAGACCATTCTGTAAAACGTCGCTTTTGCGACGTCACATGGTGTCCGATGTAACTGCGAGGTGAATAAATTATCATGGATGGTTATTAATTATCATAAATTAGGAACAATTTGAAAGTTGATCCGCATTAATCCTGAAATATTCAGATCGTTAGGACAATAGGTAGTTGGCTATTGCCTTTTAGTGAATGCTTTAGGTCATGTAATTATTTTGTCTTCGTAATAGAAGACGTACAATTAGTCGGAATAAATATTTTATTGCAACTTGCGTTTTTAATAATAATTCAATTACCCATTTTTACTCTCATAGATCATCTACAAAAACAGGTAATAAATGGCATACAAAATCGTATTTGTGATTATTTTCTTTACACCGGATACCCAAAATTAATAATTCAGAACTCAAACGCCTTTTTGTCTCCCGTCTACTTAAAAAAACAAAAAATAAAAAATTGTACGAGTACGGTAAAACACTCAAAGAACTGCAAAAACATCCAGATATGTAACATGAACGACAACTCCTTTCTTTTTTGGATTTCAACATTTAATCAAATTAGGACACACTTGCACATCGAAAGTTATCGGGGTTCTCTTTCCCTTTGATGATTACAGATTGTCTCAAGAGATTTTTTATTTTCTTTTTCTGTGGTAGCACAAGAAGAAAGGATAGTTGAACGATACTAAAAACAATAATAGTTTAGTCCCATAAAGTTTGCTATAAAACCAAAACCACAAATTGACAAGTGGCAATTTGCGTTTTTTTACATGTTACTACTTGGTCACCATATTCAAAGTTTCTAAACACATTTCCAAACCCTCACGTGTGTTGTGTTAAAAAAAAACGCCAACGTTATCTGTCAATTTATATTTGACCTGACGCCGTTTATTAAACGTCGAAATTGTCAAAAATCTTTTGCTTGTTTTGGTAAATTTGCAAACTTTGGGCAATATACACTAATCCCATACAATAAAACAATATAGGGCAATATGTAGTAAAATGTACGTACAAATTTAACATATGTAGTACGCCTCTAGTACATGCATCAATACGTACAGTGTATGTAATTTCTGCACGTACTACAGATGTACAGTTCTCTGGACATTGTACTGTACATACTTTGCACATATTACAACAGAAACTGTTCATACTTTGTACATATTGTAGGTATAATACATCGAGTACGTACTAGGAATGTGCGTGTGCTGAATGGGGAGCTAAAATGTAGTACCAATATATCAAACAACACCATATCTCAAGGAGTTGAGAAATGTCATACGCAGGCGTAGGAATATAACTACTTTGTAACGTTTTCTCACCTGCAGCCACAGAAGTACAGGTATTAACCTTGATGATATTCTGGACAGCAGCAGTCAACTTTTTAAAGCATGGATTGTCATCGTTATCAGTTGCTTCCAAGAAAAACCCTACAACGGCCAAGCCATCGGGTTTATCAGCTGCTTCTTGGAACGACGAGTACTTCTTGTTGTAGTGCACTGCATGAGCTTCCATAGAATATCTAAAAATGAAATACACAGACTTAGAACACAATAATAGGGCGATAGAATAATCAAGTCAAGTTTGGATGTATGCATTGTACTAGTAACTCTAGTCAAATACCAAAAGAGATGCATATTATATTCTGGAGGCTACACAAAAAATTAAATAATTGTTATTAATTTACTTTCAATTTCGTCTCCTTATTTTAATCAAAGTTGATAGGTAGTCGTGGGATGAGGAGATATGGTGACAAAAAACAGCGACTTATCTGTGGTGCGACGTTTCGTGACGAAATTGTCAATGACAAATTTGAGAAAGTGACAATTTCATCACGAAACGTCGCACCACAGATAAGTCGGTGTTTTTTGTCACTATATCTCCTCATCCCACGACTATCTATCAACTTTGATTGTTATTTAAGTGTACAGTGCTAAAAGTAAAATACAACGTCCGAGTCGCGAAGCGGATGGCCTCTATTTGGCCGAGGACTTACTGTGATGATGAAACAGCAAAAGTCCATTAAGTTTAATTATGTCATTCTTTTCTCTTCTAGATGACTTTTTTTAGAAGTTTGCAGATTACCGTATAATGTAATTAGAAATAGAATTTAAAATAGTAGAATTTAAAAGAAAAAAGAAAAAAAACTCGAAACCCAGCATACCGAGGAAAGAACCTGGAGGTGAACCCGGAGGAAAGAGCGAAGCGAGTTGTATATCAATTTTGACGTCATGCTATTATCAAACAGTATCGCTTTTTCTTGATTATCAACTTTACTGACACGTAAAGGTGTCAGTATTGTTACAAGTGGTTGCGAGCCGGGGCTGGCCGGTCGAAATCGACTTTTGGATAATCTTTCGACGTCGCGAAGAGCGGCTTGTGATTTATTAGGTTTGTTCCAACACGCCAGAAAACCGTTCCAGAACCGTTAGGAAATCATTCTGGCTAACACACTGGTAAAAATTCCAAATCGAAATGAGCAATTTAGGTACTCTAGGAGAAATTTAGAGAACCTTATAAGGTTTGTTCCAACTCGCCGAGGAACCAAAATCCTTGCAGAACCACTCTGGACAAACACATTGGTTCTCCCAATTTCAAATTTATATTAGAGAATTGACCAGAATGATTTTTGAACCGTTCCCGAACGGTTTCTTGGTTGGTTGGAACAAACCTATTGTTTACACCATTTTAGGTGTTATTTATATATGCACCGGTATTCTTTTATTTTTCGACTAACGCCAGGAAATTTACTAGTTTATAGGTTTTAGGTATAAAAAGTTTTAGTGATAAATAATGGGTTATCAGTAGGTAAACTGAAATTGTTTTTACTTGTGAAGCAAATGTGCAAGTTTTAGAGAAAATCAGTTTCACTGATATTATGTAAATCCCGATTGCACAACAACTGGTGTCAGAATTTTAAATTTGCGAAACTAATAGTGTCGTACCTTAGGTGAGTGCTCAAATAACGGACATTGAGTGTTTATGCCTGTTATGTTATTGAGTATGTGACTAAAAGACAGCATCAACAATACAGGATCAGTTTGTCGGTCTGCTTACCCTCATGGAAGAATAAATCAGGAGCAAAAGAAAGAACAGGAAAGACGTCATCAAGCGCAAAAAGGAAGTACTTTTACGTAAAGACATAAAAGTACTTTCTAGGAAAGGCTGTGATATATTGGCACTGATAGCGTTCTTCACGACTGTCTGTTTATCTTTTGATTACTCAAGCGAAATTTTGAAGAATAGAAGCAAACTAGTATGTATCCAGTAAAAAAATGACATGCAATAAATAGGTGGATAATTGACCTTGAACCTATATAACAGTGTCGTCATCTAGTGTTCAACGAATCTCGCCAATTATATAAACAACTTTATTGTAAATAAAAAAAGGGACAAAGCGTAGTATCCAACCTACATATACAAGGCACCATTCCCTCAGGTAAATCGCCTAATTCGCTACGATCGTGGTGGCAAACGCCACCTTCGGGAATAATGGCCTGCATTATATTAAGGCTGGATAATATACTATTATAATAGCTGCCGGCAATTATAAACGCTTTTTCGGGACTCATTAGGTATGTTAATAAAATAAGAGTATGGTAACGAAAATATACTTTAAATTCAAAGTTGTTGAACTCTGATTCAATAATGATTTCGCTTAAGACTGTATGATCCAAAAGGGAATCATGATTTATGGGTACAATAATTTTTGGACAACAAAGATATTGTTCTAGTGGCGGAGTCGACAATAAAACCTGAGGTGTAATTTAATTAGCAAGCAGATTGTCGGATTGGTTTTTATCAAGGTCGATTGAAATTGCGGTTTTTTTTAACGTTGTTCTAGAAAATTACGAAATTCACGCCTCGCGTCGAAGTCAAAGTCGAATTTTCCACTGAGGTAGGTACGCTAATTCGTCTTGCTAATAATCACAAATCATTTTGTCATGTACATGGTCGTCCATCATAGAACTGGAAAAAGGAGATGTGTAATCTAAATATCCTTTTTTTCTGTTCTTTCGGGTTTCCTAATCACAGCGACCTACTGTCGAGACGTTGTGAAATGTCAAAGGAAAAGAATGGAGAAACAAAAGTCCATTTACTTTCATTATGCCATCCTTTTCTGTCAAAATTTTATAGCCTCCTAAATGAAGTTTTCTAGTGAACACCCAGTACTAATGAAAATAAATGTTGCTTTCTCAAAATCAGGTATTGTAACAGGTAAAGTAGATTACTTAATTCGTTTATGTCAGCTCAAATTCAGAAAAAAATCAATTTTCCAAGAAAACGCAAAGACCAAGCTATAGGAATGTTTAATAGTTTTGCTAGGAAACTAAATTCTGCATCTAATGATACTATAAAGTACAGGGTGTCTAATTTAAATTAAACGAGTTATTACTGTTTGAAGTTTGCAATAATTTGGTGTTCATTTATTGACATTCGTTGCACAGTAGTTAATATTTAATACACTGCAAAAAATCCAATGTACTATTAGCCCACCAGCCAATCACATTTAATGACAACATAAATATGTCTATGCAAAAGGCGAATCTCTTTTTTACCTAGTTTGTTCTACTTGCAAAGGTTTTCTCTACCTCCTCCATTGCAACTCTCGAAGAATGTTATTTTTTGTAGTGGGATCTGTTACTGCTCTAAGAAAATAAATAAGTTATTTGGAATTTTATTCGGATACCTTGTTTTTATTTTCTTTAACTAATCAAATGTAGCATAGAAGAAAAGGGCTACTTGTAGCTTCTGCCAAATTATGTATGTATATATGAGGCCCAACAATTTCAAAATATCTTTAAAAATTGGTATTCTCATATTTAAAAGAGTACCTAAAAGTGATGATGGCGGAGTAAAATTGAAACGTCATATTGAATATAATTTCCTCATTTTATAGGGAATGAAAAATGCCAATGTAAAAGACACACTTATTTTCTAGTTTTGCTCTTTAAATAAATTCAAAAAAAAATAGATAGAATGACGATTTTGGACCGATATTTTTCAGACTGAGCCCGAACTTTTACCCTTAAAATCATCACTTTGTTTAGATTTAAATAAAACATTTTATATTTCTTATCGTTAAACCAACAAATTTGTAACATCCAGTAGAGCATCTCCATTAGATGTTGAATTGCAGTGGAATATATCCTTTGTTCACAACCATATATGTAATGCTATCATGACAAACGTCATAGGAGGGTGGGAAATTACCTATTACCTACCTCTAAATTAGACGTAGGTAATGGGTATTTATTACCACCCAAGGGCGGTAATGGCTTATTACCTACCTCTCTTTCAACCCTTACTTTCCATGCTTATTTCTTGGCCCCTAAAATTTAATGTTTTTATAGAATTAAAAAGGTGGTAACTGGTAATTTTTAAAAAAGATAGTTAAAAATATTATAAATATCTTATACGAAATATATAAGTTCATATTATGTAGGTTGTAAATAATAGTATATTATCCAACAAGCATTTAATGATAGTCGTTATTCTCGAGGGGAACGTTTGAACCCACGAGCGAAGCGAGTGGCACAAGTTGCCCGAGAGAATCAGTTATCCACGAACATGATTCCAAGTTTTCTCAAATATGAGAGCTTATAGATGCCACAAAGATAATTCATAATTTTAAAACCACGACTACGACTGGTTTCACTAATCGACAGCTCGACGTTTGATGTTTGATACGTCAGATAGATGACAGTCTAGTCGCCGGCGAATGTTCATTTCAATGCTACGAGGGTGGACGGTAAATTACTTCATTTAATGGCCCATTATAAATATTTTTCAGGAAAAACTACTTTTTTTAGTGAAAAAGAGACACTGTAACCTACATTTGTCTCAATACGTTCTAATAGAAGGATAATTATTTGAATGAACCCGTAACTGCCGATTTCATATTTAGGGCAGTTTACTTTTTGAGTTGCCAGTTGCCTACGACATGTTCCATTGCCATGAAAACTCATTATTCACTTGTGAATAATGTTCATTATTCACAAGTTAATAAAGAGTAGCATTAATCATGAAAATGTTCAAGAATAATGTGATTATTATAGTATGGTCGTGGATAAAATAGTATACACACCTCGGTAGGAAGTTCCTTACCGGCTAGAGATTTTGTAGTTCATCTCGATGCTGCGCGTCTCGATAAACTATCAAATCTCTCGATAGTAATGAACGACTTCCCACCCCGGTATGTAATATACCATTTTAAGTGCGTTATTACTAGCTCCGAAATGGCTATAGTCACAAGAACGACGAAATTAGCAAAAAGTGCCTTTTCTAGAGCATTTTTAGATTTTTTTAGATAATCTCTACTAGAGTTCCGAAATTTTGAGTAAGTTTTATATTGCATTTATCATTATAATTAACACAACATTAACAAAATACAATTTGTGAAGTTCTTTATTGAGATACTTTTGCTTTTTGAGTCTTTTGACAGCAATAACGGTTCTACATTCTACGGCCTTAAAAATAATTATACAGGGTATTCCACCTAAGCGGGATGATTATCCTTTTTAAAAGTTTATTATTTTAATTGAATCCCCATGTATATTTTTGCATTTTTTTAATCGAATCCTGCTTTTAAAAACATTTTATATAGCATACCCCAGTCTGATTTTTAACCGTTCCCGAAATATTGACGGTTGAAAAATGACAATTTCTATCTCTATTGTGATATTCCTCAGTGCTGTGTCAGTGCCAGTTGCATACAAGCCAATGAAACGAAATAGGTTTTTGCCCTAACCTGATTTTTTCCAAAATCATCAAATTTTAATTTTGAGGCCTTGTTATTAAAATTTCACTTATTTTGTTCTAAAGCTTATTTTTACCAAAAACAGCAAATTGGAAGATTTTAATCAGTTTAGTAGTAGTAGTAAGTAAAATTAAAATTCTGAAAAAACAAAAAAAATTGCATTTTTAGACGATATGGGCAGTTGTTAACCGATTTTAGTCCTAATTTCAACCTGACTTTTTCCAAAAGCTTCTAACTTGAATTTTTAGGCCCTTTCTGTAATTTTAACCGATTTTGACCCTAATATACAAGGAGTCTTTTTAATTTGACACACCCATATCTGGAGAACTATTAGGGTAAAAAAATTCGTTCTTAAGGTGGCCCACAATGTGCAGAAGAGCCTATTTTAGCCACACTTTTACGTATACAGGGTGGACGAGAAAAGTGTGACGTCACATAATGTAATTTTTTTTAAATAGGTCACCCTGTATTTTTATTAAATGTTGATAGATCTTAGATCTCTTACTTGCTGAAAATTTTATATCATTGCCGGCAGTTGTTGGAGGACTTAGTAGCCAGGAAATGTTCAATTTGTCCTACACATCTCCATTTTGCTCATGCCAAAAAGATTAGCAAATGACGCCGGATCGAGGATGAGTCAAATTTCCAAGGCTAAGGAGATGTCAAATTTTTGGGAATAGATAATACACGATATCCCATACAAGATACTTTCAGTTTATTAATAAATTTGTCTTAAACTACTGCAGGCAACTCCTAATAAAATCTCCCAAAATTTAATAAAAAAGAGAGGGTGTCCTATTTAAAAATATTGCATTATATGACGTCACAGTTTTCTGGACCACCCTGTATATGTAAAAATATTTTCATAAAACATACCCTTCTGTACAATATAGGTTCCCGTTGAAACGAAATCTTTTACTCTACTAGTTCTCCAGATATATCGTTGTCTAAAGTTAAACAGGCCATCCGGTATATAAAACTTTCCCAATCTCCAATTTTGGATTTTTACCCTTTGAATCTTTTTCACTCATTTCTGGCCCTAATCCTAAGCTCACTTTCTCGAAAAACTCAGACTTTGTGACTTTGTAAGCCACATTTCACTTATATTCGTTAAAAAATTATTTTCATTACAAGCCAACAAATTAGAAAATATGAATTAGTTTTGTCTTATTTAATTATTATATAATTAAACTGAACTATAACTTGAATTTTACACAAATGTTAAATGCGCATTTGTAAACGCTTTGTTAATTTTTATTTGATTTGGCCCTAATCATAATCTGATTTTCCAAGACTCAAAATTTGTATTTTACACTCTTTGAGTAATTTTTAACCGATTTTTGACTGTAATCACAATCTGATTTGTTCCAAAAACTAAAAGTTTGTCTCTTTACCATTGAGTCATTTTTGGCCTTAATAGTAACTTGAATCAGTTTTGCCTTACTTAACTACTATTTAGCAAACCTGAACTACCTTGAGTTTTTACACAAACTCCAAATTTGGCACTATTTACCCGCTTTGAATAATTTTCAACGATTTTTGTAATTTTGTTCTAAAAACATGACACAGGATAAGAATAAGAAATTATGAAGAATAAAGGAACAATTATAAAGAAAAAAAATTAAAAACTCCAAAAGCACCGAGCCATCAAAAAAAATCAGGATGTAGAAAAATAAATTAGTCCAAAAGGGATAGGTAGAGTGGTATTGAAAATCGTCACATTTTTATATATTTATCTCCTTGGTGTTGAGAAGATGCTAATCATTTGACATGATAGATGTCAAATTCAAAATTTCAATTTATCTTGAAAAGTTATGAAATTGAAATATATTGAAAAGTATGTGCAAACCATTTCCACATAAGCTAAACTGTCCGAAAGTAGGGTCCTCCAAAGGTAAAAATTATCATTTTTTCTAAGACCACGTAAAAATAAACAACTTTCGTTATATCTTGCCCTAACCGATAACGTAACTTTCGTCTCTAGTGAGAGAAAAACCCATAACGTTAACTTTCGTCTCTAGTGACGAAAGTAAGTTGTTTTAATTTCGCCTGTATATCGCCAATTAAATGCGATTTAACTGGTCTATTCGGATAAAACACTATGGAAAGTGGTGATATCATACAAAAAATGTATATTTTGCCTGCCCGGACATCAGAAAAGCGAATCAAAGTGTTGAAATTTGACCAAACTGAACTCATTGACAGTCTGTCTGTCTCTCTCTCTGTCTGAAGAAATACTCTGTAGAGATTGTTTTTAAAGTTATTGAAGACTTAATGTTAGCATGGTCGAAGAAAAAGTGTTTTACTCGCCAAAAAAAGCATATTCTATCGCTCGAGACCATTACCAAACTCGGCTTCGCCTCGATTAGTAAACTGTTCTCTTGCGCCTCGATTAGTAAACTGTTCTCTTGCGAGAGAAAATGCCATTTTCGTCACTCGTTAAACAATATACTATTTCAACCGTTAATATAATTATGACTCGAATTAAAAAGCGCAAAAATATACATGGTACCTAAAATAACAAAGTAATATAGCTTTCTGTAGAAATCAGATCTGGGTGTAGGTGTATCTGTGTAATGTAAAAAGTAAAAAAATGTAAAAACTTTGAAAGACATTTCTTTGAAAAACATTACTGTAGCAGGTATAAGGCAACTTAGTGAAACTTCCAGTATTTAAATCGAGAACAAAAAAAAATTTCTTACGCTTTTCCTTCAAAAATGTGTTCACACCCGCCGTCATCATCATCGCCCCAGTGGAAGTGAAGTTGCTCGAACAAGTAAATGTCGCCATGTAAAGGTCCTCCGATGAGATAAGGTTGCTCGTCTCTTTCGAATCGTATTTGAGCTAAAAAAGGCGACAATTCAGATTTTAATATTTTTTTAAATACTTTAAAACGAGAAACAAATATCAGAATTTTTAGTAAACATTTCCACCAATCTCCATCAACATTTTTAAACACATTGGATAATCTTAATAAAAAAAAATCATGGGTATGCCACTGACTTGTATACAAACGTTTTCGGAAATCATCCTGATTATTCGAAGTAATTTGCTAAACATCTTATTACCGCAGATATTTGCTTTATTGATACTTATCCAATTATCACTACATTAGACATTATTTCCTGAGACAATAAAACCCGATAACCTTATTATGGATTTAAGAAATTATAAAGCCAGCGCACTTCAAACATTGATATGACCTAATCGGTCTAGAGCTAATGACACTAATCATTAAAATTGCATACGAGTTAATATTACACTTCAGTGTCGATTATCCTAGATTAAAAAATCTGCTATTTACCGGTTTTTCCAGTGTTTTCAAAAATAGCTTTTCCAATTTTGTCCCAGTGCCCGTGAAATTCTAGGGGATCGAAGTGATCATGACTTATGCTTTCTTCATGGTTTAGTTCAATCGGAGATTGAAATTTTTCAAGCCTCCATTCCGCCACCAAAACGTGGGCTTCGTGATCCTCTGAAAGGAAAAATGTAAAATGCATACAAATAAGCATGAATACAATAGAAACGAGAACAATTGGTATAGATTAATAATGGGAAGTTCTATTTATGTGTATTCAATTGCAATGAACGGGCATTATTAATGTATGTACGGACGTACATAGTTATAGATTTGCTAGTTCTACAAGTTAAAAACTATAAAATGTGTACAACCACAAGTATATGAAACAATGGAATAGGTTTAAAATTAAAAAGTAATTGTTTGTTTTCTGCATAAATTTTGCAGCTGTTTTTTTTGCAGAAACAGCGATTAAATTGCAATAATTACATTTTCGAAATTTTAAATTCTTTTTAACATCTTTAAAACTGCTTTAAAAAAGCAAACAAGGGGGAATGCCAGTACTAGTATGGATTACACTGTTTGTTTCACACTCTCAGTTTGTAACGCAAAAAGCACATTAAAAAAATCACACAGAAATGGTTATCGGGAGAAAGATCAATAAATTTAAATAAATGGCGCAGAAGCTTCTGACGTTTCGACTTTCACTGATGATTTTCGCTGGGCTATTCTATAACTAGTTCAAGCAAAACATTTATACATTTAACTATGTCGTTATAGTTGTTCATGGGCACCGGGCTTAACGATGACACCTAAAAAAGGATGTGTTTTCCTAAAGGAAGTGTCTAATATATGATAAAAAGAATCAACGGGGATTAATAAATGATCAAGTTCCGTTCAATTAAATTTGCAAATTATTATTAAAATTTAGTTAAGGTATTTTGTTAATTAATTATTTCAAGAAGCATTAGTACAGCCATATGCAAGAATATGCAAAATTTTCCATATTGCTCTATTAATTTTTACACAACAGCTAACTACATGTATCAATTCTTATTATTCTCCATTTAACTGTTAAAATTAAAAAATTAATGTTAAACAATAAGAGCCTAGTGGGACTGCTAGTTTTTTAAAGTGTTTTAGTATTCTAATAAATAAGATATCATTCATCATCGATCAGACAGTATAAATATTTTATAAGTAACTTCAATTATCCAATTTTTATTTAATTCTCTTTTGTAAATCAATCTAGAGTTAATAATTGATTTTAAATTATCTATCGATCACATAAAAAAGATGTTTCATATCCCTGACTTTTTTGTAATCTTAGTTTTAAAAACGTCAAATTTATTCGTTAGTGGTGTTATTTTTTTGTTAATTATTTGCATTTAAAGAAAATTCTAAAACAAGCGTTTTGTAAACAGTATCGTCTGTATTAATATAAGTCGTGTTTGGAAAAAAAGAGAATGTAAGGGTTCACAAATGAATGACAGGGGATAACATATGAAGTACCAAAGATTACTTTCCGATAGCGCTATATCGCGGCGCTTCAATCTTCCGTAATTTGAAAATAAAAGCACTATCAGTGGTTTTTCTGTAACCGGATATTACATTATAGCTAAAGAGTCAGTATCAGAACTATTTCCTCATTGTTTTAATTATTGGTACTACTTGCGTATGAAATTAAAAACTGGAAAATTATTTTCGATTCAGAGACCCTAAAAGCTTTAGTTCAAGTCCAAGTGTGGTTCGAGGATTGAGGACTAAGAATAGAGAGAGACAATGAAACTAGAGTTTACAAAATTACTGTCTAATGTTTCGGATGTTATAAGAACTTTTCCCTTTTGACGATTTCAAAATGTGTCTTTTAAAGTTGCTTTCTGGGTTTCTCATCCTCAGATTTGTATACACAGTGGACCAGAAAAGAACGATACCTACACCGGTACAAATTTCGTACGCTCATACATTTTTAAGTTACTACGATTTCTGAACTTCAATTTACCGAATTAAAAGCCCAGTTTTTAGGGAAAAGATGGGACAATATTGGTTTAAAAAATAGTAGTAACTCAATAGTTTTATAAAAGTAAATAAAAGCAAGCAACAAAATCTCGGTTTAAATGATGTATTGTAAATCGACAGACACCCTGCAATCTAGACTTGATTATAGATTACTTCGATTTGAGTGAGTTGGAGAAATCGGTTTTGAATCGAATATGAAACCACGCTATTAATGACTTAAAAGAACGGATAGAGGAAAAGCTGAAATATTTTACTTGAAAGTTTTTGCACTTGGACAGCGAAAAATATTATCGAATGCACATGGAGGATATATTAAACTTTTTAATTTGTGTTCCGATATTTGGAAAAAATAATTGACAAAAAATAGTCACGACAAGATTTTTGCGGGCCTTCATTTACTATCATTCTAGCTAAGATATTGTATGATAGTTGAGTTAATAATATTTGTTTAAACCTAAAGTGGCTCAAGTTCTCTCTGAAAATTGTTTTTTTTTATGTAGTTAATAAACGTTCAAAATTAATTTACAGATAAAATATGTATGTTTTTTTACGACCCACTATGTGATCTCTGAGTCCATCGTCTATCTTCTGACCTTTTTACTTTTTTTGTGATGGGCTAAAACTAATCTAAAAGCACATTTTCTGGTCCAATTTGACTGAAGTTGCATCTGCATAAGAATTTTCAATAATACCTACTGGAATTTTCAGAATTACAGTTTGGGCAATGGTTATTGGGCATTACAGTTGCTTTCGGAGTTGAAGATCTTCAGGTCGTTTTATAGGTAAAATTTTTAACTTTGCCACCTTTGTAAACATTTACTAAGTTAAAATTAAACTGTACGCGCATTATATGATTCAGCTTAACTGAAGCATTTAGACCACACTTTTTAATGAACTGGAATTTTGAAAATTAGTGTCTAAGCACTCTGAGGTTCAAACTTTCCTGTTGACGAAACCACTGTGTATCTTCGGAAGATGCTTTTTGAGCTGAGGGTCTTCGGGTTCTATTATAGGTAAACTTTATGCATTTTCCACTTTCATAAATATTCTGATTGATCAAAATTAATCTACAAGCGCATTTCTGCTCACACTGTATTTCGTTTCAGGATCCTATTTTAAGTATCTAAGTTACAGCAAAAAAAAATCGAAAAAATGTTGACAATGTTCACAATGTCGACAATGTCGATCGACAATAGTTCCTGTGATACTCTCGGAAGGTAACGTAGTATATGAAATGTAATTACGTATGTACATACATTTCAGCCTTCTAACTTCAATCATTTCCGAGATATCCAAGAATTTTCGAGATTTTAAACGCTTTTTCAAGGGTGGTCATCTTCAATTTAATTATTTTTTTATTGCTGTTATAATATAATGCGAACATTGCTGCATTTAAGATAGTTATGTCAGTTACTTCACAACTCATGGTACTTTCTAAAGTTACCTACCAACCAAAGTTGAATCATGTAGCACCGATCGATATATATATGATTAATTGGACCCATTTGGTCATATACAGTGTTACCGTTTTTCGAGTTTAATTATGATAATTTCGGTTGTGTGAAGAGATACGAAGAAGACTAAATTAGGGCAAAGTTGCGCAATTAGAGGTCTATAAAAATTACGTTTTCAAATTTCCACTCGCTTCAGAAATATTTGTAAAAAAAATCGAAAGCTTGAAAAAAAGTCTTTATTTTTTCTAGCCTTAATTTAAAGAGATAGTAAACAATAATTGACACTGCTTCATAGCCACATTTTGCTCTCTTGACCGTGGCATTTTCAAATTTAAAATCCGACGTTTCGTTTTCATGCAACTTATTTTTTTTAAATACAAAAAGTACGAAAAAATACGATTAAAAAGTTCAGTACTAAACCGAAATCCGTAAGTTCATTTGCACTTAATAATAAAACAATTTTTGGTTTCAAAAAAAGTGTTGTGTCTTGGTCAGGGCAAGCTCATCCGAAACATCAATTTTCTGTCTTAAATCCATAAAATTTCCATCAATTTGACAAAAAATATACTTTTTTAATCATTGAAAACGTCTTCTTTATTGGCTGAGACTAAGATTATACAAAATCATCTAGAATAACTGAAAACTGATATTTTTTCTATTTATTTTAATTTTCTTCTTACTAAACATTTAAAAACGTCAATTTTTGATCCCAAGTTTATAAAAGCTAATCTGCGCTTGTAGAAAAACTAATTTTTTGATCTTGGAAAAAAGAGTTTTACCTTGGTCAATGTCAAAACAGAGAAAATTATTTCCCTTTTTGGATCACAATTAATAACAGTCGTCTTGACTTATCGGAAAATTATCTTTTGGGTGATTAAAGACTTCTTTTCTCTCAAGGCCTAGTTCATCTAAAACAGGCAGTTTTTGGGCTTAAATCGATAAAATGTCCTCCGATTTGACAAAACAACTCAATCTTGAGTATTTGAAATGTCCTATTTATTGGTTAAGATCAATATTTTGAAAAATTTTCTAAAACAACTCTAATTGTAATTTTTTTTTAATCTTCAGTGTTTAAAAGCAAATCGATAAAATTTTCTTCAGTTTAACAAAAATTAATTTTTGAGTAACCAAAAATGTCCTATCTATTGGCAAGGACCAAGATTGTGAAAAATCGTATAAAATAACTGGAAACTGGTACTTTTCTTTTCAATATTTTAATTCAATAGACACTAATTTAGTTTTGAAAAATTTAGCCTGTAGTCTGCCGGGGCCAAAATGATCGTGACCCAACTGTATCAACAAATTTTAACAATCATATTACAAAATCAGCAAACTACAACCTAAAAGTTAATAAAATTATTAATCGTCGCATATCACCGAATGCGGAAGTAAAGAAATTTCGAATCCGATATCATGATGTTTGTATGAAAACGAAACGTCGGATTTTAAGTTTGAAAATACCACGAAGAAAAGAGCAAAAAAGTAGCTATGAAGAAGTGTCAATTATTTTTAATTAACTCTTTAAATTAAGACTAGGAAAAAGATAAAAAAGAAAACTCATATAAAGAAGAAACATCATTCATGAACTGCGGATAGTTCTATGGGTAACCTCACTAACCTATCTGGAAGAAAATGGTCGCAAACAAACCAGAACTACAGGACATATCCAGAACTACAAGGAAAAATATGCCCTTTTTCTAGTCTCTTCTAGTTGATCTCAAAAAAAGTCTCGAAAAATGTATGAAAAATCATACCAAGATTTTGTTAAGTGCTGCATTTTACTGTAAATAACTGGCATATATGATATGGCTGTGTTGGTTTATTTGAGTGAAAGAATTCAGAATATGAAGTCTTCGACGTTATGGGCACACTATTAAGCAATAATAATTGTTTATAGGGACATCGACAACGACGAAGTTCTCGAAAGCCCTGTCTGCCGAAGAAGTCCAGTACTTTTACCAGTGGGAAGATCCAAAGAGTTTTCCAACTGTACCAGATGAAATTTTAATTTAAGTAAAGCCAAGTTTATCCAACTTGTTAGTTTTATTCTTAAGATTTTTCCATAACAAACTAATTAAGTTGGTTACCTAAAATTAGTGTTAACTCCGTCATGAGTTGGAGGCAAGTTTCGTAAATCCCTTGAAATTAGTTGTACTGGCGGTACTGTTATAGAACCTTATTAATAAATATATGACATCAGAGATTACTTCAAATTTATTATTTGAAATCCAACAGAAATAAAGACGTAAGTAACATACTAAACACTTACACAAATAATTCTCTGATTTTTAAAAAATTGTTTTAATATAGAATATGATAAACAGCAAACGTCATGGCACTTAAACCATGGAAAATTAGAAAGCGAATACTAATTGAATGTTTCAGTGTTAACTAGAAAACCATTTATATAATAACAAAGTTGAAAAGTTCTGAGAAAACACATTTTTCCATAACCCGCAACCATGAACCATGATTAGGTAATTTAGCACCATTTAGTATTTTACCTCAGATACTTAGTATAATATGATTAGAAATAAAAAACTATTTTTGAGATTCTACGTAAACCAAATTGTGTAAACAAAACCCATGCCACATTAGGATAAAGCAAGTTTTACAAAGATGCCTAATAAGGTCAACTTGAACATAACCTTGTAAGACCAGAATTATGTCTACATATAGAGTCACATCTTTGAGACATACTTCAACATGATTAAGTAACGAATATTGGACACATAAAATTGTACATTCGTGTCAAGTTTAATTTGTAAATCGAGGAGTGTCGAGTGTTTGATATTACCAAAAGCTTTTAAAAATACCATAAGAAAAGACATTAAATAACAGTTTGCTTTTGTATAAGTTCTCAGACACATCGTTATCATTGAACAATTCAGAAATCTTTAGTTTAATTCTAAACCTAAGTAAATAAACAAAGCAAAAAACTTACCCACAAGCTGCGACCTGGTGGGTTCGTCTTCCTCCGGGTTGCACACGCACTTGCTTCGGCTGGTACCTGTAACATCGGAACCGGTCATATTGACTAAAGACTGCAGATGTAGGTAGTGGGCTACTTGAAAAGAACTACTCGTGGTAGTGAGAGGTTGAAATGAATCAACTATCCTCATATACCTTTCGTTAGGTTGTACGAGGAATTACTACTTAAGTTATGCGCAGTCGTCACATTGCCCCAGACAGAGCATATAAAAAATCTGACTTAAACCGCACACACGTCCGATAATAAGCCTTGTACGAAGATAATGGATAATGTTTTATGAAACAACATGATTGTGTTCAGTCGGATTTGCTGCTGGTTTAGCATGTAAACTGTGTGCTTCGTTGATGTGCGGGGGAGATAAGGTCGATAATTACCGCCTATTTCTGGAAATTTTATAATCACTCCGGCCTACCGCAAAATGTTTGTTGTGGGTTAAGGTTGGCCTTTCTCGTATTCTTATGTGTTTACAAGTGTCTAACACGAGAGTAAAGAGAGTGTTTGTTCGTTTAAAAATGTTAACAATTTTATGGTTTAGAAAAGTAATGGAGGATGGAGGAAAAGTTTTCGAGTCATATTCTTAGAAACAGTAGTAAAAGTTTATATAGCATCTATACCTTCAAAAAGGACCCAGGTTATAAAGGAATTTATCAGCAGTGTTGTATCTTTTATGGTCTCCTATTAGCATAAACATCCCTTATATAAACATTTTGCCGTTAAAAAAAAACAGTACCAGACGTCCTTATAATAGTATATTATTCAGCGAGCATGTAATGATAGCGACCACTCACGAGGATGATGTTTAGGTTAGGCGTAACCCATCCAAGTAATCTGTCTATTGCATGCGTGTAGCAGCATACTTTTTCAACATGATTTTTTTTGTGAGATTTGTTATAAATTATTTTTGTTTTATCTATTTTATTAAAATAACAAGTATTCTTATACATTACTTATAAAACTGCTTTATTTTTATTTAAGACAAGCTTTTTTTATTTAATGGTTTGGTTATTAAATGTTAGCTTTTAGTTTTCAGTTAGCTGTTAGCTAGTAAAGTTAAATTAACACAAGTAAGTTATTTAGTTGCTGTACAATAACGAAAATCTGATGGAATATACAAGTTGTTTCATGAGGAAAGAAACGGGCCTCATTTCAACCATTTATTCTACATTTTAAAGTAATCCTAGTTTTTATGTAAATAACCAAAGATGTAAATAACAGGCAAAAATGCCTTGTAACAATTTATGGAGTATTCAAGGTTAATTTAAAAAATACAAATAAAAAAAAGTGATACGCTATTGCTGTCACATTTTTTTTTGCATTTTCTGTTTAATTATAAAAGAAAAATTATTGTTTTTTTAAAATTTTTGCATCGTCTCCGAGCAGTTAACTAAAACTATTTTGATGTATTGATTGATATGTCACACCATCGAGTGATGGTACTGTGTGATGAGCAGGCAAACTTCCCTTTCCGAGTAAAAAAGTTGTACTTTTCGCTCTTAATACATAAGTAACTATTTTCTACAAACGTTCAATAATGACGCATTTTACGCTTTCATTAGACAAAAGAAACCCTAACCTTTTTTAGGAATCAGAATGTGAGTTTACTTTTACGCGCGTAAGCAATAAAGCAAGCGAAAATAGTTATTTTCCTAACAAGTGCGGAAAGTGATACTTTTTCGCATGCGACTGCAGTCCGCTACGCGTCGTTCGGTCATGAAGTCGAGTGCGGAAATAGTTATTTATGTATTAAGAGCGAAAAGTGCAACTTTTTTGCTCGGAGAGTGAAGTTTGCCGCTCGACGCGAAGCGGAGATCGGCAATCACTCGAGAGCAAAAAAGTTACTTTTTGCTCGTGATGCATACAACGTTTTTTCTGCAAATGATATATTTCAAATAATGTGAATCACAACTGAGCATAACTGAAGACACAATCGGAAAATTTAAATCAAAGTGACAATGACGAGCGAAAGTGAACAAAGCGAAAAAATCTTTTTCTACGAGCGTTCTTAATATATCACTTTCCCGCACGCATTTTGTTTTTGAAAGCGTCACTTTCCCGCACGGCGTGCGTGAAAGTAAACTTGGCGTGCGGGAAAGTAAATATTTAAAGATTGACTGATTTATAATATAATTTAGACTTTATAGTCTGTCTATCTAGATAGGTGCACCTGCCTTACAGCCGTGCCAAACATTTTTATCTGTTTTAAGGAACTACTATGCTTGCCTCTACTGATTTTTGATACAAAATATACCCATAATATACGTACTTTTTATTCCAATGTCACCCGTTAATGCCTGAAACATTACGTCACACCAACAATCACACCAAGTTTTTGTCATAACAACCAATTGATTGTTGATTAATTCAGCTGTCATACTGTTGACAAAGATAAAGTTGTTTATGTATTGTATGTTTATTGCTTGTCTTTGTTACAATGAATTGGCTCGTAGAAAAAATAGTGTTCCTAACTCGTGCGGAAAGCGTCTTTCCCGCACTCGTCTGCTGCCCGAACTCCGCTTGGCGTCGTTCGGGCATCGGCAGACAGCGTGCGTATCACTTTCCGCACTAGTTAGGAAAATAACTATTTTCTACAAACGTCAAATAATGACGCATTTTACGCTTTCATTAGACAAACGAAAACCTAACCATTTTTGAGGATCAGAATGTGAGTTTACTTTTCCGCGCGTTGCCCAGGACAGCAAGCGAAAAAGATTTTATCGCTTGCTGTCAATAGCAACTACCACCACTCAACCAAATATTTAAAACGTCATTGTCACTTTGATTTAAGTTTTCAGATTGTGTCTTCATTCAAATTTCAGATTATTTGGAATTTATTGTTTGTAGAAAAAACGTTGTATGCATTACGAGCACAAAGTAACTTTTTTGCTCTCGAGTGATTGCCGCTCTCCGCTTCGCGTCGAGCGGCAAACTTCACTCTCCGAGCAAAAAAGTTGTACTTTTTGCTCTTAATACATAAATAACTATTATCGCTTGTTGTCCTGGGCAACGCGCGGAAAAGTAAACTCACATTCTGATCCTCAAAAAAGTTTAGGTTTTTGTTTGTCTAATGAAAGCGTAAAATGTGTTCTTACTTGACGTTTCTAGAAAATAGTAGATTATGTCACTAGGAGTAAAAGTGGGTCTTTTCTTGCTGAGCCCAGAGATTGACGGCCGAAGCGAAGCTGAGGCCTGCAACTGGGCGAAGCACAAAAAGACCTTTTACTCCGAGTAACATATACTATTTTTTTTTCAAGCATGCAAGAAATAAGAAATCTATTTAAAAGTTGTTCAGTTTTGCAATTTTCTCTCATCCTCTTTAAGCGGGTCTAGGTACTTACCCAATTAGTGGTGTATATTATTTGTAAAATACATAGAATATGTTAGAATGGTGGTTTTCAATGTTCAATGGTTTTAATGTATTAAATAATAACGAATGATTATGGTAAACTAAGAATTTGTAGCATTATTTTCAATACTAAATTATTAAATGTCACATTGACAGATAAATATGATGACGCGCATGACATTTAACAGACGAATTCAGAATTCGAGAACCTAGGCGATTTCGACTAATAACGGTTTCGGATGGTGCTCTTGAGTGCTCTGAGAGTATTCCTGTCCTTTGTTTTTTCAACAAGAATGTAAAGATGGCAAAACACTCAGATCGGTTTATCTGGTGTCATCTATTATTAAAATAATTTTGGTGAATGAAAATCGTTTATATATGCGCCACCATGATACTAGCGGTGACTTTTGACTTTACTTTTACTGCCTAGGACTTTTTTGCTACTTTTTTGGTCTCAGGATTTGAAAGTTCACTTTAGGTGTGCGTATGGAGAAAACAAATGACGTACTTTTAGTCCGCTTGAAAAAAAAGATACTTTTTCTACGAGCGTGCTTATTATGTCACTTTCCCGCACGCATTTTGTTTTCGAAAGCTTTCTTTCCCGCACGGCGTGCGTGAAAGTAAATTTGGCGTGCGGGAAAGTAAATATTTAAGGAATGACTGATTTATAATATAATTTAGATTGCATGGTCTGTCTATCTGTAAAGCGTTCCATAAAGTTTTTCCAAATACTATTTTTTGAATGACCCCTATATAATTTTTGAACTGTGTCAATGTTAATGGTTATGTTATAAAAACCGTAAAGGAGAGATTCCGCCAAAAACGCGACATACTAGTTATCCATAAACTGGTTTGCCAAAAATATGATTGACAAGATTGTAACCAGTAAATTAAAAGCAGGTGAAGGTAGATGCCAATAACAACTTCCCTACAAGTTGTTATGACGGTTTAGTGTAGTTTTACTTTAATATCTGCCATCAGTTTGACTTTGAGTTAATCAAATTAATTTCATCGACGTTGCTCGCATTATATTAATAAAAGTTTTTATCAGCTTATACATTTTCTCAAAATCACTCAGTAGCTAGCACATTCAAGAAGAACGGTTTTAATTTCTCTGCCAAACTACCCCTTGGAAAGAAGCCTAGTATTCTGAGGCAGAGCGTTGTTCCTGGCCAAATTTTGACGGCGGTATGAATTCATTTTATGTGCACCTTGTTTCATAGCATGAGTATACCATATTCCATTATTTTCTGCATCTTACATTGCCATGGAATTTACCCTGTATAACATCGATGGCAATTGTCGTTTACTTGTCGTCAAAGCAGATACGGTAAATACAGAATTGGAAGGTGATAACTAAAATCGGCAATTTGAAAGCTGGCCAATGAGATCGCTTGACATGTTTTTTTTAACCAATAGAGTCAAACTAATTAATAAATGATATTTTTAGTCGCAATTGTCTCCAATTAGCTTTAAGATTTTGTCAAATTGAATTTGCGTCGTTGTCAGTTTTCAATACGTGTATCAACATTTTAAGTGGATTAAAGAGTATCAGAATTCTAAAATGCCCAAAGTAATCGACAAGAAAATTCGAGAATTTATAAAAAAAGAGCTTTCCAAAAAAAGATTTGCAGTATTATAGCTGTAGGATCTATTTGAGGACTGGAAATGCTACTGAATGTCTTCATTCATGAGCTGTTAATGGTTTAAGTATAAAAGTATTATGTACTATAGTTAATTGCTTTTTGTAGTTTTACTTAATATAGGATAGAGAAATACAACAATAATAATTTTATTAACCAGGATATGCAAAGCAAAATAACCTAGGTAGATACCAGCACCCCCGACCCCCGAAAACGTCTACACGACAGTACTATAATTCACATGTCAGTTAACTCCGCTCCTCGGCCCTTGCACAAATCCACTTTCCAGCTGCCAACTATTGAAGGGCTGAACGTCAGGCGTGAAACCTCGAGACGCAAACATTACAAAAAGTGCGCCAGGCGAAAAGGAAAATCATAGAAGAAGACATTTTGAGTAGCAGTAGACGCTCATCCAGAAAACCTAAAGGTCTCCTGACCCGCGATGATTAGCTGCAAAGCGATTCACGTCTAGAAGATTTCCTGGAATAGAAAGCTACTAACACTATTACCAAAAAGCCATTCAAATTGTGTAGGGGGGGTGCAAAGAAGCGCTTTCATACACGATCTGTAAGGAAATTACTTATTACCAGGTATTCATGAATTATTTTGTAAAAGCCTAATTTTTCATATACGAGTACATATTTCGCTTGGGTTTACAAAAGAGATCATGATGTTCACTCAGTGCCACTGCGCTTTTATATACCTACTAGAACCTCAGTTCTGTAAATAACAAATTGTATAGGAGCACTCCAAGTACTCCACCAAGAACTACTCTACCAAATGTGATAAAGATCGTGCATATTCTGGTTGCTTGGTAAAGATAAAAATATTTAGTAGCACTTTCAGTTTAAGATAAACAAAGAAAATTATTGAATCTAATTTATTAAATAGATGAGTTTTCAATATACTTTTACATGTACTTTATTTTTAGGTGAGTACCTACTAGAACTGTACAAAACATTATATAAGAATACGCCCTCGACAAGGATGAAGCAGACCATGTGTCACCAGTAATGGAAAGACGTAAAAAAAAGTTCTACACTTTTTACTTTTTACAGAATAAATTATTGTAGTTTCTTTATTTTTTCCTCAGAATGTTACTGTTAAACATAATATAGCTATAGCTTATTATTTTTTATTATTTATATTATGTAAATAATGTTATAACATCAAGGTAAATTGTAAAACTGTAAAATTTCACTTTTTTTTGGAACGCTCAATATATGTAAAAAGAAATAGGCTCACGAATTTTAATACCTTAGTATATAGCTTTGGTCTAGTAGGTAGCATAGGTATGATGATGAATGACAATAAGCTTAGAGTTTTGGAATTGAATGAAAAGTAGCGAAAAGTGAAGAAAAGTCTGTTATATCCATTTATTGCTAATAACCGTCAAAGTTCAATAATTAAATTAACCAATAAAACCACATAGAGAGTCGCGAGACTTAAGAACTATGAATAAATTAGTTGCCTTAAAACCTGGAATAATTGGTAGAGTCTGGCATTTATGTGTTTCTATCTATTTGTTTAAGTGTAAACAATATCCATAACCTTAAACCCATTTATCAATCACTGTCAGTGTCCGTTATATATACTGGGTGAAATATGTCAAATTTCCAAGGCTAACGAGATGCAGAAAAAACTGGAACATATTATATGTGCCTTCCTTTTTGTAGATGTCTATAGTGAAGAAATGTTAACGTTTTGTAAAAGAGCTCATATACAGTGAGTAGATAACTGCAAAGATACTTTTAATAGAAAGATTTTAGGGTTCCAGGAAAAAGAGCTATTTACATAAGACCTTTTAGTGGTTCAGTATGTTTTAAACAACAAACCTTCTCTTAATATATATTATGTTGCAAAGGGGGAGCTAAACTCGATGTCCCAGCTCTAGTATAAAAAAATTTGTTGTCCTAAGAAGTACTAAGAACTATTACATTTGGTAAGTTCTGGCAACAACACGTTTTGTAATGGCAGCATTTTATAGCCTTTAAATTATGTCAATGTAATCAATAAAACTGACACAGTTCAAATATTATACGGAGGGCAATCTGTCAAATTTCCATGACCTACTTTTCCGAAAAATATAATGAAAAGCTTTATAAATAGGTGCATCTGCCTTACAGCCGTGCCAAACATTTTTATCTGTTTTAAGGAACTATTATGCTTGCCTTTATTCATTTTTGATACAAAATATACCTATAATATACGTACTTGTTATTCCAATGTCACCAGTTTATGCCTGAAACATTACGTCACGCCAACAATCACACCAAGTTTTTGTCATAACAACCAATTGATTGTTGATTAATTCAGCTTTCATACTGTTGACAAAGATAACGTTCTATCATAAGGCTGATTATCTGTTTTTTTACTTGGGCTCGTAGAAAAAATATTGTTCATAACTCGTGCGGAAGGTGTCTTTTCCGCTCTCGTCAGCTGCAAAAAACTCCGCTTCGCGTCGTTTAGGCATCGGCAGACAGCGTGCGGGAAAGTATCACGTTCCGCACTAGTTAGGAAAATAACTATACCGCAAGTGTTAGGAACAATATTTTTTACTTCATAGTGTATAATTTAGAACAGTTTTACGTACTTGATTTTAATCCGGTAAATAGTACCCGTACCGGTACAGGATACCTTAATGAAACTTTGTGTCAAATTGGCGGTTTTGTCAAAAATATATTCACCGCGCATAATAGTTATTTACGTTATAAGTCCGGTAAATATAGTTTTACAGTAGGAGAAAGATGTTTCCGGACGAGGCGCTAGCCGAGTCTGGAAGTTCGAAACGACTACTGTAACACCTTACCGGACGTATGATGTACAACATTTTACTTCATACTTTTATATATATTAAAAACAGGAAAAAAATAATTTTTTGCGGGCGAATATATTTTTGACAAATCCACCAATTTGACAAATAGTTTCATTACGGTATACTGTACCCGTACCGGTGCAGGTACCGGTACAGGTTACCACGGATACAATGTATTTATAGAAGATGTGCCGGTACTCAATACTGTAAAATTTCTTTACGATATCGAATCCTGTCAAAAGCTCTTTACAGGATTAAAATCAAGTACATAAAAGTGTTCTAAATGATACAGTATGAAGTAAAATTATTTTCCTGTTTTGAAGTATGAAGTAAAATGTTGTACATCATACGTCCGGTGACGTGTTACAGTAGTCGTTTCGAAATTCCAATTCGGAAACATCTTACTTCTACTGTAAAACTATATTTACCGGACTTATAACGTAAATAACTATTCTATGAGTAAGGACGACTTTATCACTAAAATTTCAATATTATCACTAATTATCACTAAAACTTCAGATTGAAGTTATAGCACCAGACATGGCGTTGTTTATCTGTCAGGTAAACAATGCAATGTACGTCATATCTGGTATTTTAACTTCAAATTGAAGTTTTACTGATAAATTGTAAAAGTCGTGAAACCCTGTCAATATATTAGGTATTTGTTGCCTCAGCTGCGCGATGAATGATGTTTGCTTACTTTTATCGCCCATAGCAATAATTAATGAAATCAACCTTTTCATTTAAAAAATGTTGAGATCGATATCCCGCCTTTTTTGCAAAACTAAAATTAAAGCTGCAGTACAGGTATAAGTAAAATGGTATACCAGGCACCTAATGCCACCATTCTTGACAACTATAAATCATGGTAGTTTTACTGGTTCTTATTACGTTTTTCCATACCAACCATAGTTACTAAGGTTATTTAAGGCAAAATAGCAGCCACCAGAGGTTTTTTACTTTTCCGTACTTTCCCCGGAAAAGTACAAATTTCCGCACTCAAATGCCTGCGGAAATAATTATTTTCCTAACAAGTGCGCAAAGTAACACTTTCGCGCAAGAATTAGGAACAACATTTTTTCTACAACCGTATAAAAGTCTACCTTCCATTAATATGGGACATATTTAACGATTTTATAAATGATTAAGCTTCACAGTTCTTTTCTGCTGCCCCTGTACTGAAGGCGTGCGCGAAAGCCTTTTTCTAACGTGTCCTATGGCAACCAGTAACTTTTTTTACGCTGCTATGGGCGAAGTGCGAAAAAGATAACCGTGAAAATATGTCAGTTTGCATACTGTCAGTAATGCGCGAACCGTGTCATATTTTGACGGTTGTAGAAAAAGTAATATTTTGGCGCACGCGAATAAAATAGTATATTATTAAACGAGCTTTTTATGAAAGCCATTATTCCCTTAGGGGGACGTTTGCGTCACGAGCCGTAGGCGAGGGGCGCAAGTCTCCCGTGGGAATAATCGCCATAAAAAGCGAGTATAATACTATACTTTGTCCACGGCCATTATCTTATAATAATTACAAATTATAAAATCTGTAGGTAGTGTAAATAAAAATATTGAAATGTCAAAGTGACACTCGCGTTTGACCGCAAAACCGGTGCCACCAGAGCATTTTTTATGCTGCGGCGCTTGATATTGCGTTGTCGCCTACTCCTACTGGTTGCCAAGGCAACATATATAACTTAAATGGCCAGCGGGAATAATATCATTATTTCCGCTGTTTCAACTCATATATCCCTCTGACGCTATATGAGCCCTATTTAACTTTTGTCAACAAGCTGATTATCAGTATATTATGAAGTGGTCGTGGACAAATAGTATATTATACAACAAGCATTTAATGAGAGTCGTTATTCTCGAGGGTAACGTTTGAGCCCACGAGCGAAGCGAGTGGCACAAGTTGCCCGAGAGAATAACGCTCATTAAATGCGCGTTGAATACTATACTTTATCCATGACCAAGATTCTGGGTTTTCTCAAATATGATAGGTTATAGGTGCCACAAAGATAATTTACAATTTTAAAACCACGACCACGACTGGTTTCGCTATTCAATGGCGCGACGTTTGATGCGTCTTGTCGATAGATGACGGTCTAGTCACCCGCGCATGTCACGCATGTTCATTTCAATGCTACGAGGGTGGACGGTAAATTACTTCATTTTATGGCCTATTTTAAGTATTTTTCAGTTAAAAGTACATATTTTAGTGAAAAAGAGACACTGTAACCTACATTTGCCTCAATACATCCTAATAGAAGGATAATTATTTGAATGAACCAGTGGTAACTACCGATTTCATGTTTAAGGCAGTTTACTTTTTGAGTTGTCAGTTGCCTACGACATGTCTCGTTTCCATGACAACTCATTATTCACTTGTGAATAATCTTCATTATTCACAAGTGAATAATGATTATCGTTAGTCTTGAGAATGTACAAGAATAATGTGATTATTATAGTATGGTCGTGGATAAAAGATTTTATTGCTTGCTGTCAATAGCAACTACCACCACTCAATCAAATATTTAAAACGTCATTGTCAGTTTGATTTAAATTTTCAGATTGTGTCTTCAGTTATGCTCAGTTGTGATTCACATTATTTGAAATTGATCGTTTGCAGATAAAACGTTGTATGCATTACGAGCAAAAAGTAACTTTTTTGCTCTCGAGTGATTGCCGCTCTCCGCAGTGGTACTTTTCGCTCTTAATACATAAATAACTATTTTGTACTCGATCTCTATTGTCTGAGCCACCAAAATAAGGTGGCTCAGATAATTGGTGAACTTTTTGACCCTTCGATGGTTCAGGTTCTTTTTTATTTTTATGAACGCCCTTATAATTTTGAGCACATGTAGATACAAAAAAATCTTGGATGAAACATTTGTAGGAAAAATATAAAAATAAGTGTGTTTAGCAAACATTATCCATTTAAACTCATGATTTATACGAATTAATTGAAACGGGAACCATATACAGATGGAGGATAAAATATACAACAATACAATTCATTAAACTAGTGATCATTGGCGCAAACCTACCCTAACCGAAATTACAAAAGTGCTCACTATCAACTTTCAGATAAAAAACCTTTGCGCCAGTGGTCGTAAGTTTACGTGTAGAATCTTAACTTTTCGGATTTTCCTTTGTTAGACTATAATAGGGCCTTAGTCAGGTTAGTACAGTTATGTCTTTCCTTTGTTTGGGTCAGTTCCGTTATGTTTTTCCTTCGTTTAGGTTAGTTCAGTTGTTTTACATTTGGTAAGGTTAGTTCAGGTTTAGGATCGTTTAGTTATGAGACTTTAGCAAGCACTTGCGGCCTTATAACAATCAGCATGGGCAACCAGCCGGGGTAATGGGTAAGCAAGTGTGTGTGACACATTTTGAACATTTGTGGTCAAACAAATATTCGGCAAGTTACGGAATGCTCATCTGGAGTTGAACTAAAAGAAGTGCAGCCTGTTCCAGAAGCAAGTCGGGTAGTTGGGTATACCATCTCACATCAAGGCATTAAAGCCAATCAGAGCCAAAATCTGCCATTAAGGATGGGCCAGTTAATAAATATAAATAATACATTCATTTTATAATAGAAATTTGTTGACAAGTTTAAAACTTTTTTTCTACGACTGCCTCGAAAATGAACAAATGCGCATTACTAACTACCGTTGAAAATCGCGTATTGCAAACTGCGTCCGCAAAGTGCACATTGCGCACGCTCTCATACAGAAGCGTATGCAAAGTCCATTTTGCACACGCTTCTGATTGCTTTGCACACGCCTTGCATATATTTTATAATACGATGATGATCATTTATGAAGCAAAATCGCAGTCATAGAAAAATTATAGTGTGCAACACGTACGAAAATCACTCTTTAAACTCTTGTAACGTTGTATCACTCGCCTAGGGCTGGTGTCCAAACCGTCACTCTCGTGTGAAAAGTGCAGTTTTCGACACCAGTTGCTCAATATACTATTAAATTTTCGTAGCATCTTACTTTCCCAACCAGCTGTTAAAAGCAAAAATTCTGAGAGTAAGACTTTTCCAGCCTTGTTGTGCGGTAAGTTGTTTTTTTTTTCAAGCGGTCTAAAAGTACGTTATTTACTATCCCTATACAGGCACTTGAGGTGCGCTTTCTAATTCACAGGCAAAAAAAGTAACAGAACAGATTCTAGGAGTAAATTAATTTCCAAATTCATCGTTGTTGTCATGGTGGCGCGGTTATGAACAATTTTCATTCTTCAAGACTATTTGAGCACTAGATGGCACGAGATAGACCAGTCTGAGTGTACCTGTTACCATCTTTAAATTCTTATTGGGGAAACAAAGGATGAGAATACTCGCAGAGCGCTCTAGAGCGGCCACCCGAAACCGTTGTTTTATAGTCGAAATCGTATATCTTCTCGGATTTTCGGTTCGTCTGTTAAATGTCATGCGCGTCATCATGTTTATTTGCCATTGTGATTGTTATCAATTTAGTATTGATAATGGTGCTATATATTTTTATTTTACCATTATTTACCTAGACCTAAACCACCTAAACCATTGGTTATGATTTAGTACCATTATAACAATTGAACACTGAAAACCACCGTTCTAAAACGTTCTTATTTTACAAATAAATACACAACTAATTGGGTAAGTACCTAGACTCTCCTAAAGCAACGAATGCAAGTAAATTACAAAACTAAATCACAATAGACATCCTATTTCCTGCATGTTTGAAAATAAAAGTGTATGTTACTCGGAACAAAAGGCCTGAGCTTAGCACAGAAAGACTCACTTCTACTCCTAATGACATAATCTACTATTTTGTTCTCTCGTTCTAGTTTTTGTTCTTTTTTTTAAATCGGCATTTCTTTTTTACCTATATTGCGTATAATATTTTACTTGCTAAACTTCACTGTGATATCACCCTATGTTATTTGTTTATTTATTTAATTATTTCGTTGTAGTGACTACCGATGAAGGTTCAAAGCACAGTACCAAAACATCAATATAAATAAAGCTAAGAATAAAAAAATGCTTTGTTTTTCTCTTTTTCAGCTCAGAAATAACCCTATACTTAAACCTAATTTTTTCATTATATTCAGGGTCTCTCCTTACATTCAGAGTTATTGGACCTTAGTATAAGTTGGCTTAAGGTTCCTGAGTCCGTTAACCAATGCATCAACAATTTTTTACTTAAGTAAGTGTGTGTGGAACTAATAAGAACGCCCAAATAAGCTTTTTATATCAAATTACTGTCATATTATAAAGACAATCATACCAAACTTATTTCATAGAATTCCATGGTAAAAAAACTGTTTGCTGTGCTAATATAATAAAGGATGTTTGCTTCACATCTCACATTTTTTAATCGTCATCACGAATATAATTTATTAATCCCGACTTGTCTTTCGAAAATGGAATTTCTACGCACAATGATATTTTTGACATAGGTAATTAGAAAATATTTACGGTTAATCAACTCGAATTTATTACCTAGTTTAAATATGACAATCAAGTTTTTACCTAAATACTAAAAGCACTTAAAGCTTAACTTATTCTTGAAAACGGGTGCAGTACCAACATTTCTAAAATCGCTATATTAGTTATCTTTAAAAAAAATTCTAATATATAATGTCTTTTAGGTATTGAAAATGATTCTAAAAAATCGCATGACGATATTTTAAACAATCAATTGAAATGGCGATTTCGGTTAATCTAAGAAACCGCATTTTTTCGGAAGCGTTATTACTTTTCTGCACATGTGTGATACATCACTGGAAAGGTAATTTTGTCTCTATTTTGGTGCTATAAAAATCCAATATAGCCCACACATGAAAAATTAAAGAAGACGGTCAGTATGACGTAAAAAAATCTTTACTATTATGCCAAAGGCCATCACAAGAAACGTCAGAATCTAGAAGTTTCAACAAAATAAGATTGGTTGTTTTCACGGCAGAATTTTTTATTCTTACATACTTTCACACTGTGCTCTCACTCTCTTCGAGATATTTCAGAAACCGCGACAGATAGATCTAGTTTCAACGTGGCCTCTTAATGGACATTAAAATGTACAACTTTCTGCTAATTTAACCCACCCTGTAAATTTAACCCACCCAAAATTGACCACCCTGTATATTTCTAATAGAACAGGGCGCAAGCTGGGTTTCTAACATGGGTAAAACCCTATGACTGACCTTAAAAAGTAACTCACTGAACATACCTTTAACTGAAGTTCCTAATCAAATCTCAAATTACTTTTGTCGAACCGGTACTTCAGTACTTTTTAATCTGGATAATCAATCAATCAAGGAAAAAGGTGGTGAATAACCTTTGATTTTCTAAACGTACAACGAAATCCATGTTAATACTTGTAGTACCTAATGTTAATACTCTCTGTATGTGTGAAATATAATATGTTCTGTTATTAATGCAAACAAGATAATATATATCTATATAAAGGGTGGCCCAACGAAAACTTCCTACGAACGAAGGGTTTTCTGGACTATGATGCAGAAGACACGAAAACGTTCGCACCCGTTAACTTTCACTCTAAGGGGGCATATTTTTTTGATGTAATTATTGTCTTAAGAGGAAACCATGAAGTGGGGGTGACTTCCACCTTAAAAAATTTAAATGGAAAAGGGTATCAAGTTATACATCATTTTGAAGGGCGTTCAATTACCTTTTCAGTGCTGCATCATTTTTAAAATTTGAATGATTTGCTCTCGAGAAAACCGGAACAGGAAACAGAAAAATCGATTTGACATTAAATTAATTTCAATTTATTATTGGTTGAAAATGACCACCACCGACCTCCATACAGTAGTAAAGACATTGTCCAAACTGCATTCGAACATTTTGCAACATTCGTGGAGTTATAAGATTACACTCATTTACAATACGTTGGCGCAAGTCTTCAAGTGAATCCTGTTGTGCAGCATAAATTTTGGACTTCAAATGACCCCATAAAAAAAGTCCAGCGGGGACAAATCCGGAGAACTTGCAGGCCATTCTGTAGGTCCTCTTCTCCCAATCCACCTTTGAGGAAATGTTTCATTTAAAAACTGCCCTAACAGGGGCGGCGTAGTGCGGAGGATCTTTGTTTCACGGTGACGGTCATCGTGTTCGATTATTTCTGTTAAAGCTGGCTCAATGGCGTCTTCCAACAAATTCAAATAGACCTGTCCGCTCAAGTTTCCAGGTAAAAAGAATGGGCCGACAATATAATCTCCGAAAATTCCTATCCAAACGTTTAGCTTTTGTGGATGTTGCGTGTGAATTTCATGAAAAAGTATTGGATTGGTTAACGATCAATAATGGCAATTATGGCGGTTGACCTCACCGTTCAAGAAGAAGGAACACTCATCAGAGAAGGAAATGTTATAATTCTCACATCTCACAAAATTTTAAACGTTTATCGAAATCATTTTCATTTAATTCCTGTACTAATTTAATTTTATAAGGATGGAATTTATGTGCTTTTAATATTCTCTGGATGCTTGTACACCGAACACCTGATGCATTTTATAATTTTCTAATGCTGGTAGCAGCTTCCTTTGCGACGTGTCCCAAAACAGCTATTTTAACTGCTTGTGTTCTTATTGCTAGATGACGAACAATCCTCTTTTTATCAGACTCTGAAGGCTTTCACGGCCGGTCATAATACTATCTAAAGTGTTTTCCGGGCTATAATGCCGTGGTCCAATGGAATTGCTTCCTGACGTTTCGTGGTAGAGTGGATGTGTGGTAGCGTAGCCCAACCGCGCTTTTATACATCATCTCCCGTTGTTGCTTCCTGTCGCTCTACATTCCTTGGGCGCACGGCTCTATCGAACTCCTGCTTGCTGTATTCATTCCAACCAAGGCTCTCTCCAGATGCTTCATTTCTCGTTCCAATTCAGCTGGCTCACAAATTCTCTTGGCTCTCACAGACAGAGTTTTTATGACTCCCGTTTTTATATATGTGGACGATGTTATTTGGAGCCATGGAAAGGGCGAACTTCAAAACTTCCTCTTACACCTAAACTCTAATAACCCAAAAATCCAATTCACTATGGAGAGAGAAAAGGAAGGACGCCTACCGTTTTTGGATGTTTTGGTGGCAAGGAGGCCGAATGGAAAGCTTGCACATACCGTGTATAGAAAACCAACACACACTGACCGATACCTCAACAACGGATCAAACCATCATCCAAGACAAAAAAGGGGAGTCATAAAAACTCTGTCTGTGAGAGCCAAGAGAATTTGTGAGCCAGCTGAATTGGAACGAGAAATGAAGCATCTGGAGAGAGCCTTGGTTGGAATGAATACAGCAAGCAAGAGTTCGATAGAGCCGTGCGCCCAAGGAATGTAGAGCGACAGGAAGCAACAACGGGAGATGATGTAGAAAAGCGCGGTTGGGCTACTCTACCATACATCCACAAAGTCACGGACAGGATCGTCAGGCTACTGGAAAAGCACAAGGTTAAGACTGTCTTTAAACCCACTCGTACAATTCAACAGAGCTCCAGCTCTGCTAAAGACCACAGGGAGCCCCTATCAGCACCCGGAGTGTATAGAGTTCCATGCAGCTGTGGCTCTGTATACATTGGCACCACAAAACGCAGTATCAACACGAGGATCACAGAACACAAAAGGAGTTGCAGGCTGGGACAAACGCAAAAGTCAGCAGTAGCAGAGCTCGCTCTCTCAGAAGGTCACAACATCCTTTTTAATTAAGTGGATATCCTACATCAATCACAGCGCTGCTATTCGAGACTAATGAGGGAAGCCATTGAGATCTTTAAACACGAAAACAATTTCAACAGGAAGGAGGAAATTACGTTTCTAAATGCAGACTGGAAGCGAGTTCTGCAACACACGTCGAGCGCGTCGATACCCCGCGCCATTACCCCCACCCCGGCCCCACCACTATGACGCGACGGCGGCGGTACGAATACCACGGAGTGTGCTACAGCCGAATCAGTCATCGTCGGGAAGTAAGGGAGATCACTTCGCCCACTGCCTCATCGCCTTTGATAATATCTAACGCAGTAGTAGACAAAACGTCAGGAAGCAATTCCATTGGACCACGGCATTATAGCCCGGAAAACACTTTAGATAGTAATCCTCTTTTTATTTCCTACACTTCCAGTACCTTGAAATTTGGCAACCAGGTCTCTCTCGTAAGAACGGGATACGTTCCTATCAGGAAATTGTTCATTAAACAAATTACATTCCGTATGAGTGTCGTTAAATTCCTAAGATAACATAAAAACCCATTTTTTCTCTAGAACAGACCATTCAATTCTAAAAAGTTAGGTGGCACTGAAAAAGCAATTGAATGCCCTTTAAAATTATGTATAACTTGACACCCCTTTCCATTTAAGATTTTTAGGGTAAAAGTCACCCCTTTGGCTTTCGGGTCTGGTTGGGCTTCTTGGTCCGGGCGTTTTCGTGTTTTCAACTTCATAAGGCAGAAAACATCGGTGGGAAGTTTTCGTTGGGCCACCCTGTATATATAATATATGATGTCATCTATTTGCGTCAATGTGTTAGGTTGGAACAAAGCACTTAAAAGTGTCAACCGTATTTGAGTTTTGAGTATCTATAAACATAAGAATACCTACAGTATTTACGTGATGAAACATTGATAATGAATGAGTAAGACATAAAAGCAGACTAATTGCAAACAAATATTGAGATTGCTTGATTCATGATAAATAATGTTTTGTTTAAAGAATTTCAGTCCCAGATATTTTTACTACAAATTTATAGTATGTGCTTAGTTAAGTAATAATTAGTAACCTTGGAAGTACCTGGAGCACCTTTTAGTGAGGTTTTGGTTCCAGTTGCATCTGCTGCCACAACACTTGTAGAATTGCCAACATTCGCGTTCTCCTTCTTGGAATGTACTTTAATCGCACGTTTCGGTTCAGATGTATCACCATATCTTGCCCGTTTCGGTACTGGCTCATCGTCGTCAGGACCCCGCCGATTTTCCGACAAATTGACCATGATTTGTACCTCGAATTTATGATTTAATTTCACGAAAGTCTTAACGTTGTACTGAACGTAAATTGCTGGAACAATTTGTTCTATACACTTGCTATTTACCTGCATCTCGTTTTATATATGACAGGTCCATATTTTACCCCAATGATCCTATTATTCAAGATAAACTTTTTAATCTTTGGGTATTAGCTGCAAGTGAGGGGATAGCTGATGGATCTATCATGTTGCCACAAGGGATTAACTAAATAATAAACTGTCTAGTTCAATTAGAGGGGCAAGCCCTTTTAATTGAACAAATTTTTGCGCCAGTAACTACCTAAACTATGTCATGTAGATTTAGTTAATTAAATTAATAGTGGTTGGGAAGGGCGATTTTTATCAGGAGATGAACTGCTCTTCAAGCAACATGCTTATACAACATGAAGAGTAGAATATTGGCATTTGCGGGTTTTAATTATCATTATGCGGGTTTTAATTATCATTATATCATTAGTGTATAGTAATCATTTTTTTTATGTCTAGCAAATTCATTATGTCTAGCATCACACCTTGCCCATCAAAAGCATATGCATTGAATATACCTTTGAGCAGATCTCTAGGACAATTATCTCAATTTTTTAGACCATTCTATGCATCTTCATGGAACATTGTAGGTATAGTAATGAAACGTTCCTAGCGGATGTAGTTTACACCAACAATGCTTGCACCATAAATAAATATATAGCACAATAATGAAACATTATTTACTCAACGAAAACAAAACAATATATGTACAGGGTGGCCTAATTTGGGTGTTTTAAATGGGAAACTCTTAAACTAATAGGAATATAAAATATCAAAAAGTCGATGCCGAGGTAATTTCTCGAATTGAATTCATTGCCGCAAACAGAAATCTGCTATCGTCTTTTGTTTTCTTGCAATTGATGAAAGCTCAATTTTTGCCATTTTCGAAAATACCTTATAATTTTTTTATTAGTCTAGTTTGGTAAAAATGATTTTTACATTATTAAGGCACTTTTTTGAATAGATTCCAATGGTGATTTTTGAATTTTTATAAACTTATTGTTTTTTGAGTTATTACATAAACTTCTATATTTTTAAATACAACCTATAACTTCTTTCTACTTTATTAGAAAGAGATTTTTTTCTCTTTAAAATGACGTATAACATGATAGGTTTTGCTTTGAACTTATATGCTTTTTTGATAAAAACTTCTTTTTGTAGTAGTAGGCCATGACGCGATGACGTTCCGATGCCGATGTCGCGGCCATCTTGTTGGGCAACTTAATAATCTCGTAACTAGCGTAGACAGTTCAATAACGTTCATTAAGTTTTACCCTTGTAAGGACGTAACCGAATACTGTTGAGATTTATACGAAGAGTCGCCTTTAGTTCCAATGTTCGAAAAGTGAACGTTCGAGTAGGCGTTGGAATCCCGACATCAGCCCGGTTGGCCTTAACTGCGCATGCTCGAAATTTATTAAAAGGATTGTGGGTTACTGGGTTCTTTTGTTTACGGTTCCGGCCATTTTGACAATCAAAATTTACGTTTTGCAAATAATTTACAGTAATTTTTAATTTCAGCAAAGTTGGTGTAATAGAATTGGTGTTTTCAATTAGTAAAAAGAATCTTTGTTTAGCAAGAATTGCGCGAGATTCGCTAACGCAACGTGTCAAGTGACGGATTTATTGGATTCTCGTATTTCGAGAAAGCGTCATGCAGGTACACCGCCGGCACCCAGTTTGCCTATTTCTGATCCACTCATTTCTCAATAATCTCAAGTTTTCTTATAATAAAATGATCTACACACACTTCTCCCTGCAGTCTTGTGCTTGCGTAGTACCTAAAGATGTAAGTATCCAGCATCTAGGTATGTGTAAAAATGTGTGAAAGAATGAAACGTAGGGGCAGCATGTGGTTGAGGTAGTTTTTGATATAGCCCCTACAAAAATTCCCCTACAAAAGTGTTCACAGCTCATGACAACCCTGGCCTTGTTGTAAACACTGTAAAGCATACATGGGTCCACAGTAAGGTTAGGGCTTATGTATGCTTTACAACTTTTCTTTTATTAAACAGCTCATAAGTATGGCACTCTCCTTTCATTTTGTTCATCAATTATGCCATTTGCATTTGCCAATTATGATTAGGTAGGGCTATCGGCTATCTTTACCCCTAACTTGAAATGATAAGCACTGGTTGTGGTAGGCTGAAGTTAAAAATTCTCTTTTTTAGGAAGGATTTAGTAAGTCCTACACACTGGAGAGTATATAGAAACTTTGTTTCGAAAAGAAAGAGGATATATTTTAATCAAGTTCCAGCAGATGCTCTATTAGGCCAGTGATCCACTATCCCAGTTAAAAATCTATTTATATCCTATTCATATGGAAGCAAAGTGACTCTCGTCTTGCTAGATAATTATGCTATGGGTACATCCACAGTGCAGTTAAGGTTTGTATAAAGATTTTGATATTTACATTAAAACTACTAGGACCAGAAATAGGTTACGCCTATGCCATTTTCAATGTGTGCACAATAAGCTCTCCTCTCATTTTTTACTCAGAAGCAAGTAGCTGGTTTGGCAATTTATGCTGCATTAGCTTTTGTGCATACTTATGTCTATGTCAGCTACCTTACCAGAAATGTATTTATGAAGGTTTACGGGTGCACTATTTACTAAGAGGCATATTAGAAGGCATACTTTAAGTTCAGAAACCTGTTACTGTTAAGGTACCAAATTAATTATTTTTTTTTAGTGAAATATGAGGGTAAATAATTACATATTGTGTAAACCCTGTTTTTTCTCTCTTTTTTTGTTTTAGGGTTTCAGAATAGCCTTGAGAAGAGGTTTTGTTTTGTGGAAATGAGATGTGGCAGAGTTTTTTCCTCAGTTAGGCACATCTACACTGGCTAACAAAAAGTAAACTTTTTCAAAAATTTTATGATTAGGTGCAAGCGATATTGAATTCTTGGGAAGCCATTCCCCAAGATTTTATTTGAAATCTGATAGATAGTGTGCCAAGGCGAGTAGATGCAGTGCTGTAAGTTCATGGTGCAGCAACCAAGTACTAAAAAATACAGATCCACAAACACATCAGATTATTCATCCAAAATTACCATTTAACAAAAAAATGTTTTTTATTATTGTTTCCATATTTTTAATACGCTGTTCATTTTGTTGCTTTAATATTTTTAAGATAATTTTTCTCTGATTATCAGTGACTTTTTATGATATTACAACTATATCTCTAAAGAGTGGACATTCCTTTGTCTGTCAGCCGAGATGATTTTTTTTCAAGGATTTGGAATTATTCAAAGATTCTCGGAAGAAGCTGAAAGTTTTTAAGTTCTTAAAAACAATTTTGTTAAGCTTTAGATTGTTCTAAGCCTTTCCTATTTATTCAAATTAGTATCTTTTAGTGTTTTCAAGGTCCTCATATTAGTCGTGTGGTGTGACATTTACGTGTGACATCTTGTTATAAGCCATTCTTCAGATTAGCCGTACTTCCTGAACATATTCAAATTAAAAATTGCGATTATCGGTTAATTCGCTCTGTTTCTATTAATACAAACAATTTTCGAAGTTCAGTTTCATTCAGTCAGAATTCAGAATGTAAAGATAAAAAATGAGGATTAATGTCAGTTTCGTGGCTCACCCTGTACATCTAAACAAGTAGGCATAGCTCTGGTTCGTAGATGACTACTTCCAATTCCAAATTGTTGTAAAGCTCATTGAATGGGAGATTTGTTTTTCTAATGGTCTTGAAATGTTACACTTTTAGAAAAACCATTTTTTTTTAAACTAATGAAGATATAAATAAGAACAGAAAAAGGTCCCGAGGTATCATTAATAGCTGCAATAATCAGGCAGCGGAATTCCAAAATCATCCACACATTTTGTTTCACATCACCTGATTTTGGAAATTCGATTATCACTTCGATATTTGAAAAAATTTTACTTTCTGTTCGCCACTGTAGATGTGTCTAACTTTATAGCCATTATGCCTATACATCTAGCTTGCCCTGTGCATAGTCTTTATATTCCATATGAAATGTTTAGCAAAATTTTATTATGGGGCAAATTGGAGCCCCAGTGTTAAATGATACCTCTTTTATAGAAAAACTGCATATCTATAGAACCAGACAAAATATCAAAAAAACACCAAACATGTCCCGAGGTATGCTGCATCTCCACATACTCCCGTAGCAGAAAATGTTCTGAATTTTTTTTCCGAAAATTATCTGCTTAAAAAGCTTTAACAAAAATGCATCAAGTATTGTTGAACCCTGTATTAGGAAACCTGCAATACATATAACCGAGTAAATAACCACTTAAAGCAGTCTACACATGGATCTTACCAAAATGGCATCTCCAACGAAGATCGGTTGAGTGGCTTTAGAGAGAGGCAGTTTTAAATTTCATTCAAAATTTAGGGTGTATCGTTTCAATTGATTCTTTGTTTAGTTTATAGATTTCTCACGTTGTTAACACTTAACACACTCAATAATTTTTGCTGAGTTGATTCCTGAATGTAGTTCCTATTTTTTGTCTCTTCGTCAAGTCTATCCAAGCTATGGAATGTGTTGCCAGTTTACCAAAAGTCCCTTTTCCACTTGAATGATCCTTTTTTTGCGATTGTCTTACTATATACACATATTCTGCTCACAAACTTATTTTCTTCTGTGTAATAATAATCCTGAAAATTGTGATCAAATACGTATTGGTAAATTATGGATTTGCAATACGCTTCATTAATAAAAAATTACGGTTTTGTATTTCACATATTTTATACTTTATTTTCAGTATGATGAAAAAAAAAGTAAAATGTTTAAGTACAAAGATAACGTGCGTTCATTAAAAAAAACCTCAAGCAGGCCATGGCATTAGATCAGTAAGTCTGAGATGGCTTCAAAAAAACAATTGAAAATCGGAAATGTCATAAAATGTTCAGATTTTTAATATGTTTTATAAACTTATCTTAGACATGAGTTTTAATTCCAAGGCTTTAATTCCAAACACAGTATTAAATTTTATATAGCCTTAAACTAACCTAAACTTTATATACATTTATATTCAGTGTAAATTTGAGGCCACAACCATGTTGCAGTTGAACCAAATAAGTTAAACATTTACTTCATTGGCATAGATGAAATTAGTAATTCCTCCCTATTATATATGCCTTCTACTGCTTACTCCTTCTGCTGAAAAGTAAGCAGAGGATCGAAAAATTAATAGGGAGCATATGACTTAATCAATTAATAGGCATTCAGTGATCACCTTATTATATTAATTATCATTAAGCAGTCTTTTGATGAAATGTGCTCAAAACAATTAATTTTTATATTAAATTGAGAATTTTATTCGCCAATTCAATTGTTACATATTCAACACTAGAAAAATATATCGGTGTTGTTTCATTTGTTACAGGGTTGATAAACCTTGGTGTAAGTGAAGGAGAAAGAAAGTCTGTCATACTGGCTTCCAATTTCCTGGGGAAATTCTATCGGAAGTAGTGTAGTTTCCATCCTGTATTGAAACCCACAGTTTAAATTTGAAAATGAATGAAGACAAGTGCGTAAAAAAGGTCGCGCCACTTCTGCATGCTGAAGAATTGTCATTCTATGACGTCTATAAAACTCTTGGGCACCACTAGTCTATAAAAAGATATCTTCAATTGAGTAATAGTCAATGAAACAATACAACTATTTTACGGTAATCTGAAAAACAAAAAATATGGATTTCTTCATTCAGAGGTTTAGGAAAAATATGTTGAAGATATGTGATATTAAGGGGTTTGAAATGTTAGGTAAATTAAAAACACATAATTTATATATGCCATGTTTATTTGTGCACCAAAATCAAAATAAACGACAATGATTTTTTACTTATTTTACTTTAAAAAATGTATAAGTTATATATTCAACGTATAGGTTATTGTAGTGTTATCTACAGTGTATTTGAGAAAGCAATTTTCAATAATTCAGAAGGATCCTTCGATTAAGTTTTATTTCTTTGTAAAGCTATTAAAGTAAAATAAGGCGATTACATTTATTATTAGTTGAAACTGTTTAAAAACATACAAGGTTCAAAAAATATGTAAGGTTAATTTGTTATTATTTATTTTTTTATGTGTTAGTTATTAAAAGTCTTGATAAGTATATAAGAATTATAAAACTCATACCTAAATAAAAATAAATTTAAAACCAAAGAGCAAAATTATTTTTTAACATCCTGTATTCAATAACTGATTTTGAGAATTTTTTTAAAATTATCTATGTTTTAACAATCTGTGCTATAAGGTAGAGCTAACATGATAATTATTTTCTATAAATTATCATTGTCATATTATATAATAAAAAAATCTTTCCAGTAGATGATCTATGGATTCATTAGATAGAAGTTCCTTTTTCCTGAGAAGTATTAGAAGAGATCTCAAAGATTTTATTCGAGTCTTGAAAAAGTTCATACCAGGTAGGAAATTATATACAAGGTCGGAGTCGGGCAATAGGGACTGATAGTTTCCGAAGTCTTGTGATAAAGATACCACTCAGGATGTCATCAAAAGTTGTGGAAAAAAGTTATACCGTTTGGACAAGATGCAGGCAGCATGGGCTTGCTGTAATGTATATTTTGCTTCACATTGTTTTTCCAAAGTTTGTCAAAAATGTAACATTTATAAAATCCTTTCAGTTTTGTAAAGATAAAATTCAAAGTTGAAGTGCCAAATTGCCAAATGATGGATGCTCTCTCTGAAGGACACTTGGTGTTGCCCAAACTCCATGGTGTTATTTTTCGATATTTTCTAGTATCCTATCATCCTGTAGGTTGTGGATATACCTAAATGTTCTGTACACATTCAGTGCTATTGAACCTTTAATTGATACATAGAAGAAAAATATTGTAAGCATGACATGCTTTATAGGGTCTACAGAACAAATTACTGTGTGCTGTTTTACTTAGGAATGAGCTTAGGAATAACCTACCTACATTATTATTTAAACATACAACTATTTAAATTGAAAGATAGCTTAATCCTTAGGTAATCATTAAGCACTATTTGTTTAATAATCACATTTTTTGATTAATGTGTAACAAACTATTATCGTATTCTTTCCGAGATTCTTCCCTTCTTAAACGTTATTCCTTATTCTCATGAATAAACCCACCATTTATAGCTAAAAAAAATAAATCAATGTTTTTTTTTCTCTACATATTGTGACACTATTTCTGATCTCTATCTAAATCTCTCATCATGTAAGGCTCGGAAAACCATCAGTACCCAACAGTTAAATTTAACAGGTAGTTTTAAATTTAAAAGAAAAATAAAAATTAGTTTTGAATAACGAATAATTTCTAATTATCTGGACTTAAAATAGTGGGAGCAGCATATTTTCTCAACTTTTTCTTTCCCAGGTCTTCTGCCATAAAGTGCCATTCGCATATGAACAGGCTCCAGATGATGAAGTCAATTTCTCCTGGATGCATAACCCCACAACCAACACAAAAATCTATGCAAGATTTCTTAACCACTGGATCCTATAGAAATCTGAAAAGATTTTTAAAACATGATTAGCTACCTCCAGTTCTATTAAATAACTCTTATGACAAGCTTCAACACTTCTTAAATTATAATCCTCCTCATCATTTCCTGGGTTGGAATCGATTATTGGCCTTATCATGTTCAAAGTTTATGGTAGTTGGTAGTATATTACCTACACCAACAAATATTATTATAATACATTTTGGTATAGGTAAACACAGTCTACAGCATTAATAAAAGTAAATGATTACAAGAAAAGAATATTTGGCTAGCCAGTCTCTGATTCAATAGATAGCTCATAAAACTTTCTGTCTTTGAACAAAGCAAGTTGATTATCTTTAAGTAAAAATAAAAATAGGTAATACTTCATATCATATAAGTAGCTACCTAAATACCTAACTAACTACTTTTCCGATACTCATTCAACTAGATACATATGAGAGAAAATCCCTTTTTCTCTCATATTTATTTATGTTATTAAAATGGACTTTTTAATAAAATGCAAAAATGCTACTGATGTTGCTATAGGACGGCATCTATTTAGTTGTGAAGATTTCTTCCAAAGCCTTTAGTTACACAATATTGCCAATAAAAATGTTATCCCTTAGTTATTCACATACAAATCTACAAGTATAAAAAAAAGTAAATTCATACTACATCTACTCACCCCATCCACTGGAGGTTTTTCGGCATCTCACATTATGCATTGCACATTTATAATTTTGTTCTTCTTGGCATCCACGTTTTTTTTTTATGGATATTTGGGCTTGTTAATAATTGCAAATAAAATAATGTTGAAAGGTTCCGGAATCTTCAAGTTTCAAGTTTAAAGTAATCTTTTAAAAGCACAGAACTTAACAGAACAGCAGAAAAAAAGCAAAATAGTACAGCAATAAACTGAAAGGCTATTGAAGTAATTTAAATTTGAAATTAAAACAACACCAACACAAGCTAAAGCTGCTAAAAGCCAAAATTTACAACCAAAATTGTAGTTTTTAGTGATATTTTTTTATGCTTACGATTTACAGTTTTATAAATTGTACGATGATCAGGAAAAAGGTTCTATACTAACACCAAGCGTTTTTGCATTTTACGTCACGAAAATTATGACGACGTTGATTGGCCGAGAAATTCCTCTAGCCAACATTGATTGGCTCGATGTCGGCCAAAAAGGCGGTATAACTGCCTAGAGGACGCATGCGCATTAGTTAGCAACCGGGCTGATCTTCGGGTTCCAAGCTACATTTTGAGGCCTTGACTACTTCTATATTCAATTGTTTTCTATTTGGACGTAACGAAAAAATGTCATTTCAATCTTTCGAAAAATTCGACATCTAATGGTATTTCTCCATGTGCGGATATGGCGTATAGTGCGGATTCACAGTGTTGCCGCAGTGCACACTGCATTCCATCTTTTTTGATATATGCATCGTTCTACCCGAACCTCTAAAATCATATGGCAAATGTCAAGGATTTCGATATAGTAACTGTCGTTTTTTCCACTTTTTATCCAACTACATATATCAATCACTTTAATGAGAATGCAGAAATTTGGCAACACTTAGGAAGAAACTTCAATTTCAACCAATCAGACCACAGCGCCAAATCCGCAATATACGCCATATCCGCACATGGGGACGTACCATCAGAGTATTATATTCAAAATAATTATATTGCATCTGAGTTTTACTGGAATCGTTTTCCTGAGAGAACAACAATTTTCCCTTTCTGCAACAAGATAGCGGGTGCGCCATCTTGTTGCAGAAAATAGAATGACATTTTTTCGTTACGTCCTTACAAGGGGAAAACTTAATGAACGTTATTGAACTGTCTACGCTAGTTACGAGATTATTAAATTTCTCCAACCGCGAAATATTGACAGTGACAGCTGCACAACAAGATGGCCGCGACATCGGCATCGGAGCGTCATCGCGTCATGGCCTACAACTCCAAAGAGAAGTTTTTATCAAAAAAGCATATAAGTTCAAAGCAAAACCTGTCATGTTATACGTTATTTTAAAGAGAAAAAAAATTCTCTTTCTAACAAAGTAGAAAGATACGAAGGCGTAGAAGGGCCAACACGATTTTTTTTCTTAAATTCCGAGTTCAAAGTCGGAATTTAGTTAAATTCCGAGTTTAAAGTCGGAATTTAGTTAAATTCCGAGTTTAAAGTCGGAATTTAGTTAAATTCCGAGTTTAAAGTCGGAATTTAGTTAAATTCCGAGTTTAAAGTCGGAATTTAGTTAAATTCCGAGTTTAAAGTCGGTATTTAGTTAAATTCCGAGTTTAAAGTCGGAATTTAGTTAAATTCCGAGTTCAAAGTCGGAATTTAGTTAAATTCCGAGTTTAAAGTCGGAATTTAGTTACGTATGATTCACAAATCAGTGGCGTAGACGCAAGAATAATGTTGTACAACAACGGCAAAAAAATGTTTAAAAGACGGATCAATATTTTGTTAACTACGACTTCATGGTAGGTGTCCTAACTTTAAGACTCCTCTAGTGATTACATTTAAGAGCTCTGATCGATATCTCGGGACGTTTTTTGCGGTTTTTTGTTTTTTTTTGTCGACAAGAAGAGTTACGGGACGTTTACAGAAAGTTTTGCACCTTTCTATAAATTACAGTGTTTTGCGGGAATACCCGCGCCAATAAAACTAATTGACTTTAAAAGTTCATTGATTTGAAAATCATTGGCGAATATTGCCAGTTAATAATCCAACAACAAACAAATAAAGGTGTAGAGATAATAAAATAAAAAAGTAAACTGCTAACAAAAAAGATCGATACGACCTAATTTTTGGCAATTTTCAAGGCGTTTTATCTCAGAAATCATTTATGATAAATTCATAGTTTAAAAAGGCTCTGAAAGAACTTTTCTTCTAGAACTAACTATCTGAACCAATCTTTAACTAAACCAGTTCTATCATTTTGATACGACGCAAAAATGTAAAATTTGAACTGATTGCATTATTTGATATCTACGGTAAATCTTAACTTTTCAACTTTGTCATGTCATTTTATAGGCTTGGTAGATATCTCGGGACATGTCCGGCGGTTTTTGTTTTTATGCTCGAGATAAAGTTACAAGGTATTTTCAAAAAGTTTGAGTACTTTTATTTTTTGCTCGGTATAGCAGTGTAGGTCACCCGATTTGAATGATATAAACTAAATTTAAAAGCTCATTAAGTACAAAATTAGTGACGTAGAACTCTAGTTCATAAAGATTGCTTCGGATGTTTTCGCAAAACTTTAATATTACTTCTGTGACATCATCACTGTTAATGATTTCCCAGCTCCTTTGCTGTAACTTCAAAAATGTACTATTAACTTAAGTGAAGTGTTATTTAATAGGTTTGCTAAATATCGGAACGGTTTTGGGGATGTTTGTTTTGTGGTATCGAATAAGATACGAGTGAAATTCAAAAATTTAATGAGGTAAACTAAATCTACGAATTTATGTACTTAATAATGTGTGGGCCCACCGAAAACTCGCATTACCTCAGCGGCCCTTCTTGGCATGGTCTCCACCAAATTTCTGATAAACTCCTGGGGAATGGCTTCCCATTCCTCCCTAAGTGCCACTACGAATTCATCCAAGTTTTGAAATTCTTGCTCTCTTTCTTTCAGTTTTAGTTTCATTCTGCTCATCACTTTATAACATTCATATCGGGCGACCTAGCAGGCCAATTCATGCCCTCGATGCTATTCTCTCTCAGAACTTCATTAACAATTTGAGCCCGGTGTGACCATGCATTATCGTCAACTAAGATAAAACCATCTCCAAAGTTCTGAGCGAAGGGAATAACAATTTCATTCATACACAATTATCGATATCTAACTGCGTTCAGGTTAGTTCAGGTTAAAATTAAAACCAATCAAAACCACTAAGTCAGTCTTTCCATTTCCCATTACGCCTCCCCATACGCTGACACTTTCACCCCCAAATGGCACTCTGGGTTCTATACCTTCTTACAGGTTTCGTTCATTCTGGCCTCTCAACACTAAAATACGTCCATTTGATGCATACAACAAAAATCTACATTCATTTGTAAAAATGCAATTATTGTTCCACTCTGCCATTCCCCAGTGCAAATGTTCTTCTACCCAACGCCAATCAAATGGAGTGAGTTCAACTTTAAAGCTTTATACCGTATTACATTGATAAAACTGGTTTAATTAAAGATTGCCCAAGGTAGTTAGTTCTAGAAGAAACGTTCCTTCAGAGCTTTTTTAAACTATGAATTTATCATAAGTGGTTTCTGAGATAAAACGCTTTCAAAATTCCGAAAAATTATGTCGTATCGACTTTTATGTTAGCAGTTTTCTCTTTTATTTTATTATCTCTACAATTTTTTTTTCATTATTAACTATCAATATACGCCAATGATTTTAAAATCAATTAACTTTTAAAGCCTATGTGTTTTATTGGCGCGGGTATTCCCGCAAAAAACGTTCCGAGATTTCGATCATAGCTCTTAAAAGTAATCACAATAGGAGTCTTAAAGAGGATGTCGTAGTTAACAAAATATTGATCCATTTCACAAAGAATATTTTGTCGTTCTTGTACAACATGGAATAGAAACGTTTTATTAACCTTGCGTCTACGCCACTGATTTGTCAATCATATACTCAGAATTTGACTAAATTCCGACTTTAAACTCGGAATTTAACTAAATTCCGACTTTGAACTCGGAATTTAACTAAATTCCGACTTTGAACTCGGAATTTAACTACATTCCGACTTTAAACTCGGAATTTAGCTAAATTCCGACTTTAAACTCGGAATTTAACTAAATTCCGACTTTGAACTCGGAATTTAACTAAATTCCGACTTTAAACTCGGAATTTAACTAAATTCCGACTTTAAACTCGGAATTTAACTAAATTCCGACTTTAAACTCGGAATTTAACTAAATTCCGACTTTAAACTCGGAATTTAACTAAATTCCGACTTTGAACTCGGAATTTAAGAAAAAAAATCTTGTTGGCCCTTCTACGCCTTCGTAGAAAGAAGTTATAGGTTGTATTTAAAAAATAGAAGTTTATGTAATAACTTAAAAAACAATAAATTTATAAAAATTCAAAAATCACCAATGGAATCTATTCAAAAAAGTGCCTTAATAATGTAAAAACCATTTTTACCAAACCAGACTTATAAAAAAATTATAACGTATTTTCGAAAATGGCGAAAATTGAGCATCAATTGCAAGAAAACAAAAGACAATAGCAGATTTCTGTTTCCGGCAATGAATTCAGTTCGAGAAATTACCTCGGCATCGACTTTTTGATTTTTAATAGTCCTATTAGTTTAGGAGTTTTCCATTTAAAACACCCAAATTAGGCCACCCTGTACAGGGTATCCCATTTTCGGCACTTTTGCGGGGTATCTCCCTTTACTTTTTCCACATACACTCCCAACTACTTTTTTGTGAAACTAAAGATGGATCTAGCAGATTTGTTATAGCCCTTTTGGTTTTTGAGATACAGGGTGGAATTGAAAAGTACCGCTTTTGATGCACCCCCCGTATCACAGTTATCTTTAAACTTATCGAAGAAGTTAAATCGCACTCTTAAACCACTTTCACAGTTCTTTTCTAGCAACTTCAGTTTTTGAGTTAGTTAGGGCAAATATATGTTTTTTTAAATGGAACACCCTGTATATTGTTTTTTAAGTTTATTAGTCATAATGTAAGCTTTCCAAGAATATAATAATTGTATGCAATTCTTTTCAAAACGAAGCTCAGAAGTTAAGATTTTCTCAAATTTTCGTTTTTGTCCAATTCGCAGGTAGTAGGCTACGGCTAAAATTTATTAAAAATAAATTCCATGTAAGTAATAATTATTCTAATTTATAACACCTTCAAATTTAACTCTATAGATCTTTCTTAAATATCAGCCATTAGTTATTTATTACAGCATTTTAACGTAATTAAGTAAACAGTTTTTATGATGGGTTTTCAAAATGACGGCCATTTTCCTGTATGCAAAACTGGTATATTTTTGTGATTCTTCTAATTGCGTTAAACAGAATCATAGGCCTTCTTTGCAAAATTTTGGAAAGTTAAATTGATTTGCATTGCATAAAATTGACGCAAGAAGCTCCGCTCGAGATTGATATTGTATTTTATAGATTTCATTTTGCATAAAACATCATAAAAAAAATCTAAAATTGAAAGATCGAGAGATCGAAGGGGCCATCTTACAGGTCCGAAGGTACCAATCCCCCTTTGAGGAAAGTTATCGTCTAAAAATTCCCTTAAAAGGGCAGAGTTGTGGCATTTGGCACCGTCTTGTTGAAAAAAAGCGGCATTATAAAGGGCCAAGGGAACATTTTCCATCAGTTCTGGAATAACTTCCTCAAGAATTTCTCGGTAACGATGCGCTGTGAGACCTCCTTCAACAATTATGTAAACTATGCGTCTTTCAAAAATGAAACACGAGACCACAAGCCCAAAGCGTCGTTGTTGTGCTTCTCAAAAGTTAAATGGTGATTTTTTGTGGACTAATGTCTAGTATTATGGCCATTAAAAATTCTCACACTTGAAAAATAACATTCATCGGACCAAATAACGAGTCTGCCAAAAGATTCATCAGTATGGATTTGTTATAAATACCATTGGCAAATCAACATTCTGCGCTCGGCATCGCCAGGGTGTAAACGTTGAACTATATGGATTTTATAGGGGTGATACTTACATTTTTTTCAAAATTCTTTGAGCATCAGAATTGGATACACCAGTTGCTTCCTCTATATGCTTGCAAGAAGATGAAGGCGTTGCTTCTACATAACCCAATAGGTTTATTTCTTTTCTCTCTCTATCTCGTTTGGAGCATGCATTAGACCTGGGCTGGATAAATGATCCGTGCTCTACTAGATTTGATTTAATTCGGACAAATATGTCTGGGAAAGGTTGCCTTCTCTCTGGATATCTAATAATAGCAAAAACGACCCCTAAGATGTTATCCTAACCATAGCGCGCAAAGTACTTTGGAAATATACTTCCGAACCTTCTTGGGGATTTTCATTAGATTGTATTAAACAAACCAACATATCATACATGTCATAACTTTCTTAAACCGCCATTATTGTAACAAAATTAATTTAATTAGCAGCTAAATAGTAAAATAGAAACACCAAAACAACAAGCATATTACTAATAATAAAAAAGTGACAAAACAAAGTTTTTGACATTTTGCCTTTTGTTCCAAATAAGCTAGCCATCTAGCCATAGCCTACTACCTGCGAATTGGACAAAAATGTAAATTTAAGAAAATCTTAAATTCTGAGCTCCGTTTTGAAAATAATTTCATACAATTTTATATTTTTGGAAAGCCCACATTATGACTAATAAACTAAAAAATAATATGCAGGTGTTCAATTTAAAGAAACATATATTTGCTTCGTAACTACAAAAACTGAAATTGCTAGGAGAGAACTGACTACGCCACTGGATTCTACGGAAAAAATTGTTTGCGAATGCGTTTTAACTTCTTCGATAAGTTTAAAGATAACTGTGATACGGGGGGTGCCTCAAAAGCGATACTTTTCAATTCCACCCTGTATCTCAAAAACCAAAAAGGCAATAAAAATTCTGCTGGTGCCATTTTTAGTTTCACAAAAAAGTAGCACACTGTCGCGAAAACCGCAACCTTCTATCTTTAAAAATAAGGGAGGTACTCGGCAAAAGTGCCGAAAATGGGATACCCTGTACATGTAGCAATTTAGCACAAAAAACATAAAAACAAATATCATCAGAATTGCATCCTTTAATTTCTTATTTTTTTTCCGTTAGATCCTTATCACTGTCTAATTTTTGATGAAGTTAACCAAAATTTAATATTTATATAATAAAAGTATACTGTCCTGAGTGACTAACTTTTTATGCAGTAGGTGGAGCTATTTCAAGATGAAGAACACTGACGTTTCAATTATATATTGCGGTTCAAAAATACTTTGACAAACTACAGGAGGTGACTGCTGGCACTATTTTAAGATAGAAAATTCTGATAATTGAGGAACCTTAAGAGCATCGTTACGTAGATACATTTAAGTTAAAGTTTTATTAAAAAATACAAACATGTATTCATACCCCCGAAACCGCTATTTTAAGTAAAATTCAACTCTGACTACTCGTCAAAAATTTTGAATTAAAATAATTGTTAATGTACCGGCTCTTAGACATTCATTATAACGATTTAATTTTTTTTTTACTAGAAACTGACTCGTGGAACACAGAAAACTAGATATCTATTTGGTTTAGAAAAACAAACTTTAAAAGAGTAGAATTTATTTTTTATAGATCAGTAGCGCACCATCTTTTCTCTTTATAAAAATGGAATATCATTCGGTTACGCGCGTTACTGGTAGAACAAACAAATGTTTACTTCAATAGAAACATATCCTTTCGAGAGCTATAAACATTTCCAAAATTTTATTAAAACCTTTCAAGCGGCTTTAGAGTTACTAATACATTTTTATCTTTTTAATAAAATTTAAACATCCTGTATCTTCGTACTCTTAAACGGTACTCTTAAAGTCTCTCGACCCTCAGAAATTAATATCTTAAAATAATGCGAAAAATGACCTCCTAAAACTTATCAAAATACTTTTGAATCACCCTGTATTTTAGTTATGTTTTTTTGAAACGAAGTGGTCAAAATAATTGTCATAGAGTCCATATAGTCTTGGGTCAAACCCAGAGAGGTTAGGTCTCGTCACTCAAGATAGTCTTGAGGAAGCTTAAAATACTCCAATGAAGGATAAGTTAGAAGGGAGAAGACTGTCGTAATGTTCCTTGTCGGCATTGTCAAAGAACTGAGCAGCGTGAGGGACTTCCTTCTGTAAGGAGAACGTCGGTGGAAATAAACGATGGCTGGACCACACAGACGCTTCGAGAAGAACAAATGAACGATCCAGATATTGGACCCATCCTCTCTGCAAAGACTGACGACGAGAGACCAGAATGGCAAGAAATTGCTGGTAAAAGTCCAAACCTGAAGGCGCTCTGGGCCCAGTGGCACTCTCTTAAAATAGAAAATGGATTACTGAAGAGAGCGTGGAAGACTCCGGATGGCAAGACCGTAGTCAGTCAGTTGGTTGTTCCTGGTAGCAGAAAATCGGATGTACTACATGAAATGCACGACGGAGCCAGTGGAGGTCATTTTTGGGTCAATAAAACTTTGGCCAAAATTAAAGAGCGGTTCTACTGGGTGAATTGTCATGAAGACGTCGAATCTTGGTGCCGCAAGTGCGAAGTTTGTTGTGCCACAAAAGGACCTCGAACAAGATCACGCGGCCGAATGATGCAGTACACTGTAGGTGCTCCATTCGAGAGGATAGCAATTGATGTCGCGGGACCATTTCCTCAGACTGAGTCAGGCAACAAATACATCCTGGTCACCATGGACCATTTCACTAAATAGCCTGAAGCGTACGCCCTGCCTAATCAAGAAGCAACGACTGTTGAAACGGTGCTAGTAAATGAAATGTTCTGCAGATTTGGAGTCCCTCTCGAACTTCATTCTGATCAGGGCCGAAATTTTGAATCGGCTGTTTCCCAGAAGGTCATGGATCTTCTCGGAATTCGCAAGACCAGGACAACTCCTTTGCATCCACAGTCGGATGGGATGGTAGAGAGATTTAACCGGACCATGGAACATTACCTATCGAAAATGGTGGCAGATCATCAGCTTGATTGGGTGTTCGCAGCGTGAGCACCTCTCATGTTGATGGCATATCGAGGCTCTACGCATGAAGCCACTGGTTTGAAAGTAATGGTCGAAAGAGAAATGAGGCTTCCTGCGGATTTGATGTATGGAACACCAGATAAAGAGTCGCTCAACTCTGAGAATTTCGTGGAGGAGCTCAAGGAGAGGCTTAACAATGTTCATGAACAAGTCAGGAATAAACTGCGGATCTCCAGTGATCGAGTCAAAGCAAGATATGACTTACTAGCCAACTCCCGCGGCTTCCAGGATGGTGATTTGGTATGGCTGTACAATCCGCGGCGTAAGGTGGGGAAGTCACCCAAACTTAGCCAAAATTGGGAAGAACCTTATACAATTATAAAGAAGATTAATGACATGGTGTATAGGATCCAGCGGACCCCCAGGTCAAAGATGAAGGTTGTTCATTTGGTTCGATTAGCACGATACCATGGAACTCTATCTGTTCGGGACGAACCGCCTTAGGAGGAAGGCAATATTACGATTCGCAGCAATGCCGCATCGGAGGCGGGGCAACGCATGGGAGCGTGTTGGTTGGTGGAGCTTCGCGACCTATCCGCGCCGCGTCATGGCTGACACGAGTGATTTATTGCTCTGTTTATCTAGAAGGCAGTTGTTTACAACCTTTTTTTTTATGTGAGATTATTCAAGAATTCTTATCAAGAACTTTCTAGGTTTTTCTGCAATTTTAGGATTGTGTATAAAAGGCGCATAGCGCGCGCGGTTAAGTAGTAGTCTTATTTTAATCGAGCTATAAGTAAGCTAAAGTACGAAGCGATAATAGAAGGGTGTAAAGTGTTCAGTAGTGAGTTATTTACTAGTCGAATTGTACCTGTGTGTATTTGTGGAATAAATAAATAGTGTTTTCGTGTTAAATCATTACACTGGAATTATTGAACCCCGAATTCGCAACAATATTTACAAGCTCGCAAATTAGTTGCATTTTATGGTATTGTGTGCAGTTTTAGTATTCAAAATTAAATCATAATTAGGCTCTAAACGCAAAACGCTTATCATGAATAACTTTAATGTATCTCTAGTAATGTGAAAATCCATATTTATTGTCCAATTAACGTTGCTTTTGGGCGGAAATAAATCTGTCTATGTAATCGGGTTAAAATGGATTCACGATTAATATTTGATTTAACTCTTTACGAGGGTTTTAAGGACTCTGTTTAAACTTTTATTGTTATATTGTCATTTGGATGTATTTTGAATTAGAATGCATATGCCCAAATCCTAACACTCAGTAATTATTCTAAAATCTTCGAAACATGTAGAATATATGTTTGATGCTCTATAAGAAAACTGAAGTGGTATAAGCATCGCCAAACTTATTTTTATAAAACTTGGATGTAAACATTAAATCCGCGAATGGCAGGTACCATAATTTTGTGAACTTTATGGAATTCGTTGGCCAATATAAGTGTACATTATGAATAATCCATTCATAAATCTAAGTGTGACGTGTACACTATAGTCTTTTATGGCAGATGCTCATATTGTTGCTAATAGGAGATTAGAATGCTTTCAGGAGAAAACCCGTCATAAATGAACAAAGTAGATAAAGATAATTTTGGAAACAAATATCGCGAAATAAATGTTATTCATATTTACTCGCAACTTTGATATGACGTTGGAACCAATAAAACGAATAAATGAGCAAAACATGTACAGGTGCCCATCAAAATCTGCAGGATGGATCATTTATGGCTAAACTGTTAAACAAAAAGGATATTTTTCCAAAGCTACACGTATATAACTTGCTTATAGGTACTTACCCTGGCTTAGTAGTACGTGGACTTAAACCTAACTCAAGGTATGCCGTTTGAAAAAGAACTTGCTAATTTATTATTATTAGAGACTCCCTGTAAAGTTTTTAACGTTTTCAGTATGTGACCATGGAATAACTACATATGTATATACAAGCATATGGGTTTAGAAAAAAAAGATGTTTAAGATAGATAAGCAACGCATGTAATATGCTACATCCTGCATAATAGTTTACTCAGGTAACTACCCATAAGTACCTACTAAAATAATTAAAAATTAACAACAAGGGATTATTAATATACTTATAAGTATCCGGTTTCTCTCTAAAACTATATCGTCATTTCGTATCGCAATATGTACAATTATTACTGTTTTAAACTTACCAGTGAGTATTTTTCTAAAGTAAAAATATGCTGCTGAAGCTAACGAAACCAAGAAAAACATTTTCACTTCACAAGTCACAAACTAAAATATTTTGTAGTTAAATCAATAAAAACAAAACTTAGATATATTGCTGGTACCTATACGTATGCCTCGGACAAATTTAGGGAGTTTACTAAACTCACCGGCATACTATTTTCGTCTTTTGTTGACTGTATTGAAGATAACGTATAATTTTCATCGGACAATGATTTATGTATATCAAGGTCGCCATTTTTCTACCTACGCCAAGTTTACAAATGTATTATATAGAGATAAGTATAATATATATTGTTCCGTAAATGTGTACTAACTATCAAATTTCCTTTTTTAGTGCAGTAATTATCTTTTTGCACTTGATGGACTAAAATCACAGTATAAGGAATAATACATTATATCAGTATCGTCAGTTCGTGTCGGCACTTTTGATATTTCCGAAACTAAAGCGTGCAATTTTCTCGAGTAGTTACAACTTACGAGGGGACAAACACATGCGATGCACTGCCAAAACATTGCCAAAAATCTGCCAAAACCGGTTTGGTGGTGCACCGCCGGCGGCCGGACGGACGGGGCAAGAGGAGGGGAGTTTCAATTTTTCGACCGACTGACGTTAATGATATAATGTATTATTCCTTATACTGTGCTAAAATGCCACAGGTGGGTAAGCTTATCAAAAATCATCATCATAAATCAGCCTTGTCTCCTCCACTGCTGGACATAGCCCTCTCTCAACCTAATCCATCTTGCTTGGTCTTAATATTGTTACGGTAGGCAGCGTCGAAGCGCCGGAGGCGGGGCAACGCGTGTGGTTGGTGGAGCTTCGCGACCTATCTGCGCTGCGTCATGGCTGACACGAGTGATTTATTACTCTGTTTATCTAGAAGGGAGTTGTTTACAACCTTTTTTTTTTGAGATTATTCAAGAATTCTTATCAAGAACTTTCTAGGTTGTTCTGTAATTTTAGTATTGTGTATAAAGGGGAGAATAGCGCGCGCGGTTAGCGAGTAGTCTTATTTTAAGCGAGCTATAAGTATGCTAAAGTACGGAGCGATAATAGAAGGCTATAAAGTGTTAAGTAGTGACTTATTTACTAGTCGAATTTTACCTGTGTGTATTTGTGGAATAAATAAATAGTGTTTTCGTGTTAAATCGTTACACTGGAATTATTGAACCCTGAGTTCGCAACAATATCATCGGTCCATCGAGTCGGCGCACATAGGGGGTATTTCAGCTCCAAAAGCGGACAAAAATCGAAAAATTTAAACTTGTTTATCCATCGCGAAGATTTTACTAAAGCATCTAAAGAATGTATATAATGTACAAAAAGTCGATTTAAATTGATACGATATTAAATAAAAGAAGAAAAATAAGGAAAACCTAGGCATGGCCATCAGCTATCCAGCTCGTATTATAGACATTCCAGCTTACCCAAAATTTTACGATATTACGAAGTAATTGACATTAAGTAATTCAGCAGTATTTGTGTAGGATCTTATTGCTACGTTAGGGTTGCGTACATTTGTCGACTTTGATCGATTTTTACTCAAGTTTAACTAGCTCTATTACACCTAGTTCTGTGAGGCTTTCTGCATTTGAAAATTTAAAAAAAGATTATTTTACTTGTGTTCTTCTAGTACACTATCAAGGAATATCAAAGTGTGATTTTAATTCTAAATTAAAATTTGAAGTATCCATTTCAATGTCCAGTCTAAAACAGTTGCGGATATTTGCGGTTTTCCTATGGCAAGCAACTTAAAATTGGATCAACAATATCCAGATAATGGTTAATTTGTGCTTTTTTAAGCATTAATTTAGTCCTCTATACTTTGTTTTCTCTCAGGGTGTGTTTCTTATAAATAATCATGAACTCAAATTTGATAATACCATGTGTTCACTAGAAAACCTCATCTAGCAGGCTATGGCATTTTGACAGAAAAAAATGACATATTCAAAATAAGTGGGCTTTTGTTGCTCCATCATATTTTTTTGACATGACACTTTCACATTTTGCAGCCAACTAAATAGATGAAGTTTTACATATATGTGCTTTTTTAAGCATAAATTTAGTCCCCAATACTTTGTTTTCTCTCAGGGTGTGTGTCTTATAAATAATCATGAACTCAAATTTGATCATACCATGTGTTCATTATAAAACTTCATCTATTGAGTTGACTGCAAAATGTCATGTCAAAAAAATATGATGGAGCAACAAAAGCCCATTTATTTTGAATATGTCTTCTTTTTCTGTCAAAATGTCATAGCCCGCTAGATGAAGTTTTCTAGTGAACCAATGCCACCTAGACTTAAGGCCTGGAAGCGATATTTTAATGGCCGCCAGGGTGGTACGACGGGTCAGCTGTTCTATAAGAACTTTAGTAGTACTTTGCTCCTAGTTTTGCATTTTTCCTGCATATTCGAGTTGTTTTTTGCCAACATTTGTATAATTAACAGTTCTGTGTCTTTTCTCAAAAAGTGCATTTTAGTATTAGCTGAATTAGCTCGGAATTAAACTCTCAAAAGTTATCAAACCAACGCCAAGCCTCACGGTTGCTTTGTAGAGGGATGCAATAGTAATTTACGTCACAGGTCCAGTAGGTGACTTATTACAGTACGAGGTTTTTACGGACGAGGCGACGTGAGGAGTGATTTATTGGATGTGAATAAATGAATTGAAAGCTGCCCATTTGTGGTTGTAGAATTCGACGCGAATTGGATTACGTTGTCCGTGGTCGTGTGTTTTCTGTAAATTTCTGATTCAATTCTGTTGTCCACATTAGTCAGCAATAGGTCTAGGAAAGGCAGCTGCCCGTCAACCTCAACTTCTGAGGTGAAATCCAAATCCACATGCAGCGAGTTTATGGATTCCAAAACACACGACCACGGACAACGTAATCCAATTCGCGTCGAATTCTCCCTACAACCACAAATGGGCAGCTTTCAACGCATTTTTTCACAGAGTATTTAATTTGCCCTTATCGAGAGCAGCTTTCAATAGGGAAGTTGATACCATTAAACACATAGCAATAGTCAACGGCTTCCCAGTTAAGACACTCAACAGGCTATATTTTAAATTTCTTAACAAATCTAAATTAACACTCAATGTGTTACATGACAATTCTAGCAAGGGCAGAAGTTTTAGAACCTTATCCTATTTAGGTAATATCTCTGTGGGTTTGGCTAGATTTTTTAAACCTTTTGATGTCAATATTGCATTCAGAACGGATAATACTCTAAAGAAACATATCGTTAAAAACAAGGACCCCACAGACAAACTTATGAAGTCGGGAGTGTATGCTCTGCATTGTTGTAATTGCCCGGCAGTTTATATAGGCCAGACTGGCAGAAGATTCAGGACTAGAGGTAGCGAAGACCTTAAGCTTTATAATAGGTATAACGATTCTGACATCTCTAACACTAGTTTGACTTTTGCAAATCACTTGTTGGATAATCGCCTTAAATCCTCAATTCTGAGTAATCTCAAAATCGTTCATAAATGTGAAGAGTCGAATAAGCTTAACCTAGAAAAAATGGAAATAACCAAAGCAAAAAAGAGTCCCATACTGGAGTGCATCAATGACGTCTTCAATTTCGAACCGACTTTGATTTTTAATAATCTAAAATGATTTGCGTATCAGCGTCCTTACCCCCACCGGCGTACTCGCACTTTGCTCGACGACCGACCTTCAAGTATTTACCACTGTTAGACTTCTAGCCAATTTCTGAATATGTGAACGTGTTTTAAATTTTTAACTATTTTAACGTGTGTTGTGATTGTGGTGAGTTTAATTCTGGTTGTTTTTGCGTTGCAATTGTTCATAATTATATTTTAGGCCTGATGATGCCTTTTTAGGCGAAACATGTAGCCGTACAACATAATAAACTTGAGACTGTTGACTTAGAGTTGACTAATTTCAAACTCTTATTTTGTTGATGGTTTTTTGTGTCAATGTTAATGTTTCTGAGCCCTATGTCAGTACTGGGAGGATGCACTGGTCGTAAACTTTACGCTTGAGGCATTTTGGGGTGTCTGATTTGAATACATGTTTCAATCAGCCCAAGGCAGCCCATGGTTGGGTACCAACCACCACTCGTGCCAGTGAGGTTGACATTTGGACTGGCCTTATCAGCTGTATATGTATATCAATAGATTATAATAATTATATTAAATTGGAATCTTCAACACTCTACCTCGAATGCCCTTAAAGACTACTATATAGATTTACCTCCAGGTAACCCACTTGTCCCATACCCTGGGACTGGTGTGTGCAGAATGTTTACAGTTTTAAAAAAATGTATAAAACTTTGCATTATATTTTTCGGAAAAGTAGGCCCTGGAAAATTGACAGATTGCCCCGTTTAATATTTGAACTATGTCAGTTTTATTCTTATATTGACATAATCTAAAAGTTATAAAATGCTGCCATTACAAAAAATGTTGTTGCCAGAACTTACCAAAAACAATAGTTATAAGCGAAATTAATAAATCCATGTACTAGAGCTGATACCACGTTTTTCAGGTCAAATACTTGACACAAGTAACTCTTTACTTAGGGCAACAAATTTTCTTATAATAGAGCTGGGACATCGAGTTTTGCTCACCTTGTGCAACATAATATGTATTAAGAGAAGGTTTGTTAATACTCACCCAATAAAAGTTCTTATGTAAATGGCTCTTATTCCTGGAACCATAAAATGTTTCTATTAAAAGTATCTTTGCAGTATCTACTCACTGTATATCAGCTCTTTGAACAGTTTATCTGCACTTCGGATATGGTAGGTACAACTGTGGTACAACGCTCTACCTCACAAGACTAGATTTCTTTCCAAGGGGTAGTTCTACCGTCGAGTAAGACAGAAAATGTTGAAAATGTTAATAAGAATGTTCGAGGCTCTGTGTCAGTCTGTCAGTTCGGTTTTATTGGGTAAAGCACATTAAAATCCTTGGTCAGATTTTCATTTATATAAGACTTAAAGCGCAAAACTGTTCTATAAATAAATAGCAGTTTACTGGTCAACCGTACATAAAGTTTTTAAAGAGGCGTTTTTACATATATGGTTCTTGTAATGTTGTAAGTTCTTGTAAGTCATATTAGTTATTGGTGAAACGAACTTTTCATCACCAGTTACGAAAGATTTTATTTTTCGTAACTAGTTACTAGTTACTTAGTAACTAGTTACGAAAAGTAAAATCTTTCGTAACTAGTGATGAAAAGTTGGTGTCACCACCAGTTGCAGGTTTCGGTTGTGGCACACCGTTGCTATAGTTTTACGGTATTAAGTAGATACAAAGTGGTTTAAAAGTAAATATTGAAGTTTAATAATAATAATTCTCTCTCTAAGTAGGTATTAGTGTCAAAATTAGAAAAAATCTCGTATGAAACACGTGACGAAAAACCTTTTTTGTGTATCTCATTCAAATTGCGGGAACTCGCTGCGCTCGTCCCGCAAACATTCATTCGTTACACAAAATCGGACTTTTCGTAACTGGTTACATAAATAGCTATTTTCTACGGCCATATAAAAATAAACAACTTTCGTGATACCTTGCTCTAGCCGAAAACGTAACTTCGTCTCTAGTGACAAAAGTAAGTTGTTCTAATTTCGCTTGTATATCGCCAATTAAATGCGATCTAACTGGTCTAATCTTAGTAAACACCATGAAAATTGGTGATATCCTACAAAAACATGTATATTTTGCCTGCCCGGGCCTCAGAAAAGTGAATCAAAATGTTGAAATTTGATCAAACTGAACTCACTGACAGTCGAGGTGTCATGTTGACAATGACGCGCCTTAATTTTTGAAAGAAATACTCTATAGAGATTGTTTTTAAAGTTAATTAAGACTTAATGTTAGCATGATCGAAGAAAAAGTATAGTGTTTTACTCGTCAAAAAAGCATTTTCTATCGCTCGAGAACATTACCAAACTCGGCTTCGCCTTGGTTGGTAAACTGTTCTCTTGCGAGAGAAAGTGCTATTTTCATCACTCGTTAAACAATATACTATTATTGAGGGCAGGTAACCCGTATTGTTATTTCATCATAAGACAAAAAAAAAGAAGCAATCACACAGGCATTCAATTTAAAATTACTACAGTTAGGCAAGAAATGTAGGTAGGTAAATACTAAATATGTATACAAGGTGTTATGTTTTAAAGGAGTCATAGGATTTCTATGCAATTAATATCTTTTTTTTTTTTCAAATGAGCCATAGCGAAACTTATGACTATTGTTGTAGTTGGTTTGTTATTTGTTTCGAATGGGTTGACAGGTAGTGATTTTCAATTGACATTAGTTGTAGTGAACAACACTTAATAATAAAAATATATATAACTTAGTAATATTTTTAAGGTGACGAATTGGTTGGTCGACTTAAGTTGCTTAATGTTTCTCTGTAAATCTTGTCTAAACCAATATATAAAGGTGTTAACTTTTTATTTGCCCTGCCGCGTTTTGTAAGAGTTGAGTGTCGCCCCTTAACGATGTCATCTACTGTGCGTGAGCAAATCTGAAATTTATAATGATATTTACCCAGATAGCACGATATATTCCTGGAATATTATAGAAATATTCAATTGGGAAGATTGTATAATCCAGAAATATTCCAATTGAATATTCCAGGAATATTCCTGGAATAAACATAGATATTTTGGTCACATTCTAGGAATAATCTTTTTATATTCTAGGAATAATCCTTTCATATTCTAGGAATAATCAATTTGGATGATTCATTATTCCATCTGAAATCAAACACTGTAGGTATAGCGTTGATTTCGATTAGCTACTCTGAAATATTCCCATCCTCTGTTTTCTTATCAAGAGTAAGAAAGTAAATTCTTTCATCAGAGTCGCTAATCAAAAACGCTATATACATATAAAAATAAATGGTTATATTTATGGTACTATTTTCAGAAACACTTTGTTGAACAGCAGTCTTGAATAGTCTTGATCTCCTCGTATTAAAACCAACCACAGATCAGCTTTTCAGGCTTCAGATTTCACCAGATGCATATTAATAAACAATATTGAGACTGTTAAAACTAAAATTATTTACTTTGTAGCTTTATTTTTAGAATCGATTGAGCTAAACTGAACTAAACAACGAAACGGCTTGACAAAACGATCAACAACACACGTACCTACATAATGACATAATGCCGTGTGTTGCTCGTGTGTGCTGCAGTGTTGCCAATAATCGTTTGGAAATAATTTCAAACCATTAAACTTATTTGTGAATTAAGTTGCATATTGTATATATTTTGGTTTATTCACATATATTTTTAAAATCTTTTTATTTACCTATCTTATTAGAGAATATTGTTTTTGATATTCATCCAGTAAATTCGCCCAACCAAAAGACTTGGCAGCGTGGGGCATTGCGGTGCCGCTAAAACATGGCTTCTCCTTCTTTTATTTCAATTGGTTGCCGTCTCACCCGTCACCGTCATCAGTTCAATTTTTTCGCGGGTTTTATTATTATCGGTACCGGTAACGTCGAAATTACTCGAGATCTGATTCTTAAATTGTTTTAGTACGTTTTAATAAAAGAGACCTTTTGGTAAATAAGTTTAAATATAATACGATCCATTTAATTTCAGGGCAATTGAGCAAAAAGCCATTGAAATTGAGTGAAAAAATATATAATATAATTTTTTCAATTTTATTTATTTATTTTATCAATGTCATATCATTGAAGTAGCTATGGTAGGTACAGAAATACATTTTAAGTCTGCACTAGTGTTGTCACTCGAAAAAGGTATAAATAAGCATGGATGAAATAACGAATACAAATAATAATGGGTTTCTATTTGCAATTACTGTTTATTCCTATATTATTCCAGGAATATTCCACTGAAACATTCACAACTGGAATATTCCTGAAATATTTTAATTGGATTATTCTAAGAATATTCATTCCAAGTTAATATTTCTGCAATATTGGTTTTTCTTAAAAAATATTCCAAATATTTCTGAAATATTCCTGGAATAATTCCAGGAGGTTCCTAAAAGAATATTCCCTATGGAAGATTATAGGAATATTTCTAGAATATTCAGTGTTATCTGGGTAATTGACCCATTTGTGTCACAATAAAAATATATACATACTTGAAAAATCAGAGACACGTATTCTATTGCAGAAAAACGATGTTTCCACTTTTCTATAAACAAATTACATACGAAATATTTACTTATATTGTTTTATTAAAAAACCTTGATAAGCTGTTTTTTCAAATTTGATTCTAAACTAATATTATCTGCTACTCCAGACCAGACTGGGAAATATTGTAGATAATTTATTAAGGATCACCGATTCCAAAAAGTCTGGCCTGTCTTTTTTATAATTTTGTAAGCACTTTATAATTTGGTTTTTAGTTTTGTCCGAAACTTTTTTAAGCATTGGAATGAAAATAATTTATAAGCTGATAAAAACTTTTTTTAATATAATGCGAGCAACGTCCAGTAAATTAATTTGATTTACTCAAAGTCAAACTGATGGCAGATATTAAAGTAAAACTGCATTAAACCATAATAACAGCTTGTAGGGAAGTTGTTATTGGCATTTACTTTCACCTGCTTTTAATTTACTGGTTTAAATCTTGTCAATCACATTTTTGGCAAATCTGTTTATGGATAACTAGTATGTCGCTTTTTTGGAGGAATCTTTCCTTTACGGCTTTTATAAAATAACCATTAACATTGACACAGTTCAAAAATTATATAGGGGTCATTCAAATAATAGCTTTTGGAAAAACTTTATGGAACGCTTTATATATTGACATAAAACAAACACATAATACCATCACTTAAATTGAGGACCTCTTAAGAACCATTTGGGTAATGCTCGACAAAAATTTCAAGACATTTATACCGTTCAGTGATTTCGAACATTACTATTAATAGTTTACCTCATACTTACCCCACTTTACTTACCTTAATTCTGCATGTCAAAAGTAAATAAGTAATTCACTGATTATTGCCAGCACGTAGGGGATGGAAATCTGACTTATATATACGTATAAAAAAAATAATATTTTAGAGGTAACGTGATGGCAAAAATAAGTGAATGAGTTATAGGACAGTAATAGTTCATCAACAGCAATTATTTGTATTTTGTGTTTATTATATCATTATGTAAACATCCCCCAGCTGAAGCTTTAGTACAAGATGATTAGCACTAATCTCGGAATCCCCTGCAGATTATGTTTCGCAGATATAGGCATCGCTCAATCTACAAAGCTCTTGTCTAAGATTAACTATTTTTATTAAATTATTGAACCTTTTAATCTAAACATGTGTCGTCCGTGAAAAATGACGAAGGTTCATTTTTGTTGTTTGCAGCACCCATGAATTATCTTTATTTGCTTTACAATTCTGCTCAAAGTCTCATTAAGTCAAAATAATCTAAAACAATAAAAAAATAAGAATTGCCTAGAGACAACGCAATGTTGATAATTACTAATATGGGTCCCTATACTTTTGTCTACAAGAAAATAATCTACTTCTTATTATCCTAATTTAATTCGCCCTACGAGCAAATTTTAATACGGGATATTATACTACTGTAATCGACCCTACAGTTGTTTTATCCTACCGGAAAATAGCCTAAACTCACCGTCATTTGACTTTCAGTGAAAAAGACTGATTTTGTTTGTAAGCAATAGCAAAAACGGGATCTATTTCTATAATTCTGTTGTCATAAGAAGCTTGCTTGGCCACTTTTATTGTTTGTTTTTTGGAAATTTAACCCTACGGCTGTAGTTAAGTTTATCTGTGCTACGGCTCAACAATTTAGTTTATAATTTTTAGGTCATAAGTCCTGGGTAGGTTTTATTATTAATTACCTATACCTACACCACTAGGGTGTCAATGGATTCAGTGGTACACTACACTGCAGTTTAATTCACATACACAAAAAAAACAGTTTTATATATAAAGGATAGATAGAAAGGAAACTGAACATGAGAAACTTGAGGTAACTCCACTAACTCCTGCTTTAGGTATTGTATTGTTTCAGGAACAATGTGTTAAACTAAGTCTTGTGTAATCACACACTGCAACCTGTGAGGTTTTGTCCTTTTGTGCAGTTATTCCATTGTTTAAAAAAGAACTGATATCGCTCACTGATATCTAGTTCGGTCATTTTGTTACCTAGAATTTCGACTTTTTTGAGTTGTGCCACTATTGCACTCAGTGAGATGTGGACTTATTTAAACTTCCAATTTGTGAGAAGCACAGGGTGTCTGGAATCAAAACAGACAAACAAATACAGGAAATTCTAGGTGTATTTAGTATTTTACTGTATGAAATATAGAATATCTACTTTTTTATGTAAAACTGATCTCATTGTAACCGCATAAGTTTCATAGTTAGGGGGTCAACTGATATTTTATTCAAACATTTTGTATCCTGCTTTTTAAAACTTTTAATATGAATAACTATACAGGGTTACTGGTAATTCGATACATTCCTTTGGAGATGTGATAGGGGAGGAGGCAAGGAGTAAATTTAACCCTAATATGCATTATGCAAAACTCGATAGTTTTTGAGATATTTCAATTTTTCTTTTTTTCTCAAAAACGTAGACCTTAATGTCTTAAAAGCTAGTTATCAAAAAATGTATTGTGCTTTATTAAAACTTTTCAACTGGATTACTTGCCCAACACTATGATCTTATGTTTGGAATGAAAAAAGTCCGGAAACATTTGGATTATAGGAAAATTTTAAATAAAAAAGCGCGAAAAATATTTTTCAAAAATAAAGTATCACAATTTCTTATCGGTTATTTTTACAAAAATCATCAAGCAACATTTGTACAATTTTGTTTTAAACTTCCTTATTGCAATAGCTATCCAACAAGGTAAAAACGATACCAAAAACCCTTGATACGGTTTTTATTTTTATGTGAACAGTGAAAAACGTACTTGAAAATAGTGCTTAATTTTTTATTATTTTCATATTAATACTTACCTATTTGTTACAAATCTTGTTCAAAATGAGAGCCCCTATTTCGTATACATGCTCGGCAGCGTCTTCTTACTTCCGTCTTCGTTATCCTGGTTGTCAGGGTATTCCGAATGTGTTGGGCAGCGTCGGTTATCCTTTGTGTAAGGTCTTCTCGGGTATTCACTGGGGTTGCATAAACCATCTCTTTCATATGACCCCACACATAGAAATCAAGAGGTGTTAAGTCGGGGCTTCGCGCTGGCCAAAGTATTGGACCTGCCCTTCCAATCCAACGGTTAGGAAAACATTGATCCAGTAACTGCCGCACTGTCAGCCGATAATGTGCTGGACAACCGTCGTTCTGAAATATCATTCGCTCTCTGACGGCGAGAGGAACATCTTCTAAAAGCACCGGTAGGTCATGCCTTAAAAAATTTTCATACATTTCCCCGTTTAAATTGTCTTGAAAAAAATGTGGTCCTATTAAATAGCGGCCAATGAGTCCCATCCACACATTTACCGAAAACTTCCTTTGAAAACTAGTTTCCCTTATTAAACGGGGGTTTTCTTCGGCCCAATAATGTAAGTTGTGGAAATTTGATATGCCCTCGCGATTAAATTTTGACTCGTCCGTCCATAAAATGTCTGTTAAAAAATTTACATTTTCTGCATCTGAATTTATCACAAAGCGGCAGAATTTTACTCTCCTTCCAGGATCACCTTCCTCCAAGCCCTGAACAGGGGTGTAATGGTAAGGATGGCTTCCAACTCCGTGTATCGTTGACCAAACTTTCCATTGTGATGCTCCGGTTTGCCTCGAGACTGTAGTAGTTGAAGTGGTTGGGTCGTCCTCAAAATGCCTCAATAATTCTTCCTCATCCTCTGGTTGATATACGGGAGGAGCACCGGCGTCACCTCTTCTACGTTTCACGGATCCAGTTTCAGCGATAGTTCGGTATGTCCCAGCGAATACGCGGACATTTGGTATGCGGCGGTTAGGGAAGCGACGTTCGTATTCTCGGCGAGCCTCGGCAGCATTGCCGTCACAATATCCGTAGACAAACAAAATGTCTGCGTATTCTGCGTTGGTGTACGCAGCCATAGCACTCAAAACACGATAACAACAAAAACGGTGAAAAATAAACTCAAATTTCGCAACTACTTTGGATTACTGTCACTGTCAAATTGCATCGCAAATAATTAAATTGTTGTAGTAGTTTCTTTATTGTTTCTCAAGCATAGCCTACTTGTATTTTAAAAAGACAAATTCCCTTTTATTTGGATAGCTATTGCAATAAGGAAGTTTTAAAAAAAATTGTACAAATGTTGCTTGATGATTTTTGTAAAAATAACCGATAAGAAATTGTGATACTTTATTTTTGAAAAATATTTTTCGCGCTTTTTTATTTAAAATTTTCCTATAATCCAAATGTTTCCGGACTTTTTTCATTCCAAACATAAGATCCTAGTGTTGGGCAAGTAATCCAGTTGAAAAGTTTTAATAAAGTAGAATACATTTTTTGATAACTAGCTTTTAAGACATTAAGGTCTACGTTTTTGAGAAAAAAAGAAAAATTGAAATATCTCAAAAACTATCGAGTTTTGCATAATGCATATTAGGGTTAAATTTACTCCTTACCTCCTCCCTTATCACATCTCCAAAGGAATGTATCGAATTACCAGTAACCCTGTATAGTATTTTATGATTTATTATTTTTACTTATATTGGTAATTTTTAGTAATTGTAGAATTGTTTTAGTAATGTTTTAGTAAATTAAGTTAGAAGTTTGGTCCTTCTAGATCAAAAAAACAATCCGACTAATTATAAAAAAAATGTCAAAGTCCTAGCTATACCTTAGGAGGTACTTTCGGATAATACTATATACCTCAAATCTACCCTCCGTCGCTTTTGTTTTTGAATACCCAAAGTATATTAAGGTGTGCAAGCTAATAGCGTATACAAGTGATGTATGTGGCTTCAGCGGACTGAAGAATAATAATTTAAATTAAATAAAAAGTAGGTCTTCAGCCGAATTTCAACCAACAACCGTCTGTTTGCCGGACAGATCCTCTTCTGTCCGCTGAAGCCAAAAACATCACTTGTAAATTCCTACGGACGCAATTATACTATCTTACTAATAACATTATCTATATACCGGGTGTCCAGCAGAACCCTGGACATAGGAGATTAACATGGGAAATCGGTTTTTATTTTTTTGCGCCTGTACGGTTGATTTGATTGAAAAACTTTTAAGAGTAAAGTTGTAGAGTTTATAGTCAGTTATCATCCTGTAATTTTTTCAATACCACAGTTTTGACTATTTTTTGGAAAAACGCCTCGAAAAGTGCAAAAATTTGAATTTGGCGCGTCACCCCCACCATGCATGTGCAGTGTCGCCAACATAATAATTTCATATGTCAGATTCAGAGCCGATTTTCCTTTCTTATTTATTTTGAGGGACTATCATGTAGTAATTAACGTGATTATGCAGAGAAAATTAACTGAAAACCTGACGATAATGTTCTTAAATTATAGGTAAGTAAAAGTTACGTTTATAATTATCATAATTAGTAAAAGGAAAATCATTCCAATTTGTGTATGGCTGGTTGTCTAATTCATTTTAGTTTAGCAATACGACAACCACGATGACATGACCATTTGTCTCTTGTCACCAATTAAGGTTGTTCGTTATTGTTGTTATTGAGGTGAATTCATCTATCTCCAAATGTTTTACTTCAAAAGTGTCTATTTTGCAGTGCTGTGTGACGCGAGGCCCCATCCTGCATGTAAAAAACCCTTGCTAAGTGCTGGACTCTTCTATGACAGACAAAATCTCATTGGAAAACCAAATACAGTGGGCCCCAAAATGCCAATCCACACATTGACAACTTCTCGACGTTGGTCTCGGTTGTCCTGCACTGTATGTGGATTTTAGAGAGTCAAAACTCATTCATTTTGTTGACTTGAGGGACCCATTAATCCAAATTAACATTCATTGGTGTAACAAATGTTTATAGCAAATAAGCAAGACCAGTAAGCAGATGGCGATGGATGTTTGATCTGCTAATACCAGTTTCTTTCATGTTTTATCTATGTATCTGGAGACTATAGTGCCTGTGAAAAAAACTCTTTTCAGTGACAACAAATCTTGCCAAACTGGCCACAAACAACTTGAAAAACTGGCAAAAAATTGGTTTTATTCCAATCGATTGCTGCTGAATGCAAGACACAGAGGATGGTGTGCCCCATCTTGCATGTAAAAAACCCGTTCTAATGGCTGGATGGCTTCTACAGCAGGCAAAATGTCATTGCGAAGCATATTGCCAGATTTGTTGGCGTTCAAACTGCAATCAATGAAAAATGGACCTATAACATGGCGCCCCAAAATGCCGATCCACACGTTATAGTTGCTCGACGTTGGTCCCGATTGTCATGCACTATATGTGGGTTTTGGAGTGCCCAAATCCGATCATTTTGTTGATTTGAAGAGCCAGTCAATCCAAATTAGCATTCATCCCTGAAACAAATGTTTAACAAATCTTGGGGCTGCAATAATTTTTTCGGTTAGGATTTCACAAAACTCCATTTGGGGGAAAAGGTGGGTCGGTACGAGTTGTTGATGGTTCTCTTTTTTGTAGCTTTCAAAACCTTCTTTTTGCAGATAATTATGGATGGTCGATCCACTAAGTCTAGTTTCTTGGCCAATCTGTCGAATACTCTTGGAAGGATCATTGTTTACTGCAGCAAGAACAACAAGTTTTGCCACATTTTCATCCTCTGGAGCCGCACCAGCTTGAAGTCATCGCTTTCGCTCACAGGAACATATCGGCTTAATACTCCCAGTTTCCTCAAAACGAGCAACCACCGCCTGACGTGAACTGCATGCTGATATTGGTTGTTCAGGAAACAATGCAACAATGTTGTCTCGAATTTGAGCAAAGGAATTACCAGCCCAGTATTGTTTTAAAACAAGTTTTCTCTCCTCAAAATTCATAACTAATGAAACATTTAAATAAAAAATAATAAAAATAAAATTTTACACTGTATCAACAAAATGGTTCCTAATTTCCTTACTTTTAATATCAATAAATACAAGGTTTCTGTATACATTACATTTTTATTTCGAGGAAATTGTGTGTGAAAAAGTGGATGCAACAAGTACCAAAATAAGTATATTTCCATAATCAATCTATACATAAATTTCTTAACAGAAGAAATTAACAAGTGGACATGAAAAAGAAATGTAACATAAATATAGGTAATAACACAGATAACAACAATTATTCCTATAAAAACACTATCACCTTTATTAAGATTCAATTCAATTCAATTCAAATTTATTCATGTTTACAATCACCAAAACAGCAATGTACATACCTCAAAAATAGAATAGTCTACAAATTAAATTTAAATAAATTCAGTCCAGATGCCATTATTTACTTAATACTAAAAGCTTACTGTCAACATCCTAAAATAGACTATACAGAGAGAAGAAAAAAAAATTAATAATTTTGATTAAAATACTTAAAATACTCTTCATCACAATAAAAAACATTTACCATTAAAATTTGCTTAATTTCCTTTCGGAAACTATCCACTGTCAATGCTTTAATTTTTATGGGCAGTTGAAATATTTTACCGCCCAGTAGCCAGGACCATTCTGGCACCTTCTCAAACGACAATATGAGGTTATTAAACTTTTTCGGTCTCTAGTAAGGTAAGCATGCATGTCCTCGTGAGCAGAAAACAGATACATGTTATTTTTCACAAACAGCAAATTCTCCAATATAAACATGGAGGGCAGGGTTAGTATGCCTAGCTCTCTGAAGTGCGCTCTGCAGTCATCCCTGTAGCCCAGGCCAGCCAACAATCTGACCGCTCTTCGCTGAAGCCCGAACAAACGCTTAGCCCCCGAGGCGTGGCCCCAAACAACTACAGCATAAGAGAGCCATGCATGAGAAGATGCAAAGTAAGCCGATCTAAGTACCGTACGAGATATCCTATCTGAAAGCTGACGTAGCAGGTACAAACTTGTATTGAGTCTTGAAGCCAAGTTATCAGTGTGTAAATCCCATTTGGCACTCTCATCCACAAGAACCCCAAGAAATTTAACCTGGGATACGTGGTCATTTACGGTTCCAATCTCCCTCAATGCAAACACCATCCTGTGTGTCTTGCATTCAGCAGCAATCGATTGGAATGAAACCAATTTTTGGCCAGTTTTCCAAGTTGTTTGTGGCCAGTTTGGCAAGATTTGTTGTCACTGAAAAGAGTTTTTTCACAGGCACTATAGTCTCCAGATACATAGATAAAACATGAAAGAAACTGGTCTTGCTTATTTGCTATAAACATTTGTTCCACCAATGACTGTTAATTTGGATTAATGGGTCCCTCAAATCAACAAAATGAATGAGTTTGGACTCTCTAAAATCCACATACAGTGCAGGACAAACGAGACCAACGTCGAGAAGTTGTCAATGTGTGGATTGGCATTTTGGGGCGCGCTGTATTTGGTTTTCCAATGAGATTTTGTCTGTCATAGAAGAGTCCAGCACTTAGCAAGGGTTTTTTGCATGCAGGATGGGGCCTCGCGTCACACAGCACTGCAAAATAGACACTTTTGAAGTAAAACATTTGGAGATAGATGGATTCACCTCAATAACAACAACAACAACGAACACCCTTAATTGGTGACAAGAGACAAATTGTCATGTCATCGTGGTTGTCGTATTGCTAAACTAAAATGAATTAGACAACCAGCCATACACAAATTGGAATGATTTTCCTTTTACTAATTATGATTATTATAAACGTAACTTTTACTTACCTATAATTTAAGAACATTATCGTCAGGTTTTCAGTTAATTTTCTCTGCATAATCACGTTAATTACTACATGATAGTCCCTCCAAATTAATAAGAAAGGAAAATCGGCTCTGAGTCTGACATAAGAAATTATTATGTTGGCGACACTGCACATGCATGGTGGGGGTGACGCGCCAAATTCAAATTTTTGCACTTTTCGAGGCGTTTTTCCAAAAAATAGCCAAAACTGTGGTATTGAAAAAATTACAGGATGATAACTGACTATAAACTCTACAACTTTACTCTTAAAAGTTTTTCAATCAAATCAACCGTACAGGCGCAAAAAAATAAAAACCGATTTCCCATGTTAATCTCCTATGTCCAGGGTTCTGCTGGACACCCGGTATACCATGTATATAGACAATGCTAGTAGTTATTTATGTATTAAGAGCAAAAATGACAACCTTTTTTTTCTCGGAGAGGGAAGTTTGCCACTCATCGCCAAGCGGCCGAGAATTACAGGTACCTATACCATATTCACTTATTTTTAGCATCTCGTTACCTTTAAAACCTTCACTTTTTTTTATACGTATCTCTTTTCCGCACATGGTGAGAAGATACGATAAAAATGTCAAAGTCAGATTTCCAACGCCTACTTGACGGCAATAATAAGTGAATGGTTTATACGTAGGAACTTATACCTATTATGAGCTATTCGTTTATTGTTAATGTTAGTGTAACATATAGTTAATACGGCGGCGCAACTTTGAAGTTGTGTATTTAAACTAAGTCAAAGCTAGTCTACTACTAGTAAGCCATATTGCGCAATAACGTAATTTAATTTTAGCGACTTGGCGAATATTTCCTTTCACCATTGTACAGGGATATCATTTTAAGTCGCTCACTCGATTAGCAGCTTTTCTGTTACACTTTTTAAAAAATTGGTACATGTGGGCCGACCTCGGAACCAGGGCTAGCGAATTTACTGGCTACTCGGATTGACAGGTACGACGCCAAATTGATTTTTCTTAAATGCAAACATACATATTTTTACCCACAGTCTAATAGAGCTGAAGGAGCAGATTACAGAAATATATAACGTTGTATATCTATCTCTAAGCATTTCGATTATACAGGGTGGCAAAGTTGTTGAATTTCGAAAATCATTTTAAGTCGCTCACTCGATTAGCAGTTTTCCTGTTGCACTTCTGAAAAATTTGATACAAGGGAGTCATGTGGCATCTAAGGCCGACCTCGGATCCAGAGCTAGCGAATTTATTGGCTGCTCAGATCGACATACACGATGCCATCTTGATTTTTCTTAAATGGAAACACACATATTTTTACCCAGAGTCTAATAGAGCTGAAGGAGTAGATTGCAGAAATATATAACTTCGTATATCTATCTCTAAGCATTTTGATTATACAGGGTGGCAAAGTTGTTGAATTTCGAAAATCATTTTAAATCGCTCACTCGATGAGCAGTTTTCCTGTTGCACTTCTGAAAAATTTGATACATGGGAGTCATGTGGCATCTAAGGCCGACCTCGGATCTAAGGCTAGCGAATTTATTAACTGCTTGGTTTAACAGACACGACGCCATCTTGATTTTTCTTAAATGGAAACACACATATTTTTACCCAGGGTCTAATAGAGTTGAAGGAGCAGATTGCAGAAATATATATTCAGCCAATAAATACGAAGTTTATATTTCTGTAATCTGCTCCTTCAGCTCTATTAGACCGTGGGTTGATATATGTCTGTTTCCATTTAAGAAAAATCAAGATTGCGTCGTAACTGTCAAACCGAGCAGCCAATAAATTCGCTAGCCCTAGACCCGAGGTCGGCCTTAGATGCTACATGACCCCCATATATCAAATTTTTAAGAAGTGCAACAGGAAAACTGCTAATCGAGTGAGCGACTTAAAATGATTTTCGAAATTCAACAACTTTACCACCCTGTATAATAGAAATGCCTAGAGATAGATATACGAAGTTATATATTTCTGTAATCTGCTCCTTCAACTCTATTAGACTGTACTCCTAACTAGCGCAAAGTAACAATTTCGTGCACGCGACTGCCGTTCGCGTCGCGTCGTTCGGCCAGCAATCAAGGGCGCAAAAGACCAAGATTTTTTCTACAACCGTGTAAAAAAACCGCTAGGACAATCCAAGTGTATTCCTTAGGCTATAAAACTTTACGAGGGAATGCAATTTAAAAATTAGTCCACCTGCCTGTAATATGGGTATGGGATATCTATAACGATTTTAGAAATGATTAAGCTTCACAGTTCTTTTCTGCTACCCCTGTATTGACGGCGTGCGCGAAAGACTTTTCTACAACCGTTAAAATATGACACGGAGAAACGGTTCGGGCATTACTGACGGTATTCAAACTGACACGTATTTTCACGTTTATCTTTCTCATATGTCGCCCGTAGCAGTTCCCTCGCACTTCTCGTAGTTGCCCGAACTCCACTTCCCGTCCTTCGGGCAACGGCAGTCGCGAAAGCGCACTTGTTACGAAAATAACTATTTTTCACGTGTCCAATGGCAACCAGTAACTTTTTTTTACGCTGCTATGGGCGACGTGCAAGAAAGATAACCGTGAAAATATGTGTCAGTTTGCATACCGTCAGTATTGCGCAAACCGTGTCATGTTTTGACGGTTGTAGAAAAAATCTATTTATGTGGTTTTCTTTAAAAATATGTAAATTATCATATTTGCCATGCTTTTTTTACGCCACCTTGTATATTTTGCTACAATTTCAGATTGTTCGGCAAACCGGAGCATCCTGCAAGTGTCGTATTTAGCTTCTTGCTCTAATTCTAATTAATAAAATAGCCTGGCTATGGTTTTGTGGTCGTCCTGTTGCTCGTCGCTTGCCTGCTCCGTACTTAATTTTTGTTATTGTTTTACGTTAATTTATTGATGTTTTGTTGTCATCGTGAGAACCTCTGCCCATGACGTGGACAATGTACAGGACTTCGGCATATCAAGGGCTTTGATAAAGACCACAATATATGGTCGAAACGATGGCCATTGATAAAAGCTGAATTGTCGTTATTTGTCCCCATCCCGCTAATCCACCTACTAATATAATGACTGACCAAGAGTCAAGATAGTATTTATTATATGCGTAAAACGCAGGTTAAGGGTACGTCGTCGCAGTAATTTGAATGATTATTTCAGTTCAAATTTTTGTAATTATTTAACTCATCATCATTATTTTTAGGGAGCTCAAAATGCTGTCAACATAAGCGGTGAAAATCAATAAAATTCTCAAAGATTTTAGAGCGGTAATTTTCCCTCGTCATGGAAACAAGAACAAAATTCTAATATAAATCGTCGCTCTCTGATTGACCTGTATTTAAAATGACCGAATTTTCAAATACTAGTTAATTATTTTTTAATGTTGTATTTAATTCGAGAAATATTCTTACTAAATACCGCCTGAGCTAATTAACTAGATTATTTCACTCATCCATATTATTGCTATGCAGCAAAACAGGTAAGTCTGAATAATCATCTTGTGGAATTTCGTCATAATTTTCCATTCTCACCAACTCATGTGTACTGAATGAAATAGCAAAATTACGTCATAAACATACGTCGCGTACCACCTGCCACTTAACAATGCCGAAAAAAATGTTTGACATTGATTCATTATCAGTCTGACACATTGTTTTATTATCGTTTAAAATGAAAACTCGATTTTCTGAACGAGAACAGAACTTTATTTAAAACTTGATAGATTATTTTACGAAAGAGAAAGATGCAGGAAGACCCCTTTTACCTCTGACTACAAAGATCTGACCTGATCTACAAGGACTGATTTTCTAAAGGATTGATTTTCTTCATAAGAGATAATGTAAAGCGCCCTTGATTACTGCGCATCGAAAATGACGTATCTGATTGACCCGCATTGACGCTATTGGTTGGAGAATGGATGAATGGCAAATAAAACTGCATGCTGCATTCATCAATCAAAACAAGTATTTTTTTTCACCAACAATATCTGCGCCCTCGGTAGATCCATCAGCCAAGTTGAGCCATCCTACAGAATGCACCGTTCTTGATGAGGCCCGGGCCCTCCACTCCAGCTGGTCGGTGAGAGTATAAATATGACAGAGCGTTTAATGATGGATGGATGGAATCAGTCAATTTCGAGACGGAAGGGAGATAACTTTGTACATTTCCTCATAGCCTTTATTAATGTCCGCCGCCGAGGTGAACGAGACGTCAATAAGAAATTCCATTGGACAACGACTTTTCTGTGCCTGGAATGTGAACACAATAAGTTACCTAATTTAGGCTTTTGTTGTTATTTATTGCATAGATCACCTTAAACAAATTAAATCCTTCCTAAATAAAGAACTGGTGCATAACTTTTAGCATTATTCCATAATTTAAGTTAATTTATTGAAGCTTACAAGTTTCTTTGGTAAGAAAAATTATCAAGTAAGCTTACAGGAATAAGGGCGCTCTAAACGCTTACCTACCCTAACATTCCATATTCTAGATAATAATAATTTATTTCTTTATTACTTTGAGGTCTGCAAAGCCTTAATTATTGTGAAGGTATTTGTTAAACATTATTAAACCTAACAAAATCTAATAATATATTGTTGCGAACTCGGGGTTCATAAATTCCAGAGCAACGATTTAATACGAAATAGTTATTTTTGTATTAAGAGCGAAAAGTACAACTTTTTTGCTCGGAGAGTGAAGTTTGCCGCGCGACGCGAAGCCGAGAGCGGCAATCACTCGAGAGCAAAAAAGTTACTTTGTGCTCGTAATGCATACAACGTTTTTTCTTCAAACGATCAATTTCAAATAATGTGAATCACAACTGAGCATAACTGAAAACACAATCTGAAAATTTAAATCAAAGTGACAATGACGTTTTTAATAATTGGTTGAGTGGTGGTAGTTGCTATTGACAGCAAACGAAAAAATCTTTATCGCTTGCTGTCCTGGGCAACGCGCGGAAAAGAACACTCACATTCTGATCCTCAAAAAATGCTAGGTTTTCGTTTGTCAAATGAAAGCGTAAAATGCGTCATTATTTGACGTTTGTAGAAAAACACTATTTATTTATTCCACAAATACACTCGACTACTAAATAACTCAGTACTTAACACTTTATAGCCTTCTATTATCGCTTCGTAACTTTAGCTTACTTATAGCTCGATTAAAATACGACTACCTCTCTGCGCGCATCTATGCGCTTTTTATATACAATCCTAAAATTACAGAAAAACCTAGAAAGTTCTTTATAAGAATTCTTGAATAATCTTACATAAAAAAAACGGTTGCAAACAACTGCCTTCTAGATTAAGCCAGACGAGCAATAAATCACTCGTGTCAGCCATGACGCAGCGCGGATAGGTCGCTAAGCTCCACCAACCAACACGCTCCCATGCGTTGCCCCGCCTCCCATGCGGCGTTGCTGCTAATCGTAACAATATCTAAACATTGAGGATTTTGGAATACACATTTTTGTTACTGATCAGAGGACGTAAATTGTTCTAAATTTCTTGTTAACTTCAAGTAGATTTCTCGAACTTGTTGCTTAGTAACATTTAACGTTTAAATTAATTAATAGTCAGCACATAAGGTAAATGTTCTTCCTTTTTGAAAAAAAAAAACTTGTTTTCCAATCAAAGTTTTATTCACACACGCTCTGAAGCTTCAGCTTAAATATGCGACAAATGTAAATTATCCTTTAGAAAAACATCACCCAAAAATAAAGTTGCAATTAAAGGTAAATCGTAGGTAAATTTTTTAAGTAAAAAAAATCTTATTTACGACATGCTGTCATATACAGGACACGTCACGATTTATGACGTAATTCCACAAGATGATTATTCAGACTAAATGAGGTTGTAGTTGTAGAATGGTTTAAGAAAGTTATACTTTCTGCTTCCTGCTGACGTCACAAATGTTTTATTATTAGTAATTTACAAGCAAATTCTATCTCGTTAATTCAATATGGTTAATTTTAAAGCTCGAGCGTTATTATTTAGGAAGATTATTTCTCACATTAAATACAACATCAAAAAATAAATAAGTTCAAAAGGATCATTTAGACGACACTTTAAATAAGTCATTCAGACAGCAATATTTTATACGGTTTTATGTGACAAAGTGAGTTTACCACTGTAATTTTTTGGAGACATTGAATTATTATATATTAATAATTTTTTTGCTCTTTAGCAGTAATATACATGAGTTAAATAATCGGGGGTAATACCACGAGAGTTCTGAAATTACCTACTGATAAATTTTAACGATTGGACGATTGAAGATTATTAATTAAGAAATAAATAAGTAGGTAGTGTTAGAATATTCGGACATCTTAAACGGGTCAATCAGATAATGACATTTAATAGGGCTTTGAGCTTAATTACTTGACCAACTGAAGTAACCGCTGTAATTTTATCGAATTACTGCTTATTAAGATTATTAATACCTTTTTGGCTCCATAGCAATAATAGGGATGCAGAATAAAATAATAGAGTCGAGAGCTTCAAATAAATTATCTCATTAATTAGCTCAGGCGGTATTTACTAAGAATATTTCTCGAATTAAAAATAACATTAAAAAATAAATAATTAGTCTTTGAAAATTCCGTCATTTTAAATACAGGTCAATCAGAGAGCGACGATTTATATTAGAGTTTTGTTCTTTTTTCCATGGCGAGGTAAAATTACCGCTCTGAAATCTTTGAGAATTTTATCGATTGTTACCTCTTATATTAACACCATTGTTTTTTTTTTCATTTTATAAGCGCGATCATTACTGAAAAATATGTGTATATAATGGAAAAACAACAATTTGTGAATAAAATAGGGAATGCTAATTCTCTTTCTATTTTTAAATATTTGCATGGTGTGTATACAGAGCTTTTATTAGAAAAAGTAATCTTATTTAACTGATTTATTAATGTGATGCACTGTTCCTTCACCATTATATTCAGAATCTCAGAAACGGTCTACTTGCGTTATACGCGTCTAATAAGTAATATCGTGACTCTTGGTCAGTTATTATATTATTCAAAACAATTGCTAAATACCACAGTTGCAGGATGTTACTTCATATACAGATAATTTACATATTTTTAAAGGAAGCCACATAAATAGCTTTTTTTTTACAACCGTCAAAATATGACACGGTTTGCGCAATACTGACGGTATGCAAACTGGCATATATTTTCACGGTTATTTTTCTCGCACGTCGCCCACAGCAGCGTAAAAAAAAGTTACTGGTTGCCACTGGACACGTGAAAAATAGTTATTTTCCTAAAAGTGCGCAAAGTAATACTTTCGCACACGCGACTGCCGGTGCGCGGTCAAGTGCGCGAAATGCAGCAGTTTTAAACTCATTCAAACATTTTAAACTCAATTTATGGTAATGATTATGTAATGAAATCAATGTTTTCTTTTCTTGTTAGAGACTCTTATTATATATACATTATAATTTTTTAATATTTTCCGGTATAAATATGTGAAAATTCCGCAGTTTTTTTTACTTTAAACTACTTAATTTGAGCCCTGTTTCTTGTAAATTTCAAAAATTCCGTAATACTTAATACCGATCAGATCAGGAAATTGGAAAGATTTGCTTTTGATCAAGGCTGAGGTTAAAGGTGGAAAATAAAAATATAATATCGTACATATAGCTTATTTAAAATTTTTACTAGATTATCAGTATTTGTCTTCTTATATTTTAGCTGAAAATCTCAATCCAGATTACTTTTGCCGTAAAGTAAATGCAGTAAAGAGTTTACTCAGTATCCTCCAGTGTACTGACCGCATGTCGCAAAGTTTTATATGAAGTATTTAAATTAGTATGTAATTAGGGACTCTATAGAGTCACACAAATTATATTTACTGAAACTACAAATTTATACAATTTGAAATAATCGGATCAGCTATTAATATTTTAATTCTCGACAATATTCTTAACTCCCTTTGCACCGTTACCGAGTTAAACGGAAAAGAAATAAAGATTAATCAGTCTTAATAAAACTAAAAATTTATTTTGTAGTAAGTATCTACAGGGTGATTCACGTTATTCGACACGGAAGATTATGGCTAAACTTTTAGAGTTTAAAAAAGTTTTGTATATGGAATGGATGAGGGTCTATTGGAAGTACATTTTAAAATTATCGTCATTGTATACAGGTGGTCCTAAAAGTAATGGAACGACAGTATGTGATTGGACCTTATTTTTTTGACGAACATTTAAACGGAATGTCGTTTCTAAATTTTTTGAGAAATCAGCTTCCAATTTTACTGGAAGAAGTTCCTCTAGATATAAGAACAACCATGTGGCTGCAAATGGATGGGGCACCCGCTCATTATCATCGTGAAGCCCGGGAGTTCTTAAATGTTCGTTTCCAAAATCGATGGATTGGAACGAATGGAGCACAACATTGGCCAACAAGGTCTCCTGACATAACGCCTCCCGATTTCTTTTTATGGGGATATGTGAAAGGAATCGTGTCGTCACCAACCACAAAAGAAAACTTGTTACAGAATATTTCCTTTGACAGATATCTAATTCAATGAAGGTCAGTTAAAATTCATGGCAACGGAGTTCGATGTAGCATCACCAGTAAACAAAGTATCAGAGGAGTAAAATAAAAGTAAACCATAACAATATAATCAACTTAACTTAAAGTCCATATTGCTGGACTTAACTAAAAGTCCAGCAATATGGGAAAATTGTTACGCTTGCGGAGTACGTCGTGTCGTACGTCTAATTCTTCAATGTATAGGTATACCCATACATCTTGTCTTGGAGGGGCAGCCGACTCAGCAGAAGTTCTGATAATTTTTGCCATTCTAAAAATTTCCAGTTTTGCCCATTAAATTCTTGCCTTATTAAATATGACATATTAAAAGATACACTCCCTATATAAGTAACAACAGCAACAGGTGCGCCCCTCACAGTACATCATTTTTTGATAGTTTTATAACTCTAATATGACTAGAGGTGAGAAAATACGGTATTTTATTTTTCATTGTATTATACAAAGTAAAATACATTGTATTATACAGTATTAAATTCAAAAAAATGGGAGGATTTTTTTTGCACTACTGGATTAGAATTAGGATAAGAGCGTAAAAGCGAGATCTTATTGCATTTAAAAATTAACTAAATGATTAATTTTATTTAGAGAATGTATGATATTAGTAATATAAATTAAGGTGTTATTTTTATAATTCAAATTCAATTTTTCCTTTAGATTAAGAGTAACCAGAGTGACCCACTCAGCCCACTCTCAACGCAGGATTCAATAGCCATTATTTTCAAAATGTAGTTCTAGTTCAAACCCTTCTACATGACAAGGCTTTTGTCCCAAATGAATGCCTATATAAAATAATGCACGCATGCTAACGAATCCAGCATTTATATGGCCTCTTTCCGAATCTGGAAAATCCTGCTTAGGACAAATTTGCAGGTGCCTGACCATTCTATAGTAATTTTTTGCAAATTGCTTTGAGCATAATTTGCACTTTTTCTCGGAATTGTTATTATTTGGTTGAACGACAAACTATTTTTGTATTATTGCCCAAATTTGCCAGGCCTCCCCATTATTACTATTTATATCATACACGATTCCTTCACTACTAGTACTAATGATAAAGTAACAATTTCTTCTTCAGAAAATTCTATATGTATTTAGTATTCTACTGTATTTAGAAAGATAGAATATCTACTTTCTTTATTTAAAATGATCTGATTGTAACTGCGTACTTTCTTAGTTAGGGGGGTCACCTGGTATTTTCTTCATACTTTTGTATCCTGCTTTTTAAAACTTTTAATATAAATAACTATATAGTATTTTATGATTTATTATTTTTATTTATAATGGTAATTTTTAATAATTTTAGTGTAAGTTATAAGTTTGGTCCTTCTAGATAAAAAAAAAAACAATCTGACTAATTATAAAAAAAATGTCAAAGTCCTAGCTATACCTTAGGTTATTTTTGGATAATACTACGGGGTGTCCATTATAAAACTTAATCTAGTTGGCTGTGAAATGTCAAAAGAAAATGATGGAGAAACAAAAGTCCATTTATTTTGATTATGTCATCCTTTTCTATCAAAATTTCATAGCCTGCTAGATCAAGTTTTATAATGAACACCCGGTATATAGACAATGTTAGTAGTTATTTATGTATTATGACCAAAAATGACAACCTTTTTTTTTCTCGGAGAGGAAAGTTTGCCACTCATCGCGAAGCGGCGGAGAATTACAGGTATCTACGTAGAACTTATACCTATTATTAGCTATTCGTTTGTTAATGTTATTGTAACGTATAGTTAATACGGAGGCGCAACTTTGAAGTTTGTGTATTTAAGCTAAGTCAAAGCTAATCTCTACTACTAGTATAGCAAGGCATATTGCGCAATAACGTAATTTAATTTCAGCGACTTGGCGAATATTTCCATTCACCATTGTATATTGCATTCAGAAAATATTTATTTCTTTAGATCTTTTATTTTCTTTAAATATCTATAAATTAAGCGTACCAAACAGAAGTTCTGTTTGGTAAGCTTAATGGTAAGTGTATGTAATTTGAAGTCGAAATATATAAAATTAAGTACTATAGCTTCTTTTTTACTTTTTTCCTGTTTAATTTTTTTTTTAGTTTTGTTGGCATTCTTTGCTAGGATCAGAAGATCATAGGATGGTGTAAAGAATAGAAACATGGTTGATATTAATATATGAGATCCTTATCTGTTAACCCAATTTCGTCAGTTTTGACCTAACTAAAAGACAAAGACTAACTAAACAACAAAGAATAATGCAAACCGTTAACGAATCCGTTAACGGCGTTAACAAAGGACTCGAAGCTGTCAACCAGAGGGTTCTCGAGCTAGAAAAGAAATTCCGGGAACAACTTAAAGACGACAACGTGTCTACAGAGAGTTTTAGCACAGCCAACGCTAAAATTAAGCCTCTCGATTATGACGGTACTACGGCGTGGGAAATGTATAAAACCCAATTTGAGGCAGCTGCAAAAGCTAATGGCTGGTCCGAGCCCCAGAAAGCTACATCATTAGTGGTAGCACTTCGTGGAAAAGCTGCTGAATTACTCCAATCTCTGTCGGCAGCTGATCAAAGTAATTATGCAGCTTTAGTATACTCTCTACAACTACGATTCGGAAATGAGCATGAAGAAACCGTGTTCCAGGCCCAGCTGAGGATGAGGCAGCAAAGGTCAAGTGAATCTTTACAAGAATTTGAGGCGGACATAGACAGACTAATTCACCTGGCATACCCATCAGCCCCTGAATGTTTTCAAACGCAATTGGCCGCCGAAAGGTTCATTGAGGGAGTTCGCGATAGTGACATGAGATACCACTGACGTGTAGTCAGGCCCAGGAATATCAGCGAGGCACTAGTTCGGGCCCTGGAATTCGAGACGTCACGAGTGTCATCTAGTTCTTCTCCACGTGTAAGAATGGCAACTTGCGATGACGAGGAGGATACGTCAAGGACTGAATCCATGGCAAGTTTACATAAAACGATTAAGGATATGGCAGTCAATATACAAGCCCTGTTGGGAAAGACGCGTTGATCAACAGACAATCGGGGCAGAATATGTTTTAACTGCATCAGACTGGGTCACATCAAGGGAAACTGCCTTAATAGGGCAACAAGTCCGTCTCCGTCGTTTAGAAGACCGAGCGGCGACCAAGACCGCCCTAGGTAAACTAATTGCGGTCAATGCAAGGGGGCAATTGTCCGGGCCCGTTAAGACCCCCAGGATCTTTAAAGTCAATAATTTGGGAGGTAAAAGTCTTACAGTGGCCGGACGCATTAAGGTACCGAAAATCCAGATTACCACCGATACAGGAGCAGATGTGACCATTGTAAAGCCAAATAAACTTGAAAGAGAAAAAGGTTCCTGAATAGTACTGACCATGGAGCCTTGATATGGGCTATTACAGATGAAGAACTCTGAAGGCCAAAAAGCCAGATGGATAGAGCGCTTACAGCAGTACGATTTCCAAATTGAACATCGACCAGGGAGGTCTCACGGAAATGCCGATGCATTGTCTAGACGGCCGTGTAAAGAAGATTGTCGGCATTGTCAAAGAACTGAGCAGCGTGAGGGACTTCCTTCTGTAAGGAGAACGTCGGTGGAAATAAACGATGGCTGGACCGCACAAGCGCTTCGAGACGAACAAATGAATGATCCATACTATTGGCACCCATACTCTTGGCAGAGACTGACGACAAGAGACCAGAGTGGCAAAAAATTGCTGGTAAAAGTCAAAACCTGAAGGCGCTATGGGCCCGGTGGCACTCTCTTAGAATAGAAAATGGATTACTGAAGAGAGCGTGGGAGAGTCCGGATGGCAAGATCGTAGTCAGTCAGTTGGGTGTTCCTGGTAGCAGAAAATCGGATGTACTACAGGAAATGCACGACGGAACCAGTGGAGGTCATTTTGGGGTCAACAAAACCTTGGCCAAAATTAAAGAGCGGTTCTACTGGGTGAATTATCATGAAGACGTCGAATCTTGGTGCCGCAAGTGCGAAGTTTGTTGTGCCACAAAATGACCTCGAACAAGATCACGGGGCAGAATAGTGCAGTACACTGTAGGTGATCCATTCGAGAGGTTAGCAATTGATGTCGCGGGACCATTTCCTCAGACTGAGTCAGGCAACAAATACATCTTGGTCGCCATGGACTATTTCACTAAATGGCCTGAAGCGTACGCCCTGCCTAATCAGGAAGCAACGACTGTGGTAAAGGTGCTAGTAAATGAAATGTTCTGCAGATTTGGAGTCCCCTTGGAGAGGGTCATGGAACTTCTCGTTATTCGCAAGACCAGGACAACTCCTTTGCATCCACAGTCGGATGGGATGGTGGAGAGATTTAATAGGACCATGGAACATTACCTGTCTAAAATGGTGGCAGATCATCAGCGAGATTGAGACCAACATCTACCCCTCATGTTGCTGGCATATCGAGGCTCTACGCATGAAGCCACTGGTTATACTCCGGTGAAAGTGATGTTCGGAAGGGAAGTGAGGCTTTCTGCAGATTTGATGTATGGAACACCAGAAAAAGACTCGCTCAACTCTGAGAGTTTTGTGGAGGAGCTCAAGGAGAGGCTTAACGATGTTCATGAGCAAGTCAGGAATAAACTGCGGATCTCCGTTGATCGAGCCAAAGCAAGATATGACTTACTAGCTAACTCCCGCGGCTTCCAGGATGGCGATGTGGTGTGGCTGTACAATCCGCGGCGAAAGGTGGGGAAGTCGCCCAAACTTAGCCAAAATTGGGAAAGACCTTATACAATTATAAAGAAGTTTAATGACGTGGTGTATAGGATCCAATGGACCCACAGGCCCCCACAGGCCCCCAGGTGAAGTTTGTTCATCTGGATCGATTAGCACGATACCATGGAACTCTATCTGTTCGGGACGAACAGCCTTAGGAGGAGGGCAATGTTACGGTCACCGTTACGCTTCGCGACAAAGGAGCTAGAAGTTTCGTGTCTCGGCTTTGGGCGGTTCAGCTACCGATGATGATTTATTGCTCTGTTTATTTAGAACGTACCTAGTTGTTTACTACCTTTTTTATGTGTCTCGTATTAATTATTTTTCTTCTAAAATATTCTAGGCTTTTCTGTATTTTTAGAAATGTGTATAAAAGGCGAGTAAGCGCCTCCAGTAGTCGTGTCGTGTTTTAATCGAGCTATAAGTAAACTGAAGTTCCAAACGATAATAGAAGGCTATAAAGTGTTAACTAGTGAGTTATTTAGTAGTCGAATTGTACCTGTGTGTATTTGTGGGATAAATAAATAGTTTTCATATTAAATCGTTACATTGGAATTATGGAACCCTGAGTTCGCAACATTATTAACCAATGATCAAAGTTTCTGCTATACTCTAGGTCAAAAGAAAACCATTTAACCAAAGTTATTAAAGAAAATTGTCTGGCTCGTAATATTTAGTTTACAAAATTTGCGACTTTTTAATTTAATGTCATGTTCAGTTTTATGTAATCTGTGACCGATAGTTGACTTTGCCTGAAATAAAATTATAAAATTGTAAATCAAAACATGTATCTCACTTAGAACAAAGTCACAACAAATTTTATTAAAATCCATATTCCCCAGCTTTTACAAAAAAACACAATTTTTTCAAAGAATTTTGACCGTCAATAGCAACGAATCCAGAAAATTTTTCTTAATGAAAGTTTGATAAGATTGTTTTTTTTTTTTAGCCAAATATCGCCGTCGGACCCTTTTAATTATATATTTACGGGTCACCCTGTATATAAGAGTAACCTTTATTAATAATTACATGTTAGAGTCCCATATTCCTTATTACACAGACAAATTTCAGGGTGTGAATCTGCATGAAAAAATAAGGACAGTTTGCTATATAAACTTACGTTCGCAAATGATCCGTTTTCCGAAATACAGGGTTATTGTATTAGATAGTGTTCATGCTAATGTATTAAAGAAATGAAAAAAAACCTTAAGATATTTATTTTTTTCTGCATCAAAACGGCACCCCATGTAAAAAAAGCCATGAGAGATTTTTTGTCACATATTGAACGAGAACTACAAAAATGATTTTTAATTTGAAAAATCTCAGTGTTTCACAGATCTTTCAAAAAATTGACATCATTACACGTATGCGCTCCAATGATGAACATACAATTCTTAATTGCATGTCAAGAAATGCGCAATGGCTAACTCTTAAAACTCACCAAGTTTCTTTTCCCTATCTGCACCGGTTTCAAAGCAATACTGTCATTCTTTTTTTCATGCAGAATCACTTCCTGAAATTTGTCGCACTTATTTACTAACATCGAAAATCCCTCTATATGAAAAACTCCTGCCATCAAAAACATTGCGATCCAAATCGTATGTCCAATTATTTGATTGACAATACTGACAAGTGATAATAGGCACGTAAAGTGAGGTAATGGCATGTTATGTGACAACGAGCTAGTATATTACATCAGGAGAGGCCCTCCTGTCCTCCTTTTACAGTTTTGGCCCCCTTTGGAGCAGTGGGTAATTAAAAAATGGCGGCAATATTCGCTTGAATTGACATCACTTGACGACTTACGTCAAATCATTCATTTAAAATTCTGATTCGCCAAATGATATGCTCTGACGATGAAATTACCTTATAGGTATCTTAAAAATGGGAAATTCTTAGAAACATACCGGCATTTGTTGGGTCCGTCCATATCTCCGAGATCATAGTCATAGTACCGTACATTATATCTTTTATTATAGTAATATAGCACTCACCAACGCGGGACGAGCGTAGCGAGTTCCCGCAATTTGAATGAGATACACAAAAAAGGCTTTTCGTCACGTGTTTCATACAAGATTATTTCTAATTTTGACTACAAATACCTACTTAGAGAGAGAGAGAGAGAGAGTTTGCATCTACTTATTACCGTAAAACTGTAGCAACGATGTGCCACAACCGAAACCTATTTGTCTCTATGGTGGTGAAACGAACTTTTCATCACCAGTTACGAAACATTTTACTTTTCGTAACTACTTACGAAAAGTAGGACGTTACGTCACTGTCATCAGTATTGAGAAGTGCCATTTTATATGTCAAAATTAGAAAAACTTTTATTTGGACCATATTTTTTCAATAATTTTAGAAAAAATTATTCTTGTAAATTTCATTCGGTGTAGAATGGTAAAAAATAGTTATTTTCCTAATAAGTGTGCAAAGTGATACTTTCGCGCACGCGACTGCCGTTGCCGGACAGCAGTCAAGCGCACGAAAGTTACTTTGCGCAAGAATTAGAAACAACATTTTTCTACAACTGTTCAAAAAAGCTCTAGGGCAATTCAACTGTATTTCCTACAGAGTGTGCTAGAAACTTTTTTTTTAAGCGGACTAAGAGTACGTTATTTGTTTTCTCCAGACTCACACCTAAAGTGGGATTTCTAATCCTGAGACCAAAAAAGTTGCAAACAGGCAGTAAAAGTAAAGTCAAAAGTCTCCGCTACTGTCGTGGTGGCGCAGTTGTACAAAGGATGAGAATACTCGCAGAACGCTCTAGTCGAAATCGCATATCTTCTCGAATTTTCGGTTCGTCTGTTACATGTCATGCGCGTCATCATATTTATTTGTCATTGTGATTATTATTAATTTAGTATTAATAATGGTGCTACAGATTTTTATTTTTCCATAATTTACCTAAACCTAAACCACCTAAATCATTGGTTATGATTTAATACCAATAAAACAATTGAACATTGAAAACCACCTTTCTAAAATGTTCTTATTTTACAAATAAATACACCACTAATTGGGCAAGTACTTAGACTCTCCTAAAGAAACGGACGCAAGTAAATTACAAACCTGAGTCACAATAAACATCCTATTTCATGCATGCTTGAAAAAAAAATAGAATATGTTACTCGGAGTAAAAGGCCTTTTTGTGCTCCTGTGTTGCAGACTTCAGCTTCGCTTCGGCCGTCAATCTCTGAGCTCGGCACAAAAAGACTCACTTTTATTCCTAGTGACATAATCTACTGTTTATCACATTTCCCACGGAAACTAGTTACTTTTTTGTACTCTGCCATGGGCGACGTTAAAAAAAACATGAAAATATGTTTCAGTTTGCATATCGACAATAATGCGCAAACCTTGTCATATTTTGTTCGGTTGTAGAAAAAAATTAAGTTTCAGTAATATCGGCAACATATTTGTCTAGTGCAAATGTGCATATGTGAAAATGTTTTCCCGAAATAAGGCAGAACCTAATCACTGAGTTTTATTGCTGCCTGCGTCTGATTTCCTGCGAGACCCTAAGCTGGAAATTGCAATTCCACATAACATATGGCGCCGATATTATTCAACATTTCGGTTTAGATTGAACTTCTTGCAGATGTTACTTATTTACAACACCAATTTCAAACTCTGTGCAAAAAATTTAAAACTTTATTTCGTTCTGTTATTTGGTTATCTCCTCAATCTAATCATTATTGGACAGCGCAGTAAGTTTGAATTGGGGATTACTGCTGAAATGTTGAGTTTAAAGTTTGGTCTAAAAACTTCGATTTCCAGTTGAACTTCAAACTCGAAATAATTTCCATTTGTGCCGTAAACTTAGGGAAAACTAAATGAGAGTTGATTTTAGGTGGAGTCGGCAGGTTCGATGGCAATTCATAACTAAAATCAAATTAAAAAAGTTTGGTCCCATTCATACAGGAAATGAGTGAATGCAGTCGCTCAGTGACACAATGTAGACTTCCTATTACTGTGGCTTTTCAGGATTTTCCCAATAATACACAATTTCCGTCTTTATCAAGGCAATCCCCCTTCTCGAGCACATTTGTACAAGTGACCCGTATTGATTTGTGGTTATTGAGATTCTTTTTTTTGTGTCAGTTTGTGTAAGTTGCAGGTGAAACATCGCTTTGTAAATCATATTATGATGAAGTCATATTTGTTGGTTTTATACGAATAGGCAATTAATGTGCTAGTTTCCTTGTTCGTAACTACATAATATATATTGATTAAACAATTAGTGCGTTCAAACATACAATAGCCTGAATGGCTTTTTCTTCTTTCTACATTTTACAGCTTTGTAGGTAATTACTGCCCAGCTTTTATGGTGGTCGCATTGGTATTCGTTTATGTTTCAGGCTGCGTGACCTGAATAATTGTTGCCAGCAAAAACCACTTTAGGGTTTTATTATATTTCGATATTTTATACAAGTGAACAGCGAAAACCAACTGAGCGTTAGAGTTCATGCCAGTTTGTGTAAATATGCTCCTAACTTAATCAATATACGAAGCAGGGTCGAATTTCCAGTGAGAATATGACATATCAATATTTTCAAACGTAATGTTATATTCGTATATACAAATATTTCTTTATGCTTAACTTAAATTGAAGTTTTCATTTTTAAACCATTTTACTAAAGTAATTGGTAACATCGATTGACGTAAGTAAAGAACGCTGCACTTAATTATGTATGAGAAGGGCTTGGCGGAAAGCTCTAATGAATAAAATACATGTTTGACAACTCTATTCCCCGAATATTGCTGACATACGCTCCTCTGCTCCATTTTGTCGTCGGGTTGGCGTCAGAGTTTAATCGATGAACGTAATTTACGTAAATTATTTAAACCACTTGTAACATGACGTGCTCACTGTTTGGTTATCCATGGTGAGGGTGTGCTTAGGGAATATCGCAAAATTCAATTATAATGAACAAGCAAAAAGCGGATCGGACGACGTAATTCAATTATAAATAAATCTATTTTGATAATTACCTACCAAACTCAGATGCTCTCTTATTTGGCTTGGGCAAACGTTCATTAAGCGTTAGAATCAAATAACAAAATACAGTCTACAAAAAATTGTTCAACTTCGGTCAGCAAAAATATCAATTTTCCATCATTCAAACGCTAATGAGAGGGAATTGAAACCAGACAAAATAGCTATTTATGTAACCAGTTACGAAAAGTCCGATGTTGTGTAACGAATGAATGTTTGCGGGACGAGCGCAGCGAGTTTCCGCAATTTGAATGAGATAGTTTTTGAGATAGTCACGTGACTATCTCGTGGTTTTGAGATAGTCACGTGACAAAAAAGGCTTTTCGTCACGTGTTTCCTACAAGATTTTTTCTAATTTTGACTACAAATACCTACTTAAAGAGAGTTCTTATTATTAAACTTCATTATTTACTTTTAAACTAAACTGCTAACAAAAAAGATCGATACGGCAAAATTTTTCTTCATGTTTAGGGATGTGTATCTCTGAAATGCCTTAGCCGAAATTCATAACTTAAAGAGACTTTGGAAGATCGTTTCTTCTAGAATCAGAGAGGGAGGCTAGTTTTAAACCAAAGTGATTTTCTAAATGATATACAGGGTAAAGAAAAAAGCACTGCAAAATGAATGCATTTCAACCCACTGCAATTGGTAGCTAGAGTATCTTCAGAACATTCGTTCCTATGAGATTTGAGGACCTTGACTAATATCTCGGGACATGTTCGGCGGTTTTTAGTTTTATGGCCCACAAGAGAAATTACGGGGGTTTTTCAAAAAGTGTGCGTTTTCTTATAAGTTGCCCTGTATCGCGAGAATGCCGCTGCCGATTTTAATGACGTAAATTATCTCCAAAAGACAAATAATTGTAAAATCAGCGACGTACACTCAAGTTTAACAAAACTTTTTTATTCCGCGTTATACAAAAATGGCAAAAATTTACTGAGAAACTGATCAATATTTTGTTAATAAGGACGTCATGGCGGTTGTTCTAACTTTAAGGCTCTTATTGTAATTACATTTAAGAGCCATGGTCGATACCTCGGGACGTTTTTGGCAGTTTTTTGTTTTTTGGCCAACAAAAAAAGTTACGGGGGTTTTTCAAAAAGTGTGCGTTTTCTTATAAGTTGCCCTGTATCGCGAGAATGCCGCTGCAGATTTTAATGACGTAAATTATCTCCAAAAGACAAATGATTGTAAAGTCAGCGACGTACACTCAAGTTTAACAAAATCTTTCTATTCCACGTTGTACAAAAATGGCAAAAAATTTACTGAGAAACTGATCAACATTTTGTTAATAAGGACGTCATGGCGGGTGTTCTAACTTTAAGGCTCTTATTGTAATTACATTTAAGAGCCATGGTCGATATCTCGGGATGCTTTTGTCAGTTTTTTGTTTTTTGGCCTACAAAAAAAAATACGGGGGTTTTTCAAAAAGTTTGCCTTTTCTTATAAGTTGCCCTGTATCGCGAGAATGCCGCTGCCGATTTTAATGACGTAAATTATTTTTAAAAGATTAATCATTCACAAATCAGTGAGGTACCCTCAAGGTTGATAAAACATTTCTATTCCTTGTTGTACAAGAATGGCAAAAAATTTAATTAGAAATTGATCAATATTTTGTTAATAAAGACGCCACGGTAGGTGTCCTAACTTTAAGACTCTTACGGGAAGAGTTACGGGGCGTTTACAAAAAGTTTGCACTTTCTTTTAAGTTGCAGTGTTTTGCGGGAATACTCACGTCAATAAACTAAAAAACTTTAAAAGTTCATTAATTTTAAAATAATCGAGGCAGATTGATAGTTAGTAAAACGCCTCAGTTTAATTTTATACAACAACAAAAAATTAAATGGAAAAAAATGAACACCTTAAACAATCTGGTCAATGTTAAGGGGAGAGTCTGTCATAAAAATGAGTTGTCTACAATTTTTCGTTTAAAAGTTATAGGGTGTTAGTTTTATTTAAAAAATAGGAAGTTATTGATTTCTGTAAAACCGCCAGAGATATCTCAATGAAGATTGATAGGCATTTCATTTCCGTAGTTAAATGTGGAGACTGGAGACGCTAATAATGTGTAGGCCCACCTAAAACTCGCATTACTTCAGCCACCCTTCTCGGCATACTCTCCACCAAATGCCTTATAAACTCCTGGGGAATAGCTTCCCATTCTTCCCTCACTGCCACTGCCAATTCATCCACATTTTGAAATTCTTGCTCTCTCTCTTTCAGCTTTAGTTTTATTCTGCTCCACACGTGCTCTATAACATTCATATCGGGCGACCTAGCAGGCCAATTCATGCGGTCGATGCCATTCTCTCTCAGAACTTCGTTAATAATTCGAGCTCGGTGTGGACGTGCATTATCGTCAACTAAGATAAAATCATCTCCAAAGTTCTGAGCGAAGGGAATAACAATTTCATTCATACACAAGTCTCGATATCTAACTGCGTTCATAGTTTGCCCAATTAAAACCACTAAGTCAGTCTTTCCATTTCCCATTACTCCTCCCCGCACACTCACACTTCCACCCCCAAATGGCACTCTGGCTTCCATATTTTCTTCCAGGTTTCATTCATTCCGCCCTCTCCACACTAAAATACGTCCATCTGATGCATACAACGAAAATCTACATTCATCTGAAAACATGCAATTGTTCCACTCTGCTATTCCCCAGTGCAAATGTTCTTCTGCCCAACGTCTTTGAGAAACTCGATGGATACGTTGAAGCATTGGACATGCGGCACGTCTTCTAGCATGTAGTCCTCGATCATGCAAACGATTTCTGACAGTGGAGGTGCATACGTTGGTCCCCGTTGTTTCTTGCACTCTTGCTTTTATTTTGCTGGCATTTAGAGTCCTTGTCCTCCTGACAGACAAATTAATTAGCCGATCTTCTCTAGGGGTCGTAACGTTTGTGCGACCGCAACTCCCACGCATTTTATAAGCAGGAACACCATAATTTTGTCTTCTTTGAAGTGCCCGTTGAATCGTCGACTTAGATGTGCCTACTAAGTCAGCAATGTTGCTTAAACTCAGACCTCGCCGGCGCAACCTGTTTAAAATTATTACTTTTCTTATTCTACATTGCTAAAAGACCTCTAAAACTTACCTCACAATATTTTCTAATTCTCTCTCACTTAGTAACGACATTTTTTAAATTAAGAAACCAAAAAAATTAATATGTGACAGATAATTTAAATTTATGTCTCTGACATGTCATACTTTGTTTACTTCGTTTCCATGGTGATTATTATAGATACATTTTTGTGGGCTCACACATTATTAGCGTCTTCGGTCTCGATGTTGAACTAATATCGCTAATTCTTTTTTATCCATTTAAATAAAAAAATGCACTCTGACGGCGAAACTTTCTTAATCGGGCGGCAATAAAAGCTCTCAATGTAAAATCTTTAAAATGCAAATCTACTGACACAATAAAAACAATTAAGTACATAATTTTGTAGAGTTTAGTTTACCTTATAAAATTTTTGAATGGTAGGTATGGTAATGGTAATGGTACTCGTATATTTTATTCGGAATCAAAAAAATCAAAAATCCCCAAAACCGTTACCAGACATTTATCAAACTTATGAAATGTCACTTCACTTAAAATTCTGAAGTCGCAGCAACTGAGCTGAGAAATAAAATGCTAACAAAAAAGATCGATACGGCAAAATTTTTCGTCATGTTTAGGGACCTGTATCTCGGAAATGCCACAGCTGAAATTCGTAACTCAAAGAGACTTTGGAAGATCGTTTCTTGTAGAATCAGGGAGGGAGGTTAATTTTAAACGTTAAAAGTTAAACGAGGTAACAAAAAGTGATTTTCTAAAGGATATACAGGGTAAAGAAAAAAACACTGTAAAATGGTTGCATTTCAACCCACTGCATTTGGTAGCTAGGGTATTTTCATAACATTCGTTCCTCTGAGATTTGAGGGCAATTTTATTCCCGCAAAACACTGTAACTTATAAGAATGTGCAAACTTTTTGTAAACGCCCCGTAACTCTTCTCGTAGGCCAAAAAACAAAAAAGCACCAAAAACGTTCCGACATATCAAGCTTGGATCTTCAATGTAATGACAATAACAGCCTTAAAGTACGCATGGCGTCGTTATTAACAAAATATTGATCAGTTTCTCATTAAATTTTTTGGAATTCTTGTACAATGAGTCTATGCTACAGATTTCTAATTCATTTATATTCTAAAAATAATGTATCTCATTAAAATCGGCATCGGCATTATCGCGATACAGGGCAACTGATAAGAAAACGCAAACTTTTTGAAAACCCCCCGTAATAATTTTTGTAGGCCAAAAAACCAAAACCTGCCGAATTTCTCGAGATATCGACCACGGCTATTAAATGTAATTAAAAGAAGAGCCTTAAAGTTAGGACACCCTCCATGACGGCTTTATTGACAAAATATTCATTAGTTTCTCAGTAAATTTTCTGCCATTCTGTAAAACATGGAAGAAAAGGTTTATTAAACTTGAGTGGACGTCACTGATTTTACAATCATTTATCTTTTAGAGATAATTTATTTCATTAAAATCGGCAGAGGCATTCTCGCGAACTTATAAGAAAACGCACACTTTTTGAAAAACCCCCGTAATTTTTTTTGTTGACCAAAAAACTGCCAAAAACGTCCCGAGGTATCGACCATGGCTCTTAAATGTAATTACAATAAGAGCCTTAGAGTTAGAACAACCGCCATGACGTCCTTATTAACAAAATATTGATCAGTTTCTCAGTAAATTTTTGTCATTTTTGTATAACGTGGAATAGAAATGTTTTGTTAAACTTGAGTGTACGTAGCTGATTTTACAATCATTTATCTTTTGGAGATAATTCACGTCATTAAAATCGGCAGCGGCATTCTCGCGATACAGGGCAACTTATAAGAAAACGCGCACTTTTTGAAAAACCCCCGTAATTTTTTTTGTTGGCCAAAAAACAAAAAAACTGCCAAAAACGTCCCGAGATATCAACCATGGCTCTTAAATGTAATTACAATAAGAGCCTTAAAGTTAGAACAACCGCCATGACGTCCTTATTAACAAAATATTGATCAGTTTCTCAGTAATTTTTTTGCCATTTTTGTACAACGTGGAATAGAAAGGTTTATACAGGGCAACTTATAAGAAAACGCACACATTTTGATAAACCCCCGTAATTTCTCTTGTGGGCCATAAAACTAAAAACCGCCGAACATGTCCCGAGATATTAGTCAACGACCTCAAATCTCATAGGAACGAATGTTCTGAAGATACTCTAGCTACCAAATAAATGCAGTGGGTTGAAATGCAACCATTTTGCAGTGCTTTCTTCTTTACCCTGTATATCATTTAGAAAATCACTTTGGTTTAAAACTAGCCTCCCTCCCTGATTCTAGAAGAAACGATCTTCCAAAGTCTTTTTAAGTTATGAATTTCGGCTAAGGTATTTCCGAGATACAGATCCCTAAACATGACGAAAAATTTTGCCGTATCGATCCTTTTTGTTAGCAGTTTACTTTGTATCTACTTAATACCGTAAAACTGTAGCAACGGTGTGCCACAACTGAAACCTACCTATTTCTTTCTATGGTGCTTAAATGAACTTTTCATCACCAGTTACGAAAGATTTTACTTTTTACGAAAAACTTTACTGGTTACGACTAGTTACGAAAAGTAGAACGTTACGTCACTGTCATCAGTATTGAAAAGTGCCACTTTATATGTCAAAATTAGAAAAAAGGCTTTTCGTCACACGTGTTTCAAACAAGATTTTTTCTAATTTTGACTACAAATACCTACTTAGAGAGAGAGTTATTATTATTAAACTTCAATATTTACTTTTAAACCACTTTGCATCTACTTAGTACCGTAAAGCTGTAGCAACGGTGTGCCACAACCGAAACCTATTTGTTTCTATGGTGATGAAACGAACTTTTCATCACCAGTTACGAAAGATTTTCCTTTTCGTAACTAGTTACGAAAAGTAGGACTTTATATGTCAAAATTAGAAAAAACTTTTTTGGACCATATTTTTTTCTATAATTTTAGAAAAAAAACATGATCATACAGTTACCTGGCCGTTAAAATTAACCCAACAGGGAGAGTTGTACATTGCAATGGATATTTTGCACAAGCAATTATGCATGTCATTTTCAATCAGCTGTAACTTTTTAAAGAATGAATTGTTTTAAATACTACTTGCGCGGTCTGAAACCTCATTTCCTCTAGATTAAGGAAGCGGATAACTTTGGAAAAAAAATTGACATTATCTTTATTATATAGGGTGTGAAACAAAGTGATGTAAAAATTGCAAAATTTTTAATTTTTTTGCCATTTCGCACTAGGCTTCTTTTTCCTTATGGTTTCAGGTAAGGTGTAAGCCAACATCCATGTCTCGGGACCTTGCCGCCAGATTTTTTATTAACTAATAATAATAATAATAATAATAATAATAATAATAATAATAATAATAATAATAATAATAATAATAATAATAATAATAATAATAATAATAATAATAATAATAATGATATTATTAATAAGAATAATAATAATGTTCTTTATTGCCATCCAAATCCTCCCAAAACATTAGCAACGTCAAAAACAAGAAAATAACAACAAGTACAATAATTTGAATACAAATAAAATGAGGACCAGAGTCCACTTAAATGCTAACATCATAAAGACACTCATCAATTAGGTATTCTGTAGCTTTTTGCTTAAATTTGTGTACATGAATTTCTGACTTAGTCAGGAAGTCTGTTATATTCCCTAACAGCTTTATACAGAAATGTTTTTTGGAAGAATGCAGTTATGTGATTTGGTACACTCAAGTTCTCTCTGTCTCGTAGTGATGGTTATGTTATCTGCATAACGCTGTGCATTCGTTTCAAAGAGGGTCGGATTTTTTTTTACAAAAAGAACCAAGGACAATATATATATAAAGATGGTACAGTTAGCAGTCTTAAAACTACAAAATATGGTCGAGCTGACTCACGAGGGCGTAATCTCAAGAAACATCGAATGATTCGTTTTTGGGCTATGAAAACAGCCTGGGCCCCCCTCGATGAACCCCAGCACATTATGCTGTATGACAGCACAGACTGCACAGAGGCAACGTAAAGCTGTCGCAGAGAATCCAGAGTAACCTGATCGCGCAATCTCCTAGCCAATGCGCAGAAACTGTTTAGCATATTTGTGACAAGCTCAGTTTGCCGGTCCCAGCATACTCCCGAGTCCAGATATACTCCTAAAAACTTTGTGGTGTCTGTCTCTGGAATAGACCTCCCATTACATCTGACGTATAGTGATCGCTCCTTTCCACCTTTTCTGCCAAAAGACAACAAGCCAGTTTTATCAGAGTTCAGATTTAGAACACTATGGTTACACCAGTTCTGCATTGAGGCTACAGTATGGGTACATGTTGCTGCCAGGATGTCAATGTTTTTATTTGCCAAGACCACTGAGGTGTCGTCGGCATACTGACAGACAAGTCCAGGGGCCAGGTGTTGTCCCATGTCATTTACATAAATTAAAAACAGTATGGGACCCAATATTGAACCCTGTACTTAGAATTGATGGGTCAGAGAATTGGGTTACTCCATCCTGCATCACGTACATAGTCTGTTCTCTGTTGGCAAGATAAGACTCTATTAACTGTGCAGAAACACCTCTTATCCTACATACACTCAGCACTCCCAGCAGCCTTCCATGATCAACCATGTCAAAAGCCCTTGATAGGTCAAAGAATATACCAGCAACATCAATGTTTCTATCCATCTTCTGCATTATAAAAGATACCACCATAAAAATGGCCATTTGTGTTGAGTGGTTACGTCTAAAGCCTTACTGACTGCTTGTTAAAACGTTGTGGTTTTCCAGAAAATGCATTAGCCTGTTGTATATTGCTCTCTCACAGACCTTTGAGAATGAGGGCAGTATGGAAGTCAGCCAAGTTTATAATAATTGCCTATATTACACCTGTCACCCTTCTTGTGTACTGGTTTTGCCCCTTTTAAGGCAGAAGGAAATTCCCCTGATTTAAAGCAGTGGTTGATGACATCAGCAAGGGGGCTAGAGATCAGCACTGCAATCTGCCTCAACGGGAACACTGGCACTTCATCCATTCCTGAAGAATATTTGTTGGGCAAGCCCTGTCAAATTTAACTCTGAACTAACTAACTCTGAATTTTTATACAGAGTGAAACGTAAAATGTGTGAAATTTTTGTTGCTGTTATTTGTAAGTCGTCGTAGTTTGGAAACTTGGTAAAGAATTTTTATGTGTTTTCTCTCATTTATTGACATATTGGCTGCGGATTGTTCCCCAAGAATTTTAAAATAAGTGCAGTTTTTTCTCGCGAACTAACATTCAAAAAATATGAAATCATTATTGTTGATACTCGTGACTTATAATAGCAAAATTAAATAAAATAAGGCCTTTCTAGAGGCAAAAGGAAATTGAGTGAATCAAAATATTCTTGAAAATTTCATTAGTATTTTTTTTAATCGTCGTAATTCGCTAGCAAGTTGACGGATTATTAATTTTATTCTTTGGGTTGATAGAATTATCTACAAATTGTTTCTCATCAAGGGAGTTTTCCAAAAGTATACATTAGTATACGGGGTCCTAATGGGTGGTCGAAAATGAAATCTCATATTCTTTGGTCGATTTTAAGGGCGGTCTGTCATAAAATTGTGTTACCTATCGAGCTTCGTTAAAAAGTTACAGGGTGTTGAAATTAGAATCTCAAAATGCATATGTATTGATTATTCCGAAAGCGTAAGAGAAATTTTATTGAAATTTTGCAATAAAAAATTATTTCTCTTTCCGCCAGTGGCGCGCTTACCATCACGTCGATTTACATTGTTTGAGAAAAAAGTAGCACATCACTGATTTTTTTAAAAATAAAACTTGGTTTTTTAATACGCATTCTACTATAAAGAAAAGAACCCTCTTCGGGTTTTTTGGTACGACGCACCGTTTTCGAGTAAATAAATAAAAACCATTGTAATGCATGTGAGTACAGCCGCCAAAATTACATTTTCATAAAAAATCTAAAATATTCGATTAATTATGGCTTGAAGTATGTTGCAAACCAATAGTATTTTAATGGGCATTCAAAAACTAAATATCATTTTTCAAAAAACCAGTTACATTCCACTTTTTTTTCAATAAAATATGTCGACGTGCTATTATGTGCGCCACTGGCGGAAATAAAAGTAATTTTTTATTGAAAAATGTGCGCCTTCTATAGCAGTCAAAACGTACAAAATTTCAATAAATTATCTCTTACGATTTTGGAATAATGCATTTTGAAATTCTAATTTCAACACCCTATAACTTTTTAAAGAAGCTCGATAGGTAACACAACTGTATGACAGACCCCCCTTAAAATCGACCAAAGAATATGAGATTTCATTTTCGACCACCCATTATGACTCGCCCCGTATACTTAGCTTGTCAAGTCCGTACTTGTAATTCAGTAACCACTTTTGGAAAACTCTCTTGGTGAGAAATAATTTGCACATAATGCTGTCGATCCAAAGAATAATAATAATCCGTCAATTTGTCCGCGAATTACGACAATTTGGAAAAACTACTAACGAAATTTTCAAGAATTGTTTGATTCCCTCTGTATAAGTTCTAATAACTTAACAACAAAAAATAACAAAAACGACTAGAGATAGTGATGTTGTCTATCTGCGAAGGCATCACTCAGTTTCCCTTTGTCTCTAGAAAGGTTATTTTATTTAATTTTGCTATTATAAGTCACGAGTATCAACAATAATGGTTTCATATTTTTTGAATGCTAGTTCACTAAAATAAACTAGACTTATTTTAAAATTCTCTGAATGGGGAACAATCCGCAGACATATGTCAATAAACGAGGGAAAACACATTAAGATTCCTTAACAGGTTTCCAAATTACGACGATTTACAAATAACAGCAACAAAAAGTTCACATATTTTACCTTTCCCTCTGTAGAAAAATTCAGAGTGCTTTAATAAAAAATCTGGCGGAAAGGTCCCGAGATATGGATGTTGGGTTACTCCTTACCTGAAAACGATAAGGGAAAAGAAACTTATTGCGAAATGGAAGAACATAAAATTTTCCAATTTTTGCATCACTTTGCTTCACACCCTATATAATAAAGATAATGTCGGTTTTCAAAATTATCCGCTTCCTTAATCTAGAGGAAATGAGGTTTGTATCACAGTATAAGGCGCAATACATTATATCAGTAACGTCAGTTGGTCGAAAAATTGAAACTCCCCTCCCCTTGCCCCGTCCGCCAACCCGATTTTGGCCGGTTTTGGCAATGCTTTGGCAGTGCATCGCATGTGTTTGTCCCCTCGTAACTACTCGAGAAAATTGCCGGGAGTGGCACGCTTTAGTTTTGGAAATATCAAAAGTGCCGACACGAACTGACGATACTGGTATAACGAATTATTCCTTATACTGTGGTTTGTATTTAAAATACTTCACTGCTTAAAAAGTTACAGATGATTCAAGATGACGCGAAAAATTGCTTGTGCCGAATTTTAAGTTGAGCATTTTACTTGCGATTATAGCTACGACTAAAAAGTGAGATAGAAACGGTCTCAGTCATTCTATCTTACAAAAATCAACAACTGACTACTAAACTGCCAAAAACACTTCGACCTTTAACTCCCTTGTGAACATTACCTTAATTGTCCTTTTTACTTGATATAAAATTTATTGCCCTCAAATTTATGCAAAATTCGGCTTTAGAAAAATTTAATCATTCCCGACTTTCTTAATAAAAAAATTCTTAATTCTGAGTACAAAACTTACTTATATCTACTTTCGTCATAACACAACGTATTAATGAAATTAAAAATTTCAAGAACTTCTATCTCTTGTTCACCATGTTTTTATCGCTTCATGTTGTTCTTCTAGCTTTCTCTCGACTTCATTCGTATTCTCTTCAATCATATCCTGTGTTATTTTCATCCTCTGGTTTCTCGCCACAGTTTCTATACAATTTAAGTTGAGAAACATTTTTAATTGCTGAAAAGTATTTCTGCCCGGACCTTCAATACTTGCAGCTCAATAAATAGTGATTGAGGGTCTGCAATAATTACTACAATAATTACTAAGGGGCTTCTACACTTCGGTTGAGTGTTCGTCGAATAGTCTGTGCTTACAGGGTTTATTATATAGTTTGTGTCATATCTTCTCTTATATGTCACCTGCTCCAAAACAATATTGTTCCTTATTATATGTATGGTTTGTGTCCTCTCTAATACAATGGAACTGAAGATAGCGGGTGTAGGCCAAATAAGAAGCTACTTTACAGTTGCGAATACGCCAACGTTTCGATCTTTATTTAGATCTTCTTCAGGGCTAAAAATATGCTCAATGAAAAATTCTACACCACACTCAATGCATAAACAAATCAATAAAGACACAACTATAAACACCAATAAAAAAATTGCATAAAAATGCGTTTCAACAGTTAAAAGTAAATTTGGTAGTTAGGTGCCCATAAATGTGTTTTCTAAAGAAAATTATAATAAACCAACACATCCCCCAATACCCGGGGTATGTATCAACGAGACATCCCACAATGCAAACTAGAAATACTCAAAAACCCGGATTTCCTCAGAACAGAAATATCAACAACTTGCAGAAAAATCTCCCAACATTTGCAGGAGTAACTTATTTGGCTGACGGTACACCCGTACCTATTCAAACTGAAAATTCCGATAATCTTGAATATTACCAGATGGAACAATACCCCGAAACTTATGAGCCTCAAGAATATTTCGAAACTCAAAATCTCTCTGAAGACCTAACAACTCAAAATGAAAATGAAAACTTTCAGGAAGTCCCCAAAGAGACCAATCCGCCTTAAGCATAAATACTTTTCAAGTTAACTCTTTGCCTTACATCGAACTTAAAGAACCTCCTGGCAAACGCTTAGTAGACACAGCAAGCCATACTTCTTTAATAAGACCAAATCTTGCGCGTAAAAATACCGTCGTAACTTGCACAGTTAACACAAATACACAACTTAAAGCAATCATTCCTTTATTACAAGAATTTGACATAATTACCAAATTGCAATTTATTCTCTATAACCTTCACGATTATTTTGATGGCATTACAGGCATAAGAGATTTGCGAAAATTAGGACTAAATATTGATCAATCTTGCTAATCAAAAGCTATTTAATGAGTACATAGAAATGCCTTTAGTTTACCGTAATGATTTTAGTATTCGAAGAATCGGAGTCCCACCTTTGTCGATTGTGGCAAAAAATATTGTCACAGATCTCCCTGAAGGAACAGAAATATTCATTCCATCCTTACGTAACGGACTACGAGAAATCCCTGCCTCTCTTTTGCAGGTCAAAAATAATACAATCTCTCTAGAAATATGTAACTTGACAAACGAAAGAGAAATAATCGAATTCAACCGCACTCCAATGAAACAGCAATCACAAATATTCAATTCCAAAAACTTCGAAATTCTTAACATAGAGCAAATGTTCTGAACGTTTTAATTTCGAAACATCAGAAGAACCTTCTGACTTTTCATTAATTCACAATTTGCAGAAGTTTTTCACAAACCCAATTAAAAGTTGTCCTTTACTAACACCGTGGAATACGAAATAAAAGCCAACAACGTCATACCTATTTACACAAAATCATATCGATACCCTTATGCGCATAATCAATAAATTCATACCTAAATTTCTCAAATGCGCAACGACGGATTTATTCGTTCTTCATCTAGCCCCTGGTCATCTCCAGTTTAGATTGCGCCGAAAAAGGCAGACGCTTCAGGCAAATAAAAATGGCGAGTGGTCATCGATTACCGAAAAATCAATGAGAAAACCATTGGCGACCATGTTCGGTTTCGTTCGACGAGAAACAAACTTGGACCTAGCCAATATTTTACTACGCTTGATTTGGCATCAACCAATTTAAAATGGATCCCAAATCTATTCCCAAAACCGCCTTCAGTGTCGAAAACGGACACTACGAATATATCCGGATGCCCTTCGTTTTTTAAAACGACCCAGCAACATTCCAAAAGGTAATGGACAATGTCTTAAAAGAACTTCAAGGAAGAATTTGCCTTGTTATATGGATGATCATCATTTTCACCACACCCATACCAGAACACATAAACAACCTCAAATATAGCATTTAAACGTCTTCGTGAGCATAATCTTAAAATTCAGCTTGATAAATCCGAATTCTTACGTAAATCAGTAGAATTCTTAGGTCATGTCATTACACCTGAAGGTATTAAAGCTGACCCCAAAAAATAGAAGCCATTAAGACATTTCCTTTTCCAAAAACCCCTAAGGAAATTAAATCCTTCTTAGGTCTGATTGGCTATTATCGAAAATTCATTAAGAATTTTGCCCAACGGAAAAAACCATTAAAAAACTGCCTAACGAAAAATCAAAAAGTGATTCACAACCCCGAATTCGTAAAGTCATTTGAAACTTGTAAGACTGTTTTAATGAACGACCCTATCTTACAAGACCCAGACTTCTCACAACCTTTCATTTTAACTATAGACGCCTCTAACCATGCAATTGGAGCAGCTTTGTCCCAAGGCCCAATAGGTAAAGACTTGCCTATAGCATATGCCTCTCGAACTCTTAATACCGCAGGAATCGACTATAGTACTATCAAAAACGAATTGTTAGCTATTATTTGAACTAAAAAATATTTTAGACCATCCTTTTTTGGTACTAAGTTCAAAATAATCACAGACCACATATTACTACAATGATTGCTTTCTATCAAAGAACCTAACTCTAAACTAGCGCGTTGATGATTATAATTAGAAGAATACGACTACGAAATTGTTTACAAGAAAGGTAAACAAAATACAAATGCACACAGGATTCAAAGAAATCCTATCGAAGACGACCAATCATCAATATTTCCCAATTTCAACCCAGATGAACTACCAAACTAGGACTTTGACGAAATTCTTCTGAAAAAGTTATCAAACCTCCTAATAAAATCAATAAGCCAAAAATCAACAACATTAGCGAATATAAGTTTTGGAAACAAGACATTCTAGTGATGAAAATCCTATAATTAGTGCTCCTTCTGTACAAAAACCTCTAAATATATATAAACATCAAGTAATTTTTAGATATTCTAATAAAAATAAAATTAAAATTCAAAAACAACAAATCTTTGATAAACACCGTCTTTATATTTTCTTAAAAAAATGACCCTTCTGAAGATCACATTTAGGTAATATAATCAAAGAACCTTTTACACATAAAAATACATATTGCCTACATTTTAAAGATAAGACTCTTGAGCCAATCGTAATTACAATTTTTCAAAAATATTTTATGAAAAACTCTTTTACCCTCTATATTTCAACCAAACTTTTGGAGGACATCGAAGGTATAGAAGAATAACAAACCAAAAGGAAATATTATCATGAGACGAAAATTTCGTGGAATTCAAGAAAACATTATTGCTCTGTAAAGCATTTCTATTGGCCCAAGTTAGAAAATGAAGTCAAAATTTATGTCAACTAACCTAATTACAACTTACATAATTGCACTCCGTATAACCCAAATTCGGACAGCCCAATTGAAGCCTACATTCCACTTTGCACGAAATTATAGTAACCTTAAAAAGCCGAAAACCTCATGAAACTTGTCTTTGTTAAAACATTACCACAGAGATCTAAAATAAAAGAGACAAATAAATATAAAAAAGTCCACACACCCCCGTAATAAACCATGAAAATGTAATTTCATCTGAAAACAAAAATATTCACAAAAATACCTTAAAACCTCAACGAAATTTAATTGCTTCACACGATGCTCGTCCTTCTATTTCTACTTCCCATGGCTACAACCTTAGAAGTTAAAGACAAAAATAACCCAATTTTGCCCATAGTCCTTGGAACAGCGTATTTTACAAATTCCCAATAAACCTCCTTTTACCATATAAACATGACACTCATTGAAGATTGTTCATATAAAATGCAATATCTCTTTAGACGAATCTAATAATATCACTAGCATCTCTGACAGGAACAAGAGCGTTGCCCTTTTAACTTTTCATAAGTTCAAGCAAACAGCTGACTATGTCACTTATCTTGGACACTGTACTATTCAATTAAATGCCTTAAATCAAATAGTAAATAATAATGATACAGCAATTTCATTTGCCAATGTAAATACCATGTACTATTCAATATTAAAGCCTTCACAATTAAAGAAATTGATCGAAGATGTTCATGAACTTTATAAGTCATATAACCTTCCTAAATTCAAATAACTAATCAATTATTACCGATACCTATCCGTACAAGTGGTTATTAAAATAATATCGTTTTATTTTCTATACATACACCAATTACCTGGCCTGACCAATTCACACCCTACAAGCTATTTTCCATACCCAATCACAATCGAACTATATATTTATCCAATCCTTTTATCCTACTCACAAAAAACGGATAGGGGGTATTTCGAGAAGAGTGCCCGATCTTAGAAGATACGTTCATCTGCCGATAAGAAGCCCTTTCGAACAAAGAAAGCTGCCTATACAAACAACCACAAAAAATGACTGTCCATTGGATATATGTCCATTGGATACATACATCTTCTACAAGAAAACAACAATTCACTGTCTCAATGGAGCCGAAATCCTGGTAATCCCGGCCAATACAAGTCTAATCCAAAACTTTGGCCAGAGAGGAATATACAGATTGCATAATCCTAGTATAGTTACTCTACCCGAATGTGCAATTAAAATTGATAATCAAGTTTACGAAAAGCAAACAACGTCAAATCTTCAGATAGTACTAGATTTGCCAAACTTCTCATACACGAATGACCTAATGACAATACCTGAGCTTCAATTAGAAAAAGTTAACATAGAAGAACTAAGCAGAGCCAAGAAGATATTAGACTCAGACTTAGTTCAGTTCCATCACCTAAACGAACCCGCTTCAACAGACCATTGGTCTATTGGTAGCGTTTATTGACGTAACGATATTAATCTTTGTCGTCGCTGTATACATTTCCAAAATTCTTCGGTGCCAAAGAAAATTCCAAGGAGTCAACTCCGAAGAGTCAGACTCTTCCTTTAGAGGAACGAAAAACCAGGACATCCTTGTTTTCCGAACTTACGGAGGGAGGAGTTATTTAGCCACAAGGCCTAATGCTTCTTTCACAATGAACATAAACGTAAAAAGCACATAAACATAAACGTAAACGTTAAATTTTGATAAAGAGTGTATTTTGTTCACAATGATATTACAATTATGTCTTCCTTTTGCTACGGATTACCACCAACCGTAACACTTACATAAACTTAAAATTGAACTTTATGTTATTGATATATAAAAATCTAGTGACTTTTTGAAAACGGACCTGTCAAAAGTGTTTCTTTAATCAAGCATACGCATATGGATTTGACCAACCCCCATTGTGAACATAAAAGGACTTAAGATCCCTTTAAGGTTACTGTATGCATACGTACACATTATGTTTATAAGCATAGTGCAATGTCAGTTAATAGGAATATAATAATTATTGTTTACATATTAGTCACGTAGTAAGAAATTACATTATAGTAACCATTAGTTGTATACCCCACTTCGTAATTGATTTTCATAGTGTGTAGTCATATTGCGGGTCAATTTTTTTTGTAATCTTAAGCGAACAAAAGTTATTTAAAAGATTCTTATCATGGACGATTACTTAATTCCCGCTAAAAACTTTGCGCGTTTTCCTCCTCAGGTTTGAGAGCTCAGAGATTCACCATAAGAGATTCATTTTCCTCTCGTCTGTGTAGTCCCTTCAAAGGTTTCTTGTATTTCTTTAATTATACTGATGTTTTCACTCAGCAGTTCATCTCCGCTGAAATATTTCATTGTGACGGACACTCTGACAGTTCTCGTAGGTATTTGTCTCTCACTAAAGAGATCGCAAGTTGCAGATTCTTGAATTTCCATACGCCACTATTTAGATAATTAATATTTTATTAATCCTAAATAATTAATATAGACCTTTGTTCAGATAGAGACGGTTTTGTTTCAACCCGACAGTCTCTTATTTTATGAAAGTTGAAAGAAATTTATTTTCTGCGAAGTATGTTAGTGATCAAAATTTTTTAGCTTTTTCGCAGAAAACTCTAGTTTAAAATCTGCAAAAATGCAATATTTGCTAATTGGAAATTGAAAACTTATCTGCTTTCAATATTTCCAAAAATATTGCAGCTGTTAAGAAGGAAACAAACAGAAACAACTACTCCGAGGGCTAATACTCCTACCTGCATTGAATTACACTGTTTGTTTCAAAGTTCATTTTATAAAGCAAAAAATATATTAAAGTAAATGAATAAAAAAAATCACTTTTAAATTAATAGTAGATTATGTCACTAAGAGTAAAAATGGGGCTTTTCGTGCTGAGCCCAGAGATTCACGGCCTGCAACTGGGCGAAGCACAAAAAGATTTTTTTTCAAGCGGACTAAAAGTACGTCATTTGTTTTCTCCATACGCACACCTAAAGTGGGCTTTCTTATCCTGAGACCAAAAAAGTAGCAAAAATGTCCTAGGCAGTAAAAGCAAAGTCAAAAGTCACCGCTATTGTCATGGTGGCTCATATATATAGTAGAATTCATTAAGGAAACTAATCCAAATCGTGATCACTTCGCCTCTGTTGCCAGCTTGTGCATGAAACCAAGTAGAACTATATTGAAATTCCCCAAATATGGCTATCTCAAATTGAATTTCGTTATTTTTATCTGCGAGGCATTAACCACGACCCGCAACCTTTATTTACAGTCGATCTACTATTTGTATTCGTATGTTAAATTTTAAATTTATCATTTCTAATCTTTAAGATTGCTTTTCTAGGATTTTTGCAAGCTTTAGAACATTGTAATTGACTGTCCGTGAAGTGCCGATTTTGCAAAGGAGTTTTCTTAGTTACAGGGTCTTAAGTCAAAGGTTTGTGCTTTAGGAGATGGTTTCATAGAATTTTGCCACTTTCAGCCAAGTACAGTCTTTGAGAAAGTGAATTTTGCTGTTATTTACGTTTATTTAGGAAAAATATGTTTAAGTAGACAAATTTTTTAAAACATAGATGTAACATAGTTAAAACACAATGGGCATTCTGTTCATAAATGCTATATTAGGGTGTAAGGGGGGTTAGGATACTGACAAACTTACTTTCTGGACAGAAGTCTAAATGAACATTAATAAAACACTGGAGCCTGGCCCGTTTCATACTATTTATACTGTTTTAGGCTAATATCATTATGCTCTAGGTTCCGATGGATGCTTAGAGTCTTGAAGCAAATTTACATATTGACAAAAATTGTAAAAATATTAGTGGCTATCAAAGCAGCTAACAGGTTCTGTTCGTATCAGCCATATAAGTAGCTACAGGATTTTCCAAATGCTCCTGAAAGGTATACTTTTGCCACATATACAAAGATGAAGTTTTAGTACATACAGTAAAGGAGGTTTAAAAAATCTCATTGTTACTTGCTTTGTATGTTTGTCAACAGTCTCTCTGTGCAGCGAGTCGAATTTAACATTTAACAAAGTTGATATCAACCTAGTTTGCTACTATTCAACTTTAAACTGTGGGTAAAAATAGTAGGTTATTACTGACTAAAATACCTACCTAATAATAAAGGTGAATTAGGAATCAGGACCACATAATATATCCATATGGAAGTCTGTGATCCAGACAAGTTTTTGTTCGTGATTCTTCAAAATAACCCAAATAGTTTAACATATTGTTACGATCGCAGCAACGCCGCATGGGAGGCGGGGCAACGCATGGGAGCGTGTTGGTTGGTGGAGCTTCGCGACCTATCCGCGCTGCGTCATGGCTGACACGAGTGATTTATTGCTCGTCTGGCTTAATCTAGAAGGCAGTTGTTTACAACCGTTTTTTTTTATATGAGATTATTCAAGAATTCTTATAAAGAACTTTCTAGGTTTTTCTGTAATTTTAGGATTGTATATAAAAAGCGCATAGAGCGCCCGAGTAGGATAGTCTTATTTTAAGCGAGCTATAAGTAAGTTAAAGTACGAAACGATATTAGAAGGCTATAAAGTGTTAAAGTAGCGAGTTATTTAGTAGTCGTGTGTATTTGTGGAATAAATAAATAGTGTTTTCGTGTTAAATCGTTACACTGGAATTATTGAACCCCGAGTTCGCAACAATTGGTGTCAGAAGTGCGATTCCAGTGGGAATTTGAGGACTAATATTGCTGAACTGTAAGTGAGTGCTTTATTACCGGACATTACGTGTTTATGCCAGTGACCAGAAGCCAGCATCAAGCGATGGAGGATCAACTTGCCGCCCTGCTGTCCCTTATGCAACAACAAAAGGAAGAGCAAGAAAGACGTTATGTAGAACAAAAAGAAGAGCAGGAAAGACGTTATGTGGAACAAAAAGAAGAACAGGAAAGACGTGATCAAGTACAGGAGCAACGTTATCAACACCAGAAGGAAGAGCAGGAGCGCCGTTATCTAGAACAAAAAGAAGAGCAGGAAAAACGTTATAAGGAACAAAAAGAAGAACAAGAAAGGCGTGATCAAGTACAGGAGCGACGTTATCAACAACAGAAGGAAGAGCTGGAAAAACGTGATCAAATACAGGAACGACGTTATCTAGAACAGAAAGAAGAGCAGGAAAAACGTTATTTAGAACAAAAAGAAGAACAGAAACGGTTTAAAGAAGAATTAGTGAGCCGTTTCGCAGCTAGGGAGCAACAATTGGAAGAAAGAATAATGCAATCCGTTAACGAAGGACTCGAAGCTGTCAACCAGAAGGTTCTCGAGCTAGAAAAGAAATTCCGGGAACAACTTGAGGACGACAACGTGTCTACAGAGAGTTTTAACACAGCCAACGCTAAAATTAAGCCTCCCGATTACGACGGTACTACTGCATGGGAAATTTATAAAACTCAGTTTGAGGCAGCTGCAAAAGCTAATGGTTGGTCCGAGCCCCAGAAAGCTACATCATTAGTGGTAGCACTTCGTGGAAAAGCGGCTGAGTTACTCCAATCTCTGTCTGCAGCGGATCAAAGTAAATATGCGGTTTTAGTACACACTCTGCAACTACGATTTGGAAATGAACACAAAGAAACCGTGTTAACACAAGAAGACAACAAGTTACGGAATGCTCACCTGAAGTTAAACTACAAGAAATGCAGCCTGTTCCAGAAGCAAGTCGAGTACTTGGGGCATACTATCTCAGAACAAGGCATTAAAACTAGCCATAGTAAAATATCTGCCATTAAAGATTGGCCAGTTCCCCGAGACAAACACGAAGTAAGGAGCTTTTTGGGACTATGTACTTACTACAGGAGATTTGTAGAGGGATTTGCCGACATCGCAAAACCGCTGCACAAATTAACGGAAAAGAAAACACCGTTCTTGTGGAACCATGAATGCAGTCAGGCGTTTGCAAGGCTTAAAGCTGCCCTCTGTTCTAGTCCGATCTTGGCTTACCCTATAAAGGACGGACTCTTTATTTTGGACACGGATGCAAGTAACTGTGGTCTAGGTGCAGTACTCTCTCAAAGACAAAACGGGCAAGAGAAGGTCATTGAATACTACAGTAAGACTTTAAATAAGCCAGAAAGAAACTATTGCGTCACTAGAAAGGAGCTGTTGGCCATCGTTAAAGCAGTCGAACATTACCATCGCTACTTATATGGAAAAAGGTTCCTGATTAGGACTGACCATGGAGCCTTGAAATGGTTACTACAGATGAAGAACTCTGAAGGTCAAATAGCCAGATGGATAGAGCGCCTGCAGCAGTACGATTTCCAAATTGAACATCGACCAGGAAGGTCTCACGGAAATGCCGATGCATTGTCTAGACGGCCTTGTAAAGAAGATTGTCGGCATTGTCAAAGAACTGAGCAGCGTGAGGGACTTCCTTTGGTAAGGAGAACGTCGGTAGAAATAAACGATGGCTGGACCACACAGACCCTTCGAGAAGAACAAATGAATGATCCAGATATTGGACTCATCCTCTCTGCAAAGACTGACGACAAGAGACCAGAATGGCAAGAAATTGCTGGTAAAAGTCCAAACCTGAAGGCGCTATGGGCCCAGTGGCACTCCCTTAAAATAGAAAATGGATTACTGAAGAGAGCGTGGGAGAGTCCGGATGGCAAGACCGTAGTCAGTCAGTTGGTTGTTCCTGGAAGCAGAAAATCGGACGTACTACAGGAAATGCACGACGGAACCAGTGGAGGTCATTTTGGGGTCAATAAAACCTTGGCCAAAATTAAAGAGCGGTTCTACTGGGTGAATTATCATGAAGACGTCGAATCTTGGTGCCGCAAGTGCGAAGTTTGTTGTGCCACAAAAGGACCTCGAACAAGATCACGCGGCCGAATGGTGCAGTACACTGTAGGTGCTCCATTCGAGAGGGTAGCAATTGATGTCGCGGGACCGTTTCCTCAGACTGAGTCGGGCAATAAATACATCTTGGTCGCCATGGATTACTTCACTAAATGGCCTGAAGCATACGCCCTGCCTAATCAAGAAGCAACGACTGTGGCAACGGTGCTAGTAAATGAAATGTTCTGCAGATTTGGAGTCCCTCTCGAACTTCATTCTGATCAGGGCCGAAATTTTGAATCGGCTGTTTTCCAGAAGGTCATGGAACTTCTCGGAATTCGCAAGACCAGGACAACTCCTTTGCATCCACAGTCGGATGGGATGGTAGAGAGATTTAATCGGACCATGGAACATTACCTGTCTAAAATGGTGGCAGATCATCAGCGTGCTTGGGACCTACATCTACCTCTCATGTTGATGGCATATCGAGGCTCTACGCATGAAGCCACTGGTTATACTCCGGCGAAAGTGATGTTCGGGAGGGAAATGAGGCTTCCTGCGGATTTGATGTATGGAACACCAGAAAAAGAGTCGCTCAGCTCTGAGAATTTTGTGGAGGAGCTTAAGGAGAGGCTGAACAATGTTCATGAGCAAGTCAGGAATAAACTGCGGATATCCAGTGATCGAGCCAAAGCAAGATATGACTTACTAGCTAACTCCCGCGGCTTCCAGGATGGTGATTTGGTGTGGCTATACAATCCGAGGCGAAAGGTGGGGAAGTCGCCCAAACTTAGCCAAAATTGGGAAGGACCTTATACAATTATAAAGAAGATTAATGATGTGGTGTATAGGATCCAGCGGACCCCTAGGTCAAAGATGAAGGTCGTTCATTTGGATCGATTAGCACGATACCATGGAACTCTATCTGTTCGGGACGAACAGACTTAGGAGGAGGGCAATGTTACGATCGCAGCAACGCCGCATGGGAGGCGGGGCAACGCATGGGAGCGTGTTGGTTGGTGGAGCTTCGCGACCTATCCGCGCTGCGTCATGGCTGACACGAGTGATTTATTGCTCGTCTGGCTTAATCTAGAAGGCAGTTGTTTACAACCGTTTTTTTTTATATGAGATTATTCAAGAATTCTTATAAAGAACTTTCTAGGTTTTTCTGTAATTTTAGGATTGTATATAAAAGGCGCATAGAGCGCCCGAGTAGTAGTAGTCGTATTTTAAGCGAGCTATAAGTAAGTTAAAGTACGAAACGATATTAGAAGGCTATAAAGTGTTAAAGTAGCGAGTTATTTAGTAGTCGTGTGTATTTGTGGAATAAATAAATAGTGTTTTCGTGTTAAATCGTTACACTGGAATTATTGAACCCCGAGTTCGCAACAATATTCTAATCAAGGTACCTAGCTTATATCTAAAGTTTAAAGCAGAATTGTAACAAACTGATGGCATCATACAGGCTTCTTAGGCTTTTTAAATTATAATTGCTTCATAGAGAAACTTTCAGACTGTAAAAATTGATTAAAATTGTGAACAGCATAATAAAAAATTGTCAATGCTCTGATTGCCTAGATCTTACAAATATCAAATGATCATCAAGAAATAGATTCTGTAAACCTACTTCGAGACCTACTTTAATATCTAAAATCTTCCTGCTCTTAGGTTTCCCTAAGAAGAGGAAGTAGTAAAAAGTAGACCTTGAACACTTGAAAAACCATATATATTAGCTGTGGACCATTTTAATAATTTTAATGCAATGCATGCAAGGATAAGTTTGGTTGGTTTTCTAATGGGATTCACTTGAACTTCAATTTATATTGGATTTGATTTTGACCCAGTGGCCATTTACTATGACCTATAACCCAAATATCTTACCCAACAGTGTGTCATCTTTACAGTCCGAGAAATATTGTCACATATGCTTAATGAGTATCGAGAGATGTGAGCCAAAAAAATAGAGTAATCAAGCTCAACAAGGCTGACAAAAAATCTGTTTTGTTTGCATTTAAAAGATGTTTTTAGTTTTTTTTATTCTATGTTGGAATCAAATACATATTATTATCGCAATTTCTGTTCTACAGCCTTGAAATTGTTCTTAGGAAGTTTTTTTGGTAGGACCATGATATGGTTAGGTTATGAAAAATTTATCTAAAATTCCTGTCCTAAACTATATAGCTGTTAGGGTAGCAGTTAAGCAGTACGTACTTCTTACCAAGATACCTACCAAAAATGTTCACTTTTTTTATGATAGCTCGAATATTTTTACAAATTGTGAACTGTCTTCATCAAAGGATATAAAGCACACAACAAACTTTTATCTGTAACCATTTTCGAGATATTTGGAAAAAAAAATAACTAATGAAAACCAATAAAACACATAATATTCGGTCACAAAATGAATATGTTTACCAAACATTAGTAAAATAGTTTGTTACGAAACATTTAAAATTACTTTGAAAATGGATAAGAGATATGAGATTTCCAGCATGCCTAGCTTTTTGATACAAGATTTCAAAGCATCAGAATTCACAAAATTACTCAAATGTGTCAGCTGTAGAGAGAAAGCTATTATTAATTTGTACAACATTGTTAAGACAACTATGGATGGCTACATCTATCACGTGACTTATTGGCATAGGTTTTCAGTTAAAAGCTTTTCGTATTAAACCCCTTTAGGAGCAATTTCTAGTCGGTAAATCAAAAATTGTCAGATTATTTCCAATTTTACTGCACAAAAAAAAACAATTTACACCATATAGTGCAAATAAGCCAGTTTATAAGGCTTGCTCGATCAATCGTCCTATTTTTTTGCTCCGCCCAACGCCATACGCCCTTTTTACTATTATAATTCGACTTGGAAAACTTATAAAAAATCTTGATACAGTTTAAACGTCTTGACGCATATTTCCGCTTAGGATTTTAAATTTCATTCTTTATTAGAACTTTTTCTAATTCCTGACATTCAATAACAACATAAACAGTTTTGTTTTTCAATAGTCCAATATTATTAGTGGAAGAAAACAAGTTTAAAATCTTAAAAAGTACACTGATATTATAGACCATATTATTATTATATTAATGCTACTTTTAAAGTCAATCTCTAATCAGTATAACAGATTCTGGAACAATTTAACTTCGTTTTTCTTTACATGTCTCATGTCCATATAGGAGAGGGTGGTAGTCGGGATTTTAGCAGTAAATATGTAGTTTCTTTGAATCCTAGCAGCCTCAATAATTATTATTATAGTATTTGTTCTTGTGTAGTATCCTGTAATTATTCATAGAAACTTTGAATACTTCCCTAGAACAAACTAATAATTTGTTATTTGATAAAAAAAACACACTCTCTTTCTCCAGAAATAATTTCAGGTTTACTTTTTAAATGTAGGAATATATTTTGTATATTTTGGAAAAATAAAAATAACAACAAATTATTGCTTTTAATTTGACAACCGTCACAAAAGACTGCAAAGTTAGAAAGTGAGATTTTCCTCACACTTAAAATAACTTTTTAGTTTTGACTAAGCCACATGAAAATTTCATAGAACAGATTCCAAATTCATCTTATATATGCGCAGAGGCCAGTTCAGGAATTACACACTTGCACCAGCTGTGGAACTAATTTAATTTCTGAACGGTAGTTGGTGCGCATCTCTCAACACTGCTGTGTGATTCTTGAATTTACCTATGAACAGATTTAGGGAAAATCATAAAGTTAATTCCGAAAGCCTTACGTGCTTACTTGGCAATTCCAATAATCATCAGAGTAAAATACATCCTTTATTAGGTCATACAAATGCAGTAGTCCAGAAGTCCACACAGTGTACAGTATAGGTAGCCACTCAGTTACTCAAAATAGCACGTCATAAAATATAAATCAAAATTACTGTTCTGCATATGACAAGCATAATAATTATAAATACTCACCGGGGCTTTGCCACTTGACTAGTGAATGGTGCTTGGGAATCTTGGTAAATTGCATCCGAGTTAGTGTTATACCTAAAAAAAGAGTTAGCGTCCAAAACATACAATGCAAAGACTCATAAAGAGCAAAGAACCGGTTGAAGCAAAGGCTCACACAGAACAAATTTTTACACACAGCAAAGGGAGACATAAATAATAATATGTAAGTATATAAGCACAAAAATAAAATAAATAACTCCTATCATTAACTTTTTTTACACCTATCCTTTTTTTTTAGACTTTTAGGAACTATTTTCTTTCCGTTTTATGATCACGCATCATGTCTTCTTTTTGATGTCTCAGCGCTGCCTGAGAAGTCCTTCAAAAATAAAACAGAGTTTCAATTATTTTATAAAATAATAAAATCAATTACTTAAACTAATTTGTAAGAATACAGATGATTCGCACAACGGGTTTCAGACAAAAATAAGACGCATCAATTAAGTTAAAATGGTCGATATTTCAATTATATATTTCGTTTTCCTGAGTGCAATATTAAGTCAACAAAACAAAAGTCTTCTCAATTTTTTTATTCTTCATAGATCGACCAACTTAAAAGTACAAATACGGGGCATAGCAAACACGGCAGGACGGTATAAAAGTGTAACACTTAATATGTGTTAAACTTTCACCTGGAGAAAGACCAAATCAATTGGAAATATCGACCAATTTAGGGCGACTTTTACAAGTTCAAGTAAAACTTCAGATTGAAGATAAAACACCAGACTTACCTGACAGATAAACAATGCAATGTAGGTTATATCTGGGGTTTTATCTTCAATCTGAAGTTTTACTTGAACTCGTAAAAGTCACCCTTAACAGCATAGAGGTGTTTCATTTTTGTTTCGAACCCGCTATACCAGTCATCTGTATAACATCAGGAACGCTAACAGGCCATCATTAATCCTAAAAAAATATTAAAAAAGATGCATATTTTATAATACCTCAACCCTGCAACATGCAAGTGAACAATATAACAATAACAATTTCAACTACTGAACCAATATCCAATACAATACAACAATATTATAACCTCAAACATCTTCATTTTCCTTATCACTAATCAAGCTTTCTAAGTCTGAATCCGAACTACACCCTGCTTCTATTACAACTGGGTTAGTGTCCGAAGTATCCATAAATTGTTCCCTATCCCACCACCTCTGTATTTCTTCCTCTGTATGGCGAATTGAATTTTTCCAAACCTCTGGTGTTGCTGCGGTCAAGGCCTCTTTCCGCATAGCCAAACACACTTCTGTGGTTCTGCCATCTCTCCCAATATGCCGATTGTAGTAACCTTTGGCAACTCCCCAAATCAACTCAATGGGATTGAATATGCAATGGTATGGCGGAAGTCGTAAAACTTGGTGTCCATACTGCAACGCCATTTGATCAGCGACATAGATCTTTGGGGGTTTGTGCCTATTAAAATAAAAAAAAATGGAAACGTAATTCAATGATATTATTCTGGCAAAATGTACTGCATACTTTATTACAATGTCAAGAAGTTCACTTTTCAACAGCCTGTCATCACACGGTATGTTTTTTGAGCGAAGCCACTCAAGAATGTCTGCCTTTGTTGATGAAGAAGTCGGCGTTTTCTCCAACAAGGTGCTGTGGTAAGGTGCATTATCCATCACAATCACTGAGGGTTCCTCCAAATTTTTCAGCAGTTGATTCTCAAACCAACACAAAAAATTATCCTTGTTCATTTCTCCATGATAATCTCCTTTCGTTTTGGATGAAAAAACTAACTCTGCGCCAGGAATAAATCCTTCTTTATTTCCAGCATGCACTACAATGTACCTATAAAAGATAAACTAAATAAAGTGCCTATAAACAAATTTTGAAAAAATGGGTTAGCTGAAGCTACAAACAGCCCCATATTCCCCTACTCGACTAAATGAGAGCAAACGAGTAACAATTACAATTAATACAAAACACTACACCTTACCTCTTCCCTTCCGTTTTCATTCTTTTAACACTTCGAGTATCCGCATCTTGCCAAGAATGGCTTGATGTTCCATCTTGAAAAAGCCACGTCTCATCTAAAAATACAAACATATAGTTACCCCCTGCTTTGTAACTAGTATAGGATTTTAAAAATTGTATTCTTTTAGAAACAATGTCTGGCAGTTCCATTAAACCCCTGCGCGGATTGTCTTGAAGCCACTTAAAGCCAATCTGTTTCATCAGTCTTATAAGTGATGATTTCGATCCCGCAAGGAGCTGCATTGTTCTTAATCTCTGCAAAATGCTTTGGGCGGTGACAGATTCTCCTAAAATTCAATTAAAAAATATTCTTTTTTACGTTTTTGTAGGAACGACCTCATTGCAAGGATGATTGCATGCATTCAAAGCAACTGCGAGAAAACGCCAATGACTGCTTTTGTGTAGTCGGGTGTAGGGGTGTACAACCTATATTTTGAAAAAGGATTTAAGTAAAGGATAATTAGGGACAGTTGCTCAGAAACTTGATACTTGTGTAAACTTATGACTTGTTTTGTATGAAATAAACTGATGATGATGATAGGTACATGGTTTGTATCCCAGTTGGCATCTAACAATAGGTTTGAGTAATTAGTCAAGATTTCAGGAAAATGCTAGTTAAATAATTTTTTTTAGAACATAATAAATCCAAAAAATATACGAGGTTGACCAGGTTTTTCATGATAAAATTTAAGGGGATGTTCTACTTCAATAAGTAACACTATCTTGCTAAATAAACTGTAGTCAAAAAACCCTTTTCTATGGTGTTGATGTTAATATTCATAAAGAAAAAAATTGTATTTTTTTTGCAAACCATTTCAGATATTTTAATGAAATATTGCAGGTGCCAATAGTAAAGGAAGATTTAAGTTTTGCAATACAAAAAGCTTTGTTTACCAGTGTCTAATTTTGTTAAAAGTTAAAATGGCTTTATTCTTCCAAATTGAACAAATAATTCAAAAATAATTTTTATTTTTAGAAAAACCAGGAACATGCAACTTTTTTGCTGAAAAATAGTCAGTGACAAGCAGCCTCGCGCGCCAGTAACAATAAACAAAGCTTTTGTATTGCAAACCTTATGTGTTCCTTTATTATTGACAAGTAATATTTCATTAAAATATCTCAAATGGTTTTCAAAAAATATAATTTTTTGGTTTTTGAGAATACTTAAACATCATAAATATCTCCATATAGAAGTTTTTATAGCATAACCAATAACATTAACACTGTTCAAAAATTTTACGGGGGTGAGCCAAAAAATAACTCATGGAAAAACTTTATAAAAAGTTTTATAGATGCAAACTGCTGTAATTTTTTTGTTTTTAAATATATTGGAATGAAGCAAAAACCGTATTACACAGTTGACTTGCAAGTTTTTCCTATTGGAAGAAAAAACAAAACACCAATGATTTCGAGAAATCTTAACTTATATATTTTTAATGGAATGTCTTGTATATTTTTGGATATGTGGGTTCTATTCAAAATTCCAAGTATATTTTATAAAGCATACCTCATACCTATCTTCAACTGTTTCTGAGAATATGGCGTCTGTTTAAGCCAGTCAAACATAAAATAATAAGTACGAAGCAAAGTAAATGCTCCACTTGTCTTAAAATTTACTTTGCTTCTTATTTATTATTTTATGCTCAATTTTGTGTTTATATGACCAACTTATACAGACTCCATTTTCTCAGAAACATTTTGAAGATAGGTATCTAGGTGCATTGTAAAATATTCTTGGAATTTTGAATAGAACCCAAATATCCAATAATATACAGTTGCATTAAAAAATATAAAACCAACTGCAGGTTAAGATCATTGGTATTTTGCTTTTTTCTTCCAATTAGGAAAAAATTTGCCAGTTAACTATGCAATATGATTTTCAGTTCATTTCAACATCTTTAAAAACACAAAGTTACAGCTAATATACTTATCAACTTTCCTAGCAACTTTCCCTACATTCCAGTTCCAGTTAAGCTTAAAAAAAAATATTCCTAATTATCCATTACTTAAATTCTTTTGGAAAAGACAGGTTTCACACAACTACACCTGACTACACAGAAGCAGTTATTGGAATTTTCTGGCAGTTGCTGCATTGCTGCACTATTGACAGAAAAATTAATTCTCTCCTCTTATAGGGAAAATTAGCATTGTGAGTTGTATAATCAGTTTAATCAAATCAAATAAAACTAAATTTGGCAAGACCCTTCCATTTGTACCAATTTCAGGTTTCTAATGCCCGTATTTATAGTCATGACTTGGCTCCGAGTAAGCCTCAAGTCTGACTTTGGACATATAGTCTCCATTTAAAATACATTGACTTACATCAAACATTTTTGATTAAGCACATGCTTGTGCTCAAGTTGCCACTATAAATATGGGCATTACAGGCCCAGAATCCTTCCAGGCAGATACCCTAGAGCACCTTAGAAATCAAAGGGGAATCCACTTTGCCAATGTTTGTACATGTATTGCCATAATATGGTATTTTTTAAGTCTTGTGATGGTATTGCAAGGTATTGTGAATATAGTGATATTGCAGAGTACATAAAGTTACTATCGATATTATGACAAGTACTGTAGAATATTATCATGAGTACGGAGAGGTATTTCCAAAATTGTGATGGTTATTGCTGTATTTCTAATGCATGCGCATGTGGGGGTTAGGTGTGAGGCCCTGCAAATTTCTAGCTCGCCCTCAGTGAGTAATCATCTCCTTAATTCCTTTGATACTTATGATACTTATGACTACGTATGATTTTTAATATTTTCAATTAGGCCTCACCAACTTTAAAAGTTTACTAGGAACATATAATCAATGATAAAGTCCCTGACATTAGGGCTAGTCACTATTTCTTTAAAAAGGAAATCTTTACTTCAATAAGCAACAATATAAATAAATATACATTTTAAATAAGTTATTGTCACATAATTTAGAATCTACAGTTACTTACGGTTCTTATACATTTCATAAATTTGGTTACGAATGGCACAAATATCCCATTTCCCTGGATCGGTTACTGGTTTCTTCCGGACAAGAATCCTTTTAGGGCTTACAATTTTGCCATGAACACTTTCTTGAGAAATTTTTGAAACCGTAGTTAAATGAAGACCCAAGGCATCCGCGACTCTTTTACGTACTGCTGCGAGTGGCAAAAGTGGTCCTCCGTTTTTTTTTCTCCAATTCAAAATAGCTCTAGAGGGAAGCTACAAGTTTTTTGCAGTCTTTACTAAGACTTTTTGGCATCTTGTTTATGTTGAAGAAACACAATTAGTTCAATAAAAAACACAAATCTAGATCAAGCGCATAAGAAAATCTTGGAAAAAGTACATAAAAGCACAAAACCCGCCGATTTTCTAATTTCGAGCTTTCGAGGTAAAGGTTGACTTTCGTTGACAGTTGACGTTAGTTCCAGGCGTTTTAATAATAATTCTGCGTACTCCACGACCGCGCGGCACCACCAATTGCTTGCGTTTTCTATAATTAAACGATCAAACGAACTTACCTGTGAAGTTCGATCGTAATTATACGATGCGCCTCACCCGAAGAGATCACATTAGGTTTCACTTTGTAGTACAGCTTGTTCTGTGCTTTAGGCCACATATTTTATAGACAGACAAGAAAATGACGCCTGTCACTGTGTCTGTCACCTTCACTGACAGTCGACATCTTTTCATTTTATTTTAAAGAGCAATATTTCGAAAAATTTGTTGGGCGGGATATTTTATTTTTAATTTTAATATGAATATAATGGGAAGGGTGTGATCTCTTCGGGTGAGGCGCATCGTATAATTACGATCGAACTTCACAGGTAAGTTCGTTTGATCGTTTAATTATACTTCAGCGCCTCACCCTCGAGATCACATTAGGTTTCACTTTGTAGATGTTTAAAGATATTTCGAAATTTTTTTTTTTTTTTTTTTTTTTTTTTTAAACGGAAAGACGCTTTCATTAAGTGAACTAACGTTTACTAGACGATGTCATCTTGCTAACACTCATATACATGAGAACGAGAAACAACTAACATGTAACAAAAAAAGGTAACAACAAAAAACTAACTCAAAATGTTAGTTAGTAATTAAGGAAGTATAAAATTGACCTGGTTGTTTTGCCAGTGGTCTATTATAAAATCGGGCGAACACCGATGATGTTTTTGTCCATCCTGCCGTTTTGGAAATAATGTCCCAAGACACGCCTTGACGGGTCGCTGCCGAAGTGGATGCGTGTCTTGTTGAATGAGCTGAGAAAACTTTTGCGTCTATGCCTGCCGCTGCTAGTAACGATTTTATCCATCTAGCTATGGTATCCTTCGAAGCCCGCTTGTAAGGAGGGGTGGTCGCCAGGAAGAGATAGTCTTGGTCTTCCTGTCTGAAAGGTTTTGTTCTCTCGATGTACTCGATTAAGCAAGTTGCAACACATAATTTTGTATCCGGAAAGAAAGGTAATTGAAGAACAGGGCATAAACTATTCAATCCAGTTGTTTTTAGCCTATCAGTTATACAGATCTGAATTCCTTCTGAATTTATAATTACATTTTCAACTCTTATTAAGTATAAGAACTGAATCCTTTGACCCGAAGCTAAAGCTAATAACATTGACAGTTTTTGGGATAAATGCAAAGTGGGTAACGTCTCGTTATCGTCCAATGATATCAAGTGATCCAAAACTATCTTTGGGTCCCAAGTGATCTGATATTTAGGTCTGGAGGGCCTCAACCTCTGAACTCCCTTCATGAAACGACGCAATAAAACATTCTGGTTCAAATCGGTCCTTAATACTAAACTCAATGCCGCCCGATGTTGATTCAAAGTGCCATATTTAACCGGTCTTTGGTCGAGTTCACGCTGCAAAAAAGTTAAGACTTGTCCAGTAGCTGCATTAAAAGGGTCTATCTCGTTAGTCGCGCAAAAACTCCACCAGGCTTGCAAGGATGAATTGTATTGTTTCTTGGTGTTTTCAGATATGGATTCGAAAACTGTGTCTATTGTAGAATCTGGATAGCCTCTGATCAGAAATCCCTTGCGGATAACACTCCTCCAACCAGGATAAGGTTGGGGTGGAGCGGATGGCAGTTTCTGAAAGGAGAAAACAATAAATTCTTATGAGGCCCCACAGACACAATATCTGAAAGCAATAATTGTTTAAATAAGGGATACCAAGCCTGGCTCGGCCAGTCTGGCACTATTAAAATTCCTTTTGCTTTATCTAAAATAATCTTTTTTAAAACACGTAAGATCAAAGAAAATGGGGGAAATGCATAAAAAAATTCGTTACTCCAACAACAAGTAAAAGCGTCATTGCATAGAGCATCAGGGTCCCTTGACCAAGAAATGTACCTCTTGCATTTTTTGTTTTGACGTGATGCAAATAAATCAATGGTAGGCAAACCAAATCTATGTATAAACATGTTAAAAGCCCAATCGCTTAATTCATATTCCGTTTCGGGGCATATCTTTCGAGATGCGGTGTCTGCTTTGTTAGAAGCAGAGCTGACATATGCACAATATAAAGATAAATTGCGCCTTTCGCAAAACTTCCAAATCTCTCGTGTCAAATTGTTGTAAACTGAGTGCTGAACACTACCCATTTTATTGATATACGCAACTACACTAGTATTATCAACTCTCAACAAAATCCTTTTATGACTCATCTCTTTGCAAAAACACTTTAAAGCCAAAAACACCACTAATAACTCTAGATATATAATGTGTTTCTGAGCTTCGCTGGAGGTCCACCATCCAGAGATAGTTTCTCTGTTGCAAAAAGCGCCCCAACCAGTATTGGAAGCGTCCGTGTAGATTTCCATATCAAAACTATCCTGATAAATCTCAGCTTCTGTCTGATTTATAGAGCGGTACCACCAAAGAAGGTCACATCGTGAAGCCTTTTTGAGAACCATAAACCTATTATAATTTTGATTATGCATTCTTAAAGCTAAAATCTTTTCTCTTTCTAGTCTTTTTAAATACATTCTTCCATATTTTACACCCGGACATGCGGCAACCAGTGTCCCTATAACCTGAGCAAAAACTTTAATTTTAACTCTGGATTTAGTAAGTAAATTCCTAATAAGAAACAAAATTTTTTCCCGCTTTTCCTGGGTTAGGCCTATAGTCATCTTTTCAGAATTGAAAAGAAAACCTAGATATTTACACTGTTTAGAGGGAATTAAGGAACTTTTTTGGTCATTAATTATGAAACCTAAGCGTTCCAGGGTCTGAATAGTAAAAACAACTTGTCCAACACATTTGTCCTTTGATGATGCTATAAGAAAAAAATCATCAATATAACTGACACATTGTATACCTCTCATTCTTAGGAATTTTATCACTGGCTTTAATAATTTAGTGAATACAGATGGGGCAGTACTCAAACCAAATGGAAGACAATTAAATTGAAATATATCTTTATCTACTTGAAATCTCAGATACTTTTTGTATTCTGGATGAATAGGTACTAAGTAGTAAGCATCCTTCAGGTCTAATGTTGCCATATAGTAATCTTGTTGAATTAATTTCATCACCATTCTAATATCTTCCATTTTAAAATGAGAAGTAGAAACAAATGAATTCAATTGTTTCAGATTTAATATAAATCTATTTGAACCATTACTTTTCTTTGTCAAAAACCAGGATGACACAAACTGACCTTCTGTACTGATGCAACTTGAAACTGCACCTAAAGAGAGCAATGTAAACACCTCATTTTTTAACGCTTTTAAAGCTTCCTGCGAACCATTAGAAGTCACTGAGGTTTTAACTTTTAAAACGGGGGTGGTATGAAAAGGAATCTTGTAACCATACAAGAAATGCTTAACCACAAATGATGAATGTGGTAAGCTATTCCATGCCTCTGTAAAGAGTCCAAGCCGGCCAGCTATTTTTTCACCTGAGTGCAGGGAAAATACTTTTAAACTTTGACTCACCTTGCGGTCTATTTTGGTTGTACCCTGTAGTTGTGACTCTTCTGGTTGTCTATTCTCCCTCGGTTCTTGAGGGCTGGCCCCTGGTGGCTCTCATACTTGGAGGATACTAGGCGTCGCGAATAAGGAGTTTGCCCTTGGTGTCTCAGGTATTTCCCTGGGTTTTCCTGAGACGGGCGCGACCAGTTTAAATTACTGGTGGTGGAGGTCTTGTGATTCTCCCCAAATTTTTGAGTGGCAGAATAAAACCTAAGTTCTTTGGACGATTTCTCCAAATCTTTAACTGCTTTGAGCCTATCGCCCAAATCTGCACCAAAAAGGAAGGAATCCACTTTTCCTGTGCGAGCTACCTCACGGGCTTTAATACTCAAATGAGGATAGAGCTGTCCTCTACGATGGAAAGATATTTGCCGGAACAAATCTAAAAGTATCTTACTTCCATCACATAACTGTGGTAAAAAAGGTTTTAAAACACTACTGCTCTCTTGAGACAAAGCCTTATTTAAAATTTGTCCCATTGCCATGATAGCAGTACTCAACTGGTTTTGCATACTACAAAGACTCTTGTCTTTGTTTTGAGATGTGGATGATAAAAAATGGGCTATCTCAGGATTAGTCTGAGGTGCTTTTAGTCTTTCGCAGTTTAGTGCCAAAGGATACTTGGTTAATAGCCTTGCTCTTTCCTCTCAAGGTAATCCTTCCTTTAAAATGTTTGACCAGCGTGGCACTAATAATTGGTGTAATTCTATGCCACTAAACTTGTTAGCTTCAGGGTCCTCCCCGAGTGACTGTAAAACCTCTGGGTCTATTGCTATTTCCAAAGCAGGAGAGTCTCTATTTGTTAAACCCTGGTCAACTTGCAGTACGCTTACCGATGGGCTGCTCTGAGTGGTATGTGAAAAGGTTGGAGTTTGAGACTCCCAATCTGAACAGTCAGGACTGTTACTGTCATTATTGTATGAGGGCTGATTTGAGACTAACAAAGATTCTAGTCTTTTTAAGCGTTGTTCCAGATCGTGAGTTTTCTTGCTTGACCGAGAACTTCTTGAGCAAGGCGACTTCTTTGAACGTTTGTTCATAGGACTGGAGTGAGGACTTTTTGACCTAGATGTACTTCTTGGGCGCTTTCCTCTCCCCCTTCCACTGCTTGAATGAGCAAGTGAGGTACAGGAAGCACTTGAATGCTTCACATTATTATCCTTAACCCTATTCAAGCGAGGACTTCTCGAACGGGACTGTTTTGGGGGCCTGGATTTTCTCAGTTCCTGTCTATCCATGCTCAAGCGAGAACTTCTTGAGCAAGCTTGTTTATTATCGTTGCCATTGCTCCTGCTCGAGTGAGGACTTCTCGAGGAGGAACCTGAGGACCTTCGGCTTGTGGATGATCTTTCCATGTCTAAAAAATACAAATTTATGTTAAGATGTATGCAGATTTAATAAATTTATAACAAATTCCAAAATTTCCCATGTGGCTTTCAAGCACAAAAAAAACAGAATGAAAAGATGTCGACTGTCAGTGAAGGTGACAGACACAGTGACAGGCGTCATTTTCTTGTCTGTCTATAAAATATGTGGCCTAAAGCACAGAACAAGCTGTACTACAAAGTGAAACCTAATGTGATCTCGAGGGTGAGGCGCTGAAGTATAATAAGATTTAAAATTAAATTGAGCAAAAACAAGAAATTTTTTATCACACCTGTAGTTAATATGAATAGTTTATTGGTCTGTTTTAATTAATTTACCAAGCACGCTTACCAATCTTCACAGATAACCCGAAAAACGATTATTACGTTATTTACAATAAACCGCAAATAAGGCAACATTGCTGCAGATCATGTCAACTAACATTGAATTATATCCATCCTTTTCCAAATTCGTTAGAGGAGACAATGTCTATGATCGAAGACATGATCTTGAGTTTCAATTGACACATCGCTTGCTTAATGATTCTGCCTATAAATGATTTTCATTCATCAAAATTATTTGAATACTAGATGACACCAGATAGACCGATATCAGTGTATTGCCATCTTTACATTCTTATTGATAAAACAAAGGACATGAATACTCTCAGAGCGCTCGAGAGCACCACCCGAAACCGTTATTAGTCGAAATCGCATAGGTTTTCGAAATCTGAGTTCGTCTGTTAAATGTCATGCGCGTCATCATATTTATCTGTCAATGTGAGAGACTTTATTAATTTAGTATTGATAATAATGCTACAAATTTTTAGTTTACCATAATTTACCTAAACCACCTAAACCATTGATTATGATTTAATATCATTAAAACCATTGAACATTGAAAGCCACCATTCTAACACATTGATATATTTTATAAATAATATACACCACTAATTGGGTAAGTACCTAGACCCGCTTAAAGAGGTTGACAAAAAATTGCAAAACTGAATCACTCTGAAATAGATTTCTTATTTCCTGCATGCTTGAAAAAAAAAATAGTATATGTTACTCGAGTAAAAGGTCTTTTTGTGCTTCGCCCAGTTGCAGGCCTCAGTTTCGCTTCGGCCGTCAATCTCTGGGCTCAGCACGAAAAGACCCACTTTTACTCCTAGTGACATAATCTACTATTACTCTGAGTAACATATACTATTTTTTTTTCAAGCATGAAGGAATGCAGGAAATAAGAATTCTACTTCAGAGTGATTCAGTTTTGCAATTTTCTCTCATCCTGTTTAAGCGGGTCTAGGTACTTACACAATTAGTGGTGAATATTATTTGTAAGATAAAGAGAATGTGTTAGAACGGTGGCTTTCAATATTCAATAGTTTTAATGGTATTAAATCCAATGGTTTAGGTGGTTTAGGTAAATTATGGTAAACTAAACATTTGTAGTACTAATTGTATTACTAAATTTATAAAAATTACATTGACAGATAAATATGATGACGCGCATGACATTTAACAGACGAGCACAATATGCGATTTCGACTAATAACAGTTTCGGGTGGTGCTCTCGGGCGGTCTGAGAGTATTCATATCCTTTGTTTTTTCAATAAGAATGTAAAGATGGCAATACACTCAGATCGATCTATCTGGTGTCATCTAGTATCTAGTGTTCAAATAATTTTGGTGAATGAAAATCGTTTATATATGCGCCACCATTACAGTAGTGGTGACTTTTGACTTTACTTTTACTGCCTAGGACTTTTTTGCAACTTTTTTGGTCTCAGGACTAGAAAGCCCACTTTAGGTGTGCGTATGGAGAAAATAGATGACGTACTTTTAGTCCGCTTGAAAAAAAATTGAGTTTTCTGTGAAAAAGCTAAAAATTTCAATCACTAGTCTCTTATTTCCCTAATGTTATTTTGGTTATCATATTGTTAAATCTATCACCTTATTCATTGTTTCAATAACGAAAGTCGATCATTACTCCGATTACTTTTGAGTTTTTCTGAGTTATTTGCTAATTAGAAATTCTAATAGGAACTCACTTTTTCTGTTAGACTCTTAGACTAAATCATGAAATCAAAAGATTCCTTTTTTCATACTCTTATGTTGTTTCTACAGGTAACTTTCTACAGCTAACTCAATAGTTGTATAACATATTTTATTGAAACTAAAATAAAAATTAGCATTGTTAAATAGCTTATAAAAAACTAGAAAAAATGTGCAAATCATTTTTGTTTATGTTCTACAGTTTACGTTTTATGAAGTTGCAAATATTAAAAATTCCAATTTTAAGGCGTCATTTACTCAAAATCAGTTAGTGGTGGGCTTATTTTCCGTATGAAAAAAATTACTTGGATCGGAGGCTAATCTAAAAATCGAACAATATTCAGGATGTTTTATTTCAAAAATCACAACTTAAATATTTTGTTTATTTTTTAGACACCTGGTAGAGTTCGAAACTCTACCAACAAACTCTACCTACAAAAAGTTCAACCTAAGTACTCACTTATGAAGTGTAGCAGGAACAAAAAATTCTGACAAAAAATTCGACTTTACATACAAGCACCGTTTATGTAATACATAAATCCAAGGCCTGGTTATAAATACCAGATGTATGGTATTGAGGAATGTTACATATCAGCTCGTGGGTCTACAGGGACCGTGGGTAATTTCGCCAAAGCGACATACGCGCCCATCTCCAAAAGTTATGCCTATCTTACTCCTGATTTGTGGAACCAAGAATTACTTGGCCAAAATAGCGGCAAATTACATTGCGTTTGTAAATGTCCCCCGCAGTTGTGGAAGAAGTTCCACTGGATCAGGGCCTCAAAGATCAGAAAACACTTTAGAATGTAGTTCTGGCACCCCCCTGCACCTTTCATAATGATGCATGAAGGGACATCATTACACTTAAAAGACAAGAAAGTTGGCGTCTCTACCATCGTCAGAGGTTCACTTAGATTCCTCATAGTATAGAAAAGCATAATAAGGAATTGAAAACCAGCTTTAGTTAAAACAAGTGATGTGCTTCCATTCAATAAAAATAATTGGTTTTAACTCTTTAATAATATATAGTTGCGACGTATAAACGTTCGTCGTTCTTGGACCTTGCTGTATATAGGTACAAGGGGACGTTCTTGGGGTATGGTCCTTAGGTGAGGGAAAACACAAAAACACAGTGTTTTTCCTTTCCTAAAACTTCTAATTGGTGTAGACGTTTCGATACCCTATGGCATCTTCATCAGTAGAAACTGCAAAACATTTGGCTATGAGTGACACGGTCCGTGAGACCAATAGGTAGATAGAGGCTTACATTTATACTGTACGTTGGAAATATTTATACCTAATATTAAAATTAAAAATATGCAATCTACATTATCAAAAAATGGGAAAAAAAGGGAAAAGGTGGACGGCTTACCACAAAACACTCTCACATGGGAGACGTCTGATGGACTCTCCTTCGTTTCGAGTGATGTAGTTTTTTCTCAATAGTTTGGTTAGAATGGGTTACTCGTATTGGTCAGTCTTGGCATCAAGTTTTGGAAACCAACACCTGTAGTGCTTCAGAAAGACGTTACGAGGACCCTACTATCGGTAATCGAGCTGTTTTCCAGTTGTTGTGGAAATGTGATGGTGAAGCTTAAGTTACATGCCAGGCCCTCGCCGCAACAAACCGCGGATGACCAGCAGTAATGCCTCGGCCAGTAGATGCCAGACATGCAGATACGCTTAAATTTAATTAAAGAAAATTGAGGGAAGAGAAGTGACATCAGTTGTCGCCTGGAGGTTTAGCAATGGAAAGTGGGGCAAGTTCAATGGTGATTATGTGTGTATCAGAATATAACAATGCAGTTCGCCTGCAGTAGCCAAGGTTAAGATGTTGTTATTATACATATGTAAAAATGCTGATTAGTAGCAACAGGACTAGGTTTGTCGTTATTTCTATTTAATAATGTCCCACTTAATAAGAAATTTGTCGGATGTAATAGGTTTTCATTAAAGATTGAGCGATTTTTACTTCCGAGGCGGGAAAATTCTGTTATTTTCAAACGTCATATACCCACAACTTTAGTGACTGTTTTATGAAGGTATAAGTGTCACTTTTTTGACGCCTAGTTTGAGCGGCGTATAAGTGTTATAATCCGGCGGCGTATAACACTTATACGCCGCTCAAGGAAAAATATGAAAAATAAACTGCTGATTTCGCAGCTGCAGCCACTCTCGGTGGCGTAGTTGGTAAACTTGTTTCTTCTATATCTGACATATTGCTATTTAATCGGCTTCGAACTTAATTTAAAACACCTTTACAAAAACGAAAGTCTGACAAACATATCTTGTCATCAAATTTACTTTAGAGACATCATTGTCAGCTGGTGTTACACGGTAGTTATGAATACAAAGCAAACTAAAATTAGGAGGTGTTGTTTTTTTAATGAGATTCAGTGGAATTAGCAGTTACATTTCCTGTACTATATTCTTGTACTATATATTTCCTGTATATTAATTGTTTGAAAATAAAATATTCTATTTTATTCGGAGTATAAGCTACTTAATGTGACTCGTATGAATTTAATTCGCCTCTCGTTTAAACTTTCACCCTCCGTCACATAAAGTATAACTTATACTCCTAATAAAATAAATATCTATTAGTCCCTAGGCAGAAGAATGGAGTTCTTTTCCCCGCAAATGAGGAATTTTCTGCAAAAGTTGTAAAAAACTATGATTATTTAATCAGCTGTATTCAAAATGTGTAATTTTTTCTTGACTATGACAACTATTAATGCATTTCGAGTAGATAATTCTTTAATGTAAAAGCAACAGCTGCTAAAATAGAATACAAGATAGTTAGACAGAAGTTTTCCCCGCCATCCAATTTTTCAGACAAGTCATAGAAAGTGATATGACGGACAATCTAGCTAATCTGGCAAATTACAAAGATAGGAATCTATGAAATCATGATCTGAATTCATCTCAACGCTTTGGCGGTTATTTTTTTGGTTGAATTTGTCGACCAGCCAAAGTTGTACTGGTGAGGGGTATTTTCCATAACTAGTATGCTGATTAGTGGATCAGAAAACTGGTGACCACCATAGGGTTTAAATCACAATCAAAAAAATATATAATAATTAGACCTAAGACTAGTTTAAGTAGGGTATTAAGTAGAGCTACACTTAGTATTTGCAATATTATTCTCAAATGTAAATTTATTCCGGCAAACGTATGGACTGCGGTCAATGTTGACTACAAGAATAAAATAGCAAACTGAGTATCTAGCAAACAGGTCACCTTTAATAATTGATTGGACATTCTCTTTCTACCTTAGAGGTAGGTCAATGCAACAACTTGTTGTTGTGCTGTTTCTGCTCAACAAATTGGCGAAACAAAGACAAACTGACAAACCAGTAAAAGGGGGGATGGCGCCGCCATCCACGCTAGCGCACAACCCTGGCTGCGTAAAATATCCCGAATTCGAATAAGGGATGTCGATAATGCAGTTCCGACCAGAATGGCATGGCATCAAGCCGTCCGCTTAAGACGTTAAAATGTGAACCCGACAGGCCATAATGGTGCAGGAAAAGCAGGGAGCACCTCGATGGAGGTTGCTCCTGCTCCTGCTGCTCCTTCTCAACCACGTTCAGGACAACGATGCCAGCGGTAAGTCCATACGATTTAACGTATACTTACACCTATTACGCTGTATACCTTAAATCTATCAAGAATACAATTATTATTAGTGTATTCTTGGTATATTCTATTATGTTGGTATAGGTATTTGGTTATATTCTTTCTATACAACATTAATGATGCAGAGAAGGTCGACCAATATATTCCGCAAACATTTATTTCTGAAATTTATATGTTGTTTATTATTTTGAGCTAGATTTTTTTTTATAAACAACGATCAGTTAACCCACTAGTAATATTTTGCACTGCTAAGCTTGAAATTACGAGGTAGCGTTTGGTATTAAACCCTCTGGCCCTGTTTCTGGGGGACGTATTCTCAGAACCGGAAATGTAGGTTAACGGGTTTGTTTATTTGAGACGTCATATTTTTCTAAGTAATAAAAAATATTTTTCTTTGTTACCCGTTTCGTGTTCCGTGACAATTATTGAACAAATAACGGATTTTCCTGACAAACATGGCAGAGCTTCAAGATTTATGGTCCTTCGTCTATCATTTATGGGCCCTTTTTACGCATCTTTCTAGAATGGGGGAAAAGCTATGAATATAAAACTTTCTTTAGTATGCGTGCCTTTATGGAATATTGAACATATTTGCGTGATCGATTTTGCCCACATTTCTTTAATACCTACATTCTAATCACACTGAACACCATGCATAATAATCCCCATCGAATGAACCTTTATAGGTATAATGTAGGAAGTGTAAAATTAATTCATGTAAGGGAGTGCTTTGTGTATATTTTTTTTTAACAAATAAGCTTTTGTAGTGGTATCTGAAATTTCCGCGTAATGAATTATGTTTTCTATTACGTCAAAAAACGATTATTTAAGTACCAAACAAATGGTTTTATAAATAGTTCTGTGCTAGATGAATATTATTTCATAGGTATGTAAATTGCTAACTATACTTAAGCAAACACTTTCTTTGTTTTCAATAATGCAACTTGTTTGCGAGTTGGAATACAGTGATGTAATTCACAATTGAACAAATCTGCAAATAACGGTAAAACTTTAGCAAAATAACTATATCTGATGACAAAGGAAAACAAATACCTTGCACCCCAACTAAATGATTTTAAATAGCAATCTCTTATTGACCATTCCAGAACAACTGGTTTCCTCAAAAGTCCGATATTCTGCTTCGTGGAGCAACCAAATCATGTAGCATCTTTATCTACTGATTATTTCGCATTTTATTAATATTAGTTTTACAATTATGTAATTTAAAATCACACATAAATAAACAAAATAGCAACACCACAGCCATTTTGTTAATTCTGACGATCATATTTGTTTTGGTGTTTAGGATTTTCTATAATCTTCAGCACTTCAGATACAAAACTGCAAACTTAGCCTTGGGCTTATGCCTAGAAGAGACAATTTAGAAATATACTTATCAAGCTGTATTTATAAACATTTAGCTATTTGTTTCTTCTCTTCAGTTTTACGGCTTTTAACTGCCAGGACTATTGGGCAAACGGCAACTTGGTTCTTTGCAACACTGTATTGTTTAACTACTGTATAGTTTAACTAGTGATCCTCGCAAGAGAACAGTTTAACAAACGAGGCGAAATCGAATTTGGTAATGTTCTCGAGCGATAGAATAATATAGGTATTGTTTAACGAGTGACGAAAATAGCATTTTTTCTCGCAAGAGAACAGTTTACCAACAGAGGCGAAGCCGTGTTTGGTAATGTTCTCGACCGATAGAAAATGCTATTCTGACGAGTAAAAAAAACCCTATACTTTTTTTTCGACCATACTAACCTTATAACTTCATTAACTTTAAAAACAATCTCTATACAGTATTTCTTTCAACAATTAAGGCGCGTCATTGTCAACATGACACCTCGACTGTCAATGAGTTCAGTTTGGTCAAATTTCAACACTTCAACACTTTGATTCACTTTTCTGAGGCCCGGGTAGGCAAAATATACATGTTTTTGTATGATATCACCATTTACCATGGTGTTTTATAAGATTAGACCAGTTAAATCGCATTTAATTGGCGATATACAAGCGAAATTAGAACACCTTACTTTCGTCACTAGAGACGAAAGTTAACGTTATGGGATTTTCTCTCACTAGAGACGTAAGTTTCGTTTTCGGCTAGGGCAAGGAATGACGAAAGTTGTTTATTTTTACATGGTCGTAGAAAAAAGACTTTTTTGACGAGTAGGTACACTGTACTTTTTTTTCGACCATGCTAACATTAGGTCTTCATGAACTTAAAAAAATAATCTCTGTAGAGTATTTCTTTTGAAAAATAAGGCGCGTTATTGTCAAAATCAAAATGACACTAATAGCGTTTTTCACTGAGCTGCACTAGAACCGCACGCATTTCTAAGAGATCTGTCAAATTACGTCATCGCACCTTTTTAGTGCACTGTCAGTGCAGTTTCCAGTGAAAGAACAAACAATCGAAAGTTTCCGGGAGTTTATCTTTACATTTAATTACATTTTTTCCAATTATCTTAAATCGAATGAGACTTAAATTTTGCTGGAGGCCTTCTAGAATCATTATTCTTGATAGCGAAGAAAGAAGATTTACCTTTATGCCGAAATAAGTGGTAAGAAGAGTTATATCTTGTGGACTAGACCTACCACCAACCTTTTTATGCCTCAAAACTACTTCAAATTCAGACAAAGGAGGATGGAAATAGAGGTTTGAGAGTAGAAAGGAGTGGACTGTTAAAAGGTATAATACTTGGATTACTTGGCTGGAAGCTGGAATAAGATATTTAAACATTTCTAGGCGTGAATTTTGAGTCATATACGCCCTGGACTTGAAAATCTTGCACCAAATTCAAATAGGTCGAGCACTTTTGCGTCTACAACGAACTAATTATAGAAAAAAAAATGATGAGTGTAGTCAGAAATAGATAACACTTGAACTATAACTGTTCGAAATACTCGAAACTTTTTATGCCTCAAAACTACTTCAAATTTAGACAAAGGAGCATGGAAATAGGGGTTTGGTGTTCCCAACAGATTTTAGTGCCATAAAAACTTGAAAGGAGTGGATTGTTAAAAGGTATAACGTGATTACTTGGGTGGAAGTTGGAATAAGATATTTAAACATTTGTAGGCGTTGAGTCACATATGCCCTAGACTTGGAAATCTTGCACCAAATCCATATAAATCATGCACTTTGGTGTCTACAAGAAAATAATTGTAAAAAAATTGGCGATTACTGTGGTTGTGGTTGGTTAAGGAGATGTGGTATTTAGAATAAATTATAAATGCTCTTACCTTCTTTTTAATATAACTTTGTCCTTTCGTTGTGTTACATAATACTTATAAGGAATGGCTTCTGTTTCTTTACTTGGCTACTTATTTGTTATTTCCATACTCTAAAACAACAACAAAGCTATTATAGTTATTTTCCTAACAAGTGCGCAAAGTAACACTTTGGGCAAGAATTAGGAACAACATTTTTTCTACAACCATATGAAAGTCCACCTGCCATTAATATGGGACATTTTTGACGATTTCATAAATGATTAAGCTTCACAGTTCTTTTCTGGTACCCCTGTACTGACGGCGCGCGCGAAATATTTTTTTCTACAACCGTCAAAATATGACATGGTTCGCGCATTACTGACGGTATGCAAACTGACACATATTTTCACGGTTATTTTTCTCGCACGTCGCCCATAGTACCGTAAAAAAAGTTACTGGTTGCCATAGGACACGTGAAAAAATGTCTTTCGCGCACGCCGTAGAAGCTTAATCATTTATTAAATCGTTAAAGATGTCCCATATTAGTGGCAGGTGAACTTTTATACGGTTGTAGCAAAAATGTTGTTTCTAATTCTTGCGCAAAGTGTCTTTCGCGCATTTAACTGCTGAAAGTGTTACTTTGCGCACTTGTTAGGAAAATAACTATTTCCCTACTCGGAGTTTGTTTTTCGGGAAGCATTGGAAGAGGAACTGGCGGGTATAACAATCAATAGCAGAACTGTCAACAACATCAGGTACGCTGACGATACCGCTGTAATATGGCAACCTGCCTCAAAGATCTGGTCAGACTGGTAGACAAAGTAATAGTAGTTAGTGAAGATTATGGGCTAAATATTAATATCAATAAAACAAAAATGCTAATAATATCCAAAAGGAACATCAGTGGTCAGCTGACTATACGCAATAAGACGGTTGAGCAAGTCATCACTTCAAATACCTACAAGAAACTAACAAGAAATCTTGTCAAGAATTGAGCAAGCGAGGGCAACATTTACGAAACTGAGAAAACTGCTGACAGCCCGAGATCTATCTTTGACTTTGAGAGTGAGAATACTGAGCTGTACGTCTTTCAAGTGTTACCATATGGTCTTGAAGGATGGGCACTGAGCAAGGAAATATCGAAGAGACTGGAATCGTTTGAGTGGTGGGTGTACCGCCGAATGTTAAAGATCTCCTGGATGGACCGCATTACGAACGAACAAGTTCTGGAAAGAATGGATAAGGAAATGGAAATTCTTTTCACAGTTAAGAGAAGAAAACTAGAGTTTCTTGGGAATGTTATGCGTAATTCAAAATATGAAATTCTGCAGCTCATCATGCAGGGAAAGATCGTGGGACGCAGAAGCGTCGGTCGACGTAGAATTTCCTGGCTACGTAACCAGCGAGACTGGTTTGGCCTCTCATCTCCCAAACTATTTCGGACAGCTGCCTCTAAAGTTAGAAGAGCCATGATGATCAGCAACCTCCGAAGGAGAAGCTGAGATCAAGAAGAAGAAGCTTCACAGTTCTTTTCTGCTACCCTTGTATAGACGGCGTGCGCGAAAGACTTGCGCACGTGTCCTATGGCAACCAGTAACTTTTTTTACGCTACTATGGGCGACGTGCGAGAAAAATAACCGTGAAAATATGTGTCAGTTTGCATAGCGTCAGTAATGCGCGAACCATGTCATATTTTGACGTTTGTAGAAAAAAATCTTCGCGCGCGCCTTCTATACAGGGGTACCAGAAAAGAACTGTGAAGCTTAATCATTTATGAAATCGTCAAAAATGTCCCATATTAGTGGCAGGTGGACTTTCATATGGTTGTAGAAAAAATGTTGTTCCTAATTCTTGCCCAAAGTGTTACTTTGCCCACTTGTTAGGAAAATAACTATAATAGCTTTGTTGTTGTTTTAGAGTATGGAAATAACAAATAAGTAGCCAAGTAAGGAAACAGAACGCATTCCTTAGTACGTGGTACTGAGTACTACTGGTACTGTGCTACCTTAGCGTATAGTGGTACTATACTACCTTAGCTGTGTACTCAACGAAAGGACAAAGATATATAAAAAAGAAGATAGCAAAGCGATTTATGGCATATATTTTTAACATATTTACTTAACTACCTTATTTATTTATATAATATAAAATTACGTTTTTATATTGTAACAGAATCACTGAGATTGTATTGAAGAAAATCTTTGAATAAGTGTTTGTTATAATAAAATGTGTGTTCCATTAAGTTACAGGTTTTGTTTTGAATTATTCGATAAACAATTATAACCTCAAAAGTAACAATATTTTTATATTAAATTGACGAAGAACATTTACAATTTATTCTACATACCACATCTTCTTAACCAACCACCAAGGTTGTGGTCTGGTAGCCAATGAAAATTATTTTGCCTTAATTTATCACTGCACAGTTTAAGTGCTACTTATTTCTGACCACTCTAATCACCACAACTTTTTTACAATTATTTCCTTGTAGGCACAATAGTGCTTGACTTATATGGATTTGGTTCAAGATTTCCCAGTCCAGGGCATATATGACTTAGAAATAACGCCTACAAGTGTTTAAATATCTTATTCCAGCTTCCAGCCAAGTAATCATATTATATCTCTTATATGTATGCTTTGTGTTCTTTATAATGCAATGGAACTATAGATAGCGGATGTAGGACACACTTATCTACTTTTTGTTGAAGAGCGGTGACCAATATAATTGTTTTGGGGATTATACCGGGTTGTTCAACGAAAAGTAACCACCCTCAATATCTATCAAAACTATATATTTTTTAAAAATTGCCAATACATGTCAACAAAGATAGCAAAGAGGACATTTTTCACAGAAAGTCTGAGTTGCTGTCAACAACCCCCTAGCCGTCACAGCCATCCTCTCTAAATTTTTAAATGTTACCGCACCATGTGTGACATATCGTTGCAAAGGTTATTTCATAAGCAACATCTGCTACTATTCATTTTGTGTATTTTCATGAAATTGGGACATAAGAAAATTAGATACTCTAAAAAATTTTGTATTTTTGTTAAACTGCGGGTAAACGTACTGATATGTTTATTCCACCTTTCGTTTTTAAATGCGAAGAAATAGTACATTCTCAAAGAGACTTAAATCAGACAAATCTGAGGGTTTCAATCAATGCCAAACTCTCAAGAAATAAGTGGTATATTACGTGACTCGAGTTTGGCCGTGAGGCATCATCAGACATCAAGTCAGGTGGCTAGGTTAAAACCACGGCACAAACGATCACATCTAAAAACGAAGTTTTTACCTCAGTCAGTTAAATTTTAGTTCATTTATATTCAAAAGTGTCAACATGGCTTATACTACTGTCGAAAGAATCAAGATTGTGCGTTTTTATTTAAAAAATTACGACTGCGCACGAGCTGCAGCTAGTGCTTTCAATGAAGCTCATCCCGAATCCCGATAAGTTCGTTGGTCATCAAGATGTTTTGTTTGTCAAGTTGAAGCACAAATTCATGGAAACTGGGTCAGTGGCAAACAAAAAATATCAACCAGAAAGACCAATTATGAACGAAGATGTTGAAGTTGCTGTTTAGGGACACGTTGCGATAGATAACAACCAGTCTTTAAATCAACTTGCCCATGGGATCCGGGGTCTCAACACAGTTTGCGTGAAGTTAGCCATAAACATCCAGCCATAAACTTTTTAAATTCTCGTAGAATCACCCATGGCCTAGTAAAGTTATAGGTTGTAGTACAAACAATGATGAAAGTAATTTATATAAATATGTCATTAGCTCGGTGTTAAATTGGTAATGCTTGAGTCGGGTAGTTGAGAGATGTTAATCTACCGATCATATGGAATGTTTTACTATTCGAGGGGATGAAAAAAAAATAAAGACTGTTTATAAGGCCCTATATCTATTTTAATTAAGTGTCAAGACACTTTTATTTTTGGAATTCCAAAATTATACATATACAGATCGACTAGGAAAAGTTCAAGGAATGTTCTCATACATAACTCATAGAATGCTTCACAGTCTGAGCTGTTGAAAAAAATTAATAACTATAAATAAGATGCTAGTGTTATCGCACTTCGGAGTGTCCTGGACACTTTTAGTGTCGGAATTCCAAAACTAAACATAAATACTTCCATTAGGGGAGGATTGAGGGATGTTGTAGTGCCCATCCCATAGAATGCTTCACCGTCTGAAAGGTTGAAAAAACTTAAAAACTATAAATAGGATGCCAGTGTTATCGCATTTCAGGGCGTCCTGGACACTTTTAGTGCCCGCTTTCCAAAACTAAATATCTACAGTTCCATTTGGGGAAGATTGAGGGATGTTTTAGTATACACCCCATAGAATGCTTCACCGTCTGAAGGGTTGAAAAAATTAAAAACTACAAATAAAATGCTAGTGTTGTTGCATTTCAGGGGTCCTGGACACTTTTACTGTCCGCGTTCCAAAAGTAAATATCTACAGTTCTCTTTGGGGAGGATTAAGGAATGTTTTAGTATACACCCCATAGAATGCTTCACCGTCTGAGGGGTTGACAAAAATTAAAATCTATAAATAAGATGCCAGTGTTATCGCATTTCAGGGCGCCCTGGACACTTTCACTGTCCGCGTTCCAAAACTAAATATCTACGTTTTTCTTTGGGGAGGATTAAGGAATGTTTTAGTATACACCCCATAGAATGCTTCACTGTCTGAGGGGTTGAAAAAAATTAAAATCTATAAATAAGATGCTAGTGTTATTGCACTTCAGGGCGCCCTGGACACTTTTACTGTCCGCGTTCCAAAACTACATATCTACATTTCTCTTTGGGGAGGATTAAGGAATGTTTTAATATATACTCCATAGAATGCTTCATCGTCTGCGGGGTTGAAAAAAATTAAAAACTATAAATAAGATGCTAATGTTTTTGCATAAGTCTGAGGGGGTAGAAAAAAATTAAAAACTACAAATAAAATGCTAGTGTTATTGCATTTCAGGGCATCCTGGACACTTTTACTGTCCGCGTTTCAAAACTAAATATTTACAGTTCTCTTTGGGGAGGATTAAGGAATGTTTTAGTATACACCCCATAGAATGCTTCACCGTCTGAGGGGTTGAAAAAAATTAAAATCTATAAATAAGATGCCAGTGTTATCGCATTTCAGGGCGTCCTGGACACTTTTAGTGTCCGCGTTCCAAAACTAAATATCTACATTTCTCTTTGGGGACGATTAAGGAATGTTTTAATATACACTCCATAGAATGCTTCACCGTCTGCGGGGTTGAAAAAAATTAAAATCTATAAATAAGATGCTAGTGTTATTGCACTTCAGGGCGCCCTGGACACTTTTACTGTCCGCGTTCCAAAACTACATATCTACATTTCTCTTTGGGGAGGATTAAGGAATGTTTTAATATATACTCCATAGAATGCTTCATCGTCTGCGGGGTTGAAAAAAATTAAAAACTATAAATAAGATGCTAATGTTTTTGCATAAGTCTGAGGGGGTAGAAAAAAATTAAAAACTACAAATAAAATGCTAGTGTTATTGCATTTCAGGGCATCCTGGACACTTTTACTGTCCGCGTTTCAAAACTAAATATTTACAGTTCTCTTTGGGGAGGATTAAGGAATGTTTTAGTATACACCCCATAGAATGCTTCACCGTCTGCGGGGTTGAAAAAAATTAAAAACTATAAATAAGATGCCAGCGTTATCGCATTTCAGGGCGTCCTGGAGACTTTTAGTGTCCGCTTTCCAAAACTAATTATCTACAGTTCCATTTGGGGAAGATTGGGGGATGTTTTAGTATACACCCCATGGAATGCTTCACCGTCTGAGGGGTTGAAAAAAACATAAAAACTACAAATAAAATGCTATTGTTGCATTTCAGGGCGTCCTGGATACTTTTACTGTCCGCGTTCCAAAACTAAATATCTACGTTTCTCTTTGGGGAGGATTAAGGAAGGGGGGGGGGGAGGATTCTACGAGAATTTAAAAAGTTTATGGCTGGGTGTTTATGGCTAACTTAATGCAAACCTCAACACGCATCGTAAAGATAATTTTAAAAAATCACAAATTTTACCCTATACAAGATAAAACTTCTTCAAGAGCTAAATGAACAGGATAATGGTCGAAGACTATAGTCCTGTGAAATTATTTCTAATAATCTATTGAGTAAGGTGAACTTATTGTACAATATTGGTTTCAGTGATAGAGTGTAAATATTTTTTGAACGGAGAAGTAAACAGGCATAACTTCAGGTATTGGTCAGACAAAAATCCACATTGGTTCAGGAAAACATACCCAATATCCACAGAAACTGAATGTTTGGGCAGGGATTATAGGAGATCACATCACATGGTCCGTTTTTTATTGAGGGTAATTTGAATGGCGCTACTTACTTGCAGCTACTTGAAACTAAGGTTGTTCCGCGCAGAACAGAATTACGAAATTGACGAAAAATTGCTTCACAATGAAGTAGTTTTGCAGCAAGATGGTGCACCTCCTCACTATGCAGTTTCAGTTCGGGAATTTTTGAACAATCGTTTTCCTGAAAGATGGATTGAAACACGTGGTCCTATCGAATGGCCGCCTAGATCACCCGACCTGTCACCGTTGGATTATTTTTTATGAAGGCATTTGAAATCCAAAGTGTATGCAACACAACCGGCCCAACATTGAAGATCTTAGGTAGATAATAATAGAAGAATGTCGAAAATTTACTCCGCAACTTTTCGCAAATGTTCGTGTTCTCTTTCAAAGTCGAGTGTATTATTGTATGGAAGTTAATGGAAGTCACTTTAAACAATTACTTTAACGACAATTGCTAACTTATAACTAGTTAATAACTAAAAATAAACATTTAGATTTTTTATTTTTTCTGTCTCAATTTCATGCAAATACACCAAATTAATAGTAGAATGTACTGTGTAACGTTTATAGCGATGTGCCACACATGGTGTGGGGACATTGGAAAATTTATAGGGGTGGCTGTGATGGCTAAGGGGTTGATGACAGCAACTCAGATTTTCTGTGAAAAGATGTTCTCTTTGCCATCTTTGTTGAGATGTATTCGCAATTTTCAAACAAAGATACTCTTGAAAGATATTGTGGGTGGCTTCTTTTCGTTTAACAAACCTGTATACAAGTGGTTCAAATTATATTGACCATAGAATTAATCTTCATGTAATCGTATGGTAAAACTAACCTGAACTAACCTGAACTAAAGATTACACACCTTAAAATTAAATTATTTATTTTCATGTGGCATAATATTTATGGCTTCCCAAGACACCAGAGGATTTGCTAAGCGAGAAATTTGAATTAGAATCTTAAGAAGTTGACGTTGCACCGGAATAGTATATGTAAAGTTGCATGGCAGAAGTAACAATAAATATGCTGATTAATAGTACAAAAAATTTTAAGAATCAAATTAATTTATGAATGAAAAAACGCATGTTATCAGATTTTCCTCGATTATGCCAAACTATTATTAATCGAATCAAGAATGTTGTAAACATTGTTCTTTTTAATTCAAAATGATACAAATTTTAAGAAATGAATAATAATTTTTGAACAGTTTAAATTAAATTATTTATTTCTATTATATTGATGGATTATCAACTTTCTAAGATATCAATGGACTTGTCGAGCCAGCTAATTGCTTAAGATTTTAAGACATTGATGTTACACCGTGATAATAGGTGCAGAGTTGAGTGGCAGGAATAACCATAAATTCGCTGTTCAATAATGGGAGACTAAGAATCTAATTAGTACAAAAATGAAAAAAAGCTTATCAGGTCCACTTCGGTTATGAGAAACTATCCAGCCGACTATCCGCAGAGCAGTAACAGCAGTACTCCCAGGATGAAGATTGTCCAACTTGTTGATGAGGCTGTTTTCCAGACATGAGGGTTTACACTCAAGGTTTTCAATGCGCCTCTAAAGAGCTGAAGTTAAGCGGAGGCCCTCTTGATAATCCTCGCAAAAATATGGGTTGTTCATTATAAAACTTCATCTAGTTGGCTGTGACATGTCAAAAAAAAAAGGACGGAGAAACAAAAGTCCATTTATTTTGATTATGTCATCCTTTTCTGTCAAAATTTCATCGCCTGCTAGATGAAATTTTATAATGAACACCCCGTACTTGAGGCTATAAACTAGTCAGTGCAGAGCGTTCGCCGTCACCTTCAACAGAATTATCACCGTCAGAAGTAGCATCGGTGCACTTTGGACATTGAGTCATCGATACAATGGCATAGGATCCGAGCCGAAAAAGATAGAAATATTATGTGTTCCGAACAATTACCTTAAAAATAACAAAATAAAGAAAACTGCTTAGATATCCGAGACAAGATGAGCATAATCGTAATAATCATAATAAAGATCTCGACTACTAGAAATGGACAGTTAGTCCAGGGAGTGACAGTCACTCCAGGGAGTAGCAGTTCATTTCTAGTACATGGGAGACCACAGGAGGAAACCAAATTATAGAGCCATCAAATCTTACAATATTACCCATCGAAATAAAAGAGTTTGAGGTGGACAAACTATTCAGAGACAGTTTGGCTTCAGAATAAATGCGTCTATAGTTATAAATTTACTGGTTTCTAATAATTACTTCCCATTTCATTACACTTGTTTATCTCGTTTCTTTATATCTGTATTTATTATATACTTTCAGCTTAATATTCGCTCAATTTTGCTTGACTTTATTCGCTTCCCTTGTGTCATTTGGTTGGCACTTAAGGCTTTAGTTTTGTAAAAAAAGTTGGGTAAATGGCGAGTGAAAGCCGTGCACATGGAGATAGCCGCAGTACCACTTTAAATAATGGTTTTGACTAAATTGGCATAAATTTTAAAGAGTTTGATGAGATATTTTTGTGTTTTAACATATTCGTGTTTAATCAATACTTAATAAAACACGTCTCAAAATTAGTTATTCAAACAAATAATGTTATTATATTTTCTTAAAGGTGAAGATAAAAAAAAGTTTGGAGACCGATGCAGATCGACTGATGAATGTGGTTTTGAAGGAGCAATATGCGACGATATGACCAAGAAATGCTACTGTCGACCAGAACTACCTGTCACCAATCATCTTGATAAATGTGGAGTTGGTATGTATCTCAGGACCATTAGGGAAAAGTTTAGAACATATCTTTTACATATTTACTATTTCGCAGCGGCAAAAATCAACGAGACATGTTTTTTTAATGAACAATGCGAAAGGGAGTTTTACAAGACAGAGTGCAGGGACGGGGTTTGTGCATGCAGATTTCAACGGATCGCAATTACGAAAAGCGACGGTTCGATTGATTGCATTCGTAAGCCGTAACATTATGCATTCAAGAGTAGTTTCCTAATCAATATTCCTCACTTATTTCAGCGGTTCCAAATACAGTTGTCAATCCTAGGTACATCGACCCTGCCATGATTGGGATTTTAGTTGCCATGTTTGTAATGTTTATCACGATTTGCATAGTGCTACGCTTATTCAGCAAGTAAGTAAAAGAGTATATAAGTTATATTTTGTTCTAATATTTGACATCCGAAAAGAGCAAGATGGAGAGAAAACCGGACCATTTTTAACACCCCTAACCCGAGGTTGATGAACGCCTCTTTGCTTCGCGATAGCAAGCATCACGAAAGGCGAGGCTCTAAAGGAAGCCATGGCCCCAGTCGTCCTGAAAGTGTAATATCCCTACAGCCACATTCACCAAATTCCACAGGTAAGGTCAGATAATTATAAATGTATGCACAAAACTCATAAAATATTAGTAAGGCAAAGAAGGTGAAAATCTAATTTCTAGATGTAAACATCATTTCACCGGGCTTCAATATAAATTATTTTTTTAAATTTCCCTAGTGGCTCGATTAATCGAGTTTGGGCCGTTTTGCTGAGACTTAATAATACCTTGATTGATGACTTTCTGTTTAGATCGATTGATTACTTGCATTCGATAATGTCTTTATCAATTAGCAAATCACTGGTGGATATCCTAATATTTTCCTTTTAATTATTTTTTACCTTCTTTGAAATAAACTCCTAAAGGAAAAATCGATATAGCAGATGTTTTCGTAATTTTTTAGGGTCTGTATCTCAGAAATGCGTTAGCCGAATTTTATAACTTAAGATTATTTTGAAAGGTCGGTTCTTTTTGAATCAAGCTGTGAAGTTGACTTTAAATAAACATTATTTTTTAAAGGATACACAGGGTAAAGAAAAAACTACTGCAAAATGGTTGCATTTCAACCCACTGCGTTTGGTAGCTAGCGTAAATTCATAACGGTTGTTGTCATGACATTTAAGGGTTTTGGTTGGTATCTCGGGACATTCGGAGGTTTTCGGTTTTTTTTTGGCGTACAAAGAAAGTTACGGGGCTTTTCTAAAAGTGTTCGTTTTCTTGTAAGTTACTCTGTATGACGAGAATGACTATGCCGATTTTATTCAGAAAAATTGTCTCTAAAAGATGATTGATGGTAAAATCATCGACGTTGCCTTAAGATTAATAAAACGTTTCTATTCTATTTTGTGCAAGTATGGCAAAAAATGTAAGGAGAGACTAACAGAGACTAATTAAAATTTTATAAGAATATGAAGGCTTTCACGGCCGGTGTATATAATTAAAATTTTGTTAACTAAGTCGTCATGATGAATTCAGATACTTTAAGACTCTTATGACTATATGTAATGACATTTAAAAACTATGGTCGATATCTCAGGACGTTTTTGGGGGTATTCTTTTTCGTCTACTAAAACGGTTACAGGACGTTTACAAAAATTATTCATTTTCTTGTAAGATATCATATATTTCGGGAATACCCGTGCAAATAAAATAAATTAACTGTAAAAGTTCATTGATTTTAAAATCATTGACTTAGACTGATGGTTAATAAAACCCTTCTGTTCACGTTGTACAGGAACGGCAAGAAATCAACTGGGAATCTTTTCAACAATGCCAGTTGATTTCTTCCGTTCCTGTACGACATGGAACAGAAATGTTTTACTAATCATCAATCTATGTCAATGATTTTAAAATCAATGAACTTTTAACGTCAATTTATTTTATTTTCCCGGGTATTTGAGCAATATATTGTAACTTACAAGAAAGTGCAAACTTTCTCTAAGCGCTCTGTAACTGTGTAACTGTTTTCATAGACGAAAAACCAAAAAGCCGCCAAAAACGTCCTAAGATATCGACCATCTTAAATGCCATAACAGTAAGAGTCTCAGCCATGACGTTAAAGCATCCGCCATGACGTCGTAGCTAACAAATATTTAGTTAGTATCTCGTTACAAGTTTTGCAATCCTTGTACAAAATTGAACAGAAATATTTCATTAACCTTAAGGCTACGTCGATGATTGTACAATAAATCATGTTTTAGAGACAATTTATCTTAAAAAAATCGGGAGAAACATTCTCGTCATACGGGGTAACTTACAAGAAAGCGCAGACTTTTGGAAAAAGTCCTGCAATTCTTTTTGTAGGCCAAAAAAACCAAAACCGACGATTTTCATTTACCAAAGGTATTTGAGAACTAGATGGCACCAGGCAAACCGATCGGAGTGCATAGTCATCCTTACTTTCTTAGTGAGAAAACAAAGGATGGGAATACTCCCAGAACGCTCTAGAGCTGCCACCCAAAAACGAATTGTCGGGTTGTCTGTCAAATGTCACGCTGAACCGCGTGTGATATTTGACATATTTATCCGCCGTTGTGATTGTTATTAATTTATTACTGATAATAATACTGCATGTATATATATTTATGTATTTTTCTATATTATGTATTTATATATGTATTTATCCACGTCCATACTTTAATAATCACATTATTCTTGTAGATTCTCAATATTAATGCTAATCTTCTAATCAATTCACTTGTGATTAATGTTCATTATGTTTAATGAACATATATGTATCTTCATTATAATAATGAGTTGTCATGGAAACGAAACATGTCGTAGGAAACTGGCAACTCAAAAAGTAAGCTGCCTAAACATGAAATTGGTAGTTACCACTGGTTCATTCAAATAATTATCCTTCTATTAGGATGTATTGAGACAAATGTAGGTTATAGTGTCTCTTTTTCATTAAAAATATACTTTTCACTGAATAATACATAAAATAGGATATAAAATGAAGTAATTTAACCTCCACCCTCGTAGCATTGAAATGAACATGCACGGGCGACTAGACCGTCATCTATCTGACGCATAGCGAAACCAGTCGTGGTTTTAAAATTGTGAATTTTCTTTGTGGCACCCATAACCTATCATATTTGACAAAACCCGGAATCTTGATCGTGGATAAAGTATAGTATTCAACGCGTTATTCTCTCGGGGAACTTTTGCCACTCGCTTCGGTCGTGGGCTCAAACGTTGCCCACGACCTCGAGAATAAGGACTCATTATGCGTGTTGTATAATATTGTTGCGAACTCGGGGTTCGATAATTCCAGTGTAACGATTTAATACGAAAACACTATTTATTTATTCCACAAATACACTCGACTATTAAATAACTCAGTACTTAACACTTTATAGCCTTCTATTATCGCTTCGTAACTTTAGCTTACTTATAGCTCGATTAAAATACGACTATCTCCTAACCGCCGCTCTATGCGCTTTTTATATACAATCCTAAAATTACAGAAAAACCTAGAAAGTTCTTTATAAGAATTCTTGAATAATCTCACATAAAAAAAAACGGTTGTAAACAACTGCCTTCTAGATTAAGCCAGACGAGCAATAAATCACTCGTGTCAGCCATGACGCAGCGCGGATAGGTCGCGAAGCTCCACCAACCAACACGCTCCCATGCGTTGCCCCGCCTTCCATGCGGCGTTGCTGCGATCGTAACATTGCCCTCCTCCTAAGTCTGTTCGTCCCGAACAGATAGAGTTCCATGGTATCGTGCTAATCGATCCAAATTAACGACCTCCATCTTTGACTTAGGGGTCCGCTGGATCCTATACACCACATCATTAATCTTCTTTATAATTGTATAAGGTCCTTCCCAATTTTGGCTAAGTTTGGGCGACTTCCCCACCTTTCGCCTCGGATTGTATAACCACACCAAATCACCATCCTGGAAGCCGCGGGAGTTAGCTAGTAAGTCATATCTTGCTTTGGCTCGATCACTGGATATCCGCAGTTTATTCCTGACTTGTTCATGAACATTGTCCACCCTCTCCTTAAGTTCCTCCACAAAATTCTCAGAGTTGAGTGAGTCTTTTTCTGGTGTTCCATACATCAAATCTGCAGGAAGCCTCATTTCCCTTCCGAACATCACTTTCGCCGGAGTATAACCAGTGGCTTCATGCGTAGAGCCTCGATGTGCCATCAACATGAGAGGTAGATGTTGGTCCCAATCACGCTGATGATCTGCCACCATTTTAGACAGGTAATGTTCCATGGTCCGATTAAATCTCTCTACCATCCCATCCGACTGTGGATGCAAAGGAGTTGTCCTGGTCTTGCGAATTCCAAGAAGTTCCATGACCTTCTGGAAAACAGCCGATTCAAAATTTCGGCCCTGATCAGAATGAAGTTCGAGAGGGACTCCAAATCTGCAGAACATTTCATTTACTAGCACTGTTGCCACAGTCGTTGCTTCTTGATTAGGCAGGGCGTATGCTTCAGGCCATTTAGTGAAGTAATCCATGGCGACCAAGATGTATTTATTGCCCGACTCAGTCTGAGGAAACGGTCCCGCGACATCAATTGCTACCCTCTCGAATGGAGCACCTACAGTGTACTGCAACATTCGGCCCCGTGATCTTGTTCGAGGTCCTTTTGTGGCACAACAAACTTCACACTTGCAGCACCAAGATTCGACGTCTTCATGATAGTTCACCCAATAGAACCGCTCTTTAATTTTGGCCAAGGTTTTATTGACCCCAAAATGACCTCCACTGGTTCCGTCGTGCATTTCCTGTAGTACGTCCGATTTTCTGCTACCAGGAACAACCAACTGACTGACTACGGTCTTGCCATCCGGACTCTCCCACGCTCTCTTCAGTAATCCATTTTCTATTTTAAGAGAGTGCCACTGGGCCCATAGCGCCTTCAGGTTTGGACTTTTACCAGCAATTTCTTGCGATTCTGGTCTCTTGTCGTCAGTCTTTGCAGAGAGGATGGGTCCAATATCTGGATCATTCATTTGTTCTTCTCGAAGGGTCTGTGTGGTCCAGCCATCGTTTATTTCCACCGACGTTCTCCGTACAGAAGGAAGTCCCTCACGCTGCTCAGTTCTTTGACAATGCCGACAATCTTCTTTACATGGCCGTCTAGACAATGCATCGGCATTTCCGTGAGACCTTCCTGGTCGATGTTCAATTTGGAAATCGTACTGCTGCAAGCGCTCTATCCATCTGGCTATTTGACCTTCAGAGTTTTTCATCTGTAATAACCATTTCAAGGCTCCATGGTCAGTTCTAATCAGGAACCTTTTTCCATATAAGTAGCGATGGTAATGTTCGACTGCTTTAACGATGGCCAACAGCTCCTTTCTAGTGACGCAATAGTTTCTTTCTGGCTTACTTAAAGTCTTACTGTAGTACTCAATGACCTTCTCTTGCCCGTTTTGTCTTTGAGAGAGTACTGCACCTAGACCACAGTTACTTGGATCCGTGTCCAGAATAAACAGTCCGTCCTTTATAGGGTAAGCCAAGATTGGACTAGAACATAGGGCAGCTTTAAGCCTTGCAAACGCCTGACTGCAATCATGGTTCCACAAGAACGGTGTTTTCTTTTCTGTTAATTTGTGCAGCGGTTTTGCGATGTCGGCGAATCCCTCTACGAATCTCCTGTAGTAAGTACATAGTCCCAAAAAGCTCCTTACTTCGTGTTTGTCTCGGGGAACTGGCCAATCTTTAATGGCAGATATTTTACTTTGGCTAGTTTTAATGCCTTGTTCTGAGATGGTATGCCCCAAGTACTCGACTTGCTTTTGGAATAGGCTGCATTTCTTGTAGTTTAACTTCAGGTGAGCATTCCGTAACTTGCTGAAGATTTCTCTTAAATTCTTCAAATGCTCGTCAAAATTACGTCCCATGACAATTATGTCATCCAAGTATACCAGGCAAGTTTTCCAAGTCAGCCCCCTCAAAACAAGTTCCATTAGTCGCTCGAAAATTGATGGAGCATTGCACAATCCAAAAGGCATAACAGTGAACTGGTATAGCCCAGAACCAGTAGAAAATGCAGTCTTCTCTTTGTCTTCGGGAGCAATCTTTACTTGCCAATACCCACTTTTTAAATCTAGAGTGGAAAACCACTTTGATCCCGATAAAGTTGCTAAGGTGTCGTCTATACATGGCAATGGGTAGCTGTCCTTCTTGGTCACGTCATTAAGTTTCCTGTAGACAACACAGAACCGCGTTGAACCATCTTTCTTCTTAACAAGAACCACAGGCGACGACCATGGACTAGATGATTCTTCTATGACGCCCTCCTTTAACATTTCATTCAGCAAACTGTTAACTTCTTGTTGTTTAGCCAGAGGGACCCTTCGTGGGTGTTGTCGTATTGGCTGGGCATCTCCTGTGTTGATCTTATGGACAACTAAATCAGTTTGACTGTCGTTGCTCTTGAAGTTGAACATATCAGATTCATCCATAGCAAATTTTATGGCAGATTGAAGTTGTTCCCTTGACAGATGACTCCAATGTCGTTTGAAAGCATCAATAACCTCTGGGGAAGCTTGGTTAGAAGATTTAACTTTGGATGTCTCTGCTTCGACACAATTGCATACCCATTGCACAGGCTCATAATTGGCAAGAACTGTTCCTTTTTTGAGCTTGATGGTCTTTTCTCCAATATTTGCAACTCGTACTGGCATAGTCTTCTTCGTGTCGGTCAAACTTCGTGCTACCATGATTTCAGTCGTCAAATCCAGGTTAGGTTCTATAAGTCCTATGGACCACCCAGGATCATTTTCAGAAGTCACTGTGATAATTTGTTCTGAATTTGGAGGAATTTTCACATCTTCCACCACCAGTAGACGGACACTAGTTTCCACATTTCCATTGGTCAATGCAAACTCCTCATCTCCAAATGTGAGAATATTCCGTTTGTGATCATAGGAGAATCCATGTTTCCTGATGAGATCCATTCCCAAAATAAACTCGTCTTTGATCCTGGCAACCAACACTTTATGCCGAACTTCGAGTCTTTCTCCAATAATGATGGTGATATCGGTTTCTCCGTCTATAGGGCAAGACTCTCCAGTGACTGATTTTAACATAATAGGATTAGGCAATGGTTGTATGGTATATCCGACAAGTTTATCTGGCCTTGCAATGGTCACATCTGCTCCTGTATCGATGGTAATCTGGATCTTCTGTCCTTTAATGCGTCCGGCCACTGTGAGACTTTTTCCACCCAAATTATTGACTTTAAAGATCCTGGGGGTCTTAACGGGCCCGGTCAATTGCCCCCTTGCAGTGACCGGAATTAGTTTTCCTGGGACTTAGCGCGTTCTTGGTCGCCGCTCGGTCTTCTAAACGACGGCGACGGACTTCTTGCCCTACTACGGCAGTTACTTTTGATGTGACCCAGTCTGCCGCAGTTAAAACATTTTATGCCCCGATTGTCTGTTGATCGAGGAGTTCTTTCTAACAGGGCTTGCATACTGACTGCCATATCTTTCATCGCTTTATGTAAACTGGCCATGGATTCAGCCATAGACGTATTCTCCTCTTCACCGCAAGTTGCCATTCGTACACGTGGAGATGAACTAGATGACACTCGTGACGCCTCGAATTCCAGGGCCCGAACTAGTGCCTCGCTGATATCCTTGGGCCTTACTAGACGTAAGTGGTATCTCATGTCACTATCTGTAACTCCCTCAATGAACCTTTCGGCGGCAAATTGCATTTGAAAAGATTCAGGAGCCGATGGATATGCCAGGTGAATGAGTCTGTCTATGTCCGCCTCAAATTCTTGTAAGGATTCACCTGACTTTTGCTGTCTCATCCTCAGCTGGGCCTGGAACACGGTTTCTTTGTGTTCATTTCCAAATCGTAGTTGCAGAGTGTGTACTAAAACCGCATATTTACTTTGATCCGCTGCCGACAGAGATTGGAGTAACTCAGCCGCTTTTCCACGAAGTGCTACCACTAATGATGTAGCTTTCTGGGGCTCGGACCAACCATTAGCTTTTGCAGCTGCCTCAAATTGGGTTTTATAAATTTCCCAGGCCGTAGTACCGTCATAATCGGGAGGCTTAATTTTCGCGTTGGGTGTGCTAAAACTCTCTGTAGATACGTTGTCGTCCTCAGTTTGTTCCCGGAATATCTTTTCTAGCTCGAGAACCCTCTGGTTGACAGCTTCGAGTCCCTTGTTGACGCCGTTAATGGATTCGTTAACGGATTCGTTAACGGATTGCATTATTCTTTCTTCCAATTGTTGTTCCCTAGCTGCGAGGTGATTCATTAATTCTCCTTTGAATTGTTGATGACGTTGCTCCTGCACTTGATCACGTTTTTCCTGCTCTTCCTTTTGTTCTAGATAACGTCTTTCCTGTATTTGATCACGTTTTTCCAGCTCTTCCTTCTGGTGTTGCATAAGAGACAGCAGGGCGGCAAGTTCATCCTCCATTGCTTGATGCTGGCTTCTGGTCACTGGCATAAACACGTAATGTCCGGCAATGAAGCACTCACTTACAGTTCAGCAATATTAGTCCTCAAATTCCTACTGGAATCCCACTTCTGACACCAATTGTTGCGAACTCGGGGTTCGATAATTCCAGTGTAACGATTTAATACGAAAACACTATTTATTTATTCCACAAATACACTCGACTACTAAATAACTCAGTACTTAACACTTTATAGCCTTCTATTATCGCTTCGTAACTTTAGCTTACTTATAGCTCGATTAAAATACGACTATCTCCTAACCGCCGCTCTATGCGCCTTTTATATACAATCCTAAAATTACAGAAAAACCTAGAAAGTTCTTTATAAGAATTCTTGAATAATCTCACATAAAAAAAAACGATTGTAAACAACTGCCTTCTAGATTAAGCCAGACGAGCAATAAATCACTCGTGCCAGCCATGACGCAGCGCGGATAGGTCGCGAAGCTCCACCAACCAACACGCTCCCATGCGTTGCCCCGCCTCCCATGCGGCGTTGCTGCGATCGTAACAATATACAAGGTGTTCATTATAAAAACTTCATCTAGTTGGCTGTGAAATGTCAAAAGGATGAGGAGTCTAAGGATGGAGAAACAAAAGTGCATTTACTTTGATTATTTCATCCTTTTCTGTTAAAATTTCATAGCCTGCTAGATGAAGTTTTATAATGAACACCCCGTACTATTATCACAGTTACTGATGTAATGTATTAAGGAATAATACATTATATCAGTAACGTCAGTCGGTCGAAAAATGGAAACTCCCCTCCGCTTGCCCCGCCCGCCCGGCCGCCGGCGGTGCACCACCAAACCGGTTTTAGCCGGTTTTGGCAGTGCATCGCATTTACACGTCCCTCGTAACTACTCGAGAAAACTGCCGGATGCAGGTGCGCGCGGCACGTTTTAATTTTGAAAATATCAAATGGCCGACACGAACTGACGATACTGATATAATGTATTATTCCTTAACCTGTGCTATTATTTTAATATAATTTACCTAAACGTAAACCACTTAAACTATTGGTTATGATATAATAAGATTAATTTAAACCATTGAACAATGAAAACCACCATTCTAAAATACACCACTAATTGGGTTACTAGTATACCTAGACCCGTTTTTACTCTTAGCGATATAATTTTCTATTATTTAAGGTGAAATCTCCGCCTGATTCTAGAAAAAAGCCTCCTTTCAAACTTTCTTTAAGTTACAAGTTTTGGCTAACGCATTTCTGAGATATAGATCCTTAAAAATGACGAAAAATTTTTCTGTATCGATCTTTTTCCTTAGCAGTTTATTTGTAATATAATAATATTTCTTGTGCTTTAAAGAGTACAGACGTGGATCAAAAGGCAGCAACATCTCTGTGGTATCGGAAAAAACGAAAAGTCCATCACACGCGACTCCAATGCTCGATAGCGTCGCTGTCGATATTCAAAGAACGAAATCGTAAATTATAAGGAATATATTAGTATTTAAGAAATTATTTACCAATATTGTTATTAAAACTTTAGTAGAGAGTTACTTATATAGCATTTATTCAATCAATATGCCAGCAATAACACTTAAAATATATTCTTTACCGCATATTACTATTAAATAGATACTAATTAAATATGAGGTGATGTTAGGGACCATAAACGATTAAAAATATGTCCAATCACCACGAATAAACTGCGCATTACCTTATTGTAGTGGTTAAAAAAGTCTAGAAGTTCTAAACACGATACATTATTAATCAAGTTTCATTCTTATATAGCACTTTATATACCTACTAAGTAAGTAGTAATGAGATTATATTAGAGTTAAAGTATGTAAGAACTTTTTCGAACCCTCCACCACTCCACATGCTCGCCTGATCAGAATCATGTGAATAACGACCATTTGTTTATGCTCGGTGGTAGCCAAGATACTGGGAAATTTTGTGATACTACCAACTTAAACTGTGATTCGATGTTGTTAGCTTAGCTTCTTACGGGACTGGGGGTGGTAAAAAGCACTGGGAAAGCTTTTTGCCAGTTTCAGTTGCCTCGTACCTTATACAAATCTTTTTACTCTTATATTGTAATTGGCAACTTTGCTCATAATATCTATCTTTATCGGTAATGGTACCGAATAGTTGAGAATAGTAATATTAATTATAATATGCTTTATATAATTATTAGCTTTTAATAGAGCAACTTGCTATAAGCGCAAATCCATCTTGAAGTAGAGAATATAGTTTTAGACCTATCGATTACCTAGGCAACAGTTATATAATTAATATTACATTATATTCAGACTCTTTGGTCGTGCATATTTTGCCTGATTTAAATAAAGCTTCTATAAACCGCATAGGTGTTTTTAATTTGTCTTACGTTTCATATGTTGCATTATGAGACCCAACGTAAGAATATCAGGAGGTGCAGAAAAAAAAATAAGACAGATAATAAAAAATGGCTAAGACAAGAGCTATACAAACTGTATTCTCTTGTGTAGTATACTTGTGTTGTTAATGAAAATATTAAAATTAATAAAAGTGCGTTATTAATACAACATATAAGGATGATACATGGTTTCAGCAGTGGGGTTTTGTAGTAGGGGTTTTGTAGTTTGTGGAAGGGGCTTCAAACACCAAAATATCGGTAGGTACACGAAGAGTAAGGGGGGCGGAAGATTGGAGCGCTTCAAGTGTATGAAGTACCAAGATATTGGAAAGCTAGAAAAACGAACTTCACGCTTCGGAATTGCTCCGAACTACTCCCATGGCAAGATGGAAAGCGGCTCTAAATAGATCGTAATATCAATGTCAATCAACTGAAGTGACAATTTTGACACGGCAAAAAAATCTCCCAAACTGAAGATGCTACCATTGTATATGAATTACAAGTATAGTCGTTTTCAGGAAGATATTCATCTAGCCAGCCATGGAAATATCGGTTTTGTAGTGGCAGCCCTTCTTCCAAAAATTTTTCAACTGATATCTGGGGAAATTCTTATTTTCTGTTGGTATCTAAGACATTCCGTCAAAATTTAAGAAATGGCATGACGCTTATGTTCTATCCTTGTTTTCTGCACGTATTTTGAGAAAGAGAGCATAATATTACGTATTACGATTCCTTGAAAGCATCTTTGTAAATATTGTGAATGTATTTCTCATATTTCTTTTTTTCTTATTCCAATTTTCGTGAGTAATTATCAAATAACTACACTGCCTATTATCATCAAACAGTCCTTTACGTTTATAGTACTACTTTTCTACTCAACAAGTCATATAGTATAGTGAAAGCAGAAAGTGAAATAAACCTAGAACCTACCACGGATTTGATCCCTTGGAGAATGAAGCTATTTTTTAACAATTTTCCTGGCAATTTCCTTAACTCCAGTAGCAGAGCTGCAGCTGCATGCATTGTTTGTTTTTGACTTTGTATGAAGACTGTAAGCAAAGTGCTTGATACCTGCGAATTGGAAAATTCACTTGCAGACAATAATAAAACCAAAGAAAGAAAGAATTGCGCAGTGTGCAGTATTCAAGTCACATCATAAAGGTGCTACTGATTGATTTTGCATTATCCAAGATAAATGAAGAATGATCTTTTGACCATCTTAATTATCCATGAATGTGCCAAAGGAAGGACGGACGGACTAACCTAAACAAAATATGTGTGTGTTTCTGTTTATAAATTTAAATGCTCTGTTAAGTGATTGTGTGGCATTCAATTTGAGGGTGACCGTTGTGTTCTCAGTTATACAGAGTGCTAACTATGTAAGTGTTAATCTATCTGAAGGATGCATAAGTATAACATTTGTCAAAATAACACTAAGTGTTTATATATTATCATACTCCTGTATATCGTATTAGGTATATTCATTTTTTGCTAATGTGATTGCTAAGGACTGGGCCTCAAAAGGAGCCTCTTGAAGTTTACATACTGGGTTTAGACCATAGATTTTAAGTGTCTTGTATAATATATTACCACAACAACCCTTAGTGTGCCTTTGATGTGGATCTTCCATTCTTAGAAGAAAGCTAACGGCATGTGTGTGTAATTATCTTCTTCTGCAAATATAATTTTTAATTATACTTGAGATTTTAACAGAAACCAAGCAGAAACCTTTTATTTTTCTTTCTCATAACTCATTTCACTAAAAATTCCAAAACAATATACAAGTTAGCTTGAAAGTATCACAAACACTCAAGTACATCTTTTAAGCCCAAGATATGTCCTAGAGCCCACATTGAGAAAAAAAATTTATACAAGATGACCTGGACCTGCCCTATACACTTCCGAAATCATGTTATGGTAGACATTCTGTAGTGGAAGGTAAAGTCCTAATGTCAGAAAAGTACCAATGTCTGAGTTATAATTTTTTAAATATCTTCCAAAATGTGAACAGGATGGTCGTGAAGTTTTCATAGAATAGGATAGAACAATGAAAGTAGCTGGTACTTGTACGTATATAGTAGTGTATATAATTACTCCAACATTCTTGTCTCCTGACAATTCTCAGCCAACTTAATAAGTTTTTCCATTGAACACATTATACTTGTTTTGCCTTGTATATAAAATAAAAAGTTCTTGCAACTTCAATAGCATTTTTATTCCACGTATAGTAAGTTATTTGCAAAGGGGTGCTTAATTTCAAACTAATAAATAGCCTTTATTTGTTTTTAAAAATTACTTCAAGTTCTATGTCTATACGTAAGTATTATAAGTCAAAACTTTTTCAACTGAGTTTGTAAGAAATGGCCCCTGCTTATTCTATTTAGTTTAAAAGAACTGTAGCTCTCTTTAGTTGAAAATAAGTTGGTTCCATTCAACCAAGAAACCATTCCAGAAGGGTCTATCATTCTTGACAACTCACTAATATGATATCGAAATTGAAATAAACAATGTGCTTGTCCACAGTGGTTCTGCAACCATGTCAAGATGGTTCCTCATTTCAATTTGAAATGTTTGTTGGTGAGTTGGCCAAAATGATTTTTTAAATGTTCTGCAATGGTTCTCTAGAATGTTGGAACAAACCTAATATTAAATCAGACAATTAATAAACCACCACACACACATTTTAGTTTCTGGATATTTAGGTAGTTTAAGAAACTAAATGCTCAATTAGGCAAGACTTCTTTTAGTATAATTAATTTATAATGTAAAATCACATATATTTAATAAAACAAAAATACACTTCTCTAAACAAAAATACACTTCTCTAAATACCTACAAATGAATGAAAGGGTCAATTTTGATCCAACAATGGAGCGAAATGACAACTGAAATGATATAACAGTAAATTCATCGAAATATCTTTTCTTTATCATGGGGGTAATATTCACTAATATTAACTCAAGATCCAAAGTGATCATAATTATGGATGGCATATAGCATATAGGTACGTATATGAAAAGGCCACTGGGACTCTCATCACAGATCATCACACAATCCAAATCATATGGCAGTACTTAAATTCAGTCTGGTAGAAAACCATCTTTTCTCAGATGCTTTTGCTGTTTGGAACAATTTTTACTTGACTGCAATCTGCATTCAATTTTAAACTTGGAAAGTGGTAGACTATATAATATTATGGCATAACCATAGTTAAATGTATGGTCTATTCTCAGGGCATCTGGACACTAAAGTAATTTCTGGGTGAGTATATTCAGAACTTTTGGAAATCTTGTTCATGGTTGATGGTCCAGTTCAGTTCTTCCCTCTGCATATGCATACCCACATAGCATTCAATGGATATTCGATATCCATTGTGTATCCAATGGATATCCGAAATAGGATATCCGTTTTGGGAGGTCCATTGGATATCCCACAATATCCAGAATCGGATACAAACTTATACGTGAGTGGAAGTGTCTCTATGTGGATGTCCATTGGACATCTCACGGATATCCTGAACTCGGCAATGACGTGCAATTGTATAACCGATTTTCGTTTTCTTTTGTAATAAATATTACGAAAAGTTTTTATACTAGAAAATTAATATCAATTATAATCTTGAATAAATTTGCTTACATCAACTATAAGTACTAGAACTTGGTATTTTCAGTTATTTCCATTTATTTTATATATTTTACTAATATGTTGGGTTTCGCTACTGTTATTCAACTGATAGCTATTTTTACAATTAATTAAATAGTCAATTTAGTATTAATATTATGTTATTCTTTGGCGGCAGGATTTAAAATATTTCATTAAATTTTAAATAGCCGCCATTTATTGGCGACATCTATTAGATTTAGGGCGAATGATGCCTTGACGTTCCTTTGACAATTTTGACATGTGTCAACGGACAGTAAAGGCAGACAGACGACAGAGCTTATTTTCAACATTTCCGCCATTTTCCAATTTCTCATGTTTTATTTGGCGGTTTCGCAGGTTTTGCACTTAAAATTTGCAGTATTGCTTGTATTTGTATTCCATTTTCTCTCGTTCCATCTAGAATTTAAGGAATTACAAGTGTGTGGGTGTGTCTGGACTGTCTGGTACGCAACAGTCAACAGTGATCTTGTACGGTGCATACTAAAGTAAGTATAACATCCATACATTTGTAATAGCGATGCCGCGTTGCAAGATCCAAAATCTTCCCTCCAAAAAGAATGCTAAATCAAAGTCAAAAAACCAGCACTCCTATTTTTTTCTAATAAAAACCCTTTATTTTATTGGTTAATTAAATTTACAAAATTCTAGACAAAAATTGTATAACGTAGTGTGTTATACGTACTGTTAAATTAAATAATTTTTGAGATATTGAGTTGCCAAAATGATGTTTTGAAGTAGTTATTTAGTATGAAATAGGAGGATTGTTTTTAAAAAACAACTTTTGTTAGGAATAATTGATTTGAAAAAACTTTGTTTAAGAAATAATCATAACAGTGACCCTGTATAGTAAACTTTGACACTATTATCCTCTTGTTAACTTGAAACCATTCTCGAGTATTTTTAGACACATAATTAGATGATCTGATGAAGGAGAATGAGAAATAGATGATTGAATGAGAAGAAAATAATGAAGCCGTGGGTAGTTGTATTTGAGGATGAAGACTCGGTGGCAGTAGTTCCGAATTCTTGATGCCTTATAAGAGGTGACACTAATTATGCATATTTTCCTTGTTCAAAAAATGCCACTTCCAAGGTCAAAAGGAGAGATACCCCAGGACAAGATTGGGATATGTTTAAAATCAAAATTTAACATCTTGTGGTAAGTAGAAGTAGTTTAGTTTATCAATAGTTATTGAAAATGTTGCTATGAAGAAAAAGTTTGCAAAATGAGAGACACACATTCAGTCACATGTACCTCTTACACATTTAAAGCAAACATTATATAATATTTCTCAAAAAAATATATTTAATGTAGTAACATAATACATAATACGTTTTTAAATAAATCATAAGCATGTCAGTAAAAGTCAAAATGTGGGCTGGAAGTTTAATGTATGCAGGTGGTGCATTTTTAACACATTTGTAGATAAAAATATTTTGGTTTAAGGCTCGGTTTAAGGTTAATAAGTTGGCATTTTTGTAAAGTTTCATGTTTTCATCCATATATGTAATGGCATTATTTCTTATGTGTCAACCTGGTGAAATCTTAATTTACTTTCAACCCTGATGGAAAGTAACAGTAAATGCTAAGTTTCCACCTGATTGACAGATAAGAGATGTTTTGATAGATGGCTGGAAATATGGTAGAAAGAATAAATATGTAAAAAAAAAAATATTACTCAAACCTCGGTGGAAAATTTCATTTCTATCTGCAGGTGCTTTGATTGGTCTCACTGGACTTCCTTATCTTTTGACAAAAATAAAAAACACTTTCCACCTGGGTATACAATCTACTTTTACTTTGTTAACCACATGAACAATTTGAAGGAAAAAATAACTACGTAAAAATCATCTCAATGTTAATTTTGCAGATGATTATGATGGGGCATTAAAGAAAAGTTTACCAGCTGAAAATACATCGGACCTATCGGCAGTAGAAGGACCATCAGTAGATAAAAAAAAAGAAAAATTAATAGTAAATACTCAACAAGAAACTCAAGCTCCAGTAGTTCTTCTAGTGAAGATGAGAATATACCAATTCCAAAATTTCCCTTTCCATATCAAAAAGCACAAGTAAGAGGTCTTAGCATATATATCACATATAAATATATAAATATATATTAATATTTTTGCTAATCATACTTTTTTGTAACATTTATGACTTAACAGAACTTGTCCAAAATTAATATGCTTTGGATTGACACATTATGGAGTGGATATATGTCTTTATAATTTAACAGTTGTGAAGTAGGTAACTATCTAGTTATTTATGTACTTTTAACTGGTAAAAAACAGCATGTAGCAGTACAAGAAAATTTTTTGACAACAAAATATTCTCTTAGCGTCTAGATTATACCTTAATATTAATTAGCATTTTGCATTACATAATACCAATTAATAATGTCTCAAGTTGACAATATTTTTTTCATTGTCTTTGATATATCAGTAATAACGTAAGTTTTAAATCTATTTATTGAGAGGCATGCTGAGTCAATCCAGTTGCATGTCTCCATAATTTGTGAATCTCCAGTATGAATTTGCTGTAGGTGTAGGGCATAGGTGAAAGTTTCATCATCATTGTAGGAAGATTATAACTTTTCCCATTTTTCGTATAAACATTCTAGAAAGAATATGACACTACCTCACCATTGGCATCAAGCACAGAGATCAACTCAACATTTAATCCCATTCGTGCTAGTTCTCCTACTACTCCAAAACTGCAGTCTTTGTGTCAAAATCAAAATCTTGTAGTTTGCAAGTAATTCAAAACAGCATTTATCTCCGCATTTATCAACAAAGTTATCCGCCTCTCACTTGAAATCTGATTCTGTAGACCCTGAAACAGGTGGGATTTGAAGAAAGTATCAAACCGTATTGTATTTATAAGTAGCATTTGTTAAACTGCATGCTGAAATGCTTGTAAAGTTGACTGTGAATTTCTTAAGCTTTAAGTAGTACCCCGTGTTCATAATAAAACTTCATCTAGTTGACTGTGAAATGTCAAAAGAAAAGGATGGAATAACAAAGGCCATCTACTTTCATTATGTCATCCATTTCCTCAAAATTTAATAGCCTGCTAGATGAAGTTTTGTAATGAACACCCTGTATCTATCATGTATTTACTATTTTATTAATCATTATGTGTGGTTAACGTCCTTGTTGCCAATGAAGAGGAACAGGTTTACGGGTATAGGACTGAATAAAACCAGCTCTCGTTAAAAAATTGCCGACGTTTCGATTATATATTACAATCTTTTTCAGGGCTTTTTTTAAGTTGAGGATATAGTTGTGTCAATAGAGTTTAGTGCACCAGTACACATAATGGAGGAATTGGAATGGACCAAAATAGGCACTGCCGGCTCGAAATAATTGTAAGCGGCGTCTTTCTTGAAGGAATGCTCGACCAGAAAACGCTCGACCTATTCCTATTTTATTAATGTTGTGTTTAACCAATAAGACAACAAATTTCAGAATTTCGGAAATGTGTCATCTCTAAATTGAACATCATACTGGCAAAACTAAACCGGCATGACGAGAATTTAGAAGAGGTAAGAGGACTTATTGAAGGAAATAATTGTCAATTTAGTAGAATTTTGTCACATCATAATTTAGTAGAAAACACAGAGATGGAGTTAATTTTCAATAATCTACTAATTTCAAACGATCAAGAGTTGGATGTCTTGGAAAATAAACTACTCAATAAAGATAATTTTAGATATTTGGTAATGATTTTGTTCACTGATATATTGTATAAGTAAGCCATAATCTTCTTACTTTTACAGGCACATAAGTTCAGTACGTTGGGTGGTAACAGCGTTCAGGAAATAACGAAACGTATAATGTATAGAAGTCTGACAAACGAATTTGCTCAGCTTTACAGTTGGGAGGGCGCCAAAGGGAAGAGGAAATTTAGTGCTATAAATCTATCTGAAGTAATATTTGGTAAGTGTTTTCAGTATCATAGGTACAACGCGCGTTTTTTTTTTTTATCGCAAGAATGATTTTTACGTTGTATTATGTTTTTAACGCCTAAAAGTCTTATAAATGCAGTTATTTTGTGATTATTTGTATATATTATTTTGAGTTAATGTGATCTAAAAAATGATGGTTTTCTGTAAAATCACTAGAATTCTCTACAATTATTGTTTGGTTTTTAATTTTTAAAATTGTTTCAAGAATAACGTTTTTTATTTGTCTTTTTATTTGTCATTCTTTGTCTAAAATCATATGAGAAACATCTTATTTTTATTATTGAATATTAAATAGTTATTTATGTATATAAAAGCAAAAGATACAGATTTTTTTAGTAATTTTGCACAATTTACTTGCGTTCTGTTGGACGTAAGTGTACTCATAATAAAATGACAAACCTAATGAGCAAAAACTAGCTATCAGTGTAAAATTGATTGTCACTAGAAACAGGTGAAAAAGTGGTAAGAGGTTGAAAAACCTCTCAACTCACTCAACTCACTTATAATGTAAAGACCCTTAAAACTTCTTAGTTTATTGTGTTTGTTTCTAGCTAAGTTTAATCGAATGTTTCTACACAACAGTCGCCACTGTAACATTTACAAATATTTTTCTTTTTTAGGAAAAAGGGTTGAGACCTCAGTAGAACTAGCAGATGAGGAGTAGGTGACCCAAAATGTTTTTTAATGTGAACAACGAACGTAATACGGAAATAAAACACAGCATCCCGAATCAATTCATATGTTTTTTTTTGTAACCATTAATATAGCTGAACTGAAAAGAAGCGAATGTTCAGTTTCATGTTTTTTTGGACATCCATTGGATGTCCAATGAATGATCAATCGTGCGATAAATGTATATCCATTGAATGTACAATGGATGTCGGCAGTATTTTCATGAACATCCATTGGATTTACGTAATGGATGTCCATTGGATGTTGGGTCGGGCGACAGATGTACATCCATTGGATGTACAATGGATATCAGGTGGATATCTAGTGGATATCCAATGGGTATCATAATGGATATCCATCTCCAAAATTTTATGTCCAATGGATATCCATTGGACATCATTTTGCTATGTGGGTACTAATTTAACGCTCGCTTTAGCTGGCAATAATCAATCATCAATCCTCACAATTGCTTGAATGTGGTTTTAATGTCTCAATTTTTGTATTTGTAACTCTACTCTGGCGTCTTATTTTGCAGAAGTTGGAGGTTGCAGATGACTTTTCTGGGTCATGTGATGAATTGTGTTAATAGTTCTGGGTGATAGTTAGTCGTTTATTAAGCCAGTTTACTTTTCCTACATTACAAACGCTGAATAATAATTGGATTTGAGCAAAATTTGAGAAATAAAGTAGTTATGTTTGAAAATTACAAAATTTGAGGTTAAAACCCGACAAATGCGTTCGTTAAGCTCGATTCGCACCACTCTCCGATCTAGTAACTTTTCTGGTAACTTTTCAATTGTTTTTAAAAGGTGCGTTTACAATGTCATGGGTGGCTAGATGAATATCTTCCTGAAAACGACTATAAATCAATGAATGGATAGTTCGGTCCCTCTCTACCAGAGGGCCATGGGGGACGCTGTCAATCCTGTCAACTTCATGGGGGACCATAAACTTGGCAACGGTGGAAATGTCACGGCCACGGCAAACGTAAAATTAACCACAGCTGTATACTCTATACCATTAAAAACAAAATTTCCACTTCTCTACTGCATTGGGTGAACAAGGATGGATATATTCTATAAATATAAAGTCATTATAAAAACTAGTAATTTTGCAGACGTAGAGAAAAAGATATGCCAATTCGTCTGTCATTATTATTTATTAAAGTTTGGTTATGTAGTGTAGGTATAAGTATTTGTGATATTATGTTATTTTACTTTCTTTTTTTGGCAAATGCCGGCCACAAAGAAAAATGAGAAAGGATGACCTTTATTACGTACTGTCACCGCATCCACCTAAGTTATCCTATACCCAGAGCGGTAGTTACAATGGGGCAGCCAGGGAACCCAGGCTTCAGAGCCCAGCATGAAGGACTTCAATGGATTGTGAATATTGTGATTGTATAGTAGTACGAATGCGATGCACTCCTTGGTAGCGGAGCTGTCAGTGTCAGTAAGTAATCTTAGCACTACGTGTGCAATATGTGATGCTGGATATGCACCATCATTGCTCAGCTCACAGGGCATGCAAGTCCAAGTGCGAACCAACTGGAGGAAGGTACTACCCTTCCCTAAAATCTTTTATAGTATGAATGTGATACACTCCTTGGTACCGGAGCTATATCAGTATATGTCTCACAACAACGTGTGTATAATATGGATTCTGGATATGCACCCCGTCATTGCTCAGCTCACAGGGCAGGCAAGTCCAAGTGCGAACCACCTGAAGGAAGGTACTACCTTTGTCTAATAACTATAGTAGTACGAAACGTGTGTCATACGGGATGCTGGATAGCCCTGTAGGCTCCCGAAAGATTGTCACCTAGGTACACCTTGTATATGTATCATATAATAAAGAGGATCCTGTATGTCTTAGAGTTTCCTAAAGTACAACGGTCACCCTCCAGGTCACCCCTGAATTTGTTACAACCTGTACAAAAACAAACTCTTTTCAAATTTATGAACTCAATATCGCCATTTTATAATCAAAGTGTTTTTATAGGCAAAATTATAATATTAGGTAGGTTACTTATGGTTAAAATGCATTAGTTTTATAATAAGTTAAGTTTTAAATAAAGAAAAAGTGTTGATTTTCTAAAAAGAACATTAAAAAAAGTTACAATATTGGTAGAATTCTTTAATACTCTTGTTAATAATATCATGTTAGTAAATAATATCTAAGCTTAATAATATCCATAATACACTATGAATTATTAATAATACAGATATATAGCTTGCCCAATTTTATTCCTCTCAAAAGTCTCTCTTTTTGTTTCAATCATGAAAATTCCTGTATGAAAGAATTTGCTGCAGTGTTACATCTTGTATTCTGGGTTTTAATAAATAACAGAAAATTATTGGTGTTTAGCTTGAAAGTATGTGTGACACTGTAGTTCCAAGGTCAATCTTAAGAGTACCTGCACTGTTTCATTAACTAGCCGAAATATTCACCTTTTTTGCTCCAATATCCATAAGATTCCCTGAGTTTTCGCGCCATTAGATTCACTCACTTCTCTGTTCACACTGTTTTAAGTAACGGCAGCAGGCGAAGGCATTTTGGTACTTATTGAGTTATTTATCGGCTGCTTCATTAATTAGCCCAAATATCGAGCTTTTTTTGCTCCAATATCCATAAAAATGTAGAAATTATAAATTGTAAATAAAAAAATAATATGTGTACCATGACAAATATGACTGAAGGCAAGAGAGCAAAGAGCATTTCGGAGATCTTTATCTAGCTGACGTGAAGTCAGTATTACGTAAATTACAATTGCAACAACGCTGGAAATTAAACGGCCTTGAAATATTTGCCTAAAATTATCACTAGGCTCCAGTGACATCTAGTGAACACCATCATAAGTGCCATTGACCTACTATTAGATTTAAATACAATGATGCTACGTTTGATAAGTGACACTGCGCTATGCTGGTTGACTGACAGGACGGCCCAATTCCCTCTTTTTCTGTACCCGTGGCGTGACGTCACATTAGTGCTCTGGTGAGATATATCATTAAGAATTTATTCCGCCAACGCATAGTTTTTTGAAATATGCTGTGCTTCTGTTAATCCTGTATTGGTTTAAATAATATTTTAGAAGTGTTGATAAGTATGAAATGGTCTATAAACTAGTAATAATACAAATAGTTATGATTTCAAAGGTAGGTTTATTATTTTGATGCAGACCGGGTTGCAAGCAACAATATTCAATACTCCATAAGCAACTACGAGTTTGGAATACTTACACTTATAAATACTTAGCATATTAATGTACCGTCACATTGTCTTGATGTCTAGATAAGTTAGTATTGATTAGTATTGATAATACTGCTACAAATACATAATGCCACTAGAAAAGATTTTCTGAATATTTTGAATAATGTTGTTCTCGTGCTTGAAGAGATCAGTGGCTTCATTAGTTAGTGTCGGATAATCCACTTCGTTGAAAAGGATATCGCGACTTTCAGGAAGAGTGGTCTGCTACTGCTGACTTCTTTGTTTATACCAGCCTGCAAACCTCATGAATCCAGCCCAGAAAACACTTCATAACAGAATCTATTTAATTAACAATTTATTTAAATTTTGGTATCTTGCATCTCTCCAGTCCTCATAATTCAATGTAAAAGCGGCGTGCAATAAGTATTGTTTGTGGTCCGTTGCTAATTGCTCGTTGCTTTAGAGCAAGAGCCAGCCGCCTAAGTACTTAATACTGAACGTAATACTTACTTATTCAAAAGTTAATTGCGAAAGTCTCTTTCATAATCATTTGCAGAAAAATGCAAATAGCATGGCATATTGCCGAGGTACCTGGATTGAATATATCAGTTCGCTGGTAAAGGTGAATCCACTTGTTTTTTATTTTAAGTTAAAGAGCATCTTTTCTTTTTGTGAAAAAATGAAAGGATCTTTGTCTGCCTTCTTTCTTCTACTTTAGTTTGTTGCTTTTACATTCAGGCACAGCACAAATCTGACCAGATATTGTGTACTCGTATGTTTACTAAATCACAACCCAATCGGCACAATCACAACAATAAGGGAAAGATTCAAAAATTAGAATACGATCATAAAAAAAAAACGAATAAGCCGCGCCCGCGAATAATCATCGAGATGTCAAATCAAATATTCACAGCGTTTTCGGGTGACCGCTATAGAGCGCCCTGATACTATTTCCGTCCTTACATTCTTATTAAGAAAACAAATGACGGGAATAGTCTCAGAGCGCACGGGGCTCGGGAAATAATGACGTCATTATCGCTCCCAAGTCCGCACTAAGCTGACATCACGATTTTGGGCTCATGTTGTTTAAATGGCAGTGGACCATCCTGTACTATTTACCGTCCTTTATGACGACCTACCTTTCTATTAGGGATGAACTTTATCATTTAATCAACCTTTTATTAATTATTCTGCAATCAATAGTTTAGATAGCTCTGCAATCAATAGTCCACACCCAAAAAGGGTGTGAAACAAAGTGATGCAAAAATTGCAAAATTTTGATGTTCTGCTATTTCGCAATAAGCGTTTTTTTCCTTATCGTTTTCAATTAAGGAGTAAGCCACTCTGAATTTTTATACAGAGCGAAACGTTAATTTTGTGAAATTTTTATTACTGATATTTGTAAATCGTCGTAGTTTGGAAACCAGGTAAAGAATCTTAATGTGTTTTCCTTCATTTGTTGTCATATTATATGCGGATTGTTCCCGATTCAAAGAATTTTAAAATAAGTGCATTTTTTTCTAGTGAACTAGCATTAGAAAAGTATGATACCATTGTTGTTGATACTTGTGACTTATAATACCAATATTAATTAAAATAACCTTTCTAGAGACAAAGGGAAACTGACTGATGGCGTCGCAGATAGCCAACGTCAATATCTCTAGACGTTTTTGATTCCCTGTTTGTAGTTGATGAAAGACGAACTGAATGGACATATCTTCACAAACTTTGTTGGAGTCCGATCAAAACAATGCACGTTTATGTCAGAGAATGGAAAATGCACAAAGAAATCAAAAGAGATCCTAAAGAATGCCTTAAATAATCATATAACTTTTCAGGAAAAATCAGTAGTTCAACGTACCATCCGATACTTGGCCCACAATATTTTCAGCATTGAACAGGAGAAAATTGCCCCTAACCCTTTCGAACATAAACGGTACCTTGTAAATAATATTAAAACCTTTACATGGGGTCATAAATATATTATAGCTAATGATGTTGAATAAATAATTGTCTTTGTAATATGGTGTTTTATTTACCTTTTCATCACATTTTTCGCACAGACTAAATTATCTTCTAAGATGCAAGTCCATCAGAAAAAAGACGTTATTCAAACTTATAAGTCCTAAAATGAAATACGTTTCTATACTAGTACAAACATCACACATTGCTATTACACTATCGAGGTCATCTAACATGTAATTACTCTTTTCTAGAATTTCATTTAGGCGCACCACAAACAACATAAAAATCAGAAAAATTACACTTGAGCAGTACGCTAATTTTTATCGATATATGTCTATCAAGGACTAACAAGTCAAGGACATCAAATTCAGTTAAATAAAAACATCCATCGTCCTTGGTTAGTACGACGAACTGAAGAGAGGCGTCGCTTGAAGCCAATGTATAGCTTGATATTGCGACCAATTTCCACAGATCTTGGAGTGCCGTCTCTAAAAGTTTCCTCAATGGCATTTAGTTCTTTAAGTACTTGTGTCCAGTCCTTGCAATTCACTGTGAGACTCGTACCAGCGCAATTCTCAATAACAACCGTAGGCTTAAAATATTGCTCAGTCCTTCCCAGCATATATTTAGTAACATGGTCATGTTGCTCGTCACAGAACGTTTGAGAAATCAATCCAGGAGTCATGGCTTTTATCTAGCCCCAACCAATACACCAGCACTTTTATCCCTTTTCTGTGCAATAACTTTTCGACTAAGTAGACGTCAGGATTCACAGTTTTCTATAACTCTTCAGCATAAAATCCGACCTTAATAGGTCTTCGTGTCACGTCTTCCAGCAAATACGTGGGTGGGTAGGTAATTTAGTACTGATACGAACAATATCTCCTACATTAAATCGTTGACCTTGGAAAACTTTTATGTTACTATAAGTTTTCATTACACGTTCCTCATTGCTTCAATTCACATCTTTGGGTTTCATTCCAATAATTCTATATTTGGTGTTGATATACTTGTCCACCACCTCGGGCAAGACATTGATCCACTTGTTGTTTCCATTTAGACTTAACGTTCCAAAGAGGCGCTCTTTTAGGGTGCGAATTACTCGTTCGACAATTGCAGCCTTTTTACAGCTAAACGTACTGTAATGATTGATGTTATGCGTTACCATTAATGTCTTAAAACTTTATAGTATTCCTTTCCAAGATCAGTTTGCAGATTTTTAGGGAGATTACTAGAGAGACTTTCAAGAATATCTGCAAACGCTTTTGTTACCTCCTCTCCCGTTTTTATCTTTAGTGGTCGACACCATACAAATTTGGAAAAACAGTTAGTGACTACCAAAATGTACTTATAATTTCGATTAGATCCTGCATATTGATTTAACTGTCCAAGATCTGCCTGTCGTAAATAATCTAAACCTTTAAGAATAGTACCTCGTCGGAGGAAATTTATTCGCACGGGTCTATGTAGCTCTCTCACTAACTGAATTTTTTCTTTAGAATGATTCATTCTTTAGGGATCTCATTTGATCTATTATCTTCCGCTTTCTGCTATTTCTCCACGGATAAGAGACGTTGGTCAATGCAGACCAAAATAGCTTTTAACGACTTATATACCCTATTTAGTTCTTTCCCGGTCATACCAATTGCACGATCTACATACGCCTTATTGGCTGCATCTGTATCACTACCAGGAAAACCAACGTTCAATAGCTTACGGTTTTTTAAGTCGTAAATAGGAATGAAGAACTGTGAACTATTATCCATTCAGTTATTTTTGGTATCAACCCATGCCATGGAATTTTCCCAGTATAACATCGATGGCGTTTGCTTGTTTACTTGTTGTCAAAACAAAGTTGTCAAAAAGTGTCATTGAAATTTGGTTGTTGCCGATTTTTTACATATTATCAAGAGCATTTTCTATACTATAAAACTTAATTTTGCAACTAATATGCCTAAAATAGTTAATGCGAAGATCCAAACTTGCTCAGCGTCACTTTAGCCAAAGACGCCTTAGCTAAGAAGATTTAAAATAATTTTGGGGTAAGTATGCTTACATCTAGACATTTTTAGATATTGGCTGTGGGGCCTATTTGAAGACTGGATATACTTCTTAATGTCTTCTTGTTTACCTTATTTATAGTTATTTAACAAATTAGTGTATTAATGAAGGCGATTAATAATCGAGATGGTTAATATAGTTGCTTATCGTTAATATAATCGCCCATTAATATACGAGTTGGTTAGAATACTTTTCCGTCGGCTTCAACATGGTCATTCAATACATTCAAATCAGGATACGTAGTTTGAATATTTGAAATTCGTCTCCCTATATGTCAAATACGATAGAATCAATCCAAAATGACAGATGTCAGGTTTTTTTCTCTCCAATGCCTATCAATCCGTAAAAATATAAAAATTGAGTGTATCTATCTCTCTCTCTGTCGAATATATGTCAAGTAAAACGACAATATACAAGGTCCTTGTATTTACTCAGCAATGAACTCAGTGTTTTGTTGATTTTGCATACAGAGAAATAGAATTGACATTGACATAACCATTTTTTAAAGTGACAGAATCGTTCATTAATGGGAGTTATTAATGAACGATTTTGGCAAAGAAATCGTACCTTAAACAAACCTGTTATTAGTCACTCGACGGAAATAATAATTTAAAATCCAAATTTATCTGCCGTGTGCACGGTAACAAACAAGTAGGTAGGTGTGGGAGAGTGTATACTTCGTGCAATTTTCTTTAAAATCCTTTATTGGCGGACCGGTTTCGGCACAAAGGCCATCATCAGCGCCCAAAAATTCGTCAAAAGAAAGGAAGCCAAGGGCGAGGAGTCATCGCGCCAAGGTACCTCATAAATGACAGTCAATCACAGGCAGTCAATTTAAAACTAAACCATTGGGCACGTCAATAAAACATGAAAAGACACTAACAGACCACACGTAACAGGCACAAATTGTAAAACATGTTAAAATGATTAAAACTTAAAAACCTTCAGGTCCGAGGAGGATTTATGTTGTGTGTTTTAATTGAATTAATTTTGAAAACCGTGACCTCCTTGTTGGTGTGTGACTTTTGAATGGAATGGCTAAAACTTGACGGTCGGGTCATAATAATGTACTTCACAACCTTAGTATATAATATACTAATATTTTTTTAATTCAGAGCCACAATTTACTACCAAGCCTTGCACACTGCAATTAACCACTATGCAATGCCGATAACAAATAATGCATCCTGAAGAACAGGATAATGATGGCCAAAAAGCTCACTATTGGAAATAAATACCGGGTGTCCAGCAGAACTCTGGACATAGGAGATCGGTTTTTATTTTTTTGCGCCTGTAGGGTTGACTTGATTGAAAAGCTTTTAAGAGTAAAGTTGTAGAGCTTATGCTCAGCTATCATCCTGTAATTTTTTCAATACCTCAGATTTGGCTGTTTTTTGGAAAAACGCCTCGAAAAGTGCAAGAATTTGAATTTGGCGCATCACCCCCGCCATGCATGTGCAGTGTCTCCAGCATAATAATTTCTTATGTCAGAGTCAGAGCCGATTTTTCTTTCTTAATTATTTTGAAGGACTATCATGTAGTAATTAACGTGATTATGCAGTAAAAATTAACCGAAAACCTGACGATAATGTTCTTAAATCATACCTTAAGTAAAAGTTACGTTTATTATTATCATAATTAGTAAAAGGAAAATAATTCCAATTTGTGTATGGCTGGTTGTCTAATTCATTTTAGTTTGTCATCTCCTATGCCCAGGGTTGTGCTGGACACCCGGTATATGCTTAAGGTAAAAATTGACTTTTGAAACTCCATCAGGCTCCAAGGCTAATAAAGACCTCAATGCTTCATTAGCTTTGGAATATGAACTTTTTATTTTATTATATTTTAGCAGACAAAAAGAAGACATGTATAGAAAATAAAGATTGCAAAGGTAACAAGATATTGTTACTAAGCATGGAATATTTTAGATTATATGGACACATGAAGCTAACCCGTGCAGATGTTATTTAACTCCAATGAAGAACCCTGTTCATGGGTAAGAGAGTAATATTTGGGCGGTTTATCGAAGTTGGGGGCGCATTATTTTCTTCTGAAGATGAGCAAATAATTATATAAAAAGGTCATAATTATTCATAAGTTCGTTTCTAATCTTGTGCAATATTATAGATCAGGATGGAGCTTGGCATAATAAGGCCAGATTGTACAAGTCACCCTCAAAATCGGGTTCAGCTAAAGTCGACTGGTACTTGAACCCGCCCATAAGAACCGCATTGCTGTCAAATTAATTTCCTTGTTACTTGTTACTCTTGTTAGGTAATAGTTATTTACCTAACAAGTGCGTGAAGTGATGCTTTACCGCACACTGATTGCAATGACCCAACGACGCGTAGCGGAGTTTGGTCAGCAATCGAGTGCGGTAGAGCACTTCCCTCACGTGTTAGGTACAATATTTTTCCTAGGAGCCAATTTCTCTTAATTTTTTCGTCTTCCCTAGTTTAGTTCTTTAAATTTGCGTGCGGTAAAAATTTTTACACGCACGCCTGTCAATGTCATGAAATCATTTATAAATGTTAGTGCTTTTAGAATAAGTCACTGGAAGACCGTACCTATTGGCTGCATCTAAAATTTCGTCTGATAAGTCCATTCTGCTTATATGTTTCGAACATTTTTGTCCCTACTTTCTACTTTGTCTGTAAATTTATTTTTCTTACGAGCGTGCGGTAAAGTCGCTCTACCGAACGCATTTGCATGCGGGAAGTACCAATTTACCGTGTGCGGTAAAAATTTTTACCGCATGCAAAGCCAAATTACATACAATTTGAAGCTTTATTAACCTGAGCGTTACTTTTGCATAATTTTATTGTTCTTGTGGTGATGCTTTTTGCTGAGTTGAAATATATTGATTGCGTTTTTCTATACTTCTATCTGAATGCTTTAAGGTTCAGAGGATAATTGGCACTGTTAATTAGGTACCTACCATACGTGCGTGCGTGGATAGGTTAAACGTCGTTCATGTTTAATTGAACTTACAGAAGACAACAAGATTAACACACATGGGCTCGTAGGAAATTAAGTATCCACGAGGCGAGGAATTAAAAAACTGACATTTGTCAAACTGTAATTAATCCGAACCTATTTCGGTTTAACACAATACATGTCAACTTAAGAGATGCATTGTGTATAAACCATTCACTTATTATTGCCGTCAAGCAGGCGTTGGAAATCTGACGTTGACATTTTTATCGTATCTTCTCAACATGTGCCGAAAAGAGATAGGTATAAAAAATGAAAGGATTTCAAAGGTAAGAAGATGCCAAAAATAAGTGAATAAGGTATAGTGGTTGACACACCTACTTTGTAAATTTAAGGTCGTGGGTTCGAATACCCCCGGTGAGGACCAACTTTTTTTTTAATTCCTCGGCGTGGGTAGTTAATTTCCTATGAGCGCATGCTGCAAATGTGTTTTAATTTTGTTGCATTCTGTACTTCTGTAAGTTCAATGAAATATGAACCTGGGTTAACCTTTACACGCATGCACGTATGGTAGGTATCTAATTAATAGGGCCTAATGTCCTCTGAGCCCTAAAGCGTTCAGATAAATATAAAAAAACGCAATCAATTTATTTCAACTCATCAAAAAACAACAACACAAGAACAATAAAATTATGCAAAAGTAACGCTCAGATTAATAAAGCTTCAAAGTGTATGTAATTTGGCTTTGCGTACGCTAAGTAAGTTTTACCGTACATGTGCGGTAAAGTGCTACTTCGCGCATGCAAATGCGTGCGGTAAAGCGACTTTACCGCACGCTCGTAGGAAAATAACTATTTTATTTACAACCATTAATGTAATGCTATCATTACTAACGTTATAAGAGGGTGGAAAATTACCTATTACCTACCTCTAAATTAGGCGTAGGTAATGGGTATTCATTACCACCCAAGGGCGGTAATGGCTTATTACCGACCTCTCTTTCAACCCTCATTTTCCATGCTTATTCCTTGGCCCCTAAAATTTAATGTCTTTATAGAATTAAAAAGATGTCCCTAGTAGTATCGAACTGGATAAGATACTTAACTGGTAATTTAAAAAAAAATTGTTAAAAATATTATAAATATCTTATACGAAAAATATAAATTCATATTATGTAGGTTGTAAATAAATTAGTATACACTCCTCGGTAGGAAGTTTCCTTACCGTCTCGAGATTTTATAGTTCATCTCGACGCTGCGAGTCTCGATAAACTATCAAATCTCTCGACAGTAATGAACGACTTCCCACCCCGGTATGTAATATACTGTAAGGGGATCAGGGGGGTGGTTCTTTCTTTGAAGGATTACTATGAGGATTTTGAGTTATTTTAATTACGTAAAAAGAAAAAGTGTCTCGGGCGCCACCCTCTATGGGTTTTATGTGGTAGAGGGGCCACCGAAGAAATGCCTAACGGGTAAGCCTTTAAACAGTGGAGAATGATACAATAGAGGTGAAAGTCACACAACACGCATTCAGTCCACCAACAGATTCAAAGACTTAGTAATCAAGATCGATAATTTATTGTCACAGTATTTCTAACTATCTTCTGTAGCTTATTCTGTCCACTGCTGAACAAAAGCCTCTCTCAAATGCTTCCATTTCCCCCGTTCTTGTGCAGCCAGTATCCAGTTTCCGGCTGTTCTTCTTATATCATCGCTCCAGCGGGTAGGCGGTCGTCCTCTGTTACGATATGCGTCTTGTCTTGGACGCCATTCTGCTATCTTCTTTGTCCATCGATTGTCCGTCATTCTGGCAACATGCCCCGCCCAGTTCCACTTTAAATATAAGATAGTCTCGACAGCATCTCGTGTCTTCGTTCTAAGTCTTATAGTTGTATTTGGGACTCTGTCTCGAAGGGTGATTCCCAGCATCGATCTTTCCATCCTGCGTTGCATCACTTGTATTTTCGTAATGTTTTTTCTTGTAAGTGTTAGTGTTTCTGCACCATATGTCAGCACGGGAAGGACGCATTGGTTGAACACCTTTCTCTTCAAGCATATTGGGAGATTGGACCGAAACACTGATTTTAGTTTTCCAAATGCTGCCCAAGTCAGACCTATTCTACGCTGGATTTCGCGTGTTTGATTGTCCCGTTCGATACTGATTTCATGTCCTAGGTATTTGTATGAATATGTCTGTTCTATATTTATGTTGTTAATTTTTAGAGAATTGTTTAGAACAAGGTTTGTCATATGTTGTGTCTTTGACAGATTTATTTCAAGGCCTACCTTTTCTGCGGCTGTTTGTAAGTCTTGTAACATTGTTTGTGCCTTAGCCGTGTCGTCTGTTATTAGGACGATGTCGTCGGCGAAGCAAAGGTGGCTTAGATTTTCTCCATCGATGTTAATTCCCATGTTGTTCCATCTTATTTTGTTTAGCACACTTTGCAGCAGAGTAACGAATAATTTAGGAGAAAGCGCGTCACCCTGTCTCAGGCCCCTTTCAGTTTTGAACTTGTTGGTATGTTGATTGTTGTTTATCTTCACGTATGCTGTGGATGTAGTATATATGTATTTAATAGCTGAGGAGTAACGGTAGTCAATTCGGCATTCTGCAAGTGCTTCTAGCAGTTTCTGGTGGTCCACTGTATCAAAGGCCTTTTTGAAGTCTATAAAAATCAGCATAAGCGGTTTGTTGTACTCTATACACTTCTCAATTATTAGTTTCATTGTGAGCAAGTGATCGTTGGTACCGTATTTTGTTCTAAAACCCGCTTGCTCTCTTGAAAGAAAGAACTCTAGTTTGTTTGTTAGACGTGTTGTTATAATCTTTGTGTAGAGCTTATAGATGTGACTTAGAAGACTTATTGGCCGGTAGTTTTCAAGGTTCGTGTTATCTCCTTTCTTGTGTATGATGATGATTTGCGCACTTTCCCATTGCGATGGTATTGTTCCTCCGGAGAGGCATTTATTAAATAGGGTTTTAAGGGCATTGATGATGTCTTGTCCGCCCATTTTAATGCTTTCTATTACCATCTCGTCTTCACCAGGTGCTTTGTTGCTTTTCATATTTTTTAAAGCTGATATAATTTCATCGTCATTTATCTCTTCGAGGTCTTCTGAGCCTTGGTTTAAAATTATTGGAATATTGGATTTTATTTCTCTATTTGGTGTTGAATATAGTCGTTTGTAGAAAGCTTCAATGGTCTGCGTTATTTCCCCCTTGTTTGTCACTATTCTGCCATCTGTGTTTTTGATTTTATATATATTATTTTTTCTCGCTAGATTTTTCCTTGCTAGAACTTTCAGACTTTTATTCTCTTCTATTGTAGTTTTTATGGATTCCGTATTTTGTTCTCTTTTGTGTTTTCTTATCTCTTTAGCTATTTCTTTATTGATATTTCTATATTCTATTGTTGTTTTGTCTGTCAGTTCTCTTCTTTGTTTCATTAAAGATTTTGTTCTTAGGTTGAGTTTTTGGTTCTTGTTTTTGCTTCCGCAGCACTTTTCAATTGTTGCATTTACGCTGTTTGTAATGTTCTCATATATTGCGTTAACTGTCATACGATTATTTACGTTTAGAGATTTAGATAGTTGCTGTTCATATTCATACACGTTTTCAGGCAAGTTCCATTTTTTGTGACTCTTTTTTAGAATCATGTTGTTTCTTTCCTTTCTTATGTTTAGTTTTATTTTCGCTCTTACTAGGCGGTGGTCGCTGCCTGTTGAGAATCTATTCAGAACATCTACATCACTGACAATATCTTTTCTGCTGCTGCATATGAAGTCGATGGCGTTCTTGGTCCTTCCGTCTGGGCTCATCCATGTCCATTTTTTGTTGTCATTTTTTTGGAAGAAGGTGTTCATTGCGAAGAGATTTTTGCTATGCAGAAAGTCTATCAAGGTATTTCCTCTTTCGTTTCTCTCGCCCAATCCGTGGTGCCCAACCGCGTTTTCAGCTTCATCTATTTTGCTTCCGATTTTAGCATTAAAGTCTCAGATTAGCAGAGTATAGTGGGATTTCTCGTCTTGTATGGCTGAGGATATATCTTCGTAAAAGCATTCGATATCTTCCTCTGTATGGTCGCTTGTGGGCGCGTAGGCTTGGATGATTTTCAGAGAGTATTTTTTGTTAAGTTGGATGGTGATGAATAAGACTCTAGGGCTTATACTTTTGATGTTTATAATATTTTCAGTGTGTCTTTTGTGGACCAAAAAACCTATTCCTCTTATTGCAGTTTCTTCTCCTGCATAGTGAAAGATATGTCCTTTGTCCAGAGTGATTTGACCTTCCCCTATGCGTCTGACTTCGCTTAGGCCCAATATGTCCCATTTAATGTTTGTGAGTTCTTCCTCTAGTTCTAGCATTTTCTCGTTTGTTGATAATGTTCTGGCGTTGTAAGTTGCTACGTATATCGGGTATTTTCTGTGACGGTGTGTATTGTTGTCTTTAGGTGATGAAGGCGATTGTTTGCCTCCCCCAGAATCCATGAGGCAGACCTTTTTCAAGGTGTGGGATTTGCCAAATATTGATCTACCCACCTGGGGTGTGTGTCCTTTTCTCTTTGGAATCGCCATATTGAGAGGTTTATAGCCAAATTTTCTTCCACGTTGGCCAGACGGGTTGGAAGAGGGATAGGAATATTGGAAAGGAAATAGGTGGTTTTATAGGAAATTGGGAGTTTTGACAATGGTTTCCCCGTATGGTCTTTGGAGATAAACCAAGGCTCGCGTGGGCAGGGTCGCATTCCTGAAGTAGATCTGTCATCTATCGGGATTATAGATGAGTATCTACCCGCTACCCATCATTTCTAACTATACAGATAAGAAACTCTTGAACGTTATAATAAATCTACAGAATGTCTAATTCGGAAAGAGAAGGGTATGAGTGAGGAAATCGGAGGAGAATATGGCTGATAACGGTACGGAATGGGGCCCTACTCTCAAATGGTTAATCTACTAATTTGTAATACACGAATAACCCCTAAATGCTTCTCCAATTTTAGAGTTCCGACGGTGTGTAATGTTGTAGCAGCATGTAGGCACCTGTGTAATGTTTGTATGTGGTGCCCTACTACTGCCAGACACCCGTATAGTGAATGTTTTAGGAGCCCTACTACTGCCAGGCACCCGTGTAAAGAATGGTTGAGGAGTCCTACTAATGCCAGACCCCCGTGTAGTGATTGTGTGTGTGGGGCCCTACTACTGCCAGGCACCCGTGTAATGAATGGTTGAGGAGTCCTACTAATGCCAGACCCCCGTGTAGTGGTTGTGTGTGTGGGGCCCTACTACTGCCAGGCACCCGTGTAATGAATGGTTGAGGAGTCCTACTAATGCCAGACCCCCGTGTAGTGATTGTGTGTGTGAATTTTGATTAAACGGTATTCCTTACTTTTAACTCTTTAGGGAGCTCTTTATTCTTTGGCTGCTAGCAATGGAATGCCTTCCGGCTGTCATGCTCTCGTTTTTTATATCCGTTCAACAATCCTAACAAGTCTACTGCCTAATTTCTAGGAGCTGGTCCTGTATTATCGGGTAGGGTTGCCAAACTATTTAATCTAACTAGACAGGTTTAGCATTTGACAAATGACTGAATTTTAAAACTGACAACATTGAAATACTATTAACCTTCTAATCTGAATTTGACACCAAAGAGGTTGCATGTAAACTGAACTAGTTAGGCCGTCGTCACATATAATTTCCTTATTAAAAACCATTCCTCGGTCTCCTCTTACAGATAAATTTTAGTAACTTCGTTACAATACTATTACTAGCGTCCAAATGCAAGCCGAGAGTTTTGGTCACTGCATTACTGATGTCAAGCCTCGGTTGCAACTTTAAAAGCTTTGAAGAATCATTAATCAGGGACAGATCAATCATCAGTGGCATAGCAAACTTGAATCTGCAACAAAGGCTACTGCACAGGACTCCCTTCAGCAAGGAGAGTCGAAGAACTGTGTCGAGCAGTAGAAATCAGCGATGAGCAAGTTAAAGATTTGCGAAAGGACGAAGAGGTAGAATGGTCAATAGTAAGCAAACAGTGAGTTACTATTTATTGATATTATCACCTTACATAATGCTACTCCTTGCCAGACCCTTCAGGATGAAGTCCTGGATAGAAAAGGTCTATATAAAAAAGTTAAGCAAAAAGCGAAAACAAATCAAGTTTATCAAAGGGGTATGAGTTGCCTAGTAACCTGGCCAATTAAGTGTGCCCCAGCTCCGATAATTTGGAGAGTTGGGTAGGTTAGCGCCACTGGCTTTGAAAGTAAAGTCAGAAACCTCCAAAGATGTAATCTAAATTTCAACTCCAAACCAAAATATAAACTAACAGATTTTGGAGGATAGGACACACGAAAAACAATCAACTGGGCAGTTATTAGTTGCTTGATTACTGTGGTGTTAGTAAATATTACTTAAAATTAAATCTTACATACAGTCTCTTTGGGGTGGTATCGGCTGGAGGCAGTGACTTTATGGCCTGTGACTTTATGGCTGTGACTTTATGGCCAGGGACTCTTTACATTGAGGTTTGTTGCCGTGAATAGACTCGATGGAGTTCAGGAAAAAAGATCCAGAAATTAAGGAAAACCCTAGGAAAGAAAACCTGATATAGCTAATTTATAACAATTAAAACAGGTGATTTGCTTTCCTACTAATGTGAAAGAGTTACTCTTAAACATATTAACAAATTTAGAAAAATTAAATGAATTTTTGAATATAGTAATATGAGTAAAATTTACACTTCAATAATAACAAATCAAATTAAGCAAGTAATAGCAACTTGACTAATAACCTCAAACCATATTAAATAAAAAAAAATCAACTCTATTAAAAAAGAATGTGTGAGAAAAAAGGTGAAAAAGAATAAAAGTATAATTACCGGGCTGACGGTTTATTTTTCTATAAAAAATGATCCAGCAACTGTAGCTTAGGAAGGGGTGGTGGTTTCAATGGGTGCAAGGCTTTTAACCTGAGCGGTGGGAAAGGGTCGCCTGTAGTTTAAATCCAATCCTGCCGAAGCAATTAAGCTGTTCTTTACTATGAACGTAAGGTAAAGTCGATAAATCAGATACAAAACAAATCAAGAAAAAGCAAAAGAAATTAAGTAGATCTTGCTTTAGATAATTTAATGCTAAACATAGTAATCAAAAGTGCCGCGCAATTATGCTTGCATCTTGCCTTTCCTTCCACAATAAAGTTTTTGCTCAAATGAGATCATTTTAAGAAACATAGGAAACGCAAAACTCCTGCATCATTGTCTAAACCTAGCGCAAGGGCAGAGCCAAGACATTCTACCGAGTGATTAAGTGACATTAAAAATGGACGTCATTACTGTCAATGTCGGCAATTATAAAAGTAATACGAGGTTAGGTCTATTTGTTATTCATTCAAAATAAAAAAATAGTGAAATTGACAAGGAAAAAGGACGTTTATCCTATCCCTAGTTAAGCAAAAACAGGGATAAAATCAGAGGTTATGAAAGAACAATAAAATAACCATTCAAGCCCTCAAGAATATACTCGGAACTGCAGTGCCACAACGTGCGTTGTATTGTAAAAAAAGATGACCCCGTAGTTAAGAAAAAGGCACCCTTTATTGCATAAAAATAACAGTTTTATAAAAATCAGAGAGGTCGAAGGAAAAACAGACCTCAGCAGCAGCACAAAACCGAGAGAGTTCCTTCAGAGAATGAACAGCAAAGGCAAAATGGAGCAAAACTCGATAAGTACAAGAGTGAAAGTAAAAGTGAGTGATTCAAATGTGTGAGGCTTAAACTCAACAAAGAGATATAAGCAAACAGTTAAGGTACGTGAATTATTAAAACTAAGAAGTGACACTAATGGCAAAATATGACCATGACATCCTACATTAAGCAATGAGACTTTATTTTAGGAATATTATTTCTAAAATTCGTAGTCAAATTTTAGTGCTAAAAGTGGATACCGTTCCTAGTTGCAATTGAATACCTCTTGGACACTGTGTGTAAATTGGGACTGGTTAAAAAAACTGTTAATAATAAAGGTACTTCAGTAAGTAATGATAATAACAAACTTTAGATAGACGGTGGATATAGTTATTTTAAAGTTAAAATCATGGGTAATAATTATAACATATTATTTAAAGTTGTCAATAGAGCAATTGTTCCTCTACTTGGTTAACTACTTGGTAAACAAAAATGAATTTATTATTAATAATAAAAACAATATATTTACAGGCACAGGAAAAACTCCTTGTCAGTATAAGACAGTTTTGAAGCAGAAAGCTGAGTCTTTTGTGAGTTCTTGTAGTCGAGTTTCGGATACAGTAAAGCAAGATCTTAAGAGTATCCTCGAGGATCTTCTAAAAAGTTATACCATTGAGGTGGTTGAGGAGTTAATTTAAGTTAATACAATATTAACTCTAGATTTTCCCAAGAATAACAAAGATCCAAACTTGTCACAAATTTTATCTTCATTGAAGAATGTAATGAAAAATAATACTTCTTTTGAGTGGACTATTGAACATTGGTTCATATAGTTTATATAGTTGACTTGAAAAGGTAAAACCTAAAATCTAAAGACTTGTTCAAAAAAAAACTTAAGATCTGTTAACTCTAGTTGAATGAATGTGACTTACATTTATTGTACTATCATATTATATATAATATAAGAAAACTTACTAATACTGTCAGTAACTTTACCAAACTAGGTACCTAGATATTTTAATTAAATAATTCCTAAACATATTATGTAGATGAATAATACGAATATATCCAGTCGGTATATATTCCCACGTTGGTAAAAATTGTAGAGTGATTTCTGTCGCATAAAATATTTCTTGGATCTTTTGGACTTATACTTACAACGCCTTGCAAAGTCCATCTCCCTGTTGTTTTGTCTTTTGTCGCTAGGCCACTTCCACTGTCACCATTACAGATTACTCCTCCGAAACAAAGTAAACAAGTGTCAAAGCAATATATTATAGTTTATGTTATACGCAACAACAGCGTATAACAGTTGATGTTATTGATATGAGGCGCCACGTTCATATTGTGAACAGGTTGGTACCGACGGGAAAATCTGATATCACATTCAGTAACTAGAAGTTTTCTAAAATTTACCTTCTAATCCTTTGCCGCAAAATGAAGATATAGTAATATACTTCTTGAATTCTTGTCTTTGATTTTGTACACATTCTTCCTCACTGATTATTCTAACATCAATTGCACGTAGTTCTCGAGATATGACACCCTTCTCTGTAATTCCCATACCTGCAACCTAAACCAGTTCAATTACAATTATTGTTATATTTTAATTCGCTAGGTTATCTTATCTAAAGCAACCAGTCGATCAAAATTAACGTAGCGAAATATACCTTTCCTTCCACAATAAAGTTCTTGCTCCTTAATAACCCCCTCATATTCCCATTCAAACATATAGGGAACACTTGATCTGAAAAATTGAAGCTGTCCTTTAGTTGAAGTACTGCTAAGTCTGATCCATAATTGCCCAAAGAGTCCTGATATAACGGATGGACAATGATACGTTTTGCTTCTAAAATTTGACTTTCTGGTTCTTCAGCGTAAAAGTCACTAAATTGTTTACCAGCTACTACTTTCACCTCCCGTTCTTCTTCATTCCAAACACAATGCGCAGCTAAATGATATGATAGTTTATATGGTAATCATCGTCACCATATATTTAGTATGAATTAATAATACGAGGTGTTCATTATAAAATTTCATCTAGTTGGCTGTGAAATGTCAAAAGAAAAGGATAGAAATAAAAGTCCATTTATTTCGATTATGTCATCCTTTTCTATCAAAATTTCATAGCCTGCTAGATGAAGTTTTATAATGAACACCCCGTAGGTATATGCTATTGGCTTTTAGAAGTCATTGCAACTTGCATCAATTATAAGCCACTGAACAGAGATTTGAAACCAAAAACAAGCTTACTTACCACCCTGAACTAATAATTTGAAAATAATTCAAAACAATCTGCTCTCCCAAGCTAAGAAATCTTTGAAATTATTCCTGTTTTGACTGGATCAAATGTTATTTGAAAAATTAGACATGTCTGGCTTATAATTATGAATGGCTGCAGTGACATCTAAACTAAAATAACAGATATTAGCAAACCTGTAACTACTAAACTTGCAGAAATAATTGTAGAACTGCAAAAGAATTTCCATCGATGATCTTCTTCTTGATAAAGGGCTGCGTACCACGGCCAGGAATTTGGGCTTATTTTACGCCCGTTTAGGATCAACGGTTGCATTTTAGTACTCGTTAATATACCACATTCTGAAAAGAGCAACGTTAAACTCTTCGGAACTAAAAGTAATAAGTTTAGAAAACCGGATATGCATTGAATGATGTTATCGGCGTCCCACATTCCGTTTTCTTGGCATGTAAGTAGTTGATAGGATAAGCCATTAGCAGCCTCGTGGTAGGGCCTACAAGTGACTTCAGCTTGAGTTCCCGGAGGCAAGGTTTCACTACAAGGGATTATTCCAAACTTGTGCCCGTATTTTATATGGCATGTGGCTATATGACTTGAATCAAATATATCCGGGCAGGATTTGTTATCTTTATCTAAAAAACAAATTCGCTTAAGAAGTGAGGTTACAACAAAAAGATACATCCATTATTACCAACCAGGGTTCTGCATGCCAAAGCCATTTCATCAGATCCATCATCACAGTCATTGATTCCATTGCACAGCTTGGAGAAATCGATGCACATATTGCTCTGAGGGCATTTGTAAAAGTTTCTATGGCATCCTATGTACCAACAGACTGATGGTTCTTCGTCAGTTCCTTCAGAGCAATGAGCAATTCCATCACAAATGGTTCGCAAAGGAAAGTTGCGAGAGTCGCATTTCAAAATTTTTTCGCTAAAAAGACCAGAGTGATTACATGGGGAGTAAACCCAGATCAAAACTCATTATGCGTTGTTTGTGATTTCCGCTGTTAAAAAAAAAACGCATTGAATTCGAGAACTTTATAGCCAACCGAAGATTCACAAAGCCAGTTCAGCCCGGTGTTTTCTTCTTATATAGGCTCTTGTCATGATAAGGTATCTTCGTAGTTGAATAACGCCTTAAGAAGTTTAACTGGTTTGAATATTGCCTTTTCCACAAAAAACTTTATTTGTTTCGCCAATGATCTTATGAAAATATAAACTACTGCCACATCAGTTATGCACCCTTTTTCAGATGTAAAGAATTTATTTCTTCACTGGCTAGCTTGATGGGTGTGTTGAAGTGATGTTATAGGGTTCACAAGTGCCCCTTAGATCATTAAACATTTAATCGTCCTGATGTCCACGGATGTCAGTCGGACTTAGTTATCCAGCCGCACTAGTTCCTAAACTGGTGTTACAAGAACTATGGACCAGCTCCTGGGATACACCTGTAGATTAAATACTACTCAATCATTTAGCACCTGCTTAAAGGAGTTACCGTGTAATTAGAAAATAGACTCTGGACCTACTATAGACCACAAAATAATCCGAAGGCACTCAGGGCAAGGAAAGATTAAGGGGAAGGGCAAATCCATCCACAAACGGTAGTTATGGCTGGTAAAACCACATTAGTACAGGTCAATCTTCAGCAAGCAAGAGCAGCTACCTACCTTCTGGGGAAGAGGTTCAGGAACTCTGATGTAGATGACGCCCCTATTCAGGTACCCTGGACTTCTAACACGAGCTGCATATTTGGCTTTAACAACACCAAGGGTAAGATTATTGCCTGTGGTTAGGATAGTAAACCGAATGCTGCTCTACTTATCAAGAAAGATTTCGAGATCATTATTTTCATCTTCAGAGTTCTGACCTCGGGATGTGGCATCGGACCACATCTCGCTGACCACACAGAACACCAAGACAGATGTAATCATTTCTCAGCTAGAGCTCGCAGAAGCTGACCAACTTCGAAAACATTTCGAAAAATCATATTGGGAACTCTCCAAAAAAGTTGTCCGACCTATCCTGCTAAAATCGACTGCTCCAATAAGACCTGTAGCAAATGGTATCTCAACCAACAAAGCTCTTCAAAGCGGCCCTTGCTTGGAACTTTATTTCAAAGTGCTGGTACAGCATGAGGGTCGTCCACATACAAAAGATTCGATATACTGGAAAGAATCCTGAATCACTCAGGTCAATCAAAAAGGCGAAAAATTGTTTTTTACTGTTTCAATTTAGTGGAGTGGTTTAACATTCTAAAAAAGATAAAAATGGTATATATATATCTCTCGTGCAATCTGCAGTTGATTTATTTCCATATTCCACGATGTAGTTCATCCTTCACCGAGTCGAAATTAAGAGTGCGAAATAACAGCATTTTTTTAGTAAGGTAGCAGAAATAACATATTATATCAGGTTATAATTTTACTCTATTACTCTCGTATTGAAATTGAGTATTGACAGAAAATTATATACTCACTAAACAGTTTCACATAATTGAGCCACTTTCGGAACTTTTAAACATGCAGAACTTTTGCACAAATCGGAAATTTTTTCTCTGCTCACTACTTTACATTCTGAGGCTCTGATGCTCAAAGCACCTAAAACATTTTTCTATTTCGGTTTGTTTGTGTGATGTTAAAATACTGAAAAAAAGACTGAGGAACGTGTTTATAAACGAATTATTACTCAGTAAATCTAAGCTAAGGATGTATTATGGTGAGTGTCTCGACCGGAGAATTTACAAGGAAGCAAGTTCCTCGAGTAATCCTTCAGAAACTGACCGATTACCCGAGAAACTTGCTTCTTTATAAGAGTGATTGCATAGGGATCTCCAAAGCGGTAAGAGATTCGAAGACGGTTAAATTAGAAGAAAGTTGCACAATGCAAAATTGTGTTTGCTATTATATGCCTAGTATATGCAAGTTGGATAGTACAATTCGACTACTTTGCCCACGGCTAATTTTACGATTATTACAAAATAATCAATTAGGTAACTTAGTCTTCAATACTAGTCTTGTTGTGATTGTCGAAATGACCACTATGTGACAAAAGATGCACCGTGAATAATTATTATTACGCTGCATCTTTTGCTTCTATTGTGAGGCTAGAGCTCTTGACTCAGTTAAAAGGGTATGACACACTCTATTATGTGTGTTTAACCTGACTTATGATGACCATAATATCTTTCAGCCTTAGACAAAAAAAATCAAAAGTTATAAACTTGCCTGAATAATTTAAGAATGAAGCCCACAGATAGATTTTAAACAGATATCTGAACATTGCTTAATACGACTGAACTATTGAATTTTGTAGCTCCCCATAATATTTTTTTTGCATAAATTACATGTAGTACGTATGTTACGTATATCACATGACCAGGCATAAATTACTTCAAACAAAATTTTACAACAGGCACGTAGCTAGGAGAACCGAAGAATCCGGGTTTTACAAAAATAATAGAATTATGAACAGAATAATATAACGAGCCTGAATGGCAATGTCATGTCCAAGAAAAAATGGCGGTATGATGGACATTTTAAATTTAAATGAGACAAACTTACTCTTTAGATCTTACATCGAAGTATTTAATTCATACACTTTTTTTCTGCTTGTGGAGATGTTGAAAAAGTGGAATCCTTTGATTCTAGATATTATTTTTTCTTGTGGTAATAATCTGGGGTCGAGTTTCTGGTAAAAAAGAAAAAAGTGAATTTTATAAAACATTGTGTCTTTCTATTCCAAACTCTACAACATATCAGCCGTTACGGTTCTTACACTTTCTTTTTGAATTTTTAGTTATAGTACAAAATTATTAAGAGCGGACTTATATTCAAACATTTTTATTTTTCTTTTCATTCCATTTGTTCACACTTTACTGGAATTTACTGAAATAGTATACTGGTTTTATTACTTTTTACACATTACTGAAACGCATTAGAGATGCCCCAAAGCATCTGATACCATGGCGCACCCGAAGACAGACATTTTATTTTTTTTATTTTGTACCTCTTAAATAGAAAAGATACGAACAGAATTAAAAACCAAATTAAAAACCTGAAAGACTATTTATTTTTTCGTAAAGATACAACCCTAACTAAAGCGATGGCTTTATCGGACACCATTTTTATTTAATACCTACCCCTAAACCGGATTTTGACAAAGACTGGATATCAAAAACTGCAGAAAATATCAGAAAAAACTGAAAAAAAATCTAACAATGTAGGAGATACAGTACTATAGGTTTTTACCTCATTTAATAGCCTACAAGGAGACTGAGAATTTTAATATGCCACGACGAGTGTTAATTGGTGGTGATAATTTCCTATCAATAAAATGCCAATAATAGAAATGTCATCTACCGGGTGAGAGCATACATGAGGCCATACAAAATTATCATTTGTGCCCTAGCTTAAAAATATTACCGTGAATTCGTCTTTAACTCATCTACTTCCCTTCTTCTTTTTTTTCCCTCTCATCTTTTTTGAAAAATATTTACCAATATAAAATACCCCAATATTCCTCTAATAGGTCTCTTCGTTCTCTTCTCCTTTGTTCTTCTTAACTTATTTTCTTTTTTTCCTGAAGAGTTGACAGTATCTTTTCTAGTGTCAATTTAGAGAGATAATTAAAAATAATTGACACTGTTTTCAAAGCAATTTTTGCTCTTCTCATCTGATATTCTTAAACTTAAAATCCGAAGTTTCATTTTTATGCAGTCATTAGCAACGTTATTTTTTTATATCGAATTCTGACAATTTTGCATTCGATGTTATGCGATAATTAATAAATCTATTAACTTTTAGTTTAGATTTTAGCTCATTTTAGCTCAAGATTGTTAATAAAGTCGGGTCATGATCTTTTTATCCCCCACAGAATACAGACTTTTTCATCGGAAGATAGTTTTGGTCGAATTTTATTAAATCTTCGTACACTACAAAGATTAAACTGTTTAATTGGTGGTTTGAATGAACAGTCTGCATACACACCCCCAATCAAGCAATTTTTTGTAGTGAGTGAAGATTCAGCCCAATCCGTCTAAACTATTCGATGACGAAAAGGTGTAAAGTTTTTCAGAATTATTAATTGTCGTATACCACCAAATGCACTTCGCAAGAAGATTTGGAATCCGATATAAAAAAAAACAGGACCGTATCTATTTATTAAAATGAAGTTAATGATGGTTGCATGAAACGAAATTTCTAATTTTGAATTTGGAAAAACCACGTTGAATGCAAAATGTAGCTAAAGAGATATGTTAGTTATTTATTTATAGCTATAAATTAAGAATAATCTTCAATAAACAAAAACAGTTTTAATTGAGAATCCCACGGTTAAAATCGAAAAACGGTCACCCATATTAAGTAGTAGATTTGGCATCTTTTCATCTTAATATACTGTTCCTTTCTATTTTTTTTTGGTTTGGACTATAAGTGCCACTTATAGTCCAAACCACAATAACTTCTCCCTACTAACATCACGTTACAGTCAGTTTCCTGGCTAATTCATTACTTATTCAGCATATTTATTACTTCGTAATTATTAATACTAAAATAATTAATTTGTTTACGATGTTTTTAATACACTTATATCCCGTTCACTTATTATTACCATCTAGATACCTTTAAATATTCATATTTTTTGTTATACAGGGTGTTTCATTAAGAGTGGCCACCGGCCATATCTTGGAAACTAATTGGTTTAGAAGCTAGAGAAAAAAGTTTTGATTATTAAAGTGGACATGACAAAATCCTGGAAATTATTTTCAAGTTCCTAATTTTGCCACAAGAGGGCGCAATTAGAAACCAAATAATACAAATCAATTTTTTTTTGAAAATTGTAGTTTTAAGGTATACCTTGGGCAACATTAGTAGAAAGACTGGACAATCCTGCAACATTTTGAACTGACTCTCGAAGATGTACTGTGCTCAGTAATAGTGGGAGAAACAATTAAAAGTGAAATAATCAAAATCCTTGTAACTTTCAAGCCTCATATCCGATTTTAGTAAACTTGCTCTTGTTTGGAAGATAATTGCAATTACTTTTAACTGTGGTATCCCGTGCTAAACGATAGTTTTTAATAAACGTGCTAGAGGGCGCAATTTAAAATTAAAGTGTTTTTTTTTTATTTTACACCAAAAAGTTAAAATATTCGGTACAAGCTTGATATCATAATCGGAAAATAGGTTAAATTGCAATAAAAAATGTTAAGATTCCAATAACATATTTTTTCTCCTTTCAGACCTATCACTTCAAGAATGACTTTTAGTACTTATTTGAATAAATTATTGTTTTCATAATTCCATAATAAAACATTCCGTTACAACAATTATTGTTTTAAAACATAATGGTTTTGTAGGCTTAGGCTTGTCACTCAGTAGAAAATATGTCACTATTTTATCCTAAACATATCTGATTATTGAAAACTTCTACCTAATTTAAGCATACTTCTAATATAATGTTTTACAATATCAATCTAGATAGCTATGAAACAAAATCGGCAGGTATCCATGGAGACAAATAGCATTGGTTGTCAGTTGATTCAATTTTGACAAGTTTCGTATTGCGTTGACAAAAAATTCATTCTTGTTGATTCCTTTTAAGTTTCTTCATAGCTAGGCTATTATTATCAAAACTTGCACTTCATCCTTCAAACATGGCTTATACCAATTCCGAGGCTTTCGACATGCTTGCCGTATATTTCGAATGTTTGCAAAATGCACCTATTGCGGAACGTACATGTAGCAGGCTATGAAATTTTGACAGAAAAGGATGACATAATCAAAATAAATGGACTTAGGTGAAGTTTTATAATGAACACCCCGTATGCTACAAGATATTCAGCACGAAGACATCACAGCAGAAAGGTAGGTATTTCGCCGATTGGCAATACGTTTACGGCAAACGGGAAGTGTGCGACCCATTCCAGTTCCCTTCAGACCACATCCTGTAAGGCATGAGGACAGTATTATCATTTTATTAATGTTCTTGCGTACGTGGAAGTGAACCCTCATTCAAGCACAAGAGAAACTTCCGCAGACATCGGTATAAGTGCCACTTCGGTGTTTCGGATATTAAAAAACTTTAAACTTCACCCTTACCATTTAGTATGATCACTCTTACCATTTATTAGTATACACTAGGCCTTATCAGAATCAGATTATGAGAGACGGCTAGATTTCTGTTATTGGCTAAGACAGATGTGTTACGAAAATCCTCAGTTCCTCTCCTTGGTTGTGTGGAGTTACGCAGCTACTTATACAAGCTGTGGCACAGTTAACTTGCACAATATGCACTACTGGTCAGTTACAAATCCTCACTGGATGCGTGAAGTGGATCAGCAAAATAGGTGGAGTGTAAACGTGTGGTGCGGAGTTTTACGAGGCAGAATTATCGGACCATTTATTCGAATGAAAATCTAAATGGCGAAGCGTACTTAAACTTCCTACAGAATGAATTGCCTACCCTTTTAAGCGTTTAAGCGGTTAAATTATAGGTGAAACTGGGCCTAAGATGCTACTATTTACATTGTAGAATATCTAAAAAACCAAAAAGTTGTAAATTCATTCGTTCGCCTATATTTGAGCCGTTTCGGAAAATATATCCAACCTTGTGTAAAACAATGATGGGTGGGTATAGTCGGAATTGATTTTGAGTCTGTTTGATTCTTACATATTTTCAGGCAAAGCAGGGGCTTAGTGCTTTCTTCTGCTGCTGTTTTTCGCTTACTTACTAATAATTTTCCATTTATAGACTGAAAAAGCAGCTTCATTCACTAGCAAAAATGTCCGTTGTTTAATTCATTGTGTTAACGAAACATAAAACTTATTATGCTTAGTATATAATAAATAGACAGGGTGATGGTACCTTAGACGTATCTTGAGAACGGCCTCGCACACCCATTTCAAGTTTTGTCTGTATTTCTTTGTTTTGTCTGTATAATATTCCTCTCGATGTTAGAGCTTCAAAGTGGTATCAACATGATGGATGCCCAGCACATTTTGCTCAGAGAGTTCGCAATTTTTTAAATGTTGCTTATCCTGATCGCTGGATTGGAAGGGGTAGTGTGTTTCCGTGGCCACCTAGATCTCCGGATCTAACTGTTCTAGACTTTTACTTGTGGGGAAGAATAAAAGACATTGTTTATACAACGCGACCGACCACACGAGAATACATGATAGAGCGAATTACGAACGCTGTTAATTCGATTTCACGAGCTGAAATTGAAACGGCTGTACTCAGTACCAGAGGGAGAATAAATAGTTGTATTCGGGAAAACGAGGGGTCATTTTGAACATTTATGAAGGTTCTTAGTATTATTCTGTAATAAAATTGAAAAAAGTTATGTTTGCAGAAATAACTCCGGGAGGAATAAAGATATCGTTTTGGGATCTTACATTTTTTTTGTTGCAAATTTAATTTACTTTCTAATTATGATATCAAAATTATACCGAATTATTTAACATTTTGGTGTAAAAACAAAAAAAAAACACTTTAATTTGAAATTGCGCCCTCTAGCACGTTTAATAAAAAATATCGTTTAACACTGGATACCACAGTTAAAAGTAATTGCAATTATTTTCCAAACAAGACCAAGTTTACTAAAAAAGGCTTGAAAGTTACAAGGATTTTGATTATTTCACTTTCAATTGTTTCCCTCACTTTTATTAAGCACAGTACATGTACGAGAGTCAGGTCAAAATGTTGCAGGATTGTCCAATCTTTCTAATAATGTTGCCCAAGATACACCTTAGAACGACAATTTTCGGAAAAAAATGATTTGTAATATTTGGTTTCTAATTGCGCCCTCTTGTGGCAAAATAAGGAGCTTGCAAATAATTTCCAGGATATTCTCGTGTTCACTTTAATAATCAAAACTTTTTTCTCTAGCTTCTAAGCCATTTAGTTTCCAAGATATGGCCGGTGGCCACCCTTAATGAAACACCCTGTACATATCTTCATATTGAGAAGAAACAATCAAAATGTCAACGTCAAGTTTCCAACGCCTACTTGATGTCATCAATAAGCGAATGGTTTATATCAGGCAACATCGAGCGAATCTGGAGACCACCTCATGTTTTACAGTTTTGCCTCCCACCCCCTTTTAGCAGTGAGAAGCTTTAAACCGGTGAGGATATCCGGCGGAAGTTACGTCTCGGTGAAGTCATGACGAAATTATGGCAAAACAGTTGTCACCATCATTATTTTTATTTCTTCTTATTTCCAATTCAATCGAACGTACGTACATTCATCTCCTAGCTAGAGCGCAGTGCTCCTGAAGTACAAATACTTAGTGTTGAGTGTTACGTCACGTTTTTTGCATGTCACTTTAATCAGCGTAAAATGTATAAGACAAAAAAAATTACGCACGAACGTATGTCGTTTTTAACAGTGGATTTTAACGGTGGTGGATGTCAGGTTGGTGAAAGGGAACAAACAATGATTCTAAAGATGTTACACTATTTTCAATGCAAGAAAAACGCGGGAATTTCTATAATACTCTTCTCTGCCGTATACAACATTACAATTTATAAAGCAGCTTTCCTCTCGAACCCGGACTTTTCTAATGGTATGTGTTTACAAACTATTATCGACAAAACCAGGTCTCCAACATCGAACACGGCAATTAATTCAGTAAATCTTTTTAGAGGGTATCGGATGTTTTAGGGGTATCCCTTGCAACTGTTCAAAAACTGATCACTAACCCATAACGACGAAGCTTCACGAAGCAAACAGATTTATCAATGGATTTATCCCAATGCACATCTCAATATAAAATACACGAGCACGCGATAAGGGCATGAATTTCCGCCATGTACGCAGCTAGCAGATAGCTGGCAACTAGAAAAAGCAGAGAAAAAATTGTTAATTAGTCACTGAGGTAGCTAGCATTGAAGCTAAAATGGTGACTGTTCCATAAAATTCCATCAAGCTATTATAGTTATTTACCTAACAAGTGCGGGAAGTGATGGTTTACTTCATACTGTATCATTTAGGACACTTACGTACTTGATTTTAATCCGGTAAATAGCTTTTTACAGGACTGGATATCGTAAAGAAATTTTATTCACACACAAGACACATCTTGTGCCGGTATTCAATAAATCCGTTGTATCCACTTATCTTACTGTAAAAGTGTACCATCTTACTCTTACTTTAAAACTATATTTACCGGACATATAACGTAAATAACTATTACCGCACGCTGATTGCAATGACCGGACGACGCGTAGCGGAGTTCTATACGTCATATCTGGTGTTTTAACTTCAAATTGAAGTTTTTCTGATAGTTGTAAAAGTCACCCTAACTCAATTATACAGGGTGATTCACGGTGATGGTACCTTAGATGTATTTGGAAAACGGCTTCACATATTTAATTAAAGTTTTGTGTATGACCACAAATGCGTCCAACCTCTATTTCTAAAATATTTTTACCTTTGCGCTGTTGCCGGTTCAGCTGAAAAAGAGTACCAACTTTGGTTTTTTAATTGGATTACTATGTATTAAAAGTTATTTTCGGATTCCTCCTAGATTTCTTTATGATACCACTTTAACATTCCTATACCTATCTCACACCGTTTCGCAGATATTTAACAATTTCATCGTTTCGTATTCAAAAATAGGACGCGGAATAATAATTAAAATCTCACGACCCGAAAGATTTCACGATATGAGTGCGGGGGCTTCGTTAGCCAGAACTATGTGCATGACTAGCATATGGGCAGTTTGTGACGAAGACCTACAGGGCGGGCCACAATTAACTTTCATTCGTCAAAAAAGAAAAATTGTCAAAATTTCGTTTTTCTAAATACAACCACCTGTGGATTGTTCTTCGTAGAGAAAGGTCATTTAATTTAGAACAAATCGGTACTTTATTATAACTAAATTTAACAATTTTTGAATTATAAGTATTTATTTCTCAAATGAGCATTTCCGTATTCCATTTTAATTCAACATTAGTTGCTCGGGAATCTAATTGAAGCTACTGCTTGCAAAATTCTGATAGAACAGATATTGTAACATCTGCCACACCGTTGTCATATATTCAGTGTCTTTGAATCTGGTTTTCTTTGTGTACAATTTACTGACTAACTTGTTGTTTCTGCTGCATATGGAGAGAGATAATAATTATTCTAGTGCCGTTATTGTGAATTTATTCATAATCCATGAACAATGTAACAAGCTTATCAACCGAACATGCAGGAAATTCAATGTAACTTATCCAGAGCTACTACCTATCAATATTGATTGTACCGTTTAAATTATTTTAGATTTTGTTATAATAAGTGATTTTAAACTTCCTTTTATTGATAGGTAGTAGCTCTGGATAAGTTTCGATGAATTTCCTGCATGTTCGGTTTGATAATCTTGTTACATTGTCCATGGATTATAAATAAATTCATAATAACAGCACTAGAATATTTATTATCTCTCTCCATGTGCAGAAACAACAAGTTAATCAGTAAATTTTACACGAAGGTAACCAAATTCAAAGACACTGAATATATGACAACGGTGTGACAGATGTTAAAATATCTGTTCTATCAGAATTTTACAACCAGTAACTTCAATTAGATACCCGAGCCACTAATGTTGAATTGAAGTGGAATACGGAAATGCGCATTTGAACAAATAAATGCTTATAAGTCAAAAACTGTTAGATTTAGGTATGATAAAGTAACACCGATTTTTTTTCTAAATTGAATGACCTTTTTTTGCGAAGAACAATCCACAGGTGATTTTAAAAAAACGGACTTTTGACAATTTTTTTTTCTGACGAATGAAAAGTAATTGTGGCCCGCCCTGTAGGTTTTCGTCACTAACTGCCCATATGCTAGTCATGCACATAGTTCTGGCTAACGAAGTCCCCGCACTCATATCGTTAAATATTTCGAGTCGTGAGATTTTAATTATTATTTTGAGTCCTATTTTTGAATATGAAAACATGAAATTATTAAATATCTGCGAAACGGTGTGAGATAGGTATAGGAATATTAAAGTGGTATCATAAAGAAATCTGTGAGGAATTCAAAAATAACTTTTTTCTACGACCATGTAAAAATAAACAACTTTCGTCATACCTTGCCCTAGCCGAAAACGTAACTTTCGTCTCTAGTGAGAGAAAATCTCATAACGTTAACTTTCGTCTCTAGTGACGAAAGTAAGTTGTTCTAATTTCGCCTGTAATCGCCAATTAATTGCGATTTAACTGGTCTAATCTTATAAAACACCATGGAAAATGGTGATATCACACAAAAAAAAATGTATATTTTGCCTTACAGGGTCTCAGAAAAGCAAATTAAATTGTTGAAAATTTGATCAAACGAAACTCAGTGACAATCGAGGTGGCGTTGATTATTATTTGTGCCGTTGTTCGGAGGAGCATGGCGCGGGGTTCGATGCAACATCAATTTTCAAATACTGAATTTCAAAGATTCAATTTAAAAGTGTAATTCGATATACTCGCTATATTTACAATTATATTGCGCAATATAACTAATAAACCAATTATTCAATAATAATTGCGAGAATAGTTGGAGAATACATAACATGGCGGCGGCGCATCGGACTTCGAGTAGGCGCGCGTTCGATGAATCGGTACTTTGACAATGACGCTCCTTAGTTTTCGAAAGAAATACTCCATAGAGATTATTTTTAAAGTAAATGACGAACTAATGTTAGCATGGTCGAAGAAAAAGTATAGTGTTCTACTCGTCAAAAAGCATTTTCTATCGCTCGAGTACAGTACCAAACTAGGCTTCGCCTCGTTTGTTAAACTGTTCTCTTGCGAGAGAAAATGCTATTTTCGTCACTCGTTAAACAATATACTATTAATACATGGTGATCCATTAAAAAAACGAAAGTTGTTACTCTTTTTCAGCTGAACTGGCAACAGCGCAAAGGCGAAAATATTTTAGAAATAGAGCTTGGACGCATTTGTGGCCACACACAAAACTTGAAATAATTATGTGAAGCCGTTCTCCAGATACGTCTAAGGTACCATCACCGTGAATCACCCTGTATTGTAATAGGTATCTAAGTAAGTATTTCATTGAACTATTTACTATTTTGTATATTTTGGTAGGAGCATTTAGAAAAAGTTGCCAAAATGGAACAAAACCCTGATCAAGAACTGTTTCCAGGAAATCGTCTTCTGTAGGTTCAAAGTTTATAGTTTTGCATGCAGGATCTGAGACTGAATTATCACAAATCAATGAACTCGAATAATTTTGATAGATGATTTTGCGGCAAAATATTGCTACCTAACTTATAGGAACCATCTTTAATTATAATGGATAATCCACATTATCCTCGGTACAAGTCGAAAAAATTCTAAATCAGAGTTACTCTAAAATATCCATAATGGAATGGTTAAATAAAAACAAAATTCCATTTATCAGACTGTGAAGGCTTTCACGGCCGGTCATAATACTATCTAAAGTATTTTCCGGGCTTTGAAGCCGTGGTCCAATGGAATTGCTTCCTGACGTTTCGTCCACTACTGCGGCAGACATTATCAAATGCGCTGAGGCAGTGGGCGAAGTAATCTCCCTTGCTTCCTGACTATGTCTGATTCGACTGTAGCACGCTCCGTGGTATTCGTACCGCCGCGGTCGCGTCGCAGTGGTGGGGCCGGGGTGGGGGTGGTGGCGCGGGGTTTCGACGCGCTCGACGTGTGTCGCAGAACTCGCTTCCAGTCTCGTTAGCTTCGACGTTGTTTCGCTCTTCACGATGATACCCATTAAGGAAGCCATGCAACATATTAATCAAGAATTTCCACAGGATATTGCTAAGCTGTTCCAACATTGCCTAACCACTACATATTTTCAATGGAAGGAAGAATTCTACGAACAAACCGATGGTGTAGCTATGGGCAGCCCTCTTAGTCCAGTGATAGCCAACTATTTTATGGAAATTTTCGAGGCCAGGGCGTTGGCTACAGCAAGGAAGAAGCCAAGGTGCTGGTTTCGATATGTGGACGACACCTTTGTTATTTGGAGCCATGAAAAGGGCGAGCTTCAAAACTTCCTCTTACACTTAAACTCTATTAACCCGAAGATCCAATTCACTATGGAGATAGAAAAGGAAGGCCGCCTACCGTTTTTGGATGTTTTGGTGGCAAGGAGGCCGAATGGAAAGCTTGCACATAGCGTGTATAGAAAACCAACACACACTGACCTATACCTCAACAACGGATCAAACCATCATCCAAGACAAAAAATGGGAGTCATAAAAACTCTGTCTGTGAGAGCCAGGAGAATTTGTGAGCCAGCTGAATTGGAACGGGAAATTAAGCATCTGGGAGTTCGATAGAGCCGTGCGCCCAAGGAATGTAGAGCGACAGGAAGCAACAACGGGAGATGCTGTAGAAAAGCGCGGTTGGGCTACTCTACCATACATCCACAAAGTCACGGACAGGATCGGCAGGCTACTGGAAAAGCACAAGGTTGAGACTGTCTTTAAACCCACTCGTACAATTCAACAGAGTTTGAGATCGGCTAAAGACCGCAGATATCCCCTATCAGCACCTGGAGTGTATAGAGTTCCATGCAGCTGTAGCTCTGTATATATTGGCACTACAAAACGCAGTGTCAACACGAGGATCACAGAACACAAAAGGAGTTGCAGGCTGGGACAAACGCAAAAGTCAGCAGTAGCAGAGCACGCTCTTTCTGAAGGTCACAACATCCTTTTTAATGATGTGGATATCCTACATCAATCACAGCGCTACTATCCGAGACTAACGGGGGAAGCCATTGAGGTCTTTAAACACGAAACCAATTTCAACAGGAAGGAGGAAGTTACATTTCTGAATGCAGACTGGAAGCGAGTTCTGCGACACACGTCTAGCGCGTCGAAACCCCGCGCCACCACCCCCACCCCGGCCCCACCACTGCGACGCGACGGCGGCGGTACGAATATCACGGAGCGTGCTACAGTCTACAGTCGATTGTCGAATCAGTCATCGTCGGGAAGCAAGGGAGATCACTTCGCCCACTGCCTCATCGCCTTTGATAATGTATGCCGCAGTAGTGGACGAAACGTCAGGAAGCAATTCCATTGGACCACGGCTTCAAAGCCCGGAAAACACTTTGGATAGTAAAATTCCATTTCCTCCATATGCAATGAAAGATAAACTGTGGAACATCGCTAAAAGAACATTCCAAATAAAAGGTACAGGTAGGTAATTTATCGATGGTTCAGGATGTATGTTCTGCAAAAATAGACTGCTAATCAAAAGATAAAGACAATACAGAGTGTTACATAAAAAAATGTTTTTGGATTGATGAATCGGCTCTCCAACATGAACACCGACTTTTAAGGCTACCGCCTTATCATTGCCATTTTAATCCTATTGAGATGGTATGGTTCGAGTGCAAGCGACATTTTGACGCAAAAGTCAGTTCTGTTCACCCGGTCACTAACGCAAATGTTTTAGCTCTACGCAATGAAGCTCTTGAAATGGCAGATTTGGTTTAGAAAAAAAAAACTGCATTTAAGTAATGACGGTTATGACATTTATTTAATGCAAATCCTACATTTGTAACGCCAATAAAGTTATTAGCGAATTATGGTATAGTGAAAAAAATAATGTTGATGCTTCGACTATTCCGCTTGTTAAGGCTTTACCTAAATTCTATTCAATTTTGTGTTTAGAGCCTTAAAAAGGTAACTAGTTTACAGGTGTCTTGAAACAAAGCAGAGTAGTTAGAAGTCAAGTAAAAAAGATAGATGTCAAAAGATTTCTAAATAAAGCTCTCGTGAAATTCTGATTTTAATTGCAGTTCATTGATTCATTGATACAATACAAGCTTTCCAGTTTCCTTCAAAGAGTTTCATTTGGATGCATAGCAGTGATTCAGTTTCAATACAGTCCACTCAAGAGCTAGTCTAGTACAAGACAGACGAAGTCCGGTACATTTTTTTGGTCCAGTCGAGCCGGATCAGAGGACAGAGTGCAGATCCAAGGTGCATAGATTGGAAGGCTTGGTGAGCGGCAGAAGATCAGGATTTTCGAGAAAAAAACCGTATCGTCATTTTTGGGGTTCAAACCGGTGTTTCGATTGTTACATAACATCTGTCAAAAAAACGGTTTTTAATGTTTAGGATTTGACAAATACTGAGTGGCAATAGGACCGTACTTTAAGAGTTTCTGGAGGCTTCAATAACAGAAACCCGTTCATACGGACTAGCCGGTTCAGACCAAGGCGTTGTGCAATTACAACAGGGCCAAGCAGACAGGCAGGGATTTACTTGGCAGACAAGGAGTTCGACCGCAGATCGAGAAATGTACCTACCGCAGATACCTACAGACAGCTTGTTTCAAGATGTATTATTTGTTTAAGTGCAAATTGATTGCACCTTGATGCATCCTCTTTTGTAAATATGTGGTAGATTAGTTCAAAACGCAGAGATACAAGGCGTCACGAATTCATTTTGCACATTTTATCACAAGGTAAGTGTCTATTTATCTTAAATGGCAGGGAAAAAGAAACGTAGTACGATTTTTCACATAAATACAAATACAGAAAGTGGTACTTTGCAGTCAAATCACTTAAGTAAGTTGTTCAGTAAAAGGTGTGCTCTAAATTTAAAGTTACAAAACTTTATCAGTTTTTTGGATGAAATTAAACTTCAACAAGATGCTTCAAAGATTTTAGAATTAGAGTTACGTACGTAAGCATTAGAGACAACTTTGTTAATTGAGTTTGCAGACGTACTACTCGAAATCGAAACTATCAGTCCCGAAAATATTGATCAGTCCGAGTTTTGTTCATTTGAAAGTTTATATTACCACAAACTGGCAGAAGCCAAACAGTTAATAAAATTCAACAATTCTAGATGCAATAACGTTGTTTAAAACGGTTCAACTACCTCAAACCACGTAAGTGCCTGGCCGCATATTGGTGCGAAGTTGCCAGTAATAGAGTTGCCCAAATTTGGTGGTGCTGTTGACCGCTGGTTTGAGTTTAAGGATTTGTGTATATCACTAGTTCACAAGTCAGTTCACATAGAAGATATAAATAAATTTCACTACCTCAGATCTTCTTTGGAGGGATCAGCTGCTAAATGCATTGGTTCAATTGAATTTTGCAGTGATAATTTTGAAATCGCCTGGGATACTTTATGTTTTAGATTTGAAAATAAAAATGTACACAAGTACATTAAAACCTTGTTCGATGTAAAGTTTACAAATTTTCTTTCTCATTTTGCTGTTAGAGAATTGATCGAGACTTTAACAAAAAACATTAAATGTTTGCAAAAATGTGGAATCGAAACGGTCTCTTGGGATCCCATTATAATTTATTTGGTAACGTCCAAATAGATATAAGCATTGTTAGATAGTGGGAAAAACAAGACTTCTGTTCAGAATTGCCCACTTTTGAAGAGTTAAAAGTATTTTTAATTAATCAAGCAAACATTTTGGAAAAGATTAATATGCACCATCAACATAAAAAGCAGAATGGGTCTACTGAGAACTCAAGAAAAAAATAACACCAAAAGATTTCATTCATCAGGCACTGATTCGAATCAATGCTTAAACTGTTATTTTTGCAAAAAATCTCACTATTTATTTCGATATTTTGATTTTCATAAACTGTCAGTCCAAGATAGAATCAAGAAGGTATCTGAGTTGAAATTGTGTCCTAACTGTTTACAATCTGGACACACTGTTGAATTGTGTAAGTTTGACCATTGCAAGAAGTGCAGTGAAAAGCACCATTCATTGCTACACGTTATGCATTCTCAAATGACCCCTCGAGATAATTTCTCAAATCCAAATCCCGTCCTACATGACGTTCCTATTAATTCATGTTGCAATTATTCTTCAGGTGGCCAGATTCTTTTAGCAACAGCTTTAGTTCATGTGTTTGATGTCCACGACAGACCTCAGTTGGTTCGAGCGTTATTAGATTTCAAGAGACTTCAATGTCTAAATTCATCTCACAAGAAACACTGAGCAACTAGGTGAGAGATCAGAGACATCAGTCGATTTTACTATTATGGGGGTGGGCAGTACACAAGCAAGCGTCTCTTCAGCTTGCAATATACAATTTGGTTCATGTCACGGAAATTTTAAGGCAAATCTCAAATGTTTGGTAGTCCCAAACATCACAGTTTATCTTTCAGGTATATATTTTGATCGTTCCAAGTTAAGAATTCCAGATTATGTCCGACTGGCAGAACCTAATTTCAATAAATCTCAAAAAATTGATCTTTTTCTCTGGGTGCAGATATTTTTTGGAACCTGCTTGAGAAATCTAAAATTAATTTAGGTAAAAATAAACCAGTTATTCAAAAAACGAAGCTCGGTTGGATAGTTTCCGGTCCAATAAATGCATCAACTCCTCAGGTTCTATCTTGCTCTCTGAGTTGTGACTTAGTGGTGCAGGATCAATTGAGAAAGTTTTGGAAAACAGAAGAAATTTCTTACCAGCCTCAGTTGACGGGTTCTAAGAATCTGGCGGAAGATCACTTTGCTAAAACTTATAGAAGGGATCCTGATGACAGATTTGTTGTTTCAGTTCCTTTAAAGGAACCTCCAAGGGTTTTAGGGGAATCAAGTGAAAAGGCAAAAAATCAGTTTCTTTGCCTCGAAATAAAGTTTGCAAAGAATCCCAAGCTTAAGATGTACACTAACTTCATGAATGAATATGAAAGTATGTTTCATATGTCTCCATATCAACCCAAAGAAGGTGAACCTTGCTTTTATGCTCCTCAACATGGCGTTTTCCGTGAAGGGAGTGTGACAACTAAGTTACGTGTTGTTTTCAATTGTTCAGAGAGTTCGTCTTCCGGTAAGTCTTTTAACGACATTAAAATGGTGGGACCTACTGTTCAAGACGATCTTTATTCCATTTTACTCCGTTTTCGACAGCATAAGTATGTTTTTCTCTGCAGATATTTGCAAAATGTAGAGGCAGATATTAGTAGAAAAAGAATTTAGACCTTTGCAGCTCATTTGGTGGCGAGCAAACCCAGAGAGTCCCCTTTAGATCTATGCTCTTAATACAGTTACATACGGGACAGCTAGCGCGCCTTTTGGCGACTAGGTACCTCAAGCAGTTGTCATTGGATCACGAGGAAAAATCTTTGGCTACACAAGCCATCATAAGAGATTTTTACGTCGACGATTTGTTAACAGGTGCAGATACTATTGAAGGAGCAGTGCAGCTCTGTAAGGAGGTTTCACAAATTCTTCAGTCAGGCTGTTTCACTCTACTGAAATGGAAATTCAACGATCCGAAACTACTACAAGAAATGAATGTTGCTAGTTCTTCTGAAGAAATACTTCACTTCATTTTTTTGTTTGGTCATGTCAAGATGACACCTTTGGGCCTCAAATTGAGATGCTTCCTAATAATAAGAAAATTACCAAGCATGTGATTTTATCCGATACCGCAAGGGTGTTTGATCCTCTAGGCTTAATAGGTCCAGTCACCATCAGAGCTAAGATTTTGTTACAAAATTTATGGCTTCTTAAGTTGTCGTGGGATCAAGAGATTCCTGCGGAATTGAGAGTCAAATGATACCAGTTCAGATCCGAGTTGGAAGAGCTCAATAATTTGCGTTTTCAACGACACGTGTGTTCGACCAAGTTCATGGGTTTTTCGCATGCGTCACAAAGTGCATATGGTGCGTGCATTTATATTAAAACTGTGGATTTCGTTGGGAATAGTTGTATTCAGTTATTCACGTCGAAAACTCGAGTTAGTCCATTAAAAGCTATGACAATTCCCAGACTACAATTCTGCGCCGCGCTTTTACTTGCAAAACTGTTCGAAAAGGTTAAGTCTTCTTTAACAATTCACATTGAGCGTTACATTTTATGGTCAGATAGAGTCAACAATTGTTTTATCATGGATTCGGGCATCACCTCACACACTTCAAACTTTCGTTGGTAATCGAGTTTCGGGCATCCAAAGAATGACTGAGTCTTCACATTGGAGATACGTTCCCACACTTTCAAACCCAGCAGACCTTTTGACCCGCGGAATGTCTCCTAAACTTCTTGCAAAGTGTGATTTATGGTTCCATGGTCCAAGTTGGATCGCGAAGGATTCAGGTTGTTGGCCGCAGGATGTTTCTGTTCAAACTCCCTTATTGTTTCAGGATTTACCAGAAACCAAAAAACAGTGTCAAACTTTTGTCGAGGTCGATATGGAACTGTTTCCATTTCTAAGATTTTCTTCGTTAACTCTGATTAAAAGAGTTGCTGCTTATTGTTTGCGATTTATAAATAATACCAGACTAACTCAAATGGAAAAACAAACTAGTTCTCTGACATTGGACGAATTAAATAATGCACTGCAGGTGTTAATTAAATTGGCTCAAAGGGAATGTTTTTTACGTGATATTGAAGAATTAAAGAAGTCTTCATCTGTTAGTTCCAAGAGTAATTTGTTGCCATTGGCCCCATTTCTTGATAGTCAAGATATCCTCAGAGTTGGCGGGAGACTAAACCATTCATCCTTTTCGTGTGGGAACAAGCATCCCATCGTTTTGTCATCAAAGCATTGTTTTACTAAGTTGATTTTTAAAATGGAACATATAAACTCTTTTCATTGTGGTCCCCCTCTCTACTTGCGAACGTAAGGGAAAAATATTGGGCGATCGCGGGAAAAAGATTGTCAAAACGTATTGTCAGAGAATGTGTAAAATGTTTTCGATGCTAACCACGATCTATTCATCCATTGATGGGGCAACTACCCTATCCGCGGGTTTCCCCGGAGCCTCCGTTTTTACATACTGGTGTAGACTACGCTGGTCTATTTTAAATTAAAGACAGAAATGGACGAGGATGCGAAACTTCAAAGTGCTACTTGTCTTTGTTTGTTTGACTCACTACTAAGGCAGTACACTTAGAATTATTAACAAGTTTAAGTACTTCAGCTTTTTCGGAAACATTGCAAAGATTTATTGCGCGTCGAGGTAAGCCTTCAACGAATTACTGGAGCTTGTTAAATTACTGATTGGCAACAGTAATTTGCTCAAGGAAAAATTCGAAAATTCAAATACTCACCTCATTAAGGAGGGTTGTGGGAGGCTGGAGTTAAGTCTGCCAAATTTCATATTAAAAGAGTCGTCTCAGGCATTCTACTTACATTTGAGTCGTTTTATACAGTCATTTCGCAGATAGAATGCTTAACGAATTCGAGGCCGCTTACAGCACTGTCTGCAGATCCTAATGATTTAGAAGCGTTAACCCCGGCGCATTTTTTGATAGGTAGGTCATTACAATCTATTCCGTACCCTGACACTCTAAGTGTCCCTAGCAATCGTTTATCGTATTTTCAACAGTTAAAACATTTAAAACAACAATTTTGGAAACGATAGTCCAAAGAGTATTTATCTCAATTACAAGTGCGTTCTAATAGACTGGGAGCCAGCGACGGTTTAGTGTTAGTTATTTTAGAAAAACTGAAAATGTTCTCCGCCGCTTAATTTGGTATCACTAATAAGGGAATGGATCTCCAGCTGACGCACTTCCGGGGGGTGTAGCTGCGGCAGCCTCTTCGACACGTAAAAAAATAATAAGAAAAACTAATATTACAAAAGCTCAATCTTTGATGACATGTTTCATATTTGGTAAACAAATAGAAAAACGTATCCAGCTGACTTGAGAGTGGTGGATTATGCCCCAACTAGTCACGTGAACAAGTGAAAAATATGCATTTAGTGAACTAACTTCCTCAGGGTCTTCCTGAGTGTCCTGAGGGTCCAGGGTCCTCCTGAGTCTTCCTCAGGCCTCAAGACCTAAAAATAAAGGTCGAAACGTTGGCGATTTCGAGAAAGTGAAGTGGCTATTTGTCCTACACCTGCGATCCAACACCTTTCGAACGTAACAATCTCAATTCGAATAAAATTTCACCAAACGCATGTTTTTGTCTTGTTCACGTGACTAGCTGGGGCATAATCCCCCACTCTCAAGTCAGCTGGATACGTTTTTCTATTTGTTTGCAACAGAAGTTGAGTTCGGTAATTACATCCCGAGCGCTCGGGATATCATTATATCTCACTCTAGCTTGTTAATATTTTGGGAGATGGTCTGTGGCCGGAGCGCTCGGATGGAATTACCGAACTCGGCTATAATAAACATGTCAACAAAGTTTGAGCTTTTGTAATATTAGTTTTTGATCAATTCCCTTATTAGTGATACTAAATTAAGCGGAGGAGAACATTTTCAGCTCTTCTAAAATGACTAACACTAAACGGTCGTTGGCTCCCAGTCTATAAGTGGAAAACAAATGGTTGTTTTGTAAAACTGAATTTGCTCGTATTAGCATTGTCTGTGTATTAGTCATGGATGATAATCTTCCACCGGACAAATGGCGGTTAAGACGCATTGTTAAGTTGCATACGGGAAAGGACGGTATCGTGCGCGTTAATTTACGGGTACTAGGTGGAGAAATCAAACGATCGGTTACTAAGATATGTCCTTTACCACTTAGTCAAGAAAATTGAGTTATAGTCAACTAGTTTTTTAAGTTCGGTTTAACTAGTGTGAGTAACGAGAGCTTGCTTTAGGCTGGGGAGTATGTTAAGGCTTTACCTAAAATCTATTAAATTTTGTGTTTAGAGCCTTAAAAAGGTAACTAGTTTACAGGTGTCTTGAAACAAAGCAGAGTAGCTAGAAGTCAAGTAAAAAAGATAGATGTCAAAATATTTCTAAAGAAAGCTCTCGTGAAATTCTGATTTTAATTGCAGTACAAGCTTTCCAGTTTCCTTCCAAGAGTTTCATTTGGAAGCATAGCAGTGATTCAGTTTCAATACAGTCCACTCAAGAGCTAGTCTAGTACAAGACAGACGAAGTCCGGTACACCGCTCCTCATTATTGATTTGCATGAGTAGGATTTTAGTGACGAAAACTGCGATCTCGATGAAGATGACGCCAATCTCATCTAAAATAATTATTGTTAATTTCCTGTCAGCTTTATTTATATTTTGTTCATTTCTTGTTTGCATTTGATGTTGAATCTTGTTTAATGCCGAGTATTGGGAGTTTTTTTACAGAAATAAGCAATTTCTTTTTCTCCCAACTTTCATTTTTATTTGACCTTTTCCATGAATTACGCAGGTTGAGAAACTTGAGCTTATTTCATCAGTTTTTGAGCGATTGAGCTATCTAGTTTTGTATATATACCAAAGTCCTGGTTGCTTCTCGGAAGAACTAGAAAATGAGAATTGAATATGCTCAGTCAGTGGTCCAAATTTATCGTCCAAATTCAATTGTCTCGATAGATGAAGGGATACCAGAATGACTTATAGTTATTTTACTTAATATTTAATTAGTCATTCAGTGGAGAAACGTTTAAATGCCTTTATTCAGAGTTTTGAGAAGAATGTAAAACGAACATAAATAGTTATGCCTAAAAGTTGAGACATACCCTCAATTTGAATGTCAAGATGACAGTTATTATGAGTGAATTTAGGACATGCCTCAAATTTAATTTTACTTCATACTGTATCATTTAAGATAATTTTATGTACTTGATTTTATGCCCGTATGCACCAAGGAAAATTTAAGGATACTTAAGGTTAAGTATCCTTTGGATAATTGGAACCAAAACTACTTAAGGACGAGGAAAGAAGATCATCATACGAAGAACATCTTAACAAAGAACTGGAAAATACTCGCAATATAGAAGATACGAACGAACACTGGCTCAAACTCAAAGAAGTTTTTAAGGAAACAAATGAAACCTTCCTTACAAACACCAGAAGGGCAACGAGGAACGAATGGATGACTGACGACATTCTGGATTTAATGGATAAGCGAAGGCAATGTAAAGTCAACGGAGACTACTCAGAATATAAAAGTCTTCAAAGAAGAATTCGAAATGAAATAAGAACAGCAAAAGAAAGTTGGTTGACTGAAAGATGTCTGGAGGCAGAAAATCTGAGCAAACTGGGAGACAATTTCCATCTCCATAAAAAAGTCAAAGAAATCGCTGGAATATATAACAACAAGAGTGTGGGTTTCATTAGGGATGAAAACAATAAAATAATATTGGACACCGAGAAACTACTACTAACATGGAGGGAATACACTACCGGACTTTTTCAGGATGACAGACCAGGAAACCCCGAAAACGAAATAACAACACTATCAGGACCAAGTATACTAAAGAGTGAAATCAAACATGCCATAACTCTAATGAAAAACAACAAAGCTCCGGGCCCTAATGATATGTACTCAGAAACTTTTCATTTGATTAGCGAACAAAACCTTGATATCATTGTCCGACTCTTTAACAATATTTACGACACTGGACAAATTCCTGAGGACTGGCTCCGTTCTACGTTTGTCGCACTTCCTAAAACAAACAACGCAACAGCATGTAAAGACTACCGCCTCATTAGTCTAATGAGTCATTTCCTCAAGCTTTTCCTTCGAGTTCTGCACACGAGACTATACAGGAGATGCGAGGAAGTGAGTGGTGCCAGTCAATTTGGATTTAAGAGTGGTTTTGGAACAAGAGAAGCCATATTCAGTCTCCAGACATTAGTGCAGAACTGCCAAGATCAGAGAAAAGACGTTTTTCTGTGCTTTATCGACTACGAGAAGGCATTCGATAATGTAAAGCACGACCTCCTCATATCATATCTTAGAGACCTGGGACTGGATGGAAAGGATATCAGACTTATAGGTAATTTATACTGGAACCAAAGAGCAGAAATCCGAATTCAAAATGCAGGAACAACTGAGGATTTCGAAGTAAAAAAGGGCGTCCGCCAGGGGTGTATCTTGTCTCCGATGTTGTTTAACTTGTATGTGGAAAGAGCTTTCATCGAGTCAATCTCCGACAGTCCCATGGGCATTAAAGTGAATGGAATTCCCATCAATAATATTCGATACGCGGATGATACCGTGATACTGGCGGATAGTGCAAATGACCTGCAAGTTCTACTAGATAAGATCAATGAAGAAAGCCAGAGATTAGGTCTGAAAATCAACATCCGTAAAACCAAATGCATGGCCATTAGTAGAAACGACACCCCAAATGTCATAATGTCCGTAAAGGGAGAGAACATTGAACAAGTCACTCAATTTAAATACTTGGGGTGCATGATCAACCAAAAATGGGACCCAGATCAAGAAATAAAATGCAGAATTGAGCAAGCTCGAACAACGTTTATAAAACTGAAAAAATTTCTGACAGACAAAAGCCTGAATCTCAATCTCAGATATAGAATGGTAAAATGCTACGTCTGGTCCGTTCTCTTGTACGGAGTCGAGGCATGGACGTTGAAGACAACAATTATAAATAGGATCGAGGCCTTCGAGATGTGGACCCTGCGACGGATGCTGAGGGTGTCGTGGGTTGAACATGTAACGAATGAGGACATTCTGAGAAGAGCTGGTTTGATAGACCGTGAACTTTTCGAAAACATCAAAAGAAGAAAAACTGGCTACCTTGGACATGTACTGCGCGGAGAACGCTATCATTTCCAGCGCCTTATACTCCAGGGTAAAATAGAGGGAGGAAAAAGAGGAGTGGGTAGGAGAAAACTGTCCTGGCTGCGAAACATACGACAGTGGACAGGAATACAGGACTTCCAGACACTGCAAAATGCTGCAATTAATAGAATCATATGATGAGTGAAAGGATGAACGCCTACGCAGGAATCTGCATGGCACTTGAAGAAGAAGGTTAAGTGGCACATAAACAAGCAATACCATTGCACCACGTAATAAGCTTCATTCTAAGGGTGGCTTGTCTAAGCCTAGAAATTCCGCGGCTTATTTCGCCCTTCACTTTAAGTGAGAATCGTTCGCAGGTGCAAGTTGGAAAGAAAGTCAAACTGTCAAAAAAAATTACAACTCAATTTAAAAAAAGTAAAGAATTTTTATTGTTTTGCACTTCGGATTTTATTTTGTGTTCGCATATATCACGGACTGGTGAAGACTGCTCTGGTCTCCCGTTCAGAACTGGCAATAATAGCACTTGTGAGCTTTTAAACCATCACAATCAAAAATCATTTTTAAGCATTCTTAGTTATTAACGCACTTCTAGCAGAGCTTTCCTGGAACTTTTGCGGCCCCAAATGTTACAAATAAATAATCTGTTTAACGATGGCTTTATCGCCTTATTATGGAATTTTTGGCTCTTGGTTTTGAAAAGTATTCCAGACACTTGGCGCACTGTTTAACCTTGGACTACGGACATAACTAGCATCATATTGTCTTAAAGCAACAATAACAAGACCACTTCAGTAACACTCTTCTGGGGATTTGTGCAGGATCTCGTGGTTTTTGAGCTGGGCATATTTATTTTATCTATGCAATTTCAGTGCTCCGGTTGACAAATGCCAAAATTGATATTTATTATAGGTTCTGTTATGAGTGAAAATGAAAAATCCCTAGAATCCGTCGGAGAGATTCAACATTGCCATATTTATTCGACACTTTCTTAAGATTTTATTTAAAAGGAATGGTGCCATACAGATTGACACAAGTGCCATTTAACTTTTACGCAGCCCTTACCTATTCGAAACTTAAGGTAATATTGGTGAGAACGGGCATTAATCCAGTAAATAGCTTTTTACGCAAAACTGGTACGTAATAGGGTCAAAAATGCGGGCGGAAAGTTCTACTTTACAGCTCGTCAAGAAAAAGCCCGCCTGTCAAACAAATAAACACATATACTTTTATTAAAAACAATATCTTTTTCAACATTTCCTTTTCATACCGCTCCCTTGATGTTTTTGGACACAACTCGGTTAATGCTTCCTCGGCAGCTTCAGATATTTTTGCTGGAAGATTCATGATTACCGAGGATTCGTCATCGATGGAACACATTTTCGAATAGAAGAATTACAATTTTTAGTTGACTTGTTTGACAATCAAATAAAGACGTTGTAACGGTTGAAAACTGTCGCTAGAATTAGTCATGCAAACGCGGATATTTGTCGTCTATTTGGGGCTGAAACGTTTGTTGTTCTACTCGAGTGTAAAGATTTGAGGTTGTTTATTTACCTTTTTTTGCTAACCTGTGGAAGATGGATAGGGTTCACGTTTTGTCTTGTCAGGGGTCTCAGGACTATGCTGGCAGTGAGTTGCGCCCATTTTCCTTGCCTTTGTTTCAATAAGGGAGGCCACAGATTTTATTAAGTGTGGGAAATTATAACCCCAAAACTTGGAAAATAAATAAACAACTGACTTATTTCAAATGTCGCATTGATTGTCGCATTGAATGTCACATATATTGACGGATTTGTTGGGTGAATTATGTAGATATGGAGGTGACTGCCTATCCACCTAAGTGCTTCGGTTTCTTGGCCGGAAGTCCGCCATGTTTGAGAGGACTTTGCAAATTCTTTGCTTGCAACTAATAGCCTTTGTTAGCTGTTCGTAAGTCAAACGTTATTTTATGATAATATCACTAGATGAAATGGAAAACATATGGGACAAACTTTAAGTGGTACATTTTGCTTATTTTCTGAGGAGTAAAAAGGGTAGCGAGAGCAAGTATTTTGGGTGTCGTCCTAAAACGCCTTTCGATAACAATGAGAGTTGTCATTCGTCAATTGTTCGTTGCGCGCTGGCGCTCTCGACCAATATCTTTTCCCCTCCTCCACCTTTTATCTATTGAAAATCGGAATATTGGTGAAGATCTTTCTTTCTGGATCAAGACACGTGGAAGACAACACTCATCTCTTCGCTGCTACTCATTTCGACGTAAAAGTGTAAACCACTACGTGGGATTTAGTCGATTTGTAGTAGTATTTCAACTTCCCTTAGTTGGTGTTAGTTTTGTGGTCACTCGACCAGTTTTTGGGACATTTTTGGATGAGGGAAGTTGAACCGAATTTCGGGATTGTGCAGCAAGAGGTAAGTTCACGTCGGCCATCTTCTTGGTTGAGGGGTTTTCTTTTCCTTCCACTGAGCCTTTTGTATTTTCTTTCTATCAGAGTTTGGGCCTACAAGCAAAGCATTTGTCAACCTATACTACGATCCAGGGCCACATAAGCCAATGTACCACGTGTCAGCAAGGTTAATATGAGGGCTGAAAGCAGCCACACCACGTGTTTATTTTGTTCTGTTTTTGGAAACCCTCGTGGACGAGGTAATTATTCATTAATTTATCTATGTTTAGAGTTTTATGATTTTTCTTTATTTGTTCGATTTTTCCAATCCAATCTGGGGTCATTACGGGGTTAAATTGTCTGGGTGGATTTGTTTCAATTATTGAATAACTTTTGTTTATTTTATTTATTGAATTTAAGTTTACTAAGTCCATTTGATGTAAAGTAGTTCATGAGCAAAATTTTCAAGTCACTTTATTGGTTAACTTGTGTATGTAATCGCTTCACGAAACATACATTTAAAGGATAAATTAACTAGATCAAGGGACATCCTAGTAAATAATGTCCTTCCTAGGGTGTTCCAAGGGGGCCTACCGCCGCCAATTAATGTTCCAAGGGGGCCTACCGCCACCTTTAGTCTTTCCAAGGAGGCCAACAGCCACTTTGTGTTTCCAAGGGGCTACCAGGCACCATTATTGTTTCTGAAGGTTAATCACCACCTTATTGTTCGAAAACCACCACTATTGTGTGTAAGAGGCAGACAGCTACAAACATAATTTTTGGAGGGCCAATAGCCACTACCTTTTGCGTTGTTTTGGACCTAAGGCGTCTAGCCTTTGTGACCATCTGTAATAGCGTCGTGTCAAGCTAAGTAGTAGTATTTAAGTTAACCTGTTTTTTTTATTGTTACGCTTGGTGATCACCACTAGGGGAATATTTTCCAGACAATTGTAATAGGTAGAATTAAGGAAAATCTTTCACTCATTGACTTGAAGTACAATCATCATATTGTACAACATTGATTTCGTTCTTTGATATTATAGGACATAAATTAAACTTGTTAGTTTTATTTTGTTTGCAAGTACTATGGGTATTTTGGAAGAGGCTAAAGCGAACTGATCAGCTACCTAACAGCGTAGGATTTTTCCAATTTAATTGATTAAAATTGGTGGCGCCCCGAACTCACTTTACCGGCCGGTTTTGTAGCACTTTTTGTTCCTAACCTGATACTTTTTCCTAAGCACTTTTTGAATATTCTAAGATACCTTAACTGAGATTAAAGTGTTACAACGTTTACCTGGTAACGGTTTTTTAACAATCGGCTTGTCGCAATCCGCTTGCTGGTGTCGTAATGGTTAATCATTCCATATTAAAAAATGTTGTTAAAAGCCGAGATAAAACTTAGCACAACGCAATAATAGTACAACAGTTTTGCGTAAAACGTTGTACGCACCTCAGGCCGAAAGTATGATTGCGGCCCTTGTGCTCATTAAAGCCCGCATCAAACTTTGTCCGCGGGCCGCAATCGTATACATTCAGCCCTTTATACGTAAATAACTATTACAGGCCTGGATAACGTAAAGAAATGTTTTCTAATTTTGACATATAAAGTGGCACTTTTCAATACTGATGACAGTGACGTAACGTCCTACTTTTCGTAACTAGTTACGAAAAGTAAAATCTTTCGTAACTGGTGATGAAAAGTTCGTTTCATCACCATAGAAACAAATAGGTTTCGGTTGTGGCACACCGTTGCTACAGTTTTACGGTATTAAATAGATACAAAGTGGTGTAAAAGTAAATATTGAATTTTAATAATAATAATAACTCTCTCTCTCTAAGTAGGTATTTGTAGTCAAAATTAGAAAAAATCTTGTATGAAACACGTGACTAAAGGCCTTTTTTGTGTATCTCATTCAAATTGCGGAAACTCGCTGCGCTCGTCCCGCAAATATTCATTCATTACACGAAATCGGACTTTTCGTAACTGGTTACATAAATAACTATTACAGTATTGAGTATCCATTGTATCCACGGCTTCCTGTACTGGTACCGGTACAGGATACCGTAATGAAACTATACCGGATTTCTAAAAAATTTATTCGCCGCGCATAAAATTAATTTTTTCCTCTTTTTAATAAGTATGAAGTAAAATGTTGTATATCATACGTCCGGTAACGTGTTACAGTAGTCGTTTCTAGTACTGTAAAACTATATTTACCGGACTTATAACGTAAATAACTATTACATCACAAATGATGACGTAACACTCAACAGCAATTATTTCTACTCTGGCTCTTTGCTGACTTAGCTCCAAGGTTTGGTTGATCGTTTATTTTAAATTTTATTGCAAAATCACCCTTTTTTTAATTCTGAAATGCTATGGAAAATTAATTCCCAACTTAAAGAAAACGGGGACGACTTTTAGTTTTTACACAATTAACATTAGGAAATTTCCCGCCAAAGATATTTCAAGGTCATAAAATCGATCTCCATTGACTTGGCACTTTTACTGCACTGACAGCAAGCGAGTGCAGCCCTCCTGCGATTCTAGTATAGCACTAATTTTACCAATGGAATACGCTATAGGTGGTTTGCAACAACTATTTGTTGTTGTGCATAGCATCAATTTAAAACTTCTAAAAGAAAAAAAAAATTAAATTTTGGCTACCGATTAAAGTTGATACTCGGAAGATACTGACATGAAACTGTATTAGATATGTATATTATTGACATAAAATATAAATACTATTATTACTGATACATAGAGTATAAATTAATTTAGATCCTGCGTTTTTATACTTTATTCCATTTATTAGTTTACTCTAGGTGAAGAACCTAGACTAAAATTAGTACCTACCGGTAATAAACTCTTAAGTACCTACGATTATGCACAATTGGTCAAATATAAATAATAATATTTGCCTGCAATTTAATCAAAGTGCTTTTCTCAACTTCTGCTTCTCTGTTTGAGAAAACTTAAAAGGCATGTTTTCTTCACGATAAGCGAGAGGATTCTCTAACTCTCTCTCTTCAATATCAGCCTGCAGTTCTTGAGTGCTGGCAGCTTCAACTGATTTTCCCGTTCCATAGTAGATATCCTCGTTATATATCCTATCTTTTCTTCTATATGTGCCATGAAGCTACAATTATGTTATAATATATTCCTTTAGCATTAACTAAAAAAATTAAAATATGAACCTTGTCCCAGAAGGATATGTTGAAGGCAAAGTTCACGTGGAAATACTGATGATGATTATCGTGAAAAATGGCATCTGGCTGCCACGGTTGCCACCAAAACGATTTGAAATTGACTCCCGAGTGGTCGATGATTCCATGGTAGTAAGCATAGAATGCAGATGCATAGAAGGGTACTATAATAATTTAAAATTAAAGCACACACTTAACATCTACTAAAAGTGCTTACACCAGTGGCAAGGAATATAAAAGAGAGGAGATGTCAAGCAAAGCTGTATATGTATGGACTCCACGGGGTGAATGGCAGTCACTGAAAAGGCAGTAGGTTGCTTGTATCTATGATGTAATTTGTGAAACTTCTTGTAAAGGAAGGGTAGGTGATATATCCGGTGAAGCCAGTACGTCAGGTAATCCTTTAATAAAGTTTTACAAGGAAAATATTTAAACACAGTGAATAAGTATCTCACCTGATAAATGAAAATGAAAGGAAACTGCAAAATAAACCAGAGCCATCCGTATTCGTCAAATTTGTAGTAAACAGTGCTATAGCCTCCATTCGCAATGTAGCAAGACAGCAACGAACTCATTGTGGCGTTCAGGAATAGGGTTGTGGAGCCCCAAAAGATCTCGTTTTTCTCCAGCTCTGGTGACAGCCACTTTTGGGGTTGACACTTCCATTCCTCTGGTTTGTGGCGTTGTCTTACATAGTAGTACCACTATAAATAATCGTTTTAATAATAATATTTGTTCACTTAAAATATTAAACAAAAAAACAAAAAAATGTTGGAAAATACTAACGCAAAGAATATTCTTGACCGCCAAGGTACGCAAGTGTTGAAATTCTTGGGTAATCGGTCTGTAAAACTAGCGCCAAAAATTAAGTACAAAATTAAAAAGCAGGAATCAGGCTCTCACCCAGTCGGGAGTGATTTGTCGCATTCCCTGCTCTAGCTGCAACCTAGTGTTCACAGGCCAAACGAAAAATTAAATACAAAATATAATTGCGTCACATAAAAGTGACTGCAGATTATCAAAAAATACAAGTGCATTAACTCAACATCATATTGACACAGGGCATCGCATCAAATTCGACGAGGTCGTGGTACTGGACAGGAAATCGTCATATTACAAAAGAGTAGTCGTGGAAATGATAGCAGTGGATGACAATGCCACCTTAGTAACATATATTCAAACTTAATTAACAGATGCAAATCTAAAAACTAACCACAAGGCAAAATTTCGTCGATAGCCGGGCTTATTTATTGTCTGTTACTTGTGTCCATCGACGTCAGGAGCCGAGTCTGTAACAACACCTAATGGACGTGTATCGTACAATATTTTATTTCATACTGTTTTTATGATTTAGGAATTAAAAAGAAACTGAAAATATTACCACGTAAGAATTAGATTTATTGACATTTGGCGGTGTCTGTTTTATTGTCACTGTCAAAATTCATAATTCGAGAGCTATAGCATGATGGTTTAAAGTTACGCTATTTATGATACCAAAATAAACTTTTTAAAATATGTAGCCACTAGTTTTAATACTTTATTATAACAAATTATTTTTTATTAAAATTATTACTACATACGAGTAATGGATGTTTCTCAAATTCCTTCGAGAAGTCTTTTCTTAATGAGGAAAATGATGGAGACGTCAGCATTAAATCATCAACAATGTGCTTGTATTTCTTCAAATATATGTAGTACTATGAAATAAGTCGGTTCTGCTGGGCATTCGGGAGATTTTTGAATTTCACTGAATAACTTAGAAGCTCGTTCGAATGTCAGTAAATGATGGTTGATTCGATTTAAAGGTTTGATTTAATGAAAAGTAATATCAAACGTCGTAACTACTGAGTACAAATTTTGCCGTCGCCAACTGAGCAAATTGTGTGTGATTTGACAAAATCTTAATCAAATTTAAGTAACGTTATATTTTATATTAGACGGTAGCTCTCTAGCATCGGTTGCCTAGCAACCTTTACCGGACTTGTCCGGTAAACTTCCATTTACCGGACTGCAATCGATTTACGTAGGACGTATATACCGGACAGTATGAAATAAAATATGTTCTGACCCTCTTTGACTTTAAAACGTTAGACGGTAAATGATCGAATGCCATTGAGGCCTCTTCACTGTAAACTTATTGCATTTTTGTAATTTTATCATTCAACAGCCCTGATGAAGAAAAGAGACCGATTACCCAAGAATTTCAGCACTTGTGTAAGATACCAACATCAAAAATTCATTAATTATCTCAGTTTGCTTTTTTCAATCAATACATTTTTGTATAGTGGGCAACTGTTCCTTGTTTGAGATGTATCTACTCAGACTGTCACCAAGATGAGAGAAAGAAGAGATTACATTTTCATTTATTTCGTTTCTGAGAGTCGTAGCCAATATGTTAAAGAACTATTTCAAAAATATCTTAGTGCCATTTTTGCACTAATAAATTTGAGAAAAAGTTTAGCTAGTCACAATAAAAAAACATTTCGTCTACCTTTCCTTCAACATGTATCGGTATAAAAGCCCAAGAACTTTCCCACTTTTAGTACCTAACTAAAAATGGAGTTTTTAATCTACCGGATGACACAGGAATTACGATGTTTATTTGTTTCCATAAAAATTTCCATCAATTTTCTCGAAAACGGAAAGAGTTAGTCACACATGTTAACAAGTTAAAGACATGCAATTTTACAAATAATCTCTCTCTCTCTCTATCGAACAGAGCACGCTCTCTCCGAAGGTCACGACATCCTTTTCAATGAGGTGGATATCAATAGCAGCGTTTCTATCCGAGACTAACGAGAGAAGCCATTGATATATTTAAACACGACAACCATTTCGCATTTTCGCCAACAAGCGAGATCTTCGACATTCTTCAAGTGCGCCGAAACCCCACGCCACCACTACCCTCACCCCAGTTCCTCCACGGCAACGCGGCGGCGCGGCGGTGGAATAAATACCACGAAGCTCATCATAGTCGAATCAGTCAACGTCGGGAAGCACGAGAGATCACTTCCCCCTTGCCTCATTGCCTTTGATAATGTCTGCCGCAGCTGTAGACGAAACCTCGTTAGGAAGAAATTCTATTGGACCACGGCTTCAAAGCCCGGAAAACGCTTTAGATTGTATTACGCTTTTTACTTTTCTGGTCTGACCACTCCATCTAGTAAAATATAAAAAATGCTAAGGGGAAAGAGAAATTTACTTTTATTTTTTTTTTGTAAATTTTAAAATAGCATCTTGCTATCAAAATTGGGGCGTATTTATTACAATCTAATGTAAGCTCAGCAAAAGAACCATTTTCGTACATTTCATTTAGTAGTAGTAGTCAAAAATTCTTAATCTGTACCCATATGCACAACTTTGCTTTTATTTAAAACAATTCGTATCTCTTACTGTTTACGAGACCCCAATGATGAAAGGGGAATTTGATAAACCCTGTATAAGAAGCGACAAATCCATTAAAATAATTTGGAGACAAAACTCGGGCATATCTACTATTAACAAAATTTACCTCTTACTTTTTCAGTTTGTTTCCGTCTCTTACTTGTAGGCAGATTAAAATAAAAAAAAAATATCTACTTTATTCATAATTTCTACATAATTTAATCAGTTATTTTGGGCACTTTCTAAGGCAGGGTTTATCCAACTTCTTTATTCTTAATTGCTAATTCTTTATTCTTAATCGTTAATTTCTAATACGTATATTTAATTCTTATTTTATAATGTGGTTTACACAATTTCCTAATTCTTTAAAAATTAAGGATTTGCAACCGACACTATTGACAGTTAACATTCCGCTGGTTCTTGTATATTCATGATTTTCTTTTGTAAAAATATATTTTATGATACTAACACAATCAATTATTAATTGGGATTTAAAATAATGAAACAAAAACACAAGTTTGAGGTAATGTCATTACCTAAGCCATTTATTGGGCATGCGCAATGAAACATTTTTCTTAATTCTTAATGCTTAATTGCTAAAAGTTAAAATATCTGAACTTTTAAGGTTAAGCATTAGGAACAAAACTAAGAATTAAGAATTAGGAACTTGTATAAACACTGCGATTAAATAACATGGTTTTAACTCCTTAAGAATTAGCAAATAAAAAATAGAAATAAGGAATTAAGAATAAAGAAGTTGGGTAAACCCTGCCTAAAATTGCCTGAGCATTATAAATAATGCCGAATATCTTAACCCTTCGGCAGTCGCGTCGGCTCTTTATGCGGCATCTTTACATTTATGAGAATATTTTCAGAGTTTACTTTTCGCCCGTGTCACTTAGGGTATTCCCCGGCCGTTATATTTAGAATCGGCTAACCTCGATAATCATCGACTCTCGATGTTGATTAGTTCATAAAGCGACAAAGAACTGCACAATATAGGCAAACCCACCCCGAAGAAAAAAAATTCCTTTTGAACTAGGACTACACTTAATGGAGGATCATATGAAAGAACGAGCTAAAATCAAAAATCTTCCAGAACATCTAAGTATCTTCTTACCCCTGTATCGACTTCCAGAAGCGCAATTCCGATCCGCACTAGTGCGGAAAAGTACAACTTTCCGCACTCAAATGCGTGCGGAAAAGTAAACTTTCGCGCACGCGAGTAGAAAATAGTTATGTTTATGTTCTGTTATGTTCCTTTTTAATTAATATTGCAATATTTTGTATAATAAAAATGGTGCTGTGATTGAGTAAAATTTCATTTATTGGTAGTATCATCAGAGTCTTGAGTTTTGAATTCCGGCACTCAGTACCGCAGCGCGACCGTTGGTGTAAGTTAAACACACGCGACTGCCGACGCCGGAGGGTTAAATTGACCATAACAACAGTACTACCACTTTTTCTGTGACGATGGAAAGCTGTGACATTTTCTGGCCTATTTTATATTAAAACACTAAAGGGTAGGGGAAGATGGGGGAATTCCACGCATCTAAGGGAAAATGGCCACCAAAACCTTTATATGTATAGAAGAACTTTCATAGTTTAACTACGGAGTCTTACACTTATTGGGGACCTTAGAGCTATAAGAAAATGGTTAAATGACGAAACAATTTAAACAAAAACAAATGATTCGCGAAAAATGTAATTGCGCGGTATTCCCTCATGTACTGGGTAATAGCGCGCATGTGATGGGGTAATTCTGCGCAGAAATAATATAAGACTGGAAGGTCAAAAATATATTGTTGCGTAAGAAAAAACGTAAAAAAGAGATATTAGTTATAGGAACTGAACAAATCCATTAAATAATGAATTTCATTTTCTGTGGTTCTTTCTTTCAACCGTGACACACGTATCACACTTATAGTTCACTGCAGAATCCCAACCACTACACTATGAATGTGCCCAGTTGGAACAAATTACGCAACGGTACCAAATCTCTTTGTCTCGTCCGAATTCACCGCATACCAAGCACTCATCATTACCTGTAGTTGGATCCATATCATCTAATTCATCATCATCACATAACTGACTCTCATCACAACTTTCAGAATCAGAATCATCGAAATGTAAACGTCTCAGTCCAGGTTTCTTCTTCAGATGCCGTTTCTTAACTTTAGCACTCAGTTCTTCTACTTTTTCTGATTTCCTTTTCCCGCCTTCAGATTTTTTTAACTCTTCCTTTTTTTTTCTTAAGATTTTTCTTTTCTTGTTTTAGTTCTAAGTAAGTTTTTAATGGAGTGGAAGTGAAAACCTCTGAGTGTTGTTTTTCGCGCTGCTTAACACCTTTTCTTAATATTGACCCAGGAAGCGGTGCTAGTTTTTCAATAGAAACTTTTGGTGAAAAGTGAATGGCACTTGACTGGCATTTACTATTTTTAAGCGGCGGCGTCCCGTGCCTGGTTTCACCACACCGCGATGGTCCGGGATGTGGTTCTCTAGGTGGAATTTCTGGATAGTTTCATCACATCTCGACGTTCCCGTTTGTGGCGTAGTATTCTGCCCGATTTCATTTGAAAGCTCTACAGTTTTTTCTCTATTATTAACCTCGTCGTCAGTTTCGTTTAAGTTTATTTGGATTTGTATAGTATTATGTGAAACTGCTGTGTGATCTGTTGGAGTAAAATCGTCCTCAGATAATTTATTAGGATCTATGGGCCATATTCCAGCGGCGCGGAATCCGGATATTCCTTTCTCCATCGTTGCAACCCTTAGGTACGCTCTGTTAAAAATGGAAGCCAGTTCATAGTGGGTTATCTTTTCATTAGGATGATTTCTGAGATACAAGTCGCACTCACGATTTAAAGCATTTTTTAAGGGTCCAAAGAAAGTTAAGTCAAGAGGTTGGAGTCTATGTGAAGTGTGAGGTGGAAGGGACACCACAACAATTCCGTTGGATCTACAATATGTATGTATATCTAAAGAAATGTGACTTCCATGGTTATCTAATATGAGAAGCCTTGCATCGTCTACCGTTGCTTTTACATTCTGTCGAAAATGTTTTATCCAGTCCAAAAATAATTCTTCATTTATCCAACCGTTCTTTGAACATCTGTAGATCGCTCCAACTGGCCCATCTCTCATTAATTGTGGGTTCATTCGAGCTCTCGGAAATATGAACATAGGAGAGACGAATAGTCCTGAAGCACTTACAGCGCATACCACTGTAACATTTTTTCCTCTTTCCCAAGATATTACGGATCCCACTTGCTTTTGGCCTTTGGGAGCCAAAATTTTTGCCGGTTTTTGAACAGTAGAGATGCCCGTTTCATCAACGTTATAAATGCGATTCTCAGAAAACCTGAATTTTTCCATAACTGTAAGCAGATTGTTAAAAAATCGCTCAACTTCAGATTTATTGAAAGCTGAAATACGATTTTGGCTGGTACCTTCGGGTCTTCGTAGACTAATTTCGGGATGACGCTTTAAAAATAGTTCTAGCCAATCTTGACCAGCCATTTTTTTTTCCTGGTCAAAACGGTGTTTTATTTTATTGGCTACAGCAAACTGATATGCTAAACAACGCAGTTCTGTGGGTGTGATTCCAAAAAACATATTCGCCAATTTAATAACATGGTTCGCTATTGCTGCTTCTTCCTCTTCATTAAACACTGGTTTCCTTCCTAATTTTCCTCTCGTGTTGATGTTGAGTTTAAGTCTGGGACGTATGGTGGATTCTGGGATATCAAAGGATCGACCCACTTCGCGTATCTTTCTCCCGGACTGTATGGCGTTGATAGCAGCTTTTAGATCAGTTTCTGTCCATTGTGCCTTTTTGGTAGTCCGAACATAAGTACGGGGCATTTTGAATTCTGTGAATATACATAAACACGAATATGAGCAAACTGTTCATATGTGAGAGCCCACGGGGTAATATCGCGCAGCGCGGTATTACCCCGCTACAGCTGCGTGTAATTCCCCCGATGTGAGTTCTATCACCTAATCTATTTTCGGCAGTTAGTGACGAACTACAATTAATTGTTCTTGGGCTTGAAATTAGGCATATATATAGAGCTAACTAGACATACATTAGTTTTACTGAAAATAAATAACAAAAAGGCACTTACCAATTTCCAAAGCTTACTCTAAAATTACATCAGCACGTGAAAAAACATAGATTCGGCTTTTATGTCTGAACGTATACTGCGAACGCCATTAAATTACGAGCCCTCATTTGGAAAGCTTTTCCGAGATGGCGTTAGGTGTTTGAACTTTAAGATAAATAAATCGTGGTGCAGAAACAACGGTGCGCAGCATTACCCCGTGCGCGAAATTCCTCCGTCCTCCCTTATAGTAAGAAAGTAGAAGTTCTCATTTACAAAAGTCATCAAGTAGCCTGCAAAATGTCAAAAGGAAGGATGAAGCAACGAAAGTACATTTAATTTGTATATCATCCTTTTTTGGCAAAAGTCATATCATTCGAAATGACGTTTTCTAATGAACAACCCGTAGATTATTCAGGATATAGGAGTAGATATCTATGATTTCTCCGCATTTTTAGGGGGAGCAGGACTTCAACATACATTTTATGGCAATTTTTTCTTTAATCATGGTGGCATTTCTATAGTGTCATAAGCGGCTTTTTTGGTTGACATAAATTCAGGGAATAATTTTCCTTAAGATATGAAAGATTCAAGAAAATGGTTAACACGTGCAGTGAAGATGGTCCAGATGGTCTCCGAAAGGATCCGAAAGGTGTTTTTTGTGCTATCATTTGAAATTGCTTGGGCACTTTTTTAAAGGAAGAATTTACTGATAAAAGAGGGACAACTGACAGAATTGAATACAACCCACCTCTTAGTAGATATACTACTTAGTAGAGTACTATAAGACTACTCAAGGGGGTAGTAAACCACGTGCTTCTTCCACATTGATTATTGAAAACATACAAAATGTGGATCTGTCCTGTTGGTTCATCTTAACAGTGACTCATCTTAGAAATATTCAAAATGATACAAATATGTCCCTTTAGCAAGAAAATCTGTTGCTATGTGGACGTCAAAATCAAGCAAACAAAGTCGGAACTAACAACGAAGAGAATCAGCAACCATTCTTTAGGAGCAACAGCTTTGTCCAAGTGGCACAAAGAGGGTGTAGAAGCAATTAAAATTACTGGGCATACCAATGCAAAAATCAACTATACCATAACTTCAAATGGATGCAGACCATCATGCCAGAAAAATAAGCAAAATGATAATACGATCAATGGGCTGCTGGCACCAACAGTCTAACTCGAGGTGTCACCGGAACCTTCCACCTCAAATAAGACGAATAATATGCAGCTTTTGGAATCTTAGGTTCATCTCAGGTCTGATGCCAAATAGTAGGAATAATGTGCAGTTATTCCACAATATCGACAAAAACAAACAATTATATTGACAGTGTTTTTCATTACAATTCTTGTAAATCTAATTCTATAATAATATTGAATATTGAATGTTTTGCTTTAAATACTTAATAAATGTTGGGTGATAGTGATAGGGTTTTTATTAGATACTTTAAATCGTAGAGGTCTTACGTCAAATTATTGCGAACAAATTATCAGGGTTATTATTTTTATTAGTTCTTATTTCCAATCCAATCGATTATCGAACTTATATCCATCTCTTAGCTAAAACCCAAGGAGTTCTAGTTGACCTACCTCCAAGGTTAGCTCAGGTCAACTTCTAACCTATTAAAAACCAAAAATAAACGACAATCAATATCTGGTCCGGCATTGTTTGTATGACATGCGCTGACGACAACATTATTCCCTCCAAAAAAACGGGGCGATTTTTAGGGAAATATCGGTGTTGATTGCCTCTCTTCATATCTCCTAGGTCATTGGCACAAACCAAACCAGATATGAACAGATGAACACATGCCGATATGTTCCTTCAATTGGTTCTGTTTTTTGACCAGAAGCCGCCAGGAACCTATAATATACTTTCATCAATAGAGCACATCAATTGGCAAATCGCGATTTCAAATTATTTGACGTGAGACGTTAGGTGACGTCATTTCTCCAGAAGTGGCATCGTGTTTTTTTGTGACTCACTGCGATAAAGTGAAGTACTTGAAATAATTCCGTACTTGAAATGATATATTTCAAGATCCTTTCAGTATTTTAAATGATTTGCGGAATTATTCAAGTATATACTGTTCCAGTATTTTCTGCTTCTCATTAGCCTTGGAAATTTGACATATTGCATCGTATATAACAAAACGAACACTGACATTGATTTACAACCAATTTGGGGTTATGAGTATTGTTTACTGTTATGCCTACACAGTTGTCAGACCGTTTTAAATTTACCAAATATTACAGACACTAACTCAAAATATGTTCTCAATTTACAACCATATATCTAAAGTCTTAAATTTATGCGTATGGCTAGACAGACCTCAGGAGCTATAAGTTTATCAAGCATTATATCTTCAAACTCTAATGTGTTTAACCTTTGCTCTTAAAGGAAAAGTAAACTCGCACACCAAACTTAAATAATTTTATATTTTAATCGAAGGTAACATCTACTCCCTGATATTATAGGTACTAAAGGACCGGAGATATTTCGAGTGGAAGATAATAAAACTTCTACTCAAAATTAGCGTAACAAACAGAAATAAATATTCGTCAAAACCTGATCATGAGAAGTATTACAAAACGATGTATCGGAACTCCAAAATTACATCCTGTAGATGGTAATCGATTCTGATTTTGATTTGTAAATGATAAATTCCAAAATTTATGAATTTTAAAAGTTTAGGAAAAGCAAAATTCAAAAATGTAATAAATCCGAATTAGCTGTAATTTGGCATAGTAAGAAGTTACAAGTTTCACAGAGAAAAAGCTTGAAATTTTAATTGTGACACACACGAACAAAAATTCCTCACAAACTGGGCGTGAATAGTTTTACGAAACAATGTATTAGAACCCAAAATTACATAAAATTTTAACTTTTGATATTTTACAAATGATAATTTCGAAAACTGAGGGGTTTCTAATTTTATGAAAAATAAAATTCTAAAATGTAATAAATCCGAATTAGTGGTAATTTGGCATAGTAAGAAGTTGCGAGCTTCATAGAGCATGAATTTGAAATTTGAATTGTGACACACAGAAACAAAAATTCCTCACAAACTAGGCCTGAGAAGTTTTACGAAACTATGTATTGAAACCCAAAATTACATCTTGTATATCGTAATCGATTCTGATAATTTAAAGTTTAAAAATTTTAAGTTTAAAAACTAGGCGTGAGAAGTTTTAGGAAACTATGTATTAGAACCCACAATTACATCCTCTAGATCGTAATGGATTCTGATTGCTTAAGTTTAAAAATTTTAACTTTTGATATTTTACAAATAATAATTTCGCAAACTCAGAGGTTTCAAAAGTTTAGGACAAGCAAAATTCAAAATTGTAAGAAATCTGAATTAGTTGTAATTTTGGCATAGTAAGAAGTTACAAGTTTCATAAAGGAAACACTTGAAATTTGAATTGTAACTGACAAAAATAAAAATTTTTCGCAAACTGGGCATGAGAAGTTTTACGAAACTATGTACTGAAACCCAAAATTACATCCTGTAGACCGTAATCGATTCTGATTGTTTAAAGTTTAAAAATTTTAACATTTTATATTTTATAAATGATAATCGAAAATCGAAAACCAGGAATTTTAATAGTTTAGGAAAAGCAAAATTCAAAAATGTAATAAATCAGGAGTAGTTGTAATTTGGCATAATAAGAAGTTATAAGTTTCATAAAGGAAGAACTTGAAACTTGAATTGTGACACACAGAAACAAAAATTCCTCACAAACTGGGTGTGAGAAGTTCTACTTTTTTTTTTACTTCCGAAACTATGTATTGGGACCCAAAGTTACATCAAGTAGAACGTAATCGATTCGATTATTTATTTAATGTTTAAAAATTTTAACTTTTAATAGTTTTACAAATGTGAAGTTTGAGAACATTTCAGAAAAGTTTTAAGTTCTACAAAGAAAAATGTTTTTATTTGAACTGCGCAGTAAAAAGATCCTGAACTCCTTACAGCCTGTCAATTCCAAACGAGTTAAAAGTGACGAATTTGACGTATTGGAAGTCGGCAATTTCTGGCTGTAAATGAATACATTTTAAAAGATTAAAAAAACATTGATTAACATTGTTTAGAGTTTGAGAATTTGAACTTTTGGTAGTTTTGCTAAAGAAAAATTCAGAAAGCAGCACTGAGAAAGCAGTCTGTGAATTTTAGAAAAGTCATACCTATTATTTATATAATAAATATAAATATAAATATAAAAAAAAAAGATAAATTGAAAAAATAACAATTCGTTTGAAATTTAACATTTTGGAAATTATTAATAGAATAATGCAAATAATTACAACCTGCAATTGTGTTAATTCTAAAAATTAATAAATGGTTGGTTCGCGAAAATGGAACTCGAAATTTAATGATATTAATTTTGGTCTCGAATTAAATTTCAAGAAACGTTTCAAAGAATGTTATTTTGCCTCTAGACTAACTGTTTCTTCTAAAGCTTATTATACTTTGTGATCTCAAGCATTTAACAGATACGTTTCTATTTCATTCATTCAAGTGTTTCGTGACCCATTTAACAGATAGTTTAGTTTAAATGAATTCAGAACTATTATAGGAGTTTTTTAGTATTTCTTGAGTCTAAAGTGGTGAATTTTAAATCTTCTTAGTGTTACATTTTTTCTAGAAACTCCTTAATCTTTCTTCTGAGTTTCGCATTGCTCTGAGTTTAACCATTTTGTTATAAAATATTATATGATGATAAATTCTGAATGATCTGAGATATTGGAATTTTCTTGAAGCCAAATTTGTGAAATACCTACATTTCAAACATTCTTTTGAGTATGTTTCTCTTACTCTAGATTGAGGGAGGTCTTTTTTTTTAACATAATAACTTTTTTGAGCTTAAACCTTTAACATAAAATACTGTTTAAATAATTTATGTTACACATAATATACAGGTGATTCAAAAGTACTTTGACAAACTTCAGGAGGTGATTGCTGGCATTATTTTAAGAAGAAAAGTTCTAATAAACGAGGCCCTTGAATGAGGATTTTGAAATAAGAATTGAGGGTTTTGAAATAACACGTTCCATCTTGTTGAAGTAACGATTCTAAGACGTGCAATAAAACAATTTTTATTTTTTTACTTGAAAATTACGCGTCTAACGAAGAAAACTTAAGAGAGCTTTTTTGTTTAGAATTGAACAAAGAACAAAAGGGTAGAATTTATTTTTTGATGGACCAGTGGCGTACCAGTAACGTGGAACAAAAAAAAAATGTGTTTAACAGAAACATGGCTACTCGCTGGCTACTGACATCTGTAAAATTTTATTAAAACCTTTCAAGCGGTTTAGGAGATATTATTTATATATATTTTAATTTTTTTATAAAATTTTAACACCCTGTATCTTTGTAACGATGCTCTTAAGGCCCCTCATTTTTTAGAACTTTTCTTAAAATAATGCCAGCAATCACCTTCTGAAGTTTGTCAAAGTTGAATCACCCTGTATAATGGATTTTATTGGTATCTTTTGCGCTAAATATTGTTCATTATTTAAAATTCACAAAAAAATATAAATTTGTCTTTTGATCTTCATGACGAATAGAAAATACTTAAATTTTAATGAATTCTTCAAGAGATATTTCTAAATATATCACTTTTCCTCTAGATTATCTAATTCTTTCTTCTGAGTCTTAACTTGAGGCACAAATGGAGGTAAACATATTGTTTACAAGGAGTAAAATAATAATACTTGAACTAGTTTCAAATTGCATAATGTTGTATTTTCAATAAATATAATTTCACAGTTGTTTGCAGTGACTAAATAAGTACATGCATATTTTAATATTTCATGCAAAACTTTGCGCCAGTTGTGACTAAAATGAAAAATAATTCTACAAACTACTCAAGACTTAAACCATAAAAGAGGATATGTCTCAATCTTCGCCCATTCGTGCATTAGTAGTTTTTAGAGTTTTGAAAAGTATGAATTTCCAATTTCTCCTTATCTAAAGCGCATTACTAATGTTTTACATGAAGCCAATGGTTTTACTTACTCGCAGAAATTAACTTCGAAAGGAAGCCAGTATACCGCTAACCCAAATCTGGTTTTTGGGTTGTGGGGTCGTTTTGTCGTTCTGGCTGTGATTCTAATCGGCACACTGTTTCAAATATTGAGTGAATATACTATGTGGTCGTTTTCTTGGTAATTTTAAGCTGAAATATGTAACAAACCCGCACGGTGACAACGCAAAACTTTCAAAATGACATGAATTTAAAGTTGATTTTAAACATCAACAGTATTTGACGGAGGGCTTAAGCATCTACATAATTAGTCACAATCGAAACACCTATAGCTAGAGCTTAGGTGTTTTCACTCAGAGTTTTCAAAACATAAGATACTTCTTTGGTTTATAAAACCAACTTTATCAATTTGTTTTAACGACGTCAAAGAAGACAAAAGCTAACGATAGTATACTACAGGGAAAATTTCATGACCACCTGAGATGCAGAAAATAATGGAATACGGTATACTTAGAAACCTCTTACGAATCGGTTACAATGTTTTAAAATTCCAAAACACTTGAAATTTTTCTTCTTAAGTGATAATGATAAAAAAGCTTAAAGTTTGAATCTCAATCGAATTTTCGTGCAATTCGTTCAATTCGGTCATGTAATCGTGTGCGGTTCGAAACTAAAAGAACCACTTTCCGCACTTGTTAAGTAAATAACTATTATTACTACTGGGGTGTTTATTAAGTGGCATGAGGGTTTAATAAGGTTTTCACTCCGTAGAATTCATTAAGCTATCAACGGAATTGACAAGTATTGTTTTGGTTGTTGTTTTTTAATCAGATAACGTTCTTGTTTGTGCGCCTACTAAGTAAACATCCAGTTGAATAAGAGCTTTTTATTAATAATTATTTTGATTTAAATGTGACGTAACTTCTGATTTGCTGATTTTTAAACTCTGTTGTTTACATGATTTGATTCAGTCATGATACATAGAAATAGAAGAAATAGTTTTGTTTTCAAAGTACAATAAACGAATTGCTATGTAAGCATATTACTTTCTTGTGAATATTATTATCTTTTTAAACTTTGTTAAGCGATTTAATTATTTTTAATTAATTTTTTTTCAAAAGTAATTTGTATATTTTTAGGTTACTTGCTACATCAAATATAATTTATAGTTATTTTGGTAAAATCAGAAATAAAACATTTGTTCATCTCAAAGCAATCTAAAGTCAAGAACAACTTTAACTGACTTCCATCGCGAATACTGGCTAGAGCGGACCATATATACCCCATTCACTTATTTTTGTCATCTCGTTACTTTTGAAATTTTCATTTTTTATACGTGTCTCCTTTCATCGCGTGTTGAGAAGATACAATAAAAATGTCCAAGTCAGATTTTCAACGCCTACTTGATGACAATAATAAGTAAATGGTTTATAATAACAATTGTTTTCAATAATAGTTAATACTGTTACCAATCTCTCAAAAATTCGGAGAAAAAATTTGGAGAAAAAGTAATATGTTTTATTTGGAGCTAAAGTTACTTTTCCGGCTCGCTCGTGTTGCGTCGTCCGCCAAACTATACAGCCTCGCCAGATAAGTGACACTTTCGCTCCTTATGAAACCATTGACTATTTCCTTCTACTTTTTTTGGTATGACAAGTTAAAGTGACAACATTTTCAGGCACAAACCAGGATAAATCATTATTCACAGCTGACTGGTTTCGTTATTATATTACTGTTATACTAGGTTTAAGTAAGTTAATTTGGCAAAATTTAAGAGCTTAATGTATGAAACAAAAATGCGGATTCAAGCATCAAAATTTTTCCCATACATGCGCCTTTACGATCCAACATTTATTTACACTGAGTATAAAATAAATAGTGGATGACGATATACGCGTAGATATGGCAATGGCACTGAACTTGAGTATCAAAACGTGGATAACTCATGTTCGTTGTTTTCCCTATTTATTTATTACAGACTTAAACAGCACATTGTAAAATAATTATTTAATTAGTATGTATTTTGACCGGTCATGGAATCACAGCCAGATTTAGTATTATCGCAAAACTTGAGAGGAAATTAAATATTATGTTAAATCGATGTCTAATAATGATAAAAAAGGGTATAACGACCCATTTTTATTTTTAATTTTCTTTAGATAGTGTTTAATTTGCATCAATCGTAAGTGGAAAATACGTAGCAACTCAATATGTTTTAACAATCAATTACCATTCAATTGTACTATTAATTATATAATTGCGTACACACATTTGATCGAAATAACTTCACCTCATTTTACGCAAAACAGATTTGAGATTTGATCTTTATCAGGGTATTTAAAGAACTTCGACCTTCTTCAACTTTGAAGAGTTGTATGTTCAAAAACGTTTAAGATGGAACGAAACTGTTTGCACTTTCGTAGTTTAATACTTGATTCAACAATCTATGCAATATAATGTTTTTCAACATACTTCAAGTTTTAAAAAAATGTCAAAAAATTTGGATTTTTTGAGAATTCTAAATTTATTAGCAATTGATAGAACATCAAAAACTAAGATACGAAAGTAGAAATTTCTATCTTGAATGGCGTTGGACATGCAACTCCTCAAAGTTGAAAATGTAGAATTTTTCATGCTCATTAATAAGAAAATAAATGAAAGTAAATATTGGATATGCTTAACAGAAAATGTTTAGAACTACCGCACAACGGAAACATGTAAATACACTTTTCATTTCCTATAAAAATATGTAAATTACATCTGAACCGTTTTTTTTATATACTTATTAATCTACAGTTTTAAATTGTGGGGGAAGGCGTATTCCGCAATTTTTTTTTAGGATTTTGGTCCAAATTTAACAATCAGTATGATTTTAAACTTTGACGCACAAAAAATGGCAAGCAGTTGCCTTTTAGAGCATTTAGAGTTTCGAAAAGCGAGGTATGAATAATTTTTTTTTATTAGTTTAGATAAGCATAATATTTGATATTAACAACCGAAGACAAGTAATGGCAGTATTGCACATAGTCGTTTTTTATCGTAAATATTATGTACATCAACTAAACACGCTCAGTTGCTGTGATCAGCTGATGTTGAAAATCATTTTATGGTGTTTGGTTAATGATTTACGATTGATGACCTTTACTGATTAAACGAATTCTTTCAAAATAAGGACCTATATTTGATTCACTTATTATTCATATCTCGTTAACCCTCGAAATCTAGCTTTGACTTTTTTGTATTTTTCATTTTGTGTAAAAAAGAGTTGCGGATTCCAAATATTTTATTAATGAACAAATTACGAGGGGATGACATTGCTTCGTAATTTGCAACTACAAAAAATGTGTATCAACAAAAACAAGCAAGTTATGTAGTATTTAAATTAACTTCTCTTGAGTAGTTTAAGATAAAAAGCATATCAAATCAGAGCTTGCGGTGACATTTCTAATATCACCCCCCCCCCCCTTCTCCCCGCCTCACGCTAATGAGACCAATAATCGACGACATTAAAATTTCGCTTATCTACTTACATGAATGAATCCTCCTACAACGAAATATACTGCATAGGATATGACACAGGATGGCCACCAATAGCTCCACAAGTTTGTCAACTTAAAGTACTCCAACGAGATATCACTCCACTTAATAGAACTGTTGGACGCAGGAGAGTTTATCTGAAAAAATCCTAACTGCCGGGTTAAATGAACCCATACTGCGATCCAGTCACCTGAAAAAAGTTTTTTTTTTCCTTTTTTTTCCAACATTAGAATATTAATGATGTTCTGTCCATATGTTGAAATTTTATCATCTATTATATTCAATTTTTTTTTTTAGAAAATACATAGTAATCAGAATGGATCACATTAAAAACAGATAAGAGACATTAAATGACGTCGGATAAGAAAAACAATTAATAAATTTGACTAATAGCTAGAGCCAGTCAAAAACATTTCTTTGCAACTCCAAGCTGCATGCTTGGTTTATGGTTACCGCTTATCTTCTTTTTTCTCTGAAAAGTTTCAAAATTTTACCAATATTATTTCTCACATATACAGATTTTTGTAATGATTTATATTCACTTTTCTAGCTTAGTTTTTTCACAAACTCTTGTAATTAAGGTACTTAACAAGGCGGAGAAACACTACTGCGAAAAAAAGTATTATTGGTAGTTGTTAAACCAATTTGTCATTTTCACCGCTATGAAAGCCAATCTTCAATTCGCGCCCATTATGAAGCATAAGATGGTCCACAACTGGACTTAAAATTTCCAATTACAAAACACACCTAGGCCCAATTCTGGAATGGAATTTAAAAGGAAACCGCTCCCGAAGTGGAAAGATATTGCGGTTTTTCTATGTTAAAGACATTAAATCTTTAAATCAACAAGAAGATCTAAGAAAAAAAATATGAAAGAGATTGTTGCCGCTCCTTTCAAAAGAATCACTATTGATGTTGGCTGTGCTCAAAGGCCTTCTGACAGTGCGTCTGAAGAATCTTGGCACACACTTTGAAGGAAATTGTCACACATATGTTTAGGAAATAGTTAATCTGGGGGTAATGCAGATCAGTAAAACCTAGAGAGATGACAAATCAGTTTCTCAGTTTTCCCAAAATTCAGTTAAATCAGGTTTAATTTAAGTTTCGGGTCTATCGGAAGATCATGAACAGACAGCAACGATGTAAAGTAAGAAGCATCTTCTAAAGATGATTGCGTCTGAAGAACCTTGGCATACCCTTTGAAGGAAATTGTTACACACAATTTTATGAAATAGTTAACCTGGAAGTAATGTAGAAGACAAATTAATTTCTCAAGTTTCACAAAAAGTAACAAGTCAGTGCGCACTAGTACTGAAAAAAAAACTGAAAAAAACTGTTGAAAAGTAATGATAAACAGTAGTAACCGGTAGTCAATTAAAACGTATGAGGGTGTCCCGGCACTTTGAATGTGGTTTTTGTGACGTATTTGGGGACCTCAAATTTTCACTATTTCTTCTAAAAATGTCTTTGAAAGATTTTGACTTTTTCTACATATTTTTTAATTTACCATCCAAATTACTAAGTTTTGTCTAATCTACCTTCTAACTCTTACTGCTTAAAAATTAGCAGTGACGACCATAGCAGAACCAACCAGACTTGGAGAAGGTTCCCATCGTAATAAGAAGTCACAAACTTCTACGCTTTTAAATAATAATTGAGACATACGTTTAATCAAAGTAAAATGAAAACTGCATATGAAGAACTAACATATGTGGAAGCCAACTCGTATATTATTAAGTACTGTTGAGGAATTCGTTCTCATAGGGTACAAGATTAGTACTAATATAATAATAGAATATTCCTTGTTTTTAGTTAAAAAAAAATAAAAACCGCATATTTCAAAAATCCTAATTGGCGGGTTACTAACCTGAACTAACGCAACATATCAATATCCAAGACGTCCTGAAATACATATCTGCTCAAAAGCGATTATTCTATCTAAATTAATTTTATAACAAAAAGTATAGTGTATAACAAAAAGAAATTGCAGAAAACGATAATCGCTATGTTACAAGTTGTCCACTTTTGGCTAAAAATCCTATATATCGGCAAAGAAATGTCGTTAAGTTACAAATAGTAAATATTTTATTTTTTTTTATTTCATCTGTCTTCAGTTTATTGTATATAAAAGAATTTTGACAACATAGTTTTTGTGGAGTCTTATTTGTTAAAATATGACTTGCTTACCGTTAATCGATATTCCTAAAAAGAAAATCGCAAAAGTCGCGATTACTTTGCCCAATCTTTCTGGAAGAGCATTCCAAACCTTCGATATCTGTGCATCGTATTTTTCAGTCCAAGTAACGGCCATTGGATCGAAATACGCGCCATTTTCTTTTCGGTTTTCGCCAAGCTCTTTCTTCATCTTAGAGCCACCGAATAATCACATCACCCTTCGCGCTGCTAAGTTCTAGAGGAATTAGTAATTTAAATCGACAAATTCTTTATGTGAGGTTTTAATCACGTTTCATTGATAACATGTTTGAACAACGAATGTCTTCGGAGAGTATATAAACACTGATTAAAGTTTGCCGATTGTTCCTGCTGAAATCATCACATTGTACCTATCTGCAATATAAGTAAATTGTTCTTACGATAACCAAGTTTAAGTTTAAAAACGCGCTATATTCGCTGTTTATTTAAAAATTATGTAATAGAAAAACAAATCCTCTAAAGTTTTGATTATACCTAATTATAAACTACCAAATCATAAGGGTCAAACACTTAAGATAAGTAAGCAAATGTATATAATAGACATATTACACTTATTACAAATTATTCTTTTTAGATAATGTCATGTTACATTTTAGTTGTAACTACGTGTAAGAAAATACGTTTTTAAACGTAAAGCTATCGCTTAGTATATTTGATTTTATTTTTGTCTTTCGAAAGACCTTCATGGTATTCAATTCTCTTATATTCTCTTAGTTCTATTATATTCTATCAGATCGCTAACATATAGATATTTTTCTACAAACGTCAAATAATGACGCATTTTACGCTTTCGTTAGACAAACGAAAACCTAACCATTTTTGAGGATCAGAATGTGAGTTTACTTTTCCGCGCGTTGCCCAGGACAGCAAGCGAAAAAGATTTTATCGCTTGCTGTCAACAGCAACTACCACCATTCAACCAATTATTAAAAACGTCATTGTCACTTTGATTTAAATATACAGATTGTGTCTTCAGATATGCTCAGTTGTGATTCACATTATTTGAAATTGATCGTTTGCAGAAAAAACGTTGTATGCAATACGAGCAAAAAGTAACTTTTTTGCTCTCGAGTGATTGCCGCTCTCCGCTTCGCGTCGAGCGGCAAACTTCACTCTCCGAGCAAAAAAGTTGTACTTTTCGCTCTTAATACATAAATTACTATTTCACGGTATTGAATGATTTTGAGTGAAATAATTTAGATAAGAGGGTTCTTAAAAAATGTTGAAAAAACGCACTTCAAAATTGCCTAAAATTCGACCAACAATGGAATAGCTCCACATTTGTTCAACCAATGAAACTTTCATTACTGAGAGGCGATAAAAGATTCACAAAAAAAGTGAAGACTCAGAAGTAACAACTGGATTCATTTCAACTTTGCGTGACTGAATTTGTTTCTAAAGTTAAATGCTCAAAGTTGAAAATGAATAAAGAGTCTATATTTTCTTATTGAGCAGGGATATCATTTTAAGGATCTCACCCAGTTTACTCTTTGGCCATTTTGATTTAAAAAAAGTTTATTTGCGGTTTCTACTACGACCACGGAAGCACGCGCCGCCAAATCTGATTTGAGAAGATATTTTTATACCTCAAATGTGACATTTTTTCCAGTTTTTACTACGGCCATGTTAGGAAGCCAAACTTGAATTGAGAAGATTTGCTTTATACAGCAATTGTGTCACCTGTGTCAGCTAAAGAAGGTAACTTCAAAAATTCTTCCGTTTTCCCAGGATCACCTATGAAAATGCCCCATAACGCATATTCTAAGAGCCTTCGAAACCTAGCAATAACTTTCGCCTGTGCATTAAGATCTATAACATGCTAGGTGTCAACCAATCAAGACACAACAAATTCCATAACATGCCAGGTCTAGAAGTAAACATGTGACTTCATCATTTTGATAATAAATATTTATGTTTGCTTTAGTCACTTTAAGGTACGCAATAGGGAGTTTATTATTTAGTGCAATTATGTGGTAGCATTTATATTTGCTTTAGTCACTTATTGCCTACCTTAACTCATCGTTGCATCTACTCAGCTACAACAGCTAATAATAACAGACGCCAAAACTCAGTGAAAATCCTAATCTAAATACAAAATCATTAAAAAAAATTAACGTGTCCAAACCATCGTTTAATCCGTTAGACGCACGCAAGACAAATTCAAGTAGGCTGGGTGTTGCAAGATGATTTTGTTTCCGCCATTTTGCGATCAACAGTCCTTAATGTCAAACTCAAATTGTTAAACTTTTCTTGTTGTCAGAACTCTTTGATTTTACTGATTGAAAGCTGCAGTTATAACAGATGATCATCTGTTATCATTATCCATCGATGGATAATTCTCTAAGTAGTACAGAAGAAGAAGCTGCGATTATATCAGCTCAATTTTTGCCTTAATTTTGATATCATTAGAAAGCTGATGTTCAAATTAGGCGATTTAAGTAAAAAAATTCTTGGATGGTCGAGATTTGTAAAAAAAAATTAAAAATTAAAGTATGGAAATACATTATTCACTAAATTTACTAAATTTCCTAATATTGGCAATTTTCTTTTATTCTGTTTCCAGATGCTACCACATAATTGCACTTAATAATAAACTCCGACGTTTGACATCGCTTTAATAGTATATTATCCAACAAGCATATAATGTAGGCCACCATTACCGGAGGTGACATTTAAGCCCACGAGCGTAGCGAGTGGAACAAAGCTCACGCGGTTTGTTTTGATTGTCAAAGTCGAAGTGACGTTAAAACCATTATGGCCATGCACTTCTGTCGCGGCTAGTGCTGCCATCTAATATTTTTAAATATAAATAATTGCCAACATGGCGTCGCTTACGTGCAATTCTTATAGAGTGTACCTATAATAAAAAAACAATTGACGCTGCGTGAATAGTGAATATTATTCACGCTCTCTCAGTTCAAAAGTTTCGACACACCTTCATTATGTGTTTACAACCAGACATATGATGATTATATTATTGTACAGCCGCGGACAATAGTATAATATTTAATGAACACATAATGATAGAAGAAAGAAATCTAGGCGCTAGAAGAAAGGCGAGTGTAGTAATTTATCGAGTGAGTAATAGCCATTATATGCGAGTCAAATATCATACTATTTCTAGGAGTTTTTTGCCTTTTTAGGAATGTATCCTCACACTTGTATTTTAAAAATGCCCGAAGCCTACAATAACTTTCAAACATTAACGTCATTGTTCAGTGCAAATGTGCATCTCAGCATCGAGTATTGAGCAGATAAGGAAGGTTTGAGAGTTTTCACATCAATTTTGTCGTACATTTTTAATTTTTTTTGCTTGTTTGTCAGTAAAAAGTGGCTCCTCCAAGAAATTTTTTCTTTTAATCTGTTTTACAGACCGTAAGCTACTATTAAGAAAAAGAAAAAACTTTGAAAATCGAGATGACATAAACTTTACAAGCACCCAAACAAACTTTTGGAAATACTTCACCAAGCATACTCCAGGCAGCCAAAGAGACCACGCTAAATTAATTGCCTTCCAAATCACGGCAGAGGTATGAAACATGTTACAGAAGATTTATGGATTGGAGGTTATAAAAGAATACCACCTCGTTCTCCGAAAACGTTTTGCTGGCCCTATGTAGGGACAAACTTTTGCAATTAGTGAGACTTAGAAGCCTTTGGACCCACTACAGTGTGCTTAAGTCCACGCTTAATGTGCATCACGAAATGAATTTGACAAAGTATGTGAAGCTGAAAGTATTATTAAAGCGGAAAACCGTCGGTTACATTCCATGAACTACATTTTAATTACGAAAGTTTGCTTTAATCTCTGGGATCTCAGGCGAGGGCGTTTCAGAAGCAAGAATTATCCCAGCTAAAATGCGAGAATATTAAGGATATAGGAGATATCTTATATAAGAGAGCATATCTTATCAAAATATGCGATACTAAAAACAAACAGCCGAGAACATTATTTGCAGTAAGTCAAGCATTTTATGACTTCATTAAAAAATATAAAGAACTGAGGCCTTTAGATATAAACAAGTTTCGGTTTTTCTTGAATTACAAAAACCAAAAATGCACAAAGCAATCAGTTGGCGCAAACAAATTCAGCAAAATCCAAAAAATAGTTGCCCAGTATTTGCACTTAGAGAAGCCAGAATTATAGACAGGCCATTGCTTTCGACGATCGTCAGCCACAATATTAGTTAACGCTGGTTCGGACATTCCTACCTTAAAAAGACACGGCGAATGAAAACCCACATCAGTAGCAGAAACATACATTGACGAGTCAGTCAAATAATAGTTATAATTTATAACAAATTTAGTAATGATTGACTTTATCATTTTACGAGAGGGAACGCACAGTATATTCTAGGTAAGAATTTCCTATGATTTACTCTCTCTCTGTTTTCTCATATTATTAACGTGCTATTCCTGTCGACTGCTCTATGGTGTTTCAATAAGTTAATATGTAGAAATTGTGGCAGGATTAGATTGGGTTCTGGTTCTGAAGTGAATAAACTTAGCGTATGTTATTCTTTCTTTTCAGCCTCCAAACCCATGCGACTCTAATTGCTAGCTAAAACTGTAAAAATTCATAATTATCTCGAAAATTGCACCTACGTCTTGTCTAGCTACCAATTTAAGTCAGAGGAATCAGTTTCATCGTTTATCTAGATTATTAGAAGCTGAATTTCTTGCCGGTTGGACACTATTTCTTCTCACGCCAAACATTAACGATTTTCTCAGTATAATTAATACACTTGATCCTTCCCAGTTAGGTCTTCCTTCCGAGTAGCCAAACAGAAGATAATACTTTACGATAGATATTCAAATTAGTAGGATTTATATAGAAACAAACGAACTCGAAAACCGCAAAAAATTAGACAATGTCCAATTTTTAAAAAGTGATTGCTTGTGGCCCGTTTGTCACTGACATTAAGCTAATTTCACAGGTAAACAGATTACTTTAAGACGATTGTTTGGATTTTGTCAAAATTCAATTTTATTGAAAGATTTTGAATTCGCGCCTCGTTATGGACATGGATATGGACTCGGCCTAAAGAAACAGGGTGGCAAACAAGAGGTCAGGTGTGCCTGAATTGTTGTCAGGCAATTGAATGGCCATCATGGCACCGTGGGCATGATCGTGGTTATGAACGGAAACATATCAGGGTCGCCTATTGTATAGCGTCGCTTGTTTCGGATATACAGGATGTCAGAATCATTGAAGGTCTAGAAACATCTTAAGTATCTCACCCAATTTCCTCTCACGTATCTAATTTAAAATTCTTATTTTCGGTTGTGCTTAGTACCTTGTGTATTTAAGTACTTTTAAGTAATTAGCAAGGTATATAATTTTTTTGTACATATTACTGGTCTGCTCTCCAAGAGCACTCCACGACCTACATCAATAATAATTATTAACCTGAATAATAATTATTCAGATATTTTCTTAGCAACTCACACTTACGTCGAAGACCTGGAAAAGAACTCAGTTCATGCCTTTTGTGCAATCTGATCTGTGAATACGCCGGTGATACCGGAGACCACATAACCATACATACTGTATATTTTGAATATATTGATTTAAGAAAAATGTAACTATTTACAAGCTCACCATAATTTCGACTTTGACAAAAGTTGTCATTATTATAATACTAGCTACATACAATAAGGTTTTTTAAAGAGCACAAAAATCAACAAATCATTAAAATGAATACTGACCATATATTTAACTTTGATGATGTAACCATCTTTGACATCCAATCTAATTATAGAAAAAGGCCCATTAGCGAAATGATCCCGATAAAAATAGAAAAAGAAAGTGTTAATAAATGGAAAGACATCGAGAATTTAATCTCCGCTTCAACAACAAAACCTAAATTCTTTTACTTCTATCTGCAGGCATATTTAATTGACATTCCCACCTTCTCTTTGTGTTTTTCTCAAGACATTTTGGACGAACATACATTTTCATACGTTAATTAAGCGATTTTAATATTCTTCGTCTAGTTGGTTCGATAACTCCGATTAGCCGTTAGAAGTCTCTTCTGTTTTCTGTAATCATCTGCCGTAAGTGTTTCGCCGACCTATGGTACCCAATTGTATCTAAATTGTGATTAACTAGTTATATGCTTTTAAGGTGTCCTCGTTTAATCACTACATAGTTCTATTTTAAATTAAAAAAATTCTATAACATCTTTTAGTGTTCTGAAGATTTAATTACTTTTAATCGAAGCCTGCCCCTTATGTAGAATGCTTTAATAATAAGTACAGAAGGTTACCCTATACCCATACCAGTCAACACGTGTGCCTTAGTAGGATGCGACCCCCAAGGTATCCCAAAAACTAAAAACAAATATAAACTCCATACACTTACTAAAAATTGTTGGCTTTACTACATTAATGGCAGCTATCCCTTAATTTGGGCAAACTTAAGTAAGAAAATGAGCTTAGGTAACCCTGACCTGTCAGTATCTCTCCAGAGCATCTAGGAGCGACCCCTAACAAGTACCCAAAAAAAAAAAGAAAACTCGAGATAATTAATTATAAAATTATAGAAAATGGTTGGTTTTGCTATGTTGGGAGTAGCAACCCCATAAGTACAGGACATTTCTAGCAAATACAGAGGATTACCCGAGACCCATCAACTTTTTTTAGAGCATAGCTGTTGAAAACCACTCCATTGTAAGTATCCCAAAAAAAGTATAGAATTATCGGTAGACTTAATCTATTTAGGAGAGGTTTGATTAGAGCATCATCCTGGTATGAAAATGAGCTTATTACGAAAACACCCGTCAGCAACCCTCGGGATAAAAGTCCATTCCTTACAATAAATACTCAAATAAAAAAGAAATAGAATGTCGAGATATAGAAAACTTTTTGCTTTACTCTCATTGAAGGCATGAGATCCATCTAAAAGAAACAATACGAGAAACCATCTCACAATTTGTTTTTATAAAAAATTTGTTAAACGTTATACTTTATTTTTATTAGATTTTCCAAAACATTTTAACATTGTCTACCCTTCGTGTCAAAAGCATCACTTGTACCGGTATATCTCTTAAGTCAAATACCCGGCAAATCAAATACATCACAAACAATATTTATCAAATATTCTGAGAAGGTTGTGCCCTTTGGAACGGTCATACAAATATATATACAGGGTGTCTTTTTTAAGTGCGTGCAGTATTGCCATCTCCGAAACGGCTGTAGTTACAAAGTCGATTAAATTAGCAAAAAGTTGACTTTTGTAGAGCCTGTTTAGAAAACGTTCACAGGGTTGCCACATTTCGAGTAGTTTCTGAAATATTTAGAAAAATCTAAAAAATGCCAAAAATTTAAATCTCTTCTATTTCAAAAACTATTGGTGACACAAAAAAAGTTTAAATTACGAAGTTTTTCTACACTCTAAACTCTCTCATATGACATCTCGATTAGCTTCGTGTAACGCTTACCAACCTGGTTAGCGGTATAAAGTTATTTTTTTTAAATACGGACCTCGATATTTTTTTTTCATAATTTGAAAGTTCTTTTTATTCTTAATCTAGCGGCGTAATACACGATTAGGGTTTTAAACGTTTTGACCAGTTAAATCCATCATCAAGGTATTCTATCTAAATCCGATCCTGTTTATGGAGTAATGAGAGTTAATACTGTTTTTTTCTTCAGTAAATGCGTCAGAATAATTATCATCAATACTTTTTAGTGTCTCAAAGAAAATTATAACAAAAATTAAAAGAAAGGAATCTTATTATTGTGCTAATATGAACAAGATATTTATTTTAGAAATAAAGGGATGACTTATTGCTATTTATTTTGTAAACCACTATTGTCTTAAGAAATTAAATGTTCAAATTGTCATCCTTGGTTTCTAGGGCACAACCTTGTAGGTATAGTTGTTACTCCCTGTACTCCAAAAACAATTATTTCAATCAAAACTAAGAAAGCATTAAATTTCTAAATAAAGCGACTTTTCAGCCAAAAAAGGAACTAAATAAATCCGTTCAGTAGGTTTGCCAAAAATAATAATTAAACATTTGGTAATTTTTATGTGATGCGTTAATTTAGTTGACGAGTTTATTAAATTTCTTAAATTAATTGTGATAAAAAAATGCCAGTTAATAGGCCTCCTAGGTCCCCTGATATAACTCCTATGCATTTTTCTATTTGGGGTTTTATAAAGAGAGATATGTACAAAAGTGCGCCACAAGATGTGGTGGATTTGAAAAGGAAAATTCAAATGGCTTGTAATAAAATTACGCCACAAATGTTAGAAAACGTCCAGGCCAATATTAAGAAGAGGGCAAGGTTATGCCTATGAAACCAAGGAAGACAATTTGAGCATTTAATTTCTTAAACCAATGGTTGTTTACAAAATAGGTCAAAATATTAAGTCATTGCTTCATTCCTAACGTAAGTATAGTATGTTCATATTAGCACAATAATAAGATTCCTTTCTTTTAATTTTAGTAATAATTTTCTTTAAGGTAAGTACTAAAAACATTGCAAGTATTGATGGTATTTATTCTGACGCATTTACTGAAGAAGAAAACAGTATTAACTTTCATTACTGCATAAATAGGATCGGATTTAGATAGAATACCTTGATGATGGATTTAATTGGTCGAAACGTTTAAAACCCTAATCGTGTAATACGCCCTTATTTAAGAATAACAAGAACTTTCAAATAATGAAAAAAAATACCAGGTCCGTATTTAAAAAAATTTACTTTATACTGGTAACTAGGTTGGTAACCGTTACACGAAGCTGATCGAGATGTCATATGAGAGAGATTAGAGTGTAGTGACTTGGTAATTTAAACTTTTTTTGTGTCACCAATAGTTTTTGAAATAGGCGAGATTTAAATTTTTGGCATTTTTTAGATTTTTCTAAATTTTTGAGAAACCACTCGAAATGGGGCAACCCTGTGAACGTTTTCTAAACAGGCTCTACAAAAGCCAACTTTTTTCTAATTTAACCGACTTTGTAACTACAGCAGTTTCGTAGATAGCAATACTGCACGCACTTAAAAAAGACACCCTGTATAAACTGCTCAACTTAAAGTTCGGCACAAACAATTTTTCGTGTCATTTTCAATCAGCTGTAACTTTTTAAGAAATAAATTGTCTTAAATACTATTTGCACGGTTTGAAACCTCATTTTCTCTAGATTAAGGGAGCGGATAATTTTCAAATAAAACTGACAATGTCTTTATTATATAGGGTGTGAAACAAAGTGATGCAAAAATTTCAAAATTTTGATGTTCTGCTATTTCGCAACAAGCTATTTTTTCCTTATCGTTTTAAGGTCCGGAGTAAGCTAACATCCATATCTCGGGACACTTTCGCCAGATTTTTTATTAAAGCACTCTGAATTTTTTTACAGAAAATGTATGAAATTTTTGTTGCTGATATTTTTAAATCGTCGTATTTTGGAAAAGCTGTAAAGAATCTTTCTGTGTTTCCCTTATTTGTTGACATAATGTCTGCGGATTGTTACTCATTAAACAAATTAAAAATAAGTGCCGTTTTTTCTAGTATACTAGCATTTAAAATATAAGATACCATTATTGTTGATACTCGTGACTTATAATAGCAATAATAAATAAAATAACCTTTCTAGAGGTAAAGGGAAGTTGAGTGATGCCGTCGCAGATAGCCACCAAGGTTGATTTAAATCTAATGATAATAAATACCCGTCAATAGTTTTTATTAAATTTTCCAAGATGGTACCTACTCTCTTTTAGAATGGACATCTAAATCCCAAATGTTCACACTGTGTGTACCGTCCTGGACGAATCATTTGTGTTTTTTATATACACCCTGTATATTTGCGTTCGAAATCTCCTTTAGAACGATAGCGTTAATCTGCTAGAGTAAATAACGGATCAATCGGTTTTTATCAACTTTCCGAGAGGGTACTGTCCTTTAAAATGGTCATCCAAATATCAAATTTACGCCGTATGTGCACCTTGTTAGGAGAATCATTTGAGCCAAACTTGGTTGGTTTAGGTTAGGTTAGCATTTAATCAGATAAATATAAGCGGGTTTTATCAAGTTTTCGAAGAGGTAGTGCTCTTTGGAAAGTAGATCCAAATTCCAAATTTCCACACTAAACCCTCCTATCAGGGAGGAGCATCAGTAGTACCAATTTTGCTTTAAATTTGCTCAGGATAAATACCCAGTCAATCGGTTTTTATCAAGTTTTCCAAGAGAGTGGTGTCTTTAGAATGGACATCAGAATCTGAATATCAAAATTTAAGAGTGCATGCTCCAGGTGAGGAGCCTTCTTTGTTTCTTTGTGCCAAGTTTGGTGCAAATCTGCCTAGGCTACATCTCGTTACTTTTGAAATCTTCATTTTTCTTATACCTACCTCTTTTCAGCCCATGTTGAGAAGATACAATAAGAATGCCAAAGTCAGATTTCCAACGCCTACTTGATATCAATAAAAGTGAATGCTTCATATGTTAAAACATTTCGTAGACTAAGCGAATCCCATTATAACCAATGACTAATATGAAGATTGTGGCCCAGGAAGCAGTATAATGTGTAGTAAATTGGCGAGTTGGGATAAGAAGTCAAAAAGCTACGAACGCATCGCCGACGTTTCGTTTCATTCAACTTATCAGGGCTGGGTGATGAAGTAGTGTGTGAGAAATGTATCTCACAACAAGTCTCACCTCGAGTTACGCCGAAATTAAAATTAAAATCAGAAACAACATTAATTACAGGTGGGTGACTTTAGACATAAATTGCACAATTAATAGTATATTATAAACTAAGGTTGTGAAGTACAGGGTATCCCATTTTCGGCACTTTTGCGGGGTATCTCCCTGATTTTTAAAGATAGAGGGTTGCGGTTTTCTCGACAGTGTGCTACTTTTTTGTGAAACTAAAGATGGCGCCAGCAGAATTTTTATAGCCCTTTTGGTTTTTGAGATACAGGGTGGAATTGAAAAGTATCGCTTTTGAGGCACCCCCCGTATTACAGTTATGTTTAAACTTATCGAAGAAGTTAAAACGCATTCTTAAACAATTTTTTCCGTGGAATCCAGTGGCGTTGTTAGTTCTTTCCTAGCAACTTCAGTTTTTGAGTTACGAAGCAAATATATGTTTTTTTAAATGGAACACCCCGTATATTATCTTTTTATTTTATTAGTCATAATGTGGGATTTCCAAAAATATATAATTGTATGCAATTGTTTTCAAAACGAAGCTCAGAATTTAAGATTTTCTTAAATTTTCATTTTTGTCCAATTCGTTGGTAGTAGGCTATGGCTAGATGGCTAGCTTATTTGAAACAAAAGGCAATATGTCAAAAACTTTGTGGTTTTGTCACTCTTTGTTTTTATTAGTAATATGCTTGTTGTTTTGGTGTTTCTATTTTACTATTTAGCTGCTAATTAAATTAATTTTGTTACAATAATGGCGGTTTACGAAAATTATGAGAAGTATGATATGTTGGTTTGTTTTATACAATCTAATGAAAATCCCCAAGAAGCTTCGGAAGTATATTTCCAAAGGTAAAGTATTTTGCACGCTATGGTTAGGATACCATCTTAGGGGTCGTTTTTGCTATTATTAGATATCCAGAGAGAAGGCAACCTTTCCCAGACATATTTGCCCGAATTAAATCAAATCTAGTAGAGCACGGATCATTTGTCCAGCCCAGGCCTAATTCATACTCCAAACAAGATAGAGAGAGAAAAGAGATAAACGTATTGGGTTATGTAGAAGCAAAGCCTTCATCTTCTTGCAAGCATATAGAGGAAGCAACTGGTGTATCCAAGTCTGATGCTCAGAGAATTTTGAAAAAATATAGGTATCACCCCTATAAATTCCACATAGTTCAACGTTTACACCCTGGCGATGCCGAGCGCAGAATGTTGTTTTGCCAATGGTATTTACAACAAATCCATACTGATGAATCTTTTGGCAGACTCGTTATTTGGTCCGATGAATGTTATTTTTCAAGTGCGGCAATTTTTAATCGCCATAATACTAGACATTGGTCCACAGAAAATCACCATTTAACTTTTGAGAGGGCACAACAAGGACGTTTTGGGGTTGGAGTCTCGTGTTTCATTTTTGGAAGACGCATAGTCTACAGAATTATTGAAGGAGGTCTGACAGCGCATCGTTACCGAGAAATTCTTGAGGAAGTTATTCCAGAACTGATGGAAAATGTTCCCTTGGCCCTTTATAATGCCGTTTTTTTTCAACAAGATGGTGCCCCAAGCCACAACTCTGCCCTTTTAAGGGAATTTTTAGACGATAACTTTCCTCAAAGGTGGATTGGTACCTACGGACCTGTAAGGTGGCCCCCTCGATCTCCCGATCTTTCAATTTTGGATTTTTTTTTATGGGGTTTTATGCAAAATGAAGTCTATAAAACACAGTATCAGTCTCGAGCGGAGCTTCTTGCGGCAATCAATTTAACTTTCCAAAATTTGCAAAGAAGGCCTATGATTCTTTTTAACGCGATTAGAAGAATAACGAAAATGTGCCAATTTTGCATACAGGAAAATGGCCGTCATTTTGAAAACCACCTTTAAAAACTGTTTACTTAATTATGTTGAATGCTGTAATAAATAACTAATAACTGAGATACTGAGATTTAAAAAAGATTTTTTGTATTAAATTTGAAGATGTTATAAATTAGAATAATTATTACTTACATCGATTTTGTTCCTAATAATATTTTAGCCATAGCCTACTACTTACGAATTGGACAAAAATAAAAATTTAAGAAAATCTTAAATTCTGAGCTTTGTTTTGAAAATATTTGCATACAATTATATATTTTTGGAAAGCCCACATTATGACTAATAAACTAGAAAATTAATATACAGAGTGTTCCATTTAAAAAAACATATATTTGCTTCGTAACTCAAAAACTGAAGTTGCTAGGAAAGAACTGACTACGCCATTGGATTCTACGGAAAAAATTATTTAAGATTGCGTTTTAACTTCTTGGATAAGTTTAAAGATAACTGTGATGCGGGGGGTGCCTCAAAAGCGATACTTTTCAATTCCACCCTGTATCTCAAAAACCAAAAGGGCTATAAAAATTCTGCTGGCGCCATCTTTAGTTTCACAAAAAAGTAGCACACTGTCGAGAAAACCGCAACCCTCTATCTTTAAAAATCAGGGAGATACCCCGCAAAAGTGCCGAAAATGGGATACCCTGTACATTATTATGACCCGAACGTCAAGTTTAAAGGATCTAAGACTCGAGGGTCATAACTAGTTCACAACCGCGGTGTATATACGATTTTTTTCACTACTAGACTCGATAAATCTGCATTACAAAACTGCCTAAATTAGTAAGATAGCGCTCCGCATATTTTATTACTAAGAACAGGCGCGTCTTCAATCACTGCCACCTAGACTATAAGGCCGTGAAGCAGAGTCTGTGACGTCACAGTCGTGGTCCAAGGTCCCCATTTGAAATGGATGGATTTCAAATGATTTCGTGAATATTTTACGTGATTTTACTGTGATTATTCTGTTTTTAATGCGAATTTTGTTTTTATGAACATTACTGGACTTTAGGAAACGTATTAAAGTTTGTGCTAAATTCGGAACTATGAATTTTAGTGTTTAAAATTGTGAAAATGCCTTACCGGCGCTGTGTCGGGGTGCAACACAAACTTAAAGAGTGGCCCTAAAAAATCGGTTTTTTGGTTTCCCAGGGATGAAGATTTAAGATAAAAATGGATTAGAGCCTTTAAAAGATAAGATTTCATGCCTGGAGAACATAGTAGGGTACATTTATACATAAATAAGTAACAAGAATTTTAGAGAAAGTTAGGTTATCCTTCAGATTTCGTTTATAAACAAAGCATGAATTCCATGAACTTTGTAGAAAACTGGTGTTTTAAGTATGTGAGGTGCATTTTCTCAAGCATGAAGTACAGAAAAACTTTATTTTTTATAATGAAGAAACAGATCAGACTTTGCAAGCCCCTTTGGACATTCCAAAATTGATCTGTGGTAAGAACTTATTACACACTTAACTTATGCTTATAAATTATATAGTCTCCATTTAACTATTAAATCTCTGAGTATGAAACAGATCCCTTGAAGGGATACTTTTATTTATTGAGTTGAGAATTGAACTTGTACCATGCCAGTCATATTCCTAGGAAAAGCAGAGGATAATAAGATAATGATGTCAACATTTTTGTCTTCTGTAACATTCATTCATATTTTTGTTAAGTCTTTTTTACACTCTTTTACAGTATCAAGCTGTTGTGGCTTGGATGCATTGTTGTATAAGCTATACCTTCTAAATAAAAAACGTATGTTTCTTGAATTAACTGTTTTATTTTTGATTGCTAAGTGCCAAATGTTGTAATAATCAAAACATGTTTTATTTGTGTGGGTTTATCCAACTTCTTAGTTGTAGTCATAATAATTGTATTCGCAATTTTCACCCATTACAACCCGTGTAAACAAGATATCCATGGCAAGGCTTGTTTATGGGTTATAATGGATGAAAATTAGGAATATGATTACGACTATGACTAATAATAAGTTGAATAACCCAGGATTTACTAGAATGAAAAGTTGTTGGCAATTTAATCTTATATAATTACCTATAAATAGAAAAAAAAAACAACTTCCTGCAGATTACAACATTTTGCACTTTCAACACATATCACTGCATACAGTTTTTATTACTTTGAGTCCTTGCTGTTACTACACACACTAGCACTCAAATCCTCTCGAAGTAGGGAGGAAGTAGGCTCGATACATCTCTGTTTGTGGAAGTAAATAGGTAGTTACTTTCTGGACACTGGCACTTTCCAACTACTATTGAGTTTCTACCATTTTGACTGTGAAGACCTCACTAAAGAAGTTCTATGCAGGACATCAAGTTTTTGGTATAAATGGTAGGTATATGATGATCTCTTGCTTATTCCTTTAAGAAAATTAACAGTTAAAAGATAATGTAATTCCTAAAGATAATTCCTAAATTTTTAACAGAAATATGAAGTTTACTGAGTTTGATCCTAGTCATGTAGTACATTTACACCACATGGACCAAATTAGACCAAGGAACAAATTGAGTACCTAATCAACTTGAATCAAAGTTTGTCAAAGAACAGCTGTTTTAGTTATAAATGGAAGCTTTAGCCCTTTTCGGAAACTGCAATCCAATTCCAGAATCCAATTTGGGGCTAAAGTGTTTACACCATAAAAAAGACTGTTTGATCTACCTCCTTTACTCTGAACCAAATATTTGATCCCCAGTGTTTACACCACAGTGACATCATTTGATACTTGGACCAAATGTTTGGTCCATGCAGTGTACCTAAACGGCTAAATGTAATACATGGTCTATATAGTAATACGTTGAAAGCAAATAAATCTGTGTATGTAACAAATTTTGAAATTTGTAACAGGGTGTTACATAAAGGAGCTAGGGTTTTGTATAAAAGAATATAAATGATTAGCAAATCTTTTTGCATTCTTTGCTCTGGGTGAAATAACTCTTGGGAAAAAAAAGCTACATTCTTAATAGGTAGATATTAAAAAGTTAAATGAAACCCTCTATACTTGCCGACTGGCAAGTTTACTGTTCTAGTTTACAGACTTTAGTCTGGCCTTTTTCAAATTCAGGAATCAGGATGAGTCACTGAGGGTTAACCTAACTTTTTTTTATGAAACTATGTAGGTACTCTGTATTTTAACTTACCCTACTATTTTCTTCAGATATAGATTAGCTTACATCCATTTTTTCTTCACACCCTCATTCCTTTGAAACCAAACAACGGATTTGCTAGACCTGTTTACATTGATTTCGCACCGTGACACCCAACCACGTTTGAGAAATTTTCAACACTATTAAAGCACTTGTTGTTAGTCTACATGCAGCACTAGCTGCAAGAAATGTCCTAAAGTCCGGCACAATTTATAAAAACAAAATTATGAATACAAAATACTATAAATATACTACTATATACAAATAATATTAGTCGCAAAGTCGAAAAAAATATTTGAAATCCATACAATTCAAATGGTCTCACACTAGTGACCTTGGACTACGACTGTGACGTCACAGCTTCTGCTTCACGGCCTAGGTGGCAGTGCTTCAATCCATCTGGAGGCTTCATTACCGCGGCAACCGATAAACAAAATCGCCGTATGACAATATCACGGCGCCTAATGCGCCTGACAACTGACAGCTTTATTTACCAGGTAAATAATCGGTCATGACGTTGCCATTATAGACCGCCTATGTTTTATTGGCGATTAAAATTACCGATGGGGGCGCTGCAAATGTAAACAAATATGGCGACTTAGGAAGTAATCGAAAAGTGACGCTTGTTAAATTTTAAGAAGTCTTTTTGATTGAAACGACTTTTTTCTTCTAGTTTCAAGGTATACTTACTGTGTGAACACCGTTTTTAGAAAATTACTGTTTAAATTACGTGCTAATGATATATTTATAGTTCAACAGTGGTTTCTGTGATTATTTGGAAGTGTTTTTTTTTTGTGAAACATTTTGTGCGCATAATTTCCTGCGAAGCAAAAATTGCTTGAAAAAGTAAGTTTCCATGCAAAGTGTACCTTTTTTCGATTCTATTCCATAATTGTGATTTTTTTGAATTCAGGTATGGCTGAACGTGAAGCATACCTAAAACTAGCTACAGTCTTCCAGTACTTAGAAGCCTGGCTGTAACCATCAGCAGATGTATTGTGGAAGGAGAAAACATCTTAAATTCCAAACACTTAATTTTGTGTGGCTCTTATGGAAATCTTCCAACACTGGAAGGTGAAGTGATAAAGTTCGTAGCATTGTGCCTTCAGACAATAAGTGCACTGCTGAATGGCAAACCCCATGAGGTGTCTGAAGCCGTGATGAACCATGCATCAGGTTACAAAATTTTAAACTTTAAACGCAGCTGTAAAGTAGGTGCATCTGGAAACTATTTAAGTAGGTACATAGTAAAAAACTATAGTAAAGTGGATGTGTTGTCACCAAAGTGTGTTTAAAATTTAAATGCCATAATATAGATAAAAGGTTTTTAATTAATTGTTTTATTTTGAAACCTGGGATAATAACAACTTGAGTTCTTATTTTGTCAAGCAATGTTGAAGTTGAGAGGTAAACCATTGCTTTAAGTTTTGTACTCCATAATGCCACAGTGGTTTACCCATCGGTCCTCGGTTGAAGTATGGGCTTTCATGTTCGGCCTAAAGGTTTTGTTCCAAGAGAATTAGGTAGCACCTGTCTTTGTTTACCTATTACATCACTACCTAAGTATGAACAATTTCTTATTACCAATACAAAATTAAATATAAATCCTTTGAAAATAAAATGCCTATACCATATTCCATTATTTTCTGCATCTTACATGGCCATGGAATTTACCCTGTATAACATCGAAGGCAATTGTCGTTTACTTGTCGTCAAAACAGATACGGTAAATACAGAATTGGAAGGTGATGAACTAAAATCGGCAATTTGAAAGCTGGCCAATAAGATCCCTTGACATGTTTTTTTTAACCAATACAGTTAAACTAAATACTAACTGGCATTTTTAGTCGCAATTGTCTCCAATAAGCTTTAAGATTTTGTCAAATTGAAGTTGCGTCGTTGTCAATTTTCAATACGTTTATCAACATTTTAAGTCGATCAAAGAGTAAAAGAATTCCAAAATGCCGAAAATAATCGACAAGAAAATTCGATTATTTATAAAAAAGTGCTTTCCAAAAAAAGATTAACAACATTTTTGAGGTAAGTACGCAGATAAGTATACATTTTTCTTGTATTGGCTCTAGGACCTAGTTGAGGACTGGAAATACTACTAAATGTCTTCATTCATAAGCTGTTAATAATGATTTAAGTATAAAAGTATTATGCACTATAGTTAATCGCTTTTTGTAGTTTTACTTAATATGGGATAGAGAAATGCAATAATAATAATTTTATTAACCAGGATATCCAAAGCAAAATCACCTAGATAGATACCAACACCCCCGACAGACAAAAACGTCTACCCGACAGTTCTACAGTTCACATGTCAGTTAACTCCGCTCCTCGGCCCTCGCACGAATTCACCTTCCAGCTGCCACTATTGAAGAGCTGAATGTCAGGCTTGAAACCTTGAGACGCAAACATTACCAAAAGTGCACCAAGCGAAAAGGAAAAATTATAGAAGAAGACATTTTGAGTGGTAGTAGATGCTCATCCAGAAAAGCTGAAAGTTTTCTGACCGGCGATGAATCGCTGCAAAGCGAGTCATTTCCAGAAGATTTCCTGGAATAAGAAGGCTACTAATACTTACAGCAAAAACAAAATTTATATCATTCAAATTGCGGGAACTCGCTGCGCTCGTCCCGCAAACATTCATTCGTTACACAAAATCGGACTTTTCGTAACTGGTTACATAAATAGCTAGTATAGGGTTCCGAAAACTACTCTACCAAATGTGAGAAAGATAGGGCATATTCTGGTTGCTTTGGTAAAGATAAAAGTATTTAGTAGCACTTCCAGTTTAAGATAAACAAAGAAAATTATGGAATCTAAATTATTAAATAGATGGGTTTTCAATATACTTTTACACGTTATTTATTTTTAGGCGAGTACCTACTGGAACTGTACAAAACATTATATAAGAACAAGCCCTCGACAATGATGAAGCAGACCATGAGACACCAGTAATAGGTAGTCGTAAAAAAAACTAACAATTTTGAAGAACTGAATAAAGGACACTAAAATGTATCACTATAAGAAATAACTGCTGATTTAATTATTGTTTTACTACTTACAATAATAATTATAGAATAAATTATCGTAGTTTCTTTATTTTTTTCTCAGAATGTTACTGTTGAACATTATATAGCTATATTATGTAAATAATGTTGATACCTCATGATAAATTGTAAAACTGTAAAAATTCACTTTTTGGAACGCTCAATATACGTAATAAGAAATAGGCTCACGAATTTTATTGCCTTAGTGTATATTATATGATGATGAATGACAATAAGCTTAGAGTTTTGGAATTGAATGAAAAGTAGCGAAAACTGAAGAAAAGTCTGTTATATTCATTTATTGCTAATAACCGTCAAAGTTCAATAATTAAATTAACCATTAAGTTATTGCAAGAGTTAATAACTATGAATAAATTAGTTGCCTTAACATCTGGGATAAATGGAAGAGTCTGGCATCTATGTAGGCTTAAGAGTAAACAATATCCATAACCTTAAACCCATTTATCAATCACTGTCAGTGTCCGTTTTATATACTGGGTGAAATATGCCAAATTTCCAAGGCTAACGAGATGCAAAAAAAACTGGAACGTATATTAGTACCTTCCTTATTTCTTTGGAAAAAAATTTCAAGTGTAAGTAAGGAACTTTATGCAAGGTAGATTGTTTTACTGGCCAGTTTGTTAACCAATAATCTTTATAAATGTTATAAAAATGAAGTCATTAAAGTTTGAACTGGTTGTCTAGGAATAATGTACTTTTTCTAATTTTGACATATAAAGTGGCACTTTTCAATACTGATGACAGTGACGTAACGTCCTACTTTTCGTAACTAGTTACGAAAAGTAAAATCTTTCGTAACTGGTGATGAAAAGTTCGGTTCACCACCAGTTGCAGGTTTCGGCTGTGGCACACCGTTGCTATAGTTTTACGGTATTAAGTAGATACAAAGTGGTTTAAAAGTAAATATTGAAGTTTAATAATAATAATTCTCTCTCTAAGTAGGTATTTGTAGTCGAAATTAGAAAAAATCTTGTATGAAACACGTGACGAAAAACCTTTTTTGTGTATCTCATTCAAATTGCGGGAACTCGCTGCGCTCGTCCCGCAAAGATTCATTCGTTACACAAAAATCGGACTTTTCGTAACTGGTTACATAAATAGCTATTGTGACACTTTTTATAGGTATTTTTTAAATTAAAACTTGTCATCTTGTAATACTGGAGACATTAAATTTACTACAACTGCACATATTACAGTAATAATTTCATCAATATTGCTAATTAAATTCCTAGGTATATAAAGGACTTTTTAATATATCAAATATTTTTATTCTCTAATTAATTCTCTCAATATGTACTCTTGCTTTTGACAGTAGTTTTGGGTAAAAATACTAATAATTTTGAAAACCAAATGCATCGACCTTTAGGTCCAACTGTGTTGCATTTACTTCGCCTACCTTCAATCTTTCTCGATAGATATTCCAATGTTGAGTGACTTGCAAATTGTAATTTCTGAAGATAATCAGCTAGACCTTAACCTTGTTACTTGTAGTATCACAGTAGGGATTGCTAAAAGGTTGAGGTGGGTGGGACTTCAGAGTTATAGGGGGCCTCTACCAACAGCTAGATCTTGTAGAGTTTTCTTGAGGGGTTTAAATTTGTAGTCCATCCTTCTTTGCTTGGGACAGATTGAAGAAAAAATTTTGACAAGCTTTTTTTTATTTTATATCAATCAATCATATCTATGTCAATGCAACAATTAACCTAACTATATACATAAAGAGGAATCATTGAATTAAAAGAGTCAGGAAGGAACATTGTGCTTTACTGTCAAAATTTGACTTTTAGGTTGAATTTATAAGCTAGGTTATTCAAGATGGTTGCATTTCCGCTATTCATTGGCGTGCTTGTAAAAAGTATTTGTGAACGGTCTTTCAAGATGGCGGATAACCATTTCCAATAGTCATTGGCGTACTTGTAAAAGTTATAAACGGTTTTGATTGTATATTTCTCGTTCTTGCTTGATAGTTCTTTTTATTTTATGTTTTGTACATTGAAATAAATAATTTGGGCTTGCTTAGGTATTAAGATTAGGTGTCTTGATTTTCTTTAGAAATAAGCATAATATTATGGGTTTGTATATAATTGTTTGTAGCGATAATACAACGAACTCATTTTATTTACATCACATGTTACAAATAGTTTATTAAGTCAGATAGATGTTCATGCATTTCTAAATTATCTATAATTAGTAAAAACAAGTAATTACTTATAATTAGTAAACTTACAGTAACAGTAAACGACAAAGTTTCACAGGCTTATTCGTCCTGCTCTAGCCTTTATGTAGTAGTTACAATAACTATATCATCCGTCAATCGTAAATAGTTAATAGTAAAGTTTGTGGAGTATGCAAGAACTTCTTTAGGCCAGTATGAACTACAAACTTTTAGCTCTTTATTGAGTTTACTAGTTATTTTTTCTGATTCAGTCTTATGGCCGAGACATAACTTTAATATTCAATAATTTATGTAAGATCCAGTATTGATGCGAGTGTCAAGTTCTGGAGCAGTATTCGACGGTCGAATATAGCGGCAAGTCTATTTTCTTGCGAATCGACAACAGGGTCGCCAATGAAAACTGGTGCCAGGAACATTTTGTGACAACGAATAGGCTTCAAACGTTTTGGGAACGTTTGGCAGCTCGTTACTGAGACTGACGTGGTAAAGTGGTAGTACGAAGTGTAATGTTATGAAATGATAATGCTATAGAACACGTACATAAACTTATTGAAACCCTGTGACATTAACCTGGGAAGTAATTATAAACCCTTAGAAAATATGTTTGAGTATTTATGATTATGTGGTAAAATAGTTATTTATATATTAAGAGCGAAAAGTACAACTTTTTTGCTCGGAGAGTGAAGTTTGCCGATCGACGCGAAGCGGAGAGCGGCAATCACTCGAAAGCAAAAAAGTTACTTTTTGCTCGTAATGCATACAACGTTTTTTCTGCAAACGATCAATTTCAAATAATGTGAATCACAACTGACCATAACTGAAGACACAATCTGAAAATTTAAATGAAAGTGACAATGACATTTTTAATAATTGGTTGAGTGGTGGTAGTTGCTATTGACAGCAAGCGAAAAAATCTTTATCGCTTGCTGTCCTGGGCAACGCGCGGAAAAGTAAACTCACATTCTGATCCTCAAAAAACATTAGGTTTACGTTTGTCTAATGAAAGTGTAAAATGCGTCATTATTTGACGTTTGTAGAAAAAATAAATTTATTAGTACGCAAGTTGAATCCTAAAGTAGTGAGATAAATTTTTAAGCCATAGTTTAATCATTCTCTAGAATCAGATAGCTAAAACTGAGACATACAGACAGAAAACAGCTAGAAAATAAAAACTAATATAACTTTTTGTGTGAATAAGTAAGTTGTGTGTAAAGTATAGTACTTAATACGTGTTGCAATGCAATTACTATCTCATGGAAATTCGCACACACAGCTACGCAGTTTCATACGTAGCTTCGCCGTTAGTGCGCAAGTTGCTTCTTACAACACTTATTACGTAATATACCTACTATTACGGACAAGCTTGCGGTAAAAATATTTTTCTGATTGCGCTATATTTTTACTTCAATGTATATATTATATTGCATTTGATTATTGCCCTTTAAACAAAATTAATTTATTGTAATATTGTATGACTTTTTCGTGAGGTGCTGAGTTTGCTTTACAAATATAATGAATTCGTGTTGAAACATAATGATTGATTACCCTTTTCATTAATAGGACACGATGATTTCGCAAAGGAGAGGGATCATGAAATTCCATAAAAGCAAATAATGAATCATTTATAAAAAACTCTAAAACTTTAATAGATACCACATTTTCTTTAATTAGGGTGGATTTCGTCTGCAAACTTCTAATGACTTTTTCGGTTTGGGTACATAAACGAGTGACATCGTCATGAGGGTAACAAAGTCCTCCTGGGTTCTTGGTGTCCAAAAAAGAGTTCAAAAAATCTTCTTTGACACCAAAAAGCGCATTATAACAGTGTTCACATTTTAGTTTATTTTTGAGTTTGTTAACGACCAATCCAGCGATATATTTAACAATTTCTTGGCTAAATTCCGAATGATGTGGCAGAGTAAATGCATAGTCCAGACTACATAAATTTAATTTAGATTCTTATTTCATTTCTACGTCAGCGGTATATATAGAATAATTTTCATTAATTATTTGGTCAGGTTGTTTAGTAGAACTCACATTTAATATATATAAGTCTTCCTGTGGTATGCAGTTGCCTAAACCGTTGTCCCGAATTTCTGAGTGCATTAAAATTTTTTTATAAGCCGAAGTAAATTGCCTGCAGGTAGGGTTATTATTATAACCCCCATGGGATCTAACATATCCAAAAAATAGCTCTAAGTGATCTTGACTGCACCTGTGGAAAGGAAGAAATTTTAAAAGTTTTCTTGTTTCAATAAACGTTTAGTACATCCCTGATAATGACTGAAAATCTAACAACAAGCCTAAAAATCCAATTTTTCTTGGTGAGTGTAAAATAGGCATACCGTTGTGGGTCTTCAAATTGTTAACATAATGTCCAAACTTTTTAGCAAATCTTTCAATATGTAGGAAATGTTGTGCACCACATGCCCTTTTAAATGCACAGAAAAAGTTCTCGAGAGTTTAGAATGTCAAATGCATCATTCATAAGAAATATAAAATTAACAGTAGCATCACAACTTTCAAAATCTTTTAAAGTGCAACTGGTTCTTGCAAGATAATAAAGCTTCGCCTACAGAACGAGAGACGGGAAGACAGGGATCGATACCAATGACCTGAATATCATAAGTAGCTTGTACTGGGGCCAGTCGGCAACAATAAGAGTCGACGGAGAAACAACTGAGGCCGTCAAAATAATGCGAGGAGTGAGGCAGGGCTGTGTACTCTCACCCCTGCTATTTAACATCTACTCCGAGCAGATTTTTAAAGAAGCGCTCGACGACGAAGAAGAGGAGGGCATCTCAATAAATGGGAAGAAGTTGAGTAATATAAGATACGCGGACGACACCATCGTGTTCGCAGATAGCCCACAAGCACTACAACAACTTATGAACAAAATAGCAAGAGTTAGTAAGGAATATGGTTTGGACATAAACATACAAAAGACCAAAATTATGGTCATTAGCAAAAACAAGATCGACAACATCCAGTTATCCATCAACAACCAACCAATAGAGAGAGTACCACACATCACGTACCTGGGAACACGTATAAACGAGAACTGGGACGCAACTCAAGAAATCAAATCACGAATCGCCAAAGCCACAGCCGCCTACAACAAAATGAGCAAACTCTTCAGAAGCCATGATCTTACACTGGAAACAAAAATGAGACTTCTCAGATGTTACATCTTTTCTATCCTCTTATACGGGACGGAATCTTGGACACTCAATGAAAACACATCCAAGAAAATAGAAGCCTTCGAAATGCGACTCTATTGAAGAATGATGAGGATATCATGGACCGAACATATCACTAATGAAGAGGTACTAAGAAGGATGAATAAACAAAAAGAAATTATGAACACCATCAAGATCCGAAAACTGCAATATCTGGGCCACATCATGAGAAACGACTCCAGGTACTCCTTACTCCAGACAATCATCCAGGGAAAAATCGATGGAAGAAGAGGTCCAGGAAGGAGAAGAATATCTTGGCTGCATAACCTCAGGAAGTGGACCGGAAAAACATCAACCGAACTCTTCGCCATGCTTGCCTAGGCTCGCCATGCTGATTGCCAACATCCGTAACGGATAGGAACCACAAGAAGAAGAAGCCTACAGAACGACTTAACAGTTGTGTTGCTAATTTTACCTTCATTTTTTGCTTGAAGAATTGTATATGCTGTTTTCTTAGTTTATTAGCGAGGTGAAGTCCTTCACTTTCTTGTAACAAATTATACTTATTGATAAAATTGAAGTCTATTAAGTTGTTATCGGGATCCAAAAGAAAACGTTTTTTGCCCCACATATTTCGAACCAATTTGATCATGTGCGATGGATCTAGAAAAACAAAAAGAGGTACGTTATCAATGCAAAATTTAGAATAAAGGTTGTTATCGTCTAACGCACAACCAAGAATTTTACACATTCTAAAATTAGCAGCAGCATTCTTATGCACTGAGTAACTAATATTGACTTCTGATCGCTATTGATACCATTTAAATATAATAAATATGCAACAGGTAACTTCCATGATCCATTGATCGCTACCACCATAAAAACTAAAAGTTCCTTAGCCATATCCATGAGATCATGCTCGATTTCATTGCCAAAATTGACATAACCATAATAATTTTTTCCATCATACTCTACAAATTGACTAATTTCCATTTCATCAAAAACCAAAGAACAGACAACCGGACTTATTACATTTTCAGTTGTAAGTGTTAGTATTTTAAAAGCTTCAGAGGAAAAGCCTGGCTCACCATCAATGGACGAGTACAACCTATACAATGTTTTTGGATGGGGTAAACATTTATCAAATTTTTCTCTTACAAAATTATATCCCTTGGGTGAAAAAAAACGAAGGGTTATAGCAAATCTTCGTTCGGATTTAGAAAATGTGCGCTTTGATTGATTGTTTTGCGACTTTTGGAGCAACCGTGTAATAACACCACGTGATTTTAAGCTTTCAGATAATACGTCACCGCATTCTTGATTCAAAAAGTTTCTTTTTTTAAGCTCAAGGATCATTGAATTTAAGGTAAATATTTTTTCTTTTGGGAAAAGTGTTGATTTTGAAGATATCGTATTTTTTTATCTTTTACCATTATAACATTTGACATATCAACCGATTTTCTTTTTAAGTTAACTACTTCCAGAGAATGATTTTCTATGACACTAGTTTTTATGTGTTGATTGAGAGATATATGATTAGCTGGTCATCGACGAACTACTCGGATACTTCTTGATGACATCTTCTTCACTTTCTGGAACCTCCTTGCCCCTAGTTTCCATCACGGTTTCAAGGTTCTGCATTTGATCTTTGCCTTTGCATGCCTTAAAAGTAAAAAATAGTTACATATTGCCCGTTGATTCATTAAATATAGGATGGTCCAATAGTAAAACAACGGACGATTGTTCTAAAATGCAAAGAGGAAGCTAATAGAAATTTAGGATTTTTTTTCAGTAACCCCGTATATTTTTACAGAAAAACTGAAATTTTTCTGGAATTTTATTTATAATACACAAGTTGCTCTTCTAGCAAACGCAAAGAAAATACAGATATAATATGTAGGCTTCAAACATGGATTTTAAAAATATGGTGGTTTAAATGATAAAAATCACCCATCTTTCGGGGTACATGCCTCAAAGGAAAACTGAAAATCGAACTTTACCTACTCACTTATTTACGTTACTTATAAATTTGCAACTCGGATTTATGTGTCGATCTCGTAGGTAAAAATCAAACAATTTTCACATATTTTGCTTTTTTTTTTTGTTTACAGAGAGAATATTGTTACGATCGCAGCAACGCCGCATGGGAGGCGGGGCAACGCATGGGAGCGTGTTGGTTGGTGGAGCTTCGCGACCTATCCGCGCTGCGTCATGGCTGACACGAGTGATTTATTGCTCGTCTGGCTTAATCTAGAAGGCAGTTGTTTACAACCGTTTTTTTTTATGTGAGATTATTCAAGAATTCTTATAAAGAACTTTCTAGGTTTTTCTGTAATTTTAGGATTGTATATAAAAGGCGCATAGAGCGGCGGTTAAGAGGTAGTCGTATTTTAATCGAGCTATAAGTAAGATAAAGTTACGAAGCGATAATAGGAGGCTATAAAGTGTTAAGTAGTGAGTTATTTAGTAGTCGTGTGTATTTGTGGAGTTAATAAATAGTGTTTTCGTATTAAATCGTTACACTGGAATTATTGAACCCCGAGTTCGCAACAATTGGTGTCAGAAGTGCGATTCCAGTGGGAATTTGAGGACCAATATTACTGAACTGCAAGTGAGTGATTCATTGCCGGACATTACGTGTTTATGCCAGTGACTAGAAGCCAGCATCAAGCGATGGAGGATCAAATTGCCGCCCTGCTGTCCCTTATGCAACAACAGAGGGAAGAACAGGAAAAACGCGATCAAGTACAGGAGCGACGTTATCAAGAATAGGAAAAACGTGATCAAGTACAGGAGCGACGTTATCTAGAACAGGAGAAACGTTATAACGAACAGAAGGAAGAGCAAGAAAGACGTTATAAGGAACAAAAAGAGGAACAAGAAAAACGTGATCAAATACAGGAGCGACGTTATCAAGAACAAAAGGAAGAACAGAAACGGTTTAAAGAAGAATTAGTGAACCATCTCGCAGCTAGGGAGCAACAATTGGAAGAAAGAATAATGCAGTCCGTTAACGAATCCGTTAACGGCGTTAACGAAGGACTCGAAGCTGTCAACCAGAGGGTTCTCGAGCTAGAAAAGAAATTCCGGGAACAACTTGAGGACGACACCGTGTCTACAGAGAGTTTTAGCACAGCCAACCCTAAAATCAAGCCTCCTGATTATGACGGTACTACGGCGTGGGAAATTTATAAAACCCAATTTGAGGCAGCTGCAAAAGCTAATGGCTGGTCCGAGCCCCAGAAAGCTACATCATTGGTGGTAGCACTTCGTGGAAAAGCGGCTGAATTACTCCAATCTCTGTCGGCAGCTGATCAAAGTAATTATGCGGCTTTAGTACACTCTCTGCAACTACGATTCGGAAATGAGCACAACGAAACCGTGTTTCAGGCCCAGCTGAGGATGAGACAGCAAAAGTCAGGTGAATCCTTACAAGAATTTGAGGCGGACATAGACAGACTCATTCACCTGGCATATCCATCGGCCCCTGAATCTTTTCAAATGCAATTTGCAGCCGAAAGGTTCATTGAGGGAGTTCGCGATAGTGACATGAGATACCACTTACGTCTAGTAAGGCCCAAGGATATCAGCGAGGCACTAGTTCGGGCCCTGGAATTCGAGGCGTCACGAGTGTCATCTAGTTCAGCTCCGCGTGTAAGAATGGCAACTTGCAATGAAGAGGAGAATACGTCTATGGCTGAATCCATGGCCAGTTTACATAAAGCGATGAAGGATATGGCAGTCAATATACAAGCCCTATTGGGAAGGACCCCTCGATCAACAGACAATCGGGGCATAAAATGTTTTAACTGCGGCAGACTGGGTCACATCAAGAGTAACTGCCGTAATAGGGCAAGAAGTCCGTCGCCGTCGTTTAGAAGACCAAGCGGCGACCAAGGCCCCCCTAGGTCCCAGGAAAACTAATTCCGGTCAATGCAAGGGGGCAATTGACCGGGGCCGCTAAGACCCCCTGGATCTTTAAAGTCAATAATTTGGGTGGCAAAAGTCTCAAAGTGGCCGGACGCATTAAGGAACAGAAGATCCAGATTACCATCGATACAGGAGCAGATGTGACCATTGTAAGGCCAGATAAGCTTGTCGGATATACCATACAACCATTGCCCAACCCTATTATGTTAAAATCAGTCACTGGAGAGTCTTGCCCTATAGACGGAGAAGCCGATGTCACCATCATTATTGGAGAAAGACTCGAAGTTCGGCATAAAGTGTTGGTTGCCAGGATCAAAGACGAGTTTATTTTGGGAATGGATCTCATCAGGAAACATGGATTCTCCTATGATCATAAACAGAATATTCTCACGTTTGGAGATGAGTAGTTCTCGCATTAACCAATGGAAATGTGGAACGCCTACTGGTGGTAGAAGATGTGAAAATTCCTCCAAATTCAGAACAAATTATCACAGTGACCTCTGAAAATGATCCTGGGTGGTCCATAGGACTTATAGAACCTAACCTGGATTTGACTACTGAAATCATGGTAGCACGCACTTTGACCGACACAAAGAAAACTATGCCAGTACGAGTTGCAAATATTGGAGAAAAGACCATCAAGCTCAAAGAAGGAACAGTTCTTGCCAATTATGAGCCTGTGGAATGGGTATGCAATTGTGTCGAAGCAAAGACATCCAAAGTTAAATCTTCTAACCAAGCTTCCCCAGAGGTTATTGATGCTTTCAAACGACATTGGAGTCATCTGTCAAGGGAACAACTTCAATCTGCCATAAAATTTGCTATGGATGAATCTGATATGTTCAACTTCAAGAGCAATGACAGTCAAACTGATTTAGTTGTCCATAAGATCAACACAGGAGATGCCCAGCCAATACGACAACACCCACGAAGGGTCCCTCTGGCTAAACAACAAGAAGTTAACAGTTTGCTGAATGAAATGTTAAAGGAGGGCGTCATAGAAGAATCATCTAGTCCATGGTCGTCGCCTGTGGTTCTTGTTAAGAAGAAAGATGGTTCAACGCGGTTCTGTATCTGTAACTACAGGAAACTTAATGACGTGACCAAGAAGGACAGCTACCCATTGCCACGTATAGACGACACCTTAGCCACTTTATCGGGATCAAAGTGGTTTTCCACTCTAGATTTAAAAAGTGGGTACTGGCAAGTAAAGATTGCTCCCGAAGACAAAGAAAAGACTGCATTTTCTACTGGTTCTGGACTATACCAATTCACTGTTATGCCTTTTGGATTGTGCAATGCTCCATCAACTTTCGAGCGACTAATGGAACTTGTCTTGAGGGGGCTGACTTGGAAAACTTGCCTGGTATACTTAGATGACATAATTGTCATGGGACGTGATTTCGACGAGCATTTGAAGAATTTAAGAGAAATCTTCAACAAGTTACGGAATGCTCACCTGAAGCTAAACTACAAGAAATGCAGCCTATTCCAAAAGCAAGTCGATTACTTGGGGCATACCATCTCAAAACAAGGCATTAAAACTAGCCAAAGTAAAATATCTGCCATTAAAGATTGGCCAGTTCCCCGAGACAAACACGAAGTAAGGAGCTTTTTGGGACTATGTACTTACTACAGGAGATTTGAAGAGGGATTCGCCGACATCGCAAAACCGCTGCACAAATTAACAGAAAAGAAAACACCGTTCTTGTGGAACCACGATTGCAGTCAGGCGTTTGCAAGGCTTAAAGCTGCCCTCTGTTCTAGTCCAATCTTGGCTTACCCTATAAAGGACGGACTGTTTATTCTGGACACGGATGCAAGTAACTGTGGTCTAGGTGCAGTACTCTCTCAAAGACAAAACGGGCAAGAGAAGGTTATTGAGGACTACAGTAAGACTTTAAGTAAGCCAGAAAGAAACTATTGCGTCACTAGAAAGGAGCTGTTGGCCATTGTTAAAGCAGTCGAACATTACCATCGCTACTTATATGGAAAAAGGTTCCTGATTAGAACTGACCATGGAGCCTTGAAATGGTTATTACAGATGAAAAACTCTGAAGGTCAAATAGCCAGATGGATAGAGCGCCTGCAGCAGTACGATTTCCAAATTGAACATCGACCAGGAAGGTCTCACGGAAATGCCGATGCATTGTCTAGACGGCCATGTAAAGAAGATTGTCGGCATTGTCAAAGAACTGAGCAGCGTGAGGGACTTCCTTCTTCCTTTCTGTACGGAGAACGTCGGTGGAAATAAACGATGGCTGGACCACACAGACCCTTCGAGAAGAACAAATGAATGATCCAGATATTGGACCCATCCTCTCTGCAAAGACTGACGACAAGAGACCAGAATGGCAAGAAATTGCTGGTAAAAGTCCAAACCTGAAGGCGCTATGGGCCCAGTGGCACTCTCTTAAAATAGAAAATGGATTACTGGAGAGAGCGTGGGAGAGTCCGGATGGCAAGTCCGTAGTCAGTCAGTTGGTTGTTCCTGATAGCAGAAAATCAGATGTACTACAGGAAATGCACAACGGAACAAGTGGAGGTCATTTTAGGGTCAATAAAATCTTGGCCAAAATTAAAGAGCGGTTCTACTGGGTGAATTATCATGAAGACGTCGAATTTTGGTGCCGCAAGTGCGAAGTTTGTTGTGCCACAAAAGGACCTCGAACAAGATCACGCGGCCGGATGGTGCAGAACACTATAGGTGCTCCATTCGAGAGGATAGCAATTGATGTCGCGGGACCGTTTCCTCAGACTGAGTCGGGCAATAAATACATCTTGGTCGCCATGGATTACTTCACTAAATGGCCTGAAGCATACGCCCTGCCTAATCAAGAAGCAACGACTGTGGCAACGGTGCTAGTAAATGAAATGTTCTGCAGATTTGGAGTCCCTCTCGAACTTCATTCTGATCAGGGCCGAAATTCCCAGAAGACCATGACAACTCCTTTGCATCCACAGTCGGTGGGATGGTAGAGAGATTTAATCGGACCATGGAACATTACCTGTCTAAAATGGTGGCAGATCATTAGCGTGATTGGGACCAACATCTACCTCTCATTTTGATGGCACATCGAGGCTCTACGCATGAAGCCACTGGTTATACTCCGGCGAAAGTGATGTTCGGAAGGGAAATGAGGCTTCCTGCGGATTTGATGTATGGAACACCAGAAAAAGACTCGCTCAACTATGAGAACTTTGTGGAGGAGCTCAAGGAGAGGCTGGACAATGTTCATGAACAAGTCAGGAATAAACTGCGGATATTCAGTGATCGAGCCAAAGCAAGATATTACTTACTAGCTAACTCCCGCGGCTTCCAGGATGGTGATTTGGTGTGGCTATACAATCCGCGGAGAAAGGTGGGGAAGTCGCCCAAACTTAGCCAAAATTGGGAAGGACCTTATACAATTATAAAGAAGATTAATGATGTGTGTATAGGATCCAGCGGACCCCTAGGTCAAAGATGAAGGTCGTTCATTTGGATCGATTAGCACGATACCATGGAACTCTATCTGTTCGGGACGAACAGCCTTAGGAGGAGGGCAATGTTACGATTCGCAGCAACGCCGCATGGGAGGCGGGGCAACGCATGGGAGCGTGTTGGTTGATGGAGCTTCGCGACCTATCCGCGCTGCGTCATGGCTGACACGAGTGATTTATTGCTCGTCTGGCTTAATCTAGAAGGCAGTTGTTTACAACCGTTTTTTTATGTGAGATTATTCAAGAAGTCTTATAAAGAACTTTCTAGGTATTTCTGTAATTTTAGGATTGTATATAAAAAGCGTATAGAGCGCGCAGGAAAACAGTCTTATTTTAAGCGAGCTATAAGTAAGCTAAAGTACGAAGCGATAATAGAAGGCTATAAAGTGTTAAGTAGTGAGTTATTTAGTAGTCGTGTGTATTTGATAAATAAATAAATAGTGTTTTCGTGTTAAATCGTTACACTGGAATTATTGAACCCCGAGTTCGCAACAGTATTATGGATAGTTTTCTTCTGCTTTTTTCTGGTACTGAACATTTTTATAAATCACCTGACAATTTGGACCACAAAACTAAACATTAAACACCGTTATACATGAAGTAAAAAAAACTATACAAAACGTAGACAATTTCGGAAAATGCAGGGAAATTTAAAAATAAATCAAACTTAGTTGATACAACTAAGAATATCAGGATACAACTCCCGAAGCAAGGACGAAAATACGTATAAATAAAAATAAACAGAAAAGTAAAAATGATTACTTCCTAACTAGTTTTATATTTTTGCCCCCAGGTGGCGTCTAGATTTTTTTAATCGCCAATTGTTTTATAAGCAAAACCAGAAAATCCACTTTACAGTCATTCTGCTGGCCTTTAACGGTCCGTATTAAAGCTAGTAGTGGAAAAATAAAATTATTGAAATGTCAAAGTGACACTCGCGTTTGATGGCAAAACCGGTGCCAACAGTGCATTGTTTACGCTGCGGCATTGATGGTATTACATTGTTGCCTACTCCTACTAGTTGCCAAGGCAACATATGTAACTTAAATGGCGAGAGGGAATAATATAATTATTCCCGCTGTTTCAACTCTATACTAATCTATTCTCTATCTCTCTATTATTCTCCACTACTACTATTCTCTACACTCTATTTTAATCTAAAAGTTTCAACAATTTACTAATATATCCCTTTGCCGCTATATGAGCCCTATTTAACTTTTGTCAACAAGCTGAGTATCAATATATTATTAAGTGGTCGTGGACAAAATACTTAAACGACATTAAACGGCAACAAAACCAAACGAATGGACACCAAGGCGTCAAAATGGCGAAAGTTTTTGGTCTACGTCATTAAATCTGGACCAGAAGGGGACAAATTTGACACCACTGTCAAAAAATGCGTCAAAATAAGGTCAACCTGAACAGGGACCAAAGCCGATTAAAATCCGTCTAATGTTTTTTATAGCACAAAATTCCTGACGTTCAACTGACCTTTTAGTTTCAAAATAACTACAGTTACTAAGCTGATGTCAGTTTTACGTCACCAAGATGACTTCACGGCGCTGAACCGTCATTTTGATGTCACCTTTTAAATGATTTCAACGTGAGCTCTGCTACTGTCGATGTCGCCCAATGACCTAGCAGATATGGACAGATCCAACAAATGCCGATATTTCCCTAAAAATGGCCCCCTTTTTGGGCCTTAAGTCCGCATCTTTTAAGGTTCTGGTTTTTGGTTTTTGGTTTTTGCTCAGTTGGAAGTTAATTTTAGAAAACTTTGGAGCTAGGTCAGCTAAGGGCTAGGAGCCCTAGCGTCCTAGCTAGGAGATGGATATAAATTCAATATTCGATTGGATTGGAAATAAGAAGTAATAAAAATGATCACAGTGATAACTGTTTTGTAACAATTTGACGTAAGATATCATGACGTCACTCACACCGAGATGTCACTTCCGTCGGATATCGCCGCAATGTTTTAGGTTCCTACTGCTAAAAAGGGGGGCCAAAACTGTAATAGTTATTTACGTTATAAGTCCGGTAAATATAGTTTTACAGTAGAAGTAAGATGTTTCCGGAGGAGGCGCTAGCCGAGTCTGGAACTTCGAAACGACTACTGTAATACGTTACCGGACGTATGGTATATAACATTTTACTTAATACTTATTAAAACAGGAAAAAAATAATTTTATGCGTGGCGAATATTTTTTTGACAAATCCACCAATTTGACAAATAGTTTCATTACGGTATCCTGTACCGGTACCGTTTTCCAGGTTACCATGGATACAATGGATTTATTGAAGATGTGCCGGTACTCAATACTGTAAAATTTCTTTACGATATCCAATAATATATATCGATCCTGTAAAAAGCTATTTGCCGGATTGAAATCAAGTAAGTAAAAGTGTCCTAAATGATACAGTATGAAGTAAAACAATACGGGGTCTCCAAATTAGCTCGTTGCTGTTGAATGCTACATAACTGAAAACTTCGAGCAAGACATCAAGTTATCAATTCCAACATAATTGAAATTTAAATTGACAACACTACTTGTGGTAAATTCGCTAAATTTTATAAGTAATTCGTAGTAACAAAGTTTTGGAGTAAACTTGTAAAGCGGAAGTTTTCTCAACATAACGTATTGTAATGTTGATTTGTCTTGGTGGATTTATGTGCAATTCCGCCCCGGCGATAGAAATCTCCAGCGAAACCCCGGAAATCGATTAAGCATAAAGTTTTTACTATTGCGTGTCTACTTATTTTTGGGCAAGGTCCTTCAAAATACGTTCTCTGTGCCTTTACTTTTTAGTTTAAATCTGTGTAAAGTAAATCTGTTTAGTAAAAATCTGTTAGAAGCATAAAGATCAAGAATTGTGGTAGCCATCGAGCTAAGCTGGAGACCCCCTCCTATTTTACAGTTTTAGCCACCCTTTTAACAGTGGGAACCTTTAAATTGGTGGCGATATCCCCCGGAAGTGACGTCATGATGTCTTACGTACAATTATTTCAAAACAGTTGTTACTGTCATTATTTTTATTACGTATTATTTCCAATACAATCGAATAGCGAGCTTATATCCATCTCCTAGCTAGCTACATCCTAGCCCTTAGCTGTCCTAGGTCCAAGCTATCTAGCTAAAACCGGATAATGTTGAGATTTATACGAAGAGTCTCCGTTGGTGCCAATGTTTGAAAAGTGAACGTTCGAGTAGGTAGGCGTTGGAATCCGACATCAGAAACAGCGGTATTAAGAGCACATGCCCAAAATCTTTTAAAAGGAATGTGGGTTACTGGGTTCTTTTATTTACGGTTCCGACCATTTTGACAATCAAAATTTATCTTTCGCAAATAATTTACAGTAATTTTTAATTTCAACAAAGTTGATGTAATAGAGGGTGTTTTCAATAAGTAAAAGGAATCTTCGTTTAGCAAGAATTGCGCGAGATTCGCTAACGCAACCTGTCAAGTGACGGATTTATTGGATTCCTGTATTTCGAGAAAGCCCACATGCAGGCACACCAGCCGGCACCCAGTTTTCCTGTTTCTGCTCCATTCATTTCTCAATAATCTCAATTCTTCATATTATCAAATGATCTACACACACTTTTCAGTGCTGTCTTGTGCTGGTAGTAAAGATGTAAGTAGGTATTCATTAGAGATAACTCCTAAATCTTTGAGGCGGAAAGTTCATTTTTTACTTCTTACTTTTGGGTGAAGCCTCATCCACTTTTTTGGACGATTTGTTCGTTGTTGGAAAAAGAATTTCGCATTACTTACAGTATTAAGCAGGCAACATCCACCAGCGTGTTTTAGATCCAACACTGCATGGCAGATGGCTGTCGGTTCGAGAAGCAGCCCATATTGCTCTGTACCTCGCTGGTTATCGAAACCAGAACGAAATGATAAGAGAGCGTAGGTAGTCATCAATTTGTCGACCATGATTTGTCGATGGGTTGATCGACAAATTGATGAAAATGATAATGATTTTGAAAATATGTAGCCACTAGTTTTAAAACTTTATTATCGAAAATTATTTGTTATTAAAATTATTACTACATACACTCGTATAGATGTTTCTCAGATTTCTTCAAGAAGTCTTCTCCTAATGCGAAAAATGATGGAGTCGACAGCATTAAATCATCAACAATGTGCTTGTGTTTCTTCAAATATATGTAGCTCTTTGAAATAAATTGGTTCTGCTGCGCATTGGGGAGATTTTTGAATTTCACTGAATAACTTAGAAGTTCGTTTCGAATATTAGGTAATGATGGTTGATTTGATTGAATGGTTTGATTTAATGACAAGTAATATTTAACGTAGCACAATGGGGCAGAGGTGGAAAAAAACTCCTAAGTTCGTAAAGTAAAAAACAAAAACTTGTTTATATTGCATTTTATTCTTAATTAGTTACTAAGTACAGAAACAATTCGTTTGATCCGAAAAAAAATACGACGCAGCCAAATTCAATTTTTAAGTTGCTGAACTTTTTTTAAATGTTAAATACAAATTTTCCTTTTGCGGCAGTTTCTAGGTGGTAATGTGCAGCTCATTTCATTACTAAAAATCTTACAATGCTTATGAGTTTGTAAATGTGATAAATAACATTCACTAATATTTGCAGTTATATTAATACAAAAAAATGCTCTTACAAAAACCGCAATGCAATATAGTGTTAGACCACGATTTGAGAAAAGTTGTTATTATTCTTTAAATTGCAATTAATTGCATTTGAATCGAAATATACTACATGACATATTTCCAAAATATTTTACGTCTTTAGTTGCCTATTGAGTCATTATCGGCATATATAAAATGACAAGGCCGAACAAACTTCCCTGGTCTCTGCGCATATAATCAGAAGAAATAGGCTTTGACAACTCAACTGTTTTGCTTTCACTTTTTATTTTTACATAGCGTCACTATCATCGAATGAAATGTTTAAAGATGTTTGTTGACATGGCTAATAAAACTATTATTTACAGTAATTTGTGTGAATACTTAATTAGAATCGGTCCATTTAACCGCCAGTCATCTGATAATTTCGTCCAGCAGAAGTTTCCTGACATTTGCGATGACAAAGTTAGTTTATTTTCCGCGGAAATTCAGAGGAGGTTTTTGCCTAACTTCATGACAAAATGGATATCAATGAAGTGAGACAAATCGGCTAGAAAGAAGCACGGTGAGTGGATGAAGAACGCCTTTATATGCACGATTTTTCCATATAAATAATAATTGTCATATAATTATAACGTAACATTAAAAAGTTCAGCCCAAAAAAGTCCGGCTCAGTGGCAACAAAAGCGCATGCGCGGCTGGCAAGCTCCGCCCCTTAATTTTGAAAAATCGACGATGCCAAGCTTTATGCTTTATTAAGTTTTCGCCGAAATATAAAATATCTATTAATGTATTATATCAATATAAAAGATACTAAGAATTATTTTTAGTTTCTAAAATGTTTGAGCTGTTAGTTAACTTGGCAAATTAGCATGGTGTGGTGTAAGAAAAAACTAAACACTCATAATTTATTTAAAATAAGCTTCTGTTTTATTCCTGAATATAATTTACACATGACAATGCCGTAATGTTTTCAACGTCATTTGCTGTTAACCTAACTTTTTAGGTTTTTTTTGGCGGATACGCGCGCAATATTTACACATTAGTCAGTAGTTGATATTGATAATAAAACCATAATAATGTAATTTAATTTAATTAATTATAATCATAAAACCTCAAAAAGACCCAATACTTACCATTTTCATGTTCAGAAAAGTCTAACCATACTATAAAATATTGGCGCCTTTCCTTGTCTTGGCTTACAAGTGAGGTATCAAGAAATCAATACACAATACACTTGATAGTCTTTTGTCGCCTTTCCTTGCCTTGGCTTACGAGTCAGCTATCAAGAAATCAATACACAATACACTTGATAGTTAGTCTTGGTGTTATTGTAGGACAAAGTATTTGAACTTATACGCGATCTTTGACGGGAACGGTCCACTTTCACTACCACCAAGCGATGTTGCAAGCCGCCCGATGAGTATTTATTACTTATTACACTAATCTGTTTTAAACTAAATACGAGCCTATAATAAAAAAAAAACGATCTTTCGTTATTACAAATTTTCTTTTCACGTCAAAAAGTACTCAGAGTTGACCTAACCTCAAACTTTTTTTCTTCTAGAGTTTTCGGTAGACTGCTCTGTGCGCTGCGAAATTACTACCATCCTTGGTTTTCTCATTGCGAATAGAAGGATGAGAATCCTCCGAGAGCGCACTAAGGCGTCCGGCCGAAAACGCAATTTTTTTAGTGAGCCTGTCTTCCGCATATGTCTTGCGCAGAAGAACGTGCGCATTAGCAAGCAGTGAGCCTAATCTTGGTTTCCATAGGTCACTAGAAGCTGCACTTTTAATCCGTGGGAAAAGGTTGACGTTCGTAGTATATTAGCTAATACGAATATTTTCAAAACATACAAAGCCGCGTCTAACCGCCAGAAAAATGGCTCTAAACAACCGTACTGGTGGAACGAGAGTATCGAAGAAGCTAGAGTGAGCTGCATAAGGGCAAGGAGGCAGGCAACCGGGGCACTCTGCAGAAATGTGAGATCGATAAACTCGGCGCATATTTGGGAAGAATACAAAACAAAAAAAAAATCTTGGGCTAACTAATTGACCAAGAAAAGAAAAAGAAATGGAACTCGCTGTGCAACGAGTTAGACGAGGACATCTGGGGGACCGGATACAAACTAGTAATGAAACAGATAGGACAATAATTTCCGCTTGAACTTACCACGAGTAAAAAATGGCAAACGGCCAGGCACCTGTTCCCTGAACACTACGAACCAATGCCCGATAAAAAATATCCGCCGCGCTTTGATACATTTACAATGTCAGAATTAAATGCAGCAGTTGACAAATTAAAATTAGGAAAGGCACCAGGCCCAGACGGTCTCCCTGCGGAGGCAATACGAGCTTTCATCCAAACGGATCCGGATGTAACTCTTAGAACCATGAACCAATTACTGGAAAACCAAGAATTTCCAAATACATGGAAGCTAGCTAAGCTTAAGCTAATAAATAAACCAGGAAAGGATCCAGACGTACCTAGCTCATACAGGCCTCTCTGCATAGCAGAATCGTAGAGTAGCGAGGCTGTAAGAAGAGATAGCCCAGAGGGCTCCTCTATCGGATTCTCAGTTCGGCTTCAGAGCAAAAAGGTCAACAATAGACGCTTTAAAACTGGTAATGGATAAGGCAATCCACACTAAACTTAGTGGACAAGGAGAAAGATGGTGCTCTCTGATTACCTTAGACGTTATGAATGCTTTTAATAGTGCAGCATGGCCGGATATTCTGCGATAACTGGAAAACCGTAGAGTATCTGAATACCTCTACAACGTGTTAAACGACTATTTTCAGAACAGGAGAATCCAAATCGAGAAGGAACAAGAGTTCTTTATGTATGTCGGAATCCCCCAGTGTTCCGTACTAGGCCCACTATTGTGGAATATCATGTACGATCCAATACTAAGAAAAGCGTCATCAGAGAGGGTTCTACCTGTAGGCTATGCCGACGACATTGCGTTGGTAATAAGCGCTAAAACTAGACACCAGCTGATGGAGGTGGGAAATACAGCATTCACTAAGCCTTGCACAAGAGAAAACAGAAGCGGTAATTCTAAATGGCAAAAGACACAAAAGACATATATCTTTTAGAGCGGGAAACATAGAGATAACACCCAAAACGAATATTAAATATTTAGGGGCGCTTTTTGGAACCAACCTGTACTTTTCAGAACACGCTGCGACCACAACACGAAGCAGCCTAAGGAAACTAGGATATTTGCAAAGACTAATGCCCAGTCATCTCTGTACGCAGCCCCAATTTGGGAAGACATTATTGATAAAAAAAAATATTACAGTATGTTCATCAGCGTCCAAAGGAAGGCCCTGGTGAGAGTGATTGGTGCTTATCGCACAGTATCTACAGTAGCGACTCAGGTCATAGCGGGAACTCCGCCCATAGATCTATTGATAAAGGAAAGAACTGAGTTGTATGGGAGACAAAGGCCATAAAGCAGAAGCTAGGAAACGCACTTTAGAAAAATGGCAAAAAAAATGGGACGCCACTACCGACAAAGGACAGTGGACGAAGAAACTGATACCGAATATTGAAAAGTGGGTAGAATGTAAACACAGAACCTCGAACTATTACTTGACCCAATTTTTAACTGGCCACGGCAGCTTTAGGGCATACACCCACCGCATAAAGAAAACCACAAATATCTGCAACTGCTGTGAGGACGTGGATACGGCAGAACACTGCTTCTTCCACTGCCCGCGCTTTGTAGTTCAAAGAGAGAGACTGTCAGGATTAATTGAAAACCTATCACCGGAAAATCTCATTAACGGAATGCTAGAAAACAGGGAAACCTGACAGGCAGCAAACAAGATCATTTGGGAAATCATGAAGACCAAAGGAGCTAAAGAAAGGGAATAGCAAATATGCCTTCTGGCTTACAAAGAAATATCAGCAAAAGTAAAAAGTGCCTATTATTTGAGAAACATGTAAAAATGTTATAAATACAAGACCCCCCCTGGAGCTGTGATAAATACTCTGACTGCGTCTGAGTGCTGCCGCCGCTCCCAGGGTCACTTCCTTAGATTCGAGGGTGTTTTTTTAGTGGGCAGGCGCCTGGTACCGCCGCTGCCCCTGACGCACTGGTTCCTCCTTGGTGGTCGAGTGCGGCAGGGGCAGGGGTGCTCCATGCGAATCCCACAGTACCCGGTCGCCAGAACAACAGATCGGGTGTCTTTCGAAGATTTTTGGTACCGCGTAAGAAAAATAAAAAACTAAACGGTAAAAAACTGACATTGTTATCGAAATGGGGATTTGACGGAGCTTCCGGACAGAGTGACTATTCCCAGCGCTATAAAAAATTATTTCCGATTCGAACTTATCTATGACTTCTATGGTTCCTATGAGACTAAATTGTAATGACCATCGAGACGACACAAACTATATCTGGAAAAATCCAGATCCCCGCGATTCTATACAGCGTTGCGTTTTAGTTACGAAAAAGAAACCCTTGAATTGACTCGAGCTGGGAAGAAAAGTGTTGAAAGTGAATATAAAAACTTAGAGATGACAGTTTAACCTTTAGCGCGAGTACAATAACTGTTAAGCATATTCTGGTTTTTACTATGTTGGACGTGGGGATGAACAGGGGCATAGATCCGGCACTAATAAATGTAAAATTTTTAGACTTTAGAATCAATGGATAATTCAAAACATCTAAAGGTTCTACAGGTGCAGGGCAGCGCATGAACTACTTATAGGAAATGTAAAATCTGATGGAATTGATATTGTAATAGGAGAGGAGCCTAATAAAGCTATGACAAAACACCAAATATGTGATTCACACTGTGATGCTTTTTTGAGCCTTAACAAGGATCTGCGAGTAATAAACAGCAACCGAGGTATTGGATTTGTATCTGCACTTGAATGTTTTAATGAACTGCTGAATGATCTAAGTACAATGTTCCGACGCAGTGAAAAAGATGTAATTCTAGGCGGAGACCTAAATGCGAAAACACCTGCGAGTGCTATAACCCTCGGAGTGCTATAACCAAAGGGGGAAAGTGCTGGATGAATGGATCTTTGAGAATGATCTACTAGTCATAAATAGTGGTAACACTCCGACTTTTAGCAGAAATGGTAGCAACTCGGGTTTAGACCTCACACTCGCAAAGGGACAATAAAAAATAAACGTTATTGAATGGATGGTAGACGAAGAAGCTGAAAACCTGAGTGACCATATGTACATTAAGTTCACGTTGACAGCTGGAACAATATTAAAAATATAAACTTACCTGAAAGGGAGGGCTGGAAGATCACAACAGAGAGCTTGACTCGCTTTGAAAGGGCTTGCACTTTCAACTGGGCACGGGATCGGGCCATTACACCGGAATCAGTAAAAGAAGAAATATGTAAGTTAGCTGACAAATATCTAGGGAGAATACATAAGAGGAACAATCGTCAAGAGGTCTTTTGGTGAAATAACTTAATTGCAAGAAAAGAGAAAGTTATGTAATAAGGCTAGACGTAAGATGACTCGGGTGAGAGCTACACACGACAGACTTTCTGAAGTATTTATTAAAGCTACGGACGACCACAGAACGGCAAAAAAACTGCTGAAACAAGAAATAAGTAAAAGCAAATAATCAGCTTGGCAGAGGTTATGCGATGAACTGAACGATGATATATGGGGCAAGGCATACCAAATAGCAGTCGGCAGATTAACGCGCAAGAACACGAAGGAGTTGACAGTAGAAACGATCAGAGCTCAAATTGATAAGTTGTTCCCAAAAAAGCCACAAATAAAATGGGATCAATCGTACGTTCACCCAGCAAGCATACGAAATTTCAATGAAAAGGAACTATTCGAGGCTGCAATGAGACTTAAACCAAAAAAGGCACCCCGCCCTGACAAAATCAGACCAGAAATATTAACTAAGTGCGTGCGCAAGAACAGCAAGATCTTTTTAGATCTATTTAATAGCCTAATAACAATTTCCCGGAGCCATGGAAGACGGCAAAGTTGGTGTTGATTGAAAAGGGCAAACCAAGGGAGAATTATGCAATCTCATACAGACCAATCTGCTTGATTGACTGCAAGGGCAAGTTGTTCGAAGCGCTCATAACTAAAAGAGTACACGACGAGATCGAGGAGAAGCAAATGTTGAGTGAATACCAATTTGGTTTTCGTCAAGGAAAATCCGCGATAAATGCAATCGAGGTGGTGCAACACCAGCTAGATGAAATCAAATCAAAGGCGTATAAAAACCGATACAGCCTGGTAATGGTTATGCTGGATATACAAAATGCTTTCAACACGGCTCCTTGGCTCCTAATAGTAGAAAGCCTGAAAAGAAAAAATATTAGTCATACCTAATAAATGTGATAATGTCTTACCTGTCAGAGCTTTATCCTGAACCCCGATGGCCAGAAATTTAAGACAACGTGCGGAGTGCTCCAAGGATCTGTATTGGGGCCCACATTATGGAATTTATTCTATAACGAAATACTGTAGATGAAAACGGAGACTAATGTGAAAGCTATTGCATACGCTGATGATCTAGCTCTATTGATTTTTCTGCAAGAGATAATAAAACTCTGGAAGAAAAAGCCGAACACGTCACCGCAGAAATTGTGTATAAACTCGAAAAGATGGGATTAAAAGTGGCAGTACTACATAATATGCGATTTCGACTAATAACAAATAAAACTAATAACTAATAAAAGATATGTAATAGTATTACAATTCTTTTCGCATATACAGACACAATATAGAAAATATCTAAAGTCGCAATTTATAAAGCGGCATTAGTGGCGGTTCGTCCTAAGGTTTGCAGGTTTGCGCAACACCCAAAATTTTGAGCTGCTGATGATCTTTTTTATTTTTATTTTTTATATTAACAAAACAGAATAATGAATATTTTTATATTATTATATAATTGATAATATACAAATTCATTATTATATATTGTATATGTCACTAGAATTAGCCCGCGAAACAATAATTATGATGTACCTGGGGCGCGGAGCATACGTCGATTTCAATAAAATCAGGCCCGCGATCAAGTATAGGATAGGAAAAGCGGCAATGAGACTGGTGTTTGCACTCCGGCTGTGATCCTTTCCTTCCACTATTTTACTGTGGTCCCTCCACACACAGCACGATCCCGTAACCCCTGTTGTTTTGCAATTTGAGAGCAAACCATGCGGGCGACGTTTGCAATTGCTGGACGCGGAGTTTCACCAATTTAAATTTAACCATGAATTCGGAGGAAAGTTTAATTGCAATGGACTTTCTGTTGAAATAAAATCTACGCGATTATTTATTACTATTTAATAACCAGAATTTAATTAAAATAAATAGTTTTTTTCTACAAACGTCAAATAATGACGCATTTTACGCTTTCATTAGACAAACGAAAACCTAACCATTTTTGAGGATCAGAATGTGAGTTTACTTTTCCGCGCGTTGCCCAGGACAGCAAGCGAAAAAGATTTTATCGCTTGCTGTCAATAGCAACTACCACCACTCAACCAATTATTAAAAGCGTCATTGTCACTTTGATTTAAATTTTCAGATTGTGCCTTCCGCTTTGCTCAGTTGTGATTCACATTATTTGAAATTGATCCTTTGCAGAAAAAACGTTGTATGCATTACGAGCAAAAAGTAACTTTTTTGCCCTCGAGTGATTGCCGGCAAACTTCACTCTCCGAGCAAAAAAGTTGTACTTTTCGCTCTTAATACATAATAGTGTAACAAAATCCTATCAGCACCTCCCTACCGATCACACCTGGCATGGTATACACATCTCTCCTAGTAGATGGCACCTGTCAGTTGTCATTAGTAGTATAATAAGAGTACACTTGCTCAAGTCCTTATGACCACGTTCTTCCACGTTTTATAGTAATTCACAATGTCTATACTTTTCTTTGTTTCTTTTGTTTAAATAAACTATGCCTACCGTTGTGAGTGAGTTTGATACTACTGCCAAACAGTGTCCCCGACATCATACATGAGCCTCGACAGGGTTAAGCGAACTCAAGAGATAACCTCGTGACAAGATTGGCGCCCAACGTTGGACCTTAAGCCGAGATTTCGTGTTTATCTCGAACATAGTGCGGGTAGTACAGTAACGACTCATTTTCTCGTGTAAAACGGTAATAGTGCATCGGGTTGACATAACCTCAATCGTTAATTTCCAAAGCACGCTTTCGCTTCTTCGCGTTTCCCGCGCAGTGTTGTCGGTGCATCGTACCACGTCACTCCGTTGACTCGTCGACGCGAAAGCGCCACGTCCGTCAAATTCATTTCTGTCATTGCTGTCAGAATCAGCTGCTACAAAAACAGCACGAACTTCACAGCTAATTCAAAACATTGTTTCTGATTTTGTAAAATCCCACAGTTTATCATAGTACTGTACCAAATATATGCTATTACGCTCTGGTACCATGGCAGGCGGAAAAGACGCATCCAAGCAAGAGCCATCCCAGCAAAATGCAACTGCTGCCCCTGTGCAACAAATTGTGATGTCTCCAGAAATGTTGCAGCAATTGTTGACCAATTTACAAAATGCTACAGTTAGTGGACTTCAGGCGAGTTCCTCATCACAAAACATCAACTCACCTACAAATTTTTGTGGCTGCAAGTCACGGTTTAGTGGAAATCCTGGTGATGAAGTCGAAGCATTTATCGATTCCATATCAGTGTATAAAGACTGCTTACAAATAACAGACGCCCATGCATTAAAAGGTTTATCTATGCTGTTGTCAGATAATGCTGCTGCTTGGTGGCAAGGTATAAAAAACCTCCATAACTAGTTTTGATGAAGCCATTTCCTCGTTGCGACATGCATTTGGATTTTCAAAACTCCCACATCAGATCTATCGAGACTTGTTTTCCAAGGAACAGGACAATGACAAAACCGATATCTTTGTTAGTCGATGTCGTGCTTTGCTTTCACATTTGAAAGGTGACTCTGCTGTGACAGAACACATTCAGTTGGATATGGTTTATGGCCTACTGAATTTCAAGATAAGGGATAAAGTGCCTAGGGAAAGTGTCTGTACCTTCAAAGATCTCATTGAAGCCGCTAGAGTAGTAGAGCAAACTTACTCCGACCGTATTGTGAAGCAAAAGAAACCAGCCGTTGAACAAAAGTGTAATGTAATATGCAGCTATTGTAAGAATTATGGACACACTATCGATGTCTGTAGAAAACGAGCCCGTGCAAGTGGTAAAATGGAACCTCAGCTGCAAGCCACCCGCCATCCGGTCAAGAAAACTTCAGTAACACCAGTGCGACAAAACCTGTATCCTGCTATGGTTGTCAAACACCAGGCTATATTAAGAGCAATTGCCCGAAATGCAACAAAAGGGAGCAAACACCAGCCCATGCTATTAACCCAACAATGCTGACTGAGTTCTTCGGCACATCAGTTACCCAATTCCAGACACCTGTGAACATGCGCACCCTCACATACGCCAAGGTAGAGGGGCACTATGGACTGACATATCTTGATTCAGGTGCTCAGTGTAACATAGCTGGAGCAAAGTTAGGTCAGATTCTGATGGATGAGAATGTGCCCTTTGAATCTAAATCTCTGTACATGACCCTTGCTGATGGAAAGACTATAGCAGTTGAGGCCAAGTGTTTCACAGCCTCGATTGACTTGAAGGGGCGTAAGCACAACACCATTTTCCACTGGATTCCAGCCCATAATGATAGCAGAACTCTTCTAGGTGTGGATTTCATTCGGCAAGCCAACATTGTGATTGATGTACCACAAAATTGCTGGTATTTTGGAGATGACCCGCAGACACAGCATTCCTTTGTCGAGTTGACTGATGTGAAGCTCTGTGGAATCCAACCCGAGGTTAAGGAACAAAACCAAATGACTCTGTTACGAGGCGAGGAGGCCTTGAACCTGACGGAAGTTGAAAGACGCCGCCTTGATGACTTATTGCAGAACAATCATGACCTTTTTATGCCAAGTACGGAAGCCACTCCATATGCTGAGCATATTATCGAGCTTAGTGATAGCCTACCAGTTGCCGTACCACCATATCGTCTTTCAGTAGCCCGAAAGGAACAGCTCCGACAAGAACTTGATGACCTTTTGGCTCAAGGCATAATAGAGGAGTGCGAGTCCCCATACGCGTCACCTGTAGTACTGGTGCCTAAGAAAGACGGTAGCATCAGACTTACCGTGGATTATCGAAAGCTGAATTCCAAAACCTGTCCTGACCGCTACCCCCTCCCACGTATCGATGATACACTTCATGCAGCTAAGAGAGCGAGGTATATGACGACATTGGATCTAAAGGCTGGATACCATCAAGTAGCAGTTCGACCGTGTGACCGGGATAAGACGGGATTCATCTGTCCATTCGGCACATTTCGTTACACGCGAATGCCGTTCGGCCTGCGAAACGCGCCTGCTACTTTCCAGAGACTCATCGACCGATTCCGATCTTGTTTACAAGATATCCACATCTTGGCGTACCTGGACGACGTGATAGTCTTGTCAAATTCATTTGCAGAACACCTAGAGCATCTGCAGAGGGTGTTTGATCACCTTCGCCATTTCAAGTTGAGACTCAACCGGAATAAATGTAACTTTTCATGTTCCTCTGTGAATTATCTGGGACATGTTATCACACCAGTTGGCATAACTCCTAGCCCGGAAAAAACGGAGGCACTCCGCAATCGACGCTCACCACGTAACGTCAAGGAGTTGTTGTCTTTCATCCAAAGCTGGTCATGGTACCGGCGCTTCATCATTGACTTTGCTTCCGTGGCGCGCCCATTGACTGAACTGACCAAAAAGAATGCTTCTTGGACCTGGGGACGAGCTCAAAACGATGCTTTCGAGAAACTCAAAGAACTGCTCACTTCTGACCCAATACTACGGCAAGCCGACTCAACTCTTCCCTATGTGTTGAAAACAGACGCGTCTGCCTATGCTATTGGCGCATGCTTACTGCAGGGGGAGGGCGCCGCAGAGAGACCTGTGGAATATGCCAGCCGCTTGCTGACCGCAGCCGAAAAGAACTGAGAGAGAAGCCCTGGCTGTGGTGTGGGCTGTAATGAACAAGTTTAGAGGCTATTTAGAAGGAGCGACAGTCTCTGTAAAAAGTGACCACCAGCCGCTTAAGTGGCTAATGACCCTAAAATCACCAACTGGAAGACTAGCGAGATGGGCTCTCGCCCTACAGCCCTACGACCTCAATATTGACTATACCCCTGGGAAAACCAATGTGATTGCCGACATGCTGTCTCGCCCACCAATCTTGGACTCAGAGGTGAACTTGGTAGAGATGGACTTGCCCAAGATGAAGGCTGATGTGATACGACAGGAGCAACTGGACGATCCGGATGTGGCAAAGATCATCAAGTGTTTCGAGTCCCGCAGGAAGTCCTGACAACGACGCTGTAGATTTTAACCGGTGGACCGAGAGGGGCTACGTCATGGACAACGGCGTCCTCTATAGATACTCTCCTGACATAGATGAGGAGCAAGCTCAAATGGTTGCTTCAACAAGTCAAGTTCCCCGAATTCTGAAAGAATATCATGACATTGAGTGGCCACTACGGTGTTGACCGTACCTATCAACGCATAGCATCCCGGTACTTCTGGCCCGGAATGCGCCGCACCATTGCAGACTACGTTGGAAAATGCATAGATTGCCAGAGATATAAAGCATCGAACCTTAAGCCGGCGGGACAACTCCAAACCCCCGTTCAGGCTCAACGATTCGAGGTAGTGTCCATTGATCTATTCGGACCCTTGCCGGAAACGCCTGATGGATTTAAATGGATTTTCATAGTAGAGGATAACGCTAGCCGTTGGGTTGAATTATTTCCTTTGCAACTGGCCAGCGCGGAAACTGTGCCAGATGCCTGATCGACGAGGAGATATTGCGATACGGTGTGCCTCGCCGCATTGTCAGTGACAACGGTGTGCAATTCGTGAGTGCCGTCATGCAACAGGTCTCTCATTGCCTGGATTTCACCCAATCTCTGATCCCAGCATATCATCCAGCCTCCAACCCGGTGGAGCGTAAGAACCGTGATCTAAAGGCCCAGCTGTTCATCTTCGTCCAAAAGGACCATACCGCTTGGAAAGATAAACTGCCAGCCATAAGGTTTGCCATGAATACTGCACGAACACAGTCTACAGGTTTCAGTGCAGCCTATTTGACCTTCGGACGTGAACTTAGGACCCCAGATGACGTGGGACGTGACCTCCGAGCTATCGTCGAGAATGACAACTTTGTGAGTCAGATTACTCCCTATCTGCGCTCTCTTGCAACTACCCTGCGTGAAGCCCGAGACCGCCATGAAATGGAACAAGATCGTGTAAAGAAGTACGCTGACCGAAAATTGCGACCTTGTCCTCAATACGTCATAGGAGACAGAGTGCTCGTCAATAGCCATTGTCTGAGTAACGCTAAGAAGTCTTACACCTCAAAGTTCACACCCAAGCGCGACGGTCCCTACATCATTACCAAAATCGTCACACCTACTACATTTGAGTTGGCATCTTCCGACCAACCTGGCCAAGCAGTGGGTAAATACCATGCATCTGCCTTGACGCCCTTCAAGACCACCGACTCAGAGAATCCTGTACCTGTCCGCCCAATCAGAAAGCGAGGTCGCCCACCTGCCAAGTCACCCCTACCAGAACCTGAAGAAGATGCCGCTGACGCAGAAGACCGCCTCGATATAGAAGAAGAGGAGGGCACCGTTGACCTCGAGGACGTAACCGCCTGTATCCAGACCCGACGGCCCATAAGGAAACCTACCTGCCCCTGCTGCAGAGAGACTACCACTATTCCTCACACTTCCGGGACGGTACGTGTGGAAAAGGGGGAGAAGTTGTAACAAAATCCTATCAGCACCTCCCTACCGATCACACCTGGCATGGTATACACATCTCTCCTAGTAGATGGCACCTGTCAGTTGTCATTAGTAGTATAATAAGAGTACACTTGCTCAAGTCCTTATGACCACGTTCTTCCACGTTTTATAGTAATTCACAATGTCTATACTTTTCTTTGTTTCTTTTGTTTAAATAAACTATGCCTACCGTTGTGAGTGAGTTTGATACTACTGCCAAACAGTGTCCCCGACATCATACATGAGCCTCGACAGGGTTAAGCGAACTCAAGAGATAACCTCGTGACAATAGTTATTTATGTATAGAAAAAATCTTTTTCGCTTGCTGTCCTGAGCAACGCGCGGAAAAGTAAACTCACATTCTGATCCTCAAAAAAGGCTAGGTTTTCGTTTGTCAAATGAAAGCGTAAAATGCGTCATTATTTGACGTTTGTAGAAAAATAACTATTTCCACTACTAGCTTCAATATGGACCGTTAAAGGCCAGCAAAATAACTGTAAAGTAGGTTTTCTTGTTTTGCTTATAAAACAATTGAACATAAGCGGTCTATAATGACAACGTTATGGCCGATTATTTACCGGTAAATAAACCTGTCAGTTGTCAGGCGCATTAGGCGCCGTGATAAGGCGATTTTGTTTATCGGTTGCCACGATAACGAAACCTCCATATGGATTGAAGACGCGCCTGTTCTTAGTAGTAAAATATGCGGAGCGCTATCTTACTAATTTAGGCAATTTTTTCTTGTAGATTTATCGAGTCTAGTAGTGGAAAAAATCATATATACACCGCGGTTGTAAACTACTTATGACCCTCACGTCTTAGATCCCTCAGCGCTACGCGCTTCAGGATTTAAACTTGATGTTCAGGTCATAATAATGTACTTCACAACCTTGGTTTATAATATACCATTATTTTTATAGAAACGAGAAACCACCAGCATTTAAGGGCCATACTCGTAGTCATCGACCCAAAAGAAAGGTCTCCAATTTTTTTTTATTTTATTATGTGTTATTTGTATTTCTATAGATATTTAACCACAATATAAGGAATAATACATATCAGTATCGTCAGTTCGTGTCGGCACTTTTAATATTTCCAAAACTAAAGCGTGCCGCGCCCGGCAATCTTCTCGAGTAGTTACGAGAGGACAAACACATGCGATGCACTGCCAAAGCATTGCCAAAACCGGTTTGGTGGTGCACCGGCCGGTAGCCGGGCGGACGGGGCAACGGGAGGGGAGTTTTAATTTTTCGACCGACTGACGTTACTGATATAATCTATTATTCTTTATATTGTGATTATTTTTAAGTTTTTTTAATTAGATTATTATATAGTTAATTTTAATTAGATTAACTATTAAATAATGTTGCCGCTTGTCGTACGCTAATTACCAAAACTGAGCGTGACACCTTAAAAAATTTTTGCAAGCGGCGCCTTTCCTTTTACGTGCAACCCCCTACTTTTTATACCACGAGCCGCCACTGCTTTTTGATAAAGTGCAAAAATGTTACTGATGTTGCTATAGGAAGGCATCTACGTATTTAATTGTAAAGATTTCTTTCAAAGTGTTTAGTTTGGCAATATGGTCAATAAAAATGATATCCCTTGGTACATAGTACTACATACCTAAATACAAAAACTACAACTACATACTAAGTATAAAAAAGTAAATTCGTAGTACATCTACTGACCCGAAGAAAACTCCATCCCCTGGAGTTTTTTCAGCATCTCACACTTATAATTGTTCTTCTTGGCATTCATGATTGTTTCATGGATATTTTGGCTTGTTAATTGCAAATAGAATAATGTTGAAAGGTTCCGGAATCTTAAAGTTTCAAGTTTAAAGTAACTATTTAATAGAACAGAACTTAACAGAACAGCAGAAAAAAGCAAAATAGCACCGCAATAAAATGAGAGGTTATTGAAATAATTTAAATCTGAAATTAAAACAACACCAACACAAACTAAAACAGCTTAAACGCCAAAATTTAAAACCAACGTTCTAGTTTTTGGTGATTCTTTTAGATGTTTACGATTTAGAATCTTACAAATTCCACGATGATCAGGAAAAAGATTCTATACTAACACCAAAGTGATTTTGCATTTTACGTCACGAAAATTATGACGACGTTGATTGGCCGAGAAATTCCTATAGCCGACGTTGATTGGCTCGTCGTCGGCAAAAATGCAGCATCACTTGCCTAGAGGACCCATGCGCATTAGTTAGCAATGTATCTGATCTTCTGGTTCCAAAGTTCATAATTTAGGCCTTGGCTACTTCTACGGGGAGTTCATTATAAAACTTCATCTAGCCGGCTATGAAATTTTGACAGAAAAGGATGACATAATTAATCAAAGTAAATGAACTTTTGTTTCTTTTGACATTTCACAGCCAACTAGATGAAGTTTTATAATGAACACCTCGTATATTCAATAGTTTTCTATTTGGCTAAAACGTAACTTCCAACCTAACGAAAACCAAAAACAACCGACACAATTAATATCCGATTCGGCTTTAAGTTGCTATGACGCTTGTAAGACGTGCGCTGACGACAACATTAAGGAGCAAATATGGAAACAAGCCTAATTATGGAAACCTTAAGAGTGCCGGACTTCCGGCCAAAACACTGGACCATTTTTAGGGAAATATCGGCATTTGTTGGCTCTGCCTATATGTTCTAGGTCATTGGTTTTGGCAAATAATTGCCGACATTTTTAAAATTCGGTTCAGTATCATGTTTATATCCCATGACGTAATGTCATTGTCAGGGCACATGAATTCGCAAATTTCGAATGCTTTTAGGCAAGACATCAAGTAACGTCATTTCCTATTTTCCGTTTTGTATTCCATTACCACAGTTTAAGAATAGAAACAAACAGTTCGAGCACTTCTCACAATCATCTCTGCAAAATATGCCGCAATTTTTTGCTATTTGTTATACTAACGTGAGTGATGCCGGTTTGGAAGCGCAGACCGATGTCCTTCTTATCGCGTCGACGATGTATACCTACATTGCTCGCCAGAAAAGAGAACTATGGTAGAGAGGACAGGGGCAGAAAGGTTCGGCGCCAACCGTTGAGTGATCGAACTTATTACATTACTGAACGGTGCCATTACAAAAAAAAGAGTACCAAAGGGTAAAACACAAACATAAATGGTTCGGAATCCTGACTTTAATCTAATAACTTAATTACGTCGTTTCTAAAGCAGGTATATATCATGTCACCAAGCTGACGTCAGTTCTACGTCACTTCCTTTAAAATCTGTTCTCTGTGCATTTACGTAAAAAGTCTATTAGAGGCACGAAGGTAGCACATAATAGCAAAATAATTGCCCACACTTTCAAAAAATATTTTCTTTATCATGTTTGTGGTGTCCCATGACGTAATGTCATCGCCACGGCACATCAATTCGCGAATTGCGAACCCTTTGAAGCAAGACATCAAGAGACGTGATTTCCTGTCATTTTTCGTCTCCGCCATTCTGTGTCCAATTGCTAAAAAAAGAAGGAACAAGCATTAACGGTTCGGAAACGTTCGGCGCTAACAACTTCGGAATCTTTGCCTATTGATCTATTTGAAATGTTTTCTCCAAGTATAAATAAGGAAAAAGAACGTTGTATTTTTATAATTTTAACAAAAACAACATAATTACGTATGGGACGTTTAAACTTTATTGAAACACCACATAGAATTGGTTAAAGATAAACCCGCACTAATACAAAAACGCTGAATACTACGTCCTAAAAATTGTGTGGGATAACACTTCGTTTATTATCATCTAGATAAATATAATTACGGAAGTGTAGTGAGCGTGAAAATCCCATATATTGGCTAAGAAAACCATTAGTGATGAAACAACTAGGTACTACCTACAACAAGTAATAAAAAACGCATAAGTTTGGAACTGAAATAAATTGCAACGGGTAATTATAATTAAAACCCTTGTTGGTACTGCCTCGACTCTAGTCGATTTTGTAAAACCTCCAGTTGTCTCTTAGCCTCGCATTGGGGGAAGTTGTTCAGGTCGTAGTATTGAGGAGCGATTTTCAACAACCAATCGGCTGGAAAGTTCAAAAATGTTATTAAAAGTCTACTGTTAAAACTAAATAAATTCTTACGTTTGATATCGGTGACAGTCCTGATATAGTTCTTGGTGGTCAACACAAATTCGTTATAAATGACCCATTCAGGCTTGTGATCCAAACAGGTCGAAGGGTGGAGTTGGACGATTTGGTTATCCTTAATGGTAAGGTAATGACCGGTTCTCTCTAGATGAGCAACCTAGAACCCATTTCCGAATACATTGACATGACAACTCGCCCACGGCATGAAACTTACTTGCATAAAAAAACCGTTGACAAGAGCCTTTCGAATGTTTATATAGTAATCTTTGCTGGTAAAGTCGGTAGACGTCCGTTTTAGATTAAAACGATCCATGATCCTAGACAGTTGTTGTCTAACATTATCGGCTGACTTCAATGAACGGTAGTTGACAAAATTATCATAACACCATTGAGGATCCTCCATACCTAAATATGATATTATGTATACCTAAATATGATATACAGGGTGTTTCATTGAGGGTGGGCACCGGCCATATCTTGAAAACTAAATGGCTTAAAAGCTAGAGAAAAAAGTTTTGATTATTAAAGTGAACACGAGAAAATCCTGGTAATTATTATTTCCTTATTTTGCCACAAGAGAGCGCAATTAGAAACCAAATATTACAAATCAATTTTTTTCCGGAAATTGTCGTTTTAAGGTGTATCTTGGGCAACATTATTAGAAAGATTGAACAATCCTGCAACATTTTGACCTGACTCTCGCAGATGTACTGTGCTTAATAAAAGTGAGGGAAACAATTGAAAGTGAAATAATCAAAATCCTTGTAACTTTCAAGCCTCATATCCGATTTTAGTAAACTTGGTCTTGTTTGGAAGATAATTGCCAGTACTTTTAACTGTGGTATCCAGTGCTAAACGATAGGTTTTAATAAACGTGCTAGAAGGCGTAATTTCAAATTAAAGTATTTTTTTGGTTTTACACCAAAAAGTTAAATCATTCGGTATAATTTTGATATCATAATTGGAAAGTAGATTAAATTTGCAACAAAAAAAAATGTAAGATACCAATACGATATCTTTATTCGTCCCGGAGTTACTTCTGCAAACATAACTTTTTTCAATTTTATTACAGAATAATACTAAGAAACTTCATAAATGTTCAAAATGACCCCCGTTTTCCCGAATACAACTATTTATTCTCCCTCTGGTACTGAGTGCAGCCGTTTCAATTTCAGCTCGTGAAATCGAATTAACAGCGTTCGTAATTCGCTCTATCATGTCTTCTCGTGTGGTCGGTCGCGTTGTATAAACAATGTCTTTTATTCTTCCCCACAAGTAAAGTCCAGAACAGTTAGATCCGGAGATCTAGGCGGCCACGGAAACACACTACCCCTTCCAATCCAGCGATCAGGATAAGCTACATTAAAAAAATTGCGAACTCTCTGAGCAAAATGTGCTGGGCATCCATCATGTTGATACCACATTGAAGCTCTAACATCGAGAGGAATATCTTCTAAAAGGGTAGGCAATTCATTCTGTAGGAAGTTTAAGTACGCTTCGCCATTTAGATTTTCATTCAAAATAAATGGTCCGATAATTCTGCCTCCTAAAACTCCGCACCACACGTTTACACTTCATCTATTTTGCTGATCCACTTCACGCATCCAGTGAGGATTTGTAACTGACCAGTAGTGCATATTATGCAAGTTAACTGTGCCACAGCTGGTATAAGTAGCCTGTCTTAGCCAATAACAGAAATCTAGCCGTCTCTCATAATCTGATTCTGATAAGGCCTGGTGTAATACAAAATGGTAAGGGTGAAGTTTAAAGTTTTTTAATATCCGAAACACCGAAGTGGCACTTATACCGATGTCTGCGGAAATTTCTCTTGTGCTTGAATGCGGATTAACTTCCACGTACGCAAGAACATTAATAATACTGTCCTCATGCCTTACAGGACGTCTTCTGAAGGAAACTGGAATGGGTCGTACAGTTCCCGTTTGCCGTAAACGTATTGCCAATCGGCGAAATACCTTTCTGCTGTGATGCCTTCGTGCTGGATATCTAGTAGCATATGTACGTTCCGCAATAGGTGCTTTTTGCAAACATTCGAAATATACGGCAAGCATGTCGAAAGCCTCGGAATTGGTATAAGCCATGTTTGAAAGATGAAGTGCAAGTTTTGATAATAATAGCCTAGCTATGAAGAAACTTAAAAAGAATCAAGAAACATTATATTAGAAGTATGCTTAAATTAGGTAGAAGTTTTCAATAAACAGATATGTTTAGGATAAAATAGTGACATATTTTATACTAAGTGACAAGCCTACAAAATCATCATGTTTTAAAACAATAATTGTTGTAACGGAATGTTTTATTATGGAATTATGAAAACAATAATTTATTCAAATAAGTAATAAAAATCATTCTTGAAGTGATAGGTCTGAAAGGAGAAAAAATATGTTATTGGAATCTTAACATTTTTTGTTGCAAATTTAACCTGCTTTCCGATTATGATATCAAGCTTATACCGAATGATTAACTTTTTGGTGTAAAACCAAAGAAACCACTTTAATTTGAAATTACGCCCTCTAGCACGTTTATTAAAAACTATCGTTTAGCACTGGATACTACAGATAAAAGTAATGACAATTATCTTCCAAACAAGACCAAGTTTACTAAAATCGGATATGAGGCTTGAAAGTTACAAGGATTTTGATTATTTCACTTTCAATTGTTTCCCCCACTCTTATTGAACACAGTACATCTACGAGAGTCAGTTCAAAATGTTGCAGGATTGTCCAGTCTTTCTAATAATGTTGCCCAAGGTATACCTTAAAACAACAATTTTCAAAAAAAAATTGATTTGTATTATTTGGTTTCTAATTGCGCCCTCTTGTGGCAAAATTAGGAACTTGAAAATAATTTCCAGGAATTTCTCATGTCCACTTTAATAATCAAAACTTTTTCTGTAGCTTCTAAACCAATTAGTTTCCAAGATATAGCCGGTGGCCACCCTTAACGAAACACCCTGTATAAAGGCATTGATTTCAAGCTGTAACTAAATAACTTGTTTATAAAATATATATTAAGCTGATATTTTGGAAGGGTTAAGGTCGTCGAGGTGGATACCCCTCGTTGCGCGTATTCTAAATGTGGATTTGTTACTATTAGTAAAATCATAGTATAATATAGTATAAAAAGTATAATTTCTATGAAATTATTAATATAAAAAGATATTCGGAATCGATCATGAGCATATGTGCATTTGCAATAATCCAAGTTCCGCTCCCAGGTATCTCTCGAATGTTTCGAAATGAGCAGTAGAAGTGCGCATCATTGAAGGACGATCTGTTAGTCGCTTACAAGCTCCCACTGATTTATAAATAAAGTCAAAAGACATGTATAAAAGCCTCGATAAAAATCGATGGTCAAAGAAAGTAACCAATCACTACTTGTGGAATATTTCTTCACAAGCATGTGGAAACGTAGTCGAATAATCGGTATAAGCGATAATATAATACACTATACATACAAAAGTCTTAAAAATGTGTCCAACATAAAGATGACTAGCATAGGGTTCTCGTAAACTATAATAGATAAAAAACTTGATTAAATAGAAGAAAACTTGGGCGTTCAACGGTAAAGTCTCGATAAAAGTCGATGGTCAAAAAAAGTAACCAATCACTACTTGTGGAATATTTCTTCACAAGCAAGTTGAAACGTCGACGAATAATCGGTATAAGCGATAATACACTATACAGGGTGTCCCAAAAGTAGGGGAAAATATTTTAACACCGTATTCAGCGTCGCAAAGTTTGACAAAAAGTTCATATAAGTCTATAAGTCCGAAAACGCTTCGTTTCTAAGATACATGGTGTTAAAGTTTGAAATTCTATATTATTTTACGTTTATGGCGCCTACAATTTTTGAGATATTTTGTTCCAATTTGGAGTATGTGAAACAAATTATGATCTACGTAGATAGAATTTTCAAATGATTGTAAAAATCTTCAGGGTCTTATTTTTTCTGGGGTCAAGCTTTATTTTATTACCTCAAATTTTTTAATGGTACGCCACTGGACGTTTATTTATTGAAATTTGCACTCTTTGTTCAATTAAGAGACAAACTTGACCTCTTGCATTATCTTCGTATCTTCAACCGTTTTCGAGAAAAATCGATTTTAAAATCCATTGACAGGCGACAAAAAATGTATTCAGAATTCATAATTGTTTAGAAGGCGGCCTTGGATATTACCGCCATGTAAAAACAAATGAATGAAAAAATGTCAAAAGTGACACTTGTCATTGTGTTGATTATACCTAAAAAGATTTAAATTTTTGTTAAAAATATGGACGGATTTTCTTATCAGGAACTTTCCGATATTCATTTCATTTATGGTTACTGCAACGGAAATTCTCTGGCGGCATTGCGAGAGTACCGCAGACGATACCCGCTTCGTCAAGTGCCCTATTATAAAGTGTTTCCAAGAGTGCATAGAAATTTAGAAGAACACGTCTCATTTATAAACGTCTCATAGGCCAAGGTCGTCCTAGGGCAGATTATGATTATGAAAGGGTATTAAATCATATTGAAGAAAATCTTCAATTTGGACTACGACCGCTTTCTACAACCTTTGGTATACCAAGATCTAATATAAGTTTAAGTTCGTTTTAAAATAGCATAAAGTAATTCGAGTAAAGTCTAAAGCCCCATTTCCACTGAAGAAACATTGGTCAACTTTTGAGTTTCTGCTGCTTATTTCTCAAAATGGTTCCAAAATTTCTGAACCTTAGTGTACAAAAATGTTGCTTATTGTTCCTCCGGTAGAAACGTACCTTAAGGTACTAAGTATCGCAAAATTTAATTTTAGCTGGGAAGAATGATCAAAATGCAGAATCTAAACCCCTATCATTTCAAAAGAGTTCAAGATTTGAAACCTGAGGATTTTCCTACAAGAGTCGAATTTTGCCGTTGGGTTTTACACCATGAACACATCTTACGAAATATTCTTTGGACCGATGAGAAAACGTTTACAAGGAATGGGACTTTTACTTTTCACAACACATATTATTGGCCTAATGAAAATCCGAAAGCAGTTAGGCGCACTAATTTTTAAAACAAGTTCTCAATAAATGTTTGTCCTGGGATTATCAAAGATACCCTGATTGGTCCAATTGTGATTCCCGACCGATTAAACGCCAACGTCTATTTGCATCACTTACAAAATGAAGTGCCAGAGTTATTGGAAGATGTCCCGTTGTATGTAGGCCGTGAAATGTACTATCAACATGACGGAGCACCGGCTCATTATGAGCTCAATGTACGGGCTTGGCTTAATAACAATTATCCGGAGAGATGGATAGGAAGGGGTGGTCTATTTGCATGGCCGCCACGATCTCCGGATTTAAATCCAATGGATTATTAGATTTGGGGACACCTGAATAACATGGTGTATTCAACAGTAGTAAATTCACGAGAAGATTTACTTCTAAGAATTAATAATGCTGCAGATGAATTAAAGCAGCAACATTTTCAGATCCTTCGCGCTTCGCAAAAATCAGGCGATGTTCAAGAATATGTATCCAAGAGAATGGAAACATATTTGAACATTTAATGAAGTAGGGACGTTTTACCATTTTGTAAACTTTTGCAATTTATTGATGTGCTTTGTATTTTTTCAACAGTGTTCTTAAGTTTTGGTGTTACTCGTAATTAAAGAAAAGTTTCATATCACTAGTTTAAAAAGTGTACTCTCACTCGAATGTAAGCCTTGTGTAAGCCAAAATGTCACTTTTGACATTTTCTATTCGTATGTTATTACATGGCGCCTTCTAAAAAAATATGAATTCTGAATACATTTTTTGTCGCCTCTCAATGGATCTTAAAATCGATTTTTTTCCAAAAACTGTTGAAAATACGAAGATAATGCAAGAGGCCAAGTCTGTCTCTAAATTGAACAACGAATGCAAATTTCAATAAATCAACGTCCAAAAAAAAAATTGGGGTAGTAAAATAAAGTAATAAAATTGTCCCCAGAAAAAATAAGGCCCTGAAGATTTTGGCTATCATTTGAAAATTCTATCTAGGTAGATCATAATTTGTTTCACATACTCCAAATTGGCCAAACAAAATACCTCAAAAATTGTAGGCGCCATAAAAGTAAAATAAAATAGAATTTCAAACTTTAACACCCTGTATCTTAGTAACGAAGCGTTTTCGGACTTATGTCTATATGAACTTTTTGTCAAATTTTGCGACGCTGAATACGGTGTTAAAATATTTCCCCCTAATTTTGGGACACCCTGTATATGCATAAGTGTTAAAAATGTGTCCACCATAAAGATGACTAGCATAGGGTTTTCGTAAACTATAATAGATAAAAAACTTGATTACATAGAAGAAAAGTTGGGCGTTCAACGGATTAGTTTCATGATGCGAACAGATCTACAAAATTATGTTTGTTTTTTTGTTTTTTAGTAATTAAAAAAAATAGAAAATTGGAATTTTCTTTTTAATATTATTCTCGGGTTGTGGTAAGAGATGGATGAAAATTAAAAACTTTGCCCATTGCAGTTCTTTTTATAAGCGTCAACATGACAGTCTTTGTTTCTATGACGTTTTGTTTTTCTAAAATCATTATTAACTTGTTTTCTAAATAGGACCCTGATGCTTTTTTTTTCAACTTTAAGACAACTTTCTATTACAAATTCACTTATGTCGCACACCTAAAAATGTACGGAATGTTTTGGTTTAAAATTGACTTTTATATAATTTTACTTCATACTGTATCATTTGGAACACTTTTACGTACTTGATTTTAATCCGGTAAATAGCTTTTTACAGGATTGGATGATATCGTAAAGAAATTTTACAGTACTGAGTACCGGCACATCTTCAATAAATCAATTGTATCCATAGTCACCTGTACCGGTACCGGTGCAGGATGCCGTAATGAAACTATTACTCAAATTGGCGGATTTGTCAAAATGATATTCGCCGCGGATAAAATTTTTTTTTTCCTGTTTTTAATAAATATGAAGTTAAATGTTGTACATCATACGTCCGGTAACGTGTTACAGTAGTCGTTTCAAAATTCCAGACTCTTACTCCTACTGTAAAACTATTGTTGCGAACTCGGGGTTCAATAATTCCAGTGTAACGATTTAACACGAAAACACTATTTATTTATTCCACAAATACACACAGGTACAATTCGACTAGTAAATAACTCACTACTTAACACTTTATAGCCTTCTATTATCGCTTCGTACTTTAGCTTACTTATAGCTCGCTTAAAATAAGACTACTTCCAACCGCGCGCTCTATGCGCCTTTTATCTGCAATCCTAAAATTACAGAAAAACCTAGAAAATTCTTGATAAGAATTCTTGAATAATCTCACATAAAAAAAAGGTTGTAAACATCTGCCTTCTAGATATACAGAGCAAATCACTCGTGTCAGCCATGACGCAGCGCGGATAGGTCGCAAAGCTCCACCAACCACACACGCGTGGCCCCGCCTCCCATGCGGCGTCGCTGCGAATCGTAACATTGCCCTCCTCCTAAGGCTGTTCGTCCCGAACAGATAAAGTTCCATGGTATCGTGCTAATCGATCCAAATGAACGACCTTCATCTTCGAGCTGGGGTCCGCTGGATCCTATACACCACACACACTTTATAATTGTATAAGGTACTTCCCAATTTTGGCTAAGTTTGGGCGACTTCCCCACCTTTCGCCGCGGATTGTATAGTCACACCAAATCACCATCTTGGAAGCCGCGGGAGTTAGCTAGTAAGTCATATCTTGCTTTGGCTCGATCACTGGATATCCGCAGTTTATTCCTGACTTGTTCATGAACATTGTTCAGCCTCTTCTTAAGCTCCTCGACAAAATTCTCAGAGCTGAGAGACTCTTTTTCTGGTGTTCCATACATCAAATCCGCAGGAAGCCTCATTTCCCTTCCGAACATTACTCTCGCCGGAGTATAACCAGTGGCTTCATGCGTAGAGCCTCGATATGCCATCAACATGAGGGGTAGATGTTGGTCCCAATAACGCTAATGATCTGCTACCATTTTAGACAGGTAATGTTCCATGGTCCAATTAAATCTCTCTACCATCCCATCCGACTGTGGATGCAAAGGAGTTGTCCTGGTCTTGCGAATTCCGAAAAGTTCCATGACCTTCTGGAAAACAGCCGATTCAAAATTTCGGCCCTGATCAGAATGAAGTTCGAGAGGGACTCCAAATCTGCAGAACATTTCATTTACTAGCACGGTTGCCACAGTCGTTGCTTCTTGATTAGGCAGTGAGTATGCTTCAGGCCATTTGGTGAAATAATCCATGACGACCAGGATGTATTTGTTGCCCGACTCAGTCTGAGGAAATGGTCCCGCGACATCAATTGCTACCCTCTCGAATGGAGCACCTACAGTGTACTGCACCATTCGGCCGCGTGATCTTGTTCCAGGTAATTTTTTCATGATAATTCACCCAGTAGAACCGCTCTTTAATTTTGGCCAAGGTTTTATTGACCCCAAAATGACCTCCACTTGTTCCGTTGTGCATTTCCTGTAGTACATCTGATTTTCTGCTATCAGGAACAACCAACTGACTGACTACGGACTTGCCATCCGGACTCTCCCACGCTCTCTTCAGTAGTCCATTTTCTATTTTAAGAGAGTGCCACTGGGCCCATAGCGCCTTCAGGTTTGGACTTTTACCAGCGATTTCTTGCCATTCTGGTCTCTTGTCGTCAGTCTTTGCAGAGAGGATGGGTCCAATATCTGGATCGTTCATTTGTCCTTCTCGAAGCGTCTGTGTGGTCCAGCCATCGTTTATTTCTACCGACGTTCTCCTTACAGAAGGAAGTCCCTCACGCTGCTCAGTTCTTTGACAATGCCGACAATCTTCTTTACAAGGCCATCTAGACAATGCATCGGCATTTCCGTGAGACCTTCCTGGTCGATGTTCAATTTGGAAATCGTACTGCTGCAGGCGCTCTATCCATCTGGCTATTTGGCCTTCAGAGTTTTTCATCTGTAATAACCATTTCAAGGCCTCATGGTCAGTTCTAATCAGGAACCTTTTTCCATATAAGTAGCGATGGTAATGTTCGACTGCTTTAACGATGGCCAATAGCTCTTTTCTAGTGACGCAATAGTTTCTTTCTGGCTTACTTAAAGTCTTACTGTAGTACTCAATGACCTTCTCTTGCCCGTTTTGTCTTTGAGAGAGTACTGCACCTAGACCACAGTTACTTGCATCCGTGTCCAAAATAAAGAGTCCGTCTTTTATAGGGTAAGCCAAGATTGGACTAGAACAGAGGGCAGCTTTAAGCCTTGCAAACGCCTGACTGCAATCGTGGTTCCACAAGAACGGTGTTTCTTTTCTGTTAATTTGTGCAGCGGTTTTGCGATGTCGGCAAATCCCTCCACAAATCTCCTGTAGTAAGTACATAGTCCCAAAAAGCTCCTTACTTCGAACTGGCTAATCTTTAATGGCAGATATTTTACTTTGGCTAGTTTTAATGCCTTGTTCTGAGATAGTATGCCCCAAGTAATCAACTTGCTTTTGGAATAGGCTGCATTTCTTGTAGTTTAACTTCAGGTGAGCATTCCGTAACTTGTTGAAGATTTCTCTTAAATTCTTTAAATGCTCGTCGAAATCACGTCCCATGACAATTATGTCATCTAAGTATACCAGGCAAGTTTTCCAAGTCAGCCCCCTCAAGACAAGTTCCATTAGTCGCTTCCATTAATCGCACATCGTTAACAGTGAACTGGTATAGCCCAGAACCAGTAGAAAATGCAGTCTTCTCTTTGTCTTCGGGAGCAATCTTTACTTGCCAGCACCCACTTTTTAAATCTAGAGTGGAAAACCACTTTGATCCCGATAAAGTTGCTAAGGTGTCGTCTATACGTGGCAATGGGTAGCTGTCTTTCTTGGTCACATCAATAAGTTTCCTGTAGTCAACACAGATGCGCGTTGAACCATCTTTCTTCTTAACAAGAACCACAGGCGACGACCATGGACTAGATGATTCTTCTATGACGCCCTCCTTTAACATTTCATTCAACAAACTATTAACTTCCTGTTGTTTAGCCAGAGGGACCCTTCGTGGGTGTTGTCGAATTGGCTGGTCATCTCCTGTGTTGATCTATGGACAACTAAATCAGTTTGACTGTCGTTGCTCTTGAAGTTAAACATATCAGATTCATCCATAGCAAATTTTATGGCAGATTGAAGTTGTTCGCTTGACAGATGGCCCCAATGTCGTTTGAAAGCATCAATAACTTCTGGGGAAGCTTGGTTAGAAGATTTAATTTTGGATGTCTCTGCTTCGACACAATTGCATACCCATTGTACAGGCTCATAATTAGCAAGAACTGTTCCTTCTTTGAGCTTGATGGTCCTTTCTCCAATATTGGCAACTCGTACTGGCATAGTCTTCTTCGTGTCGGTCAAAGTTCGGGCTACCATGATTTCAGTCGTCAAATCCAGGTTAGGTTCTATAAGTCCTATGGACCACCCAGGATCATTTTCAGAAGTCACTGTCATAATTTGTTCTGAATTTGGAGAAATTTTCACATCTTCCACCACCAGTAAACGGATACTAGTTTCCACATTTCCATTGGTTAATGCAAACTCCTCAACTTCAAGTCTTTCTCCAATAATAATGGTGACATCGGCTTCTCCGTCTATAGGGCAAGACTCTCCAGTGACTGATTTTAACATAATAGGGTTGGGCAATGATTGTATGGTATATCCGACAAGTTTATCTGGCCTTGCAATGGTCACATCTGCTCCTGTATCGATGGTAATCTGGATCTTATGTCCCTTAATGCGTCCGGCCACTGTGAGACTTTTTCCACCCAAATTATTGACTTTAAAGATCCTGAGGGTCTTAACGGGCCCGGTCAATTGCCCCCTTGCATTGACCGGAATTAGTTTTCCTGGGATCTAGGGCGGTCTTGATCGCCGCTCAGTCTTCTAAACGGCGACGGACTTCTTGCCCTATTGCCCTTGCCCTATTGCCCGGCAGTTACTCTTGATGTGACCCAGTCTGCAGCAGTTAAAACATTTTATGCCCCGATTGTCTGTTGATCGAGGAGTTCTTTCTAACAGGGCTTGCATACTGACTGCCATATCCGTCATCGCTTTATGTAAACTGGCCATGGAATCAGCCATAGACGTATTCTCCTCTTCATCGCAAGTTGCCACTCTTACAGGTGTCGATGAACTAGATGACACTCGTCATGCCTCGAATTCCAGGGCCCGAACTAGTGCCTCGCTGATATTCCTGGGCCTGACTAGACGTAAGTGGTATCTCATGTCACTATCGCGAACTCCCTCAATGAACCTTTCGGCGGCAAATTGCGTTTGAAAACATTCAGGGGCTGATGGGTATGCCAGGTGAATTAGTCTGTCTATGTCCGCCTCAAATTCTTGCAAGGACTCACCTGACTTTTGCTGTCTCATCCTCAGCTGGGCCTGGAACACGGTTTCTTTGTGCTCATTTCCAAATCGTAGTTGCAGAGAGTGTACTAAAACTGCATAATTATTTTGATCAGCTGTCGACAGGGATTGGAGTAATTCAGCCGCTTTTCCACGAAGTGCTACCACTAATGATGTAGCTTTCTGGGTCTCGGACCAGCCATTAGCTTTTGCAGCTGCCTCAAATTGCGTTTTATAAATTTCCCAGGCCGTAGTACCATCATAGGGGGGAGGCTTCATTTTAGCGTTGGTTGTGCTAAAACTCACTGTAGACATGTTGTCGTCCTGAAGATGTTCCCGGAATTTCTTTTCTAGCTCGAGAACCCTCTGGTTGACAGCTTCGAGTCCTTTGTTAACGGATTCGTTAACGGATTGCATTATTCTTTCTCCCAATTGTTGCCCCTGACTGCGAGATGGTTCATTAATTCTTCTTTGAATTGTTGACGTCGCTCTTGTACTTGATCACGTTTTTCCTGCTCTTCTTTTTGTTCCTTATAACGTTTTTCCTGCTCTTCTTTTTGTTCTAAATAACGACGCTCCTGTATTTGATCACGTTTTTCCAGCTCTTCCTTCTGTTCGTTATAACGTTTCTCCTGTTCTAGATAACGTCGCTCCTGTACTTGATCACGTTTTTCCTGTTCTTCCCTCTGTTGTTGCATAAGGGACAACATGGCGGCAAGTTGATCCTCCATCGCTTGATGCTGGCTTCTTGTCACTGGCATAAACACGTAATGTCCGGCAATGAAGCACTCACTTACAGTTCAGCAATATTAGTCCTCAAATTCCCACTGGAATCGCACTTCTGACACCAATTGTTGCGAACTCGGGGTTCAATAATTCCAGTGTAACGATTTAACACGAAAACACTATTTATTTATTCCACAAATACACAGAGGTACAATTCGACTAGTAAATAACTCACTACTTAACACTTTATAGCCTTCTATTATCGCTTCGTACTTTAGCTTACTTATAGCTCGCTTAAAATAAGACTACTTCCAACCGCGCGCTCTATGCGCCTTTTATATACAATCCTAAAATTACAGAAAAACCTAGAAAGTTCTTGATAAGAATTCTTGAATAATCTCACATAAAAAAAAGGTTGGAAACATCTGCCTTCTAGATAAACAGAGCAATAAATCACTCGTGTCAGCCATGACGCAGCGCGGATAGGTCGCGAAGCTCCACCAACGACACACGCGTTGCCCCGCCTCCCATGCGGCGTCGCTGCGAATCGTAACACAATATCTACCGGACTTATAACGTAAATAACTAATACGCGCCTTTCGTAAGGTAGCTTGCACATCTTCCTCATGCAGTTAATCTAAGGTAGACCTTAAAAATTTCCCATATAGAATACATTAGTATTAAATGATCTGTCACTTACCAATTTTTGACACCAATACATCCTATATCTCAAATTTGAAGGTCTACTTTAGGCAAACTTTATGACGAAGGTGTGCAAACGACTCTAAAAAAACTAATAAGCCTTGAATAAAGTTTACTTCACACTGTATCATTTAGGACACTTACGTACTTGAATTTAGTCCGGTAAATAGCTTTTTACAGGACTGGATATCGCAAGAGTTATTTACTTCATACTGTATCATTTAGAACACTTTTACGTACTTGATTTTAATCCGGTAAATAGCTTTTTACTTCATACTGTATCATTTAGGATAATTTTACGTACTTGATTTTAATCCGGTAAATAGCTTTTTACAGGATTGGATATCGTAAAGAAATTTTACAGTATTGAGTACCGGCACATCTTCAATAAATCCATTGTATCCATAGTAACCTGTACCGGTGCAGGATGCCGTAATGAAACTATTTGTCAAATTGGCGGATTTGACAAAAATATATTCGCCGCGCATAAAATGATTTTTTCCTGTTTTTAATAACTATGAAGTAAAATGTTGTACATCATACGTCCGGTAACGTGTTACAGTAGTCGTTTCGAAATTCCAAACTCGGCTAGCGCATCGGTGTCACCAGTGCATTTTTTATGCTGCGGCGTTTGATATTGGGTTGTTGCTTACTCCTACTGGTTGCCAAGGCAACATATATAATTTAAATGGCGAGCGGGAATAATATCATTATTCCCGTTGTATCAACTCATATATCCCTCTGACGCTATATGAGTCTTATTTAACTTTTGTCAAGAAGCTGAATATCAGTATATTATGAAGTGGTCGTGGACAAAATAATTTTATGCACGGCGAATATATTTTTGACAAATCCGCCAATTTGACAAATAGTTCCATTACGGTATCCCGTACCGGTACCGGTACAGGTTACCATGGATACAATGGATTTATAGAAGACGTGGGGGTACTCAATACTGTAAAATTTCTTTTTCTACAAACGTCAAATAATGACGCATTTTACGCTTTCATTAGACACACGAAAACCTAACCTTTTTTGAGGATCAGAATGTGAGTTTACTTTTCCGCGCGTTACCCAGGACAGCAAGCGAAAAAGATTTTATCGCTTGGTGCCAATAGCAACTACCACCACTCAACCAATTATTAAAAACGTCATTGTCACTTTGATTTAAATTTCCAGATTGTGTCTTATGTCAGTTATGCTCAGTTGTGATTCACATTATTTGAAATTGATCGTTTGCAGAAAAAACGTTGTATGCATTACGAGCAAAAAGTAACTTTTTTGCTCTCGAGTGATTGCCGCTCTCCGCTTCGCGTCGAGCGGCAAACTTCACTCTCCGAGCAAAAAAGTTGTACTTTTCGCTCTTAATACATAAATAACTATTTCATTACACCACTCAGAAAATGACCATTTTCCAGGCTAGTTAACTGTACAGAAAATACACCTTTGCCGTAAGGGAACGGAAAAACCGTGTTCCGTGCGCTGTTTATTTGCCGTTTGCAGTGGTATATCGCTACTGATATTAAAATAAGACGGCCACCAGTTGCGTCCCATCCTTGACAACTTCTATTATTTGATTTGTTGATTTTGATTTCTCTGTCAGGCTTTTTAGCAAATATTGTTTTCAGAGGCTCATAATGAAAAGTATCGTTCATTACACGTCCGAAATACCTTTTCCCGTGCTTACATGACTTTCCATGCTTCGCTTCGCCTCACACGGAAATTTGTCACGCGCACACGGAAAAAGGCTATTTTCGGTGCTCCTAATGAAATATACTATTACGATATCCAATCCTGTAATAGTTATTTACGTTATAAGTCCGGTAAATATGGTTTTACAGTAGGAGTAAGATATTTCCGGACGAGGCGCTAGCTGAGTTTGAAATTTCGAAAGGACCACTGTAACACGTTACCGGACGTATGATGTACAACATTTTACTTCATACTTAATAAAAACAGGAAAAAATTCATTTTTTCTAATTTTAACATATAAAGTGGCACTTTTCAATACTGATGACAGTGATGTAACGTCCTACTTTTCGTAACTAGTTACGAAAAGTAAAATCTTTCGTAACTAGTGATGAAAAGTTGGTGTCACCACCAGTTGCAGGTTTCGGCTGCGGCACACCGTTGCTATAGTTTTACGGTATTGAGTAGATACAAAGTGGTTTAAAAGTAAATATTGAAGTTTAATAACAATAATTCTCTCTCTAAGTAGGTATTTGTAGTCAAAATTAGAAAAAATCTTGTATGAAACACGTGACGAAAAACCTTTTTTGTGTATCTCATTCAAATTGCGGGAACTCGCTGAGCTCGTCCCGCAAACATTCATTCGTTACACAAAATCGGACTTTTCGTAACTGGTTACATAAATAGCTATTATGCGGGGCGAATATATTTTTGACCAATGCGCCAATTTGACAAATAGTTTCATTGCGGTATCCTGTACCGGTACCGGTACAGGTACCAGTACAGGTTACCAGGGATACAATGGATATATTGAAGATGTTCCGGTACTCAATGTGCCGGTAGTAGCTCTTTACCGCACGTGTGCGGTCAAAGCCAAATTACATACAATTTGAAGCTTTATTAATCTGAGCGTTACTTTTGCATAATTTTATTGTTCTTGTGTTGTTTTTTGCTGAATTGAAATAAATTGATTGCGTTTTTCTATACTTATCTGAATGCTTTAAGGATCAGAGGACATTTAGCACTATTAATTAGGTACCTACCACACGTACGTGCGTGTAAAGGTTAACCCACGTTCATATTTAATTGAACTTACAGAAGACAACAAAAGTAACACACATGCGCTCGTAGGAAATTAACTATCCACGCAGAGGAATTACCCATGACCTTAAGTTTACAAAGTAGGCGGGTCAACCAATACACCATGCATTTCTTATGTTGAGGTAACTTGACATGTGTTAAACTAAAATAAGTTCGGATTAATTACAGTTTGACAAATGTCAGTTTTGGAGTTTAAAATGAATTTACGGACAAAATAGAAAGTAGGGACAAAAACCTTCAAAACATATAATCAGAATGGTCTTATCAGACGAAATTTGAGATGCAGCAAATAGGTACGGTCTTCCAAAGACTTATTGTGAAAGCACTAACACTTATAAAAAATTCCATGACGTTGACAGGCGTGCGTGTAAACATTTTTACCGCACGCAAATTTAAAGAACTAAACTAGGGAAGACGAAAAAGATTAAAAGAAATTGGCTCGTAGGAAAAATATTGTACCTAACACGTGCGGGAAGTGCTCTACCGCACTCGATTGCTGACCGAACTCCGCTACGCGTCGTTCGTTCATTGCAATCAGCGTAAAGCATGACTTCCCGCACTTGTTATCACGGCTTCCGTTGATCGTTTAACATTTTCTAATATGAAAATGGTACAAAAATGGTTCCGAAGTCAGTCCTTTCGAATGGTACAACGAAAATGACCAGATGATTAAAACTATTCCAATAAAATTAATTGCTCTGATCAGAGTAAATTGATCAATAACGGAATTTTCAATAGATCAAATATGCATTACTGGTCAAGGGAAAACCCCATGTCAACAAGTCTGCGCAACAACATCGCTTTGAATTTACTTGTAGAGTGGAATATTTGGCACCTGTCATCTATCGCAGACTTTCTCTAAGATGGATAGGCACTCATCTTGGCCAGGCCGTTCTCCAAACATTACTCCGTTCATTTTTTTCCTTGAAGCTACATCAAAAACATGTTTACTAATATACTTTTGAGACAAGAAAAGTTACAAAAGAAAGTAATTGAAGCTTTTGAATCTATTACATCAAATAGGCTACATAAGGTTTTAGACGCAATGTAAAAAGATGTTGTGCTAAGAATATAATGGCAACTTGTTTGAACAATTTTTGTAAGTTAAATAATACACACCTGAGTATACTTTTATAAAACTTTCGACAAAAAAATCCCAGGGACGTATGGAAAAAAAACTTGAAGATGATTTTTAGAGAAAAGCCGCTAAAACTGCCACTAAGTGAAACCTGATGTATTGTCTACATTGTCTAGGCATTGTTTACCTGAAAATTCATTGTCTGCACCTTTGATCTACGCAAAAATCTAGACAATAAAATTACGCGTGATTAAGTAAATGCCCATCATTGGTTTAAATATACGTCAAGATGTAATACCACAGTATAAAGAATAATACATTATACCAGTATCGTCAGTTCGTGTCGGCACTTTTGATATTACCAAAACTAAAGAGTGCCGCGCCCGGCAATTTTCTCGAGTAGTTACGAGGGGACAAACACATGCGATGCACTGCCAAAGCATTGCCAAAACCGGCCAAAACCGGTTTGGTGGTGCACCGGCCGGAGGCCGGGCGGACGGGGCAAGGGGAGGGGAGTTTCCATTTTTCGGCCGACTGACGTTACTGATATAATGTATTATTCTTTATACTGTGGTAATACGTACATTTTCGTATCAGGATTTGTTATTAAACAAAATGTACTTTAGTTAGACGTTGCATGTCTGACGTTCGAAGTTCACACCTATCAGACGCACACACTTATCCTAAAGGTGTGCCACTTGTTGAAACAGAAACACGTATGCTTCTTTTGAAATATCCATCAACTTTTGTTTCAAATCAGAAATTGTCTCAAAATCTTTGTCAAGTTCATGGGACTAGCAGGGGGAGGGGGTATTTCAATCTACTCGCAACATTCCATACGCTTCCTAGCAACCTCACCGTAAGCTGTGTTGAGCTTAGGAAAGGTTTCGACGCATATATTATTGGAATGAATAACTGTACGGGGTGTTCGTTATAAAACTTCATCTAGTTGACTGTGAAATGTCAAAAGAAAAGGATGGAGAAACAAAAGTGCATTTAGTTTGATTGTCAAATTTGAAATTTTCTGTCAAAATTTCATAGCCTGCTAGATGAAGTTTTATAATGAACACCCCGTATATAATCTGGGAAATCATGCAAAGTTAGCGGCTACTATAAAAAGGTCCCCATACCGGTACCAGCTAGGATAAGGGCAACAATAGACTTTGTCACGACCACTTAATAATATTGTTACGATCGCAGCAACGCCGCATGGGAGGCGGGGCAACGCATGGGAGCGTGTTGGTTGGTGGAGCTTAGCGACCTATCTGCGCTGCGTCATGGCTGACACGAGTGATTTATTGCTCGTCTGGCTTAATCTAGAAGGCAGTTGTTTACAACCGTTTTTTTTTATAAGAGATTATTCAAGAATTCTTATAAAGAACTTTCTAGGTTTTTCTGTAATTTTAGGATTGTATATAAAAGGCGCATAGAGCGCCCGAGTAGAGTAGTCGTATTTTAATCGAGCTATAAGTAAGCTAAAGTTACGAAGCGATAATAGAAGGCTATAAAGTGTTAAGTACTGAGTTATTTAGTAGTCGAGTGTATTTGTGGAATAAATAAATAGTGTTTTCGTATTAAATCGTTGCACTGGAATTTATGAACCCCGAGTTCGCAACAATTGGTGTCAGAAGTGGGATTCCAGTGGGAATTTGAGGACTAATATTGCTGAATTGTAAGTGAGTGCTTCATTGCCGGACATTACGTGTTTATGCCAGTGACCAGAAGCCAGCATCAAGCAATGGAGGATCAACTTGCCGCCCTGCTGTCCCTTATGCAACAACAGAGGGAAGAACAAGAAAAACGTGATCAAGTACAGGAGCGACGTTATCTAGAGCAGAAGGAAGAGCTGGAAAAACGTGATCAAATTCAGGAGCGCCGTTATAAAGAACAAAAAGAAGAGCAGGAAAAACGTTATAAAGAGCAGAAGGAAGAGCTGGAAAAACGTGATCAAATTCAGGAGCGCCGTTATAAAGAACAAAAAGAAGAGCAGGAAAAACGTGATCAAGTGCAAGAGCGACGTCATCAACAATTCAAAGAAGAATTAATGAGCCATCTCGCAGTCAGGGAGCAACAGTTGGAAGAAAGAATAATGCAATCCGTTAATGAATCCGTTAACGAAGGACTCGAAGCTGTCAACCAGAAGGTTCTCGAGCTAGAAAAGAAATTCCGGGAACAACTTGAGGACGACAACGTGTCTACAGACTGTTTTAGCACAGCCAACGCAAAAATTAAGCCTCCCGATTACGACGGTACTACTGCATGGGAAATTTATAAAACCCAATTTGAGGCAGCTGAAAAAGCTAATGGCTGGTCCGAGCCCCAGAAAGCTACATCATTGGTGGTAGCACTTCGTGGAAAAGCGGCTGAATTACTCCAATCTCTGTCGGCAGCTGATCAAAGTAATTATGCGGCTTTAGTACACTCTCTGCAACTACGATTTGGAAATGAGCACAAAGAAACCGTGTTCCAGGCCCAGCTGAGGATGAGACAGCAAAAGTCAGGTGAGTCCTTGCAAGAATTTGAGGCGGACATAGACAGACTAATTCACCTGGCATACCCATCAGCCCCTGAATGTTTTCAAACGCAATTTGCCGCCGAAAGGTTCATTGAGGGAGTTCGCGATAGTGACATGAGATACCACTTACGTCTAGTAAGGCCCAAGGATATCAGCGAGGCACTAGTTCGGGCCCTGGAATTCGAGGCGTCACGAGTGTCATCTAGTTCATCTCCACGTGTAAGAATGGCAACTTGCAATGAAGAGGCGAATACGTCTATGGCTGAATCCATGCCCAGTTTACATAAAGCGATGAAGGATATGGCAGTCAATATGCAAGCCCTGTTAGAAAGAACTCCTCGATCAACAGACAATCGGGGCATAAAATGTTTTAACTGCGGTAAACTGGGTCACGTCAAGAGTAACCGCCGCAATAGGGCAAGAAGTCCGTCGCCGTTGTTTAGAAGATCGAGCGGCAACCAAGACCGCCCTAGAATTCAGGAAAGACCAATTCCTGTCAATGTAAGGGAGCAATTGACCGAGCCCGTTAAGACCCCCAGGATCAGTCAAGTCAATCAATCAAGTCAAGCCAATAATTTGGGTGGCAAAAGTGTTACAGAGACCGGACGCATTAAAGGACAGAAGACCCAAACTGAACATCGACCAGGAAGGTATCACGGAAATGCCGATGCATTGTCTAGACGGCCATGTAAAGAAGATAGTCAGCATTGTCGAAGAACTGAGCAACGTGAGGGACATCCTTCTGTAAGGAGAACGTCGGTGGAAATAAACGATGGCTGGACCACAAAGACCCTTCGAGAAGAACAAATGAATGATTCAGATATTGGACCCATCCTCTCTGCAAAGACTGACGATAAGAGACCAGAATGGCAAGAAATTGCTGATAGAAGTCCAAACCTGAAGGCGCTATGGGCCCAGTGGCACTCTCTTAAAATAGAAAATGGATTACTGAAGAGAGCGTGGGAGAGTCCGGATGGCAAGACCGTAGTCAGTCAGTTGGTTGTTCCTGGAAGCAGAAAATCGGACGTACTACAGGAAATGCACGACGGAACCAGTGGAGGTCATTTTGGGGTCAATAAAACCTTGGCCAAAATTAAAGAGCGGTTCTACTGGGTGAATTATCATGAAGACGTCGAATCTTGGTGCCGCAAGTGCGAAGTTTGTTGTGCCACAAAAGGACCTCGAACAAGATCACGCGGCCGAATGGTGCAGTACACTGTAGGTGCTCCATTCGAGAGAGTAGCAATTGATGTCGCGGGACCGTTTCCTCAGACTGAGTCGGGCAATAAATACATCTTGGTCGCCATGGATTACTTCACTAAATGGCCTGAAGCATACGCCCTGCCTAATCAAGAAGCAACGACTGTGGCAACGGTGCTAGTAAATGAAATGTTCTGCAGATTTGGAGTCCCTCTCGAACTTCATTCTGATCAGGGCCGAAATTTTGAATCGGCTGTTTTCCAGAAGGTCATGGAACTTCTCGGAATTCGCAAGACCAGGACAACTCCTTTGCATCCACAGTCGGATGGGATGGTAGAGAGGTTTAATCGGACCATGGAACACTACCTGTCTAAAATGGTGGCAGATCATCAGCGTGATTGGGACCAACATCTACCTCTCATGTTGATGGCATACCGAGGCTCTACGCATGAAGCCACTGGTTATACTCCGGCGAAAGTGATGTTCGGAAGGGAAATGAGGCTTCCTGTAGATTTGATGTATGGAACACCAGAAAAAGACTCACTCAACTCTGAGAATTTTGTGGAGGAGCTTAAGGAGAGGCTGAACAATGTTCATGAGCAAGTCAGGAATAAACTGCGGATATCCAGTGATCGAGCCAAAGCAAGATATGACTTACTAGCTAACTCCCGCGGCTTCCAGGATGGTGATTTGGTGTGGCTATACAATCCGAGGCGAAAGGTGGGGAAGTCGCCCAAACTTAGCCAAAATTGGGAAGGACCTTATACAATTATAAAGAAGATTAATGATGTGGTGTATAGGATCCAGCGGACCCCTAGGTCAAAGATGAAGGTCGTTCATTTGGATCGATTAGCACGATACCATGGAACTCTATCTGTTCGGGACGAACAGACTTAGGAGGAGGGCAATGTTACGATCGCAGCAACGCCGCATGGGAGGCGGGGCAACGCATGGGAGCGTGTTGGTTGGTGGAGCTTCGCGACCTATCCGCGCTGCGTCATGGCTGACACGAGTGATTTATTGCTCGTCTGGCTTAATCTAGAAGGCAGTTGTTTACAACCGTTTTTTTTTTTATGAGAGATTCTTCAAGAATTCTTATAAAGAACTTTCTAGGTTTTTCTGTAATTTTAGGATTGTATATAAAAGGCGCATAGAGCGCCCGAGTAGAGTAGTCGTATTTTAATCGAGCTATAAGTAAGCTAAAGTTACGAAGCGATAATAGAAGGCTATAAAGTGTTAAGTACTGAGTTATTTAGTAGTCGAGTGTATTTGTGGAATAAATAAATAGTGTTTTCGTATTAAATCGTTGCACTGGAATTTATGAACCCCGAGTTCGCAACAATATACTGATATTCAGCTTGTTGACAAAAGTTAAATAGGGCTCATATAGCGTCAAAGGGATATATGAGTTGAAACTGCGGGAATAATAGCATTATTCCCGCTCGCCATTTAAGTTATACACGTTGCCTTGGCAACCTATAGGAGTAGGCAACAATGCAATATCAAATGCCGCAGCGTAAAAAATGCAGCATATAGAAGGCAAAGAGGGTAAGAAGACATCTAATAAGGAAAGCGGTGACATCGAGTTGAAAAGGCAATGATAAACGAAGGTGGAAATGAGAACCTATTCGTGGAAGTAAAAGGTGATTGGTCAGATTTCGATTTGAGAGCTGTGAAAAAAACATAACATCATTATTGATATGAATACGAATGCTTTTAAGAGAAACGTGAAAAATAGAAAAAAATTACTTAGACTCGACGACCTTTGTCATGTACCCACATGAGGCGGTGATATTTAATAATTTTAGCAAATACGGCCACATTAAAAGCAGATGTACAGAAGAGCTTTGCTCTCATAAAGCTCTTAAAGGGGAGGTAACTACGGGGATGATTGATTTCGCAAATTACAAACAGAAAAGGAGACGAAGATTGAAAAATAGATACTATAAGACAAACTTTACAGAGAGGTTAGAGGCTAGAGGCTAGAGGAAATGTGAAATGGAATTAAAGACGTGATTTTGTCGATCTGTCTGTTGATTTGTCTAAATGGACGTAGAGAATCAGCTATTTCTCTTTGTTACTATTTTGTGTTGAGTATGTCAAACTTACTACAGTTACCAAAAATGTTCATTTCTTGGTCACGATAAGTAAAAATAATGCAAGAAAATATGAAATTAGAAATATAGTGGACAAAAATTTAGCGAGTTGAGTGAAAGAAAACTCTGTCCCAAATTAACCAACCATTCCTTATGGTAACTGTAGAAGAGAAAGCATCAGAATGTTTTTAATGTAAATATGGGAACCCTAATATTTATGTGATAACCGCTAATGATCGGTTTTGAGATTACAATCTACTATGTAAAATAGTATAAAAATTCCATTTTTCTCTCTCAAAGAGACTGATGAAAACCAAGGTCGAAAAAAATTGAACTCTAATTCAGCAGTCTGAAAAAAATTGTATTTTGCGGTTGCTGCCTTATTTAACTGTTATCGACCTGGAAATCGACTATGTATTCTGCAACTTTTTGCCACTTCTTTAATACATAAAAAATTACTTAATCATAATTTAATATTAAAATGAAAATACTCACTTTGTTTGAATGCGTGGTAGACGTTGAGCAACGTGAGATGGTCTCCGTCGATGTGGGCAAACCTCATTTTGGCATCGTCGGCCGCCTTCTTGGCCTCGTTCGGTCTGACGAAACACTGCGGGACTAAATATTGGAGCGGGGCGCGTGCCCGTATCCAACAGATATAGTTGTGCTCGGACTCAAATCAATCCTACAGAGCTACCCTTAATCAGAACCGTTTTAAAATTGTACCCTGTTAGACTACAGACACCTAACAAGATACATGGTGTTAAAACGATTCGTTGTGTGTGCGACTCGGGATGCTGATGAAATCGACCATTGATTACTTCAGCAACTCTTCAACAAGCAAAAAAAGTTATTAGGTTTGTTTCGACAGAAAATCAAACCTTGCCCTTATTTTAGGCTATTTTTTTAACGGTTTCGGATTGATTTGACTCTTCTTGGAATCGGTCTTTGAATGAAATGAAAAGAGTTTATGCGTTCAAGTAAAGCATGGTTTGTCATTAGAATCCAGCAGCATCCGTAACTATTGATAATTCCAGCCAATGTACAGGGTTGATTCTTATATTTTCTAGATCGGTAGATTTATTTTTGAAGTTAGATCATATTTTGTTTATGATTTCCTTGTTTGTCGAGAGTTCGAAGGTTTTGCATTCCACATCCCATTTCGATGTGTATTGTAACACGCAAATTCTTCTCTTTCATCTATAGTTTCGATTCTAACGTAGATCGGTTGTGCAGGTTCATAATTTTTAGATACCGCCAGGAAAACCCTTAAATTACAAACGGAGCAAGTTAGAGTAACCCAGAAGGCACAAGAGAGCCAAATGAAAAATATTCTGAACTATAACAAAATCGGACCTTTTCCGGATCCTAATTCCATATGTGGTTTTTGGCGATTTTGCGTTTTCTAAAAAGGAAGTGTACAGACAGGATTAATCCTCTTATCCACCGCTACAAAGGACGGAACCAAAAATTATGCGGACCTAGCAAAAATGGCAAACAACAGTTCGGTTGGCGGAACACCCGGCCACGCCAAACAATAACTTTCATGATACCACTATTGCTAAAGCTAAAGGACATTATCAAGTGCGTCGGCCAAATAAGAGGGATAAACCGAAAGAAAGTAACAATGAATACCATTTCGTAATAGATGAGCAGAGAAAAAGAATGAATTCTATAATTAACTTAGAAAATGACATACACTGTCATAAAGACACTGATCCTCACGACTTCACAGATGATGATTCTGACTAAGGCCTCAAAATAATCCAACACAAAATGCGGAAGAAACGTCTGGGAACTAGAAGCGTTGAAAATAACCAAAAACTAAATGGCTTTATTGCGGCAGAGCGAAGGGCATGGAAAAGGATACAAAAAATTATAGGATAAAAATAAAAAGGCATGTTACGGAACAGCAAACTGAAGAAAACGTTAAAAAACAATCAGGTTCGAAAACGAAGTGATACACGTCAAGGAACTGTCAAGTGATCCTAGAAAGTTAAAATATTTTGTTCTAATCGCCCCTTTGCAACAAAAGGATGAGTTACATAATCCGGACTTCCGGCCTCAGAACGTCGGTATCAGGTGTTTTAATCATAGCTTATTCCAAAAATATAAACCGGGATGGGACTTTTCTCTGCAACAAACCAGAGCTTATGAACAACATCCCAGACTTAACATCTGCTAAGCAGTTAAGATTCCCTTCACAACATTAAGTCTATAAAAAACAAAATTGAGGAACTTGACGTTCTATTACATGCAGAGGATAGACATTATGTGTTTAACAGCATCATAATGCAGTGAACAGAATATAGACAGTATGGTGCTGAATGATTATCAAGTAGTGAGTTTCTACAATAGGTCTGTAAATCGGCATGGTGGTTCGCTTATACTATCGAGAAACGACGTCAACTGTTTTCCTTTTAAGACACTTCCCCAATTTGCGGTTGAAATGGCTTTTGAATGTGCTGGTATTCAGGTCCTCATAGATAATGTCAAGACAAACATTTTAACTATCTACAGGTCTCCTCTGGCACAAGTGCAACTAATTCTCAATCTACTAGAATTGTATTTAACTCATCTCGATAGTACTTATCCATTTAGTCGCTTTATTATTGTGGGAGATTTCAATATTAACGTTCTATCAAACTGCTCTGAAAACTTGAACTTATGGACATCTTAAATTCGTTTAATATTGAGCCAGTTTCCAATTCTCCTACCCGTGTAAGTAGAAATTCATCCACCGCAATATCTGTAGAAATTTTAACTCTTTATTAAAGGACAAAATTATTTTTGAAAGTGGTCTGGCAGACCATGCTTGTCAGCTAATTTGCTTTTACGACAAAACCCCAAAATTCAGGGCTCCTTTAAAAGATTCTCTCTTAGAAACAAAACATTTTTCAAGGATTTACTATCTGCCGAATCATGAGAAGACCTATAAGAAAGTCAAGACAATCCAAACACAAAAATGTGAACATTTATCTCAACCCTGACTGACTACTTCAATCATTTGTTTGCCTATTGTAGAAATGATGCAAAATAACTTTTATTTAGGCATACAGTGGCTAACACGTGGACTCAGAGTTTCGTCAAAGAAACTGCGAGCTATGCATAGCCGAGTAAGAGAAGGGACGATAAATTTGGCCTACTTCAAAAGATTCAAATTCACATATTAGAAGTATTCACATATAGAAGAACTCTCTACGTCTAGCCAAACGATTGGACTATGACAACAAAGTATCTGCATCAATCAACACATGAAAAACTGTTTGGAACCTTTTTAAACTCAACCACAAAGTGCCAGTCAACCAAGAATTCATTGCACTGAAATGAACGGTAATGAATACAGCGATTCTCTTGACATAACCACTTTGTTAATATTGCAAAAACTATGCAAGGTAGTATTAATAAGTCGAATAACGCACATCAAATAACTAACGCAACATGTACATCAACCATAAACAACTCAATATATCTTTATGAAGTCACCGAATCAGAACTTAGTCAAATAATCTCTAATTTAAAAAATACAAACTCAGCGGGCCTGGATGAATTTCCGGCTCCTCTTATTAAACAATGCAAAGCTCAGCTCACTAAACTGCTATGTCACATTATCAACATCTGCTTCAGGGAAGCAATCTTCCCAGATTGCTTGAAAACCTCAAAATCATTTGCATTCATAAAAAAGGGAGTTCTAGAGACATTGAAAACTATCGCCCCATATCCCTATTGTACTGGGTCTCAAAAATTTTTGAAAGAATTTTATCCCAACGAATTATCAAATTCCTTGATACAAATAGAATTTTAGCTAATTCACAATATGGTTTCCAAAACAAAAAATCTACCGTCACTGCCTTGTGCCATCTATTAAACCATGTCTACAAAGAGTTGGACCATAATAAAAATGTTATTGCCTGCTTTGTCGACCTGACTAAAGCTTTCGATTCAGTAGACATATTGCTGCTGAATAAAATACAGTCCTACGCAATTCGTGGATACTGCCATCATCTAATGAAATTCTACTTGGACCACCGCAAGCAATTTGTCGTTTGCGGTAAAGCTAGGTCCCAGCAGTTGAAGCGTACTGGGTTCACTACTATTTCTCTTATACAAAAATGACTTTTCACACACATTACACTGTGAAGTGTGGGAGCCGCGACAGCTTAACCAGAAATAGAACAAGACCATGACATGCTGCTTTGGATTATAAAATATAATCCGCAATAATTGGACCAACAGCCAATACAAGAGCCACTGAATCTTGCTAGTGCCCTACTGGGGAATCCTACCGTTCCAGCGGTAGGGCCCTTACATCTTTTACCAACGCCACTGAAGGGTTTTTCCATGACCGCCTTAGGACCGCACTTAGGACTTTATACTATTCACATCGCCAGGGTTTATGCCCAAAAGGGAGAAGATCCCTTATAACGATATTCTAGCCTCTTTACACAAAAGTATCCCATGGCAAAGACCATTCTTGTTTATTTTATTGTAGAAAATATAAATACAAACTAATGACAGATAGTATATTGCGTTCGTATGAATTTACAAGTAATGTTGATGAATGTAACCCCTTTGAGTTTTACTGGAAAATTTCCCTACGTTTTGTCACAACCTTAAGACTAACGCCTATAGTTCTTTTTTCATTATTTGTTTTATTAATGAGCAACACACATAATACGATTTGCCCTTACTTTGAACTGGGTCCAGAGCACAGATAATGCGGCATTGAATCACACCCATTTATAATTTAACGCAAGTCACAAATGTTAGATTGATGACGCACTGGCATTCTTTTAGCGGCCTAACAATAAGTTGTTATTGTTGGCTCTGATACACTTGAGGGAAATCGTTATTACTCATTTTTTTCGAAAATTTTCTTTAGGAATTAATAAAATGGACAAAATAGAAAATTATAGGTGGTGGTAGAACTTAAAAACATTTATAATATCAATTTTTAGAATAAATATAATAATAAAGTTCGCTTACCTGAAACAAACTAAACACTGTCATGAGGATATAAATTGAACAGACATTTGTCACAAATGTCAACAAGTGACATTAGTGAAAAACTCTGAGTAAATTATGTAGATTATTTTGAAAAATATGGTAAAAGTTATATTTTTTGTTTGATCAGGTTAATTAAAGACCCGTTAGGGCCGCTTTGTTTTTCTATGAGAAATCTTTTCGTTAGGTTAGTTCAGATTAGTTCAGTTCTCGTTTTCCTTTGGTAGATTAGTTCAGTTGTTTTCCCTTTGATCAGGTTAGTTTAGGTTAGTTCAGTTCTAGTTTTCTTTTGGTTAGGTTAGTTCAGTTATGTTTTTCCTTTAATCAGGTTAGTTAAAAACAAAGAGGCCGCTTTGTTTGTCTATGAGGAATCCTTTGGTTAGGTTAGTTCGGATTAGAAACGACTAAACTCTAAAGTAGTGCGTTTTACCATATTTTTCAAGAAAATCTACATAATTTACAAGGTTACCCAGAGTTTCTCAAAAATGTCACTTGTTGACATTTGTGACAAATGTCGTTTCAATTTATATTCCCATGACAGTGTTTTAATATAACCTTCAAGTCAACTTCCATTGTATAGTTTGTTTCAGGTAAGCGAAATTTATTATTATATTTATTCTACATTTGACAATTGATATTATTATAAATGTTTTTAAGTTGTACCACCACCTATAATTTTGTCCATTATATTAATGCCTAAAGAAAATTTTCGAAAAAAATGAGTAAAACGACTTCCCTCGACTGTACCAGCCGTCAGTTGTTTGTTCTTTGTTAATATATTGTTACGATCGCAGCAACGCCGCATGGGAGGCGGGGCAACGCATGGGAGCGTGTTGGTTGGTGGAGCTTCGCGACCTATCCGCGCTGCGTCATGGCTGACACGAGTGATTTATTGCTCGTCTGGCTTAATCTAGAAGGCAGTTGTTTACAACCGTTTTTTTATGTGAGATTATTCAAGAATTCTTATAAAGAACTTTCTAGGTTTTTCTGTAATTTTAGGATTGTATATAAAAGGCGCATAGAGCGCCCGAGTAGTAGATAGTCGTATTTTAATCGAGCTATAAGTAAGCTAAAGTTACGAAGCGATAATAGAAGGCTATAAAGTGTTAAGTAGTGAGTTATTTAGTAGTCGTGTGTATTTGTGGAGTTAATAAATAGTGTTTTCGTGTTAAATCGTTACACTGGAATTATTGAACCCCGAGTTCGCAACAATTGGTGTCAGAAGTGCGATTCCAGTGGGAATTTGAGGACTAATATTACTGAACTGTAAGTGAGTGCTTCATTGCCGGATATTACGTGTTTATGCCAGTGACCAGAAGCCAGCATCAAGCGATGGAGGATCAACTTGCCGCCCTGCTGTCCCTTATGCAACAACAGAAGGAAGAGCAGGAAAAACGTTATAAGGAACAAAAAGAAGAACAGGAAAGGCGTGATCAAGTACAGGAGCGACTTTTGCAACAACAAAAAGAGGAACAAGAAAGGCGTGATCAAGTACAGGAGCAACGTTATCAAGACCAGAAGGAAGAGCAGGAAAAACGTTATCTAGAACAGAAGGAAGAACAGAAACGGTTTAAAGAAGAATTAGTGCACCATCTCGCAGCTAGGGAGCAACAATTGGAAGAAAGAATAATGCAATCCGTCAACCAGAAGATTCTCGAGCTAGAAAAGAAATTCCAGGAACAACTTGAGGACGACAACGTATCTACAGAGAGTTTTAGCACAGCCAACGCTAAAATTAAGCCTCCCGATTATGACGGTACTACGGCGTGGGAAATTTACAAAACCCAATTTGAGGCAGCTGCAAAAGCTAATGGCTGGTCCGAGCCCCAGAAAGCTACATCTTTAGTGGTAGCACTTCGTGGAAAAGCGGCTGAATTACTTCAATCTCTGTCTGCAGCTGATCAAAATAATTATGCAGCTTTAGTACACACTCTGCAACTACGATTTGGAAATGAGCACAAAGAAAGCGTGTTCCAGGCCCAGTTGAGGATGAGACAGCAAAAGTCAGGTGAATCCCTACAAGAATTTGAGGCGGACATAGACAGACTCATTCACCTGGCATATCCATCGGCCCCTGAATCTTTTCAAATGCAATTTGCCGCCGAAAGGTTCATTGAGGGAGTTCGCGATAGTGACATGAGATACCACTTACGTCTTGTAAGGCCCAAGAATATCAGCGAGGCACTAGTTCGGGCCCTGGAATTCGAGGCGTCACGAGTGTCATCTAATTCATCGCCACGCGTACGAATGGCAACTTGCGGTGAAGAGGAGAATACGTCTATGGCTGAATCCATGGCCAGTTTACATAAAGCGATGAAAGATATGGCAGTCAGTATGCAAGCCCTGTTAGAAAGAACTCCTCGATCAACAGACAATCGGGGCATAAAATGTTTTAACTGCGGCAGACTGGGTCACATCAAGAGTAACTGCCGTAATAGGGCAAGAAGTCCGTCGCCGTCGTTTAGAAGACCAAGCGGCGACCAAGACCGCCCTAGGTCCCAGGAAAACTAATTCCGGTCAATGCAAGGGGGCAATTGACCGGGGCCGCTAAGACCCCCAGGATCTTTAAAGTCAATAATTTGGGTGGCAAAAGTCTCACAGTGGCCGGACGCATTAAAGGACAGAAGATCCAGATTACCATCGATACAGGAGCAGATGTGACCATTGTAAGGCCAGATAAACTTTTCGGATATACCATACAACCATTGCCCAACCCTATTATGTTAAAATCAGTCACTGGAGAATCTTGCCCTATAGACGGAGAAGCCGATGTCACCATCATTATTGGAGAAAGACTTGAAGTTCGGCATAAAGTGTTGGTTGCCAGGATCAAAGACGAATTTATTTTGGGAATGGATCTCATCAGGAAACATGGATTCTCCTATGATCACAAACAGAATATTCTCACGTTTGGAGATGAGGAGTTTGCATTAACCAATGGAAATGTGGAAACTAGTATCCGTCTACTGGTGGTGGAAGATGTAAAAATTCCTCAAAATTCAGAACAAATTATCACAGTGACTTCTGAAAATGATCCTGGGTGGTCCATAGGACTTATAGAACCTAACCTGGATTTGACGACTGAAATCATGGTAGCCCGAACTTTGACCGACACGAAGAAGACTATGCCAGTACGAGTTACCAATATTGGAGAAAGGACCATCAAGCTAAAAGAAGGAACAGTTCTTGCCAATTATGAGCCTGTACAATGGGTATGCAATTGTGTCGAAGCGGAGACATCCAAAATTGAATCTTCTAACCAAGCTTCGCCAGAAGTTATTGATGCTTTCAAACGACATTGGAGTCACCTGTCAAAGGAACAACTTCAGTCTGCCATAAAATTTGCTATGGATGAATCTTATATGTTCAACTTCAAGAGCAACGACAGTCAAACTGATTTAGTTGTCCATAAGATCAACACAGGAGATGCCCAGCCAATACGACAACACCCACGAAGGGTCCCTCTTGCTAAACAACAAGAAGTTAACAGTTTGCTGAATGAAATGTTAAAGGAGGGCGTCATAGAAGAATCATCTAGTCCATGGTCGTCGCCTGTGGTTCTTGTTAAGAAGAAAGATGGTTCAACGCGGTTCTGTGTTGACTACAGGAAACTTAATGATGTAACCAAGAAAGACAGCTACCCATTGCCACGTATAGACGACACCTTAGCAACTTTATCGGGATCAAAGTGGTTTTCCACTCTAGATTTAAAAAGTGGGTACTGGCAAGTAAAGATTGCTCCCGAAGACAAAGAAAAGACTGCATTTTCTACTGGTTCTGGACTATACCAATTCACTGTTATGCCTTTTGGATTGTGCAATGCTCCATCAACTTTCGAGCGACTAATGGAACTTGTCTTGAGGGGGCTGACTTGGAAAACTTGCCTGGTATACTTAGATGACATAATTGTCATGGGACGTGATTTCGACGAGCACTTGAAGAATTTAAGAGAAATCTTCAACAAGTTACGGAATGCTCACCTGAAGTTAAACTACAAGAAATGCAGCCTGTTCCAGAAGCAAGTCGAGTACTTGGGGCATACTATCTCAGAACAAGGCATTAAAACTAGCCATAGTAAAATATCTGCCATTAAAGATTGGCCAGTTCCCCGAGACAAACACGAAGTAAGGAGCTTTTTGGGACTATGTACTTACTACAGGAGATTTGTAGAGGGATTTGCCGACATCGCAAAACCGCTGCACAAATTAACGGAAAAGAAAACACCGTTCTTGTGGAACCACGAATGCAGTCAGGCGTTTGCAAGGCTTAAAGCTGCCCTCTGTTCTAGTCCGATCTTGGCTTACCCTATAAAGGACGGACTCTTTATTTTGGACACGGATGCAAGTAACTGTGGTCTAGGTGCAGTACTCTCTCAAAGACAAAACGGGCAAGAGAAGGTCATTGAATACTACAGTAAGGCTTTAAATAAGCCAGAAAGAAACTATTGCGTCACTAGAAAGGAACTGTTGGCCATCGTTAAAGCAGTCGAACATTACCATCGCTACTTATATGGAAAAAGGTTCCTGATTAGGACTGACCATGGAGCCTTGAAATGGTTATTACAGATGAAGAACTCTGAAGGTCAAATAGCCAGATGGATAGAGCGCCTGCAGCAGTACGATTTCCAAATTGAACATCGACCAGGAAGGTCTCACGGAAATGCCGATGCATTGTCTAGACGGCCTTGTAAAGAAGATTGTCGGCATTGTCAAAAAACTGAGCAGCGTGAGGGACTTCCTTTGGTAAGGAGAATGTCGGTAGAAATAAACGATGGCTGGACCACACAGACCCTTCGAGAAGAACAAATGAATGATCCAGATATTGGACTCATCCTCTCTGCAAAGACTGACGACAAGAGACCAGAATGGCAAGAAATTGCTGGTAAAAGTCCAAACCTGAAGGCGCTATGGGCCCAGTGGCACTCTCTTAAAATAGAAAATGGATTACTGAAGAGAGCGTGGGAGAGTCCGGATGGCAAGACCGTAGTCAGTCAGTTGGTTGTTCCTGGAAGCAGAAAATCGGACGTACTACAGGAAATGCACGACGGAACCAGTGGAGGTCATTTTGGGGTCAATAAAACCTTGGCCAAAATTAAAGAGCGGTTCTACTGGGTGAATTATCATGAAGACGTCGAATCTTGGTGCCGCAAGTGCGAAGTTTGTTCTGCCACAAAAGGACCTCGAACAAGATCACGCGGCCGAATGGTGCAGTACACTGTAGGTGCTCCATTCGAGAGGGTAGCAATTGATGTCGCGGGACCGTTTCCTCAGACTGAGTCGGGCAATAAATACATCTTGGTCGCCATGGATTACTTCACTAAATGGCCTGAAGCATACGCCCTGCCTAATCAAGAAGCAACGACTGTGGCAACGGTGCTAGTAAATGAAATGTTCTGCAGATTTGGGGTCCCTCTCGAACTTCATTCTGATCAGGGCCGAAATTTTGAATCGGCTGTTTTCCAGAAGGTCATGGAACTTCTCGGAATTCGCAAGACCAGGACAACTCCTTTGCATCCACAGTCGGATGGGATGGTAGAAAGATTTAATCGGACCATGGAACATTACCTGTCTAAAATGGTGGCAGATCATCAGCGTGATTGGGACCAACATCTACCTCTCATGTTGATGGCATATCGAGGCTCTACGCATGAAGCCACTGGTTATACTCCGGCGAAAGTGATGTTCGGGAGGGAAATGAGGCTTCCTGCGGATTTGATGTATGGAACACCAGAAAAAGAGTCGCTCAGCTCTGAGAATTTTGTGGAAGAGCTTAAGGAGAGGCTGAACAATGTTCATGAGCAAGTCAGGAATAAACTGCGGATATCCAGTGATCGAGCCAAAGCAAGATATGACTTACTAGCTAACTCCCGCGGCTTCCAGGATGGTGATTTGGTGTGGCTATACAATCCGAGGCGAAAGGTGGGGAAGTCGCCCAAACTTAGCCAAAATTGGGAAGGACCTTATACAATTATAAAGAAGATTAACGATGTGGTGTATAGGATCCAGCGGACCCCTAGGTCAAAGATGAAGATCGTTCATTTGGATCGATTAGCACGATACCATGGAACTCTATCTGTTCGGGACGAACAGACTTAGGAGGAGGGCAATGTTACGATCGCAGCAACGCCGCATGGGAGGCGGGGCAACGCATGGGAGCGTGTTGGTTGGTGGAGCTTCGCGACCTATCCGCGCTGCGTCATGGCTGACACGAGTGATTTATTGCTCGTCTGGCTTAATCTAGAAGGCAGTTGTTTACAACCGTTTTTTTATGTGAGATTATTCAAGAATTCTTATAAAGAACTTTCTAGGTTTTTCTGTAATTTTAGGATTGTATATAAAAGGCGCATAGAGCGCCCGAGTAGTAGATAGTCGTATTTTAATCGAGCTATAAGTAAGCTAAAGTTACGAAGCGATAATAGAAGGCTATAAAGTGTTAAGTAGTGAGTTATTTAGTAGTCGTGTGTATTTGTCGAGTTAATAAATAGTGTTTTCGTGTTAAATCGTTACACTGGAATTATTGAACCCCGAGTTCGCAACAATATTTTTAAGACGGATTATTTTGATCAGAGTCAAACTGTTGTTTAATTTAAATAAACCCCTGGTTAATTTTCTCCACTGTCTAAAACCTATCGGCAACAGCGGTCCCTAGATCACTATAAAATTCAAAGCCTGAGATTCAACAAATTAACCCAAAAACTACAGTACTGAGAGTAAATTGGATAAATGGCGGCGCAATATTTCATTGTACTTAAAAAATAAACCCACTAGAACCTATCCAAAACATAAGAATCAACTCTTTACAATCCGACGCGCCAACAATTATTGTGAACACTTTATGCAGAGTAGCATGGATCTGTTTGGAAAACACAGTCAGAGAGAGGAGACATGTTAAATGTCTTTTGACTTCAAACTTTCCCCTCAAAATCGTTGTGAGAACTCGTAAATAATATAAATACCTGATAACATTGCCGTAACTGACAAAATTTCGTTGGAACAGTTATGGTTACAACTGGCGATTAACATTTTGGCCAGCTGCGGATCCAGTGGAAACTCAGCCATGACTGCACCCAAATCGGTGAGATTTCCGTCGTCGTCCAGGGCGGCCAGATAGTTCAAAAGCTCCAAAGCCCTCATCAGAGTCTCGGGCGCTGGCGGGTCCATGAAATCGAAATGTACCAAATCGTCGATACCCAGTTTCTTCAACTGAAGTACCACCGAACCCAAATTTGACCTTAAATTGTATTTTTTGTTTTAATAAATACATACATTTAATTGTTTCAGTTACAACTCTCACCTCAAAATCTCAGGATACGTGTTATCCTGCATTTCATTTTTATAGGCCTTTTCAGTATATAACCTGAAACACTTTCCCGGCCTCGTTCTCCCAGCACGTCCGGCTCTTTGTTGTGCCGACGCTTTACTTATAGGCGACACCAACAGAGATTCTACTCGAATTCTTGGATTGTACACTTTCTGTTTGGCAAAACCGGGATCTATCACGAACACTACCCCGTCGATCGTAAGCGACGTTTCTGCTATGTTTGTTGAAACCACCACTTTACGGCCAATTGCGCCGTTTGCTTTGTTAGGCGGCGGGTCTTCGAAGATGCGTTGCTGAAGATTTGGCGGTAGGGTTGAATACAACGGAATGCACTTTAGCTCACCCACTTCTGGACCCAAGTTGTCGATTTCTCGTTTAATTCTCTTACAGGCAACTTCAATTTCTTCTTGACCAGTCAAAAATAATAACACGTCACCTGAGAAAAAAAAATGTAACATGAGCAGACGTTTGAGGTTGCAGACTTTTGGTGCTAACCAGAGACTTCTTCACACATATGAATTTGAATTACTGTACGAATTGCAGCCTCCAAGTAGTCTCTCTCCGGCTCGGGTGTGTAGAAAATTTCAACAGGGTGAGTACGTCCGGGAACGTTCATCAAAGGAGCATTATCGAAATATTGTTGAAATTTTCCTGCATCTAATGTGGCTGACATAATAACCAATTTAAGATCTTTTCGTTGCTTAATCACTTCTTTTAAAACACCCATCAGGATGTCTGTGGCTAAGGTTCTTTCGTGAGCTTCATCAAGTAAGATACACTGATAAGCTTCTAACATTGGGTCACTCATTCCTTCTCGAAGCAACATACCATCAGTCATATACCTGTAAATGTTTTATTTTAGATATGTAGGGTGACCCGTAAGCACATTCAGAGTGTTTCTTTTATGTGTTCCCACCATTGTTATCTCCCAAACGATAAGAGTTACAAGTTTTCTTAAATTAGGAAAAAGTTGCCTTTTACTGAGCTGCTTTAAGATTCCACTTCACAGTTGCTACATTTTTAGTGGTCTCCGTTATTTGAAAAAATTTGAAAATTTCTCAAAACTTCAAGCTCTTATTAGAGCTTGGAGCTCTTATTATACCCGATAAAAAAAAATTTGGAATTAGAAAGTGTAATAGCTTTTTAATCTCTACAAAATGGCGTATTGCTTATCGTTATGTTCCTCTTAATAACTGAGTTATCGTTACTTACTCATTTTTTTTAATACAGTCCTGAAATCCATATTTCGAAAGCGCTTAGCATTTTTGACGGATTAATATATTATTAGAATAAATTCATAGTCGCCTTTAGTTAAAAAATCTATCATTACAACAACTTTTTATTTAATAAGTATAAATTTTCTTATTGAGCTAACTATCCTAAATGTTCAAAATGTCCTCCGTTCTCGTTTAAACATAACCGTAGATTATACGGTTTTTTTTTTAATACTACTTAGTGTTCTGTGTGTAATACTTTGACATGCGAGTGTAACTTTATTTTTCAAGTCATCATGACTTTCTGGTGTGGTAGGTAGACTTATCTTTTAATAATTCTTCATATTGAAAAATCCACAGGCGTGATATCGGGAGATCGAGGTGGTCACAACATTGGACCGTTATTCCCTATCCAATGATGAAAATGAAAATGAAATTTAAAGTCATTCAAAAGCATACTGCAACGATTTCGCGGCGAGAGGGCCCTCCATAGTGATAAAAGTATTCAAAATTAGCTAAAATATCTAGATGATCATCTAGCAAATCTTGCAAATCGCTTTCCAATAAATTTAGGTACATATCCGTTGTCTACAAATCTCGTTTTAAATGCTGTTTCTCTATGAAGATGTGGGTTTCCTTGGGTGAAGTGATAATGGTTATCTCGATTAAACCAAACATTACTGCTCAATCGGCTTTCATCAGTCCACATTATCTTCTTACAAATATTCATATGACGTCTTTCTAAACGTAATAGCCATTTACAAAACATGATGCGCCTCCAAACTAAATCAAGTCTTCTTAAATGGTAAACTCTGCAAACTCTAATGTTTAAAACTATTTTGATGGAGAATTAGGAAAATTCTCTCGTCTATACATTTGTTTCCTGTTAAATAGAGACACATCATTACTGTTAAATGTTTTTAAATTACTTACACTAAAATTATTAAAATAGAAATTTAAGTAAAAATTATACATTTATTTTTTACATGCCTACCGAGAACAGTTATTTCTCGATTTCTCTCAGTCCTTGTAACAATGTTAGGTTACTTTTTCGATTTAGAAAAAGAAATATTTTCACGTAAGTTTTCCTCTAATTTTGGAAAACACTTTAAACACGGAAGTCGTGTCTCTGGGCATGGGTTGTGATATTCTTTCAAGGCATTTTTTGATATTACAAAAACATCTTAAACATCAAACATAACCATTTTCTCGTCGTTACTGAATTCCATTATTAAGTAAACTGCTCAACTTAAAGTTCGGTAAAAGCAATTTTTCGTGTCATTTTCAATCAGCTGTAACTTTTTAAGCAATGAATTGTTATAAATACATTTTGCACGGTCCGAAACCTCATTTCCTCTAGATTGAAGAAGCGGATAATTTTGAAATAAAAACCGACATTATCTTTATTATATAGGGTGCGAAACAAAGTGGTGCAAAAATTGCAAAATTTTGAAGTTCTGCCATTTCGCAATAAACTTTTTTTCTTTATCGTTTTCAGGTAAGGAGTAAACCAACATCCATATCTCGGGACCTTTTCGATCGACGAGATTTTTTATTAACGCACTCTGAATTTTTATACAGAGCGAAACGCAAAATGTGTGAAATTCTTGTTGCTGATATTTTTAAATCGTGGTAGTTTGAAAACCTGGTAAACAATATTGTGGTGTTTTCCCTCATTTGTAGACATATTGTCGACATTTTTAATTCGTCTTAGTAAAGCGGTAAAGTAAAGCGGAAAGCGGTAAAGAATCTTACTGTGTTTTCCATCATTTGTTGACATATTGCCTGCAGATTGTTCCCTATTCAAAGAATTCTAAAATAAGTGTAGTTTTTTCTAGTGAACTAGCACTCAAAAATATGATACCATTATTGTTAATACTCGTGATTTATAATAGCAATATTAAATAAAATAACCTTTCTAGAGGCAAAGGAAAATTGAGTGTTGCCGTCGCAGATAGCCAACATCAATCTCTAGACTTTTTTGTCATTTTTGTTTTTAATGCATTAGAACCTATACAGAGGGAATCAAAATATTCTTGAAAATTTCGTTAGTAGTTTTTTCAAATCGTGGTAATTCGCGGTCAAGTTGACGGATTATTATTATTATTATTCTTTGGATCGGCAGCATTATCTGCAAATTGTTTCTCACCAAGGGAGTTTTCCAAAAGTGGTTAGTGAATTACAGGTACAGACTTGACAAAATAAGTATACGGTCATAATAGGTGGTCGAAAATGAAATTTTATATCTTCAGGTCGATTTTAAGAGCTTGTGTGACATACATTGTGTTACCTATCGAGTTTCATTAAAAAGTTACAGGGTGCTGAAATTTGAATTTCAAAATACATTTGTATGTTTTGACTGCTATAAAAGGCGCACATTTTGCAATAAATAATTATTTTTATTTCCGCCAGTGGGGCGCTTAACAGCACGTCGACAAATATTATTTGAAACAAAAGTGGGTCCCTACTTTGCTTTCCTAATTGTTGACTAATTGTTGAGTACCCAAATTAGTAGGTATAATTTTGTAGTGTATTAAATAAAAAAAAAGAACATTGATACATTTTCTAGGTAAAGCCAACCAAGAATTTCACCCAAGAATCTCCAATTCAACCAAGAATCAAATAATAAATTGGTCTTTCAGGAATTAAGAGCGCTTTCGAAACATGAAAAAAAAAAATCTAAGTCTGTATTTAAAAAAATTAGTTGGTAACGATAACTAAGTTACTAAACAGTACATAATGGCATTCGATATGCCATTTTGTAGAGATTCAAAATTTATTACACTCTCTAATTAAAAAGTTAATTCTATCACGCTAGTTCACGAGATGCAGGAGATGAAGTTTTGTAAAGTTTTCACATTTTTCCAAATAACTTAGAAATAACTGAAAATCTGGCAACTTAAAAGTGGAATCTTAAAGAAGCTCAACAAAAGGCAACTTTTTTCTAATTTAAGCGACCTTATAACTCTTACCATTTCGGAAGTAGAAATGATAAGAAAAGAAACACATAAAAGAAACAGCCTGTATGATCAAAAAAATACTTCAATATTCTTTGGCTCAAAAGAAGACTTGTCTCTAATTTTTATTAAGAAAAAATTACTGGATTCTCTGCTAATGACGGCCAGAATTGTTGAAAAATTTTGTTTGTAATCTTTCCAGCTGTGGACTTGTGGACTTATTCCTAAGTAAAACTCATGGTTTGATGAACCAACCATATCCACCTGCCTTGAGCAAGTAGTAAATTATACAATGTTTGATACACAAGTTATCAGAAAGTATTTTTCATTCGGTGACTCAACTCAACATTTCATTCTTATTTTTTTAACTCGATGTGTTAATCCTGTTTTGAGACTTTTGTTGCAACAGATAGAATATTATTTTATTCAATTAGATAAATTTTGTTAACGCGCAACAAAAGGCAACTATATTTTCAGAAAGGTGGCAGTCATGATAAACCTCTGAGCGCGGTTTTCACCAGAGACAAACGAAACGCAGCTTAATGAAACTAAGTTTAGGATAAAGGTAAAACTAAACTCGATGAGCGTCAGTTGTTTTCACCAGTCCTATCTCAACTAGCGTTAGTAAAACGCAATTTCAAGAAAACACAAGCACAAAACATGCACACATATAAGCTCACGTACATGCCATTCTGCAACTCACACAAAAAGCAAAGACAACGTTTTTCTGAAGGTAACGAGGTTGAAGTCGTTTGTCAATCTTTACTGCGTTTGACACTTTTACCTGACCAAGAGGGGCAGTCTGCTTTTTTTTAACTCTGGTTAGCGCAGACACCGAGTTTCATTCTGGTGAAATCCGCACTCAAAGTCCAACAATAACACACAATAAGTTACTGATGTAAATTAAAAACATTCGAAACATATTTCTATTTCAAAGTGAAACATATCCATCTTTTCATTGTCAACCTAAACCTGAACACAAATGTATTCCTATAGACAATGAAAACTAGTCACTTACTTTAAGATTGTTTTTGCAGAAGAACAATCTTCAAACCGGATGCTATAACCAACTTCCTGACCCAATCCTACATCCATTTCTTCAGAGACTCTCTGCGCTACCGACATTGCAGCCACTCTCCTGGGCTGAGTACAACAGACCCCTTTTTTTCCAATTGATCTGGCATATTCCACACACCATTGTGGAATCTGTGTCGTTTTTCCAGAACCCGTCTCGCCTACAAGAACTATACATTGATGCTCTGCTAACAGTCGCATGAAATCGGCGCGGTATTCAAAAACTGGAAGTCCGATCCGCTTTCTGAATAATTCATGATAACGGGGAGTATATGGTAAGCCTGTATAGGGGTTTACACCGGGACCTAGGGATACTTGAGTTCCGGGAACTACTGACAGCTGTTTGTCATCTCTGAAACAATGCAAGAAACCATTACAAGTTATAAGACAATTTTACTCACTGACGGGTAGGATTAGATACAAAAAGTTTTTTGGAGACAAGTGAAGAAAACTGTTCTGGAGAATTAATTATGCCCCCATTTCGGACCCCACCCATTTTACACCACTACTACTAAAATCTTGTTAATTTGCTACTAATTATCTTTTAGTAAGAAGGATGTAAGTATCTTCATTAGTACCTTTTACTAACAAAACGACAGTCAGTGACAAAGTCCAAAAATGTCCACTTCACCTGCTTTATTGCACTTTTTTTTATCTACTTTGCTTTATTAGTACTACAGAGATCTACCTACTTTATTAATACATTACATTATTACATACAGTTATTTAGTCTTTGATGTAGGTCAATCCATAGAATTAACAATTGAATATAATATGAACGTAACATTCAAAAGCACTGCTTGAAAAACCATGACACAAAGCAACAGATGCTCATGTGCCAGCTGCCAAGCTCCATTCCTCAATTTTTAGAAACTCTGAGAGTAAATGCCATCTTTATATTCTTATTGAGAAAACAAAGGATGGGAATAGTCTCAACAAAGGATGGGAATAGTCTCAGTGCATTCTAGAGCTGGCATCCAAAAATGCTGTTGGTGGTTTGTCCTTGCACATAAAGACGTGCACAAAATTTAACCTGGTTTTGGCTTCCATAGATCGACGCTTTCAATCCATGGCAAGGGAACTGAACTGTAAATGCACCAGGGCGCATTCACAGAATACTCACACTGAAGTACTTTAAATTGGATGGCACGATACGTTCCTCCTCTACAGTTAACTTAGGTAAGACCCATTTGTTGTAAAGGTGTCTGTTTTCATATTAGTCATTTTCTTAAAGTAGTTAGGGTAATTTTAAGGCACAGAAAATAGAAGTTTACTTGAATCCCATCTTATCATTTCTAACCCCCTAGTTTTGAAAGGCCCATTCAGTGAGTAAATCAACATAAGGAAAGCAACGACTACCCGATACCCATTTAAAGAATAGAGATTTAAAGCGTAAGTTTGACGCGCATTCAAAAATAGTAATTTTACAAAATAAATACGTGCATACGTCTTCCCGTGATAATATAATAACAATAATGTCGTTTTTTTTTCAAAATTATCCGCCTCCTTAATCTAGAGGAAATGAGGTTTCAGACCGTGCAAATTGTATTTAAAACAATTCATTGCTTAAAAAGTTACAGCTGATTGAAAATGACACGAAAAATTGCTTGTGCCGAGCTTTAAGTTGAGCAGTTTATATACATTAATTTTTTTTAATAATTTTTGGTACAAATATGAATATTCTGCAAAATTTTTCGCTTTAAACTACTTAATTATTATTATTATTATGCGTCGTTCCTGGTTAGGAATTCAGCTAGATGTTTAGCTGGCAGATTTCTTCTGATAGACGGGACTCAGCCAAGTCCATCAGAAGTTATTTTTCGATATATTTCGATGTCAGGTCTATTGTGCATTACTAAAGTATATATAATACTTCTAATTTCTCTTGAGTGTTACGTCATTACTCTTTCATATTACTTTATCTTATGTTAAACGTATGAGACAAAAGTTTTGCGTCACCGACATGTGTCGGATAAGAATATTCAAACTTGACATTGACATTGTCACTGGCAATATCAAATCTGCTCTCAAATCGAAAAACGCCGAGCATATCTTCTTTGGGAGACAAATCTAAGCGTTGGGGTTGAATTGTGGGTGCAAAACGGCAACGGAGAGGTAAAAAACAGGTATAATATGCATATGCGTAAATATTCCGATAGGCAGCTTCATAGATTTTGCTATAAGTTACCGCTTTGCTCCCATTTAGTCCTCTAAAACGGACGCGGCGATTCTTGTTAAATCGAATCAAGAAGCGCAAAATGCTTAACAGCGTCTATTCTACTTATTCAAATACAGTGTAATAAATGTATGTAAGCATATGTGATAAAAGTTCTTACAAATATTAGTACTTAAAAAAAAACTGATAATTATTTTTCTAGGAGGTAGCAGATGCATTAGGTGTGTCCCTAGCAACAATTCAGAGACTCGTAACTAATGGAGTGAGTAAAGATCATGCTGTTGAAGAGTCTAAATTGTGTAAGAAAACACCACAATATCAAGTCTGCGAGCATGTAATAAGGGGACGAATTTATCCCATGTATGCAGCAGGTACAGTCTCCACTACAGATATCGAAGATTATTGAGTTAATTTTTTCATTACAGGTGAACATGTTACACTCCAGTCTTTGCATAACCACTGGCAAAATACTGATCAAGTTTAAATTCCTTGCAGTTCCCTGGCTTTGTGCTTGAAAAAACTTAAGTTTAAGTGGAGGAAGTGTATTATTCTAACTGACTTTATCTAATGGAACAACCAAATATTATACATAAAATTGTAACATTTTTGAGTGAGTATAAGACAAACCAAACTTCTGTGCTTCGTCGCAAACCGGTTTTTATAGACGAAACATGGGTTTTTAGTAAAGGTGTATAAACGCTATTAATTAACGTTAATCTATTTCTTAAGCATCATTCAAAGGGGTATTTAGGACAAATTGGCGAGATGGCACGATAAACACTGTAAGAAAAGAAGAAACACGCTACATAGTTTTGCATGCCGGTTCAGAAGATAAGTTTATCCAGAATGCCAGCCTAGTATTCAAAGCGGGAAGTAAATCAGGCGACCACCATGATTCGATAAACTCTGCAAATTTCGAAAAATGGTTTTGTGAACAGCTTTTGCCTAATTTGGAGGAACCCTCACTGATAATTATGGACAAAGCTTCTTAGCATTCCATGCAAGTAGAAAAGGTACCTAATCAAAACTGGTCCAAACGTCGCCTAATAGAATGGTTGAAGCAGCATCACATTACATTTTCTCCTTTTGCTATGAAAGCTGAGCTTTTAGGTATAGCAAAAAAAGAACATGCTGGAAGATATCGGTTGGTATTTTACATTATAATAATTGTAGGATATCCAAGAGCCTTTTCATAGTGACAATTAGTAAATTTAGTGTTAGTGTTTTTTTTACTTGAGAATAGACGAACTAGCACTTCAAAATGGCCACCGTGTAGATTACCTCCTTACCATTGTCATTTTCACACCATCGAAATGGTATGGTCCCAGTGTAAGCGATATTGTGATTCGAAAATCAGTGCTGTTCATCGAATCACAATCGAGAGCGTTTTGAATTTATGGAACGAGGCGTTGGAAAAAGCACGTTTTTCTATCATATAAAAAAAATATATTTACTTAACTTACTAACAACACTCTTTTTGCAGGTTATTCCCGAGTTATGGAAAAACTATGTTCGGCATACTAATAAGCATTAGTGGTGCTTGGAAACAAGAAAAGTGTGTTGATTCATCGAACATTCCGTCACTTATTACCAATTTAGATGACTCAGATGATGAAAACAGTGAATCCGAGGAAGAATTCGATAGTTAATAACACTTTTTTCTACAGCGATTCTCCGTTAGAACGTTTATACATTGTTTAAAATAATTGGGAGTTTTTTAAAAAATTACATCAACGTATCTTATTTTTTCTCACAAACCTGTTTATCTACTTCTCTACTACTCGCCTTACACAAAGCAAATGTGCTGCTTTTGCGTTATCTACAGTGCTCCAGAAGAATTAGTTCGCCCCTAGAAACATATTTTTGTTTATTGATCTGTGTGTGACTTGATCATTATATTTTTGTATTTTTGAGACCAACTTGTTTACTCGTTTTTTTTTTATTTCAGCTGTGTTATACTTGCTTCTTTAAGGTCTCTATGCTGCATCAAAAATTTAGTACCCACTGTAACACACCGGAATTCCACCGCCACTGGACTGACAATTGACGTTGCTGACAGCCCTCCGGGATAGAGGGGAGTCGATACGAAGGAACCGTAAAAGGGCACGCCGGCCCTCCCGTCTCCGATTCATTATCATTTAATTTCACAAGTTCGTTTATAGTCAACTCGGAAATATACCCACAGTTGAGTTATGTGCCTGTGCTTAATTTTCTATCATTAGTGTGTCCCACAAGCGGGTGAAAGAAACAATCAGGGGTTAAATCCACGATACCTCTACAATGGCGCCCAACCGTGTGACCTCTTAAATTGTTTCAATCCAAATTCCAAGTACTTTGTGGACATACAAGTGATAGTGCATTTGTGGACCGACTTTGTGAGTGCCGATTGCCGAATTTCGAACACTGGTTGTTTGCAGTTTCGAATTTCCCATCCGGTAAACCCTTTGTTCTTTGCGACATTCCGCCGACGAACACGAAATCCATTTTCGTTTCGTTTCGACAGCAAAGGAAAAGAGCAGTGTTGCCGGAGCAAACAACTTACAAACGCCGAAGCCACCATCTGTCATCGAACGCAGTGTTGCTAACCGCGGAGTAAACGCCACAAGTTCCAAAAGAAGAACAATCTGACATTGCACAGTTTTGTCTGTCAAAAGTCATCGAAACGAAAAACGACAGAAACAGCTGATCGTCGATTTTATTTTTCGTTTGTTTACATCGTATGTTTTTACGTTCAGGGAAAAACACTGGAAGTAAAATGAGCGAAAACGCCCCAATTATTATGACTCCAGAAGTTCTGCAACAATTACTGGCAGGTATGCAAGCAATGAATGCTAACCATAACATACCACAACATCCACAGCCAGTAAACTCTGCCAACTTTGCCGCATGCAAATCCCGCTTTGATGGTAGCCCAGAAGCAGACGTCGAAGCTTTTATCGACTCAATTAAAGTGTACAAAGAGTGTCTTAATATCTCTGATGAGCATGCAGTTAAAGGATTGTCCATGTTACTGACTGGTTCCGCAGCAACTTGGTGGCAAGGTGTAAAATCATCCATTTTTACCTTTGAAGAAGCAGTTACAGCCCTTATACATGCGTATGGATACCTTAAACCACCACACCAAATCTATAAGGAACTCTTTGCCATGGAACAAGGTACAGAAAAAACCGATATATTTATTAGCAAAGCTCGCTCTCTGTTATCGCACATAAAAGGCGAATCGGCAATATCAGAGCATGTCCAGTTAGACATGGTATATGGTTTACTCAATGTAAAGATTAAAGAAAGAGTTTCCCGTGAAGATGTAGCCACATTTAAAGAACTGATCGAAAAAGCTCGTGAAGCTGAACAACTATTGCATAGTTTTAAGCTGCTTAACCCGTCAAGCAGATCTAATGTCATGGTGAAACCAAGACAGCAGTGCAACTTCTGTCGCAATTATGGCCATACCAGAGAAGTTTGTAGAAAGCTAGCTTCAAAACAATCCCATGAACACAACCAGGTCCAAGTGAAAGCCGAAGTTCCATGTAGTGACACTTCAAGTAGCTCAACTCATTCACCAGCACGTACAGTTCATTGTTATGGTTGTAATATGCCCGGGTATGTTAAATCTAATTGCCCCAACTGTTCTAGCAAATTCAACAATAGCAACAGCACACCTAAGCCTACTATGCTTGCTGAATTTTTGTGTTCTCAACCTGCTGTACATCACTTTGACCCAGTCGAGTCCAACATATGCTCGCTTACCTCACTGAACATTCAAGGACATTTTGGTTATGCCTATCTTGACTCTGGTGCGCGTCTGAGTCTCGCAGGATCACAGTTAAGAAAAATACTGATAGCTGACAATGTCCCATTTGAAACAAAACCGTTGACCATGACTCTTGCTAATGGTGAAACTGTACAAACTGATAGTGATGTGTTTCAGGTACAAGTGACTTTAAAGAACAGGACACATGTAATTAATTTGGTATCAGTGCCCCAACATGTCAACAGTCGCACCCTGCTAGGTGTAGACTTTCTTAAAACTGCAAACATTGTTCTAGATATCCGGAACTCTGCTTGGTACTACGGTGATGCACCCCAAATCAAATTTTCTTTTGAAGTTCCAGATGTTCCAGTTTCTTATCCAGACTGTGAGCCCTTTCTCAATACTGAAATTTCGTTAAACCCTCAGTTACGAGATGATGAAGGCCTGAATTTATCAACCACTGAACGACAATGCTTAAATATTTTGTTACAGAGTAATAGCCAGCTGTTCCAGGACAGTACTGAGCCAACTCCTTTTGCTGAACATTGCATCAACCTTACGGATGATACCCCGATAGCAGTTCCACCATACCGTCTGTCTGACCCGAAAAAAGAAATGCTAAAAGTTGAAATTGACAAGTTGACGTCCAGCGGCGTTATAGAAGAGTGTGAATCTCCATATGCTGCTCCAGTAGTCCTTGTACCAAAGAAGGATGGTACCATGAGACTGACAGTTGACTACAGAAAATTGAATGCTAAAACTATACCAGATAAGTACCCGTTACCTCGATTAGATGATGTCTTGCATGCCGCCAAGAAAACTTGCTTTATGACCACACTTGATCTGAAATCTGGCTATCACCAGGTATCAGTAAAGCTTGCTGACCGTGATAAAACTGCTTTTGTCTGCCCCTTCGGAATATTCAGGTACACTCGAATGCCATTTGGACTCCGCAATGCCCCGTCAACTTTCCAAAGGCTTATGGATCGATTTCGAGCTGGACTGCAAGATCTTCATCTGCTAGTATACCTAGATGACCTGATTATATTGTCACACACGTTTGAAGAGCACCAGAGACACCTTCAACTTGTGTTTGATCGCCTACAGCTTTTCAAGCTCAAACTTAATAGGCCAAAGTGTAGGTTTTCCTGTCCCTCAGTGCATTATCTAGGGCACCTTATAACTCCAGAAGGAATCACCCCGAATCCGGACAAGATCCGAGCAATACTCCAGTTTCCGGAGCCAAAGAACGTCAAAGAGGTACTTTCGTTTATTCAGACGTGCTCCTGGTACCGAAGGTTCCTTCCGGATTTCGCGGCAATATCTAAGCCGCTGACGTCCTTAACAAAGAAGAAAGCTACTTGGACCTGGGAATCATCTCATCAACAATCGTTCGACACTCTAAAGAAATTTCTCACCACAGAGCCTATATTAAGACAAGCGGACCCTGATCAGCCTTACACCGTGAAAACCGATGCTTCTGCTTATGCCATAGGAGCCTGTTTACTCCAGGGGGAGGGCACCGAAGAAAGGCCGATTGAATTTGCCAGCAGGTTGCTGACTGCCGCTGAACAAAATTACTCGACAACCGAGCGAGAGGCACTCGCCGTCGTCTGGGCCATTACGACCAAGTTTCGTGGATACCTAGAATGCGCCAAGATTTATGTAAAGAGTGACCACCAGCCATTGAAATGGTTAATGACCCTTAAGTCGCCCACAGGACGGTTAGCTAGATGGGCTCTAGCGCTGCAGCCATATGACCTTCAAATTGACTACGTCCCTGGAAGAACCAACTTCATAGCTGATATGCTATCGAGACCTGCCACCGATGTGTCAGTTAACCTTGTTACCGTGGACTTGCCCAGACGGACAGCAGCCGATCTCCGTGCTGACCAGCTCGCGGATCCCGACGTAGCCAAAATTATCCATTGTTTAGAAGACCCGCTAGATAACGACCTAGATGTCAAAAATTGGACAGAAAGAGGGTATACCTTGTGCAATGGAGTGTTGTACCGATACTCACCTGACTTCGACGAGGACGAGGCCCAACTAGTTGCACCGAAGTCCAAAATTCCATCCATTCTTACTGAGTACCATGACTCGCCCTTAAGTGGACATTACGGAGTAGAGTCCACCCTTCAGCGTATAGCAAAGCGTTACTTTTGGCCCGGGATGAGGCGTACCATTTCCGAATACATAAGTAAATGTCTTGAGTGTCAAAGGTACAAAGCCAGCAACTTAAAGCCACCTGGCCAACTCCAAACACCAGCCCAAGCTCAAAGATTTGAAATAATATCCATTGATCTCTTCGGACCTTTACCAACTACTCCAGATGGATACAAATGGGTTTACATCGTAGAAGATACCGCAAGCAGATGGGTTGAGATATTCCCCTTACAAGAGGCCACTGCTGAGAACTGTGCTAGGTGTTTGATAGACGAAATTGTCCTCCGATATGGAGTCCCCAGACGGGTCATATCGGATAATGGTGTACAGTTTGTAAGCTCGATCATGCAGCAAACTGCTCATTTACTTGGTTTCCACCAATCACTTATACCTGCTTACCATCCGGCAGCTAATCCTGTGGAACGCAAGAATAGAGACCTAAAGACTCGCTTGTCAATACTTGTAGCCGATGATCACACCCAATGGAAAGAAAAGCTACCTTCCATTCGGTTCGCCATGAATACCGCCAAGAGCCAAGCAACCGGTTATACACCAGCCTTCTTGACTTTTGCACGGGAACTAAGATCACCTGATGACGTCAACAGAGACATGAGAGCCATAGTCGAAGCCGATAACTTTGTGTGTCAACTGACCCCATACTTAAAAAACATCAGCTCTGTACTGCGAGATGCCCGAGATACCTCTGAGTATCAGCAAGATCGCTCTAAAAGGTACTCTGACCAGAAGCATAGAGAAGCCCCTAAACACCAAGTTGGCGACCATGTACTAGTGGAGACACACGCCCTCAGCAAGTCCAAGAACTCGTATACTTCCAAGTTCGCCCCTAAGCGCGATGGACCCTATGTTCTAACTAAAGCAGTCACACCCACTACCTTTGAGATTGCTGCACCCAGTAATCCAGAAGATAGCCTTGGTAAGTACCATGTCTCGGCTCTAACTCCATTTCGCAGCGACCAAACCAGCGACACGACTCCAGTTCGAGTGCTCAGGAAACGAGGACGACCTCCCAAACATCCTAAGAAGAATTCGCCCGAAAACCATGCGCCTCCGCCAAGTCGCTCTCCCACTAAGGACCACCGTGAGTGTGACGATGATTCTGACCACTCCATTGATGACACTGTGGTGACCGCCACCACCCGAACGGGACGAATCACGTCCAAACCTAAATGTTGCTGTTGTGCAAATTCAACCACTAGAAGCAACCATATTCTTACTTCACTCTCCACCTCTGGCTCGCGAAGTAAAGGGGGAGAAATTGTAACACACCGGAATTCCACCGCCACTGGACTGACAATTGACGTTGCTGACAGCCCTCCGGGATAGAGGGGAGTGGATACGAAGGAACCGTAAAAGGGCACGCCGGCCCTCCCGTCTCCGATTCATTATCATTTAATTTCACAAGTTCGTTTATAGTCAACTCGGAAATATACCCACAGTTGAGTTATGTGCCTGTGCTTAATTTTCTATCATTAGTGTGTCCCACAAGCGGGTGAAAGAAACAATCAGGGTTTAAATCCACGATACCTCTACACCACCCTTTATATCAAATTGCTGTAAAGCAATATTTATTGTAGATGTGTTGTATATCACATTAAATAAAAATGTTAATGTTAAAAATCGGAATTTCTTTGAAGCTATCTCTTTAGGCTGCTTGTGATTTTTAACAAAAATAAAGTGAAACGTAGTAGTTACTCCCGGTTTGGTTAGTTTCATACCTACTAAGTCCTGACATGATCAGGAAACCAAATAAATAAATGATTCTTAATTTATTATTACTTACATTAGGCAAGTATAATATAATTTGTCCACGACCACTTCATAATATACTCATATTCAGCTTGTTGACAAAAGTTAAACAGGGCTCATATAGCGTCAGAGGGATATATGAGTTGAAACAGCGGGAATAATGATATTATTCCCGCTCGCCATTTAAGTTATTTATGTTGCCTTGGCAACCACTAGGAGTAGGCAACAACGCAATATCAAACGCCGCAGCATAAAAAATGCACTGGTGGCACCGGTTTTGCCGTCAAACGCGAGTGTCATTTTGACATTTCAATAATTTTATTTACACTACCTATAGATTTTATAATTTGTAATTATTATTAGACAATGGCCGTGGACAAAGTATAGTATTATACTCGCTTTTTATGGCCATTATTCCCACCGGTGACTTGCTCCCCTCGCCTACGGCTCGTGACGCAAACGTCCCCCTAAGGGAATAATGGCTATCATAAAAAGCTCGTTTAATAATATACTATTAATAAACCGCTTATTAAAAATAAAAAATATATTGGTTAACTTATCCATTAACGCCGATTAAGAAAATACGTGCACTTACCTGTAAAAAAGCGTCAATTTGAATTTAATCATATGTATCAAATTAAGACATCCCTAAAATTGTAGTTATGTAGTAAATGATGAGGTAACACTCAAGAGAAATTAGAAATACTATATCTTGTCTGTGTGAATGTCTACGTAATATAGGAGTTTGTAGTTTTTAGTTTCCAATACAGGTTCTGCAGAGTAAGTATAGTATGGGCTTGTGTCTGTCTGCAAGTCATATCTCAAGGTTAGGGCTTGATGGACAATTTTAGCTACAGAGTTGTGTCTATCAGTATAAGCATTTCCTGCGACTAATTTGCAACCAGATATTATATGGTCGACCGTCTCTGGGAATTGATGACTTTTCTACATTTATCGTTGTTGGTAGTGGGGTTTCATGATATATGTGCTGTAGTTGTTGGTGGCTATAACTTGGTCTTGCATAGCAATTATGAAGCCCTCCGTTTCGGGATAAAGCTGACCATTCCGCAAAAACGCGTATTTAAGTTATTTGTCTATATGTTTTTGATTTATAATTGCATAGTGCTTCCCGTGGAGCTGCTTTCCTGCCCATTCCTTTAGTTTTATCTCGGTCCTGCTCACAGAATCAACTTCAACTCGACTCGCTAGATTGAGCGGAGTGTAGTTTTTGTCCAAGGCGCAATTACTCTTATGCAGCGGATGATCCTTTTTGTGGAAATAAGATCTTAATGATTTAATTAGGTTGTCATGGATTTCATGCAGATCAATTAGCCCCCGACCTCCGTCTTTTCTTGTGATTGTCAATCTCTGGGTACATGATTTTGGGTGTAGTTTTCTGTGTTTGCTGAGTTGTACCCTGGTAGCAATATTGAGATTGGTTAGGTCGGTGTCAGACCATTTTACTACTCCAAAAGAGTACACAAGAAGCGCTATGGCAAAAGTGTTGATAGCCTTAAATAAATTTCCTGAGTTTAGCCTAGATCTAAGTAATAACTTGAGACGAGATCTGTATTATACAACAAGTTCTTGTTTTAGCGTGGTGTGATCCAGTTTGTTGTTTTGCCCTAGATATTTATACTGTTCAGAAGTATCTAGTGGCTCTTGAATTTGTTCGGATAGGGTGTTCTTTGTATCTGGCGGAGCCCATTTCCCTGTTTCTAATCAATATATGCAATACTGATGATACGTTTGTTTTTCTCCAGGTTTTTCATGATTGTGTTGTCAATAATAAGTTGTTCTTTACAGCCTTGCGAATTCTTCTTACAGCCCTTCTGTTCCTCGGTTAAAATATTGTTGTCCTCTAGGTGTTGATCTATTTTACCCACAATAATGGATGATATGATTTTATAGAAAGTTGGAAGGCTTACAGATCTACATACGCAGCTTCCATCGCCAATGACGTTAGTCCTGCTGAAGATATTATTTTCGGAATACTTATTGTTATATGAGCTTATGATAGGGTCGGCTGCAGAATTTTTGTCGGCAGTGGCCCGCCTGATCGACGCCCTGCCGCCACTGTCCCGCATGCTGTCACTCTCAGCAGTGGCTCCAAGAGTGCCCTGGCGATTACCTCCAGGCAGCGGCCTTATACCAATTCCACGTTTCACCATTTCCATGGGTTAGCGATGCGACGGGACAAAACGAACCCAAAGTGGCCACCAGGAGCAACCAGGACCACTCAAAAAACCAAAACCAACACCCCGGGCTAGGCCACGGCGATTTAAATGACTCGGTTCCGTGGGGATGTCAAACCCCAAAGCAGCTTAGCAAGCCTCACTGCTTACCAGCGTGACTGGGGCCGTGGGGTTTTTAACACCCATAGTGCAGTGCACTCCCCTGCGGTTATTATTATTATTATTATTTGATGCCCCATACCTTGTAAATTTCAAAACACCTCGAAATATCGTAATGCTTAATACCAACCAGACCCAGAATCTACAACCTCTAACCAACGAAGTTGGTACCAAGCTAGCCTATGTTACGAGGGGGAAACCGCTGTTCCAAAATATGTACACTCATTGCTTGACATTGCTCAGCATTGCTGCGAATATTGCTCAATATTGCTCTTTACATCGTTTTATTCGCCAACATTGCTTAAATGATTACACATTTTTGCATTGCTAAATCAATGGATAGTAATTGCTTTCATTGCTTTTTCATAATAGGTACCTAAATAGAAAATGGTTATAGTAGACAGACAGTATCTTGGAAGAAATTATATTTTTTCTATGAGCTTTTAAATGTATGGAAACAATAACTGTTTAGTTTATCTACTCCAGTCCAATAATTTCGTTCAAATAGAAACAGAATATACATAAGGGTGGCTTTTACAACTATCAGTAAAACTTCAGTTTGAAGTTAAAACACCAAACATGACGTAGATTGCATTGTTTATCTGTCACTTCTGTCAGGTAACAAAGCAATCTACGTCATTACTGGTGTTTTAACTTCAAACTGAAGTTTTACTGAAAGTTGTAAAAGTCACCCTAAGTCAGTCTGCGCAAAATTTTCAGGTATGGCTAAAATTGTACCTACTTTGCGCGACCGTAAAAACCTGCAGAAAGAAAAAGAGTTTTAATCTCAGTCCTTATAGCAAAGAATGATTTCTATTTAATAACAAAATACATCTTTATACAACAGAGTAACAAAAACTGTTTTTAACAAATCCGAAATGCTTGCCAATACCTAACAAATAACAACTCCATTTTCTTATCAAGACCGGGTTAACTTATATACCTAATTCGATGCCTACTTAACTAAACATTTTTTTTATAGTTTTTAAAATAGTATATTACAATACGAGATAGGAAGTCTTTCATTACTGTAGAGAGATTACTGCTACCGTCTCGATAAATAAAATCTCGAGACAGTAATGAAGCTTCCCATTGAGTATATGTATACTATTTTATTTTCAACCACACTTTCTGAACATAAAAAATGTTCTTGAATATTATTTACTCATATAATATTCTGGCTCAAATCTTCACTGAGGAGCGGAATTTTGATGGTCACTATGGTATAGAGCAAAACCGCTTTGTTTGCATGTGCATTACTGGTGTAAGACGGGAAGTAACTACTTCCCGTCCTAGTCCAGTAATGGAATGACTTCCTGTCCTAGGCCAGAAATGAGACTTCCAAGATTTTAAAAAGGCAGAAATGTCATCATTACCTCTGTGGTTGAAAATAATAGTTATTTAACCAATTAGTGTATTAATGATGACGATTAATAATCGAGATGGTTTAACGCGCAAACGCAGTGAATAGAGTTGAGATTATTAATCGCCCATTAATATACGAGTTGGTTACAATACTTTTCCGTCGGCTGTAACTTGGTCATTCACTCAGACATTCAAATCATAATACTTAGTTTGAATATCTGAAATTCGTCCCCCTATATGTCAAATACGATGACATTGAGAGAATCAATCCAAAATGACAGATGTTAGGTTTTTCTATCCAATGCCTATCAATCTGTAAAAAGATAAAAATTGAGTTGATCTATCTTTCTCTGTGAAGTAAATGTCAAGTAAGACGACAATATACACCGTCCTGGTATTTACTCAGCAATTAACTCAGTGTTTGGTTGATTTTGCGTACAGAGAAATAGACCGCTTTTTAAATAACCGCTTTTTAAAGTGACAACACCGCTCATTAATGGGAGTCATTAATGAGCGATTTTGGCAAAGAAATCGTACCTTAAACAAACCTGTTATTAGTCAGTCGACGGAAAAATGTTTTACAAAAAAACGTAGTAATTTATATTTTAGTAAAAAATACCTCGGAAACAACTTTCACCTCGCCTTTCACTAACCAAATGTCAGTCAATGTTAAAGTTTAGGGTATCAGTAAAATGTCCACTTCTCCTGCTTTATTGTACTTTCACATGTTTTATGTTACTAGTACAATAAAATGCTACTTTGTAGCCGCAAAGCTGTTCTATAAAAACGCTGTATTGGTCATATTAGTTCATAAAAATGTTTTCTCCATTTTTTTTATTACTTTTTAATATCTTATTGAAACTTACTGAAATATTTGAACATGTCATACACGGAGTGTTTCCTACAAAAGGCGACTTTTGGAATATAATTCCGTATATTGCGCGTTTAGGCAAGTTTTGAATTATACACAACATTTTTGGTGTTAATATTTTGTCTCTTTCGAGAGTCTATCAGACAAATTTCTAAAATTCAGGTTTCTGTGAGAGTCAATTTCCAGTCTCTTCCAAAATTTCGTTAAACTCTATGGTATAAAAAAGCTTTAAGATATTTGCGATACTAAGTAACTGCTTCCTGGAAAAATATTTTAAAATTAGTTGAAAAAGCTATTACAAAATTGTGTGTATTTTTAGCTATACATACTTTATTAAACAAAACTTACAAACTGATAAACTACTGATAAATTAAACTCTTAAAACACTTATTTATTACCCTAACTAAATAGCAAGCTAATACTTTTGTTACACCCTGTAGATGGAAACCAAAGCATTATAAAATTCATGCTGTGTCTCATCAATAACACCAAAAAACTTGCCAGAAACCCTCACAAACACTATTTCAACTTTTAAAAAAATTTTATTTGAAAATAGTTTATTAAAATCAAGTTGCCAATCTTCAGTAAATCTCTTCAATTTAATCAATTTGAAAAGTAATAGTTAAAACCAATATTAAAACTAAATTATATAATATCTGTTATTTTTCTACAGATTTTTGTTGTATTTATTATTCTCAGCAGGTACTTATCATTTGACCATCAATTTCCTATAAAGAGAACAGAACAATAAAGGGACCAAATGTTTGCACTGGCTTTATTCTAAATACTTAGGGCAGTTTCTTGAGCAATTTGAAACAGTTCCCCAAAGTTAAGCTAAGGTGGACAGTAAAGTTTTCCATATAGAATGTATTTCTCTCAAACGATTTATAACTTAAAATTTTTTTGACAACAGCTCATTTCATATGGAAAAATATTAAGGTCCACCTTAGCTTCACTTTATGGGAAGCGGTACAAACCGCTCTTAGTCAATTCAATCCATCATTTAATCATTTAAAAAAACTTTTGCCAGACTACATACTGTGGTACTACATAGGTGAATAAAAACGAGAATTAAGGGAAACTAAGAAAAATCTCTATTTTTATTGAACAAAGGAAACACAACGGTTCTCAAAAGAGAGCACACATTCCTCAGTTTGATTTACATGATGACATTAAAAAAATTAGCGAAAATTAAATAGATAAAACCCAACCCAAATTTTAAAGAAGTTTAAGCATTACTTCGATAGAGTGTATTTTTCAATTGAAAGAAAATGTGTCTAGAATGGGATTTCTAACAAGAAATTTATTGTTCATATTCAAAACCAATAATAAAATGAAAATTCATTAGTAGGGAAGCACTACTACTGACATAACTTTAATCTATAAAACAAAAATAATAATTTTGTGCTTGCCTAGTAAAGCAGGGTTGTTAGCTAGATCCATTTGGCCAAGTAAAAATAAAAAAATCTCTCAAATTCAAACTCAAATTTATCTTTTTCTAAAAAAGGTCACTAAAAAATGTATTTTTTTTATTTTTGTTAATTACTTATTATTGGTTATTACTGGATCTTAATAAAGATTCATGCATAAAATATTTTCCACAATCTCTCAACTCCAAAATAAGATATGTTGCAAATAATCCCCAGCAACTAAAAAATAGTGCATATAAAAAGTTTATATAATATTTCTTGAACTGATCATGACGAGTCAAAACCTATTGCTGAAGAGCATATTGATTGTTCTATGCAGCAATTGTGTTCTTATTCCAAATGGAATTTGAAGAATTTGAAAATAGACTAGAGGGCATGTTTGCCATGTTCCTGGAATGAATCACCTCAATTGCATGCAAAATTAACCCCTATGTTTGGATGTGTTACAATCCAGGTACATCAAGGAGCTGAGAGCTCAGCCCCAGCAACAGCTGCCTGTACAGTGTTGCAGTATTTATCATATCATTTAATTTCCACAAGATTTTCACTTCACAAATAAAATGACCTATATGGCAATACTGTAAATTAGGTGCATGCTGCAATACTAGAGATGGGATAAACTGCAATTATTCAGTGATTTTTCGGAGCAGCGAAACATTTAACATTTGCGAATGCAAAACCAAATACTAATAGTAAAAGCATTCTCGCCAACGAATGATAACGATCCTAACGAATAAAACATATGATGTACATACCTACCTATAATTATAACCATTTTTTTAATTGTTTCTACTATATCCAAATTTTTATCAGTTTTATTTAGTATTTATATCAGTTTATGTTTAAGTTTTGTATGTACTTTTTAATCATCGCCATGCATCTGCCCCACCACCCCCAGCGCTCCGTCTAGTACCCACTAGTATCTAACGTAGTCGAATCGGGGCCCTATTTATACCAAAATAAAACTCATCCTTCTCACTGCTCCTTCATTCCTTTCCTAATCGCAATTCTTTTAAACGTAGCGTCGTTGAATCTCTATACCGCCGCGTTGCCCGTCTCCGGTCGCGCGATAAAGCCTGCTCTTACATAGAACATGGAACTTGACTTTAATATGAGGATTTATTTAAGCTGCTCAGCTGCTCCGAAATGTCACTGCGATTTTTTCGTCTGCATAGCAGGTTGCAACAGCAATGGCACTAGAGCAGTGACAAAGTGGCAGTTTGCGAAATCACAACCCACCTCTATGCAATACATTGTTAACATTGCTCATTAAACTACCTCACACTGCTTCCTAAATCGTCTCACATTGCTTTACACATTTTCTAGTCTTGTACACCACATTGCTTCAGCAATTTCCCCCTCAGTATGTTATGTACCTTCCAATGTACCTATCAGTATATAGGTAGGAAGGACATGGACAATGAGTAGGTGCTTCTGAGAACTTTAGTTGTAAATTTAATATCGTTCTTAAATGTAATTAGTATTATGTATATAAAATCTGATCTTACTTTCTTTTCTTCATGCCGGATTCTCCTACTTCAATCCTTCGTTTTGACATTGTAAATTCACTTTATCAGAAGATTGCTCTAAATGATATATTGACTCGCAGAGAACTGAGAAGGAATGATTGATATGGATTATAAAATTCGGACTCAATACTAAACAATAGGACAGTGCTTAGTAATCCAGTAAAATAAAGTATTTAAAAAATAGAAAACAAATTATTATTTACTAACCACGTTCTCAACTTTAAAAAATTGACAATTGACAATTAAGGAGCTTGAAGTTTGATGTTTGAACTGCGTTCGTTTTTTACCTCACAGAGCGGAGCGTGCAGAGCTTGAACAGCGACCACGTGATCATCGAGCGCTCGGAGGTGTCGCGCAGTGTCCCCCCCGCTAATAATGATAATCCGTATTAATCCGTTTAATCGGTGGTCGTTACGTGGGGGCGGCAGTGTTCGCGGCTGATGCCGTGTTGCCGCAGTGTCTGCGGAGGAGATTCGACTACGTGGATGTTCTAAGTCCAACGTATCTTCGTGTGTCGAATCTCTTTTACCACGCTGCAAGGGGGACCCAACTCTTGGAAAGGATCTATTGTCCCTTAGGTCGCTGATTTAAATAATGTAAAATTATATTGTTTTAGAGATGCCAGCAAGGTTTTATGGTTTAAGACAAAAACCTGCAAAAAGCCAAAAAATAAAAAACTAATTGAATAGTAATTAAGAAAGAAAAAAAAATTAAAAAAGATAATTCTTAGTTTTCTCAGGAATCTGAAATAAAATAGCGGCGGACGTGAACTCTTCGCGACAAGGTCAGTGGTCCCCAGAAACGTGTTTGACGGGTACACGATTTCTTACTAAATTGGAAAAACACAACAAAGAAAACTAAACTAACGACGCAGTGTAGAAGAGAAAGGAATTCTGCCAATAGCTGGGATCCTCGATATTATGGAGAGCACAACACTACTATAATATACTAAAAGTTTCAACTTCTACAACTACTCTACAAATACTTAATTGCCGGTAGTCTCCTGCGTCTGTAAAGTATCCGCTATCTGCAAGAAAATGGCCTATTCAGGAAAAGGGCAGAGGTGGGTTGACACTATGTGGCACAACCGAAAGAACACTCCACGAAACTTTTCGTAGGCGAGCAATGAGCGGTGTAATTGTTTTGGCACTAATTAAAGATAAAAATAATTAGCGCGGCAGACATAAAAACGGGATTCACAAAGGGGAAAAAATTCCGAATTGGCGATAATCAGAACGGCAAAGCAAAGGACTTTTCTCGCGGTAAAATTCGAACTTTTTTGTCTACCCGGTTAATCGTCGCTTTTAGATCGTAACTCTATTGAGTTCAAAACGCGTCTTTCTCTTTCGAGTGTCGAAGATCTTCTCTCTTTCGCCACCCCCTCGGTACCTCGCATCCCCGAAAGGGTACTGCCGAAAAAATCGATACCACCCTGACCAGTGGCGATTTCAGACAGCGCGGGCATAAATTCAGAAAATGAGCTTTTCTGGAAAATGTGCTAGAAAAAGGAAATTGAAAATTAGATCATTAGATGGAATAAATTATGCTCTTCAAAATGACACCTCACATGACATAGTTTAATTGACAATTAAAGCTTTTTATTGAAATTAAATGTTAATTTCCTGGCTCAGTCAATTAAGACATTAATTGCTCGAATTTACAATCAAATGATCAGAAATTAAAAGCTCTATCTGCTGAGAGAATAAGATTTTAATTTTAATTAACGATATTCGCAAAATCGCCTTAATTACTAAACTATTGTTCGGGTCACGTACAGGTCTGAAATTTTTTCAAGGGCCATAAACCATTAAAAGGGCGCCTTTGCCGGTTACAGAAGAAGGGCAATTGTTGGGTATCATATTTTATGGCCGGAATTCCCAAGAAATTGTGAAAGTGCCTGTCCAACACTAACAAAAGAAATGCTCTTGACGAAAATAAAAATTATTGCAACCATATGTGCATTTAGGGCCTAATAATGGGTCTGGTTTATTTAGAAAACCGAAAAATAGAAAAAACTTCCATAAGATTAAAGCTTAAAAGCTTCGAAAAATGGCTTACAGAGTTGCCACGTTTCCACGCATTAACTCATATGCAAACAGAGAGGTCAGTTTGCATAACACCCCCCTCTGTAGGCGAAAACTTGATTAAAGAAAAAGAAATATTTTCTTTGATAAGTTTGAAAAAAAAAAAAAAAAAAAACAAAAAGATATTTAAATATGAAAAAATAAATTTAAATTATGCTAATGGTTATGCTATTGCTAATAGACAGGTTATGGTCAACATTAACAGTCAGAGTTCTCTTCTAGGATATGCTGTATGACATGCAGCTCGGTAGTTAACTGCTTACGAATGGAGCGTACTGTAGAGCTTACAGCTTCGATGCTATCTAGCGTCAGGAAAGCTTGGGTCACCATTTCATCAATCCGGTTAAATTCCTGGGAATTTCTAAATCCGGAGAACCTGGTTGCTCTAGCTTTAAGGTCTGCAATTGTTTTAACAATGCTGTCAATTTTTTGAAGCGCAGCATACTCAGCTTCGAATTTATTTCCTGGAATTTCTTTTTCCTCAGATCCTGGCTCTTCTTGAGAGGGATTTGGCTTATTAATTGCTTCTATGGCTGGCACAATATCCACCTCAGTACTTACTCTGGATTCTGGGAATTCAAAACCCTCAAGGTAATTCAAAAGGGCTGAGTCGTGTTCAGGCTGTTCGCCTTCAAATTTGGGACTCTTTGGCGCTTGGGGCAAAGGGGCATCAGATGCCTGTTCCTACTTTTTTGTTTCATAACATTTATGGCAGTTTTGAACGTAGCTAGCCACATCTTTGTGCATCCCAGGCCAAAAGTATTGCTCTCTGATGTTTCGTAATGTCTTCTTAAGAGATAAATGTTTAGTTCCGTCCTGTGAAACATGACATTCGGAAATAACTTGTGCCGAGAGGTTATAGGGCACTACCAATCGATTTCCGGCTACTTGTTTCCTAAATAAAAGGTTGTCTTGGACGGTGAATCGTCGCAGTAACCTCTTCTGTGCAGGAAGTATATCTTCAGGTTTCCTGCTCTCCAACAACTTTACAAAGGACTTGGTGCTTCTTAGTTGCCGTACTTTTTTCTGTCCTCGAGCTACTTGGCTAAATAAGGCAGCTTCAGTAACCTCATAAACTCTTGCTTCCTCATGGTGAAACTCCTGAGACTGTTGAGGTCTATGTCTCGCTTTGTCCAGCTGCCTTGCAATAGGAGCTTTGTCAGGATTTTTCTTAAGGTATTTGCTTCGTTTATTTGTGGTTTTTGCTGAGCTTTCTTTATCAAAGCGTGCTTCGTGGACTGATTTGTACATTACTGGCACTGTCTTTCTAGTAGGTTGTGGTCTAGGGGTCTCATTTTGTCTAACATGGTTTGATGGAGGTCCATTTGGACGCGTATTAAAATGTTTATTTCTCCTAAGCCGGTCCTGTCGTCGGGGTTGATTTCTATGCTGGGGTACCTGCTTCTCTATATCGGCTAGCTCCTTTTCTAGAGTAGCCGTTACGGTCATTAACCGTTCAATGCTCTCAATTGGCATGAATCTAACCCGAAGTCTAAGGGCTGGGCGTAATAAAGTTATTATCAAACATATTAATTCGCTTTCTGAGCCTTCGGGAAAAATGCGATAGTAAAGGGCACGTTTTCCTAGGATGAATAATTCCGCTGATTCACTAGTTTGTCTTAGGCCATATAACTGTGCTTTACAGGACATTATTATTTCCACGCTGTCATAACGGTTAACTAATATTTGTGCCGCTGCTGTGCAAACTTTCTCAACATCCCTGATGATGTGGTTGCGAAGGAAATATTCCTCAAGTTCGCTCAAAAAACGCTTTGGACACTCATGAGGTTTTCCGCTAAATGTGCCACTAAATGGAACTGGATTATTGTTTCCCATTCGCTGTAAAATTTGGCTCATAGCGTTAGAGAAAAATTCTATTATTTGTGTAACGCTATCACTATCATCTAGGTGGTTTTCTTGGTTCCTGATAGAAGGGTTATATTGGGGATCATGATTATTAGCCGAATTGAAATGGCTGATCCTTTCAAGAGGCGATCTATTTTCTGTAGATGTTGGGGTCGTTCTCACATATTCCATACTCGCTTCACTGCGAGGGAAATTTAAAATACTAGAGTTCTCCACCTCTGAGTAATCTAAATTACTTGAGTTCCCCGCCAGGGATGCCATGTCGCGCAGTGTCCCCCCCCCCGCTAATAATGATAATCCGTATTAATGCGTTTAATCGGTGGTCGTTGCGTGGGGGCGGCTGTGCTCGCGGCTGATGCCGTGTTGCCGCCGTGTCTGCGGAGGAGATTCGACTACGTGGATGTTCTAAGTCAATTACTATTCGATTAGATTTTTTTAAGGCGTTTTGCAGGTTTTTTTTAAACAATATAACCTTGATAGGATCCCCAAAATATTAACTCTGTCTCCTTTAAATTAGCATTTATTAATTATATCCGTTTGGCAATACCATGGAAGTGTTTTTTCGCTAAAAAGATGAAATGCCACGGATTAATTATGGGCCTTTTGCCCCCATAATTAGCGACCTAAGGGATAACAAAACAGATAGATCCTTTCCGACAGTTGGGTCCTCCTTGCAGCGTAGTAAAAGAGATTTCACACACGAAGATACGTTGGATTTAGAACATCCACGTAGTCGAACTTCAGCAGACACGGCGGCGACGGCAACACAGCAGCGTCAACCACAGCCGCCCCCACGCAACGACCGATTAGCGGTGAGGGGGGGATACTGCGCGACATAGCTTCCCACATAACATTAAAAGAATATTCACGTTCCTATCACATTCCCTCAAGCTACCCAAAAATAACATTCTTTAAGTAATATGAAGGTAACATGATTGTAATGTTCTCTGTAATAATGTCCAAAAAGTACGTTTTTGTCATGACCCCACACATCACGTACTTTTCGGTACGAGAATATCATATGACAAGAAGGTTACTGAAAAGAAGTTCTAATGAATAATATGATAAGAACGTACTTTAAATGAACTTAGTCAATTAGTAAAATATTTATATCCCATTTATTAAATTACCAATAAATAAAAAATAATAGTGATAATAGAAGTGAATATTTTAAAAGTTGCCATTTTCTGGTTTTATTATATAAAATGCCAATGGCATATCTAGGTGGAATTTTATAAAAATGTACAAGCCGTTTCCATAGAATGTGAACTGTAAAGCTCAACCGCACGCTCATTTTAAACTTAATTAACAGAAGAAAAGAAAGTTGACAAATATAGACTAGTAGAAAAAATATTGTACGTACCATAAGATCTCCTTTCCAGGTTTCCAGGACATACAAGTTATTTTCTATAAAGAGCTACTTATACAAAAAATGCGTGTGGAATAGGTTCTTTACCGCCCGCTGTTTTATTGTGAAAGTAGAGCACTTTACGGAATATAACTAGAATGTCCCAAGTACTTGTACAGGGGTTCGCCGGACACGTTCTTTTCATATGATATTCAAGTTCCGAATGATATTTCACATGAATATCACATGTTCTTCTCTTGAAAGGCTTATTCTTGTCAGGTGCTAGGAATGTCCCAAAGGGACATAAATGGTGCATGTTTATCATATCACAAAAGAATGTGTTTATCACGTAATAATCATATGCCACGGGACATAATTGGCACGTTCTGATCGACAACCTCAAAAGGAGGTCGCGGGCTCGTGGGACACGTTCTTCTCATGTGATATTCAAGTTCCAAATGATAATTTTTCACCTGAATATCACATTCCATCTCCTCGAAGGCATATTCTTGGCAGATGATAAGAATGTAAAATTGCTAAGTGAATTTAATCTGATTGCTTTAAATTCAACTGTCAAATTACGCTCTGTTCCGCTTTTAACTAAATTCCGCTGTATGTGACGTCGCCCTTAGACTTAAACCAATGAAAATAGGCGTGAAAGCGTGGAAAAAAATATATGGCAGGTGAAAATATGAACGTTTCCAGGAAGATTATTGGCAAACTGCTCACTCCTCGAAAATGTTTTCATAAAGAGTGGTCGATTTGAAAATTACAAAATCATTACTTAGATTATAAAATGTGGTAATCAAATTATATACTTTATTAAGCAATGTTTATGAATGTACATAAGTATATAGAGCATTTACAACATTATTAGGTGCGTATATTACTCGCTGCGCTCGTCCCGCAAACATTCATTCGTTACACAAAATCGGACTTTTCGTAACTGGTTACATAAATAGCTATTAAAATTCTCTGCCTAGTCATTCTTCCTTCATTCAGACAATTTATTTGATGGATATTATCTACATCGGGATCATCTAGATCCTCAGGCATAATATACATATCTTGTCCATCATCTGCTGGATTATCTGGCTCCCCTTCACCTCTGTTGATACAGATATTATGTAAAATACACCAGGTGTTTATGATATTAGCTGCCATTTCAGGCTTATAATGTAAAGTTCTGTGGCCCAAGCAACATCGGACTTTTGCCTTTAGTACTCCATTTAGCCTTTCTACAACGTTTCTGGAAGACTTATGTACTAGATTGAAGTTTACTTCAGATTCGTTTAAATTTCTGCCAATTATGGGAGTCATTAGAAACAGCTGCAATGGATACCCCGAATCTCCAATTAGCCAGGAACTTTTGCCACCATTCCAGTACCTGTCTTCCATAAATCTTTTAACTGATGAGGTACTCCATATTGCAGAATCGTGGACTGATCCTAGAAATTGTGCATTAACAGCTAAAATTTTCAGTTTTTGAGTCCACAGCAATCATCATGTTGATGCTATAAAAGCCCTTTCAATTAAAGAAAATAATTCTGGGCAATTCATGATTGTTGAATGGAGGAGCTTGAAAAGCTACGTGGGTACAACATATAGCTCCCAATATACTTGAAAATCCTCCGTTCTCCACAAATCCTTGCTTAGTTCTATTCTGTTCTTCTTCGGTAATGGGGAATTGAATAAAAGGTCCCAAATTTTTTACTATTATAGTAGTGACTTCATGGAGGCATTTTGAGAGAGTTTGTTGAGCCATCAGCACAAACTTGGCCAACACTTTTTTGATAATTTCCTTGTGATAAGATATGAAGAGCAGCCAGCACTTTGTGAATGATTGGTATTGCTATTTCTTTTTGGGGTACCTACCAAATAAGGAGCTATTTCATCGATGAGATCCCATGCAATTTCCCTTGATAATCAGTATATTCCTAGAAAGCACTTTTCAGGCATACTAAAGGGATCTTCAAAGTCCTTAATATATCGCCTTTCTATTTGTAATTCGTGCCTGTATATAATGCATCCTGGTGAAACTGAGATAAATATTGTTTTCTATATTTCTTACCTTCCTTCATCATCCTCAATTTCATTTAATAAGAAGAGTATGCCCGGATCAATCATTTTAATACAAATAGAGCTTTATATTTACAATTTGTTTCGAATAATGCAATGCCTAACGTCTTTAGGTAGCAATATTGTTACTGATTTCCCTTGTTATCATAACAAGGAAAACTTAACAAGATATGTAGCAATAATTTGTTAAAGGAAACAATATAATGATCACCGTAGATCGTAGTAGAAATCCTTGTTAACTTAACAACATTGGCAATTTAACAATATTGGTACCTAGGTTAACAACAATCACCATAGTAAGGCTGCCCTGTTGGCACTTTTTTAAAGCCTTAAATTGCCACCATGTACAATGATTTTAGTTTTTAATTGTGAAATGTGCAAACTGCAAAGGAAGTCGCATATTGGAATAAATAATAAAATAATAATATTAATTAATAATGTGAATCTATGGCATTGTATAGTAATACTACCGCACCAGCGGACAAATAAGCACAACCATCAATTATTCGTCAAGGTCATTTTTGGAACAAACGACGTTGGAAGAAACGACGGTTGGAAGAAAATACAGTTGGAACAAAATACTGTTATGCAAACTGACCTCTCGGTTTGCATATGAGTTAATGTGTGGAAACGTGGCAACTCTGTAAGCCATTTTTCAAAGCTTTTAAGCTTTAATCTTATGGAAGTTTTTTCTATTTTTCGGTTTTCTAGATAAACCAGCCCCACGATGCCCTAAATGCACATATGTTTGCAATAATTTTTATTTTCGTCAAGAGCATTTCTTTTGTTAGTGTTGGACAGGCACTTTCACAATTTCTTGGGAATTCCGGCCATAAAACATGAAACCCTACAATTGCCCTTCTTCTTTACCCGGCAAAGGCGCCCTTTTAATGGTTTATGGCCCTTGAAAGAATTTCATACCTGTACGTGACCCGAACAATAGTTTAGTAATTAAGGCGATTTTGCGAATATCGTTAATTGAAATTAAAATGTTATTGTCTCAGCAGATAGAGCTTTTAATTTCTGAACCTTTGATTGTAAATTCGAGCAATTAATGTCTTAATTGACTGAGCCAGGAAATTAACATTTAATTTCAATAAAAAGCTTTAATTGTCAATTAAACTATGTCATGTGAGGTGTCATTTTGAAGAGCATCATTTCTTCTGTCCATTGATCACATTTTCAATTTACTTTTTCCAGCACATTTTCCAGAAAAGCTCATTTTCTGAATTTATGCCCGCGCTGTCCGAAGCGCCATATAATCGCCACTGGTCAGGGTGGTATCGATTTTTTCGGCAGTACCCTTTCGGGGTGCGAGGTACCGAGGGGGATACCAAAAGAAGGAAGATCTTCGACGCTCGAAAGAAAAAGACGCGTTTTGAACTCAATAGAGTTACAATCAAAAAGCGACGATTAACCGAGAAGGCAAAAAAGTTCGAATTTTACCGCGAGAAAAGTCCTTGGCTTCGCCGTTCTGATTATCGCCAATTCGTAATTTTTTCCCCTTCTTTGAATCCCGATTTAAGTCCGCCGCGCTAATTATTTATATTTTTAATTAGTGCCAAAACAATTAATTCGATTATTGCTCGCCTACGAAAAGTTTCGTGGAGTGTTTTTCGGTTGTGCCATATAGTGGCAACCCACCTCTGCCCTTTTCCTGAATAAGCCATTTTCTTGCAGATAGCGGATACTTTGCAGACGCAGGAGACTACCGGCAATTAAGTATTTGTAGAGTAGTTGTAGAAGTTGAAGCATTTAGTATACCTATTATAGTAGTATTTTGCTCACCATAATATAGAGATTCCCAGCGAGTTGGCAGACGTCTTTTCTCTTCTACACTGCGTCGTTTGTTGTAGTTTTCTTTGTTGTAGTTTTTCCAATTTAGTAAGAAATCGTGTACCCGTCAAACACGTTTCTGGGGACCACTGAGCTTATCGCGAAAAGTTCACGTCCGCCGCTATTTTATTTCAGATTCCTGAGAAAACTAAGAATTGTCTTTTTTAATTTTTTTTCTTTCTTAATTACTATTCAATTAGTTTTTTTTTTGGCATTTTGCAGGTTTTGTGTTAAACAATAAAACCTTGCTGGCATCCGAAAGATATTAAATTTTATATTATTTAAATTAGCGACCTAAGGGACAATAGATCCTTTCCAAGAGTTGGGTCCCCCTTGCAGCGTGGTAAAAGAGATTTGGCGCAAGAAGATACGTTGGACTTAGAACATCCACGTAGTCGAATCTCCGCAGACACGGCGGCAACCGCAACCATAGCCGCCCCCACGCAACCACCGATTAAACGGATTACGGATTATCACTACCGGGGGAGCAACGCGGCGACAATACGTTTGGTGTTAAATATTTTGGATGTTCTGATCGTTGGAACAAAGTTTTTTGGAGGTAATAACTTTGGAGTTTTCGCTTTTGGAGAAAGAGGCGCTCCCCCTTTATATTTATAGAATAAATCCATCCTTGTTTAGCCAATGCAGTAGAGAAGTAGAAATTTTGTTTTTAATTGTATAGAGTATACAGCTGTGGTTATTTTTACTTTTGCCATGACATTTCCACCGTTGCCAAGTTTATGGTCCCCCCATGAAGTTGACAGGATTGACAGCGTCCCCCATGGCCCTCTGGCAGAGAGGGACCGAACTATCCATTCATTGATTTTCTTGTGATTCATATACAATGATTAAACGGACGATTTCGAGCAACCTGGGATTTGTCACTGTCACTGTCACTGTCAATTTAATATTAAGTTGCTTCTTGCGCGAAATTTGATTCACAAAATTTTAATTGAAATTGTTGAAAATAAATACGCTATAATGGAGCATTTATTTGCAGTTAAAGAACTGATAATCGACATTTTGAAGGTCGGAAAAGAGCTTTTCTTCGACAATAGTGATGAAGAAGCAGAAGAAGTTGCAAAGATTTGGAACTTTGCAGAATATACGGTGGCATGTTTTAGTGACCAACAATTTAAATTTCATTTTAGAATGTCCGCAAGTGCCGCTGAGAATCTTTTAATAAAATTGCACAGCGCGTTGCGGATAATTCTGTAACCAAAGGTCATCTTAAATTGACTCTCGAAAAGCAACTTTGAATCACTTTGTGGTACCTTTCAAATACAGAATCTTTTAGGTAGGTAAAATGTTTAAAATTTAGTCAGCGATACCGAATTGTGTCAGCTCTTGTATGCCTTGCTTATACCTCTAAATCTACATTAAACTTTCATTAACATTAAACTATAGATAGGTGTTTTTCAAAGTTCAAAAAAATTTATAGGATTTTTCAACTTTATTGATGGTTTTTAATGTTCTGGTTTATTCTTCCAATTTACCGATGTGTATAAAGGAGTCCTCCCATCATCACTTTGAACTCTGGTAAATTAAGTTTAGTGTAAATGCAAGTTTAATTTAATGTAGAGATGTTTAAACCAGTCATTTATGATAATAATGTAGATATGTTTGAACCCATGAGGCATATTATACCTCCTGGCGCTTGGCGGTGACAAAACTGTAATTGTTAGGTACCCCAAATTGATATGCTTTACTCAATGGGTTTCGTGCACATGACGTCATTTTGCCAGAATTTTAGTAAATATAACCTCACTTTAATAATTAATTATATCATGTTCGCAATAAATTGGTCTTTTTGCATTAATTTTAAATCCTACTAAGGCCTTTTTGGGGGATCCAAACTTTAAATTTAGTTATGTTGATGCAGAAGCACACAAATGCAATATATTTTTTGTTTTCAACCCATGTAGTAACCTGCCGCACGAAACCCATGACCACGATACTAAAGAACAGTTTATTCAATATACAGTATACAGTGTCGCTGTTATGCATGGAAACGGTCGATTTATTCTCTAAAGTCTAAAGTAAGCTAGCTAGAAAAAAAGTTGTAGGGTTCTGCCCAATCTATTTTTCTACAAATAAATTCTGTAAATAGCTTTAGCCAACATAAAGTGGCATTAAAACAAAGTTGCTTTTTTTTTAATAGAAAACCTATATATTTTTAGGGTTTTGGATCCCGCCTTCGGTTTTAAGTAAATTTCGTCATATGAATAATCAGCCTCCAATGAAACACTCTCAAGCAAATGGCGACTGAAAACTGGAACTCTCAACATTTAAAGCTCCATAAAATTTAGATTGTTGAACTTATGAATTGCATCTCTCTATTATGGTATTTCATAAGCTATTTAATAATAATAATAATTTTGATTAATTGAATTAAGATAACTTTTATTTTAGTTAAAAGAACATTTGCCATACCTACTCAGAAATGTTGATTTTTATGAAAAACTAATTTAGCAACATTAAACAGCTTATTTTAAATCTGTTAATTCTAGTTTTTATTCATATTACATATACAACATTTACTTAGAATCGAAAGCGGAATCCAAAAGCTTAACAAATACGGGGTGTTCAATTTAAAAATACCTAGTAACTTCGTCTTACTGTTACTTTTTGGCTCAACCCTCAACCTGTATGCAGAATTTGTTCGTAGATAAATAGATTGCACGGAACCTACAAACTTTTCTATTTAACACATTTTTTCTAGCTAAACTTAGTTTAGGAAATAATCAACCGTTACCATACATAACGCGGTGACCCTGTATAGGTATGCCTAGGTGACCTATGACCCATAAAATTCTACCTACCTTTTAGACAAGTGGCTTTAAAATTTGGCATCACAAAATCTACATGCTGGGATGTTTTGTACCGGATCTGCAAGAAGTTGTTGCTTGTAAACCAAAAGTTTGGAATTATTCAATGGCCTTCAGTTCAAAGAGGAAGGGAAATTATTGGAAATTTTCAAGAGATAAGCTCATTTCCAGGTCATTTCTTTTTTATATCAAATATAATCCAATAATAATAGTACTAGTGTTATATAGGTGAGACATGGACAATAAAAAATAATCGACTGTGTGGAAGACTCTACACATTTATTAAACAAATCAGGTTTATAATTCGGCTGCTTTTTCATAAAAATATTTTTTCATGTAATAGTTATTTACCTAATAAGTGTGGAAAGCAGTTCTGTACCGCACGCGATTTGCACACCACTTTGCAAACGCTTCTGATTGTTTTGCACACGCCTTGCAATTATTTTATAATACGAATGATCATTTATGAAGCAAAATCAGAGTCGTAGAAAAAGTAGGAAAATCACTCTTCACACTCTTGTGACGTATCACTCGTGTACGGCTCGTGTGTCCAAACCGTCACACTCGTGTGAAAAGTGCAATTTTCGACACTATTTGCACAATATACTACTTTACGCACTAGTGCGGTAAAGAGCTACTTTCAGATCGCGAATGCGTGCGTTAGAGTCTTTAAGGCAAGAGAATAGGAAAAATACTTTTTTCAACTCGCGTGCGCGAAACTATTGTTCCTAACACTTGCGGAAAGCATCTTTTCGGCACTCGACTTCATGGCCGAACTGCAATCGCGCGCAGAAAAATATCACTTTCCGCACTTGTTAGGAAAATAACTATTATTGTTGCTACTATTGTCATTAAAGACGTATGTTATAATTTTTTTACAATAATAGCTGGTAAGATTTTTTACATATCGTGTTGAATGAACAAAAAAAAACTATCAAAGCAGGCTGTGGATTGACTGCTAACGGAACTCCACTTGGCGCCGCAAAAAACCACTTTTCACACTTGTTAGGTAAATAACTAATATACATTTAAACGTGTTGATCTAATTGGCCTGTACTTATGTATATTCTAACTATACCTAATGTCATACACAAACCTATACATGACTTACTACATAAATAGACCTGTGAATTGATAGTGTGAAAATTTTATTTCAGGCGTTATAGGAGCTATTGATGGTTCCATATCGAAATCACTATGCCGCAGGATCATCGAAACTCTTACATTAATAGAAAAGGATATGCATCAGTCATTTTACAGGCAGCCTGCGACCATCGAAAATTATTTACAGATGTATTTGTTGGTATTCCTGGATCTGTCCACGACGCAAGAGTTTTCCAAATGTCTGATCTTAATGAAAGAATTCTAGCTGAGCAAGTTTTATTTCCAGATAATAGTTACATGATCGGAGATTTGGCTTATGTTTTGTCTGAAACATTAATGGTAGGATTTAAAGCTAATAGGGAACTGAATAATTTACAGAAAAATTTTAATACTATAAATTAAGTAAAGCTAGAATTGAACATGCATTTGCTTGGTTAAAGGGTAAATTCAGACGACTAAAACTTTTAGAGACTGTAAGAGTAGATCTTATACCTTTGGTGATTTTTTCGGCTTGCGTTTTACATAATGTTTGCATCTTAGAAGACGATGCATTTGACGAAGTCATTGATATTGTACATGCTATTGATGGCAATCAATATGTAGAACAAGAAGTGGACGGACAAAACAGAAATGCCAGAGCAAAAATATTAGATATTATGTATAATTTACCACAAGACGATTGAACAATTTAAATCAATCAAATCAAATGATACAAAGTGTTTCTTTTAATAGCAGTAGATGCGACTTACGGCGTCATAAAATTGAATATGTCCATCCAATGCTGCTTTTTCATTAATAGAAATGCGCTAGGGTTTTTTATGATAATTAGATGTTCTGTTTGTTATATTGGTAGTTATAAACGTGGGTACAGGGTGTCCTGTTATAATGGCTACGTCTTTGAACTTGTTTGTTTTAGTGTTAGGAAATAAAATTATAGAAGTGATGGCTCTTTACTGAAATGTTTGAAGACCAATGTTTCTTTTTGTTTTTTTTTAATGAGGCGTTTTTTGTCGTAAATCCCGCATTTATCGGCGACGATGCCCTTTGTAATGTTGAGCTGGAGCTATTAAAACAATAAACCCTACATTTTTAAATTAAAAATTATGTTTAACAAAATAATAATCATGAATTTAAATGCTAATTTTGATACAATGGCAGATGTTGGAAATGAATACCATTTAGTTCGATTTTTCGATATCACTAAAGATCTGTTCTCACAAAATTCAGAAACAAGTTCCCAATTAATAATCACAGCGATTAGTTTAATGCCATTTCAGTTGAGATTCTAATTCTATCTAAACATGATGAGATCCAAATAAAACCTATCAAAGTCTAATTAAATGTTAGAAACTAGTTTGAACTCGTTATAAGAACAGATATTAAACCTTATTTATACCATATGTTGTTAAATTTGTCTATCTGGTTTAACCAACTCTTACGAAATATATAGATTCCATTAAAAAAAAATATTTGTGGCGCTTACAGCAGGACACTACTTACATTGAGTTGCATTTCTTGCCTCCATGTTCATCAAATTGCACTTTTAATTATTTTCTGTGACCATCTACTGTATGGTCTAAGAAAATAATTAAAAGTGCAATATGATGAAATGCATTGGGTATGTTGCTTGGGTATGTTTATCAAATGGCACTTTTAATTATTTTCTGTGACCATACAGTAGTAAGGTGAATAGTGTGTAGTGTTCTTGGGTATTCAGTATGCATGTAGCGACATTAGATTTTCGGTGCAGACCAAATACCCAAGAACACTCTCACCTCAGTTCAAGTTAGTCGGTCAAGGTTACTGTCTGCTTTGCCATACATGCAAAGCCTTACACTTAACCTTCATAGAGACTAAGTACCATCCCTGAACTAGACATCAGGCAAAAACGTGCTAAAACACTTACATATTATGGAAACATTGAACATGAAAGTATTATTAGTATATCATTGCATTTAACAAAAAATAACATGGAAAGAAAATTTGTTTTCTGTGAGGTTTGTTAGTAACTGGAATTTTTTAGGTTTTTCGCAGAAAATCTATTTAAAATAAGCAAAATTGCAGTATTTACAATTTGGAAATTGAAAACTTATCTGCTTTCTATATTTCCAAAAATATTGCAGCTGTTAAGAATGAAACAAACAGCAACAACTACTCCGAGGGCTACCCTACTGGCATTGAATTACACTGTTTGTTTCAAAGCTCCAATCTACAAAACAAAAAAAATCAATCAATCATCAATGCCTAAAGCAAAAACTATCAACCTTTTGCAAATGAATTGAAGTCGAAGCAGATAAGTTTTAAAATATCCAAATTGTAATTATACAGGGTGGACGAGGTTTTTGGTAACAAACCTTAATCAAGGGCATATTCTACGTCCAAAAATATCCCTAGTTTGCTATATAAACTGTAGTCGAAAAATGCTTCATTACGGATATACAGTGTGTCAAAGTTTTGTTTATTTCAAACTTTTCTTTCTAGCTCTTAAGAGTTTTTGAGGTATTTAACTCAAATTTAGGAAAGTATTTAGGAATGCACAGTAAATTCGCAGATACTGTTGAAAAAGAGTCACTTCTTATGGAAGAATTAAGTGCATTCCTAGACACGCTTGCAATTTTCTCGAAAAAGGGGAGAGATAAGGCAAGAATGCAAGAGGCAGGAAAGTTTCTAAATTGAATGGTGAAATCAGATTTTTAAGAGGAAACGATCAATGACGTGCTAAAAGAGTTTGGGAGGGTAAGACGGTACACAACCCCAGAAAAAATAACCGCCTGTAGATTCGCTTTCGGTTGCTACATCCAACAATATAGAATATACATAGTTACCTACGATCCAAAGTTGGGTTAAATGTATCAAAAAATCTAAAAGCAAAAAGAAAATTACGAAGTATTTTTTTCGACTAATTTATATAGCAAACTAGGGCTATTTTTGAACATAGAACAATCTCTTAAAATTTGTCATGAATGGAAAACCTGGACCACCAATATGTGCTATTGTGGCATATTTTAGAAAACCCCGTTCTATTTTTTTTGCAATTTCAACATATTTTTTTGCTTTGTAAATTGAGCTTGGAAACTTTTTTCCAAGCTCAATTACAGCATACAGGGTGTTTTTTTTAAGATGGGCCATAGGAATTTCCATGCAATGAAGTTCGATGTTTTTTTTTAAATGATCCATAGCGAATACTACAGCAAAATAACCTGAAAGGTAGACCATTATTGAGAATGGTGGGTGGTGTTTTTAAATTGACGCTGCTGTCTGACATGAATTTTGCAGAATGAAGAGCCTTGGTATTCTTTTATTATCTCTTTTCAGGCCTGCTACTGGACCCAGAGGAGTCATAATCGAAAACAAAAAATTCTTTTCTTCTAATGTGTACAATTTTGCTGAAGTTCAATAACAACTCATCATGTCAAACAATAAATGTCAATAGAAAAATACCAGCATACTTAATAATGGTCTACCTTTCAGGTTATTTTACTATAAAATTTGCTATGGCTCATTAAAAAAAAAAAACATCGAACTTTCATTGCATGGAAATTCCTATGGCCCATTTAAAAAAAAAAACACCCTGTATATAATTCAATGCCGGTAGGGGTATCCCAGATAACACTGAATATTCTAGAAATATTCCTATAATCTTCCATAGGGAATATTCTTTTAGAAATATTCCAGGAATATTTCAGAAATATTTGGAATATCCTTTAAGAAAAACCAATATTGCAGAAATATTTACTTGGATGATTCTTAGAATAATCCAATTAAAATATTTCAGGAATATTCCAGTTGTGAATGTTTCAGTGGAATATTCCTGGAATAATATAGGAATAAACAGTAATTGCAAATAGAAACCCATTATTATTTGTATTCGTTATTTCATCCATGCTTATTTATACCTTTTTCGAGTGGCAACACTAGTGCAGACTTAAAATGTATTTCTGTACCTACCATAGCTACTTCAATGATATGACATTGATAAAATAAATAAATAAAATTGAAAAAATAATATTATATATTTTTTCACTCAATTTCAATGGCTTTTTGCTCAATTGCCCTGAAATTAAATGGATCGTATTATATTTAAACTTATTTACCAAAAGGTCTCTTTTATTAAAACGTACTAAAACAATTTAAGAATCAGATCTCGAGTAATTTTGACGTTACCGGTACCGATAATAATAAAACCCGCGAAAAAATTGAACTGATGACGGTGACGGGTGAGACGGCAACCAATTGAAATAAAAGAAGGAGAAGCCATGTTTTAGCGGCACCGCAATGCCCCACGCTGCCAAGTCTTTTGGTTGGGCGAATTTACTGGATGAATATCAAAAACAATATTCTCTAATAAGATAGGTAAATAAAAAGATTTTAAAAATATATGTGAATAAACCAAAATATATACAATATGCAACTTAATTCACAAATAAGTTTAATGGTTTGAAATTATTTCCAAACGATTATTGGCAACACTGCGTCAATTTCTGCGCTCGGCACGGGCACACGACTGGCGCTGCGACGGCATTATGTCATTATGTAGGTACGCGTGTGTTGTTGATCGTTTTGTCAAGCCGTTTCGTTGTTTAGTTCAGTTTAGCTCAATCGATTCTAAAAATAAAGCTACAAAGTAAATAATTTTAGTTTTAACAGTCTCAATATTGTTTATTAATATGCATCTGGTGAAATCTGAAGCCTGAAAAGCTGATCTGTGGTTGGTTTTAATACGAGGAGATCAAGACTATTCAAGACTGCTGTTCAACAAAGTGTTTCTGAAAATAGTACCATAAATATAACCCTTTATTATTATATGTATATAGCGTTTTCGATTAGCGACTCTGATGAAAGTATTTACTTTCTTACTCTTGATAAGAAAACAGAGGATGGGAATATTTCAGAGTAGCTAATCGAAATCAACGCTATACCTACAGTGTTTGATTTCAGATGGAATAATGAATCATCCAAATTGATTATTCCTAGAATATGAAAGGATTATTCCTAGAATATAAAAAGATTATTCCTAGAATGTGACCAAAATATCTATGTTTATTCCAGGAATATTCCTGGAATATATATATCAGATTGTAAAATTTCAAAATAAATATTCCTGGAATATTCAATTGGAATATTTCTGGATTATACAATCTTCCCAATTGAATATTTCTATAATATTCCAGGAATATATCGTGCTATCTGGGATTAGCTCTCGGAGTAGTTGTTTCTGTTTGTTTGCTTCTTAATAGCTGCAATATTTTTGGAAATATGGAAAGCAGATAAGTTTTTAATTTCCAAATTGTAAATACTGCTATTTTGGATATTTTAATAAGATTTTCTGCAAAAAAGCTGAAAAATTTCAATTACCAAAAAATAACATATGCAGAAATTTAAGACAGAAATAGGTTGCTTTCGAACCAACATCAACACTACACTATTTTAATGTAATTCAAAGTAAAAAAGTAAAATTAGTAACAAGTGACAAACCCTTAAATATACATACAAATTTGATATTTAGACCAGAAAAAAACAACGCCACTTAGTAGCACCATCACAATTTTTTTTCACAGATAGTTTATTCTTAAGACGCCTTGTCAAACATGCCCTATATAACCACGAAAGTTCCAAAAGTTCCGAATAGACAAGTAATGAGACGTCTTACTGAGATTACCCTAAAAAAACCCGCATTTCGATAGGCATGACCTCATAAAGACGACTAGTTATTCTCCTGTTTAAAGCTTTCTAATCTGGTAACTAATTAGGTTCCATTAACAGAGAAATGAGAATAGCCAGAAATTCTTTACTGCAAAACCAACAAAATCGGGATGGTGCTAAAGTCCCCTTCCACACACACCAGACAACCCATAATCAATTGTCAACTTTTTTTTCTACCGCTAGGACAAACCTTTCGAATAAATCTAAATACCTGTCCGTCCTCGCCATCTTGTCATTATGTATTTTTTCTTGCGTTGCAAGATTTTTTCTTTTCTTAGTGAAAGCAAGAGTGTATTCAAAGCCACTATTTTTAAGTCCAGCACTTGTACTTGGTTGAGCCTCTTGATCGTGATCATACTCACTATTTGTTGCCTCAGCATCTCGCAAAACGAGTCTTTTGTAATTACTACACGTGGCTGGTGGATTATTCTCAGGTTTTTTGAACAAGTAATTATGCATTGCCTCGTAAAAGATCCATTTTTTAATGTTATTTCCAGAGGTATTATTATGTTTTTTCACTTCATGGTATGTTCGCTTCAAGCCTTTCCATTTTGAATCCACCTGAGTCGTAGAAAAATTGCAGTTAAAAGTGTCATTAAGAATTCCAGCAATTTTTTTCCAAACTACACTTTTAAGAGTAGTTTGGAATTCAAGATCATTCTTCTCAACTAATCTGATCAAGCTCATTGTTTGGTCATTTGTCCATTTAATAGTGGAACCTGCTGAATCTACAATATATGGATACAATTAAAATTGATATGTAGTCATTCAGTAAACTCAACATGATTATTAAACTGTTGAATAATACCATTGCACTCCGCCAATTTGCCATCAGCTTGCTCAGGGTCTGGAACCTTGGAGCAATTGGAGAAATATATAGTCTTCTCCCTGTCAAATTAAATAAAATACAGCATATCAGATAGGTTATTTCCTAAACAAGACTTGACTTTGCCAGACATTTTTGATATATGACATCAACCTGTGAGTATTTTAATAAATATAACTTCACTTTAACAATTACTTGATATTTGCGATAAAAACCGTCGTTTTCCAAAAATTATTAAATGCTGCTATGGCCACTGTCGGTCAAATAAACTATGACTTTGAAACTACACGTTTTTTGTTATAGCCACAAATTAGTTATGTGCTGCACAAAATCTACTGATCACCCCAAAATGATACAATCTGAAAATGTACATCTCAAGAAAATATGACCAATTGGTGGACTCAACCAATTAAAATATCCTAACAACTATTGTTGTTTTGATGGCATAAACCATAAACTAACGCCATCTTGGTTTGTATCACCCAATTGTTGATTGCAAATTTCGATTATAAACTTCACTGTTGGTGTTATATCAGAAACGGTTCGCACTTCCAACTTTTTTTTTACATGCCCCTGCATATACACCAATATTCCATATACACAGAGTTAACGTAGATTGCTGAAACTCACTACTTTAAATGCATTCTTCTTGATAACGGTTGCCCGTAGGAACATGACTATGGTATTGGTAAAAAGTGAATTAATGTAATGCAGAAACAAACAGCAAGCAATGAAATGAGTAACATAAGCCCTATGCAGTCCCTCAATTAGTGAAACTAAAATCTTTAGCAAATATAGATTCTTCATCCCAAAAAACCAACAAGTAGTAAAGTTGAAGACATTTTCCTGTTCGGCTTAATAATAATGGCTAGTAACTGATTTTTCAAATGCAACTTTGACACCCTATAGCTCTGTGACCATCAACTTTTGGATGGTACATAATATACGGTTCAATCAACATATTATTTTGACCTCAGGAATTTAAGGTAACTCTGTGTACACGGAATATTGGGAGCCTCCTGTTTTTAGATTATCTATTCTACAGAAGTCTCTATATTTGATTTTAATCTTGCAGGAAGTGAATGTTTAATTTTTATTATACACGCTGAGTCAAGATTAAATGGACATATGTAAACAATGCATAGAGAAATACATTTTAAGCAGAAAGTTGTAGTGAAGTTGTATCCAGTTGTATATAGAGATAAATATGGCGTGTTCATTAGAAAAAATCATCTAGGTAGCTATGAATTTTTGATAGAAAAGGATGACATAATTAAAGTAAATGGACTTGTCTTACTACATCATTTTCTTTTAACATTTCAGTCAACTAGAATTCAAGAATGAAGTTTTTAAATGAACACCACTTATAGAGTTAAATAAATGATCAGTGGTGCACCACAAAACAGTTTGGGTAGATAAAAACGAGACTGACTCTTTAAAAGTATCACACTGTAAACTTTCATTACAATCAGTAAATTATGCTTGTGGAGATCCTAAAGAGTAGTGTAGGTATGTACAAAATTTAATCTTCCTATGTCAAGAACTGAAGCAGCTATCAAATCAAACCAAAAAAAAAATAAAACTTTATCACCCTGTATCTTGGTAACAAAGCATTTTTTCAGTAAGGGTGATTTGCGAAGAGTCTGGATTAGACGGTTGATCCTGATTAGATTGACAGTTCATGGTAAACTGTTAAATTAATTGGGGTTAGCTTTTTAATCCAAATTTGTGAAGACGATGCATATGACCATTAGAAACAGAGAGTCTCCCCTCAATAATAAATAGTTATGGATGTTATTGTAATGTATTAAGTGTGATAATAATCAACTAAGTTAAGATACCATGTGCATATGATTTATATTATAAGTAACTACTCTTAAAAAATATGATAAATTTGCAAAGTATAAACACGGGTAAGTAAATAGATATATGTTGTAACATTGTCTAGATATAAAACATATTGATAATCTTACCTTCCTGAATAATTTAGACAGTTTTTTCTGACTATTGTGTGTAGAGAGCCCTCTAGGCTGACAAAGCCATTATCAATCAACTGAATAATATATCTCACAGCATATTCATCGTCCTCTAAAAAGAAAAAAATGGTTAGATCTGGAGGAGATTAGATCTAGAATCTGGGCCCTAAGTTTGGCTCACTCAGAATCATAAGGTCTCCTAAATATGTACATCTCAGGTTCTGGTATTTTAGCTCTACATTCAAAGAAACAAAAAAAATGAGTTTAACTTAATAAAACTAACGTGCATTTTTTAATTTAAACTATGGAAGATTTAAAAATAAATCAAAAATAGAAATGTAAAACTTTATTAATGCAACAATTTAATTTTACAGCAGCCATTTCCTCAAGAATGGTTTGTTAAAGAGTTATAATCCATATGACAAATTTACTTAGAATCAAAAGCAGAATCCAAAAACATAAAAAAATGCAGGGTGTTCTATTGAAAAAATTAACTTTAAATAAAAAAGTACGTTTTTGCTCCACCCTGTACACATAACTAAATTGACATTGAAAGCACCTTTCCAAACCATGAACTTTTTTCTCTGAATCTTTATCATCTAAATAGAGTTGGGACACCTTGTATATATAGAGTAGACCACGCTACTCACGTTGGTCATTTATGGTTAAACCATTAAATGTACAAGATTTTTCACACATTTAGGTCGTTTCTATAAGCTATCTTTTTTTTAGATCTTCCAAATAATTTTAGGTTTATTCGTTTATTCTTGAATTTATGGCTTTCTATAGTAAGACACTCCATTTTTATGACAGTTTCTGTTTATGGAGGATAGAGTCCAAAGGAACAACAAATGACATTGATTAATATAAGATTAAGAGATCAGTAATGTTAAGGCTAGTGCATTATTAATAACAACTCCAAAGGCAATAAATAACATGTGAGAAGGCAAATGTTAATGTAATTAGCTGAGGTTTCAGGTTTTGTTTTTATTAATATGAATCTTAAAACAAGACACTCTTCACTATTTATTTTCCAGGTTTTTCCTCACTGTGATAGGTCATGAAGTGTAGCAGGTTTAGGACAGGATAGGGTAAAGCGAGGGGTAAAATGAAACACCTTTAATTTATTCTTTCAAAATCACCAAAATTTTGACCATATATTATGACTTTTTTCTCAAGGCTGTAAAAAACACTTTTGGAAGGAGTCAGCAAACCTATCATGAAGGTTCATTTTTACAAGTGTTGTTTTACACCCTTAAGAAAATCCAAATACATGGGCAATTTTATTTGAAAAAATAAATATCTCAATAAAGATGATTTGATTTCATTTTTCACTCAACCCTTTCCAAAACCCATTGAACTACATGACCACTTTACAATTATCACAATATTCAGTAGTTCAAGTTCAATTATTTACAATTTAACTTTAGCAAAGAAAATACCTAAATAGTTTGTTTTCGGATGAAGGATTCAGTGTGCCTGCTCTAGTATTCCCTCCTTGTTTCTTTGATAAAAATTTAAGGATAGGAGTGTAAATGTGAAAGTAACATGAAGACTGTGCTCTTAATACAAAGGCATGGGGACCATGTTTAGCACCACATGTCCACCAGTGAGCAATTTTTTTCTGGAACAGGACACTGCATGCACAAGTGGTCACAATCAATACGGCTTTTTAAGATGGCATGGACACTGGTGGTCACTAGGTCATGTAGATTTCAGGACAATGTGCTCACCACTGGGAATGTTTCACATGCTTTTAGCATAGGAGAAATTAATGTTTAGTCCCAGAATGTGTACTTAATTTGCATGGGCTTATCAATTTGGGTTGGATAGGTAAGTGAAACAAAAATAAACACTAATATTTTAGTTAAAAAAGTTTTAAAGTATACATTTTTCTTAATGAAACATTTGCTTAACTATTTACTAAACCTTTTTTTTACAACTTAAAAAAATATGTGATACAAAAAAAAATTGGACTAAATGGATCTTTTTACTAACAAATTTTAGTGGGTTATTAGTGCTTTTGCAAACATACCAAACACATTGGTATGTCACACTGTCTGAAAACTGTATTTACTTTTCTGCATTCTTGCAAGTAAAAGGCAGAATCTCAAGCACAATCATGCTGCATGGATATGGACATCGACTGCATGACCACCAGTCAGTTATGTGCAAATTCGACAATAAATTATCACATAAATAATGTTTTAAGGCCATTAAATCAAAAAAAATCTTGGTCCCAACCAGTAAAAATAGGAATGATCGAGATGGCTGCATTTGTCCTAATGTTTTTTTGTCCTAACAATAGACAAGTGACATTGATGACATTTCAGCAGTTTATGAATAGGAATGTCAAACATATGTTCTTACCTGTGGTTCTTACTGTATTTACTATTTCGTAGTATTACCATCGACGTTCTATCCCACTATCTTTCGACAGTGTTTTTATTACTATAAGAATATTAAACTGTACTAAAACTGATAAAACTAGTAAAAAAAAATTAAATGTTGTTTTGCCAGATCGGTAGTGAATAACTAACAGTGTGTACCTGTCATCCTCCAACAAAGGAATGAATCGTCTCCAATAGAAAATATTAAATATTTCTTAAGGCGTTGAGGCTTTGCTTACCTTAACAGCATAAACTGGTCACTTTTTCCTGACAACATATAAAGCTGGATATTTTTCGTTTAACTTAGTAACCTAACTATTACTTTACTGAATTTCTGCTTTACAAGTACGTATCGGAAATCGATCTTTTTTTTAATCTCTAAATACAACACTTAGTCATTGTAACTAGTAACAGAATGGACTATTGTCATATTGAGTTGGGATATGAAGAATATTTGTTTATTGTGTGCAACCTCTCCATCTAGCAACCATTCAGATTTATAAATGTCCTATAGTGGCCTTATCTGACAAGACAGTACGCAGCCATACTGAATGGCCTCACTTAAAAAAAAAAAAATAATAAACCGATAGGAACCTTAAATGCCACTGCAAATATTTCATTGCCCTGCCTCTACAAAGGCCTCTTCTTTTTTTGTTCTGGTTCTGCTCTTGAATTTCGACGATTTCAGATTGCTTTTATCAGCTCTTAGCTACGTTTAGCTGTCTTGTATAAAAATTATCGTGCTTTGCGGATTTATTAGTCAATCAGTAATCAGGTCCCTACATTTTGCATTATTAATGAACCAGTTAGTGACTGATCTGAGATTTAGGGACTTCAAAGTAAAAACTGATTAAGTGTCTACATTCAAGACAGTGCCTTTGCATATGCACGAAAGTTCCTCTAAGGCCACACACCATCTAGAGGTATGTAAATCATTATTTAAAGTTCTCTTCTAAATAGTAGTGGTATTTCTTTGATTCCCCTTTACCCCTCATGTACTCAAAGGTAATTTAAATTATTACCTTAATGTAACAACTTACTTTAACTTGACACTCTAGGCTCAGTGCTCGAAGTATCAGTAATTTCGTATTTCAGGCCTTTTAGTTTTCTGTTTGGTTCTGTCTCTCGTCCTTATCAAATTGGGGTGCTTGCCCCCCCTAGATGCTTTTCCCGTCATTTCCTCCATGCGCCGGACCCCGTTGTAGTCGCTGAGACGCCTAAGCGCGGAGAGCTGACCCCCCACCACCGAACACTACACACCCCTCATTACGAGGCTACCCCAGTGTGGTACCGAGTTCTGAGCCTCACAACATGACGATACCAGACTTGAGCCTGAAGGAACGTTGAGGAAACATGCAGGTGGGTCCATTCCTTTTTGCCCGTTTGGGAAACCTCGATAATTTCCATCATAGTTCCGGAAAGCTACCGATTATTCCAATAGGCGTTACCGGGTCTAATCTACTTTTAAAATAATATCGTGTAAGCCAGACATATGTATATGACCGGTATCGTGTGTACACTGAGAACTGTATGGTTTAAATAAGACACCCCGAGCCTATTCCCGACCTTTCTGTAGGCTTTTACGAACCTAACCAAACCCCTTCATTTTCATTTATATTAAGTATTAAGTGTCCTGCTACTTTAAGTTTGGTATATCGATACAGTTATATTATATTCCTTCATTGTCCTTTCTCACATAAATATTTGGTAATAGCTTATATACTTTAACTTCAACATTTATTTGTTTGTGAAACAATAGAGCGAAGTGACTGGGCATTATGCGGGAGCTGTTTTACTAGTGTATATTTCTCGCTTTTTCATCCACGGAAAATCGTGGAAGGTGCTGCTGCGATGTGCTGCATCTTCGCTATCTAGATATGTTTTTTGTTTCACTTATTAAGGTTACTATTCATCTACACTAAATCTCATTTTGTCTAGTATCCGAAGAAGCATATATTCTGCATGTTTAGGACCCAGTGGCCAAAAGTACATCCAGGGAATATGCAGATAGTATATATAATCATTTTTCTGCATATGCAGGGCATATTTAGCTGAATATACTTATACAAAATGGATGTTTTGTATATAGTCATAGGATATATATGTGTGCTATGTGGTATATATAGTAAGGCAGTATATATGTCTACATACACACACAATAATAATATTTTAAGAACTATACTATTACCCACTTAATCTTTGCCAGGAGGAACTATACAATAGAAATTGGGCTGTTTTCATAGACAGCTTCTATTTCCAAACTAGTCCTGAACATCAAAAACAATGAATTATATCAATACATTTTGATTCTAAAATTTAAGGATTCAAGGTTTTAAGCATTAAAATAATAAGGCATTTAAGCTAAGGTAAGTAGTATATTAATTAAATGTGACACAGTAGGTAGTTCCATTTTCATTATTTATTATTTCAAGCGGTTTGATGGATAGGCTAACTCTAATAGGATATGCCACTGGGATCCTGAGTTGAATGTACCTATGGGTGGTTGGTATTATAATACATGACGCACCTACCAAGGACAGTTTAACACTGTTTTCGAGTTCTCATTGAGAAAACAAAGGATGGGAATACTCTCAAAGGGCTCTAGAGCTGCCACCTGAAAACCTTGTATTATTGTATTATGTGCCCACCTGACCAATATATGCTTGGTGATTGTTAATGAGTAATCAAAAATTTAGCTGTGTTCCATACTTGATCATCATGCAGCTTGTACCTACCTATATAGTTACCTACAGTGTTACATATTACCCAGCATTTTACTCAGAGAGACACCCTTCAAGTGCCTATATGAGTGATAATTTAGGTGGAGCTTCTTATTATTGCCAACTGAGAGTTCGAGTCATAAATGCCATTTAAGGTGGCATGTCTCAGCGAATGCAAATCATCAGCTGAGTCAGTACCTGCTGCTAAAACTCAGGACATTGATGCTGACCTAACCTGTGACACTCAAAGGCCTTCATTCAAAAGAATCACTTAAGGGCCTAATAATTTGTAGAGGTTAAGAGTAGGTAGTTATCCTTTAGCATCCCAGATGTAACTCGCATGACTGGTACAGAGTTTCAGGCAACCTCTGTCATGCTACTCGATATACATACCACTCATCTTGAGAGTAGATTTTAAGAAAATGTAAGTTTGATAAGGAATCCTTGACAGAGACATTTCCCTCTCCCTTCTTTCTAGAAAGCTACAGTCTGTGGGATAGTCAGCATCTGAGCCCAACAAGTTTCACAAAGCTGAGTCCATCAGAGTTGATGTGCATAGAAACCCTGGAGTTTGATGATTACCCCTATGAGTGTTGTAGGTCTAAGGCCTATACATTTAGAAAATGTATAGGTTTTTATGATATGGTTTTTGTTAATTTTTTTTTGTAAATGGAGAATATTACAAGGTTAGAATCTTAAATGCCTTATTATTTTAATGCTTAAAACCTTGAATCCTTAAATTTTAGAATCAAAATGTATTGCTATAATTCATTGTTCTTAATGTTCAGGACTAGTTTGGAAATTGAAGCTGTCTATGAAAACAGCCCAATTTCTATTGTATAGTTCCTCCTGGCAAAGATTAAGTGGGTAATAGTATAGTCCTTAAAATATTATTATTGTGTGTGTATGTAGACATACATGTTATACGGCCTTACTATATATACCACATAGCACACATATATATCCTATGACTATATACAAAACATTCATTTTGTATAAGTATATTCAGCTAAATATGCCCTGCATATGCAGAAAAGTGATTATATATACTATCTGCATATTACCTGGATGTACTTTTGGCCACTGGGTCCCTACACAAAATGAGATTTAGTGTAGATGAATAGTAACCTTAATAAGTGAAAGATGCAGCACATCGTTACACGCGCAGGTGCATTGCAGGTTTGCTGGAGACTTCCTCGCAAAATATAAATATGGACATAGACTAGACCCAGTTTTATAAGCTATATACTGTTATTAATTTTAATAAACTAATTATTTTACCAAATTTCAACCCTTAGCAGATATCCTCCTTTTTTAATAGAAAAATTATAGGTATGATTCAATTACTGTATGGTCATGTTGTGTATTTAGTGATTAAAAAAAAGATAGATTTCCGATACGTACTTGTAAAGCAGAAATTCAGTAAAGTAATAGTTAGGTTACTAAGTTAAACGAAAAATATCCAGCTTTATATGTTGTCAGGAAAAAGAGACCAGTTTATGCTGTTAAGGTAAGCAAAGCCTCAACGCCTTAAGAAATATTTAATATTTTCTATTGGAGGCGATTCATTCCTTTGTTGGAGGATGACAGGTACACACAGTTAGTTATTCACTACCGATCTGGCAAAACAACATTTACTTTTTCTTTACTAGTTTTATCAGTTTTAGTACAGTTTAATATTCATATAATAATAAAAACACTGTCGAAAGATAGTGGGATAGTACGTCGATGGTAATACTACGAAATAGTAAATATAGTAAGAACATATGTTTGACATTCCTATACATAAACTCGTGAAATGTCATCAATGTCACTTGTCTATTTTTAGGACAAAAAAACATTAGGACAAATGCAGCCATCTCGTTCTTTATAGAGTGTTATGCAAACTGACCTCTCTGTTTGCATATGAGTTCATGTGTGGAAACGTGGCAACTCTGTAAGCCATTTTTCGAAGCTTTTAAGCTTTAATCTTATGGAAGATTTTTCGATTTTTCGGTTTTCTAAATAAACCAGACCCATGCACCTAAATGCACATGTGTTTGCAATATTTTTTATTTTTGTCAAGAGCATTTCCTTTGTTAGTGTTGAACAGGCACTTTCACAATTTCTTGGGAATTCCGGCCATAAAACATGATACCCTACAATTGCCCTTCTTCTTTACCGGGCAAAGGCGCTTTTTTAATAGTTTATGGCCCTTGAAAGAATTTCAGACCTGTACGCTGTACGTGACCCGAACAATAGTTTAGTAATTAAAGCGATTTTGCAAATATCGTTAATTGAAATTAAAATCTTATTCTCTCATCAGATAGAGCTTTTAATTTCTTATCCTTTGAATACAAATTCGAGCAATTAATGTCTTAATTGACTGGGCCAGGAAATTAACGGTCAATTTAAATAAAAAGCTTTAATTGTCAATTAAACTATGTCATGTGAGGTGTCATTTTGAAGAGCATACTTGATTCTATATAATGAACATATTTTCAATTTTCTTCTACTAGCACATTTTCCAGAAATGCCCATTTTCTGAATTTATGCCCGCGCTGTCCGAAGCGCCATACAATCGCCACTGGTCAGGGTGGTATCGATTTTTTCGGCAGTAATTTTCGGGGGTGAGAAGTACCGAGGGGGTGGCGAAAGAGAGACGATCTTCGACACTCGAAAGAAAAAGACGCGTTTTGAACTCGATACAGTTTACGATCTAAAAACGACGATCCAACCGGGAAGACGGGAAAGTTCGAATTTTACCGCGAGAAAAGTCCTTGGCTCCGCCGTTCTGATTATCGCCAATTCGTAATTTTTTCCCCTTTTTGAATCCCGTTTTAAGTCCGCCGCGCTAATTACTTGTATTTTTAATTAGTGCCACAACAATTAATTCGGCTATTGCTCGCCTACGAAAAGTTTCGTGGAGTGTTTTTTTGGTTGTGCCATATAGTGTTAACCCGCCTCTACCCTTTTCCTGAATAGGCCATTTTCTTGCAGATAGCGGATACTTTGCAGACGCAGGATTTTAAGCAATTAAGTATTTGTAGAGTAGTTGTAGAAGTTGAATCATTTAGTATATTATAGTAGTGTTTTGCTCACCATAATATCGAGGATCCCAGCTACTGGCAGAATTCTGTTCTCTTCTACACTGCGTCGTTAGTTTAGTTTTCTTTGTTGTAGTTTTTCCAATTTAGTAAGAAATCGTGTACCCGTCAAACACGTTTCTGGGGACCACTGAGCTTATCGCGAAAAGTTCACGTCCGCCGCTATTTTATTTCAGATTCCTGAGAAAACTAAGAATTGTCTTTTTTAATTTTTAATTTTGTTCTTCCTTAATTACTACTCAATTAGTTTTTTTTTTGGCGTTTTGCAGGTTTTGGCATAAACAATAAAACCTTGCTGGTATTCCCAAAAATATTAAATTTTATATTATTTAAATTAGCGACCTAAGGGACAATACATCCTTTCCAAGAGTTGGGTCCCCCTTGCAGCGTGGTAAAAGAGATTTGGCGCAAGAAGATACGTTGGACTTAGAACATTCACGTAGTCGAATCTCCGCAGACACGGCGGAAACGGCAACACGGCAGCAGCCGCAACCACAGCCGCCCCCCACGCAACCACCGATTAAACGGATTATTATTATCATTATTAGCGGGGGGGACACTGCGCGACAAGGGATTGTTGCGGGTTTAAAATTACAAGATGCCTGTGGGTTTTGCAAGGGAGAGTTATGAGGGCCAAAATGCACTTTGTTTTAACCTCAAAGTGAAAATCAACAAACAATAACTTAAAAGTAAACAATGACTTGAAGTTTGTTGATTTTTATTGGCATTTGGATTTGACAGAGTGTCAGTTTTACAAGTATTGCTGCAACCAAAAATACACAGAGATGCCATCTGTTGGCAATTGGAGAACTAGATTTTTTATGAGGAGAAAAATTCTTTAATTTTTAAAGGGCTTTTGCCATTTTTTGTTTCCACCTGCCAAGAACAAAGACACCGTAGTGTGCCGCACATTTTGTGGATATAGTTCTGGAATCCCTTACTCGATTTACTTTATTTTTGGTGTGAAACCAAGCAGCAGTATTTGCTACTATCTTTAGTATTGGAGAAGGAATTCTGAGGCAGAGAAGAGATAAGAAAACGATTGGAGGACTTGTTCCTTCTAACTTTCAGGCCACCCCACATCCAAGGCCTGCTGTTGCTGTTGCTGTTGCTGTTGCTATTGCCGTTGCTGTTACTGTTGCTGCTACTGTTGATGTTATTGTTACCGCTGCTGCCGTTGCTGCTACCGCTGTTGTTGCACTAAGCAATTCTGATATCCATCCTTCTACTGCTGCTGCCCCTGCAAGTCCTGCAGCCTTCCTTGCATGAGTTTGCTTCACTCAATGACTGCCAGTTTGCCCCTTTCCCTTCATCCTTAACTAGAGAAGGTGATCTTGATGAGCCACTAGCTGTCACACACCATCGACAGGACACACTCCACACAAGGAACTCGAACACACAGGCACCAACTCCATAACTGTTGTTAACACCACACATAAGGTTGGTCCATTCCATTTTTACACTAACTCCTAGTCACTCAATAGATAACCTCCAAGGGACTACTTTTTGGTGGCAGTAACCTCCATCAGAGGCTTCTGACTCCAGTACTTGTTTTCACAATATATAATTACCAGGTTTATCTAGCAGAAGAGAAATTCAATAAGAAACTTCATTTTTAAAGTGGTCTACCTACCTACTTTTATATTTTGTTTTAATTTGTAAACCAAGGCCAATACGTATTCGCTACGGGTACCCTCGGGTTTGAGTTTGTTGGTAGTTTGCGCTGGAGTAGTAGAGGCTAACTCTGGCACCTCTAATTTCATCGCAGAAAAGTTTAATGTTTGTATACATAGGTACTATAAATGTTGTTGTTGATTATTTCATTTATTTCTGACTTTGTGAAGAGTTTACTTCTTATTTTCTATTAATTAGTATTTGGGACTTTGGGAGTGCTTAAGGGTAATAAAGACCAGCTAATTGCCACTACTGACAGTTGATTTCATCTCCCGTGTTTGTGTCAACGTCAACTGTCGGGGTTTTACGACCGTACATTATTAGCAGGTGCGTTCGGAACTTCGACCGCCCGACTGGAGACCAACGAGTTCGCGACGTTAGAGTTGCTCGGCTGGCTGCTAAGTTTTCCCGCTTTTGAGTTATAAGGCAATCGCCGTACGGATTTACTAAGGGCGATAAAAGTGGGTGGCGCTCTTTAGGTAACCTTCTGACTATAAACCCACGACCACTCTCCCTGGGTTAGTCCGGCAACAAGTGTCCTATAATCCGTGCGCCGATTGTCCCTGGCCAGCTGAGTACCAACCTTGCCACCTTTTCCGTTTGTAACGCTAACAAAACGTTGCAGGATAGATTAAATTTAGGTACTTACCAATAATTCTGCTAAGAATGTTATCTTCAGGGGGAAAAGTCAAGGTCAGAAGTTGATTATTAATTTCAAATAACAATTCTACTTCGAAATTTGCCATTTCGGACTTAACGCCTGGTTGTCGGAATGGGTCTCGGAGTGGGATACCAGGCTGAAGTTAGATTCAGATTTAGATTCAATATTCAGATTTTTACAACGGACCAGATAAGTACTGAACATCATGAAAAAAATTATTTAAATGGGTTCTGACAAACTACCACGCACGCATATGCACTTTTTAAACCCTACTCGAGACTTACGCGAAATAAATTCGTGAGGGGTGAAATCTATACCCCCTCTTGGAAAAGCAATCAAATTCAAAATTCTGCAAACCTGACGTTGTGCACTACTCTAGTAAGGAGAAGGCGGAAGGTCCAGATGCACTTTATAACACCCTATGTGAGATTCATTTGAAATAACTTCGTGGGGGTAGAAATTAGCCCCACCCCGAGAACTAATAAAACTCAAGATAGCGCAAACCTGACGTTGTGCACTATTCTAGTAAAGGGAAGGCGGAAGGTCCAGATGCACTTTATAACACCCTATGTGAGATTCATTTGAAATAACTTCGTGGGGGTAGAACCTACCCCCACCACGAAAAGCAAAAAACTCAAAATAGCGCAAACCTGACGTTGTGCACTATTCTAGTAAAGAGTAAGAGAGCGGCCTAGATGCACTTTATAACACCCTATGCAAGATTCATTCGAAATAACTTCGTGAGGGTAGAAACTACCCCCACCACGATAAGCAATAAAACTCAAAATAGCGCAAACCTGACGTTGTGCACTATTCTAGTAAAGAGTAGGAGAGCGGCCTAGAGGCACTTTATAACACCCTATGCAAGATTCATTCGAAATAACTTTGTGAGGGTAGAAACTACCCCCACCACGAAAAGCAATAAAACTCAAAATAGCGCAAACCTGACGTTGTGCACCATTCTGGTAAAGAGTAGGAGAGAGGTCTAGATGCACTTTATAACACCCTATGCAAGATTCATTCGAAATAACTTCGTGAGGGTAGAAACTACCCCCACCCCGAAAAGCAATAAAACTAAAAATAGCGGAAACCTGACGTTGTGCACTATTCTAGTAAATAGTATGAGGGAGGCCTAGATGCACTTTATAACACCCTATGCAAGATTCATTCGAAATAACTTCGTGAGGGTAGAAACTACCCCCACCCCAAAAAGCAATAAAACTCAAAATAGCGCAAACCTGACGTTGTGCACTATTCTAGTAAATAGTATGAGGGAGGTCTAGATGCACTTTATCACACCCTATGCAAGATTCATTCGAAATAACTTCGTGAGGGTAGAAACTACCCCCACCCCGAAAAGCAATAAAACTAAAAATAGCGGAAACCTGACGTTGTGCACTATTCTAGTAAATAGTATGAGGGAGGTCTAGATGCACTTTATCACACCCTATGCAAGATTCATTCGAAATAACTTCGTGAGGGTAGAAACTACCCCCACCCCGAAAAGCTATAAAACTAAAAATAGCGCAAACCTGACGTTGTGCACTATTCTAGTAAATAGTATGAGGGAGGCCTAGATGCACTTTATAACACCCTATGCAAGATTCATTCGAAATAACTTCGTGAGGGTAGAAACTACCCCCACCCCAAAAAGCAATAAAACTCAAAATAGCGCAAACCTGACGTTGTGCACTATTCTGGTAAAGAGTAGGAGAGAGGCCTAGATGCACTTTATAACACCCTATGCAAGATTTATTCGAAATAACTTCGTGAGGGTAGAAACTACCCCCACCACGAAAAGAAATAAAACTCAAAATAGCGCAAACGTGACGTTGTGCACTATTCTAGTATGAGTAGGAGAGCGGCCTAGATGCACTTTATAACACCCTATGCAAGATTAATTCGAAATAACTTCGTGAGGGTATAAACTACCCCCACCACGAAAAGCAATAAAACTCAAAATAGCGCACGCGTGACGTTGTATACTATTCTAACTTTATAAGACTTTATGCCATATTCATTCGAAATAATTTCGTGGGGGGTAGAAATCACCCCACCTCGAAAAGCTTTGTTTGTTGGCAATAAAGTAAACGATTGTTCGTGAAAATTGCAATTTAATCTTTTTTAATACCTGAAATGAAACGCAAAAATTGATAATAGAGTACACTATTATAAGCAGAGCTGGGCAGTATTTAAAATAGGATTATTTTGGGATTTGAAGCATTTATTTCAATTATTTTTGAATTTGGATATTTGATTCTTGGTGTTTGAAATACTGATGGCGATTAACGTCGAGCCGACCCATCGCCCAATGAAGTAGAGATGTTATCACTACCTACCTAATTTTTTCTCTCTGTTGAGTTCATCTATGCGCAGCCTACAGGGTGTCCCATGAGTACGTGACAATTTTTCGGGAACGTATAGGGCAGGTCAAAATAACGTTAATTTATCAATTAACTTTTTTCCTAAAGTCACTCGTAAGGTCCTCAAATACGAAGTGTTCATTAAAAAACTTCATCTAGTTGGCTGTGAAATGTCAAAAGAAAAGCATGGAGAAACAAACGTCTATTTACTTTGATTATGTCATCCTTTTCTGTCAAAATTTCATAGCCTGCTAGATGAACTTTTATAATGAACACCCCGTACGTACGTTGCAATCAATGTAAAGTTCTTTACAGTTTTTGGCTGTAAATTTTTAACCACTTTGTATTTATATTTGGAAGATTTTTTGGTGTAACGTTTTACCGAAATAATAACCATTATTCGCCACTAAAACCCGGCTTCTATTTTTATCAAAAAGACAAGAACGGACTGACCCCCATTATTTTCAGCTGCTCAACACCTCAACACCTTTATTGGAAACGCTCCAGATTTTTATCAAAAAAAATCGAGAAAAATTGATATTTATTTAAACTGTTTAAAATACAATGTTATGAAAGATGCAGGTCAAAATAACAGTAGTTTGTCAGCTAACCTTTTCTCGCCACTCGTAAGGGAAATATTGGGCCTCAAAGATATATATTAATTAACATTACTAACGTAAGTCTTTGAAGCCTGATATCTCCTTTATAGCAGTTACGCTAAGAAAAAAGATTATATAACTAACTAATATTATTTTGACCTTCGCTGCACGCTCAGCGCATGGGACACTCTGTATTTTAAATAAAATTGTCTTTTTTAACTGTATAAAAAAATATCTATTTTTCTCGAAAAACATCAATTTTATCAAAATTAAGTTAGAGCATCCATTTTCGCTAAAAATCTCAAGAGTATCCAACAAAGGTGTTCGCCGCAGAAAATAATGACATCTGTCACAATTAAATGCTTAAAATTTGAAATATTTTTCAAGTGGAGTAGTATTTGGTACCTATTTGATTATAGAACTTTTGGAAAACTCCCTTGATGTGAAACAATTTGTAGATAATGCTTTCGATACAAAGAATAAAAATAATAATCCGTCAACTTGTTCGCGAATTACGACGATTTAAAAATAATACTAACAACATTTTTAAGAATATTTTGATTCCCTCTGTATAAGTTCCAATGCCTTAAAAACAAAAATGACTAAAACGTCTAGAGATATTGATGTTGGCTATCTGCGAGGGTGACACTCAATTCCCTATTGCCTCTAGAAAGGTTATGTTATTTAATATTGCTATTATAAGTACGAGTATCAACAATAATGATATCATATTTTTTGAATGCTAGTATACTAGAAAAAACGGCACTTAATTTTAATTTTTTTAAATCGGTAACAATCCGCAGACAATATGTCAACAAATGACAGAAAGCAGTAAGGTTCTGTACCGCTTGTCCGAACTACGACGATTTAAAATTATCAGCAACAAGAATTTCACACATTTTACATTTCGCTCTGTATAATAAATCAGAGTGCTTTAATAAAAAAAATTGGCGAAGAGGTCCCGAAATATGGATGTTGGCTTACTCCTTGCCTGAAAACGATAAGGAAAAACTATCTTATTGAGAAAAGGCAGAACATCCAAATTTGAGATTTTTGCATCACGCCCCCCCCCCCCCCCCCCTCACGAAGTTATTTCGAATGAATCTTGCATAGGGTGTTATAAAATGCATTTAGGCCGCTCTCTTACTCTTTAGTAAAATAGTGCACAACGTCAGGTTTGCGCTTTTTTGAGTTTTATTGCTTTTCGTGGTGGGGGTAGTTTCTACCCTCACGAAGTTATTTCGAATGAACCTTGCATAGGGTGTTATAAAGTGCATCTAGGCCTCTCTCCTACTCTTTACCAGAATAGTGCACAACGTCAGGGTTGTGCTATTTTGAGTTTTATTGCTTTTCGTGGTGATGGTAGTTTCTACCCTCACGAAGTTATTTCGAATGAATCTTGCATAGAGTGTTATAAAGTACATCTAGGCCGCTCTCTTACTCTTTACTAGAATAGTGCACAACGTCAAGTTTGCGCTATTTTGAGTTTTATTGCTTTTCGTGGTGGGGTTATTTCCTACCCTCACGAAGTTATTTCGAATGAATCTTGCATAGGGTGTTATAAAGTGCATCTAGGCCGCTCTCCTACTCATACTAGAATAGTGCACAACGTCAGGTTTGCGCTATTTTGAGTTTTATTTCTTTTTGTGGTGGGGGTAGTTTCTACCCTCACGAAGATATTTCGAATAAATCTTGCATAGGGTGTTATAAAGTGCATCTAGGCCTCTCTCCTACTCTTTACCAGAATAGTGCACAACGTCAGGTTTGTGCTATTTTTAGTTTTATTGCTTTTCGTGGTGGGGGTAGTTTCTACCCTCACGAAGTTATTTCGAATGAATCCTGCATAGGGTGTTATAAAGTGCATCTAGGCCGCTCTCTTACTCTTTACTAGAATAGTGCACAACGTCAGGTTTGCGCTATTTTGAGTTTTATTGCTTTTCGTGGTGGGGGTAGTTTCTACCCTCACGAAGTTATTTCGAATGAATCTTGCATAGAGTGTTATAAAGTGCATCTAGCCCCCCCCCCCCTTCTTCTCTTTACTAGAATAGTGCACAACGTCAGGTTTGCGTTGTTTTGAGTTTTATTTCTTTTCTTAGTGGGGGTAATTTATACCCCCCACGAAGTTATTTCGAATGAATCTCACATAGGGTGTTATAATATGCATCTAGGCCTCCCTCGCTCTCTTTACTAGAATAGTGCACAACGTCAGGTTTGCGCTATCTTGAGTTTTATTAGTTCTCGGGGTGGGGCTAATTTCTACCCCCACGAAGTTATTTCAAATGAATCTCACATAGGGTGTTATAAAGTGCATCTGGACCTTCCTCCTTCTCCTTACTATAGTAGTGCACAACGTCAGGTTTGCAGAATTTTGAATTTGATTGCTTTTCCAAGAGGGGTTAGATTTCACCACTCACGAATTTATTTCGCGGAAGTCTCGAGTAGGGTTTAAAAAGTGCATATGCGTGCGTGGTAGTTTGTCAGAACCCATTTATATAATTTTTTTCATGATGTTCAGTACTTATCTGGTCCGTTGTAAAAATCTGAATATTGAATCTAAATCTGAATCTAACTTCAGCCTGGTGATATACATATAGGTACTCAGATATACTAACATAGAGTACATAATACATATTACTACGTACGCAGTTGAATCAGGTTGAATCTTGCTTGCTAATTCGAAGGGTTGTAGTGCAGTGTGTAGTACGTACAGTCGTTTACTCGTTTATACGTTGATGGTAGAAGCAGAAAATTAAACGCGGACTATTAACAGCCGTCAGCACAGTCACCCATCTTGTAAACATAGCCAAAATATAACGAAACCCCAAAACCCTCCTGTGCTTCTATCTCTGAGCGTATCGAGCTTCTCCGGAGGGGAGCACCACACGAGGCAGTATGGGCTTGGGGCATACTTCATTCATAAAATCGACGCGGTGTTCATTCATAACTACTGGCCAATCAGGACAGGGGACAGGATGTAAACAATATCAACTGATCTGATCGCTCATCCAATTTAAAATTGTTATTTTAATAGTAATAATAATAATAATAAGCTTTATTCCCGATGTTCAATATACCTCATATACATGAAAATATACCGAGACAAAGTAAATAGTGTCAGAGAATACATTATTTCAATATAACACCCAAAGGGACATGACCAACACAGACAACGTAAATGTTCATATTGAAAAAGTCATCCATCGAATATGGCTCAAGCTCAATCAGTAATTGTTTTATCTGTACTTTAAAGTGTTTTTGTGTATTTAAGCATTTGATATTATCTGGTAAATGATTAAATAGTTTGAGACACATATATGATGGGCTTCTCTCTGTCAAAGCTAGCCTATGTATTGGATAACTGACATTCTGTGTTCTAGTGTTATACAAATGTGTAACCTGTAAACCAAATTTACTTCGGTTTTTGAAAAAAAAAACATTAAACATTCATACATATATAGTCCGTAAAAAGTAAACAATCTATTTCTCTTAAACACTGTCCCACAGCTCTCAATGAATCTCATTTTACAGATTATCCGTACTACTCTCTTCTGAACTAAAAATACCTTTTTATTTAGTTTGCCGGACCCCCAAAAAATAATTCCATATTTCATAATGGATACAAAATTAGCATAATAGAGAATTCGCAAACTTTTCTCACTTACATAATTGCTCAGTACTCTAATTCCGTAGCATACTGGGTTAAGTTTTCCTACAACCGAGTTAATGTGAAATGACCAGTCCAAATATTCATCCAAAGATACGCCCAGAAACTTGGTTTTGTCTGCAATCTGAGTGCTGGATTCCCCCAAAAGCATTGTCTCTGGCTTGACATTTTAAAATAATTCTGCTTTTAAATAATTATTTATTAAAAAGCATTTTTTTTTAAAGTGGACATTATTGAATATGTGTTTCAAGAAGTTATAATAAGTTAAATAGTTAATACTTAGTTCTATGATGTGCATGGTAACAGAGAAATAAAAATCATCAGACATATTATGAAATGAAAAGAAATGTTAGGCTAATGTGGACTATCCGAATCAAAAGATATATAACAGGGCATGGAAGAGCTGAAAGAGGAGGAACTAAACGACATAGTGAGAGGAACTTTTTTACTACCTACCTGTTTGTGTTTACTTTCTGCATAAAAGGGTAGAAGGGACAAACATATTTTGCAAGCTTTTGTTAGTTAAAATCAACATCACCAATAGTTGCAAAGGTTTTTTTGTGTATAAGAAGACAAGAGGAGGACTAAGATAGGAACCCACACAGTTCTTCAATATGCAAATGAGCAAATGTAAAAGGGTCAATTAAAAACAGGTATAGGTATAAATAATCTCAAAATTGATATTTATTAAATAAATTTTTAAATAAAGTTAACTATATTACATTAAAGATGGGTATTGTATATAGGTTGGACTTTTTAACTTGAGACAGTCAGACATCTTGAGAACTAGTAGTGCGGAATAAATTTTTCCAACGATGGCCTATATTGTACAGTAGAGCCTATTTTAGGTACATATTTTTACCTACACATAGGTTTTTGAATTTAAATCATCTTATCATTGCAAGAAATACATACTCTTTGCTACAGTGTCACATTTTTATATAATAATAATTCGTGTTTTGTTTCAACATAGATGTTATTCAACTAGTTAAGTATAATATGCTTAGTGGTAATATGTAACTGCCTATTTAAGTGTTAGTGATACCATTTGTTTCCACATAAAAAAAGTTGTTACGTCTTTCAACAAATCTTATAATTAAATTGTTACTAAGTAATAGTTGTGTCTACCTACTTTAAAAGATAAATAATATATTTACAATTATGTTTTGTATATATTTATTTATTCCCTTATCTTAGCAATCAACATAAATACATGATAAAGTAGCGGGAGAAATGTCAAAAGAAAAAAATTAAAGAATAAAAGTCTATTTACTTCAACACATGAAAGTGTGAATTTTGTTATTGATTTAACAGTTTACAGTTTGACTTTTAGGTGTTTGCACATGATTATGGCGATTTATCCCTTCATTTTCACTTTTTCCTTGTAGGTAGGGACCAAACGAAATTGATTCTCACCCATTTTTAAGCAACCCTAAAGGCTCAAAACTTTTCAGTTTCGCTTCCACCCATTTCTATAGAATTATTGTCTTGGTCAAGTACCACTCAAGTTCAGTTGAACCACAATTCTACAACTGCATCTAAAATGGCCCATACACTTTCTCTTTGGACCCAGTTTTATAGTTAAGTCACCCTGCCCCGATCATTAAACATATTGAGAATACACAGCTGACTCGTTAAGTTCAGTCTTAGGGCAGAGTCAAGTTAATTCAAAAAAATCTGCTGTGTTCATCAGCAAACACTTCTGAAGATGAAGGTGATAGTAAATCAGCTTCATCCAGTGATTTCAATTGTGTTTTCCAAAAAAGGCTTTTACTCACACCAGTAAGTTCATTTCAACAAAGCTAAAGCTAACTTTATGTGTAAGAATAATGATGAATTGTAAGGCTTCTTGCATAAAGAGTGGGCTTTCAATAGAAAAACGGATTTATATGCAGGAAGGCAGATTTTTTCCATTTACGTCAATGTAATTTTTTGAGGTTGTTTTACCACCAAGTTCGATGACAGGTCACGTGCTGCACGAAACCAATAGGTTTCGTGCAGCACGTTTATTACAGTAGTATTACAGTTCATTTAAATCTTTTCTATCAAAAAGTAAAAATAAGAAAACTGAAGGAGTTGGCGTCCGCCCAGCCGCCGACGGTGCACCACCAAACCGGTTTTGGCTGGTATTGGCAGTGCATCGCTTATGCTTGAGCTGTATACAAGTCCCCTGTAACTACTCGAGAAAATTGCCGGGTGCAGGTGCGCGCGGCACGCTTTAGTGTTGGGAATATCAAAAGTGCCGACACGAACTGACGATACTGGTATAATGTATTATTTCTTATATTGTGCTTGTGTTTACTGGGATCGCGAGCTCTAAGCGCTCGATGGACATAAACGAACGCCATGTAGACTTGCCCAGCGCTCGGAGCGAATAAACGAACGCAGTATTGATTGCACATGGAACTACGAGGTGTTCATTATAAAATTTCATCTAGCCAGCTATGATTTTTTGAGAGATAGAAAGAGAGTTATAAAAGTACGTCGTAACTTGACTCGCCATCAAAACAGATTTGTCATTGCCACTGTCCAATCAGCTTTCAGTGCTTCAACGATTTAGCGGCCATCTTGTATAGTCTTTACCCTTGTTGGTAAATTTTCCCGTTTCCTACATTTTTGTTGTTGTTTTCTAGTTTTACCAACAAAATTTTTGCTAAAAACGTTAATTTTTATTGCTATAAAACCTGTTTTGTATTTGGACAACATGGCCTTCGCCTTAGAACGTGAATGTTTTTAACGGTTGTGAAACTGTCCACCCGCTCCCAGCCACCGCCAGCAACTTTTCCGTCGATCATGCCCGAAGGTCCAGTGGCGTCCGCAGATATGTTTCTCTCTTTATATATTTATTTAAATATTATTAAATGTTAATATCAATAATTTTAAGTTAAGTTAATAGTCAGTAACTTTAATTCTTTTTGTAAAAATTGTTGAATATAGTAGTTTTGGAAAAAATATAAAGTCATGAGTAGTTGTTTTAATCGTTATAAATTCACTTGACTGCAGCAAATGTTACAAGCATACTCTCGGCACCGCATAATCTAAGGTTGCTGGGTTCAAAGGTTGTGTGTCAAAACGGCACCTTATGGAGATGATAGTTGGGCCCATTCCACACCATATATATGGGGTGAGAACGACTTGCATGCCGTGAGAGGGACGGTATAGAGCTAGCAACTTTTACGTACTGTCGGCCCGGCATATTCTAAGTTTGCTGGGTTCAAAGGTCGTGTGTCAAAACGGCACCTTATGGAGATGATAGTTGGACCCATTCCACGCCATATGTATGGGGTCAGAATGACTTACATGCCGTCAGAGGGGTGGTATAGAGCCAACAACTTCTTCAAACATACTCTCTCTAATGGTGTATATTTTAAGTATACGTCAATATTCTTTCATTCCCAAAAGTTCCAGTCGTCAGTGGTTTAGTAACATCGACTTTTACACCATTTTTTATTCGAGCAAATGCTATTAAAAACTTAAACTTAAAATCTGAAAATATTGTTGGAACTGTGTAGATTACTTTATTATCATTTAAGATGGTGAACTATGCCCATTACAAATAAATGGCTTTATTTTAACAAAAATAAAAATGCGCAACATTAATAATACTATACTATTGTTACGATTCGCAGCGACGCCGCACCGGAGGCGGGGCAACGCATGTGGTTGGTGGACCTTCGCGACCAATCCGCGCTGCGTCATGGGTGACACAAGTGATTTATTGCTCTGTGTGACACGAGTGGAGGAAACCAGCCCCATGAGGCTCTAAATGCAGATATGGTTGCAATATTTTCAATTTTGGTCGACGAGCATTTCTTTTGTCAGTTTTTGGACAGACAATTTCACAATTTCTTGGGAATTCCGGCCATAAAACATGAAACCAACAATTGCTCTTCTTTTTTAACCGGCAAAAGCGCCCTTTTAATGGTTTATGGCCCTTTAAAGAATTTCAGACCTCTACGTGACCCGAACAATAGTTTAGTACTTAAAGCGATTTCGCAGATATCGTTAATTGAAATTAAAATCTTATTCTCTCATCAGATAGAGCTTTTAATTTCTCATCCTTTGAATGTAAATTCGAGCAATTTATGTCTTAATTGACTGGGGCAGGAACTTTATGCCATGTTGATACCTTTAAATTAAGAATTAAACTAATTTTTATTTAAGTTAAATTAACTTGTTAAAGTTAAATGTCAACTTTTAGTTCTACCCGTTTATACTTCCATTTAATAATTATTAATAAAAGTCTAAACAGATGTACCTAAAGGTACACATTTAACTTTGACAAGTGTTAATTTAGTTTAAATAAAAATTACTTTAATTCTTAATTTAAAGGTATAAACTAGGCATAACGGTCAATTAAAATAAAAAGCTTTAATTGTCAATTAAGCTATGTCTTGTGAGGGAGGTGTCATTTTATAGAGCATCATTTTGTTTTTTCTAGTGATCACATTTCTTTTTCACAAGCCTCTTTTTCCAGCAGACTTACCAGGAAAGCTCATTTTCAAAATTTATGCCCGCGCTGTTCGAAGCGCCATATAGTCGCCACTAGCAAGGGTGGTATCGTATTTTTCTTCAGTACCCTTTCGGGGGATGAGAAGTACCGAGAGGGTGGTTACGAGGATCTTCGTAAAAAAAGAGAGACGGTTTTTGAATTTGCTAGAGTTTTGTCCTAACAAGAGCGACACGCTTTGAACTCGCGAGAGTTACGACCTAGAAAAAGAGACGCGTTTTGAACTCGCGAGAGTTACGACCTAGAAAAAGAGACGCGTTTTGAAATCGCGAGAGTTATGACGTAGAGAGACGGTTTTGAACTCGGTACAGTTGCGATCTAACCAAGAAGACAAAAAAGTGCGAATTTTACCGCGAGGAAAAAGTCAGTCCTGGGCTCCGCCGTTCTGATATATCGCCAATTCGTAATTTTTTTCCCCTTTTTGAATCCCGTTTTAAGTCCGCCGCGCTAATTATTTGTATTTTTAATTAGTGCCAAAACAATTAAACCACTTATTGCCCGCCTACGAAAAGTTTCGTGGAGTGTTCTTTCGGTTGTGCCATATAGTGTCAAACCACCTCTGCCCTTTTCCTGAATATGCCATTTTCTTGCAGATAGCGGATACTTTGCAGATGCAGAAGACTACCGGCAATTAAGTATTTGTAGAGTAGTTGTAGAAGTTGAAACATTTAGTATATTATAGTAGTGTTTTGATCACCATAATATCGAGATTCCCAGCGACCTGGCAAATTTATTTTCTCTTCTACACTGCGTCGTTAGTTTAGTTTCCTTTGTAAAACTTTACTGGCATTCCTAAAATATCAAATTGTATCTCATTTAAATTAGCATCTATTAATTATATCAGTTTGTCAATATATCATGGAGGCGTTTTTTTCGCTACAAAGATCAAACGCCACGAATTCATTATCGGCCTTTTGCCCCCATAATTAGCGACCTAAGGGACAACAAAATAGATAAATCCTTTCCGAGAGCTGGGTCCCCCTTGCAGCTTGGTAAAAGAGATTTAGCATTCGGAGATACGTAGGACTTAGAACATCCAAGTAGTCGAATCTCCGCAGACACGGCGGCGACGGCAACACAGCAGCCTCATCAACAGCCGCCCCTACGCAACAACCGATTAGCGGGGGGGACACGGTGCGACAATACCTATATAATATGGATTATGGTCCATTTCAAATAGATATTCATCTAGCCGGCTGAGGAATTGACAGACTCTTCCTATACCATCCATGTAAATGTGTCATTTATATGTCAATTTCTCAGCTTACTAGATGAATATCTATTTGAAATGGATTCTATATACATATTATTATGTAGTATGTATATATTAGAAAATTGTTTTTTATATATTGGAAAATTGTTTTTGACTCTCAATTCGGTAAGTCATATTAAACTGTTTTTGTTGTTTTAACATTTTAATTTGTACATTGTCTAAAACTACAGTTTTAGCTGTCGCTGACGCTTGCTCTTTAAACTGCTAAGGCGCTTTTTTAAGAGATGGTTTCTGGTCCCCATTAAAAGTATTTGTCCAAGGCTGTACAATAATATGCTCATCATTTGTCAGGTTGTAAGCACATAATATGGTGTGTTATAACCTTTGGACTGGAACATCTTGAATAATTGTCATTATTCACGTTGCGACTTTTGTTTTTCATTATACACTCCATACGAATTGCATGCAGATACCGCCATGTTGGAAATTAGAAACATAACAAATGAAGGTTCCTACTATTATGGCCGACCTGATACGGCTGCCATAATGGTTTTAACGTCACTTTGATTTTGACAATCAACGTGTGTTGACGTGTTGACGACCGACTTATCTAATTAATTAATATGTAAAAATTGTAAATTAAGCCGTGGACAAAGTATAGTATCCAACTTGCATATAATAGGCATCACTACCTCAGGTGAATTGCCCAAGTGGCTACGCTCGTTGTTTGGCCGGGCTCAAACGACACCTTCGGTAATAATGATGGCCTACATTATATGCTTGTTAGATAAAATACTATTCATTCAGACCTATAAGTAACCCAAATAATAGATTAGCGATTGAAGTGGATTTCGCGAATATCCTTAGCTTTTCATTTCGCATCCTTTGAATGTAAATTTGGCCGGTATATGTCGTATATGTCATAAATAACTCAGCCAAAAAAAAGGTCAGGCTCAATTTATATAAAAAGCTTTAATTGCTATTTTAACAGTTACGTAAAATTTCAGTTTAAAAGCATTATTAAGTTTTTACTCTTTATTCTTCAATAATCATATTTTCAATCTGACACCGTCCGAAGCGCCATCTAGCGGCCACTGATAACGCTGATATTGTAGCTACCGGAGGTTGGTTCCGAGCGTTTTGAGGGTGAACCCGGGCGCTAGCCGAGAAAGTTCAAATTTTAATGCGGAAAAAGTCCTTAGCTACGCCGTTCTGATTGACGCCATTTTGTATTTTACACTTTTGAACTCCGTGTAAGTCGTGGGGGAGTCGCGTCTTGAGCTTGAAATAGGTAGTACCTAATAGGGGAGAAAAGAAAAGTTCGGATTTGCTCGCGAGAGCAAACTTGATCGTGACTACGCCGTTCTATTTGGCGCCAATTTGTATTTTATACTTTTAAACGTTTTAGAAACGACGCGCTTATTACCTGTTTTTTTTTTCTATTTTTTAAACCGCTTATCGCCCTCCTACGAAAAGTTACGCTACTACGTGTTTTTTGGTTCTATGTGGTCTATCCACCATAATCCTTTTCCTAAGATTAGGCCTTTTTTCCATATAACCGATAATACTATCAAAAACTGGAGCCTGGCAGTCTTAATTATTGTTCCTGGGTGAGCTTTGGGCCTCTCGCGGCTCGACGTAGACGAGTAAGATTTACCTTGTTTACGCGATTTTCAGTGTTGTTTAAATGTGTAAAATGGGGAACTGGCCGACAATAAACAATTGAAATAAGTAAAAAAAAACACGTTTTATCACAATCCAGAAAGTGTAAAGCAATGAAAAAAAATCGAAAATCTCCTTCTACACGTTTTTCCTTTTTTTCCCCATCAATGACAATGACAGTACCACTCTAAGTCAATGAGTTACAACTAATTTCCCTAGATGGCGTTGCTTTCTGGTGGTAAATTTGAAAACCACAAAAATGCTTACAAATGTTTAGCGGTATTCTTTGAGTATTTGATGAATGTTAACAAATTTTGTAGTTTATAAGCTTTGGGTATAACAGACACAGACCTCGGCCGGTTGAGCTAGTCTAATCCTTTATCGAGGCTAAGAAAGCTAATAGAACGAAGCGATCATAGAGAACTATAATAAAGTGTTAGTGGGACATACGTAGACGGATTATACTTGTATTTGCTTGGAGAGTAAATAAATGTGCTTTTAATAAAACTCACTTACACTGGAATTATTCGAACTCGTTTTATTAAGTATTGAATCAAATATACGATTGTTTACGACCCAGTTAGCGTGTACTAAATCAACGCCGCAAAGATGTATGTCTCTCAGAAAGAGGACGAACCAATCTTCTTTCTCGTCCCTAAAGTCTCTAAAAGGGTTATTTGTTATTTTGTGGCATAAAGCCGCGTTGGTGACTAATCCGTAGCATTGCATTCACGATGGTGAATTAGTTCAACGTCTTGCCAATCGAATATAATAATTTGTATGTTAAAATTGTATAGTAAAATATAATGTTTATTAGGGATGCCTTGGCGAATAGATTATTTTATCAGATGCAACTTCCTAAAACGTCTACTGACTACAAGATGTTTGTAAAGTTATAACTTTGCTGCATAGATATTTTTCTACGACTGCCTCGAAAATGAACAAATGCGCACTACTAACTACCGTTGAAAATCGCATATCGCAACGTACATCGCAGAAGCGTGTGCAACGGGACTTTGCACACGCTTCTGATTCCTTTGCACACGCCTTGCGTATATTTTATAATACAAATGATTATTTATGAAGCAAAATCGCAGTCGTAGAAAAAGTATAGTGTGCAACCCGTACAATGTCCCTCTTCAAACTCTTGTGACGTTATATCACTAGCCTACGGCTCGTGTCCAAACCGTCACACTCATTTGAAAAGTGCAATTTTCGACACTAGTTGCACAATATACTATTCCGTGCAAAATAGAATGTTGCGCATACCTATCTTTGGTTATTTTGCGCACACTTTCATAGACGGAACATATATTAAAATTATCAAAACATTAGTCACTGAGATCGTAGCTATAAAATTTTAATTGCTGCGCTTTAATCTTAATGCGCTTCGCCTCTTCGCTTCTTAGGAAATGTACTACTTTTTGCTTAGAAATCTGAAATAAAAAACGGCGTTTCTAGAAAGCCAAGTGGACTTCTAGAAATGAAAAATGAGGAAAATTAAACAACGCAGTATAAAAATTAAAATACCGCAAGAAGTTGACTGATTCTTGGATTTTAAATACAGCGTGAAGAAAACTTATTTGTATAAACTTCTATAACTATTCCTGGAATGTACTCCGCTAAATGCAAAAATGTGTAATTAGGAAAAGAGCAGAGATGGAATAAAAGAAAGTAAGTTCAGGTATTCTCAATATTGAGATAAACCCGCGGCAGAGCCAAGATCTTGAATGTTTATAAAACTTGCTGGCTTTATTCCGCCCCTCTGACGGCATGTAACTAATGTAAGTCGTTCTCACTCCATATATATGATGTGGAATGGGCCCAACTATCATCCCCATAAGGTGCCCTTTTGACACACGACCTTTGAACCCAGCAAGCTTCAGTTCTGCCGCGCTTTCGGCGCAACATACAATATACATACAATTTCGGCAAACATACTTTCGGTATGTTTGTAAAAGTGCTGGCTCTATACCGCCCCTCTGACGGCATGTAAGTCGTTCTCAACCTATACAAATGGTGTGGAATGGACCCAACTATTATCCCCATGTGGAGCCGTTTTGACACACGACCTTTGAACCCAGCAAACTTAGAATTTGCCGTGCCGAAAGTATGCTTGTAAAAGTTGCTGGCTCTATATACCGCCTCTCTGACGGCATGTAAGTCGTTCTCACCCCAATACATATAATGTGGAATGAGCCCAACTATCATCCCCATAAGGTACCGTTTTGAAACACGACCTTTGAACCCAGTAAACTTAGAATATGCCGCGCCGAGAGTATGTAAAAGTTGCTAGCTTTATACCGCCCCTCTGACGGCATATAAGTAGTTCTCACCCCATACATATGGTGTGGAATGGGCCCAACTATCATCCCCATAAGGTACCGTTTTGACACATGATCTTTGAACCCAGCAAACTTAGATTATGCCGTGCCGAGAGTATGTTTGTAAAAGTTGCTGGCTCTATACCGCTCCTCTGACGGCATGTAAGTCGTTCTCACCCCATACATATGATGTGGAATGGGCCCAACTATTATCCCCATAAGGTGCCGTTTTGACACACGACCTTTGAACCCAGCAAACTTAGAATTTGCCGTGCCGAGAGTATGCTTGTAAAAGTTGCTGGCTCTATACCGCCTCTCTGACGGCATGTAAGTCGTTCTCACCCCATACATATGATGTGGAGTGGGCCCAACTATCATCCCCATAAGGTGCCGTTTTGACACACGACCTTTGAACCCAGCAAGCTTCAATTATGCCGCGCCGAAAGTATGTTTGTAAAAGTTGCTGGCTCTATACCGCCCCTCTGACGGCATGTAAGTCGTTCTCATCCCATACATAAGGTGGGGAATGGGCCCAGCTAGCATTCCTTATAAGGTGCCGTTTTGACACACGACCTTTGAACCCAGCAAACTTAGAATATGCCGCGCCGAGAGTATGTAAAAGTTGCTAGCTTTATACCGCCCCTCTGACGGCATGTAAGTAGTTCTCACCCCATACGTATGGTGTGGAATGGGCCCAACTATCATCCCCATAAGGTACCGTTTTGACACATGATCTTTGAACCCAGCAAACTTAGATTATGCCGTGCCGAGAGTATGTTTGTAAAAGTTGCTGGCTCTATACCGCCCCTCTGACGGCATGTAAGTCGTCCTCACCCCATACATATGATGTGGAATGCCCAACTATCATCCCCATAAGGTGCCGTTTTGACACACGACCTTTGAACCCAGCAAACTTAGAATATGCCGCGCCGAGAATATGTAAAAGTTGCTAGCTTTATACCGCTCCTCTGACGGCATGTAAGTCGTTCTCACCCCATACATATGATGTGGAATGGGCCCAACTATCATCCCCATAAGGTGCCCTTTTGACACACGACCTTTGAACCCAGCAAGCTTCAGTTATGCCGCGCTTTCGGCGCAACATACAATATACATACAATTTCGGCAAACATACTTTCGGTATGTTTGTAAAAGTGCTGGCTCTATACCGCCCCTCTGACGGCATGTAAGTCGTTCTCAACCTATACAAATGGTGTGGAATGGACCCAACTATTATCCCCATGTGGAGCCGTTTTGACACACGACCTTTGAACCCAGCAAACTTAGAATTTGCCGTGCCGAAAGTATGCTTGTAAAAGTTGCTGGCTCTATATACCGCCTCTCTGACGGCATGTAAGTCGTTCTCACCCCAATACATATAATGTGGAATGAGCCCAACTATCATCCCCATAAGGTACCGTTTTGAAACACGACCTTTGAACCCAGCAAACTTAGAATATGCCGCACCGAGTGTATGTAAAAGATGCTAGCTTTATACCTCCCCTCTGATGGCATGTAAGTCGTTCTCACCCAATACATATGGTGTGGAATGGGCCCAGCTATCATCCCCATAAGGTACGTTTTGACACACGACCTTTGAACCCAGCAAAGTTAGAATATGCCGCTTCGAGGGTACGTAAAAGTTGCTAGCTCTACACCGCCCCTCTGACGGCATGTAAGTCGTTCTCACCCCATACATAAGGTGTGGAATGGGCTCAGCTATCATCCCCATAGGGTGCCGTTTTGACACACGATCTTTGAACCCAGTAAACTTAGAATATGCCGCGCCGAGAGTATGTAAAAGTTGCTAGCTTTATACCGCCCCTCTGACGGCATATAAGTAGTTCTCACCCCATACATATGGTGTGGAATGGGCCCAACTATCATCCCCATAAGGTACCGTTTTGACACATGATCTTTGAACCCAGCAAACTTAGATTATGCCGTGCCGAGAGTATGTTTGTAAAAGTTGCTGGCTCTATACCGCCCCTCTGACGGCATGTAAGTCGTTCTCACCCCATACATATGATGTGGAATGCCCCAACTATCATCCCCATAAGGTGCCGTTTTGACACACGACCTTTGAACCCAACAAACGTCGATTATGCCGCACCGAAAGCATGTTTGTAAAAGTTGCTGGCTCTATACCGCCCCTCTGACGGCATGTAAATCGTTCTCACCCCATACAAATGATTTGGAATGGGCCCAATCATCACCATAAGTGCTGTTTTGACACACGATCTTTGAACCCAACAAAGTTAGAATATGCCGTGCCGAGAGTATGTTTGTAAAAGTTGCTGGCTCTGTACCGCTTCTCTGACGGTATGTAAGTGGTTCTCACCCCATACAAATGGTGTGGAATGGGCCCAACTATCATCCCCATAAGGTGCCGTTTTGACACACGACCTTTGAACCCAGCAAACTTAGATTATGCCGTGCCGAGAATATGTTTGTAAAAGTTGCTGGCTCTATACCGCCCCTCTGACGGCATGTAAGTCGTCCTCACCCCATACATATGTTGTGGAATGGGCCCAACTATCATCCCCATAAGATGCCGTTTTGACACACGACCTTTGAACCCAGCAAAGTTAGAATATGCCGTGCCGAGAGCCCAGATAACACTGAATATTCTAGAAATATTCCTATAATCTTCCATAGGGAATATTCTTTTAGAAATATTCCAGGAATATTTCAGAAATATTTGGAATATTCTTTAAGAAAAACCAATATTGCAGAAATATTTACTTGGAATATTCTTAGAATAATCCAATTAAAATATTTCAGGAATATTCCAGTTGTGAATGTTTCAGTGGAATATTCCTGGAATAATATAGGAATAAACAGTAATTGCAAATAGAAACCCATTATTATTTGTATTCGTTATTTCATCCATGCTTATTTATACCTTTTTTGAGTGGCAACACTAGTGCAGACTTAAAATGTATTTCTGTACCTACCATAGCTACTTCAATGATATGACATTGATAAAATAAATAAATAAAATTGAAAAAATTATATTATATATTTTTTCACTCAATTTCAATGGCTTTTTGCTCAATTGCCCTGAAATTAAATGGATCGTATTATATTTAAACTTATTTACCAAAAGGTCTCTTTTATTAAAACGTACTAAGACAATTTAAGAATCAGATCTCGAGTAATTTCGACGTTACCGGTACCGATAATAATAGAACCCGCGAAAAAATTGAACTGATGACGGTGACGGGTGAGACGGCAACCAATTGAAATAAAAGAAGGAGAAGCCATGTTTTAGCGGCACCGCAATGCCCCACGCTGCCAAGTCTTTTGGTTGGGCGAATTTACTGGATGAATATCAAAAACAATATTCTCTAATAAGATAGGTAAATAAAAAGATTTTAAAAATATATGTGAATAAACCAAAATATATACAATATGCAACTTAATTCACAAATAAGTTTAATGGTTTGAAATTATTTCCAAACGATTATTGGCAACACTGCGTCAATTTCTGCGCTCGGCACGGGCACACGACTGGCGCTGCGACGGCATTATGTCATTATGTAGGTACGTGTGTTGTTGATCGTTTTGTCAAGCCGTTTCGTTGTTTAGTTCAGTTTAGCTCAATCGATTCTAAAAATAAAGCTACAAAGTAAATAATTTTAGTTTTAACAGTCTCAATATTGTTTATTAATATGCATCTGGTGAAATCTGAAGCCTGAAAAGCTGATCTGTGGTTGGTTTTAATACGAGGAGATCAAGACTATTCAAGACTGCTGTTCAACAAAGTGTTTCTGAAAATAGTACCATAAATATAACCATTTATTATTATATGTATATAGCGTTTTCGATTAGCGACTCTGATGAAAGAATTTACTTTCTTACTCTTGATAAGAAAACAGAGGATGGGAATATTTCAGAGTAGCTAATCGAAATCAACGCTATACCTACAGTGTTTGATTTCAGATGGAATAATGAATCATCCAAATTGATTATTCCTAGAATATGAAAGGATTATTCCTAGAATATAAAAAGATTATTCCTAGAATGTGACCAAAATATCTATGTTTATTCCAGGAATATTCCTGGAATATATATATCAGATTGTAAAATTTCAAAATAAATATTCCTGGAATATTCAATTGGAATATTTCTGGATTATACAATCTTCCCAATTGAATATTTCTATAATATTCCAGGAATATATCGTGCTATCTGGGAGTATGCTAAGTCGTTCTCACCCCATACATAACGTGTGGAATGGGCCCATCTATCATCCCCATAAGGTGCTGTTTCGATACACGCACTCTAAACTGAGAAACTGCAGAAGATGTTCCAGCCTTTCTGCAGTTTTAGGATACTCTGCTAATGCAAATGCATTACCAATTTATAACGATTAAACCAACTACTTGTGATTTTATGATTTCTCCAAAACTATTATATTCAACTATTTTTACAAAAAGAAATAAAGTTGCTGACTATTAACTATAAATTATTTATATTAGCATTTAATAATATTTAAATAAATATATAAGGAGAGAAACATATCTGCGGACGCCACTGGACCTTCGGCCATGATCGACGGAAAAGTTGCTGGCGGTGGCTGGGAGCGGGTGGACAGATTTACGTGAATGATTCTGCCTATACTTCCATAACATACAGGTAGTGAAGTGAAAGTGTATAATACAAATGTATTATACATTGTATTATACCGTTTAATACGGTATGTATTTAACCTCTTCATTTTATACAAATTACTGGCAACACTGTGAAGAGTAGACAACGCTGTAGGAGAATGACATATGACTTGAATGACATTTGTTTTAATTTTTTTATGAAAAAAAATGTTATTTTATCATTATTACTAGTAGTGTAGTAAACGTGTATGATATAGTAATAATGAGGAGGCCTGGCAAATTTGGGCAATAATACAAAAATATTTTGTCGTTCAACCAAATAATAACAATTTCGAGAAAAAGTGCAAATTCTGCTCAAAGCAATTTGCAAAAAAAAACTATAGAATGGTGAGGCACCTGCAAATTTGTCCTAAGCAGGATTTGCCTGAATGAGAAAGAGGCCATATAAATGCTGGATTCGATAGCATGCGTGCATTATTTTATATATGTATTTATTTCGGGCAAAAAGCCATGTCATGTTTGGGTTTGAACTAGAACTACATTTTGAAAATAATGGCTATTGAATCCTGCGTTGAGAGTGGGCTGAGTGGGCCACTCTGCTTACTTTTAATCTAAAGAAAAAATTGGATTTGAATTATAAAAATAACACCTTAATTTATCCTACTAATATCATACATTCTCTAAATAAAATTAATCATTTTGTTAATTTTTAAATGCAAAAATATTTCGCTTTTACGCTCTGATCCTAATCCTAATCCAGTAGTGAAAAAAATCCCGCAATTTTTTTGAATTTAATATTGTATAATACAATGTATTTTACTTTTTATAACACAATGAAAAATAAAATACCCTATTTTCTCATCTCTACATACAGGACATTGCCAGCATACATTAATTTCCGCCAGTGCCCAGCCAATCAGAATTCGCCGGCACTAGTCGTCTATTTCGTTCGACGTCCGACACTCAGTGGTGGCGTCCCCGCGCATTGTCACTTGTCATTTTTGTCAGGTTGAGCGGGCCAAAATTTTTTTGTCTTTGTTGTTTCTTTATATACTGATTACTAATTCATCTTTATTAGGAAATAACTGTTAACACGAAAGACATATTTATTGCTAAATATTAATACTTTCCATAGAAGTGTCTGTGTGCATAAGAGCAATTTTCATTGCTAATATAAACAAAATTTCGGTTTTGTGTGTAGTAGTTCAAGACTGTCGCAATTGCTCGCAAGGAGGTTTAGGGCATTGTTGATACCACAGAACTAGTTGATACATTATCAGTTTTGTAGAATGGATAAAATATCCTGCCAGTTTTGTAAAACTGAATTTACAAGTACTGGTAAAAAAAATAGGGATATGAGGTTCCACCCACCACCCACCCAGTCTCTGCACTTCTGCACATGAGAAGCCGACAAAGCATATTACATGCCCAATGTGTACAAATGAAGGAAAGTTCTCATTTCACATTGATTTAATTAGACATTTGAGTTTTATTCATAATGTAAGTATTAAAGAATTAATTTTAAATTTTAAGAGTTTGCTGCATGGAGAGGTCAAGAAAATAGAGAAGCTGATTATGCATATCGCAGGAAAAGAAAACTTCCAAATGGTGATGAGAGTACATTATGTAATTGCAACAGAACAGATTCCAAAGGTTTGTAGCTTTTTTCTGCTTATAAGTTGAACATACTTTTGTGATTATATTAATTTTTAGGATTTATCAACTTATGTAAAAGCCACATGTAAAGATCACAGTAGTAGAAAGCAAGTGGTAGTATTCATATTCATGGAACATGTCCTTCTAGAATGTCTGTCACAATTATGGCAATTGGTAATTAATTACCTCTATGGTATAAATATGGGTATGAATAATTTGTGTAGGTATTCTTTTGTTACAAGGAGAGGTCAATGTGAAATTCATTGAAACACCTGTAGGACATCTTGATGAACTCAGAATGAAGTGTTTGTCTATAAAGGTGAACTATTTTAGGTATTTAAAAGAAGTTGATGAAAATAACTTTCTGCATTATTTGCAAAGGTAAGAGCAGTGACACATGTGTTAATGTATTTGTTAATTATTTATAATTAAAGAAAACACGAGGTGCGTTTTATTCATATTCGTACTAGCTAATATACTACGAACGTCAATCTTTCCCCACGGATTAAAAGTGCAGCTTCTAGTGACCTATGGAAACCAAGATTAGGCTCACTGCTTGCTAATGCGCACATTCTTCTGCGCAAGACATATGCGGAGGACACACCCACTAAAAAAATTGCGTTTTCGGCCGGACGCCCTAGTCACTGCCACCTAGACCATAAAGCCGTGAAGCAGAAGCTGTGACGTCACAGTCGTGGTCCAAGGTCACTAGTGTGAGACCATTTGAATTGTATGGATTTCAAATATTTTTTTCGACTTTGCGACTAATATTATTCATTTTGTATTCATAATTTTGTTTTTATAAATTGTGCCGGACTTTAGGACATTTCTTGCAGCTAGTGCTGCATTTAGACTAACAACAAGTGCTTTAAAAGTGTTGAAAATTTCTCAAACGTGGTTGGGTGTCACGGTGCGAAATCAATGTAAACAGGTCTAGCAAATCCGTTGTCTGGTTTCAAAGGAATGAGGGTGTGAAGAAAAAATGGATGTAAGCTAATCTATATCTGAAGAAAATAGTAGGGTAAGTTAAAATACAGAGTACCTACATAGTTTCATAAAAAAAAGTTAGGTTAATCCTCAGTGACTCATCCTGATTCCTGAATTTGAAAAAGGCCAGACTAAAGTCTATAAACTAGAACAGTAAACTTGCCAGTAGGCAAGTATAGAGGGTTGCATTTAACTTTTTAATATATACCTATTAAGAATGTAGCTTTTTTTCCCAAGAGTTATTTCACCCAGAGCAAAGAATGAAAAAAATATTTTCTAATCATTTATATTCTTTTATACAAAACCCTAGCTCCTTTATGTAACACCCTGTTACAAATTTCAAAATTTGTTACATAAACAGATTTATTTGCTCTCAACGTATTCCTATATAGACCATGTATTACATTTACTCGTTTAGGTACACTGCATGGACCAAACATTTGGTCCAAGTATCAAATGATGTCACTGTGGTGTAAACACTGGGAATCAAATATTTGGTTCAGAGTAAAGGAGGTAGATCAAACAGTCTTTTTTATGGTGTAAACCCTTTAGCCCCAAATTGGATTCTGGAATTGGATTGCAGTTTCCGAGAAGGGCTAAAGCTTCCATTTATAACTAAAACAGCTGTTCTTTGACACACTTTGATTCAAGTTGATTAGGTACTCAATTTGTTCCTTGGTCTAATTTGGTCCATGTGGTGTAAATGTACTACATGACTAAGATCAAACTCAGTAAACTTCATATTTCTGTTAAAAATTTAGGAATTATCTTTAGGAATTACATTATCTTTTAACTGTTAATTTTCTTAAAGGAATAAGCAAGAGATCATCATATACCTACCATTTATACCCAAAACTTGATGTCCTGCATAGAACTTCTTTAGTGAGGTCTTCACAGTCAAAATGGTAGAAACTCAATAGTAGTTGGAAAGTGCCAGTGTCCAGAAAGTACCTACCTACTCACTTCCACAAACAGAGATGTATCGAGCCTACTTCCTCCCTACTTCGAGAGGATTTGAGTGCTAGTGTGTGTAGTAACAGCAAGGACTCAAAGTAATAAAAACTGTATGTAGTGATATGTGTTGAAAGTGCAAAATGTTGTAATCTGCAGGAAGTTGTTTTTTTTTCTATTTATAGGTAATTAAATAAGATTAAATTGCCAACAACTTTTCATTGTAGTAAATCCCGGGTTATTCAACTTATTATTAGTCATAGTCGTAATCATATTCCTAATTTTCATCCATTATAACCCATAAACAAGCCTTGCCATGGATATTTTGTTTACATGCGTTGTAATTGGTGAAAATTGAGAATACAATTATTATGACTACAACTAAGAAGTTGGATAAACCCACACAAATAAAACATGTTTTGATTATTACAACATTTGGCCCTTAGCAATCAAAAATAAAACAGTTAATTCAAGAAACATACGTTTTTTATTTAGAAGGTATAGCTTATACAACAATGCATCCAAGCCACAGCAGCTTGATACTGTAAAAGAGTGTAAAAAAGATTTAACAAAAATATGAATGAATGTTACAGAAGACAAAAATGTTGACATCATTATCTTATTATCCTCTGCTTTTCCTAGGAATATGACTGGCATGGTACAAGTTCATTTCTCAACTCAATAAATAAAAGTATCCCTTCAAGGGATCTGTTTCATACTCAGAGATTTAATAGTTAAATGGAGACTATATAATTTAAAAGCATAAGTTAAGTGTGTAATAAGTTCTTACCACAGATCAATTTTGGAATGTCCAAAGGGGCTTGCAAAGTCTGATCTGTTTCTTCATTATAATAAATAAACTTTTTCTGTACTTCATCCTTGCGAAAATGCACCTCACATACTTAAAACACCAGTTTTCTACAAAGTTCATGGAATTCATGCTTTGTTAATAAATAATAATAACCTAACTTTCTCTAAAATTCTTGTTACTTATTTATGTATAAATGTACCCTACTATGTTCTCCAGGCACGAAATCTTCTCTTTTAAAGGCTCTAATCCACTTTTCTCTTAAATCTTCATCCCTGGGAAACCAAAAAACCGATTTTTTAGGTCCATTCTTTAAGTTTGTGTTGCACCCCGACACAGTACCGGTAAGGCATTTTCACAGTTTTTAAACCCTAAAATGCATAGTTCCGAATTTAGCACAAACTTTAATACGTTTCCTAAAGTCCAGTAATGTTCATAAAAACAAAATTCGCGTTAAAAACAGAATAATCACAGTAAAATCACGTAAAATATACACGAAATCATTTGAAATCCATCCATTTCAAATGGTGACCTTGGACCACGACTGTGACGTCACAGACTCTGCTTCACGGCCTTATAGTCTAGGTGGCAGTGCCCTAGTGCGCTCTCGGAGTATTCTCATCCTTCTATTTGCAATGAGAAAACAAAGGATGGTAGTAATGTCGCAGCGCACAGAGCAGTCTAACGAAAACTCTAGAAGAACAAAAGTTGGAGGTTAGGTCAACTCTGAGTACTTTTTGACATGAAAAGAAAATCTGCAATGACGAAAGATCGAAGATTTGTTTTTTTTTTGATTATAGGCTCGTATTTATTTTAAAACAAATTAGTGTAATAAGTAATAAATACTCATCGGGCGGCTTGCAACATCGCTTGGTGGCAGTGAAAGTGGACCGTTCCCGTCAAAGATCGCGTAGGTTCAAATACTTTGTCGTACAATAACACCAAGACTATCAAGTGTATTGTGTATTGATTTCTTGATACCTCAGTTGTAAGCCAAGACAAGGAAAGGCGCCAATATTTTATAGTATGGTTAGACTTTTTCTGAACATGAAAATGGTGAGTATTGGGTCTTTTTGAGGTTTTATGATTATAATTAATTAAATTAAATTACATTATTATGGTTTTATTATCAATATCAACTACTGACTAATGTGTAAATGTTACGCGCGTACCCGCCAAAAAAAAAACCTAAAAAGGTTAACAACAAATGACGTTGAAAGCATTACGGCATTGCCATGTGTAAATTATATTCAGGAATAGAACAGAAGCTTATTTTAAATAAATTATGAGTTTTTAGTTTTTTCTTACACCACACCATGCTAATTTGCCAAGTTAACTAACAGCTCAAACATTTTAGAAACTAAAACTAATTCTTAGTATTTTTTATATTGATATAATACATTATTAGATATTTTATATTTCGGCGAAAACTTAATATAACATAAAGCTTGGCATCGTCGATTTTTCAAAATTAAGGGGCGGAGCTTGCCAGCCGCGCATGCGCTTTTGTGGCCACTGAGCCGGACTTTTTCGAGCTGAACTTTTTAATGTTACGTTATAATTATATGTCAATTATTATTTATATGGTTTTATTTTTTTTTAGAACATTTCAATATCACATCACCACGTCAGTTGTCACTGTCTGTTCGGATCAGTGCCAACCAGTGCACGCTACAGTACTCTGATTACTCTGAAACTACCTTACATACTAAGCTATCCTAACATCCCCTTTCTTAAAGTTCTTTATAGATCTAGTCTCTGAGGAGGCTTTACCAATCTGCCTGAAGTTGTAGTTTTTTCACTGTTTAGGAAAGCTTCCTCAGAACTTATTTGCCTATTACTAAAATCAGTAAGCTCACTATCCGAGTAAAACATCTCTAGCTCATTATCATTATCCTGGTTAGAATCCAAGTAATCCAATGAAATGTCACTATCTGGATTTGAGTCTATATCTTCGTTCACCCTTTCACTTACCACACTTTCATTACCACTATCGGCACTGTTCCCTAACTCTAAGAATATTTTTACATTCTGATTTCTCTGACCCCATTTCTCTTCCCTTTCGCCAGATAAAAATGAAGAATTTTTTTAATTTTGTTGTAATTTTGATTTAGGCAAATTCTGACAAGGTTTTAAAAACCTTCTGTTTCTCACTAAGATATTCCCGTTCTTCATTTTTATTCTATAAGACCTACTTCTAAGTTTATCAACTACTATTCCTGGGACCCAAGTTCCATTAGGTCTAAGTTGAACCATCACTTGTTGATTTATCTCTAAAAGTGGAAATATCTCTTACTATCCTGTTGCCTTTTATCTAACAGTGTATTCAAATTTTCGTAGTTAATATTTTGCGGTTTCAACTTTACTGTGGCAGATGGTAGAATTGTTCTCAACTTACGTGACATTAGAATTTCTGCAGGGGTGTAAGAACCGTTATCAATTTTCATGTTCCGATATAACAAAAGAGACAAAAACACATCGTTTTCGTCTTCTATAGTTTTCTTTAAGAAATTTTTAGCAGTTTGCAGGTTTCGCTCCGCCATACCATTCGACTGTGCATTGGTGGGTGAAGTTATCACATGTTCAAACTCCCACTCATTAGAAAAGTCCCTAAACTCCCGTGAACTAAACTGTGGTCCTCCATCAGACACAACAGTCAATGGTATGCCGTGTCGAGAAAAAATACTCTTATAATACATCTTTCCTCAATAATTGTCTTAACACTGTTGTTTTACTTGAGAAGTTATCAATAAATTTACTCACATATGTCTGTAACCCCAGTAAACGCTGTACACCTTGTTTATCTACAGGATGAGGCATATTCAATATGGCAGAAATGTTTGAAATGTCTGGTTTAATTCCATCTTCTGAGATTGTATGTCCTAGGTATTTAATCTCTGATTTACCAAACCTACATTTTTGGAGATTGAGCTTAATATTATTTTTCCTAGCTAGATCCAACACTTTCCTTAGCCTATCATCATGTTCTTCCCTAGTGCTACCCCAAACAAAAACATCATCAATGTATATGTCGAGGGAGTCGACATATACATATGAAAAATGGACTGAAAACGGGTCTGAAACACTTCTGGTGCTGATTTGATTCCATAGGGAAGTCGTAAAAACTTGTATCTTCCAAAAGGCGTACTGTATGTACACAAGTTTGAACTTTCTTCATCAAGTGGGATTTGATAAAACCCTTGTGTAGCATCCAGTGCACTGAACACCTTTGCACCTTTAAGTTTACTTGTGATTTGATCTAATGATGGAATTTTGCAGTATTCTCTTTTAATTGCTTGATTCAAGTTCTTCGGGTCAAGGCAGATACGTACTTTACCCGTAGGCTTTCGAATCAGAACCAGAGCATTAACCCAATCAGTAGCCCCTTGAACTTTTTGAATAACCCCAATTTTTTACTGTCTCAGATAAGCTTTCTTTGAGTGGTTCTAGAAGAGGTAATGCCACCTTTCTAGTGGGGTGCACCACTAGTTTTGCATTTTTGTCTATCTTGATATGTAGTTTTTTATTAATTTGGTGTGACCTGGCTTATCCTTCAGTTTGTTCCTTGGTTGGTTTCTGTCGTCCTGTATATTCTTCTGAACAACTGCATCCACTGTTGGTTCTCCACATCTACTCATCTGCTGACCCATTCCTTTATCATGGCTTCGTGTCTTGGCCGTTTCTATGACCTGACATAACTCGACTGCTCTGTCAGACGTCAATATCTCTTCTTGCAGCAACCGCTCCCTTATAGTTTCATTCCTAATGCCACATGTAAGCATCGTGACAATACGACTATCTTGCAAAACATCCAACTTGCACCTGCTTGCCCTTTTTTTTTCAATTCAATTACAAAATCTTCGGTGGTTTGCCCCTCACTTTGCTTATATGTGAAGAACTTGTATCTTTCATAGGCTAGGTTTTCTTTGAATATAAAATGTTCCTCAAACTTCAGCACTAGCGGTTCTAGCTTGTCCTTCTCGCTAGCCTCAAACTTGAAAGTAGTGTACACCTTAAAACCTTCATCTCCAATGTAATGGAGAAGTTGTGCACATTGAGTCTTCTCGTCTTTCTTCACAACTTCTGGTGCAATCAGATAATTTTTGAATCTCGCCCTCCAAAGTTTCCAGTTCTCTGCTACATTTCCTCTAAAGGAAAGTGGCAGGATTCCGCGACTGTCGCCCATACTTTCGGGTTTGGTGACTTCATTTCGAATTTGTACCTTGTACCTTCCGTACGTACCTATTAATTATCGGTTTTAACCTGCTGCGTCATGTTAATGTATTTGTTAATTATTTATAATTAAAGAAAACACGAGGTGAGTTTTATTCTTTATTTAGAACAATCCAATAACATGTAGTTTGCAAACAATGTTTCAATGCAGCTAATTGTGTCAATGTTTCATTCTGCATAATTCCTTTATGTCGTTAATTATATGGTAAGCGTCTTGAATACTTTATTTGTCTTTCTAGTTCCTGAATATTCCTATATAGGGAGGATATCCAGCTGCCGTTTAAAAACTGTTCACAATGGAGGAGTTGGAATGGTATATGTTATTTTCTGTTATGCTATCTCATCTGGTATGGTCTAGCTCTGGTATGGTCTAGTTCTAGTATGATGGTATGGTCTGGTTCTGGTATGGTATGCCTCATATACATATATTAAATATATTACTTTTGTTTAATTCCGTCAGTGTGTATAATCGCTGAGAGTGTTCTTGTTCTTCTTAATGCTATTCAGCTACAAGGTAGCTGAATGGTATTAGTTATTCCACACTGCCCAGACCGAATACCCAAGAATACTCTCACCTGTTCACACTAGTCGGAGTCGGTCAAGAATACTGTCTGCAGTGTGTATAATGTTATATTTGAATTTTTAATAAACACCTAGATAAAACTTATTTTATGAATAAATGTAGTTATATATGTAATATGTAACATACCTTGGTGTATATATTTTCTAAGGCCTGATTTGAAATAAAGTTTATTATTTTATATGTGTTTTTATTTTCCATTTTTAAACTAGGGCATTATTTATTTACAGAAAAAAAGAGCATATACAAAGAAAACTAGAATTTCACTTGTGGAGCTGATAAGTACCTACTTATTTGAAATCAAATATATGTCTCAATCTATCAAACCTAAAACTTTAATACATTTTTATAAATGCAATACCTACATTTTCTTAGGGTAAAATACATAAAGTCTGAATAATCATCTTGTGGAATTACGTCATAAATCGTGACGTGTCCTGTATATGACAGCACGTCGTAAATAAGATTTTTTTTACTTCAAAAATTTACCTGCGATTTACCTTTAATTGCAACTTTATTTTTGGGTTATGTTTTTCTAAAGGATAATTTACATTCGTCGCATATTTAAGCTGGAGCTTCAGCGTGTTTGAATAAAACTTTGATTCGAAAACAAGTTTTTTTTTCAAAAAAAGAAGAACATTTGCCTTTTGTGCTAACTATTAATTAATTTAAACGTTAAATGTTACTAATCAACAAGTTCGAGAAATGTATTTGAAGTTAACACGAAATTTAGAACAATTTACGTCCTATGATCAGTAACAAAAATGTGTATATCCTAAATGTTTAGATGTATTATTGGATCTTGTTAGGTTTAATAATATTTAATAAATATCTTCACAATAATTAAGGTGCAGACCTCAAAGTAATAAAGTAATAAATTATTATTCTCTAGAATATGGAATATGTTAGGGCAAGAAGCGTTTAGAGCGCCTTTATTCCTGTAAGCTTACTTATAATTTGTAGGCTTCAAAAAATCAACTTAAATTATGGAATAATTCTAATTGTTATGCATCAGTTCTTTATTTAGGAAGGATTTAATTTGTTTAAGGTGATCTATGCAATAAATAACAGCAAAATCCTAAATTAGGTAACTTGTGTTCACATTCCACGCATAGAAAAGCCGCTGTCCAATGGAATTTCTTTTTGACGTCTCGTTCACCTCTGCGGCGGACATTAATAAAGGCTGTGAGGAAATGTACAAAGTTATCTCCCTTGCGTCTCGAAATTGACTGATTCAATCCATCATTAAACGCTCTGTCATATTTATACTCTCACCGACAAGCCGGAGTGGAGGGGCCGGGCCTCATCAAGAAAGGTGCATTCTGTAGGATGGCTCAACTTGGCTGATGGATATACCGAAGGCGCAGATATTGTTGGTGAAAAAAAATACTTGTGTTGATTGATGAATGCAGCATGCAGTTTCATTCGCCATTCATCCATTCTCTAACCAATAGCGTCAATGCGGGTCAATCAGATACGTCATTTTCGATGCTCACTAATCAAGGGCACTTTACATTATCTCTTATGAACAAAATCAATCCTTTAGTTCTGTACTATCCTACCCACGTAAGCAATTATTCAGGGCCGCAATTTCTCTTTACTCTCTTTCCTATTGAAGTTGGTCTCGTGCTTGAATATCTCAATGGCTTCTCTGATTAGTTTAGGAATGCTGCTGTTAATGTAAAATTATATCCACCTGGTTAAAAAAAATTTCGTGCTTTTAGAAAGAGAGCTTGCTCTGCTACTGCTGACTTTTGTGTTTGTCCCAGTTTGCAGTTCTTTTTGTGTTCCCTTATTTCCTAATCCATCGAACCTTGTAAACTCCGGGTACTGATAAATGCTCCCTCTGGTCTTTGGTGGATCTCAGGCTCCGTTGTTTTGTGCAAGTCGGTGTAAAACAGATAGTATTCATGTCTTTTTAGATAAGTCAGAGGTAAAAGGGGTCTTCCTGCATTTTCCTCTTTCTTAAAATAATCTATAAAATTTAAAATAAAGTTGTGTTCCCGTTCAGAAAATCGAGTTTTCATTTTAAACGATAATAAAACAATGTGTCAGACTGATAATGAATCAATGTCAAACATTTTTTTCGGCATTGTTAAGTGGCAGGTGGTACGCGACGTATGTTGATGACGTAATTTTTCTATTTCATTCAGTACCCATGAGTTAGTGAGAATGGAAAATTATGACGAAATTCCACAAGATGATTATTCAGACTTTATGTTTAGTTTACCAAGAAAGAGATGAAATCTATTTAACTCTCTGCAACTCGTAATCTATCGATCAATATTCTAACCTAAAAACCTAACCACAATATTTTATCAACGTCGAGAAGTTGTTAATGTGTGGATTGGCATTTTGGGGCGCACTGTATTTGGTTTTCCATTGAGATTTTGTCTGTCATAGAAGAATCCAGCACTTAGCAAGGGTTTTTTACATGCAGGATGGGGCCTCGCGTCACACAGCACTGCAAAATAGACACTTTTGAAGTAAAACATTTGGAGATAGATGAAATCACCTCAATAACAAAAACAACAACGAACACCCTTAATTGGTGACAAGAGACAAATTGTCATGTCATCGTGGTTGTCGTATTGCTAAACTGATTGACAATGGAGTAAATAAATAGACCCCGCGAGTTAATCATAAATTGGCATTTGTTTACTTGGCATGATATACAAACCGCATACTTGAAGGCTTGCGGGTTGTTCGGGTAGAGGTGCAGCAGAAAACGGCCAATATTGCTAAAAACAATATGGCGCAATTTGAATTTCCAAGGACACATCTCCAGATGACATAAGCACACATAGGCGTATTATTTTTCAAGGAAACAAGTATACGATTTTTACGCAGCATGCGTCTGCATTTTTATGCAGACCTAAACATTCAAATATTTTTATATTTAAATGATTTTTAATACATACATACTATACCCATTTATTGAGCTTTTTTAGATTAAAGATTAATAATAGAATAACAATACAAACGACGCCAATGGCTAAAGGCCAAGGGCCGAGTATCAACATAACCACAAAACACAAATGAGCTTACCGATGAAAACAGAATTTCCTAGATTTATTTTTATAATCCCAAGTTTTACACACAAAACATTGTCTCACCATGGCTAACAAACAAATTAAAACACAGAAACGATTGCTAAAAGCGAAAAAGTCGGCGGAAAACTCTTAAAACATTCAGTAAACGAGGAAACCAGAAAAAAAAATTAATGAAATAATTGTCATAAACTGACATAAACCACGTGTCACAGGATTCTGCAGTGTTGCCGATTGTGACCAGTTGGCCATCTTAAACGTTTTTTTTTCTTTTATCGTCATATGTGTTCTATTAATCACCATTCAAAAATTATTTGGACAGCAATAGATATTATAGTACTCTCGTGGTGTAAAAATTCGCAAGATATCATTAAAAAAAATGTGCCAATTTACTAGCAAAGTAATCCTGGCAACACTGAATGGAGGGTTTGTTTATCACGCCAATATTGAAAAATGTAAATAAAGACCTCTACCTTGATAAATCCTCTATGGCTAAACTAAAATGAATTAAACAACCAGCCATACACAAATTGGAATGATTTTCCTTTTACTAATTATGATAATTATAAACGTAACTTTTATTTCCCGTATGATTTAAGAACATTATCATCATGTTTTCGGTTAATTTTCGCTGCACAATCACGTTAATTACTACATGATAGTCCCTCAAAATAAATAAGATAGGAAACTCGGCTCAAACTCTGACATAAGAAATTTTTTTTATTATTATGTTGGCGACACTGCACATGCATGGCAGGGGTGACGCGCCAAATTCAAATTTTTGCACTTTTCGAGGCGTTTTTCCAAAAAACAGCCAAAACTGTGGTATTGAAAAAATTACAGGATGATAGCTGGCAATAAGCTCTACAACTTTACTCTTAAAAGTTTCAATCAATCAATTCAACCGTACAGGCGCAAAAAAAAATAAAAGCCGATTTCCCATGTTAATCTCCTATGTCCAGGGTTCTGCTGGACACCCGGTATGTCTATTTTTTTATACCAGTAGGTACTTAAAAATTTAGTTTTACAAAACTGGCTAATTTATCCATTCTACAAAACTGTAAATGTATCAATTAGCTCTTTGGTCTATTGTCAACAATGCCCAAAGGGTGACTTTTACAAGTTCTATGTTATCGCATTTCAAGGCGTCCTGGACACTTTTAGTGTCCGCGTTCCAAAATTAAATATCTATAGTTCTATTTAGGGAGGATTAGGGGATGTTTTTAATACCGGGTGTCCAGCAGAACCCTGGACATAGGAGATTAACATGGGAAATCGGTTTTTATTTTTTTTGCGCCTATACGGTTGATTTGATTGAAAAACTTTTGAGAGTAAAGTTGTAGAGTTTATGGTCAGTTATCATCCTGTAATTTTTTCAATACCACAGTTTTGGCTGTTTTTTGGAAAAAAGCCTCGAAAAGTGCAAAAATTTGAATTTGGTTCGTCACCCCCGCCATGCATGTGCAGTGTCGCCAACATAATAATTTCTTATGTCAGAGTCAGAGCAGATTTTCCTTTCTTATTTATTTTGAGGGACTATCATGTAGTAATTAACGTGATTATGCAGTGCAAATTTTAATGTTCTTAAATCATACGGTAAGTAAAAGTTACGTTTATTATTATCATAAGTAGTAAAAGGAAAATCATTCCAATTTGTGTGGCTGGTTGTCTAATTCATTTTAGATTAGCAACAGATAACGGATCGACGATATGTCTCTTGTCTTTGTCATTGGTAAAGCTAAAGGCTAGGTTAATGTTAAGAATTATTAAGGACGGCGAGTTGGGTGGATACATTTGTTGGGCAAACCAAGAACCAAGCTTGAAATGTGATTGTACTCTAAAAAACGATCCGATACTACCGATTCGTTCGTTGTTGGAGAAGGAATTTCGCACTACTCACAGTAAAATTACTGCGAATAACAATTTACCCTAGAAAGGGCTCGGACGAATCGACCTGGTTAACGTTTCGGCAACTTGTCTGCTGCCTTCTTCAGAACTATCTAAGAAAATAAAGCTTTAAAAACTATGAATTACAAAAAATTATACCTATTAATGTGTTTTGTCTTTGAGTATTTGTGTGTGATATTCTGAAAATTGCGTTTTGCTTTTGACATGAAAATGTCATTTGATAAGAATTTTTGTTTAGATAGTTCTGAAGAAGGCAGCAGACAAGTTGCCGAAACGTTAACCAGGTCGATTCGTCCGAGCCCTTTCTAGGGTAAATTGTTATTCGCAGTAATTTTACTGTGAGTAGTGCGAAATTCCTTCTCCAACAACGAACGAATCGAGCCCAAAAGTGAATGAGGCTTCACCCAAAAGTAAGTAGTAAAAAAAAAATCAAACACAGAGGTAAACAAGAACAATAAACAAATAAATAAAATACAGGACTAGATGTGGCACATCAGAGAAATTGTTCAAAATGATCATCTTCTGCAGAGGTACAATATGCAAGCCTCTGTTCAAAATTGCGACATGTATTGTCCAACATCACCACCGTGAGTTGACTACAAATTTCTTGAATGGCAAGTTTCAACTCTTGAACATTTGCATATTGTTTATTTCTCTGGTAGAGACGATCTTGAATAAATCCCCAAACAAAAAAATCACAGGGATTCAAATCCGGAGAGCGAGGTGGCCAATTAATTGCTCCAAACTTTCCGATCCACCTATCACCAAATGTTTCGTTTAAAAAACGTCTATTTTGCAGTGCAGTGTGACAAGACGCCCCATCTTGCATGTAAAAAACCCGTTCTAATGGCTGGATGGCTTCTACAGCAGGCAAAATGTCATTGCGAAGCATGTTGCCATATTTGTTGGCGTTCAAACTGCAATCAATGAAAAATGGACCTGTAACATGGCGCCCCAAAATGCCGATCCACACGTTGCAGTTGCTCGACGTTGGTCCCGATTGTCATGCACTATATGTGGGTTTTGGAGTGCCCAAATCCGATCATTTTGTTGATTTGAAGAGCCAGTCAATCCAAATTAGCATTCATCCGTGAAACAAATGTTTCTAACAAATGTTGGGGCTGCAATAATTTTTTCGGTCAGGATTTCACAAAACTCCATTGGGGGGAAAAGGTGGGTGGGTAAGAGTTGTTGATGATTCTCTTGTTTGTAGCTTTCAAAACCTTCTTTTTGCAGATAATTATGGATGGTCGATCTACTAAGTCCAGTTTCTTGGCCAATCTGTCGAATACTCTTGCAAGGATCATCGTTTACTGTAGCAAGAACAACAAGTTTTGCCACAATGTCATCCTCTGGAACCGCAACAGCTAGAGGTCGTCGCTTTCGCTCACAGGAACATATCGGGTTAATACTCCCAGTTTCCTCAAAATGAGCAACCACCGCCTGAAGTAAACTGCATGCTGGTATTGGTTGTTCAGGAAACAATGCAGCAATTTTGTCTCAAATTTGAGCAAAGGAATTACTAGCCCAGTATTGTTTTAAAACAAGTTTTCTCTCCACAAAATTCATAACTAATAAAACATTTAAATAAGAAATAATAAAAATAAAATTTTACACTGTATCAACAAAATGGTTCCTAATTTCCTTACTTTTAATATCAATAAATACAAGGTTTCTGTATACATTACATTTTTATTTCGGGGAAATTGTGTGTGAAAAAGTGGATGCAACAAGTACCAAAATAAGTATATTTCCATAATCAATCTATACATAAATTTCTTAACGGAAGAAATTAACAAGTGAACATGAAAAAGAAATGTAACATAAATTTAGGTAATAACACAGATAACAACAATTATTCCTATAAGAACACTATCACCTTTATTAAGATTCAATTCAATTCAATTCAAATTTATTCATGTTTACAATCACCAAAACAGCAATGTACATACGTCAAAAATAGAATAGTCTACAAATTAAATTTAAATAAATTCAGTCCAGATGCCATTATTTACTTAATACTAAAAGCTTACAGTCAACATCCTAAAATAGACTATACAGAGAGAAGAAAAAAAAATTAATAATTTTGATTAAAATACTTAAAATACTCTTCATCACAATAAAAAACATTTACCATTAAAATTTGCTTAATTTCCTTTCGGAAACTATCCACTGTCAACGGTTTAATTTTTATGGGCAGTTGAAATATTTTACCGCCCAGTAGCCAGGACCATTCTGACACCTTCTCAAACGACAATATGAGGTTATTAAATTTTTTCGGCCTCTAGTAAGGTAAGCATGCATGTCCTCGTGAGCAGAAAACAGATACATGTTATTTTTCACAAACAGCAAATTCTCCAATATAAACATGGAGGGCAGGGTTAGTATGCCTAGCTCTCTGAAGTGCGCTCTGCAGTCATCCTTGTAGCCCAGGCCAGCCAACAATCTGACCGCTCTTCGCTGAAGCCCGAACAAACGCTTAGCCCCCGAAGCGTGGCCCCAAACAACTACAGCATAAGAGGGCCATGCATGAAAAGATGCAAAGTAAGCCGATCTAAGTACCGTACGAGATATCCTATCTGAAAGCTGACGTAGCAGGTACAAACTTGTATTGAGTCTTGAAGCCAAGTTATCAGTGTGTAAATCCCACTTGGCGCTCTCATCCACAAGAACCCCAAGAAATTTAACCTGGGATACGTGGTCATTTACGCTTCCAATCTCCCTCAATGCAAACACCATCCTCTGTGTCATACCTATTCAGAACCATATTCAGCAGCAATCGATTGGAATGAAACCAATTTTTGGCCAGTTTTTCAAGTTGTTTGTGGCCAGTTTGGCAAGATTTGTTGTCACTGAAAAGAGTTTTTTTCACAGGCACTATAGTCTCCAGATACATAGATAAAACATGAAAGAAACTGGTCTTAGCAGATCAAACATCCATCGCTATCTGCTTACTGGTCTTGCTTATTTGCTATAAACATTTGTTCCACCAATGAATGTTAATTTGGATTAATGGGTCCCTCAAATCAACAAAATGAATGAGTTTGGACTCTCTAAAATCCACATACAGTGCAGGACAACCGAGACCAACGTCGAGAAGTTGTCAATGTGTGGATTGGCATTTTGGGGCGCACTGTATTTGGTTTTCCAATGAGATTTTGTCTGTCATAGAAGAGTCCAGCACTTAGCAAGGGTTTTTTACATGCAGGATGGGGCCTCGCGTCACACAGCACTGCAAAATAGACACTTTTGAAGTAAAACATTTGGAGATAGATGAATTCACCTCAATAACAACAACAACAACGAACACCCTTAATTGGTGACAAGAGACAAATTGTCATGTAATCGTGGTTGTCGTATTGCTAAACTAAATTGAATTAGACAACCAGCCATACACAAATTGGAATGATTTTCCTTTTACTAATTATGTTAATTATAAACGTAACTTTTACTTACCGTATAATTTAAGAACATTATCGTCAGGTTTTCAGTTAATTTTCTCTGCATAATCGCGTTAATTACTACATGATAGTCCCTCAAAATAAATAAGAAAGGAAAATCGGCTCTGAGTCTGGCATAATAAATTATTATGTTGGCGACACTGCACATGCATGGCGGGGGTGACGCGCCAAATTCAAATTTTTGCACTTTTCGAGGCTTTTTTCCAAAAAACAGCCAAAACTGTGGTATTGAAAAAATTACAGGATGATAACTGACCATAAACTCTACAACTTTACTCTTAAAAGTTTTTCAATCAAATCAACCGTACAGGCGCAAAAAATAAAAACCGATTTCCCATGTTAATCTTCTATGTCCAGGGTTCTGCTGGACACCCGGTATACATCCCATAGAATGCTTCACTGTGTGAGGGGTTGAAAAAAATTAAAAACTATAAATAAGATGCTAGTGTTATCACATTTCAGGGCGTCCTGGACACTTTTAGTGTCCGCGTTTCAAAACTAAATATCTATAGTTCCATTTGGGGAGGGTTACGAGATTTTTTAATATACACCCCAGAAGCCTTCGCCGTCTGAGGGGTTGAAAAAATTAAAAACTATAAATAAGATACCAGTGCTATCGCATTTCAGAGCGTCCTGGACACTTTAAGTGTCCGTGTTTCAAAACTAAATATCTATAGTTCCATTTGGGGAGAATTAGGAGATGTTTTAGTACTGCGACGCAGTCCGCGATCTCAGGTCCGCTGATACTTAATTAATTCGTTGAGTCTCGGGCGCCACCCTTTGATATTTATAAAGCGACAAAGGGACCGCTATTGCCTACAAGGTAGCTTTTAAACAGAGGAGAAATATTCCAGGGATTTTTAGATTAAAACACCAGGAGTAAGGAACAATAATAGGGTGTCTATTAAACTACGGTAAAACAACATTCAAACACCTACTAATACTACGACTGTTAATGACTCTCTATAACTACATACGAACACATCCTAAAAGTATGAAATTAATAACAGCGAGAGGGGGGGGAGCAACAGTTAGTTACTTAGTAGACGAAATTCTGATGAACCAGGGAAAACGGGAGGTTTCGGTAATAAACCAGTACACTCTGTACTGGATCGGTCGGGGTCGGAAACTTCAATATTGCGTACAAGCAGTAACAACAATATGAAACGGTAACGGAGCTTTGGGACCACTGGAAACTGGGGTTTCGGAGGAAGCGTACTTTATAATTCCAAATCGGATATAGTCGGTTTCGGTTTATTCACATCCAGCCTGGCTTTGAAGGTCGGTGCTACGGGAAGCCCAGGATGTAAAACAGGTCGGTAACGGAATCGGTAATAGGTCCCAAATCGGATTCGAAAGAAGCGGTACGGTGAGCGGTGTGTTAGCGATTTTCCCGGGTTACATATGAACGCACCCTGTGATGAACAAAATGAACGCGGCCAGAATCAGCATGGCACCTGCGTCACTTGAACGTCCCAGGCACTCCGGTGGAGCACGACAACTCCAACTACACCGGGAAATCACAAACCCACCCCTCTTGTGTCGTAAGACCCTAACATGACGTCAGGAGCCGAAACGTGAAGCAACAACGTCGGCCCCCTAGGTCAGATATCCGGTACTAACTCATTGAGTCTTCCCATTTGATCGACCGTCCACGACCTTTGACCATCGACGACCTTCGAATTATTTTACTAGTCTTTATAAATTCTGTCGGCTTGTTAAGCGCGACTAACAGGTGGCGCCATCTATGGGCGCACTCGCGGACCTACGGCCGGTTTGGGCATTGCCTTTGCTTTTATATGGGGAATTCCCGTTTTTTATTTAAATAAAAGGTGTTGTAATGAGTTGGGTGATGAAATATAAAGAAAATGTTAATTGTGATGTCATTACCTGTGAGTTAGGGAAAAACTTCGTTACAGTACACACCCCATAGAATGCTTCACCGTCTGAGGGGTTGAAACAATTAAAAACTATAAATAAGATACCAGTGTTACGCTTGACAACTCATTATTCATTTGTAAATAATAAATCTTATTCACGAGGGAATAAAGATTAGCATTAATCTTGAGAATGTACACGAATAATGCGATTATTATTATAAGGTCGTGGATAATAGTATATTATTAATCGAGCTTTTTATGAAAGCCATTATTCCCTTAGGGAGACGTTTCCGTCACGAGCCGCAGGCGAGGGGCGCAGGCGAGGGGCGCAAGTCTCCCGTGGGAATAATGGCCATAAGAAGCGAGTATAATACTATACTTTGTTCACGGCAATTGTCTAATAGTTACAAATTATAAAATCTATAGGTAGTGTAAATAAAATTATTGAAATGTCAAAGTGACACTCGCGTTTGACGGCAAAACTGGTGCCACCAGTGCATTTTTTACGCTGCGGCATTTGAAATTGCGTTGTTGCCCACTCCTACTGGTTGCCAAGGCAACATATATAACTTAAATGGCGAGCGGGAATAATGATATTATTCCCGCTGTTTCAACTCATATATCCCTCTGACGCTATATGATTCGCCCTATTTAACTTTTGCCAACAAGCTGAATATCAGTATATTATTAAGTAGTCGTGGACAATAGTATATTATTAAACGAGCTTTTTATGATAGCCATTATTCCCTTTGGGGGACGTGGCGAGGGGCGCAAGTCTCCCATAAAAAGCGAGTATAATACTATACTTTGTCCACGACCATTGCCTAATAATTACAAATTATAAAATCTATAGGTAGAGTAAATAAAATTATTTAAATGTCAAAGTGACACTCGCATTTGACGGCAAAACCGGTGCCACCAGTGTATTTTTTACGCTGTTGCATTTGATATTGCGTTGTTGTCTACTCCTACTGGTTACCAATGCAACATATATAATTTAAATGGCGAGCGGGAATAATGATATTATTCCCGCTGTTTATCACTGTATTATTAAGTGGTCGTGAACAAAATACATTTGTTTTCAACCACATATGTAATGATGTCATTTCTGTCTTTTTAAAATCTTGGAAGTATCTCATTCGGTCAAGGACGGGAAGTGGACTTCCCGTCCTTGACCAGTAATGCACATGCAAACAATGCGCAGAAACTTCAGGGAATTACAGAAACCCTGATTGTTGGTTTTGCTCTATACCATAGCAACCATCAAAATTCCTCCTCCTGAGTGAAGTTTTGAGCCAGAATATTATATCAATAAATAATATTCAAGAACATTTTTTGACTGAACTTATCAAACTTAAAATAATTTGTTAAAAAAAAAGTTAAAATAAACTGTGTGTAATGTATTTTTTTTTATAAATCTCATTTCAATTTATCTTCAAAATCTTTGATTTTTTCCTCAATGCATCATTTTTTCACTTAATTTTGTTGGAACGTCATTCGTAAGCACTGGAATTGAATCACGCCTACATTTAGAAATTCTCTAGCATTTCAGTTTCGATTCAGAAAAATTCAGTTCAAATCAGAAAAAAAGGACAAAGAATTCTTGACGTTACCCTATCGATTTTGATTGACTACAGAGCAAAGTGCCCGTGGATTTTTATCTGAAAAATAATGAAAATTGTGACCATTAACCAGTCTGTTCTTATGATATGTGCATGCCCCCCTAAATGGAACATTTAAAAAAAAATTTTTCTTCCCCAGTCCTATCCAAAGCCCACAAACAAAAGTTAATTCTGTGAAGACTTTCACGGCCGGTCAAAATACAATCTAAAGTGTTTTCCAGCCTATGAAGCCGTGGTCCAATGGAATTTCTTCTTGACGTTTAGTCTACAGCTGCGGCAGACATTACCAAAGGCGGTGAGGCCGGAGTTTATCGAGTTCCGTGCAGCTGTGGCTTGATTGGCACCTCAAAATACAGTGTCAACACGAGAATTACAGAACACAAGAACAGTTGCAGGCTGGGACAAGCACAAAGTCAGCGGTTCCAGAGCACGCTCTCTCCGAAGGTCACGACTTTTCAACGATGAGGATATCTTATATCAATCGCAGCGTTTCTATCTAAGACTAACGAGATAGATCATTGAGATCTTTAAACACAACAACAATTTCAACAGAAAGGAAAAAATTACGTTTGTAAATGCAGAGTGGAAGCGAGTTCTGCGACATACTTCAAGTGCGCCGAAACCCCGCGCCACCAGTACCCCCTAGTCCCTCCACTGCAACGCGACGGCGCGGCGCGGGAATAAATACCACGGAGCTCACCAGAGTGAAGTCGACTCACTCAACGTCGGGAAGCACGGGAGATCACTTCGCTCGCCTCATCGCCTTTGATGTCTGCCGCAGCTGTAGACAATACGTCAGGAAGAAATTCCATTGGACCACATCTTCAAAGCCCGGAAAACACTTTAGATTAAAAATTCATTTGTTTAACATAGTCATCAACATATAGTTTTTGCGCTGATCACAAGCACGTCTTGACAAAGTTAGGAATCCTAAATTTCTTTGAACCTTACAAATTTAAACAAAAATTATATTATACAGGGTGATTCACGTTATTCAACACGGAAGATTATGGTTAAACTTTTAGATTTAAAAAAAGTCTTGTACATGGAATGGATGAGGGTCTATTGGAAGTACATTTTAAAATTATTGTCATTGTATACAGGTGGTCCCAAAAGTATAAAATTGATTAAAGCTTTATTTTTTTAAATTAAACACCTAGTATATTAATGTGTTTTTTGTATCTACGGACAAAAGTAAAGGTAGTTTTATTAAGGTTTATGGCATCTAAACCGTACCGTTCTTCAGATATTCGTGATTTTGTGAAAATGCAGCATCAAATTTAATGTTTAAAATCTCAGCACTTGTTTTCTTTTCAACCACCGAAATTGGCTGGTGGGCTACTAGTACATTGAATTTTTTTGCAGTATGGATTAAATATTAACTACCGTGTACCAAATGTAAAAAAATGAACACTAAATTATTGTAAACTTCAAACAGTAATAACTCGTTTAATTTAAATTAGACAACCTCTATTTTATAGTATCATTAGATGCAGAATTTAGTTTCCTCTCAAAAACTGTTAAACATTCATATAGCTTGGTCGTTGCATTTGATTGGAAAATTGATTTTTTCTGAATTTGCGCTGACATAAACGAATGTAGTAATCTAATTTACCTGTTCAGGTCTGTTCAGGTGTTACCTGATTTTGACAAAGCAAAATTTATTGTCATTTCTAGTAGTCACATATTAATTTAAAGTTAAATATTTTTTTACTATTATAATTGGTGGTTAACAGGGAGTTTTTTATTTAATCAAAATGCTGGTTTACACAACAGAAGAACGAGTCGATATGATCTTCATTCTAGGAGAATGCTTGCAAAATTGTCTTTTAGCATCAAGGGTTTATGCTGAAAGGTTTCCTAACCGAACTCGACCGAATAGAGCCGTTTTTGAAACACTGTTGGTTCAATTTAGGCAAACTGGTAGTGTTCAGTATGAAACGACTGCCAAAACGAGACCAGTTACAGAAAACCAAGATACTGAATTAGCCGTTATTGGCCATGTAGTTGAAAATCCCCATGTCGGTCAACGAGAAATTGCACAAAACTTAAATATTTGCCAAGCAAGCGTATCAAGGATTCTTCAAAAACATAAATATCACGATTATAAGATACAACTACATCAAGAACTCTCCGACAACGATTTTGGCCAACGAGTGGACTTTTGTATGTGGGTGTTAGAAAAAGTTGGAGAACAAGAAGATTTTTTTGAATCAGTTCTATTCAGTGATGAGTGTACTTATCATAACGATGGTTCTTTTAACCGACACAATTTTCATTATTATTCTGATTTTAACCCCCATGAATTTAGAGTTATTAATAACCAACATAGGTGGTCAGTAAATGTATGGGGGGGCCTAATGGGACAGTATGTGATTGGACCTTATTTTTTTGACGAACATTTAAACAGAATGTCGCTTCTAAATTTTTTGAGAAATCAGCTTCCAATTTTACTGGAAGAAGTTCCTCTAGATATAAGAACAACCATGTTTTCTGCAAATGGATGGGGCACCTGCTCATTATCATCGTGAAGTCCGGGAGTTCTTAAATTTTCGTTTCCGATGGATTGGAAGGAATGGAGCACAACATTGGCCACCAAGGTCCCCTGACATAACACCTCCCGATTTCTTTTTGTGGGGATACGTGAAAGGAATCGTGAATAATACGCCACCAACCACAAAAGAAGGAAGAACATGAAGGAACGAATCAGAGAGGCCTTCAGAAGCATAACTCCCTATATGTTACGGAATGTGAATGAAGGATTTAAAAATAGAATACGTTTGTGTTTAGAATCAGACGGTCGTCATTTTGAACAAATTTTATAACTGTTTGTTTTTGTTTGTTTTACTCTTATGTTAGTTGTTATTTATTGTATTTCAAATTGCCAGTATTATTGCACTTAATTTTTTTGTAATAGAGATGCTAAATTTTATAAGAACTCTTGTAATATAATGTTTTAATGTTTTATTTGATATTTTATGCTAAATAAAGACACTTTAACATTCAGATGACTGCTAAATATTCTTCATGATCATAATTTTGTAACTTATAAATTAATATCTGACAAATACGGGGTGTTCATTAGAAAACTTCGTCTAGTTGGTTGTAAAATGTCAAAGGAAAAGAATGGAGAAACAAAAGCCCATTTACTTTCATTATGCCATCCTTTTCTGTCAAAATTTTATAGCCTCCTAAAAAAGACTGAAAAAGGTAAGCTGTGTTCTCTCCCGCCACAAAATACATTCCAATATGTAACTGCTTTTACTCGTACATTGCGGGTATGGCGCGCCATTCAATTACTGAGTGATGCATGGCCATCAAAATAAATAGTTCATTCGTTTTTTTTTGTTTTGTTTTGTTAATAATTTATAATCAATTACCACCTCAGCTAGCGTTCCCCTTTTTTTTGTCGGTTGCTTGTGGAAATTGTCCATGTCATTCTATTGCTAATCATACTTGCTTATTTATTTTTGTATTATTAGGCATAGTTTTATGGAGGGAAAAAGGTATAAGATGCACCAATTTGGTGATGCTTTTCTCTTGTTAATTTACCTGTATATTTAAAGTTCATTGTGCCTATTGATTTGTCATACGTATGTTGTTATTGTAGCCCTGAGGAAGACCTAAAAATAAAGGTCGAAACGTTGGCGATTTCGAGAAAGTGAAGTGGCTATTTGTCCCACACCTGCGATCCAACACATTTCTAATATAGAGTATTCTATTTAAACGAATTTAATGAAATGAAATATTAATGCTTTTACCTGTCATTCAACCACCACATAAATCGTAATAATTTTAAAATGTTCTACTTTTAGAGTTTTCAAGTATGAAATTTAATCGTAATAACGAAACTGCTGGGATGACAACCATGCAATTCTTGGCGATGTAGGTAACTGATTGCCGATTACTCAGAGATTAATAATAATCGTTTATTTTATTGCTTGAGTAAAGTATAGTATATTGGGCAACTAGTGTCGAAAATTGTACTTAAAGAAGATACAACGTCACAAGAGCTTCCTGTTTTATGAGTAGTCGGACTTAATTACTTCAGATATTTTCTCGGCGATCATTACAGTAGGAGCATTTGGGTGTCCAGAAATAGGAGTTGGAAAAATTCCAGCGTCCACCACTCGGAGATTCTCAATTCCATGAACTTTCAAGTTGGTGTCGACCACGGAATTATTGCCCTTGGGTCCCATTCTCGTAGTACCAACAGGATGGTAAACCTAAAAATCAACGGATTTTACCGAGCTCAAAATAGTCACGCCTGTGTCTACTCACGGTGGTGGACAAATATTTCAAGGCGCAATACCACCAATCCTTCGAAACTAATCTTTCATATTTATCATCGCAATCATTTACTGTGACTACGAAAGCAGTGGCATTTATTTTCTTATATGTATCCGAACCATTAAGCTTCAATGCGGCTTGCACTCCTTGATACATGAGCTCAAGATCATCTTCTTCGGCGAAGTAATTGGGATTGATTAAGGGGAAATCACTTGGATCATTAGAAGCTAACGTAACTTCTCCTACAGACTTAGGATGTAAAAGAATGACAGGCATGATTACGTCAGTATATGGATTTAAGATCTCGTAGTTGGCACTATACTCTTCTGTGTAGCTAAAAAGAGACATAATGTATCACATGCTGAATGTCAATTGAGGGTCGTGTGAGACTCTTACCCATTAACCAAAGTACCCAAATCACTGGATGCTGCTGTGGGTCCTAACGGATATATTTCAATATCCGGAATTGTGTCATTATCAAAGTCCCAAAACGATATTACTTGTGCTCCATAACCCGCTGTTAAAGGTCTTTGGTCTTCAATCCAAAATTCTACCAAATTTTCTGTAGTGTCGTTGTAAAGCGAAACATTGGTTCTAAATTTAAATAAATCTCTTGTAGTGTTAAGTAAGCTAATTAATTTGACATATACCTATAAAAGAGAGAGTTAAAAATTAAATGGTCTTGTAAATTCTGACCAACAGGTAAATCAGCAATCACAGGTATGTTCAGAGCTTCCAACTGTGCCGCAGGTCCAATTCCTGATAACATCAACACCTGAGGTGAGTTGATACTACCAGCGGAAACAATAACTTCTTTAGAGGCGTTAGCAGTATAGTATTGTCCATTTTTGATAAATTCGACTCCCAGAGCTGTGTTGTTTGCAATTATTAATTTTGTAACAAAGGAGTCAGTAGAAAGAATTAAGTTAGAACGATTAATTGCTGGGAAGATATACGAGAAGTTACTACTTGAGCGAACATTGCTGGTCAAGAAATTCTGAAACCGACTGTATCCTAATTGAGTTGCTCCATTATAGTCCACTTCGGCTAGGCCAAGTTCCGCAAAACCATCTAACAGAGCTTGAGTCTACAATATCAGGGTCAATATAAACAAATTTTATTTGTATTGACGTGATAAGTGATAACTCACTAAAATCGGACTATCTTCAATTAATCCAATAATCTGGGGTCCATCTGTTCCGTGGTAATTGGCATCAAAACTAGTTAAATTGACATTTTCGGCTTTTTTGAAATATGGTAATACGTCATCGTAAGACCATCCAGTGTTACCAAGTTGTTCCCAATAATCGTAGTCTTTTGCGTTACCCCTAATGTAAAATGCTGCATTTATACTGCTACAACCTCCTACCAATTTTCCTCTGGGAAATGGACACTGTTGGTTGACAGCAGCTAAATGAACAAAAAAAATAGAATATTGCGTAGTTTGGTGTACGAAAATTCATTCCGTTTTTGTAGTCGAATTGAGGGCAACAAAAAAAATAATGCAGGCAATTACTAGGCATTATGTGGAATACAAGTCGAATAAAGTGGTATGACACTGATACTTATTTGGAACAAGATTATAAACGTAAACTATGTCATTTTTTATTTAATATGTAGGCTAAGCCTATCGAAATTACATTTAGACACTACCTACCAAAACATCCGTTCTTTTGCGATGTGGTATTATATCCCCAATTGTATTCACTGTGGAAGAGGTATGGACCAAGACCGACAAGAGCGCTAGTATCAGGGGTTGGAGCTCCAGCTTCTAGTACTAGTACCGTAAAATTTTTTTCTGTCAATCTATTTGCTAAAACACTACCTGCAGTTCCTCCCCCGACAATTACAAAATCATAAGTACCAAAATCTAAAACGAAAAAAATTAAATACGATTACAAAAAAACGGTATAGAATTTTTAATAATTAATTGTAAGGGTGATTGTTGGTATAAGGCTTTTCATTAAGTTTTTCGGCACAGGCGGCCATGGAAATCTGACAGTTTGCCTTCTGTATAATTTTTGAACGGTGTCAATATTATTGGTTATGTTATGAAAACTGTAAAGCAAGGATTCCGCCAAAAACGCGAAATAGACGTTATCCATAAAGTGTTTTGTCAAAAATGTGATTGACAGAATTTTAACCAGTAAATTAAAAGCAGGTGATTGTAAAGCCAATGATATTTTTCCCCAAGCTGATGTTTTCAAGTAGTTTCACCTTAATTTCTTCCATCAGTTTGACACTGAGTAAATTAAATGACTTTTTTCGACGTTACATTATTAAAAAAAAAAGTTGTCAGCAAATAAATTATTTCTGTTCAAATGCCCAAAAAAGTACCGGGCAAAATCAAAAACTAAATTATAAAATGCTATAACCTTTACAAAGAACGCAGGTCAGATTTTTAGAATGTGTAGTCTTTATAAATATCTCACATATTTGGGGTAACTAGAATCTGGAATAGCTATTTGGAATAGGATTGGACAGCTTATCATGGTTTTCTAATAAAACGATATAGATTTTTTTCTTTACCTCAACGACTCACTTTTAGAATTTCTTTTCACTAAAATGTTTTCATTAAAAGCAATAAAATACACCCTCGAGCACAAAATCAGGGTCACTGGAAAAATTCCTCAAAGCCTGGACATATGAGTGCCGGTGGCCACTTTTTCAGCTTAGAATAGCTTCTCTTCAAAACCTAAAACGATCTTAAACAATAATCACATAATCGAAAAGGGTTCGCTATAAAAAGGGGTCTTGTGCCAAAAATGCATAGTCAATTTTTTCTTTCTTCTGTTTTTATCCATACATTTCCAATTCTACGACTGGTACTTGTGTCATTGTTATTTTGTCTGTTCTTTAAAATGCCCATAAATCCTATCGTTGCGGCAAGAATTGTGGCGGCTATAGAAGATGGTCGCGGACAGCGGGAAACTGCTAGGAACTGTGGAGTAAGTCTATCTAGTGTGCAGCGAGTGGTTTAGCGGTATGAAGAGACTGATCTGTTTACTCGAAAACCCGGATCAGGACGAGGAAGGGCTACAACAGCTAGAGACGACCGCTTCCTCGTTTCTATTGCTTTGAGGAACCGAACGGCTACAGCAGTTTCCCTTCGAACTCACCTGCAAGAACCTAGACACGTAAACATAAGTGAGTGGACGGTTAGGAGGCGACTTCATGCTGCTGGATTATCCTCTCGAACTAGAGCTACAGGTCCTCCGCTTTCTCGTGAACACCGGATTGCGAAGTTGAATTTTGCACGAGCACACTTGGCATGGACAATAGGGGATGGGAGTCGCGTAGTGTTTTCCGATGAAACTCGAGTTTGCTTTACGGACTCTGACAGACGTGTGAAAGTGTGGCGACGACCAAGCGAGAGAGATGCCCAAGGATGCATTGCTGAACGGTTTCCATTTAGTGGAGGCTCAGTTACGGCATGGGCAGGAATTTCTTTTGAAGCTGATCCAAAATCTTATTCGAAACATGCATCGACGTCTAGAAGCTGTTATCGCTGCTAGAGGAGGAAATACTCGGTACTGCAGTTCGCAAGAACTTTATTATCCGGACAAGTAGAAGTTCTTTAGTTTCATAATTTATTTCGCAAGAATAAAAATGTTGTTTTATTCCAGGAATAAAGATAAAATCACTTCATAAGGTTAGTAAATATTGTGACAGGTGAAACAAATTTTAGTAAACTATGAGCTATTAATTAAATGCAAATTATGAGGCGACCCTAATTCTATGCTCGCAGGTCTAGTAATAACAAATTAATTTGCACTAGTTTATACTAATTTGTTAGTACTAAACATTGACAATGAAGTAAATAAATAGACGCCGGGAGTTAATCATAAATTGGCATTTGTTTACTTGGCATGATATACAAACCGCATACTTGGAGGCTTGCGTTCGGGTAGAGGGGAAGCACAAAATGGCCGACATTGCTAAAAACAACATGGCGCAATTTGAATCTCCAAGCAACACATCTCCAGATGACATAAGCACACATATGCGTATCACATTTTTTTTTAATTCCTGCTGTTCAAGCAAACAAATATACGATTTTTACGATTATGGGATGAAGACCAAAACGTTCAAATATTTTTATATTTAAATGATTTTTAATACATATCTACTAAACCTTATTATTGAATTTTTTTAATAATAGAATAAAAATACAAACGACGCCAATGGCTAACGGCCAAGGGCCGAGTAACAACACAACCACAAAACACAAATGAGCTTACCGGTGAAAAGGTAATTTCCCAAATTTATTTTTATAATTCCAAGTTTTACACACAGAACATTGTCTCGCCATGGCCAACAAACAAATTAAAACACAGAAACGATTGCTAAAAGCGAAAAAGTCGACGGAAAAACTATTAAAACATTGAGACGGTTATTCTCATAAGAAAGACAATGACGAAATAAAAGTACTGTTTGACGTGGTCTGGTCATATATTATGTAAAAATAAATAAATTGAACAATACACAATGGTTGGTGTGAGTGTGTGTGGTGACGTTCTATTTAATAATGGCCAAAAGCCCGCTAAGCTGAACACTTGCTGTCGCCAATAAATCAAGGCTGTGAGGTGGCTCAGATAAAACTCGGCTAATAGGTGTGGGTGCGCCACCTGTTGTTCACAGGCTCAACAGGACGCCTCCCAGGTGGAAGGGAAACCTTAATAAATTTGGGCCACAGCAAGGGTTCACTCCAAAATATGCCATATATGTCATACGTAACTAGGCAAAATAAAGTTGGCCAAATAAGATGCGCAATAAGTTACATAAAACGGCTCTTACCACTAATTTGCAATGTTGTAGGGGGAGGTTATGGGATTGCAACAGTCCACTGTCCTACATCCCTAGTCTAGGGATGTAGGACAGTGGACTCGATAGCTACACTGGTGGTAGACACAGCAGCAGCCGAAAACATTCCCACTAACACTGGGTCCAGGCCAAGGAAGGTGGCACAAATAGTTGGACCAGTGGTTTCGGACAGGGAGTGTTGGGTGGTACGTCTACGAGCCCTAAGCAAGTATGTTGTGTGCAGTCCAAGCCCCTACCTAGCACCTAGGGTTACAAAGAACTCTAATAATCGAAAGCCAGAAGAATAGCAATGCAAAAAAAGGTGAAATACTAGTAATGAAATCGCTGATGGCACATGGCTGGAAGACTTACCTCCAAGGAGGACACAAACCACCATTAAAATCTCTCTGAAGTGGGTCGCCCCTGAAGTTTTACTGATAGTTAGTAAAAGTCGTCTTAAAACTCTGTCAATATATTGGTATTTATTGCCTCATCTGCGCGATGAATGATGTTTGCTTACTTTTATCGCACATAGCAATAATTAAACAAATCAACCTTTTCAATTAAAAAATGTTGAGATCGATATCCTGCCTTTTTTTGCAAAACTAAAATAAAAGATGCAATATAGGTATAAGCAAGATGAAGTAAGAAGAACTATAAATCATGGTAGTTTTACTGGTTCTTAATACGTTCTTCCATACCAACCATAGTCACCAAGGTTAATTAATGCAAAATAGCAGCCATTTGAGGTTTTTTACTTTTTCGCACTAGTGCAGAACTAGTGCTATTTGGTGATTAGTTAGTATTATGATACTAACTAACTTTCTTCTAACATATTATTATGTTGTATAAAATTTTATTTGTTATCTTTGAAGCTTTCATTTTTAGTAAGTTCTGGCACCAATATTTTTGATAACTACAGTATTTTCTAACCTTTAAATTTTGAAAACATAACCAAAAACACTTACACCGTTCAGACTTTATATAGGGGGTAACCTGTCAGATTTCCATGGCCTCTGTGCTGAAAAGGTTCATGAGAAGCCTTATAGATGGGAGGTGAAGTAGTTCGCGGCCTCCTAATGTACGTAGTAAGGCTTAATTTAATCGTGAGAAGATGTCGCCAACCGTATTAGTACTGTAGTACGCCAACCTACATTTCGGGTTTTTCTCCCGGATTTGTCTTTGTATTGCCTCAGACAAGCCAGGTATGTACGGAAATCTACAATATAAGGATTCGCTTTTTTCTAAGGGTGGATGGGAGCCATGTTCCAATTGTGATAGATGGACCTTGTAATTATTCACAATCCTGTTTACGAAAGAAGAGGGGTAGCTGTTGTTTCTAAGAATATCTTTTATTATGTTTTCGTTTTTTGTTCTATATTGTGGGCTAGACAACATAAAACTACGATAAAGCAAATTTTTTATGGTAGCAGTTTTTTGTGAAGTGGGATGACCCGACCGGTAATTAATGACTCTTCCAGAAGCTGTGGGTTTTTGGTACCAATCCGTAGATAACGTATCATCTGCATTATGCATAATCATGACATCAAGAAAAGGGATCCGACCGTCACTTTCAATCTCCACTGTGAACCGCAACCGTTCGTGGTTAACTATTAAAGTAGGATAATACCTCAGTGACTTTATTCGCTGGGCAAGCGAGAATCATATCATCCACATACAACCTAAGGAATGGTATCGAGAAAGGGATAACGCGCACAACACAGGATATCAATTCGCTCATGACGATATTAGCGAGAACCGGGCTAGCGGGGTTACCCATGGCGGAGCCTTCAAGCTGTTGATACCATCTCCCATCAAACTTGAAGTAACTGCTAGAAAACAAGAATTCCACAATACTCAAAAACGCACTCCTAGAAATGGGTGTGTACGCTGATAGGAATTTCCAACGCTGACTAATAATTGACAGGACTAGTTCCTTCGGTAAATTTGTAAACAATGACGTTACATCTAATGACACCAATATGTATCCAGCTGGGAGTCTGACGTCTTGCGCAACATTAACAAACTGGAAAGAGTTCAGGACATTAAACTCAAAGGTAGACGACACCGGGTGCAGTATTTTATGCACGAAAACTGCCAAATTGTAAGTGGGTGATCCGATGCAGCTCACCACAGGTCTGAAGGCTATGTCAGGTTTATGCGTCTTACGGAGACCATACAGCTTCGGGAATACCGCATTATGAATTTTGACAACATCAAGACCTGGACATGAGGTGCCTTTTTTTGATTTATAAATTCTGTAACTTGAATATAGTATCGCTACAATGATAACTAAATAAAGAGCGATTGTCCAAAAACTTATTTTGTTAAAATGGATCACCGCACTTTCACTTTTATTTAATTCTTGTCTTTGGTTTTCGAGAGCACTTAGAATATTTTTTGTTTCGTCCAAATTTATTGAGGATAGCACTAATTGATTATATTTATTTTGTTCAGTCCCCGATTGTATTTTATAATCTAATTCTAGTTTTGGCAACTCAATATTTTTATATTTCGGTTGCAAATTTTGTAAAGTTTTAAGATGAATATTTTTTATTAAAACTTCACATTGATTTGATAATTCAATAACGTAACTTCCGTTTAAAAGTATGTTGTCTTTAATATTACCACACTTTTGGACTGCCACTACACTGTTGGGTGCAATCAAGATCCATTGATTTTGTTCGACTTTCTGAACTTTCACTTCTGGAACACTGGCTTCGATTTGGAGACAGTTGGTTATGTTCCTGGAATATCTCAACAGATGAACTTCGCAAGGCACGTCGCCGCTTAGCTGGGATAGCTGGATGTCTTGGCATAGAAACTCGTTGGCTTTTATTTCTCGGCATTGAGCATCAAATAATGCGTAGCTGTGCTCATTTAGGAGAAAGTATTTGGAATGAGGAATTATGGTTTTATAGGACGTAGGAGTTCTTACTGGTAGAGAATATAAGTGGTAATAATTAAAACTTTCAATTTCCACAATAGGAACTTCCAAAATGAACACGATTTGGTTTCCTTTTGAGTAGCTTTTAATTTGAATAACTTTTTCAAATAGTAATATACTATCTAAGGAAACTTCAAAGGGAAATTTGTAGTTATCTTTCCCGATATGTTTTTTTATTTTTTGTAATTCAAAAAGCAAATCTGTAGGCTCTATTATTGAATTGTGTAAAATATTAAGTTTTGAGAAGATTATAGCGTTTTCAATGCGTTCGAAAACATCGTATAAAATACGTAAAGTTTCTACTAATTGGGAAATCACTATTTCCAGGGAAACATGTTGATAGGCACGGTCGCTTGTTGCCTGTGCTAAAGTTATGAATTTTTCCATTGCCAAAATTCTGGTTTTCAAGATTTCTTGATTGCGAGATAGTATAAGAGAATCGTTCTGGAATTTATTAATGGAACGTTCCAATAAAGATATTTGATTTTTTAAAATGAATTTTAATTTATCTTGGCTATTTGCCAACGATGTAATTTCTTTATCAAATTTGCGTGCGTCATCTTGATCTAAGTTGCCCGTAATTGATTTAACTATAGAACCAAGTCCATTTATTAGACCTCGTCTACGTCGATAGCTCAATAAAGGGTTCAATTGAGATATTTGGGGTTTTATTTTATTTTCCAGATTTTTAATTAAGCTTAGGTAGTTGTATAGTCCGTTGTCATTGTGTCTATTTGTACCGATTGTCTTTTTTATCATTTCGTCGATTTGAAAGTAAAAGTTTTGCATTAAATGAAATTCATTGACAGAATCTGTTATGTCAAAAACTTGAATGAAGTTCCAACTGTCACTTTGGTATTGAGCATTTCCTAATTTTAGTGGTAAAAGTCCAGGGTTGTCATTTAGGTTGTGGTATTTCGGAGTTGGAAAATCTAGTCTTGCCGTTCCGATACATAAGGCGAATCTGTAACAATGGAAGGTTTCTTTAGTTCTTTAATATGAATAATTTCAGTTTTATTGGGTTGGTTTTTCTTCTTAACTTTCACCTTATTATGTTCCAATAATTCAATAATAACATAAGGACCTAAGTGTTTTGGATTCTTTTTATTCCTATTAGTCTGATTTACTTTGTAGACGGTTTGTCCTTCTTTGAAATCAAGATTTTGATTACTTTTTCAATTTCTTTTGGCTATTACTTTCTCTTTTTGAACTTTTAACTTTTCATTTACATTTTCGTAAACATGTTTAAGTCTATCTTTATGAGATTCCACGTACTCTGTAAAATATTGATCTGACAAGAAAAGTTCGTTAGGATTTCTGGTGTTTGTATGCCCGAATATTAGTTCAAAAGGGGTAAAATTAGTAGAGCTGTGTATAGTATTATTGTAACCTATAATGGCATAATCCATGAGGTCAGTATTTGCCTCGTCAGAATACATTTCACCTAGAATACGTAAATGTTCTATTATTGTTGAATGAAAACGTTCCACAATTGAATTTGATTCATGATGCAACGGCGTGGTAAAGTGTACATTTATTTTATGTAATTTAAGCATTTCCTTTAAAACTTCAGAATTGAAATTAGAACCGTTGTCGACAATTACGTTTTCAGGAACGCCGAATGATGAGAAATATTTTATTAAAGCTTTACAGGCATGAACTGCTGTTTTCCCAGGAATAAAGATTGCTTGCGCGAATTTTGAGAATGCATCAACAAGTGTGAGATAATCTCGATTACTAAAAGTAAACACGTCTATGTGAATTACTTGGAATGGTTTAGAAGGTGTTTCTGTCAGCATTAATGGGACATATGGTTTTTTCCTAGCGTATTTTGATCTGTTACAAGTTTCACATTCATTTATATAATTGCTTACCGAATCTTTAAGATTTTTCCAGTAGTAATTTCGTTTTAATGATTGAATGGTTTCAATAATGCCTCTGTGGTTTGTTTTCCCTTCATGATGATTTTTTAAGAGTATTAATTGTTCTTCTATTTCACTCACAGTGTTTACTAACTTAGTACACTTTACAAGTTTTGGGCCTACTTCTGAAAAGTGATTAAGATATTCCCTACAGAAGTCTTTGTATAATTTATCTTTATGAAAATATAGATAATAAGTATTCTTTTAGAAAATCGACGATTAATTTTTTGTTATTAACCTCGGGCAGTTTTACTTTTATGATTTTTAAATTTTCGTAATTTTCTTGGTTAACTTGAACTTTTGGGTAGGGATGTGGATAAATTAAAATTTGGTTATCTTTATTATTGATTATGTCATCTAAAATTTTAATTCCTTCATTAGTGTATTCGTTGGCAGTTGAATGCTGAGTAGAGTCAAAATCATCCGGTTTTCTTATAGTTATGTCAGATAAAATATTAATTTTTGGATAATTTTTTGATTTAGAAGGACCTGCTATTTGCGGGTCTTGTCTAACGGTTTGTTTTCTTTCTGTATTACCAGGTTGGTTCAATAGTTCATCGATTGATGGTTCAATAGTTTCGATTTCAGGGTTATCATTGTAATTATCTAGATATTGTTCTATCTCTTTATCGATTTCACCAGGGTGATTGATAACGGATTCGCTTTCGAGTGCGTTTATTACCATTCTAGAAAGACAGTCAGCATTAGTATTATATTTTCCTTTTTTGTAAATTATTCTATAATCGTACTCCTCAAGTTTCAATCTCCAACGAACTAATTTTGAATTTGGTTCTTTTAAGTTAAACAACCATATTAGAGGACGATGATCTGTATAAATTGTAAACTTTCTACCATACAGATATGGTCTAAAATGTTTACAGGCCCACACAATAGCTAAAAGCTCTTTCTCTATGGTAGAATAACGAGATTCTGTTTCGTTAAGGGTGCGAGATGCGTACGCTACTGGTTTGTCATTCGGAATTGTTCCTTGAGAAAGAACCGCTCCTACAGCTACATTGGTAGCGTCGGTTGTTAAAGTAAATTCTTTGGAAAAGTCCGGGTACTGTAATATTGGGTCGTTCATGAGTATAGATTTTGACGTATTAAATGATTTTACAAACTCTTCGTCGTGTATCACGGACGCTCCCTTTTTTAAACACTTAGTCATAGGTTTGGTTATTTTTGCGAAGTCGCGTATAAATCGTCGGTAATAGCCTAACAAACCTAAGAAGCTTTTTATGTCTTTTTGGGTTTGTAGTATTGGAAATCTTTTTATTATTGATACTTTTTCAGGATTTGGTCTTACTCCGTCTTTTGTGATTACATGGCCTAAATATTGAACACTTTGTCTAAGAAATTCTGATTTATCGAGTTGTATTTTAAAGTTGCTATCTCTAAGTCGATCAAATACTGATTTTAGTCTAATAAGATGTTCTTCTAGAGACGTACTAAAAATAATTATGTCATCTAAGTATACTGAACAAATTTCGTTCTGTAAACCTCGAAGTACATTATCCATAACACGTTGAAATGTTGACGGTGCATTTTTAAGTCCGAAAGGCAATCTTTTGAACTCAAAATGACCTCCTTGAGTTGAAAAGGCTGTTTTTTCAATATCATTAGTATCTACTTCAATTTGATGAAACCCGCTTGCCAAATCTAGGGTTGTAAAGTAATTAGCTTTTCCTAATTTATCAAGGATATCAGTAATATTAGGCAAAGGGTATTTGTCATCAATACTGCGTTCATTCAGCTTTCTATAATCAATAACTAACCTCCACTTTTTACGACCAGAAGCATCTAATTTCTTGGGAACAACCCAAATTGGACTGGACCAAGGTGACGTACTGTGTCTAATGATGTCTTGATCTAACATTTTAGTAATTTGATCCTTGACTTCCTGTTTATGTATTTCAGGAAAACGATAAGATTTCGTAAAAATTGGCGATTCGTCTTTTAAACGGATTTTATGTGTGATTTTGTTAGTAAAACTTTGGGGAATGCCCTCGCAAAAGAAGATATCACGATATTCAAAGCAGAGTTTTCGAATTGAGTCATTTTCTTCTTTGTTACAGTGATCGAGTCTTAAATTCTTTAAATTTTGTTTAAGAAGGTTGTCATAGTCAGTATTTAAAGGCTGATCGATCTCCATTTTTTCGATGAAATTAATATCTATTTCGTTTAGTGGTTCTATATCAAAAGGCTCGTAAATATCGAGTTTCATTGGGTTTTCGTTACTATTAGTTATTGTCGTAACTGCGAAATTATTGTTAATATTCACTACAGCTTTTGGCATCTCTAATCCTTTTCCTAAATTATGAAAATCTAAAAGACCAAGGCCGTTATTTTGATTCACTGGAATTTTGACAATCTGTTGAACACGGGGTTGAATCGTAATACTGTAATTGTTTAATGAAATAAAACTATTATGTCCAATAGCATTATGTCTATTAGAGATATCTTCCGAATCGAAGTTGATCGGTATCGTTGTATATGGAATCAATAATTCCTTTTGATTAACATTTACATTTGCGTTTAGTTGTCTTAATAGATCAACACCTATAAGTCCATCATATTTATCACTAAAATTAAACAAATAAAACCTGTGTGTACCATTTACGTTGAGAAGGTCAGAAAGTGGTATGTCAGCAGCTTCTCCATGAAAAGATAAGCCGTGAGCTGTTTGAATACAAAAATTCTCTTGGAAAATACATTTGTTGTAAAATTTGCGGGCTAAATCAGGTTTAATTAAACTTTTAGTGCTACCAGTATCTATTAAGAAATTAGCTTGCAATTTAGGCATAAACACGTAAGGCAAATTTGCTTTCATATGATTAAGATGTATTACGTGGGATTGTTCATTGTGCTGGCTATGTAAAAATTTGCGTTTATAGTATAAGGTGTTGTTTGTGGGTAAAGGTCAGGGCATGAAAGACTGTCGGTCGTCATGTCGTTTGTATATCCGTATTGTTGTGTCATTGAACCACAATAATCATATGGGCTAGGAGTCATATTAGTGGCGTATAAGTTGTTCTGTTGCAAATCGTACATCTGATTCTGATAATCCGATTCGTAAGAAAATGGAGTTGCCTCATTTAAAGTAGTTGTGTTTTCTTGGGTTTCAAATGGATTTTCGAATTGAAGGTTTTGTTCAGAATCGATACTTTGATTGTACAATTCTGTGGATGTAAATTTGGATTTTGGTTTGGGTTTCATAGATTGACGTGTCCAACCAGAACTTGTATCCATGGGTTCAACTTTTCTTGTGTCGGAAGTATTAGGTTTTTGGAAATTCATCGGCTGGCCAGAATTTGTTGGTCTTTGAATAAATTGGTTAGGAATATTTTGATTGAACTGGGGTCGGTAATTTGGTGCAGGAGCATTATTCGATGGCTGAAAAGTTGGGCGAAATTGATTGAAGCCTGTCGAATTTGAGGGAATTCTTGGAGCAAATGATTGGGGATAATTTAGATTGGTTCCAAAGCCGTTTGATCCAAAATTATTGTAATTTGGTTGTTGAATTGGCACTGGCAAAATTTGTGTTATTGGTCTTGTCATTGGTTGGTAATTGATAGGTTTATTGGGAACAATTTTTTGTGATGGTTTGTAGGTCTGCAAATTTAGAGTATTTGTGCGTTGGTTAGCATATAAGAAATTTTCCTCTTCTATAACTAAACTCATAGCTTTTTCTAAACTGTCTGGATTTCTTAGGCGAACATTATTCTGTAGTTGTCCAGGTAAACCGCGAAGATAAGTTTTGAGAGCAAGATCATCGTAGCTTTTAATTCTGACGGTTTTCTCTGCGGCTGACATTACAAGAGAATTTATTTTTGAAGCAATTAAAGAACGTGCATCCTGGCAACGCATGCCAAAATTATATGGACTTTCATTCTTTAAAGGTCTCAAAGCAATTAAGTCTTGAACTAAGCAATCAAGATTTCGTTGGTCACCAAAACTAAGTCTTAAAGCAGATCGAACGTTATCCCAAGTTTTTAATTCGATACGTGAACCTATCAACATAAGAGCCCTACCAGATAATCTGCCAATTATCGCCCTTAAAATAAAATTATTGACGGATGCATTTCCAGCATTGTAAAATGTAGCATAGAGGAAATTGCAGTTATCAATAAAAACATTTAAAGTATGAGGATTTCCATCATAATGAGGAATTGAATCAATGCAGAGACGTAAAAGTTGATAATCAGTGTCACTAGGCATATTGGTGCTGTTTTCGATAGGCCTATTATTTTCAAGTATTGATAGATTACTGAAAAGTCTATCTAAATCTAAATCGTAAACTTCTGACATAAAATAAAAATAAAAATTAGATAATTAATACTTATTAGTTAAAATTTTGAGTTCTAACTAAACTTAGCAAAAATTGTGTTCGCTTTTTAAAAGCTACAAATAATTATTTTCAAGACAAGAAAATAATAAAAGAAATCGATGTTTCAATACTACCACAAATATTAGGAGTAATTATTGAAGTGGATTAAAATGGTAAAAGGATAATTAAAGGTAAATGAGCACTTACATTAATCTTCTTAGCATACTTCTTAGCATCTAGAGGTTCCTAAAGGCTGTATCGATTCTTGACCACCACCCAGGAGTTGGACCGTAGAGAGTTGCTTTGGTTCGTCTCGGAATCTTGGAGATGTAACGCTGGGACGATGCGTGTTCCCAGGACGATTTTTGTTCCGTACGTTCACCACCAAAATCACTAGATTCAGATACCCGATTAATTCGTTAATACGAAAATTGATGTTCGATACACCAATTTCAGGTATCCTACCGACTGCGCCAGTTATATTATTGATTTATACTGAGACGTTTTTAAAAAGAAGCTCAACTACGGGGATAAGAGTTTAGACTTTATTATACATGTAAAGAATAAAACAAATGACACGATATAATTATTTCAAGTGATATTTATAAACTCTGGTTTGCTGCGGTTGCACTTCCGTCGTCAGCAGTGTAGAATGCTGATGCAGCTGATGATGCGGCTGGATTGATAATATAACTCACGGTAACAAAACCCGAACACAGCAAGAACTTTGCGAGATCTTCATTAATATGTATCCAGATTATACAATCAATTAAAGCCCCCATAAGCAGAACTGCCAAGAAATTTCGAGACTCTGGTCACATTCCTAATACCGGGTGTCCAGCAGAACCCTGGACATAGGAGATTAACATGGGAAATCGGTTTTTATTTTTTTGCGCCTGTACGGTTGATTTGATTGAAAAACTTTTAAGATTAAAGTTGTAGAGTTTATAGTCAGTTATCATCCTGGAATTTTTTCAATACCACAGTTTTGGCTATTTTTTGGAAAAACGCCTCGAAAAGTGCAAACATTTGAATTTGGCGCGTCACCCCCACCATGCATGTGCAGTGTCGCCAACATAATAATTTCTTATGTCAGACTCAGAGCCGATTTTCCTTTCTTATTTATTTTGAGGGACTGATCATGTAGTAATTAACGTGATTATGCAGAGAAAATTAACTGAAAACCTGACGATAATGTTCTTAAATTATAGGTAAGTAAAAGTTACGTTTATAATTATCATAATTAGTATAAAAGGAAAATCATTCCAATTTGTGTATGGCTGGTTGTCTAATTCATTTTAGTTTAGCAATACGACAACCACGATGACATGACAATTTGTCTCTTGTCACCAATTAAGGGTGTTCGTTGTTGTTGTTGTTATTGAGGTGAATTCATCTATCTCTAAATGTTTTACTTCAAAAGTGTCTATTTTGCAGTGCTGTGTGACGCGAGGCCCCATCCTGCATGTAAAAAACCCTTGCTAAGTGCTGGACTCTTCTATGATAGACAAAATCTCATTGGAAAACCAAATATAGCACGCCCCAAAATGCCAATCCACACATTGACAACTTCTCGACGTTGGTCTCGGTTGTCCTGCACTGTATGTGGATTTTAGAGAGTCCAAACTCAATCATTTTGTTGATTTGAGGGACCCATTAATCCAAATTAACATTCATTGTTGGAACAAATGTTTATAGCAAATAAGCAAGACCAGTAAGCAGATAGCGATGGATGTTTGATCTGCTAAGACCAGTTTCTTTCATGTTTTATCTATGTATCTGGAGACTATAGTGCCTGTGAAAAAAACTCTTTTCAGTGACAACAAATCTTGCCAAACTGGCCACAAACAACTTGAAAAACTGGCCAAAAATTGGTTTCATTCCAATCGATGCTGCTGAATGCAAGACACAGAGGATGGTGTGACGCCCCATCTTGCATATAAAAACCCGTTCTAATGGCTGGATGGCTTCTACAGCAGGCAAAATGTCATTGCGAAGCATATTGCCAGATATGTTGGCGTTCAAACTGCAATCAATGAAAAATGGACCTATAACATGGCGCCCCAAAATGCCGATTCACACGTTACAGTTGCTCGACGTTGGTCCCGATTGTCATGCACTATATGTGGGTTTTGGAGTGCCCAAATCCGATCATTTTGTTGATTTGAAGAGCCAGTCAATCCAAATTAGCATTCATCCGTGAAACAAATGTTTTCATTTGTTCACCTTTTCCCCCCAATGGAGTTTTGTGAAATCCTAACCGAAAAAATTATTGCAGCCCCAAGATTTGTTAGAAACATTTGTTTCACGGATGAATGCTAATTTGGATTGACTGGCTCTTCAAATCAACAAAATGATCGGTTAATCTCCTATGTCCAGGGTTCTGCTGGACACCCGGTATAAGCCGTTCCAAAATAAACGATGAATGAGATGAACGAGATTCCACAGAAGGTGAATGTTTAGGCAAGCACTATGAATGGCCAGACTCGTGGCCCGATTTTCTCGCTTGGACAAGTAGAGGGTTAACGGTGTTATATGAATATAAAGGAAAAAACAGATTTTTATTTTTAATAGGTATTTTGACTTCCGGATTTTGAACTTTGAACTCTACTGGGTTGTAAGCTTTGAGGCAAGAGCGTTTAATAACAAATATGCCTGGTTTATACCTATAAATTAATAGTTAAATTATATTTTAATTTACATAATTTAACACGTCAAAGTGAAATGTGTACCTATTTGTACTAGGTTTTGTTTATACTTTCATTATTAATTATTAAATGGAAGAATAAAAGTTCTATTCCTGCTAAGTTGTTAAGTAACTACTTAAAAAATATGGGGTGGTCAATAGAAAACGCCATCTAAAAGGCTATGAATATGAACATTTGACAGAAAAGGATGACATAATCAACGTAAATAGAGATAACTCCTAAATCTTTGAGACGGAAAGTTCATTTTTTACTACTAACTTTTTTTTATACTTAATTTAAATTTTAAGACCAAACACATTAATAGTTATAATTTTTTGTAATTCATAATTTCTAAAGCTTTATTTTTTAGATAGTTCTGAAGAAGGCAGCAGACAAGTTGCCAAAACGTCAACCAGGTCGATTCGTCCGAGCCCTTTCTAGGGTAAATTGTTATTCGCAGTAATTTTACTGTGAGTAGTGCGAAATTCCTTATCCAACAACGAACGAATCGGGCCCAAAAGTGTATGAGGCTTCACCCAAAAGTAAGTAGTAAACAACGTAAATAGAGTTTTGCCTTTTTATCATTTTCTATCGACTTTGCACAGCCAACTAGATGACGTTTTTAAAAGAACACACCCTACTTCAAATGCTGGGAATTTGTAGGGGCAAATAAAAAAAATTGTTTCAAACAAGTAATATTGCTCTTCCAGCTTAAAATATTCAAAAAGAGCAATGTGAAGTTTGGTCAAACGTTTTTATTTAAAAAAAAACACAAACACTTAATAATGTAATAAAAGAAACACAACTACAAAATTATTTTACCATATACAGCAGTCTCTTTTATTTTCTACAAATCCAGCAAGTAGGAATAAAAATCTTCTCAATCTTACACCAATGGTTCGAATTATAGCTTACAGTGTGAGCGTGACTTGATGATTTTGGAAACCATGGCAGATACGACGTTGTAAAACTTAGGAAAATGTTGTGGAACAGCAGACCTTCTGCAGTGTAACAACAATAGAATATTTTTCGTTATTTCTTAAACAGTGGGTACTGTTATATTTTTTACTTCATCTGTATCATTTAGAACACTTTTACGTACTTGATTTTAATCCGGTAAATAGCTTTTTACAGGATTGGATATCGTAAAGAAATTTTATAGTATTGAGTACCGGCACATCTTCTATAAATCCATTGTATCCATGGTAACTTGTACCGAAACCTGTAACGGTACGGGTACAGGATATCGTAATGAAACTATTTGTCAAATTGGCGGATTTGTCAAAAATATATTCGCCGCGCATAAAATAATGTTTTTCATGTTTTTAATAAGTATGAAGTAAAATGTTGTACATCATACGTCCGGTAACGTGTTACAGTAGTCGTTTCGAAATTCCAGACTGGGCTAGCGCCTCGTCCGGAAACATCTTACTCCTACAGTAAAACTATATTTACCGGACTTATAATGTAAATAACTATTACTAATGTAAGTTGAATAGCAACATTTTGTTATCAATATGTTCAATCAAAAGGCTTCTTTTTAAAAATCTTTTATACCTCCAACAGTGTATTTTTAAGACGATTTCCATGATTTTATGTAAGTATTAACTTATTGACCCCAATTAGATAATGTCGGGATATGTTTTCTTAGATATATGGAAATGAAACTTTAGCAGGGGTAGTAATTCTTGATGTGAATATGAAGAATGTTAAAAATAAATTTAAACAAATCAACTGGATAGTTTACTTTTACAAGTTTAAAAATAAAAATTAATGAACACATTAGAAATTAATAGTTTATTCAAGATGTTAATGGTTGCTGTTCCTATGTTTCATCTATATACTTTTATAAAAACAAATCCCACGTTAGGGTTAATAAATTGATTTATCTCACATAAACACTTTTAAATGATTAATTGGACAATAAGTATACACATTGCATTACAAAAAATTACAAAAACTGTTCAAAATGACCATCTATAGCTCGGATGCAAGAATTCAATCTTTTCCTCATTGATTGCTTGACTCTTGCAAAAAGTAAAGTTTTAAGTGGAACTGTCTAATTTATTGATCAGAAAAAGACCGATTGACTGGGTATTTATTCTAATCAGATTTACAGCAAACTTAGCACAAATCATCTAACAGTGCAAAAGGACACTACCCTTTAGAAAAATTTGATAAAAACCGATTGACTGGGTATTTATCTTAATCAGATTTACACGAAACTTGGTGCAAATGATGCTCCTGACCCAAAGCATACATTGTTAAAATTTCAGATTCGGATGTGCATTCTAAAGGACACTAACCTCTCGAAAAATTTGATAAAAACCGATTGACTGGGTATTTATTCTAATCAGATTTTCACCAAACTTATCACAAATGATGCTCCTGACCCGGAGCAAACACTGTTTCGGATTCCGATGAGCATACACATACGAATGAGCATACACAATTTCAGATTCGGATGTCCATTCTACAGGACACTACCCTCTAGAAAAGTTTGATAAAAACCGATTGACAGCGTATTTATTCTGATCAGATTTACACCAAACTTGGTACTAGTGATGCTTCTGACCTGCAGCATACAGTGTTAAAATTTCAGATTCGGATGTCCATTGTAAAGGACACTACCCCCTAGAAAAATTTTATCAAAATCGATTGACTGCGTATTTATTCTAAACAGATTTGTACCAAACTTGGCACAAATGATGCTCTTGACCCGGAGCATACACTAGTAAAATTTCAGATTCGGATGTCCATTCTAAACGACAAAAGGACACTACCTCAATCATATCAGATTTCGCTTTAAAACCGGACCCCAGAATATAGAGGATATCCCATTTTCGACATTTCTAAATGGGATCCTGCCTTGTTTTTAAAGGTAAAGGATTGAGGTTTTCGCGGCAGTGTGCTGGTGAAATTATAGATGGCGCCAGCAGAATTTCCCATAACCATTTGGTCTTTGAGATACAGGGTGATTTTCGAAATTTGACATTTTGGGGAATTGTTTGTCTTTTTAGTTTCATGAAAAGTAAGAATGCTTTCCAGTAGTTTTTGTGACGTAGAATCCAGTGGCGCTCCTAATGAAAATTAGTGTAGTACTGCACATAGTAGTTTAGTCACTATTTTAAAAATAAAAAACATTAAAAAAAAATCTGGTTTTTTGAAAAGCTGAAAGGGTGCTCTGTCATACAGTGCTGTTACCTATCGAGCTTCGTTAAAAAGTTACAGGGTGTTGACATTAGAATTTCAAAATGCATATGTATTGATTATTCCGAAAGCGTAAGAGATATTTGGTTGAAATTTTGTACGTTTTGACTGCTACGAAAGGCGCACATTTCGCAATAAAAATGTATTTTAAATTCTGCCAGTGGCGCGCTTACTAGCACGACAATTTACATTGTTTGAAAAAAAAGTGGCACGTCACTGATTTTTTGCAAAACGAAATTTCGTTTTTTAATACCCATTCTACTGTAAAGAAAAGAGCCCTGCTTTTTTTTTAGTACGACGCAGCATTTTCGAGTAAATAAATAAAAACCATTGTAATGTATGTTAGTAAGCCGCAAATAAATTAATTTTGTAAACCAATAGTATTTTAATGGGCATTCAAAAACTAAATTTAATTTTTCGAAAAACCAGTGACGTAGGTACCACCTTTTTTCAAATAACATATGTCGACGTGCTGTTAAGCGCGCCACTGGCGGAAATAAAAATAATTATTTATTGCAAAAAAAGTCTTATATAACAATCAAAACGTACAAGATCAAATAACTCTTACGCTTTCGGAATAATCAATACATATGCATTTTTAATTCTAATTTCAACACCCTGTAACTTTTTAACGAAGCTCGATAGATAACACAATTGTATGGCAGAACACCCTTAAAATCGACCAAAGAATATGAGATTTCATTTTCGACCACCCATTTTGATTCACCCCGTATACTAATTTTGTCAAGTCCGTACCTGTAATTCAGTAAATACATTTGCATAACTCCCTTGTTGAGAAATAATCTGTAGATAATGCTGACGAACCAAAGAATAAAAATAATAATCCGTCAACTTTTCTGCAAATTACGACGATTTAAAAAAAATACTAAAAAAATTTTTAAGAATATTTTGATTCCCTTTGAACCCCCCGAAGGTTTTTAAAACCATGAGAAATATTAGTATCTAAAGTGTTTTTCGGGCTATAAAGCCGTGGTCCAATGGAATTGCTTCCTGACGTTTCGTCTACTACTGCGGCAGATATTATCAAAGGCGATGAGGCAGTGGGCGAAGTGATCTCCCTTGCTTCCCGACCATGACTGATTCGACTGTAGCACGCTCCGAGGGAATTCGTACCGCCGCCGTCGCGTCGCAGTGGTCGGGCCGAGGTGGGGGTGGTGGCGCGGGGTTTCGACGCGCTCGACGTGTGTCGCAGAACTCGCTTCCAGTCTCCATTTAGAAACGTAATTTCTTCCGTCCTGTTGAAATTGTTTTCGTGTTTAAAGATCTGAATGGCTTCCCTCGATAGTCTCGGATAGTAGCGCTGTGATTGATGTAGGATATCCACCTCATTAAAAAGGATGTTGTGACCTTCAGAGAGAGCGTACTCTGCTACTGCTGACTTTTGCGTTTGTCCCAACCTGCAACTCCTTTTGTGTTCTGTGATCCTCGTGTTGATACTGCGTTTTGTGGTGCCAATGTATACAGAGCCACAGCCGCATGGAACTCTCCGGGTGCTGATAGGGGATCTCTGCGGTCTTTAGCCGATCTCAAGCTTAGATAGTATCATGAGATATATGGTTGTTGCAAAATAAATATTGAGACAATTTTTGTTCTCTAAAGGAATACGTTGTGGTTATGGTAATAGATTTTTAAGTGCTTTGAGAATAAAAGTTGTAATTATTTCTCTGTATTTTGATACCTTATTATCTTGGTGAAAAGAGAACATCTTGTTTGCCTGATATCAAACATTCAGCAAAAAGGCAGCAATAAGCCCCACAGGGTCAGAAGCGTCATTTGTACCAAGTGTGGTGTAAATCTGATTAGAATAAATAACCAGTCAATAGGTTTTTATCAAATTTTTCTAAAGGGTAGTGTCCTTTAGAATGGGCATCCGAATCTGAAATTTTAACAGTGTATGCCCCGGGTCAGAAGCATCATTTGTACCAAGTTCGGTGTAAATCATTAGAATTAATACCCAGTCAATCAGTTTTTATCATATTTTCCTAGAGGATAGTGTCCTTCAGAATGGACATCCGAAACTGTAATTTTAACAGTGTATGCCCCGGGTCAGAAGCATCATTTGCACCAAGTTCGGTGTAAGTCGGATTAGAACAAATACCCAGTCAATCGGTTTTTATCACATTTTTCTTGAGGGTAGTGTCCTTTAGAATGGACATCCGAATTTAAAATTTTAACAGTGTATTCTCCCGGGTCAGGGGCATCAACTGTACGAAGTTTGGTGTAAATCTGTGGACCACTGATTAGAATAAATACCCAGTCAATCGGTTTTTATCAAATTTTTCCAGAGGGTAGTGTCCTTTAGAATGGACATCCAAATCTGAAATTTTAACAGTGTATGTCCCGGGTCAGAAGCATTATTTGCACCAAGTTCGTTGTAAATCTGATTAGAATAAATACTCAGTCAATCGGTTTCTATCAAATTTTTCCAGAGGTTAGTGTCCTTTAGAATGGACATCCGATTCTGAAATTTTAACAGTGTTATAATTTACCCCGGGTCAGAAGCATCATTTGTAGCAAATTCGGTGTAAATCTGATTAGAATTACTGAATGAACGGAATGAACTATTCCGAATTACGAGGGATAAATTCTGAAATTCATATAACTATTGTTTATCAAAAATAAAAAAAAAACAAATACAACTCAAAAAAGTCGTTTGGCATATTATTCTGCTAGATATCTTCGCTATACCTATTATGAGTTTTTACTTACCTAGCACCGTCGAACTTTCGTTGGCAAAAAATTCATTATTATTAAGTGGTGTGAAATAGCTACCGAATAACGATATCAAGTCATCAACTTCAGCGTACAAACTGGTAAGATTTGTTAGGTACGCAGTAGCGTTGCCAAAAATTGCCAACACTATCAATGCAGCTCTGCAGGAGCTCATGTTTCTGGCGCGAAAGTATGAACTCTTAGTGAGAAGCCTCGAAGTTTCAATTTTTATATGTAGCTACTTAAGCCTACAGTGTCTTATCATTCCTGAATAAGTAGATTTTTTTTTATCAGGCGCAACTAAATTAGGTATATAGAAACATTTTGAGGAAATAAGCACGTGTGACAAGCAATTTTTTTGCTTGTTTGTTATCTCTAAAAATTGCTTTTTTTTATTATTTTACTTATCGGTTAAGCTCTCAATGAAGAAACAAACTACGCTGTGAATTTAAATAAAGCAACTTTGTTTCATCAATTAGCAATCTTTTTATTATTGCTATTTGATATGAATAACAACGTCCTTAATCACTGAAAACAGAGTTTACAGCCTGCAATGTTAGGACTGAACAAATACGAACTGCTCCCGATAAAATGTGGTTTTGTATACACAGAAAGAATTATATTATTATAGGTGTAGAATTAATAGTATATTGTTCAACGAGTGACGAAAATGCTTTTTGACGAGTAGAACACTGTACTTTTTCTTCGACCATGCTAACATTAGTTTCTCATTTACTTTAAAAATAATCCCTATATAGTATGTAAAACCTATAATTTTTACTTAAGTATTTTTTATATATTTCAATATTTTTCTATTTTTATAAACTTAATTACTACTTTTATATTCCCATTAATTCGCTTATAATCAATATACATACAACTTTTGCTTACTCTAGCTGTTTTAATAACCTAATTCAGTCAGGCCTACGTCTCAAGATAATTAAATACTGGTTAAAGTGAAATGGTAAAACTGGAGACCAAAGTCGATAAGAGGAATAAGGGACACATGCCTAGAATACAGGGGGGGCTCTGGAATGTAGGAGGGAAGAGAGGGCGAATGTTGGATGTGTGCGAGATTGAGCGAAAAAGAAGAGAATGGTGCCGGCATCGAAAGGGAGTGGTTCCGTGAAAGTAGCGGTGTGTGATAAGTAGTTGGGGGCCCAACCGAAGGGGGGTGTTAAGTTGGTAAGACCTAGGCAAAGTTGTTTTTGTTGTTGATAATGTATATGCATATACTGATGAGGAAAAACCCCGGCGACACCCCGAGGGGTGGGGATAGTACTATGCTTCTGGGGTTGCCGATACATAAGAGTTTTGGGGGTATCTCTTATGCTCCCCAGTCGACACTAGCGGGTATGTAGTGTCAGCCTGATGACCGTACCTGCTGGTTAGAGATACTCACTGCTTAGCGGCTTCTGAGTTCTCGGGTGCGAGCCTCAACTCGTTTACTAATAAATTTTAGGGGGGCACTAGCTAGTTGTCGAAGATCAGAAGGTAACATCAGTAACACCAGATGTTTTATATTGAGAGCATTTATATTATTTATTTTTACATTTTCCCTGGTCCATGTTACGAGGGTATATTAGTACTAGATGGTACATGGACTGATAGAGTTAGTAGGGCAAGAGAGGCCCGACGCGGGGGTGCTTCGGACCCCCTGTGAGTAGTATGATTTATTGCTATTTTGTTGCAGAACAGTAACTGTTTCATTATTTTCATGTGCATATTCCCGAGCCTTCTCTATCGACGTCTCTATTTGAATTATACTAAAACCACCGATTGATGGCATCGTTATGACCCACAGAAGCATCAAAAAGTAAGTTTATCGTGTTTGTTATGATTTTTATTGAAATCACTTGCTGTTTTTACTATTAATCGGTCACATGCTCCCGGGCTAAAATAGCCAGAAAAGACCGAACTTTACAAGTATTTCTTTCGAAAACTAAGGAGCGTCATTGTCAAAATACCCATTAATCGAACGCGCGCCTACTCGATGTTCGATGCGCCGCCGCTATGCTATGTATTCGGCAACTATTCTCGCAAATATTATTGAATAATTGGTTTATTAGTTATATTGCGCCATATAATTGTGAATATACGATATTTGATATCAAATTACACTTTTAAATTGAATCTTTGAAATTCATAATTTGAAAATTGATGTTGCATCGAACCCTGCGCCATGCTCCTCCGAACAACGGAACAAATAATAATCAACGCCACCTCGATTGTCACTGAGTTTCGTTTGATCAAATTTTTAACACTTTAATTTGCATTTCTGAGACCCTGTAAATCAAAATATACATATTTTTGTGTTATATTACCATTTACCATCGTGTTTATCAAGACTAGATCAGTTGAATCGCATTTAATTGCCGATATACAGGCGAAATTAGAACAAGTTACTTTCGTCACTAGAGACGAAAGTTAACGTTATGGGATTTTCTCTCACTAGAGACGAAAGTTACGTTTTCGGCTATGGCAAGGTTTGACGAAAGTTCTTTATTTTTACATGGTCGTAGAAAAAAATATTTATGCTTTCAATCGGATGATTCAATTGATAAAACAGCAGTTTAAATATTGTTGCGAACTCGGGGTTCAAGAATCAAGCATGGCACCTGCCTCACTTGAACGTCCCAGGTACTCCGGTGGAGCACGACAACTCCAACTACACCGGGAAATCACAAACCCACCCCTCTTGTGTCGTAAGACCCTAGCATGACGTCAGGAGCCGAAACGTGAAGCAACAACGTCGGCCCCCTAGGTCAGATTTCCGGTACTAACTCATTCAGTCCTCCCATTTGATCGACCGTCCACGACCTTCGAATTATTTTACTAGTCTTTATAAATTCTGTCGGCTTGTTATGCGCGACAAACAGGTGGCGCCATCTATGGGCGCACTCGCGGACCTACGGCCGTTTTGGCCATTGCCTTTGCTTTTATATGGGGAATTCCCGTTTTTTATTTAAATAAAAGGTGTTGTAATGCGTTGGGTGATGAAACATAAAGAAAATGTTAATTGGGACGTCATTACCTGTTAGTTAGGGAAAAACTTCGTTACATTGTTGCGAACTCGGGATTCAATAATTCCAGTGTAACGATTTAACACGAAAACACTATTTATTTATTTCACAAATACACACAGGTACAATTCGACTAGTAAATAACTCACTACTTAACACTTTATAGCCTTCTATTATCGCTTCGTACTTTAGCTTACTTATAGCGCGCTTAAAATAAGACTATTCCTATTGCGCGCTCGCGTTCTCCTTTTATACACAATCCTGGAATTACAGAAAAACCTAGAAAGTTCTCTATAAGAATTCTTGAATAATCTTACATAAAAAAAACGGTTGTAAACAACTGCTTTCTAGATTAAGCCAGACGAGCAATAAATCACTCGTGTCAGCCATGACGCAGCGCGGATAGGTCGCGATGCTCCACCAACCAACACGCTCCGATGCGTTGCCCCGCCTCCCATGCGGCGTTGCTGCCAATCGTAACATTATTTTGCTTCTGAAAAATTTTTGTAAAACCCAAATTTTTAATTCGGGTTAAAATGTGAAAATGTCAGAAATTTCACTCATTAAGATTGTGGAGGCGGTCAGGTCTTTACTTCTATATGATTTATTTGGTAATATTTTTATGGGATTTTTATGGAATTTAAGAGGTCAATAAAATTAATACTTAGTAAGAGTAAAAAGAAAATACAAAAACAAAATAGAGAACAAAATAAAATAAAAGACTCAACGAACCGAGTATTTTTCAAGACCAGGACCGCAAGCCAGGTGAAACGCATAGAGCGCGCAGAGAATAGTCTTATTTTAATCGAGCTATAAGTAAGCTAAAGTTACGAAGCGATAATAGAAGGCTATAAAGTGTTTAGTAGTGAGTTATTTACTAGTCGAATTGTACCTGTGTGTATTTATGGAGTAAATAAATAGTGTTTTCGTGTGAAATCGTTACACTGGAATTATTGAACCCCGAGTTCGCAACAATTGGTGTCAGAAGTGGGATTCCAGTGGGAATTTGAGGACTAATATTACTGAACTATAAGTGAGTTCTTCATTGCCGGACATTAAGTGTTTATGCCAGTGACTAGAAGCCAGCATCAAGCGATGGAGGATCAACTTGCCGCCCTGCTGTCCCTTATTCAACAACAGAGGGAAGAACAGGAAAAACGTGATCAAGTACAGGAGCGTCGTTATGTAGAACAAAAAGAAGAGCAGGAAAAACATTATAAGGAACAAAAAGAGGAACAAGAAAGACGTGATCGAGTACAGGAACGACGTTATCAACAGCATAAGGAAGAGATGAGGAACAACTTGAAGACGACAACGTGTCTACAGAGAGTTTTAGCACAGCCAACGCTAAAATTAAGCCTCCCAATTATGACGGTACTACTGCATGGGAAATTTATAAAACTCAGTTTGAGACAGCTGCAAAAGCTAACGGTTGGTCCGAGCACCAGAAAGCTACATCATTAGTGGTAGCACTTCGTGGAAAAGCGGCTGAGTTACTACAATCTCTGTCGGCAGCGGATCAAAGTAATTATGCGGCTTTAGTACACACTCTGCAACTACGATTTGGAAATGAGCACAAAGAAACCGTGTTCCAGGCCCAGCTGAGGATGAGACAGCAAAAGTCAGGTGAATCCTTACAAGAATTTGAGGCGGACATAGACAGACTCATTCACCTGGCATATCCATCGGCCCCTGAATGTTTTCAAACGCAATTTGCCGCCGAAAGGTTCATTGAGGGAGTTCGAGATAGTGACATGAGATACCACTTACGTCTAGTAAGGCCCAGGAATATCAGCGAGGCACTAGTTCGGGCCCTGGAATTCGAGGCGTCACGAGTGTCATCTAGTTCTTCTCCACGTGTAAGAATGGCAACTTGCGATGACGAGGAGGATACGTCTAGGGCTGAATCCATGGCAACTTTACATAAAGCGTTGAAAGATCTGGCAGTCAATATCCAAGCCTTGTTGGGAAGACCTCCTCGATCAACAGGCAATCGGGGCATAAAATGTTTTAACTGCGGTAAACTGGGTCACGTCAAGAGTAACTGCCGTAATAGGGAAAAAAGTCCGTCGCCGTTGTTTAGAAGACCGAGCGGCAACCAAGACCGCCCTAGAATCCAGGAAAAACCAATTCCTGTCAATGTAAGGGGGCAATTGACCGAGCCCGTTAAGACCTCCAAGATCAGTCAAGTCAATCAATCAAGTCAAGCCAATAATTTGGGTGGCAAAAGTGTTACAGAGGCCGGACTCATTAAGGAACAGAATATCTAAATTGAACATCGACCAGGAAGGTCTCACGAAAATGCCGATGCATTGTCCAGATGGCCATGTAAAGAAGATAGTCAGCATCGTCGAAGAACTGAGCAGCGTGAGGGACTTCTTTCTGTAAGAAGAACGTCGGTGGAAATAAACGATGGCTGGACTGCACAGAAGTTTCGAGAAGAACAATTGAATGATCCAGATATTGGACCCATACTCTGGGCTAAGACTGACGACAAGAGACCAGAATGGCAAGAAATCGCTGGTAAAAGTCCAAACCTGAAGGCGCCATGGGCCCAGTGGCACTCTCTCAAAATAGAAAATGGACTACTGAAGAGAGCGTGGAGGAGTCCGGATGGCAAGTCCGTAGTCAGTCAGTTGGTTATTCCTGGTAGCAGAAAATCAGATGTACTACAAGAAATGCACAACGGAACAAGCGGAGGCCATTTTGGGGTCAATAAAACCTTGGCCAAAATTAAAGAGCGGTTCTACTGGGTGAATTATCATGAAGACGTCGAATCTTGGTGCCGCAAGTGCGAAGTTTGTTGTGCCACAAAAGGACCTCGAACAAGATCACGCGGCCGAATGGTGCAGTACACTATAGGTGCTCCATTCGAGAGGGTAGCAATTGATGTCGCGGGACCGTTTCCTCAGACTGAGTCGGGCAATAAATACATCTTGGTCGCCATGGATTACTTCACTAAATGGCCTGAAGCATACGCCCTGCCTAATCAAGAAGCAACGACTGTGGCAACGGTGCTAGTAAATGAAATGTTCTGCAGATTTGGAGTCCCTCTCGAACTTCATTCTGATCAGGGCCGAAATTTTGAATCGGCTGTTTTCCAGAAGGTCATGGAACTTTTCGCAATTCGCAAGACCAGGACAACTCCTTTGCATCCACAGTCGGATGGGATGGTAGAGAGGTTTAATCGGACCATGGAACATTACCTGTCCAAAATGGTGGCAGATCATCAGCGTGATTGGGACCAACATCTACCTCTCATGTTGATGGCATATCGAGGCTCTACGCATGAAGCCACTGGTTATACTCCGGCGAAAGTGATGTTCGGAAGGGAAATGAGGCTTCTTGCGGATTTGATGTATGGAACACCAGAAAAAGACTCGCTCAACTCTGAGAACTTTGTGGAGGAGCTCAAGGAGAGGCTGGACAATGTTCATGAACAAGTCAGGAATAAACTGCGGATATCCAGTGATCGAGCCAAAGCAAGATATGACTTACTAGCTAACTCCCGCAACTTCCAGGATGGTGATTTGGTGTGGCTATACAATCCGCGGAGAAAGGTGGGGAAGTCGCCCAAACTTAGCCAAAATTGGGAAGGACCTTATACAATTATAAAGAAGATTAATGATGTGGTGTATAGGATCCAGCGGACCCCTATGTCAAAGATGAAGGTCTTTCATTTGGATCGATTAGCACGATACCATGGAACTCTATCTGCTCGGGACGAACAGCCTTAGGAGGAGGGCAATGTTACGATTCGCAGCAACGCCGCATGGGAGGCGGGGCAACGCATGGGAGCGTGTTGGTTGGTGGAGCTTCGCGACCTATCCGCGCTGCGTCATGGCCGACACGAGTGATTTATTGCTCGTCTGGCTTAATCTAGAAGGCAGTTGTTTACAACCGTTTTTTTATGTAAGATTATTAAAGAATTCTTATAAAGAACTTTCTAGGTTTTTCTGTAATTTTAGGATTGTATATAAAAAGCTCATAGAGCGCGCAGAGAATAGTCTTATTTTAATCGAGCTATAAGTAAGCTAAAGTTACGAAGCGATAATAGAAGGCTATAAAGTGTTTAGTAGTGAGTTATTTACTAGTCGAATTGTACCTGTGTGTATTTATGGAGTAAATAAATAGTGTTTTCGTGTGAAATCGTTACACTGGAATTATTGAACCCCGAGTTCGCAACAATATGCTACACGTATACTTACATACAGTTGGATCGCTGAAAGAATGCCGGTGTGACGTCAATGCAACGTTATAAATTTCGTATGAATCAAATCAAAGTTTTCTGGGTTGAGTTTCGAGTTACGTTAACCTATAAACGGGTGTGGTTTATTTGCAGTCAGTTTAAATAAACCGCAAATGGTATTAAGTAAAACTCAAAGGGGGTTTAACCCTTATTAATTTTTAGTTTTATTTTCTATCTAATAGCGTCTTTCACTGGCTGCACTAGTGCTCAATGAGTGCATTTCCGTCTCTATAATGCGCTTAAATTAACAAAGGATGGAAATACACTCAGTACGCACTAGTGCTGTCAGTGAAAAACGCTGTTTATATACAAGACATGGGAACCGTCCATGCCAAGGGATACTGATGAGTAGAACTGCAGGAGCTGCTAGAAAAACGCCATTCCTCAACTTTCGCTTGGATGGACATAAACACTGGAGATGCGGATAGTACAAAGTCCTATGTGCAGCGACGATTCGAGAGGGAGCCTTCAGTGGTAAAGGATGGTTGTAAAAGATAACGGCCTCATTGGTAAGGTAGGCTAGCAAGGTTCAGCAGCATATAATCAGTTCCGATATAATTTTTCATTTTCTGCCATAGTGGATTGGTTGTATTTGGTGATCTACTCTTTTGCGTGTCTACTTGATCTCTTGTGGGTCCGGGAGGGGTCTGTTTGGGTAAGTACACATGTTGGTAGGACTGGTGCCTGGTCCCAAGTGTGCCTTTATAGTCCTTTCTTCTAGGTGCCTCTTGAGCTTTGCTGTGCAGATGTGTGGTAGGCATGTACTCGAGCGTTTGCTGGGTGGGTAGGTAGGTTACCAGGGTATTTATCAGTGTCTTGTGTTCTTAGTACTATTTCAGCTAATTTGATTAGCAATAATTTGTTAGTTAGGTATCAGGTTAGGTTTTAAAAGCTACATCATGCTCTGATCAATCCAATGGTAACCTACCTACCCACCCAGCAAACGCTCTGCATGCCTACCGCACATCTACACAGCGATTTGACTGTATGATGTCGTTTAGGCGTCGCGACGCGGGGTACAAAAAAGTGCAGAATGGACCTTAGATTTTCTTATGGAGATTTACGTGTAAAAAAGAGCCAAAGTGTGTTCGTTCTGTTGCTGCCTTTCTACTTACCTCTCTCCTCTCTTGAACAGATTAAACCGATTCCAAGAGCTCGTTGTTTTTTCCTCCATTTGAAAGTACCTGTAGATATTTAATATATAAAGTTGCTGCGCTTGGAACTTGATGTATTTTTTTATGATATTATCTAAAAGTTAGGGACCTGCACAATTGATCTACGTTAAACTTAGATTTACAGATTAAAGAGAAGAATTTGCGCGTTACAATGCAGATCGAAATTGGTCAGTTGCCGTCACTGGAAACATGCCCAGAAACTAGCATGTTTACATTGATCAAAGCACGATCTATTCTATGAATTAGGTTGAATATTCTTACCAATAAGAAGACTACATAAAACCAGTCGTCCTAAAAAGAAGTGATTTGGCTATTCGATGCACTCAGTTCGTTCGATGCACACAGTGAAAAAACACAGAAAATTGTGATTGAGAGAAATTAAGTCAAAACACGTAACACTGACCCACGTTAATCTGACAATGCTATTTGTCGAGGACGTATTGCGTAACCACCAGACAAGATTTTATCTGTTATTTCTTTTCTTATTATTGGGTGCAATAGGCAGGCATACGTGTCGCATAATTTCATCGGATAGGCATTCTTTCAGCGATCCAACTGTATTATTATTATTATTATTATTATTATTATTATTATTATTATTATTATTATTATTATTATTATTATTATTATTATTATTATTATTATTATTATTATTATAAAGGCAAGTGTTTCTAAATCAATAGTTGTTTAATTTGGTTACAACAATTGTCAGAAGTGGTATCTGCCAAAATTCGCGATAACAGCCCAAACAGCACAATGGCATACAATGGACTTACAAATGAAATCCATGACGAACTTACAAGGATACATACATACATTTTGGATCCATACTTGGTCCAAGTCAGGTCCATTGGACGTCCAATCGGTTATACATTTTCCAATGCCAATGGACATCCACAACTGGATATCCATTGTACACCTAGAACTGAAACATACTTTGGACGTCCATACCTATATCCCTAATTAAACAACGCATAAAATTTAGGGGTAAAACGCTTATCTTTAATATAAACACGCAAATTAAACATTAGGATTATTTTATTTTTGTATTGTTTAACAAGTCAAATTTTAAAATCAAATAAAAGAACACACTTTACACACTCCACACTTATTCTCTCACTTCCGCTCTTTGGTCCTTCTAAACTATTTTTCTATGGCCTTTTCGCTGTCCCTTCTATTCCAACCCCCACATTTTTCTGATGCCACTAAATATTTGTTAAAATTTATATAATACAGGGTGTTTCAGATTTTCCTGGTCAGTCATCAGTAACTTTTTGTATAGTTAACGAATATAGAAATATCTAGTAAAACAAAAAAAAACTAACGGCACCAAAATCTAAAAGTATGCAAATGAAAAAATAAGTTGAATTTTCTTATTGTTACCATAAAACAATTAAAAAAATTTCTGCTAGAAATTCTTCATTAAAAGTTTTGGATTAATATTCAGGGTGTTGGGAATTTAAATTGACACAAATAAGCGGCTATCTCAACTCAGTGCCAGTAGAACACTCATTTGTGTAGTAAATACGAAGTCGTAGACAGTTTTTTTTAACGATGATAGCCGGTACCTGCCATAATGGGGCGAAAGCTCCTCCGGCACGGGTTCTGATGTTTACCCGATCACCAACTTGAAAAGATACTGATGGTTTAGCATCTTTGTCCGAAAATATCTTTTCTGACATTTTAACTGTCGTTGAAAAATGAATTTATTTTTCCTTTTTCGATCATTTGGCTTCTGCTGCCTTCGGAATTGAGCCCATTTTATAGCCCACTCTCCTGGTTGCGGTAACTCATATCCTAATACTATGGATGCTGGTGTTTCCCCTGTGGCTGAGTTGGCTCGACTTCTCAGCACTTGTAAGGCTAAACGCAATTTAGTAACAAAACCCGAAGGACTTTCTTTAGCTCTTGAGCTCTTCTTTCTACGGGGTTGGTGCGCTAGTGATAAACTGCACTGTACAACTGCTTTATTTTGTGTTTTTGACATGACCTTTCCAGTTTTCTACTAATAAACATGCCCCCATTGTCCGTTTCTAAATATTTGGGTCGGTTCTAAATTTCATGTCGGACTGCGAATCGGTTGCAAATTTCATTTTCCAGCGTCTGCACCACTTGATCGGCCTTAATCTCTCGAGAGGAAAAAGCCTCCACCCACTTGCTGAATACGTCTTCGATGAGCAGGATGAAACGGTTCTTGGTAGCTACGGCTTTCGGATATGGTCCTAATACGTCGAGCGAAATCATTTCGAAGAGGAATTTGGCTGTTCGAGGGCGTTGAGGCGTGGTTGCTTGTTTTTGTGTAATCTTGACAACTCCACAGATTACACAGCTAAATAGACACATATTTTCCTACATCCTTGTGCATGTATCCCCAGAAGAAATTTTTCTTTATCTGCCTTAATGTCTCCGCCCTTCCCTGGATGGGCTGCCCCTTCTGTGTCATGGAAATTATGTAGAATTTGTCCAAATTATTTTTTCACACCACCACTCTATCACCCTCAGGATGTTTTCTCCACAGCAAATTTTCGTGTTCATCAAAACGACGCACCAGTTTTTCTTCTTTCAGTGATAGTCCCGTTGGATTTCGTAGCGCCTTGATCAGTGTAATGGCCCGTTGTATGTAGTCCACTCCAATTTGCGCCCTAGTTACTTTTTCGTATAGTTCGTCTAATTCCAACATTAGCTTGTTCCTCCGAACGGTCCGGGTCTAAATTTCCTCCCGGCCGCACCAGTCGGTCATTGTCTGCTCTGCGTATCATATTCTGCGTACTCCTCCACTTCTGGATGACGGCTCAGGAAATGGGAAAGTCGGTTCTCCGTGCCCTTGACGTGTTGTAATGAAAAACTAAATTCCTGCAGCTCTAATGCCCATCTTGTTAGTTTGGCTTTGGAGTCCTTGAACTTGCTTAACCACGTCAGGCAGGTGCTGCCCGTTCGAACGATAAATGGAGCAACTTCTAAATATTGACGAAAATGATTTACCGCCCAAACCAACGCCAAGCACTCTTGTTCATTTGCAAGTAACCGTTGTTCATTGGGCTTGAACTTGGCGCTAGCGTAGGAAATAATATGCCTCTGACCGGGCTTAGGTTCCTGAAGCAATACTGGTGCCATCCCAGCCCCACTGGCATCAGTTTGTAGGATGAACTGCTTGCTAAAGTCCGGCCTGTGTTAAGGTTTTGCTTGAGCCACTGCCTCTTTGATATTGTCAAAGGCTTCTTCTTCCACTTCCGTCCAGACCAGCTTGGTGGATTTTTCCTTCAACAGTTTTGACAAAGGCGCTGTGATGCTTGAATAGTTAGGCTTAAACTTAGGCACATGTTCCCTTAGCCATCCACACGTGCCCAAGAAGGCCTGTAACTGTTTTCGGTTCTTTGGACGTTTCATTTCTTTGACTTGATTTAAATGTTTTTCTTGGGGTAGTACCAAGTCTCCCTGGCTCCCCCTGGACCCGAGATAATCTAAATTTGTTAGGGCTATTTGGCATTTTTCCCCCGAAACCCGGAGTTTCGCTGTCTGAGTCGCTCCAAGAATTTTCTGAGGTGGTAGTGATGTTCCTCATCGTTTGACTATAAATGATTACATCATCCAAGTAGACTTGGGCAAACTTATGCATAAAGACTGCTAAAAGTTCACCTGCCATGACCTTTGGAACGTAGCAGGCGCATTTTTTAAGCCAAAAGGCATTACTTTAAATTCGTAAGCCGTACCATCCGGAGAAGTGCATGCTGTCTTCTTTTGGTCCTCATCGGCTACTAAAACAGAAAATACTTTGGCTGAAGAAAGGTTCTTCAATGCATCGGTGATCCTAGACAGGCCGGAACTTTCATCTGCTGTAATCTTGTTAAGCTCCCTATAATCGATGCAGAATCTTGGCTTTTTTTCATGCCGCATGAGCGTCACTGGGGGCGAAGCATAGGGAGACATAGAGGGGGCTAGGACTCCAGCCTTTAGCATTTCTTCCACCTGGTCGTAGAGTAGGCGTTTTCTAGAGGGTGGCATTTGATAGCAACGTTTGTTGATAATGACCTCCGAAGTCAGCGGTATGTGATGGGTCGTAGAGTTTGTTGTTGATTGATGCAAACCGACCTTAAACAGGTCATCAAATGCATGAATTAGCTCAACAAACTCTGGACTACACTCCGCCAACTTCGTTAGTTCTATGGGTTCTCATAGGTGCATATTTCTTGATGCCCGATCTGTTAATGTAGTAGAGATTGGATGCCTTCTTTTAATTCATTTTAATTGAGGAGTGGGGAAGAGTACTCGTAAAATCCCTAAATGGGCGTTTCGCGGGTGAGCCGATCGCCTCAGTTTTTGTCTAAAAATGTGTTTTTTTTTTTAATGGGGAAATGAGGTACAGTGTACGAGGGGTTTAAATTATTTATTAAAATGGGTACTTTTGACATTGGCTGTGTAGTTTGTGTTCGCTGGTGAACTTGGCGTTCAGAAGCTTGGTCATTGGTGCAACAATTGGGGCTTGTAGATTTGAGATGTTATGACCAAATGCCCGAGGTTGAACGGAAGCCTATGACCTTGCAATGTAATAGATGCTATGAAACTATTGGTAATGTGTTGATGGTAATAGTGGAAGCCTATCATATCATGTAGATAGATGTAGATGCATTTGAGTTTGCATATAGCTGGCCATCATGTGTTAGTGAATGGAAGCTTATGACATGTCAATATAAACGAGAACAAGGAGGCTTTAAAACATAAAAGAGAAAAAGAAATGTTGGCAACAAAAAAAAAAGAAAAAAAAGGATAGCTACTATATGTGTTTGATCTAATGTTATGTTCTTTCTCTTTCTTCCAACGTTCTACACCTGCAAGCGACAATGAAGGCCTAAACCTGGATTCCACTTAGGTCAAAGAGCATCTGATGTGGTTAAGACGTTGCTGATACAACCACCTGGGTTCCCCGTCGGATGGCTCGGACCTCTACACGATGGCTTCTGCAGAATATTAGGTGGATTCGAGGACAAATTTCTGTCAGGATTGCCGAACTGTGAGACCTATGTAGGACGCGGTCCCTCATTTATGTCGCGGGTGCTTAAATGAACGATGTATTCCTTAGTTTTGTTTAGTCTAGGATTTAGGGCCGATATTATGTTAATATAAACAACTGGCCTAAAGGCATGGGAAAACGGGAAGGATCGAAAATTAAGTACCAACAATCATAGAGCTTGGTCGATCGCTTTTAGCCCGGGTCGATTAAAGACACATATACTTACATAATATTATTATTATTATAAAGGCAAGTGTTTCTAAATCAACAGTTATTTAATATGGTTACAACACATGAACAAATTGAGAAATTATAGAATATTGTGCATAATAAATTGACATAATAAATGTAATGTACCCACATGTATCTATAGTTATTCTGATATAACGTTAATCATTACGTTACCTATAAAATAGCAATCCTTTGGGGTCGCGGTTAATATTGAAGTTAGAGAAATGTTTAAATTAGGAAAGTTTTAAAATATGCTATGGCTAGTTTAAGTATTTTTTAAAAAATAAGCTGACATTTCTCATTTCCAAAATATTTAAAAAATACTGAAAATTGACGACGATTTTTTATTTTTCCAATATTAAGCGAACTGTTCATTTGACACCTATCAAACTTTGATATTGTTAGGGTACTTTCTCATGCTGAATATTTTGGTTGTTATAAAAATGATCTATCGTCTTTTGTTTTTAAGGTTAGGATACTAACTTTGGTTTTTCCTAGGGAGGCCGTCTTTAATTTTAATATCATCGCGTAGCGGCAAAATTTGCCATTTCGTTGATGTATCACATGGTATAAAAAAATGTTTGTACACATGAATAAGAGCAAAAACTTTAATATTATATGTAATCAAACGAGCAAGGCACTACGCCAACCATTTTGTAAACAAAACAAATCACCATGGCAACGCACAATACAAATCAATATTATTGGTATCTAGTTGGCGTTGGAAATCTGACTTTGACATTTTTGTCGTATCTTTTCAATATGTGCTAAAAATAGGTATGTTTCAAAAAAATAAGGATTTTTAAAGGTAGCTTAATGGAAATAATAAGTGAATGAGATGTAAAAATGTTTGCGTTGTGTCAAATTAATAGTTATTTACTTAACAAGTGCGGAAAGTGGTTTTTAGCTCACGCATTTAAGCAAACGACTCGAAGCCGAGTTCGGTCGGCCACATTATGTGTAGTATATAGTGCGGTATTATAGACACTTCCGCACGAGTTAGGTACACAATTTTTATTACAATATTTAACAAGTCTGGCACAAATACCAAAGTAACTTAACTTTTAATTTACATAAACTGTTCGAAATGTAGGCCATTTTGATTGACACATTCCTGACATCTTTTTATTACGGCTCGACAAACTCGCCTTAAAGTATTTCTATTTATTGAATTAAGAACATTTTGTAATCGTGCTTCTAATTCTTCAATTGTTTCAGGAGGATCAAATTTATAAACCTCATTTTTTGGTTGCGCCCCACAAATAAAAGTCCAATGGAGTAAGATCAGGAGAACGGACTGGCCACAATACAGGGCCTCTGTTGGAGATCACGCGTTCATTAAAAGTATTTCTTGATATTGCTTCGACTCTCCTATAGTGTTATGCGCAGGGCCACCATCATGTTGAAACCATATTTCATTTAAATGATCAGGATTAAAATGTTCTTGAACTGCAGGAATATTTTGATTTTGAAGTAATTCAGCGTATCGATCTTCATCGATACGCTGAATTTTACCCACTATTCCGCACCAGACATTAAAACCAAATCTTACTTGAAATCTTCTTTCTGCAACTAAATTGGGATTTTCTGTTGCCCAGTGATGATGATTATGTTTGTTAAAAATACCGCAGTTGGTGACGCGTGTTTCATCACCCCATATAACTTTTGATGGAAAATTTTCATCGTCTTGACATTGTTGAAGGTACCAATGACAAAACTCTAATCTTCTTTGAAAATCATTTTCACTTAGCTTATGAACTATGGTGTATTTGTAAGGGTGAAATTTCTTGGCTTTCCAAATTCGTCAGTCACTTGAAAGTTGTGAATTTCTGTTACATTTAAAGTAACAAACATTCGATCATATCAGTTTTCTCATTAAAAGAAAGTTTTGAAGCCATTTTTAAAAAAACGATTTGCACATAAACAACAATACAGGAAACAAGTTTTCTCTTATTTCGGTTTAATTATTTGACAAAGCGCAAACATTCAGGTTTGTATTGTGCGTTGCCATGGCATTTGCTTTTGTTGACAAGATGATTGGCATTAGCCAACTTTGTTTTCAGAAGCACATTGAGGCTAAGCTAGTTAATGGTATATTCATTCACTTATTATTGGTATCTAGTTGGCGTTGGAAATCTGACTTTGTCATTTTTATCGTATCTTCTCAACATGTGCTGAAAAGAGATAGGTATAAAAAATTAAGATTTCAATGGTAACTTGATGGCAATAATAAGTGAATGAGATATAGTGCCGCAACCCTTTAATTACAAATTATAATAATGTTTTGCTCTCATTCATGTTTAATAATATTTTTTTATATCATGTGGCACATCAATAATATGGTAATTTTTAGCGCTATTAAACAATGTTAAAATTAAAGATGGCTCTCATATGAAAAACAAAAGTTAGTATCTTAACCTCAAATACCGAATGTGATGGAAATATTGGGTCATTCACATTAATTTACACATCAGTGTATATATTATAAATTAAGCTATATTGTCAGATTATTAGTTGACATGGAACATGCCTTAATATGACCAACTCAGCTTTACCTCGATTCATTGAACTCGAGTCCAATAATTATTATTTTTAACATACCAGCTATATTGCTGATGGTGCTATTAATTATAATTGCTTATTCATTTCAACTGTAGTTTAACGAGATACTCACAATGAAGTTAGATTGACTTTAACTATGAACGAGTGCGTTGTCTTTTAATTCAACCCCAATCAACTGCAACTTTTGAAGTTGATTACACCAAGACGACAGATCATTTTCGTGAATACTAAAATATTCAGCATAAAAAAGTGCCCAACAATGTCAAAGTTTGACAGCTGTCAAATAAACAGTTTGCATAATAATAGCCAAATAAAAAATTTCCGATTTTCAGTTTTTTCAAATTATCTCTAAAACCAAATACTCATTAACTCCTTTTTCAAAAGACATTTAAAATAAACATAACATCCTCTAAACCTTTCCTAATTTAAACATTTCTGTAACTTCAATATTAACCGAGATCCCAATGGTAAGCATCGAATTTGGGACACAGTGTATAACGGACATACACAATAACTATATTACTCGGAATAGAAATTCTTGCAAATTACTGCGTGGAATGAATCATTAATTCTCACTTGACAGTGAATTTTTGATTCTTCAATATGCATAACAAGAAACTGCATTCATATTTGATTCCACAACAACCTACAACTATAACATAAGACAATAAATTCCCTAATATTTAATAACCTAAACCACCTAAAGTAGAAATAATAGCTATTGAGTGTTACGTCATAACTTTTGCATCTCACTTTAAACCACGTGAAATGTATAAGACAAAAAAAATGGCGCAAAAAGTTATGTCGTTTTTAAACATGGTCACCAGCTTTTGGTAATGTCACTGTCAGGCACAAAACATACCCATATAGAAAGGAAAGATCAAATGGAAGGCTCGGTTAACTGTTTTAAGTTTGCCTTCCTATTGTGTGAGAGCGCCACTAGTACTTCATTTTCAAAGGTTACAGCTTTCTTGATAAAATACCAAAAAACTGGGTTAAGTTGAAGGTGACAGTGACGGGACCCTTAAAATTCACGTCTTTCTCAACTTGGCAGTACTCAAATTTGAAATCTTACTCCAGGCGCTTTTCCTGTTTTATGTATACCCCAAGGTAAAACTTGTCAAATTTATAAGGAATACGTTTGTAAAATAAACTTTATGGGATTTTCTCATTTTGAATGTATTTGGACATACAGTATCTCATAAAAAATTGAAAATAAGGTGATTTTTGCGAAAGTTTGCATATTCAGCCCATCATCATTCTAGTTTATATACTATCTAAAATTCTCTTATTAATATGGCATTCTAAAAAAGAAACGGTATATATGAGCCAGATTACCATGTTGAACATGATACGGAAAGCATAAAATATTTGGGTAAAAAGTTAATTTTATTCAAAAATATTAGAAATTGATATTTTATACTATCTATTATACAATTGCACATGTATGATAGAAAGCATTGTTTCCTAATGTTCACATGTTATTTCAGCAGAAGAAATGCATATTTACATCAAAAACATTTGCAGAGATTATCAAAGAAATTAAAACTCTGAAGAACACTGATGGTACATTTGAAAAACATGGATTTATACATCATCAAATAAAGAGATTCTACAAAATCAGGGAAAATGCATCTGAAAAACCCTAAGCACATAGTCAACTTAACTCGCGTTCTTCTTCTGGCAATGCAATCCATCAAAGAAGATTTATTCCAGATACTCAAACATTAACAGGTATAATACTCCATAAAGTGAGTCATAATACTCATAAAGGAGTTATTATGCATTATTGCACAATATTCAAACATCAGAAATTTAACGATTCTGATTTACTAGTGTACTAATAATTATAGTAACATATTACGTAAGTCTTGTCAGTTGTTACAATAATTTTGGGAGGTGACAGAGTAGATGATTCTCAGTCCATTTAATCAAATACTACCTACTAAGGGCTGGTATTTTGAATCCCGATCACGAACTTGATTAAGCAATCATCGGTCAAATGTTACAGTCATATAATATAAAACAAAGCATGTCAATTACACAGTTAAAAAACACATTACAAACTAAAACATACCTCAGATGTTAGGGGTATTTCAAATGTCACACATATTGAATAAAAAACACATTTTCAACGAAAACGAACACTGAGCAACAAAGACTTGATTAAAATTAGTACGTGTGGACTTATGGTCCTTTGGAAGGTCGTCAAACCAACTACTAACAGGACCTTGATAAACCTATTTTGCATAAAAATTGTTGAATGTTTACATTGTATTGCAAAATTGTTGATGTAATTGCAAAATTGTTGTTGTTGAGTAAATGCAAAATTGTTGTAGTTGGTTTGACGACCTTCCAAAGGATCATAAGTCCACACGTACTAATTTTAATCAAGCCTTTGTTCCTTAGTGTTCGTTTTCGTTGAAAATGTGTGTTTTTTATTCGATATGTGTGATATTTGAAATACCCGTAACATTTGAGGTATGTTTTAGGTTGTAATGTGTTTTTTAACTGTGTAATTGACATGCTTCGTTCTTTTTTTATTAAATCATAGTGCTTGAGAAAGTGACAATTTCGTCACGAAACGTCGCACCACAGATGGGTCGGTGTTTTTGTCACCATATCGCCTCATCCCACGACTACCTATCAACTTTGATTTGAATTTATCTCTTTTCTTTGTTTTGAAATGCTGTTTTGTGTACACTAAACTTGTGTCTCTCAACACAAGTTTAGAAAAATAGTATTGAAATACGACCTTTCTAAACTTGTCGTAAAATAACGACTTGCAAGACATACTGTATAGATACATACCTGTATATATTTAGATACCTAAATTGTAAGAATTATCTATAGTTTTAATTATAATATTTAACTCGATATTTCAGCTCTAAGTATACCTATCCTATTTATTAACTATTTATAATTTGTTCCATTTTGATAGGAGCAGTCTTTAGAAAAAGTTGGCAAGATGGAACGTTAAAAACTGTTTTCTAGAAATCATCTTCAGAAAGATCCAGGTTTATAGTTTTGCATGCTGGATCTGAGAGTGGATTTATCAACAATGCGAGCTTAGTTTTCAAGGCTCGCAGTAGGAGTGGGGATTATCACGATTCAATAAACGCGAATAATTTTGGAAGATGGTTTTGCGACAAATTGTTACCTAACTTTTAAACTGTGTTATAAAACTTGTATCTCAATATAGTATTTCGAAATCAGCTGCGACATTTTCTGTGGCTTCGATTCCAACTAGTTCTCATGCTCAAGGCCTAGAAACTTGATAACCACTCCTTATTGCATCCCCTCGGTCAGTAATAACCGTCCAAATTCATTTGAATCAATAAGCTAAATTATATTGAAAATCTCAATGACTAATAGTAAATTATTATTTACAGTATGAGTAAGTTTGTTTTTAATAATGATTGAATGGCGATCTTTTAATAAAAACGAAAACTATCTAACTGATCATTCACTGGTGAAACGTTTAGGCGCAGATGATTTCAGAGTTTTTGAAATCAACGTAAAACGAACGTAAATATTTGTGCGTAATAGTTGGGAACTACTTTTATTTAGAATGTCAAGACGACGTTTATTATGACTGAATTTAAGACATACCTCAATCATAAATAATGACGTAACACTCAACAGCATTTATTTCTACTACAGGTATAAACCTTTTCAATATGTTTTTCGGAGAAGTAGGCAAAGGAAATTTGACAGGTTGCCCCCCGTATAATATTTGAACTGTGTCACTTTTATTGGTTATACTGACATAATTTAAAGGTTATAAACTGCTGCCATTACAAAAAATGTTGTTGCCAGAACTTATCAAAAATAATAGTTGTAAGCGATAATAATAAATCCATGTACTAGATCTGATACTACGTTTGTCCGGTCAAATACTTGGCAGAAGTAATTCGTAGGACAACAAATGTTCTTATACTACAGCTGGGACATCGAGTTTTGCTCATCCTGCGCAACATAATATATATTAAGAGAAGGGTTGTTAACACTGAACCAGTAAAAGGTCTTACGTAGACGGCTCTTATTCCTGGAACCATAAAATCTTTCTATTAAAAATATCTTTGCAGTTATCTACTCACTGTTTATGAGCTCTTTTACAAAACGATAACATTTCTTCACTGTAGAAATCTACGAAGAGGGAGGATCATACTCATGCTATGAAAAATCAGAGACACATATTCTTTTGCAAAAAAAAGATTTCCACTTTTCTATAAACAAACATGTGAAATATTTACTAATATCGTTTTATTAAAAAATCCTGATAAGCTGTTTTTCAAGTTTGATTCTAAACTAATATTATATATGCTACTCCAGACCCGACTTACCCCAAATATTGTAGATAATTTATTAAGGATCACCGATTCCAAAATCTGGCCTGTCTTTTTTGTAATGGTTTTAGCACTATATGATTTGTTTTTTAGTTTTGTCCGCAACTTTTTTAGGCACGGCGTGCGCGAAATTAAATTTAGCGTGCGGGAAAGTAAATATTTAAAGAATGACTGATTTATAATATAATTTAGACTTTATAGTCTGTCGATCCAGATAGGAGAATCTGCTTTACAGCCGAGCCAAACATTGTTATCTGTTTTAAGGAACTATTATGCTTGCCTTTATTGATTTTTGATACAAAATACACCTATAATATACGTACTTTTTATTCCATTGTCACCAGTTCATGTCTGAAACATTACGTCACGCCAACAATCACACCAAATTTTTGTCATAACAACCAATTGATTGTTGATTAATTCAGCTGTCATACTGTTGACAAAGAATTATATGACCACTTATGAGTATTCAGCTTAAGCTAAGGTTCATATTACTATTGTTAACGCATTTCTGCTTAAGTTGCATTTATCTTAATATCAACAGGCCCATGCATAATGTTACAGCCAGTCTTTAGTTTGAGCTAACCGTAGTCGCTCTCAAGAATTGTAACCTTTCGCTAATAAATAAGTTTTTAAAAACAAAGGTTGCATTTATTCGAACGTAATTAAAGATAAAGTTGTTTATATGTATTTATTGTATGTTTATTTCTTGTATATGTTAAAATGAATTGGCTCGTAGAAAAAATATTGTTCTTAACTCGTGCGGAAAGTGTCACTTTCTGCACTAGTTAGAACAAATAACTATTTTCAATATAATGCGAGCAACGTCAAGGACATTAATTTGATTTACTCAAAGTCAAACTGATGGCAGATATTAAAGTAAAACTACATTAAACCATCATAACAACTTGTAGGGAAGTTGTTATTGGCATTCACCTTCACCCGTGTTCCGGTACTCCATATTGTAAATTTTTTTTACGATATCCAATCCTGTAAAAATCTATTTACCGGATTAAAATCAAGAACGTAAAAGTGTTCTAAATGATACAATATGAAGTAAAAAGACTTTTCGGAATGACAAGAGATTCAATCGGATAGGTTAAAAGGATGATCTGATAGACGTCAAGCCAATCCGAGTTGCTTTTTCCGGAAAGCGCTAATATGTCCTAATAAAGTTCATGTAATTAGGCAGTCCAAGAACTTGTCGAAGTCATCTGGAAATTTTTGTTAGGACAAACAACTCTTGTTTATCATTTCTTTTTAAGGTTTTGTACGTTTTTGATTAATATGACTACAAAAAAAATGTAAAAAGTTACACAAAGTTGAAAAAAATTGGATTGAAAACGTACAAGCCCACAAGAAAAAGCATTAATAAACAAGGAGCGAATTCCAATATTCGCCGTGTCATCTACAGGTTAAGCTGATCATGTAATACCGTTCTCTCCAATATTACCTTAAGCTCCGAATAGTTAAGGGCCGCATAAAAGTTAAGTGACACTTGTGTCAATCTGTATTGCACCATTTCTTTTAAATAAAATCTTAAGCAAGTGTCGGATGAATTTGGCAATGTATCTCCCCGACGAATTCTAGGGATTTTTCATTTTTACTAATAACAGAACCTATAATAATTATATAATTTTGGCATTTGTCAACCGGAGAATTAAAATTGCATAGATAAAATAAATTTGCTCAGTTCAGAAACCACGAGATCCTGCACAAATCCCCCGAAGAGGTAGTTTTACTGAAGTGGTTATTGTTGTTTTAAGACAATATTGTTACGATTCGCAGCAACGCCGCATGGGAGGCGGGGCAACGCATGGGAGCGTGTTGGTTGGTGGAGCTTCGCGACCTATCCGCGCTGCGTCACGGCTGACACGAGTGATTTATTGCTCGGCTGGTTTAATCTAGAAGGCAGTTGTTTACAACCGTTTTTTTTTTATGTGAGATTATTCAAGAATTCTTATAAAGAACTTTCTAGGTTTTTCTGTAATTTTAGGATTGTATATAAAAGGCGCATAGAGCGGCGGTTAAGGAATAGTCGTATTTTAGTCGAGCTATAAGTAAGCTAAAGTTACGAAGCGATATTAGAAGGCTGTAAAGTGTTAAGTAATGAGTTATTCAGTAGTCGTGTGTAATTGTGGAAATAAATAAATAGTGTTTTCGTGTTAAATCGTTACACTGGAATTATTGAACCCCGAGTTCGCAACAATTGGTGTCAGAAGTGCGATTCCAGTGGGAATTTGAGGACTAATATTGCTGAACTGTAAGTGAGTGCTTTATTGCCGGACATTACGTGTTTATGCCAGTGACTAGAAGCCAGCATCAAGCGATGGAGGATCAATTTGCCACCCTGCTCTCGCTTATGCAAGAACAGAAGGAAGAGCAGAAAAAACATTATCTTGAACAGGAAAGACGTTATAAGGAACAAAAAGAGGAACAAGAAAAACGTGATCAAGTACAGGAGCGACGTTATCAACAACAGACGGAAGAACAGGAACGGTTCAAAGAAGAATTAGTGACCCATCTCGCAGCTAGGGAGCAACAGTTGGAAGAAAGAATAATGCAAGCCGTTAACGAATCCGTTAACGAATCCGTTAACAGCGTTAACGAAGGACTAGAAGCTGTCAACCAGAGGGTTCTCGAGCTAGAAAAGAAATTCCGGGAACAACTTGAGGACGACAACGTGTCTACAGAGAGTTTTAGCACAGCCAACGCTAAAATTAAGCCTCCCGATTATGACGGTACTACGGCCTGGGAAATTTGCAAAACCCAATTTGAGGCAGCTGTGAAAGCTAATGGCTGGTCCGAGCCCCAAAAAGCTACATCACTAGTGGTAGTACTTCGTGGAAAAGCAGCTGAATTACTCCAATCTCTGTCGGCAGCGGATCAAAGTAATTATGCCGTTTTAGTACACACTCTGCAACTACGATTTGGAAATGAGCACAAAAAAACCGTGTTCCAGGCCCAGCTGAGGATGAGACAGCAAAAGTCAGGTGAATCCTTACAAGAATTTGAGGCGGACATTGACAGACTCATTCACCTGGCATATCCATCGGTCCCTGAATCTTTTCAAATGCAATTTGCCGCCGAAAGGTTCATTGAGGGAGTTCGCGATAGTGACATGAGATACCACTTACGTCTAGTAAGGCCCAAGGATATCAGCGAGGCACTAGTTCGGGCCCTGGAATTCGAGGCGTCACGAGTGTCATCTAGTTCATCTCCACGTGTAAGAATGGCAACTTGCAATGAAGAGGCGAATACGTCTATGGCTGAATCCATGGCCAATTTACATAAAGCGATGAAGGATATGGCAGTCAATATGCAAGCCCTGTTAGAAAGAACTCCTCGATCAACAGACAATCGGGGCATAAAATGTTTTAACTGCGGCAGACTTGGTCACATCAAGAGTAATTGCCGTAATAGAGCAAGAAGTCCGTCGCCGTCGTTTAGAAGACCAAGCGGCGACCAAGACCGCCCTAGGTCCCAGGAAAACTAATTCCGGTCAATGCAAGGGGGCAATTGACCGGGGCCGCTAAGACCCCCAGGATATTTAAAGTCAATAATTTGGGTGGCAAAAGTCTCACAGTGGCCGGACGCATTAAGGAACAGAAGATCCAGATTACCATCGATACAGGAGCAGATGTGACCATTGTAAGGCCAGACAAGCTTGTCGGATATACCATACAACCATTGCCCAACCCTACTATGTTAAAATCAGTTACTGGGGAGTCTTGCCCTATAGACGGAGAAGTCGATGTCACCATCATTATTGGAGAAAGACTCGAAGTTCGGCATAAAGTGTTGGTTGCCAGGATCAAAGACGAGTTTATTTTGGGAATGGATCTCATCAGAAAACATGGATTCTCCTATGATCACAAACGGAATATTCTCACATTTGGAGATGAGGAGTTTGCATTAACCAATGGAAATGTGGAAACTAGTGTCCGTCTACTGGTGGTAGAAGATGTGAAAATTCCTCCAAATTCAGAACAAATTATCACAGTGACTTCTGAAAATGATCCTGGGTGGTCCATAGGACTTATAGAACCGAACCTGGATTTGACGACTGAAATCATGGTAGCCCGAACTTTGACCGACACGAAGAAGACTATGCCAGTACGAGTTGCCAATATTGGAGAAAGGACCATCAAGCTCAAAGAACGAACATTTCTTGCCAATTATGAGCCTGTACAATGGGTATGCAATTGTGTCGAAGCAGAGACATCCAAAATTAAATCTTCTAACCAAGCTTCCCCAGAAGTTATTGATGCTTTTAAGCGACAGTGGAGTCACCTGTCAAAGGAACAACTTCAGTCTGCTATAAAATTTGCTATGGATGAATCTGATATGTTTACCTTCAAGAACAACGACAGTCAAACCGATTTAGTTGTCCATAAGATCAACACAGGAGATGCCCAGCCAATACGACAACATCCACGAAGGGTCCCTCTGGCTAAACAACAGGAAGTTAACAGTTTGCTGAATGAAATGTTAAAGGAGGGCGTCATAGAAGAATCATCTAGTCCATGGTCGTCGCCTGTGGTTCTTGTTAAGAAGAAAGATGGTTCAACGCGGTTCTGTGTTGACTACAGGAAACTTAATGATGTGACCAAGAAAGACAGCTACCCATTGCCACGTATAGACGACACCTTAGCAACTTTATCGGGATCAAAGTGGTTTTCCACTCTAGATTTAAAAAGTGGGTACTGGCAAGTAAAGATTGCTCCCGAAGACAAAGAAAAGACTGCATTTACTACTGGTTCTGGACTATACCAATTCACTGTTATGCCTTTTGGATTGTGCAATGCTCCATCAACTTTCGAGCGACTAATGGAACTTGTCTTGAGGGGGCTGACTTGGAAAACTTGCCTGGTATACTTAGATGACATAATTGTCATGGGACGTGATTTCGACGAGCATTTGAAGAATTTAAGAGAAATCTTCAACAAGTTACGGAATGCTCACCTGAAATTAAACTACAGGAAATGCAGCCTGTTCCAAAAGCAAGTCGAGTACTTGGGGCATACTATCTCAGAACAAGGCATTAAAACTAGCCAAAGTAAAATATCTGCCATTAAAGATTGGCCAGTTCCCCGAGACAAACACGAAGTAAGGAGCTTTTTGGGACTATGTACTTACTATAGGAGATTTGTAGAGGGATTTGCTGACATCGCAAAACCGCTGCACAAATTAACGGAAAAGAAAACACCTTTCTTGTGGAACCACGATTGCAGTCAGGCGTTTGCAAGGCTTAAAGCTGCCCTCTGTTCTAGTCCAATCTTGGCTTACCCTATAAAAGACGGACTCTTTATTTTGGACACGGATGCAAGTAACTGTGGTCTAGGTGCAGTACTCTCTCAAAGACAAAATGGGCAAGAGAAGGTCATTGAGTACTACAGTAAGACTTTAAGTAAGCCAGAAAGAAACTATTGCGTCACTAGAAAGGAACTGTTGGCCATCGTTAAAGCAGTCGAACATTACCATCGCTACTTATATGGAAAAAGGTTCCTGATTAGAACTGACCATGGAGCCTTGAAATGGCTATTACAGATGAAAAACTCTGAAGGCCAAATAGCCAGATGGATCGAGCGCTTGCAGCAGTACGATTTCCAAATTGAGCATCGACCAGGGAGGTCTCACGGAAATGCGGATGCATTGTCTAGGCGGCCGTGTAAAGTGGATTGTCGGCATTGTCAAAGAACTGAGCAGCGTGAGGGACGTACTTCTGTAAGGAGAACGTCGGTAGAAATAAACGATGGCTGGACCACACAGACGCTTCGAGAAGAACAAATGAACGATCCAGATATTGGACCCATCCTCTCTGCAAAGACTGACGACAAGAGACCAGAATGGCAAGAAATCGCTGGTAAAAGTCCAAACCTGAAGGCGCTATGGGCCCAGTGGCACTCTCTTAAAATAGAAAATGGACTACTGAAGAGAGCGTGGGAGAGTCCGGATGGCAAGTCCGTAGTCAGTCAGTTGGTTGTTCCTGATAGCAGAAAATCAGATGTACTACAGGAAATGCACAACGGAACAAGTGGAGGTCATTTTGGGGTCAATAAAACCTTGGCCAAAATTAAAGAGCGGTTCTACTGGGTATGAATTATCATGAAGACGTCGAATCTTGTTGCCGCAAGTGCAAAGTTTGTTGTGCCACAAAAGGACCTCGAACAAGATCACGCGGCCGAATGGTGCAGTACACTGTAGGTGCTCCATTCGAGAGGGTAGCAATTGATGTCGCGGGACCGTTTCCTCAGACTGAGTCGGGCAATAAATACATCTTGGTCGCCATGGATTACTTCACTAAATGGCCTGAAGCATACGCCCTACCTAATCAAGAAGCAATGACTGTGGCAACGGTGCTAGTAAATGAAATGTTCTGCAGATTTGGGGTCCCTCTCGAACTTCATTCTGATCAGGGCCGAAATTTTGAATCGGCTGTTTTCCAGAAGGTCATGGAACTTCTCGGAATTCGCAAGACCAGGACAACTCCTTTGCATCCACAGTCGGATGGGATGGTAGAGAGGTTTAATCGGACCATGGAACATTACCTGTCTAAAATGGTGGCAGATCATCAGCGTGATTGGGACCAACATCTACCTCTCATGTTGATGGCATACCGAAGCTCTACGCATGAAGCCACTGGTTATACTCCGGCGAAAGTGATGTTCGGAAGGGAAATGAGGCTTCCTGCAGATTTGATGTATGGAACACCAGAAAAAGACTCACTCAACTCTGAGAATTTTGTGGAGGAGCTTAAGGAGAGGCTGGACAATGTTCATGAACAAGTCAGGAATAAACTGCGGATATCCAGTGATCGAGCCAAAGCAAGATATGACTTACTAGCTAACTCCCGCGGCTTCCAGGATGGTGATTTGGTGTGGTTATACAATCCGAGGCGAAAGGTGGGGAAGTCGCCCAAACTTAGCCAAAATTGGGAAGGACCTTATACAATTATAAAGAAGATTAATGATGTGGTGTATAGGATCCAGCGGACCCCTAGGTCAAAGATGAAGGTCGTTCATTTGGATCGATTAGCACGATACCATGGAACTCTATCTGTTCGGGACGAACAGCCTTAGGAGGAGGGCAATGTTACGATTCGCAGCAACGCCGCATGGGAGGCGGGGCAACGCATGGGAGCGTGTTGGTTGGTGGAGCTTCGGGACCTATCCGCGCTGCGTCACGGCTGACACGAGTGATTTATTGCTCGGCTGGTTTAATCTAGAAGGCAGTTGTTTACAACCGTTTTTTTTTTATGTGAGATTATTCAAGAATTCTTATAAAGAACTTTCTAGGTTTTTCTGTAATTTTAGTCGTATTTTAGTCGAGGTCGAGGTCAAGTAAGCTAAAGTTACGAAGCGATATTAGAAGGCTGTAAAGTGTTAAGTAATGAGTTATTCAGTAGTCGTGTGTAATTGTGGAAATAAATGAATAGTGTTTTCGTGTTAAATCGTTACACTGGAATTATTGAACCCCGAGTTCGCAACAATATGGTGTCTGGAATTCTTTTCAAAACCAGGAGCCAGAAATTCCATAATTATTATTACATTCACAAACAGATTAAGCAATTTATTTGTAACATTTGTGGCCGCAAGAGTTCCAGAAAAGCTCTGCTAGAGTGCCTTACTAACCAAGAATTTTTAAAGTGGATTTTGATTGTGATGGTTTAAAGCCTCACAAGTGCGATCATTGCCAGTTCTGAACGGGAGAACAGAGCAGTCTTCACCAGTATGTGATATATGCGAACACAAAATAAAATGATAGCCGAAGTGCAAAACTGCAAAACAATACAAAATTCTGTACTTTTTTTATATTGAGTTGTAATTTTTGTTTGACAGTTTGCCTTTCTTTCCAGCTTGCACCTGCGAACGATTGTCACTTAAAGTTAAGGGCGAAATAAGCCGCGGAATTTCTAGGCTTAGACAAGCCACCCTTAAAATGATGCTTATTGTGTGGTGCAATGTTATTGCTGGTTTATGTGCCACTTAACCTTAAGTATACTTAAATTTTCTTTGGTGCGAACGGGCATTAATGGATTAAGCGGGTGACTGATCGACCTGGTAGATGATCTGGTGAGTTTTGGAATTGGTTTTCATGGTCGCCTTAAGAGGGAGTCGCTCACATATATAATATAGAGTGCCTGTAATGAGAGTGTGGCCATAAGGACTTGTCCGCCATGTTTTTTAAAAGATTAACATTGTTCTTATGAGCGAAAGCCTTCAAATGATTTTTTTTTCAGACAAACGATGAACTATAATTCTTCCTTCCTACTAATAAGTAAACGCTTTAGTTCAAGACACATTATGAGCAGTTGAGAATTGTTGAAGAATTCACAAATTCTCACAACAACCCTTTTAAGTACAGGGTGGCCTAATTTGGGTGTTTTAAATGGGAAACTCTTAAACTAATAGGACTATTAAAAATCAAAAAGTCGATGGCGAGGTAATTTCTCGAGCTGAATTCATTGCCGGAAACAGAAATTTGCTATCGTCTTTTGTTTTCTTGCAATTGATGAAAGCTCAATTTGCGCCATTTTCGAAAATACGTTATAATTTTTTTATTAGTCTAGTTTGGTAAAAATGGTTTTTACATTATTAAGGCACTTTCTTGAATAGATTCCAATGGTGATTTTTGAATTTTTATAAACTTATTGTTTTTTAAGTTATTACATAAACTTCTATTTTTTAAATACAACCTTTAACTTCTTTCTACTTTGTTAGAAAGAGATTTTTTTTCTTTTTAAAATGACGTATAACATGATAGGTTTTTCTTTGAACTTATATGCTTTTTTGATAAAAATTTCTTTTTGGAGTAGTAGGCCATGATGCGATGACGCTCCGATGCCGATGTCGCGGCCATCTTGTTGTGCAGCTGTCACTGTCGATATTCCGCGGATGGAGAAATTTAATAATCTCGTAACTAGCGTAGACAGTTCAATAACGTTCATTAAGTTTTATCCTTGTAAGGACGTAACGAAAAAATGTCACTCTATTTTCTGCAACAAGATGGCGGGTGCGCCATCTTGTTGCAGAAAGGGAAAATTGTTGTCCTCGCAGGAAAACGATTCCAGTAAGACTCAGATGCAATATAATTATTTTGAATATAATACTAAATGGTACCTCCCCATGTGCGGATATGGCGTATATTGCGGATTTGGCGCTGTGGCCTGATTGGTTGAAATTCAAGTTTCTTTCTAAGTGTTGCCAAATTTCTGCATTCTCATTAAAGTGATATATGTAGTTGGATAAATAGTGGAAAAAAACGACAGTTACTATATCGAAATCCTTGACATTTGCCATATGATTTTAGAGGTCCGGGTAGAACGATGCATATATCAAAAAAGATGGAATGCAGTGTGCACTGCGGCAACACTGTGAATCCGCACTATACGCCATATCCGCACATGTGGATTTACCATTAGATGTCGAATTTTTCGAAAGATTGAAATTACATTTTTTCGTTACGTCCTTACAAGGGTAAAACTTAATGAACGTTATTGAACTGTCTACGCTAGTTACGAGATTATTAAATTTCTCCAACCGCGGAATATCGGCAGTGACAGCTGCCCAACAAGATGGCCGCGACATCGGCATCGGAACGTCATCGAGTCATGGCCTACTACTACAAAAAGAAGTTTTTATCAAAAAAGCATATAAGTTCAAAGCAAAACTTATCATGTTTTACGTCATTTTAAAGAAGAAAAAATTTTCTTTCTAACACAGTAGAAAGAAGTTATAGGTTGTATTTAAAAATATAGAAGTATATGTAATAACTCAAAAAACAATAAGTTTATAAAAATTCAAAAATCACCATTGGAATCTATTCAAAAAAGTGCCTTAATAGTGTAAAAACCATTTTTACCAAACTAGACTAATAAAAAAATTATAAGGTATTTTCGAAAATGGCGAAAATTGAGCTTTCATCAATTGCAAGAAAACAAAAGACGATTGCAGATTTCTGTTTGCGGCAATGAATTCAGTTCGAGAAATTACCTCGGCACCGACTTTTTGATTTTTAATATTCGTATTAGTTTAAGAGTTTCCCATTTAAAACACCCAAATTAGGCCACCCTGTCCAGGTAATTTTTGAATATCCCGCCACTTTTAGATGACGTTTATCCATCATCAAGTTGACGTACTGAGTACTGACAGCCGACGGAATTTCAAATTGCTCTTAGAGTATTCTTGTGCTTAAATTCATATTGAGGAAACAAAGGATGGGTATATTTCCAGGGCGTAGTATATGTCAATCTGACCATTGACTTCTGACTTTGGAAAAAACATGGCGGCACCAATAGAAAACGATACCACCTTATGGCCACACTCTCATTACAGACACTCTAATATAATAAACATGTTTAAAAATAAATAATTGTTTGTACCTATTTAATAATCGTTTACGATACCAACAATATTGTGCATTACTGTACTAAAATGTACGTAGGTACAAATTATATACCGGGTGTCCAGCAGAACCCTGGACATAGGAGATTAACATGGGAAATCGGTTTTTATTTTTTTGCGCCTGTACGGTTGATTTGATTGAAAAACTTTTAAGAGTAAAGTTGTAGAGTTTATAGTCAGTTATCATCCTGTAATTTTTTCAATACCACAGTTTTGGCGATTTTTTGGAAAAACGCCTTGAAAAGTGCAAAACCATGCATGTGCAGTGTCGCCAACATAATAATTTCTTATGTCAGACTCAGAGCTGATTTTCCTTTCTTATTTATTTTGAGGGACTATCATGTAGTAATTAACGTGATTATGCAGAGAAAATTAACTGAAAACCTGACGATAATGTTCTTAAATTATAGGTAAGTAAAAGTTACGTTTATAATTATCATAATTAGTAAAAGGAAAATCATTCCAATTTGTGTATGGCTGGTTGTCTAATTCATTTTAGTTTAGCAATACGACAACCACGATGACATGACAATTTGTCTCTTGTCACCAATTAAGGGTGTTCGTTGTTGTTGTTGTTATTGAGGTGAATTCATCTATCTCCAAATGTTTTACTTCAAAAGTGTCTATTTTGCAGTGGTGTGTGACGCGAGGCCCCATCCTGCATGTAAAAAAACCCTTGCTAAGTGCTGGACTCTACTATGACAGACAAAATCTCATTGGAAAACCAAATACAGCGCGCCCCAAAATGCCAATCCACACATTGACAACTTCTCGACGTTGGTCTCGGTTGTCCTGCACTGTATGTGGATTTTAGAGAGTCCAAACTCATTCATTTTGTTGATTTGAGGGACCCATTAATCCAAATTAACATTCATTGGTGGAACAAATGTTTATAGCAAATAAGCAAGACCAGTAAGCAGATAGCGATGGATGTTTGATCTGCTAAGACCAGTTTCTTTCATGTTTTATCTATGTATCTGGAGACTATAGTGCCTGTGAAAAAAAACTCTTTTCAGTGACAACAAATCTTGCCAAACTGGCCACAAACAACTTGAAAAACTGGCCAAAAATTGGTTTCATTCCAATCGATTGCTGCTGAATGCAAGACACAGAGGATGGTGTGACGCCCCATCTTGCATGTAAAAAACCCGTTCTAATGGCTGGATGGCTTCTACAGCAGGCAAAATGTGATTGCGAAGCATATTACCAGATTTGTTGGCGTTCAAACTGCAATCAATGAAAAATGGACCTATAACATGGCGCCCCAAAATGCCGATCCACACGTTACAGTTGCTCGACGTTGGTCCCGATTGTCATGCACTATATGTGGGTTTTGGAGTGCCCAAATCCGATCATTTTGTTGATTTGAAGAGCCAGTCAATCCAAATTAGTATTCATCCGTGAAACAAATGTTTCTAACAAATCTTGGGGCTGCAATAATTTTTTCGGTTAGGATTTCACAAAACTCCATTGGGGGGAAAAGGTGGGTCGGTACGAGTTGTTGATGGTTCTCTTGTTTGTAGCTTTCAAAACCTTCTTTTTGCAGATAATTATGGATAGTCGATCTACTAAGTCCAGTTTCTTGGCCAATCTGTCGAATACTCTTGGAAGGATCATCGTTTACTGTAGCAAGAACAACAAGTTTTGCCACATTTTCATCCTCTGGAGCCGCACCAGCTTGAAGTCGTCGCTTTCGCTCACAGGAACATATCGGCTTAATACTCCCAGTTTCCTCAAAACGAGCAACCACCGCCTGAAGTGAACTGCATGCTGGTATTGGTTGTTCAGGAAACAATGCAACAATGTTGTCTCGAATTTGAGCAAAGGAATTACCAGCCCAGTATTGTTTTAAAACAAGTTTCCTCTCCTCAAAATTCATAACTAATGAAACATTTAAATAAGAAATAATAAAAATAAATTTTTACACTGTATCAACGAAATGGTTCCTAATTTCCTTACTTTTAATATCAATAAATACAATGTTTCTGTATACATTACATTTTTATTTCGGGGAAATCGTGTGTGAAAAAGTGGATGCAACAAGTACCAAAATAAGTATATTTCCATAATCAATCTATACATAAATTTCTTAACAGAAGAAATTAACAAGTGGACATGAAAAAGAAATGTAACATAAATTTAGGTAATAACACAGATAACAACAAATATTCCTATAAAAACACTATCACCTTTATTAAGATTCAATTCAATTCAATTCAAATTTATTCATGTTTACAATCACCAAAACAGCAATGTACATACCTCAAAAATAGAATAGTCTACAAATTAAATTTAAATAAATTCAGTCCAGATGTCATTATTTACTTAATACTAAAAGCTTACAGTCAACATCCTAAAATAGACTATACAGAGAGAAGAAACAAAAATTAATAATTTTGATTAAAATACTTAAAATACTCTTCATCACAATAAAAAACATTTACCATTAAAATTTGCTTAATTTCCTTTCGGAAACTATCCACTGTCAAGGCTTTAATTTTTATGGGCAGTTGAAATATTTTACCGCCCAGTAGCCAGGACCATTCTGGCACCTTCTCAAACGACAATATGAGGTTATTAAACTTTTTCGGCCTCTAGTAAGGTAAGCATGCATGTCGTCGTGAGCAGAAAACAGATACATGTTATTTTTCACAAACAGCAAATTCTCCGATATAAACATGGAGGGCAGGGTTAGTATGCCTAGCTCTCTGAAGTGCGCTCTGCAGTCATCCCTGTAGCCCAGGCCCGCCAACAATCTGACCGCTCTTCTCTGAAGCCCGAACAAACGCTTAGCCCTCGAGGCGTGGCCCCAAACAACTACAGCATAAGAGAGCCATGCATGAGAAGATGCAAAGTAAGCCGATCTAAGTACCGTACGAGATATCCTATCTGAAAGCTGACGTAGCAGGTACAAACTTGTATTGAGTCTTGAAGCCAAGTTATCAGTGTGTAAATCCCATTTGGCGCTCTCATCCACAAGAACCCCAAGAAATTTAACCTGGGATACGTGGTCATTTACGGTTCCAATCTCCCTCAATGCAAACACCATCCTCTGTGCCTTGCATTCAGCAGCAATCGATTGGAATGAAACCAATTTTTGGCCAGTTTTTCAAGTTGTTTGTGGCCAGTTTGGCAAGATTTGTTGTCACTGAAAAGAGTTTTTTTCACAGGCACTATAGTCTCCAGATACATAGATAAAACATGAAAGAAACTGGTCTTAGCAGATCAAACATCCATCGCTATCTGCTTACTGGTCTTGCTTGTTTCCTATAAACATTTGTTCCACCAATGAATGTTAAATTGGATTAATGGGTCCCTCAAATCAACAAAATGAATGAGTTTGGACTCTCTAAAATCCACATACAGTGCAGGACAACCGAGACCAACGTCGAGAAGTTATCAATGTGTGGATTGGCATTTTGGGGCGCGCTGTATTTGGTTTTCCAATGAGATTTAGTCTGTCATAGAAGAGTCCAGCACTTAGCAAGGGTTTTTTACATGCAGGATGGGGCCTCGCGTCACACAGCACTGCAAAATAGACACTTTTGAAGTAAAACATTTGGAGATAGATGAATTCACCTCAATAACAACAACAACGAACCCCCTTAATTGGTGACAAGAGACAAATTGTTATGTCATCGTGGTTGTCGTATTGCTAAACTAAAATGAATTAGATAACCAGCCATACACAAATTGGAATGATTTTCCTTTTACTAATTATGATAATTATAAACGTAACTTTTACTTACCTATAATTTAAGAACATTATCGTCAGGTTTTCAGTTAATTTTCTCTGCATAATCACGTTAATTACTACATGATAGTCCCTCAAAATAAATAAGAAAGGAAAATCGGCTCCGAGTCTGACATAAGAAATTATTATGTTGGCGACACTGCACATGCATGGTTTTGCACTTTTCGAGGCGTTTTTCCAAAAAATAGCCAAAACTGTGGTATTGAAAAAATTACAGGATGATAACTGACTATAAACTCTACAACTTTACTCTTAAAAGTTTTTCAATCAAATCAACCGTACAGGCGCAAAAAAATAAAAACCGATTTCCCATGTTAATCTCCTATGTCCAGGGTTCTGCTGGACACCCGGTATATTGTAAAAACGAAATTTTTGTTGTAATATAATATTTCGGCACAACACTTCCCAACGCCAGTAATAAGCGTTTCGAAAAGCCGGCTTCCCACGGCCCGTGGTAGCCGCGATTGTACGGACCAACAGGCCGTGGGAAGGGGGTGTCGCGGTCCAGTCCGTAGATGCCTGTTAGTATCCGAATCGAGTCGGTAAATTTAAAAGGGCTTCCTGGGGTTGCTATTTGTCCTTTACGACTTTTTGGGTCGGTCATAAAACGATGCTCGATTTCTTGTTGATTTGTATAAATCAAAGACGGCAGGTATTGAGTTTATATAAACTATATTACCAAAACGAACAAAGAGTAAACTGCTTATTTAGCGTTCACACTATTTAGGGTGACTTTTACAACTATCAGTAAAACTTCAGATTGAAGTTAAAACACCAGATATGACCTAGCAGTCATTGTTTCTAACAATGCAATCTACGTCATATCTGGTGTTTTAACTTCAATCTGAAGTTTTACTGATAGTTGTAAAAGTCACCCTTAGAAGTATAGAGTATCACGAATAATTGACCTATTGCTTTTATGGGTGTTCAGCAGCTCTTTCAGCTTTAGGCTGTGAGATTCTTATTTTAATTATTAGACTGGCTTTGTATAAAGTACTACTGTTGTTTTTGTGTTTTTGTTGCCCTCCTATCTAATAGGTTATGGGCACAGGTGTAGCAAAATAAACTTGATATATTTTCTTGTCTTTATGTGCAGTGCAAACCATGGATAGGTCTAAGACTAGGCGTAATATAAAACAATTTTTTCTACTCGTACCTGTACATCTTTAATTTTAGTTTTGCAAAACAGGCAGGATATCCATCTCAACCATTGAATTAAAAGAGTCAGGAAGGAACATTGGGCTTTTCTGTCAAAATTTGATTTTTAGGTTGAATTTATAAGCTAGGTTCTTCAAGATGGCTGCATTTCCGCTAGTCATTGGCGTGCTTGTAAAAAGTATTTGTGAACGGTCTTTCAAGATGGCGGATAAACATTTCCAATAGTCATTGGCGTACTTGTAAAAATTATAAACGGTTTTGATCGTATATTTTCGTTATTGCTTGATAATTCTTTTTATTTTATGTGCATTGAAATAAATAAGTTGGGCTTGTTTAGGTATTAGGATTAAGTGTCTTGATTTTCTTTAGAAATTACCATAATATGGGTTTGTATAATTGTTTGGAGAGAGAATAAGACGATCTCATTTTATTTACATTACATATTACAAATAGTTTATTAAGTCAGATAGATATCCATGCATTTCTAAATTATCTATAATTAGTAAAAACAAGTAATTACTTATAATTATTAAACTTACAGTAACAGCAAAGGACAAAGTTTCACAGGCTTATTCGTCCTGCGCTAGCTTTATGTAGTAGTTACAATATCATCCGTCAATCGTAAATAGTTAATAGTAAAGTTTGTGGAGTATGCGAGGACTTCTTCAGGCCGGTATGAACTACAAACTTTTAGCTCTTTATTGAGTTTACTAGTAATTTCTAGATATCGTATTTTTTTAATCTTTTACCAGTATAACATTTGACATATCAGCCAATTTTCTTTTAAAGTTAACTACTTCCAGAGAATGATTGTCTATGACACTAGTTCTTATGAGTTGATTGTGAGATATATGATTAGCTGAAGTCATCGACGGATACTCCTTGATGACGTCTTCTCCACTTTCTGGAACCTCATTGCCCCTAGTTTTCATCACCATTTCAAAGTTCTGCATTTGGTTGATTCATTAAATATAAGGGTGGTCCAACATTAAAACAACGGACGATTGCTCCAAAATGCAAAGAGGAATCAAATAGAAATTTAGGATTTTTTTTCAGAAAAACTGAAATTTGTCTGGAATTTTATTTATAATACACAAGTTGCTCTTCTCGCAAACGCAAAGAAAATACAGATATAATATGTAGGTTTCAGAGCGTGGCATTTCAAATATGGAGGTTTCAATGATAAAAATCACACATCTTTGGGGGTACATGCCTCGTTTACAAAGGAAAACTGAAAATCGAACTATACTTACTTATTTAGGGTACTTGTAAATTTGCAACTTGGATTTATGTGTCGACCTCGGAGGTAAAAATCAAATAATTTTCACATATTTTGCTTTTTTTCCTTACAGTGAGAATATTTTACTAAAACTGTGACCATTCACTTACCTATTTAGTTCGGGTAATTTTTATTGTGGGTATAGCAGTATCAGTTACTAGTGCAACTACCGGCGTGCTTCGGTCAAAGCACCATTGTTCAAAATGTATGCTGCAAAAGAACTATTCTTAACGTCTCCGGTTACATCTGCTTTGTTCAGAAACTGAATCCAAATTCGTCTTCTAGCTTTCTCTAGTGGAAATCTACAATAATATAGGGACTATCGGTAAAATATGATCGCAATTTTTATCGCAATTCTACTGACTATACTCAGCAATTTTTTGAACTACTTATGTGGTACTTAGTTACCAAAAAAGTTCAAATAATATACTTACCCATGGAAAGTGGTTCCCTGCAATTTAGCGGCAGGTGATTTTGTTCGATGGCATGCTCTACAACTAACCATGATTTTTCAGGAATAAGTAATAAAAATTATTTAAAATCGATTAAGATAATGATGTTATTGTTGTGTATGTTGAAAGCCGCGTCTCATTGCTGACAGAATTGTCATATTACAGGTCAGGTATGAAAATTTAAAAATAGTAGATTATGTCACTAGGAGTAAAAGTGGGTCTTTTTGTGCTGAGCCCAGATATTGACGGCCGAAGCGAAGCTGAGGCCTGCAACTGGGCGAAGCACAAATGGACCTTTTACTCCGCGTAACATATAATATTTTTTTTTCAAGCATGCAGGAAAGTCAGAATGCAGTGTTGCAATTTTCTTTCATCCTCTTTAAGCAGGTCCAGGTACTTACCCAATTAGTGGTGTATATAAATAGAATGTGTTAGAACGGTGGTATTCAATGTTCAATGGTTTTAATGGTATTAAATCATAACCAATGGTTTAGATGGTTGAGGTAAATATGGTAAACTAAAAATTTATAAAATTATTATTAATACTAAATTAATAAAAATGACATTGACAGATAAATATGATGACAACTAACGACATTTAACAGAATTCGAGAACCTATGCGATTTCGACTAAAAAAGGTTTCGGGTGGTGCTCTCGAGCGCTCTGAAAGTATTCCTATCCTTTGTTTTTTCAACAAGAATGTAAAGATGGCAATAAGATGGTTTATATATGCGCCACCATGACAATAGCGGTGACATTTGACTTTACTTTTACTGCCTAGGACTTTTTTGCTACTTTTTTTGGTCTCAGGATTAGAAAGCCCACTTTAGGTGTGCATATGGAGAGAACAAATGACGTACTTTTAGTCCGTTTGATAAAAAAGTAATTTTACCTGAAGTAGGTTTTTCATGATGGCGGAACTTCCGTCGTAGGTCATATTAATGCAAATTAAATGGAAATGTCATTTTCCTTCCTGTTATCTTTTAATTCAATGATCTCAACATTTTTTAATTAAAAAGGTTGATTTCTTTAATTATTGCTATGTGCGATAAAAGTAAGCAAACATCATTCATCGTGCAGCTGAGGCAATAAATACCAATATATTAGACAATTTTAGGACGACTTTTACAACTATCAGTAAAACTTCAGTTTGAAGTTAAAATACCTGACGTACGATATGACGTACATTGCATTGTTTACCTGACAGATGAACAACGCCATGTCTGGTGTTTTAACTTACTGAAGTTTTACTGATAGTTGTAAAAGTCGTCCTTACTCGTAGAAAAAATTTTGTTCCTAACACTTGCGGAAAGTATCTTTCCGCACTTGTTAGGAAAATATCTATAATGGTGAACGGTATAGTATCTGGAAATTTCGCTTAAGAGCCTTACTCGCGGAAGAAGACGCTTTGAAAGTGCTTGATGAATAATCTCCGCAGGAACCTGATCGAAAATGGGAAAAACTAGAGCGATTAGCGAGAAGTTTAATCATTGTAGAAAGATCTGTCAGAAATCACCAAACCAAGAATTGTTTTTATTACAAAAAGTTTCTTCAAAATGCCGAAGAATCAAACCGCCAACGTACACTACAGACAGTCCAAACCCTGTAAGAGCTCACACTTTGCAAAATAAATCTGCAAATTATGTGAATTTTATATTGGACACTGGTGCTACTGATCATATGGTGAATCAAATGGATCTGTTTACAACCTACACAAAACTGGATAGACCAATTAAAATCTCAGTTGCCAAAGTTGGTGTATCAATCGAAGCCATTCTCAAAGAGACCATCCATGTTCAAACAACCGAGGGCGACGCAGGAACTCTACAAGATGTTCTCTACACCCCCGATATACCATACAACCTACTTTCTGTCCGCCGAATCCAGGAAGCTGGTATAACCGGTAATTTGAAAGAAAATGGTACCGTGAGTATCGAAAAGGGTAGAGAAACAGTTATACAGGGTAAGTCCCAAAACAATTTAATAACTGTTAATTTTCTAATTTGGAAACCCTTAAATAATCAAGCAAATACTTCTAGCAGTACATTAAATGACTACAAACTTTGGCATGCACGGTTAGGCCTTATAAACAAACAAACATTTTTACAATTAAAAAGAATTGATTTCTTAGATGACAAGAAAATTTTAAGTAATATAAATCCCACAACAGAAATATGTGAAAATTGTATTTTTGGAAAACAAACGCGTTTACCGTTTGCTGAAGCCAAAGATAAAACACATATAAAAAGACCATTATTTTCATTATTTATCGTTCTGATGTTTGTGGTCCGATAACTCCATCCACTGTAGATGATAAAAATGACTTTGTAACTTTTATCGATGAATTTACATATTACACAGTTACGTATTTATTGCGTTCCAAAGCTGAAGTATTTAAAGTATTCCGAGATTTTGTTGCAAATTAATTCTTTAATATCGCAAATATTAAAGAATTAATTTGTTAATTTCAACATCGCAAATTTATATTGTGGTAATGAAGGGGAATATCTCTCTAATGAATTTAAATATTTTTGTTTTCAGGGAAAGGAAGGGGTATCAGCTATCATTTAACTCTATCACATACGCCGCAACAAAATTCTGTCGCGGAACGTATGAATAGATCAATAGTAGAGAAAGCCCGAACGATGGTGCAAGGAGCTGAGTTAGATAAAAATGTGTGGGGTGGAGCAGTCCTCACTGCCACATATTTAATAAATCTAACACCTATAAAAGCTTTACAAAATAGCAAAACACCATTTGTACTGTGGCACAATAAAAAGCCCAGACTAATTTTTTTTTTAATTTTCGGGTCTACTGCCTATATTCATAATAAAAATAGAAAAAGTAAATTTGATAAAAAATCAAATAAAGGCATATTAATTGGGTATACACCCAATGGATATAAAATATTAGATATAGAAACTATTAAGTTGACACACTGCTCGTGATGTGATTTTTTTTATGAAATCAATTTTAAAACATCAAGACCAACACTTGATAAAAGGGGTGAAGCATCAAGATTAAAACTTGACGAGGACATCAAAAAACTCCTCTATATCTAAAATGCCTACACGTACAGTTAATACTCCTAAAGAACCTATACAATTAAAAATAGGTTAATCTGTCACCGAAACAGATATTGAGCACAATAAATCTTTAAATCAAAACACTGACCTCAGACGCAGTGAAATAATTGAAAATCTCCTTGATTTAGAAAATTCTATTTTATGTGCACAATCACTTGTATATGAAGTTCCTCAATCCTACCATGAAATAAAAAACAGGGAGGATAAACTTCATTGGGAGACAGCAATAAATAACGAGTTAGTAGAGGATTTGTGAGAGCAATCCTCCTCCTCCTCCTCCGAAAACTTATGAAAGCAAGCCTCCTCCTCCTCCGAAAACCTATGAGAGCACTCATTCCTCCTCCGAAAACCCATGAGAGCACTCACTCCTCCGAAACCGTGAACTAGTTCATTTGACATCATTAGTTGAAGAATTGTTACCCACAAACTTCTACATGACTGAATTAATGGAGATGACACCACTAGCTGAAGAAAATGTACTTATAGATCTGTCTATGAGTCAATTAACGGAGGTGACGCCATTGCATTTGGAATCATTAGATTTGGACTTAACAAATAATCTGTTATTTGATTTGAGCACGGAAGATACAGACAGTTTTTTGTCTACACCTTATCCACGTGTAGACTTACCAAGGCCAAGTCAGTTTATCAACTTGATCACTGCAGATACAAGCATCTTTTCCTCTCCACCTTATCCAAGTGAAGAAGACTATTTTGAAACTGAATGTGCACCTAAGGAACAACAAAGTGAAGAAGACATAGTGACTTGTATTATTTGTTTTGAAGAAGTGAATGAAGTCTGTTACCCAAATAGTTGTAATCACAAATTTTGCTTGCAATGTATTACAAGATGGACAGATGAACGTTGTTTATCATCATCAATGTTAAAAGAATGTCCCTATTGTCCCAAAAGTTATACATATTTGATTGAACTTTCAAAGAAAGTAATTAGACATCACTATACACTCACAATGAGAAAAGGTTATTAAGTAGGAAGTAGTTTTAAGGAATCATTCAGAAAATTTATTGAAAATAAAACAACACAATAGTCCAAAAGGAAATTTTTTAATTGGATGCCCCAAGTTACAAAAGACCATGTAAATCGAGGAAATTAAGTTTTGTTAGCTCGCGCGCGACCACTTTCTCCTCGATTTCCTGGCGGCCGTCCAGGAACGTCTGCAGTAATTTTATGTCCTTTCGCAGGCGATCCTGATAGCTTATTTCCTGTTTGATAACACTAGAAAAAAAAATAATAATAAAAAGTTATTGTGCGAAACTATGCACATTCAACTAGCACAAGGAATTTCGCAAATCGCATTTATCAAAGTACAAATTTCAAAACAAAACAGAAAAAGAAAAAAACTTACTTGGGGATCCACAGGCGTCTTCCCTTCCTTGAGTATATCATTGCTAACGAGTCTTGCAACTCGTTAGCGTATGCTTCTAACACTCTTTCGTGAAACGACACCATGATGTTTGCAAAACTGTCAAAAATATTTAACATAATACCTCATAGTAGTATAAAGCAAAATGTACTTACCTAAAAAAGTCGTGAGAATTACACTGAATCAATGGAGTTGGGGTTTGCCTTAAATAGTAATTTTGTAGAAAGTAAAAGTGGATTAACGGCTAAAGAAACGGAGGTTACGCGACAAGGCACCATAAGGGTTTTTTTATGCGTATTGCATTAACCTTGATTACAGATGCACCAGATGGTTGTAGTTTCTAAAGAAGGCACAAGCCAGCGTCGTAACGTAAAGGAAAAATTTTAAGTTTTTTTTTTTTTAAATCAGATGTTGACAGTTATACAAAGACTTATTACTCATTCACTTATTTTTGTCATCTAGTTACCTTTGAAACCTTCATTTTTTTTATGCCCATGTCCCTTTAGCACATGTTGAGGAGATACGATAAAAACGTCAAAGTCAAATTTCCAACCCCTACTTGACGACAATAATAGTAAGTAAATGACTTATACTATAATAACCCATAATAGTCGTACACTTATCGTATTATAATAACTAAGACATACTAATCAATGAAACATTATTAATATAAATATTGCCACAAAGAAGCAAAAAGACATACAATTGCAGCGTCCTTAGAAATGGTCGGCCGATGACCGGTTTAGTCACCAAGGAATAGTTGACCCAAATTTATAAATCATAGATGGTAAATGCGATCAACAACTGGGTACTTCGAACCGCTGATTGACGTCATGGAAAAGAACTTTGCATGCAAAAAAGTGCTGACGAAAAGAGAAGTAAGCTCGAGGATTTTTGGGCTACCGATGAGAACTTGCTCGGTGGCTTGCACGTAGGCAAGGCTCCAAGATTTTGAAGTTCGGGTTGATCCTTTTGGGGGACGTTACGTCAGATAGACGAACGACCACCCGTCGAAAGAGTAATTAATTGTTTTCCAAAATTTGTTATCGTCTGAGTACAAGGAAGAAAGTTGTCCTAGAAGTCCTTGTTGTCCTAAGAGAAGCCACGGGTACGCATAGGAGTACCCCTGAGGTACGTTAAATTGGTTGGCACAATACGGTCCTCCTATACACTTGACTTAGGTAAGACCCTTTTGTTTTAACGGTGTTTGTTTTCATATTGGTCATTTTATTAAAGTAGTTAGGGTAATTTTAAGGCACAGAAAATAGAACATTACTTGAATCCCATCTTCTTATTTTAAATATAAACCCGCCCATATTTTTGAAAGCCCCCATTCAGTGAATCAGCATAGGACCCTTCGGGGGAGGTACATAACGACTACCCCATACCCATTTAAAGACTAGAGATTTAAAACGTAAATTAACGCCCAGTCAAAAATAGTAAATTTCACCTAAAATAACAGTTCACACGCCTATTTAGCGTGACAATATAAATCGATGCCACTGCGTAACAACTCTCGCTTTCACACGGAGGATCGAACCGAGTCAAGTGTACAATGTAGTAGCTTAGGTTTGGTAGCCTTGTGATTAAGAAGACCGTGAGAGAAAGTGGGTCACCGCATAATAAGAATTATGGTAAACGGTCGAAACAGAAAGATTGGTGCATTGTATATAAGGTGAGATCTCGATTCATAGCTTTATACCCGGCGAGCTGAAGCACATCCAGACGACCTGCTGCGGGCTTTGGTCCATTACGAGTAGGATCCCGCATCAGGGCAACCCTGGAAGCGGCCACGGCACCAACTGTAATATCAAACTGCAGAGTAGAGCGACAGCAGAGACGCAAAAACCGCCCGAGAAGAAGGGCCACATCTCTCGCAAGATATGTCAAGCCAAACCAGCCAAGCTGGGGAGGCTATGAGATATGAAAACAGGAAAGAGCGCAAACCAGAGAAGTCTGCCGGCAGCAGATCGGGGATTTATAGGCAATCGGCCCGGAATCCCCAAGCGTAAAAAACATGGGTTTTTTTAGTGGGTAAGAATCTCACACTACCGCACAACGTCATGCGGTAGTTGTCCGGTGTCTTTAGAAGATTTTCTAATGCCCCGGGGTCGCTCCCCCCGAAAAAAAAAATAGCTTTATACGCATCAGATCGTTGCAGTGTTGGCCTTCTTTCTAAGTCGTCGAATATTTTGTCTTTCTGTTTTGTGTAAGTAAGTTGTTTTTTTTATTCTTTTGTTCTATTTTATCTACTTTTTTGCCATGTGCTCTACCCTAGCCACCAGTTCTTCCAAAATTATTATTTTGTCGTAAAAAGTGATCGACACTTGATAGCGACCCCCTTGTCATGAGCGTACTACATCGTTATATTGGGCGTTAGTGCCAAGCAAATATTGTTATTCGCAAATTTTGTACCTTGGGCAGCGGACGTGTGGTTTGTCGAGCCTAAGATACCAGGAGATACGCCAGACAGTTTAGGCTTTTCGAGCAATCGAATGGAGTTTGCTACCTTACCTATCTTGAATCGAGTTTTAACTGACTACGCTCTCTAAGTGAGAATAGGTAAGTTCTTTCATCCGTAATGTACGCCTCAATGCTTACTGGTTACTTGGTACTGTCGGTAATTGTCAAGAGTTAATTCTTGTAGTTGTCTACAGTTTGTCTCTATATTTAATATTATTTATTTTTTAATTTTTTTTTGTTTATAAAAAAAAATTTTTTTGAAAAAGATTTTTTAAATTTTATAGATGTAATGGATGTATAGGAATTTACATTCCATAATTTAACAAACAGTATTTTCAATTTTATGTTGGGCCCAGGGATTTGTTGCCATTTAACTTATTGGGTTTTAGCCCTGATGAAAACTAAATAAATAGTCGAAACGTCGGCCATTTTCGAATAAAGAAGAGGTGCATTATTTGTCCTAATCCCGCTAACTTCACCAACAACTTACAACTTAAGGACGCTAATTACAACAATGAAATATTTTTTAATTGTTATAGATAGACTTCGTTCAACGTTCCAGAAAAACGTAAGACAAATTTGGAAAAAGGAGTTCAAATTATTAACTCAGCTTTCAAAGAAAGAATAATAACCTACAGACATTATTATATCGTATTATTCGACAAAAGGGAATGCCGCTCCGGTTATGAACTTTGAAAGAGCTTTTTGTTTTAGCAACTCGAGCGTAAGCATAACGCCTTGTTTCTATCGAGTTCTTATATTCGGAGAAAAGAGTATTTGGAGGTTTGTTTAGGCTTTTCGGTATATAAAAAAGCAGATTACAACCACGAGTAGACGACGAAACACGGGGCTTAACTTGCAGTTCGAGACGCGACGCATTTTTGCCCAAATACGTATAAAGCCGATAAGACGATTCATTTTTTGTATTCTCATATTTAATTACCATCCGTATTTTATTCATTTCTTCAGTGTGTTTTCTTTTTGTTCAATAAATCCTTATATCAAGTTATATCAATATCGCCGGACCGAAAGTGTTTTATTCACTAGACAACATAAAAAAGCCTACATTTTCGGGGCCTGTCCGGGATCGTTTAGGGATGCTGGAGGACGCAAAGAAAGTTTAATTTATACAGTACACATGATAATAGAGGAGTAAATTAAATGTTAGTGTCCTGTAAGAAGTAAACTAGGCACTAACGCAAAGACGACGACGTTGGATGGTGCGGGTATAAGACGGACCCAAACCGGTAACTCTGAAGACGACAAAGTGTTGCCGCCCGAATTTGGCTTGGGGCTAAATTCGAAAGTTTGATGAAGTTGCCGTTGGTGATTGAGCAAAGGATTGGAGTACTGTTGTCTGATGGTGTCATTTGTACCTTGGACGACGATTTTGGGAATCCTGAAACTTTTGACGCAACCTTTTGAGGCAGCCTGATGGAAGTCTACGAGTTCGATATCAACTTGTAAGGTAGGAGATAAACTTTTTTTTTTTTGGCTTGAATTACCTAGGTATAAACAGTGAGTGTGTCTCCAATAATTAGTTAAGACGTGTGTTTTTTATTTTACTTATTTATTTAAGAAATCGAATTAATTAGGTTAGGTACATATTGTATACTTAATTATTTTATTGATTAATTTTCGAGGGGGCTGAATGCATGGCATCTCGAATAACAATATTTTTTTTAACGTTGGTTTGACGAATGATGGTTAAACATGAGTAATTACTGTAAGTTGTCACTAAACATGAAGCAGGTGTTGCGCTGATTGCAGTGTTATCAGACGTTCATATTTTATTCTAGATAAAAATCGGCATTTTTTTTTAATTTTGTTATTTTTCCGTTGACTAAAATTTTGTCAAGCAAAATGTCTACATTGGGTACTGTTTCAAATATGGACTACAGCATAACACATGCTAAGTTATCTGCGATTAAGGTACTTCATTTTATTTGTTTTGGGAAAGAGGGTGAATCTAGAAAGCAGAATAGGGCTTTACGTGAATTTATGGATTTCCCATTTGACCAAAAGTCGGACGAATACAAAGTGAAGTTTGATTCAGTGAAAAGTTGTGTGGAATTTTCTGATTTAGTAGCTGTTTGGGGAGTGTTAGATTTAGATTATAGTGGTAGCTTTGATGAAGTGTTGAACAGAATTCTTTTGTTTTTAATTACCGTTGAGAGTTTTACCTAGAGTATTAACCAAGACGAAGAAGACAATGACGAAGAAAGTGACAAGGAAGAGGACGATAATATTAGTGATAACGATCAGTCATCTATTCACGAAAGTGAAAGTGACAAGGAAGGGGCATCTATTCAAGCAAAAGCCAGCTCTAAAAGAGAAAGTTTTTCTCTAACTTTCAAAGACGTGGAGCAAAGCATACGACCGTTTGACGGTAAAGACGTATACCCAATAAAACGCTGGATTGATGACTTTGAGGAGACAGCCAATCTTTTAAAATGGAATGATCTTCAAAAGTTGATTTTCGGGAAAAGGGAAAATTTTTGACGAGTTTGGCAAAACTCTACATCCAATCAGAGCGTGGTATTACTACGTGGAAAATGTTGAGACAGAAATTGATAGAAGAATTTGAAGTTAAAGTAAGTAGTGCCCAAATCCATAAGGTTTTGATGAACAGAAAGAAGAAGGCGAATGAAGGAGTACAGGAGTATGTACTCCTTCATTCGCCTTCATAATATGTACTACATGTTACAATGAGAGAAATAGGGTCTCGAGAAAATATTGAACCAGAAGTGGTGATTAACTATATTATAGATGGTATTCAGGACGCTTCAGCTAAGAAAGTGATTTTATATGGAGCCAAGACTTTTAAGGATTTGAAAGAAAAGGTCAAGCTTTATGAGAGCATTATTACGAAAAACGATTTTATATGGAGCCAAGACTTTTAAGGATTTGAAAGAAAAGGTCAAGCTTTATGAGAGCATTATTACGAAAAACGACCTTTTGATGAATAATCCTTTTAGATCAGGTCATAGAAATGACAAAGCTGATAAAAACCCAGGAAATATAGTGGGACCGGGAAAAAGTGGCGTGAGTAGTCAAACATATATCAAAGAGAAATCCCCAAATTGTTTCAATTGTGGATCAAGAGGTCACAAATCAATAGATTGTCCTGACAAACGCCGGGGAACTAAATGTTTCAAATGCAATGAGTTCGTACATGTTTCAAAAAATTGTCCCAAGGCAAGTTTAGCGGAACAGGAAACCAAATCTTCTAATCAAGTACTTTCAGTCGTCAGCAAAGTTAAGGATTATGGCAAAAGATATTTGACTTTGCATTTTGCTGAGAATAATGTCGCAGCTCTATTTGATACTGGAAGCGACATAAGTATTATCCGAGAAGATGTTTATAGAAGACAGTTCAGAAGTTATCCTCTAACTACACAGTCATCACGGCCAGTGGTATTGTATGTTCACAAGTACAAACGTTAGGATCTTTTAAGGCCGACATTACAATTGAAGATGATAGATTTAATTTGCTGTTCCATGTATTACCAATGGAGGCGTGCAATTTTGAAGCTATTATTGGAAATAACTTATTGGGATTAGCTGAAATTTTCATTAAAGATGGAAATATCACCGTAACTAAAAAGACGGATGGTCCTGACGTGACAAATTTTTAATGGAATATTCCATAGCTGGACAGAGTACATCTACCGATGGACCAGATGTTTCACATATAAAAGTCCCAGCTATCAGGAAAACCGTAAGTGAATTAATTAAGAGTACTTGTACTTTTAGATGTACCCACCAAAACCAAATCGACTGATATAAAGATGAAGTTAATTCTGAAAAATTAAGAACCAGTTTACCAGCGACCAAGGCGCTTACCAGTTTTGGAACAAAAATAAGTCGACCGTCAAATAAATGAATGGTTAAGAGACGGCATCATCAGGGAAAGCTCCTCAGAATTCACAAGTCCCATCGTTTTGGTTTCTAAAAAAGATGGAGGTATGCGCATGTGCTGTGATTACAGAAGACTGAACCAAAATATTGTAAAGGACAGGTTTTCCATGCCTCTTATTGAAGATGTTTTGGATAAACTGGACGGTGCAAAGTTTGTTACACTTCTTTTTGTATAATAATTTAGCCTCATTTTTTTTATGTTATTGTTCACATAAAAATCGTACAATTATTTTATTTAAACATTTACTATCTTTCAAATTAATTGTTTATCTTCCATCCGCCATTTTGTTTGTTTGTTTATTCATTGCAACAGTTATACAGCTTCAGGGCACCTTATTGTCCTTTAACCTACAGTCTACAGTCAACTCACTTTCAAAGGTCATATGACCTCTTTATTTATCACCAATGAGGAACCAGGGTTCAAGGTGAAAAGTTAGTACAATTGGCATGCCTTCACCTTTTGGTCTCTAATCAATTTTTGTACTTTACTGACACACATTTTTCCTTGGGCTTCTTGGCAATGCTGCTGGGCTGAAGGAAATAGCGTTTATAACGGATTTGAATTAATTGTTAATTACCACCTCCTCATTATATGTGGTTTGTGGACCTCGTAGTCAGGAGACTGATTTTTCTGCGAGGAGGGATAGGCAGCAATTCACAGTTATTTTCTGGATTCCAAATACCCGTGTGACAGAGCTAGCACATGGTATTTCACTTCAAGGCCACACACCAACCCTAGGTATGTAAAGCATTATTATCGACTGTACTAACTTTGAAATTCATGGTATTAATAGTCTCACCACCAAATCAATGCCCGCTCTTCATTCTCATATTCTCTTGTAGGCCTTCTTCTATTTTCCTATTCTTCTATTCTGCTATTTCACTTTTCAATTTTTCACTTCACCTCACTGGCCATCTACTGGTATCACTGGCTGCCCTCTGCGTTATACCACTGGGAACTACTACTCACTCATCAACTACACCTGCGAGCACACCTCATCACAGGACACACTTTGACACACATGTACACACCAAGTTCCGAGGCATAGGCTGCAACCTGGTCCAGAAGTTTCAAGGTGGGTTTGTTCCATTTTTATTCTTTCACGCACTTTTGGATGCCTATATGGGTACCAATTAATGATAATAACCAAATAACAAACAATTGTTTTGAATTACATCAAGGCCCTCAAATTTACTGTGTAACTGAGGCGAATAACAAATAGTAGCAAATTAAGTGCAATAAGCTATTCTGATTAATTAACATTACCTTATGGGAATATTTGTGAACCAGACATATGACCGGTAAGTCTCTTTTGGTGTCACATTTTAGCTTATACACTCTGTTAGTTTCCTACACTCTTGGCAGATATAACTCCACATAATACTTATAGCTATATGCTTGCACTGGTGATATACCTGTGGCATAACTGTAGTTAGACTTTCCCACCTTATTACTGAAACTAAAATACATTATTTTCTACAGCCATTACACCTACTAGGTATTTAAACAGAATCTTAGCACCCAACTCTTGATGGGTTAAAAATAGCAAACAGCTGATACTGTTATCGATTTTTAGAACAATTGAGACCTCCCTGAAAGTTGTACCCATAAAGAGTAATTGTACGATTCTGCTCATGATAACCGTTAGTTAATTTATTGTTAATACAAATCCCTTTATTAATTGAGTGCGAGTTATTTCACCTATGACCACCTCCACTGAATGTAGCCGAGCTAATTCACACATAATTCAATCTGGTTTTCGTAAAACTTGTTTTGTTATCCGCCATTCTCATCCTTAGGATACCAAGGATAGAGTTTGGCGTAACAAGTTTTTCACGACACTTGATTTGAAAAACTGATTGTTTCATGTCGACATGGACGAAGATAGTGTAAAGTATACTTCGTTTGTAACACCCACCGGGCAGTATGAATTTTTAAAGTGCCCTTTCGGTCTGTGCAATAGTCCTAGTGTATTTCAGAGATTTATTAATCACATTTTTAGACCGTTAATTTTGAATAATGTTGTTATTTATTATATGGATGACCTAATCATTCCAAGTCAAACCTGCGAAGAAGGTCTAGAAAAGCTTAAGTTAGTACTAAATATTGCACGAGAGTATAGGTTGGAATTTAAGAAAAGTAAATGTCATTTTTTGAAGAAAAGAGTGAATTTTTTGAAAAGTGTGTGAAAAGCTATTAAGAACTTTGCGGAACCTACTACATTCAAGCAACTTCAGTCGTTCTTGGAATTGACTGGATATGTTCGTAAATTCATTGAAGGATATTCGATTATTGCAAAACCTCTCACTGATAAGTTAAGAAAGAATTCAGATTTTGAATATGGAGACGATGAACGATTAGCTTTTCAAAAACTAAAAGATCTTCTTACCCGATATCTAGTGCTACATATATTTCAGAGGAATGTCCCGACGGAACTACATACTGATGCAAGCAATATGGCTACGGAGCTTGTCTATTGCAAATGTGTAGTGAAGACTCAAAATTACATCCTGTTTACTTTTATAGCAAAAAGATCACGCCGGCTGAGGAGAAGTATACTTCATATGAATTGGAAATGCTGTCAAAAAGTTTAGGACTTATCTGCTGGGATCAAGATTTAAGATAGTCACCGATTGTGCTGCGTTTCAAAACACCATGTATAAACGTGATCTGACAATCAGAGTAGCTCGATGGGCTTTACTATTGGAAGAATACGAATACTAGATTGAGCATCGATCGGGAAGTAGACTACCACATGTTCACGCTCTCAGTAGATATCCGACGATTCCTGTTTTATTGGAAGAAAATGTATTTTTGAAGAGGATTAAGGCAGGCCAACAAACTGACGAACAAGTTAATCCATAAGTTATTACAGGCTGGTCAGGAGCACGACGATTATTTATTAAAACATGACATTGTATACAAATATGTCAATGGCAACGAACTGCTTGTAGTGCCAAAAGAAATGCAACGAGATTTTGCCGTAAAAAAGACGCAAGAAGTGATTAAGAATGAGTTTTTCATTCCGAAGATGGCAGAGAAAATAAGAAATGTAATAGCTAATTGTATACCATGCATTCTAGGAAGCCGAAAAGAAGGTAAACGAGAAGGGTTTCTACATCCTATTCCTAAACAGGAAGGACCCTTACATACATATCATGCTGATTACGGAGGAACTATCCCATCTACCAATAAAAATTATCAGTATATTTTTGCTATAATAGACTACTTTACAAAGTTTACATGGCTTTACCCTACAAAGAGCACTACTGCAAAAGACACCATCAATTGCTTTGTTAAGCAGCAAAAGACTTTTGGAAATTTTCATAGGATAATCACTGATAAGGGAACAGCGTTTACAGCAAAAGAGTTTGGTGATTATTGCCAAGAGGAGCAAATACAACATGTGACAATTACTACGGGTGTTCCCCGCGGTAACGGGCAAGTGGAGCGAATCCATAGAACGGTGATTCCAGCCTTGACGAAACTTAGTGTTGATGATCCTGCAAAATGGTATAAATATGTGGACCGGGTTCAGAGAGCATTAAACTCCACTTATCAACGTAGCGTCAATACGACTCCATTTGAAGTGTTGACCGGAATACAAATGTGTGCAGAAGTGTAAAGAGGATCTTCTCTTGAGAGAGATAATAGAAGAGGAAGCTCAAATACAATTAAGTGAAGAAAGAGAGATGCTGAGGAAACCATGTAGAGAACAGTTGATAAAAGTTCAAGAAGATAACAAGAAGGGATATAATTTGAGACGAAAAAACCAAAAAAGTATAAAGTCGGTGATCTTATAGCTGTTAAAAGAACTCAATTTGGTGCCGGGCTTAAAGTGTGTAGGTAGTTCTTGGGACCATATGAAGTGGTTAATGTTAAAAACAATGAACGGTATGATGTCGTGAAGATAGGATTTCATGAAGGACCGAACAAAACGTCGACGTGCTCAGAGTTTATGAAACCATGGTTGCCGAGTGATGACGAATCTGGGTCGGATACGGATGGCCGAATGTGGGAATCCATATTTTCGGTCCTCGGAACTGCAAGCTTTCAATGTTATTTTTTCTTATCCGTAGAAACTATTAAATCATTATATCGTTTTATTCGACAAAAGGGAATGCCGCTCCGGTTATGAACGTTGAAAGAGCTTTTTGTTTTAGCAACTCGAGCGTCAGCATAACGCCTTGTTTCTATCGAGTTCTTATCTTCGGAGAATAGAGTATTCAAGGTTTGTTTAGGCTTTTCGGTATATAAAAAAGCAAATACAACGACCAGTAGACGACGAAAGACGACGCATTTTTGCCCAAATACGTATAAAGCCGATAAGACGATTCATTTGTTGTATTCTCATATTTAATTACCATCCGTATTTTATTTATTTCTCCAGTGTATTTTCTTTGTGTTCAATAAATCCTTATATCAAGTTATATCAATATCGTCGGACCGGAAGTGTTTTATTCCCTAGACAACATAAAAAGCCTACATATATATCTTTTTAATTCCCAGGTTGGTTTCTTTTCAATCTTCTTTACCTTGAGGTGAACATCAACAAGTATAACCCACTGAGAGCATCATCTTTCCTCGATCTTCCCCTAGCAATCAAACAACGTAAAGCCATCATCAACATTAGAAACGATGATGACTATTGCTTTGCCTGGTCCATTGTGGCAGCTCTTCACACACCATCAGTTCTTGAGTCTGAAGCATCATCCTACCCACACCCACAATCAGTTTTAAATTTAACAAATATTGACTTTCCATTTTCATTAAAGGATATCAACAAATTCAAAAATCAAAATCTTAACATTTATGGAATTGAAGCTTTAAAAAAAAACATCTATTGATTATGAAGTTGTTGGTCCCCTTTATTATTCAAAAACAATAAAAAATCAACATGTGAATTTATTGCTGATAGGTAATGATTTAGGAAACTTTCATTATTGTTATATAAAAGATTTGTCGAGGTTAGTTTCAAGTCAAATGTCAAAACATAATGGTAAAAAGCATCTATGTGACGATTGTCTATAATATTTTCAAACACAAGAGAATTTAATTCGTCATAATAGTTATGATTGTGATCATGTTCGAATCAATCTTCCATCAGAAAGTTTAATTGTAGACAAATTTGGACACTTGACATACGAAAACAAATTAAAATTTGTGAATTTAAAAAAAACAAATAACAGTTCCTTTTATTGTATATGCTGATTTTGAATGTATTCTAAAACCTTTAAATGATGACATTGCTGATCTGCCACCAAATACTTCATACACTGAAAGACAATATGAACACATACCATATTCATTTGCATATTTTATCAAATTTGAACTTGAAGAATTTTTTTTCGAAATTTGAACGATATAGAGGAACAAATAGTAATCATATTTTTATAAATACATTAGAAAAAGATGTTATAGGGCTGTACCAAAATTTTCTTCAAAAACCGAAAAAAAATAAATCTTTGACTGAGTTAGAAAACTTCTATCACCATTGTGCCACACTTTGCCATATTTGTGACAAACCATTTGTTGATAATGACCAAGTTTTTGACCATTACCACGTTAGCGGACGCTACAGAGGCCCCGCCCATTCAGTTTGTAATTTGAATTTTAAAATCCCAAACTTTATTCCAGTTGTATTTCATGGATTAAAAATTATGATTCTCATCTATTTATAAAAGAGCTATGTCAAAATAAAGAACAATTGTCAGTTATTGCCCAAACTAAGGAGAGGTATATTTCATTTGAAAAACACATTCATGTTGATAATTATTTTGATCAAAAAACAAGGAAGAAGAATTTTAGATTGAGATTCCTTGATTCGTTTCAATTTCTTCCTTTCTCATTATCAAAGCTTTCTAATACGTTAAAAGATGAACAGTGTGTAGAAATAAAAGAAAATTTTTAATAATGAAGAGAAGTTTAAACTCATTCGTCAAAAGGGGGTTTTTCCACACAATTATGTTGATGATTATTGTAAACTACACGAGAACACTTTACCAGAAAAAGAAAAATTTTATAACAGTTTAACAGATGATCATATTTCTGATGAGGACTATGAAAGGGCGCGAACTTATTTAAATGTGAATCTATTGGTCATTACTCAGATATTTATTTACTTTCAGATATTTTGTTGTTAGCAGACATATTTAAGAATTTTAGAAAAACCTGTTTACGAACATATAAATTAGATCCTGCTCATTTTTATAGCTTTCCAGGATTATTATGGGAGTCCTATTTGTTATATACTGAAATAGAATTGGAACCATTAACAGATCCAGATATGTTACATTTTTTTAAAAGTAGTGTTCGTGGGGGAGTAAGTTCAAGTATTTGTAGAAAATCGGATGCAAACAATCCGTTTATGTCAGCTTATGATCCTTCAAAACCAACTAAGTATATAATGTATTTGGATGCAACAAACTTGTATGGCTATGCAATGTCACAATACCTTCCAACAGGAAATTTTGCTTGGCCATCAAATGAAGAAATTGAAAATTTGAATAGTATGACAATTTTTAATAATTCTCCAATAGGTTATGTTTTCGAAGTGGATTTAGACTATCCTTCAGATTTACACGACTATCATAATGATTTACCTTTCTGTCCGGAAAATTATAAACCCTCAAATTCAAAAACAAAAAAATTAATCCCTAATTTGCATAATAAAAAAATAGTATATTATAAACCAAGGTTGTGACGTACATTATTGTGACCCGAACGTCAAGTTTAGATCCCGAAGCGCGTAGCGCTCAGGGGCCTAAGACGTGAGGGTCATAAGTAGTTCATAACCGCGGTGTATATACGATTTTTTCCACTACTAGACTCGATAAATCTACAACAGAAAATTGCCTAAATTAGTAAGATAGCGCTCCGCATATTTTATTACTAAGAACAGGCGCGTCTTCAATCAACGCCACCTAGACAATATAAGGCCTGGAAGCGACCGAGCGGGAGAGCGGTGACGTCATCATATGTGGTACGAAAATTCGACGACAGTTTCAACGCTCAAAACCCGAAGGTTTTGGAAAGCTTTTTGGGGGTTTATATTTTAGATGGACAAAAATAAAACCATTAGTAATATATATAAACAATACAAACGTAAATAAATAAACAATTTAACTATACCAGGGTACACTTAAATTAATATAATACTTAATACTGTATATTATTATTCTAAAGTGTACTTCTGAAGTGTGAAGCAGTGACTACTTCTAAAGAATAAGTATACTATTTTCTCTTTTTGGCTGAATTTGTTATATACAGGGGATTCTGAAATTAGCGTGCAATAATGTAACAGCTTAGGTATTTTAGAATAAAAAAGATAAAAAGTTTATATATAAAGACAGGTTTTCAAACGTTTTGTTCCAAAGATAGAGGGTATAACTTTTTAAATTAAATTCTTTTTTTCCACATAGATAGCTCGTTCAGTTTCGAAGATAATCACTTCAAAACTGAAATGTGATAACTCGAATCATTATGCTCTACATAGACACTTACCATCTGATTTTCAAAGGTGCCTGCTTTGGTAATAGGGATTTAGATGAAAAAAATAAAAACATTGTATCATTTTAAAACATTATATTAAAAAACAAAACAAATTAAATATACATGTGACAAAATATAGCCCAGAAAACACTATTTGGTTCATTGCACACACTACCTACACACTTTGTCTTATACTAGAGGAATTCCTTCTTTTGCAAACAGGAATTGGTTGATTTGATGATTCTCGATTTGATTACAACTAGGCCTAGGAAACAAATATAAAAATCTTTGATGGATTTGGATAACATATTTGTAACAAATTATAGCACAAACCCTACACAACAAAATGTTTAAAAGAAGTCCTACCTGGAATTAATCTTGGGATATCTAATAGTAACAGTAGAGCTTCTAAGGACTGGCCAGTTCTTGCACATGTAAGTATGTTACTTTCCTCTGAATTTCATGTGAATGAAAATGTAACTCACATAAAATAAAACTAAAATAAAAAACCTAATAAATTCTGCTGATTTTTTGAATATGAGAGGTTTTTTCGGAATATGTTCCTATACTTATGCTTATGTAGTGTTGTATGAGGTTAGGTTAGGTAGACTTACCCCAAGGACGGTAAACAGTACAGGACGGTTCACTGCCATTTAAACAACATGAGCCCAAAATCGTGACGTCAGCTTAGTGCGGACTTGGGAGCGATAATGACGTCATTATTTCCCGAGCCCCGTGCGCTCTGAGACTATTCCCGTCATGTGTTTTCTGAATAAGAATGTAAGGACGGAAATAGTCTCAGGGCGCTCTAGAGGGGTCACCCGAAAACGCTGTAAATGTGAATATTTGATTTGACATCTCGATGATTATTAGCGGGCGCGGGTTATTCGTTTTTTTTATGATCGTATTCTAATTTTTTAATCTTTTTTAATCCTCTCCCTTGTTGTTCTGATTGTGCCGATTGGGCTGTGATTTAGTAAACATACGAGTACACAATACCTGGTCAGATTTGTGCTGTTCCTGAATGTAAAAGCAACAAACTAAAGTAAAAGAAAGAAGGTCATACAAAGATCCTTTCAGTTTTTCACAAAAAGAAAAGATGCTATTTCACTTAAAATAAGAAACAAGTTGCATTTTACTGCAAATGATTATGAAAGAGACTTTCGTAATTAACTTTTGGATAAGTAAGTATTACATTCAGTATTAAGTACCTAGGCGGCTGGCTCTTGCTCTAAAGCAACCAGCAATTAGCAACGCAGAAAGGAGCAATATTTATTGCACGCCGCTTTTACATTGAATTATGACCATTCGAGAGACGCAAGATACCAAACTTTAAATAAATTGTTAATTGAATAGATTCTGTTATCAAGTGTTTTCTGTGCTGGGTCCATGAGGTTTGCAGGCTGGTATAAACAAAGAAGTCAGCAGTAGCAGACCACTCTTTCGGAAAGTCAAGATATCCTTTTCAACGAAGTGCAGTATCCGACACTAACTAATGAAGCCACTGAGATCTTCAAGCACGAGAACAACATTATTCAAAATATTCAGAAAATCTTTTCTAGTGGCATTATGTATTGGTAGCAGTATTATCAATACTTACTTATCTAGACATCAAGACAATGTGACGGTACATTAATATGCTAAGTATAAGTGTAAGTATTCCAAACTCGTAGTTGCTTATGGAGTATTGAATATTGTTGCTTGCAACCCGGTCTGCATCAAAGTAATAAACATACCTTTGAAATCATAACTATTTGTATTATTACTAGTTTATAGACCATTTCATACTTATCAACACTTCTAAAATATTATTTAAACCAATACAGGATAAACAGAAGCACAGCATATGTAACAAAACTATGCGTCCGCGGAATAAACTCTTAATGATATATCTCACCAGAGCACTAATGTGACATCACGCCGCGGGTACAGAAAAAGAGGGAATTGGGCTGTCCTCTCAGTCTAGCGTCCTTGGACTTACCCTGCTAGGTTTATTTGGTATACAATTATCCCTTCTTATAATAATCCACTTTTCTTTTAAAATAACATCTTCTGGAAATCTAAACACTGAATTTCGCGGACCAGTCTTGTAATTACTTTTGCATCTCTCTAAACAGCAACCGTGAGGCATGGCAATAGTTTGCTAACTTTTGAAACTTTAATTCCGAGCTAATTCAGCTAATACTAAAATACACATTTCTAGAAAAGACACAGAACTGTTAATTATACAAATCTAGGCAAAAAACAACTTGAATGTGCACGAAAAATGCAAAACTAGGAGCAAAATACTACTAAAGTCCATATGAAACGGCTGACCCGTCGTACCACCCTGGCGGCCATTAAAATATCGCTTTCAGGCCTTATGTCTAGGTGGCATTGCTTAAACAACGCCACCTAGACAATATAAGGCCTGGAAGCGACCGAGCGGGAGAGCGGTGACGTCATCATATGTGGTACGAAAATTCGACGACCGTTTCGAGTTTTAAAGTTTTCTCAATCAGCATGGTTAAAAAAATACATTGATTTGAATACAAAGTTAAGAAATGAATCTCAAAATTAATTTGATCGCAGCACTTATAAACTGGCAAATAATAGTATTTACGGTAAAACTATGGAAAACGTTGATAATAGAAATGACGCAAGACTAGTTACAGAATGGGAAAAAAATGGTAGAAAGGATGGAGCTGAAAATCTCATTCCCAAACCACATTTTAAAGGTTATACCATTATTTCAGAAAATTTAGTTGCTATTCAAATGCAAAAGACACTAGTTACTTATAATAAACCTATATATGTTGGTTTCCAAATTTTGGATATCTCAAAAACTGTCATGTATGATTTTCTCTACAGTTTTCTCAAGCCCCTTTATAGAGATAATGTTTCACTTTTTTATACAGATACTGATTCATTCATTTTGGAAATTTCTACGGATAATGTATATAATGATATGAAAAAAAAATATTCACAAGTTTGATACTTCAAATTATTCAAAAAACAATGTATATAATACGCCTTTAACAGAATCAGTTGTTGGGAAATTTAAAGATGAACAGGCGCAAAAGCCTATTGTGTACAAACAGAAACTAGTCTAATGAAGAAACCAAAAGGAGTGAAAAAAAGTGCTATTAAAAACCAGTTTGATTTTATTCACTATAAAGATGTTGTAGAAAAAGAATCAAAACGTTTCTGTTTTATGTATGCGTTTCGATCTCGTTTACATACCATTTATACTGAAAAAATAAACAAATTAGCTTTAACTTCTGAAGATGACAAACGGTTTAAAATTGCCAATAATTATACCACTCTTGCGTGGGGTCAAGAGGATATTCCATTTTACCAATGGAGTAATGATCATCCCGCTTTACATATTTTTTTTTAAACCGGTTTTCAATCTGAGACGCTTAAAAGCCAGAATCGCAGCCACATGATTTAGTTCTTAGCAAACAGTTCTTTCATTATTAACACTTTACAACATTTCCAAAATGTGTTTAGAAACTTTTGATGAACCCAAAACTTATGAACAATGATTGTCAACTTTTACCAAATGGAAACCACAAGTGTTGGCTGCAGCTGGTTTCTACTATACATTAATTGATGATGCTTGCAGATGTTCCTACTGTGGTATTGAAATATTCAAATGGTTGCAGAACGATTGTCCCATTGAAGAACATTATAAATTTACTAAGCACTATACTAAGAACTATGATTTCAATAAGTGTTTGTTTTTGAACAAAAATAACATTGACTTGAAGCTAACTAAAACAGAAATATTTGATCTAGTTGATGGTTTAAGAAATGCAAATACATGCAGTTTGAAGCTTTTATGCATCACAGTATTTTTAAGTTTTTTATTTAATTTTTTGTATTTACTTTTCATTAATTTTTAATTCATCATTATTAATCAAAATACTTTTTATTATTGTTAAGTTATTTTCTAATTGTTACTAAGTAATATTTTTTTTACCAAAAATTTCTGAATACTATAATTTTGAATTTGCTTCTTTAAAACATTTAATTTTTTGAAGAAGTCTGCCACTTGGTGCTTTAAACTCATATTGAATACTTAAATAAGGTGTTTTGCTCTTTTATAGAAAAAAACAAACATGCGCATTACAATTGTTTTACAATTTTTGTCAGAAGATTATAACTAAAAAATTTGGTCATGCAAGATGAGGCAAAACGCTGAAGTATCTTTTTTAATGACTGTGTCGGTTTCAAATTCTACCCTCATAACAATGGAACCAGTTAGAATTGACTCTTTCTGATGGGAACAATCAATATGTGTAATTGGAGAAATAGTTTTTAAATTTTCTGTAGTAAAAATAGGTTCAATAGAATTCCCATAATACGAATGACGGAAATTTGAAAACATTTCATATAATGTTGAAAATTTATTTTCTTTAAAATTCAAAAACATGTCATGATATGGATATCGCTCAGAATCTAAAAATACTCCTAATATTTCTTAGGTCAACATTATCAAACTGACTCATATGTTTTTTAATCTGTCCTTTCCTGTCTTCTTGAAAAGCGATAACATCATGGTGAGGGGCTTCAAGTTTATTTGTGGTTTTTACAGGCCAAGTATGTCTATGAATCTCCGATAGTGAAGAATATTCTACAAGTTCCCAACTTCCAAAAACCTAACAAAATTTCTTTATTAGATTCTAATATTTTTGTAATAGCCAGTTGGCATAAAGCCAGTTGTTGTGGAATATCTACTGTTATATGAGGCATTTTCCAATATATTTTATCAAAGGACACTTTTGTTGTTTCTACAGTGAGACTAGGAGGTTCTACATCATCTTTAAAGATAACTCCATCTAAATCATTACTAGCCCCAATAAGAACCAGTTCCTGTTTCATATTTAGAATTATTTTTTTGTAGTCTTCAAAAAATCCTAGCAACATTTTTAATGGTATAGACACACAAAAATTTCCCTTATCGTCAACTAAAATTCGATCAGATTCCTTTCTGTGAGGAAACCAACCAGCATTTTGCAATTTTAAGCTTTCATTTGTGTTGTATGAGAGGTATCCTTTCAGGGTCGAAGCTAAACCAACATTTCTAACAGAATCTATAGTAATACCGTTTAATTCATAGCGAATCTCTCTAAAAAGAAAGGTGATGCCATGGTTAATAAAACGTAAATTTTTTGTATATTTATCTTCAGTGTTAGTTAATTTGCCTTCGATATAAAGTAAACTTTCTGTAGGTAAAGTGTAGGCGTCAAGTTCTTGAATGGGTATGCGGACTTCATCATTATAATCAAATTTTGAAGAGATGTATGGTTGATATGTATGAAGTTCAGAACTAACAATTGAATTATCTACATATAGTTTTTCTGTAACATTTAAAATGTCCATTATAAAACGTTAAAACCAAGAGATGTGAGGAATTGACGATTTTCTCGTGTTAATCTCTTGCTGTTTTTTCTGATACTGAGCTTGCGAGTTGATGTTTTCTTTTTATAGGGTTTTTGACCGAAAAGTGTAACTATGGGTATTCTATTGTATCTAACCACCATTTTATTCACTATTTGGTTTTAAATGTAAACGGACAGTTATAGTTTCACCTCTAAAACTTATGAGATCTCCGTCTTGATCAAGTATTTTAACAGTAATGTTGTTTATCGTTTTGACGCTGACTGGAAAATATAACACAGGTAAAGGAGATTCCATTATTTTATACCCTGGTGGTACAGTTGGATAGAATTGACGAATAATGTGAACTGGTTTTCCATTACTAAAGTATCCCACACAAATATTGCAATCAACGCATATGGCATTTACTTTAGTTATGTTGGCTACATTGTCAGATATGTCAAATGTATTTGCTTCTAAAACTGTACTTGTAAAACCCAATATCTTTCCTATTGAATCTTCCTTTGTGAAATCGACTGGTTTGCTACACACTAAACCAGATTTAAGAGTGTTGGTATTCGCAAGTAATCAAAAATTAACATATTCGTTTGGAAACGTTTCCTTAATTTTTGATTTTGTTGCGAACTCGGGGTTCGATAATTCCAGTGTAACGATTTAACTCGAAAGCACTATTTATTTATTCCACAAATACACACGATTACTAAATAACTCGCTACTTTAACACTTTATAGCCTTCTAATATCGTTTCGTACTTTAACTTACTTATAGCTCGCTTAAAATAAGACTATCACTTAACCGCCGCTCTATGCGCCTTTATATACAATCCTAAAATTACAGAAAAACCTAGAAAGTTCTTTATAAGAATTCTTGAATAATCTCACATAAAAAAAAACAGTTGTAAACAACTGCCTTCTAGATTAAGCCAGACGAGCAATAAATCACTCGTGTCAGCCATGACGCAGCGCGGATAGGTCGCGAAGCTCCACCAACCAACACGCTCCCATGCGTTGCCCCGCCTCCCATGCGGCGTTGCTGCGATCGTAACATTGCCCTCCTCCTAAGTCTGTTCGTCCCGAACAGATAGAGTTCCATGGTATCGTGCTAATCGATCCAAATGAACGACCTTCATCTTTGACCTAGGGGTCCGCTGGATCCTATACACCACATCATTAATCTTCTTTATAATTGTATAAGGTCCTTCCCAATTTTGGCTAAGTTTGGGCGACTTCCCCACCTTTCGCCTCGGATTGTATAACCACACCAAATCACCATCCTGGAAGCCGCGGGAGTTAGCTAGTAAGTCATATCTTGCTTTGGCTCGATCACTGGATATCCGCAGTTTATTCCTGACTTGTTCATGAACATTGTCCAGCCTCTCCTTAAGTTCCTCCACAAAATTCTCAGAGTTGAGTGAGTCTTTGCAGAGAGGATGGGTCCAATATCTGGATCATTCATTTGTTCTTCTCGAAGGGTCTGTGTGGTCCAGCCATCGTTTATTTCCACCAAATGTCCCTCACGTTGCTCAGTTCTTCGACAATGCTGACTATCTTCTTTACATGGCCGTCTAGACAATGCATCGGCATTTCCGTGATACCTTCCTGGTCGATGTTCAGTTTGGGTCTTCTGTCCTTTAATGCGTCCGGTCTCTGTAACACTTTTGCCACCCAAATTATTGGCTTGACTTGATTGATTGACTTGACTGATCCTGATCCTGACGGGCTCGGTCAATTGCTCCCTTACATTGACAGGAATTGGTCTTTCCTGAATTCTAGGGCGGTCTTGGTTGCCGCTCGATCTTCTAAACAACGGCGACGGACTTCTTGCCCTATTGCGGCAGTTACTCTTGACGTGACCCAGTTTACCGCAGTTAAAACATTTTATGCCCCGATTGTCTGTTGATCGAGGAGTTCTTTCTAACAGGGCTTGCATACTGACTGCCATATCTTTCATCGCTTTATGTAAACTGGCCATGGATTCAGCCATAGACGTATTCTTCTCTTCACCGCAAGTTGCCATTCGTACACGTGGAGATGAACTAGATGACACTCGTGACGCCTCGAATTCCAGGGCCCGAACCTCGCTGATATCCTTGGGCCTTACTAGACGTAAGTGGTATCTCATGTCACTATCTCTAACTCCCTCAATGAACCTTTCGGCGGCAAATTGCATTTGAAAAGATTCAGGAGCCGATGGATATGCCAGGTGAATGAGTCTGTCTATGTCCGCCTCAAATTCTTGTAAGGATTCACCTGACTTTTGCTGTCTCATCCTCAGCTGGGCCTGGAACACGGTTTCTTTGTGTTCATTTCCAAATCGTAGTTGCAGAGTGTGTACTAAAACCGCATATTTACTTTGATCCGCTGCCGACAGAGATTGGAGTAACTCAGCCGCTTTTCCACGAAGTGCTACCACTAATGATGTAGCTTTCTGGGGCTCGGACCAACCATTAGCTTTTGCAGCTGCCTCAAATTGGGTTTTATAGATTTCCCAGGCCGTAGTACCGTCATAATCGGGAGGCTTAATTTTAGCGTTGGGTGTGCTAAAACTCTCTGTAGATACGTTGTCGTCCTCAGTTTGTTCCCGGAATTTCTTTTCTAACTCGAGAACCCTCTGGTTGACAGCTTCGAGTCCCTTGTTAACGCCGTTAATGGATTCGTTAACGGATTCGTTAACGGATTGCATTATTATTTCTTCCAATTGTTGCTCCCTAGCTGCGAGGTGGTTCATTAATTCTTCTTTGAATTGTTGATGACGTTGCTCCTGCACTTGATCACGTTTTTCCTGCTCTTCCTTTTGTTCTAGATAACGTCTTTCCTGTATTTGATCACGTTTTTCCAGCTCTTCCTTCTGGTGTTGATAACGTCGCTCCTGTACTTGATCACGTTTTTCTTGCTCTTCTTTTTGTTCTTTATAACGGCGCTCCTGAATTTGATCACGTTTTTCCTGTTCTTCCCTCTGTTGTTGCATAAGGGACAGCAGGGCGGCAAGTTGATCCTCCATTGCTTGATGCTGGCTTCTGGTCACTGGCATAAACACGTAATGTCCGGCAATGAAGCACTCACTTACAGTTCAGCAATATTAGTCCTCAAATTCCCACTGGAATGCCACTTCTGACACCAATTGTTGCGAACTCGGGGTTCGATAATTCCAGTGTAACGATTTAACTCGAAAGCACTATTTATTTATTCCACAAATACACACGATTACTAAATAACTCGCTACTTTAACACTTTATAGCCTTCTAATATCGTTTCGTACTTTAACTTACTTATATCTCGCTTTAAATAAGACTATCACTTAACCGCCGCTCTATGCGCCTTTATATACAATCCTAAAATTACAGAAAAACCTAGAAAGTTCTTTATAAGAATTCTTGAATAATCTCACATAAAAAAAAACGGTTGTAAACAACTGCCTTCTAGATTAAGCCAGACGAGCAATAAATCACTCGTGTCAGCCATGACGCAGCGCGGATAGGTCGCGAAGCTCCACCAACCAACACGCTCCCATGCGTTGCCCCGCCTCCCATGCGGCGTTGCTGCGATCGTAACAATTTAATAAAGGCATCTAAATCTGCAATATCATAAGTTCCGTCCGGAATAACTATAACTTTATTGTCTGTAGTTGGTGAAGTTAGCGGGATTAGGACAAATAATGCACCTCTTCTTTATTCGAAAATGGCCGACGTTTCGACTGTTTATTTAGTCTTCATCAGGGCTAAAACTCAATGAGTTAAATAGTAACAAATCCCTGGGCCCAACATAAAATTGCAAATAATGTTTGTTACATAGTGGAACGTAAAATCATATAAATCTATTACATCTATAAAATTTTTTTTTTTAAATTTTAAAAATTTAAGAAAATTAATAAAATTAAATATACAGACAAATTATAAACAACTACAAGAATTAACATTTGACAATTACTGACAGTACCAAGTAACCAGTAAACATTGAGGCGTACATTACGGAAGACAGAACTTACCTATTCTCACTTAGAGAGGGTAGTCATTTAAAATTCTATTCAAGATGGTTAAAATATCAAGCTCCATTCGATTGTTCGGTGACCCTGGTATCTTAGGCTCGACAAACTACACGTCGGCCGCACAAGGTACAAAACTTGCGAATAATAATATTTATATAACACTATTATTTAAATTCTTGTAGTTGTTTATAATTTGTCTGTATATTTAATTTTATTAATTTCTTTAAATTTTTAAAATTTTTAAAAAAAAAATTTATAGATGTAATAGATGTATATGATTTTACGTTCCACTATGTAACAAACATTATTTGCAATTTTATGTTGGGCCCAGGGATTTGTTACTATTTAACTCATTGGGTTTTAGCCCTGATGAAGACTAAATAAACAGTCGAAACGTCGGCCATTTTCGAATAAAGAAGAGGTGCATTATTTGTCCTAATCCCGCTAACTTCACCAACTACTTACAACTTAAGGACGCTAATTACAACAATTTATTGTCTATGTATATTTTGTTATGACCTTGTTCAATATTTGGTATGGTCATAAAAGTTTCAAAATCTGCTAAACCCAAGTAATATTGTCTTCCATCATCCAAGTAAATGGGAGGATTAAAATCAGCAGATAACACGGAACTATTTCCGGATATGGCAATAGTTGTAGACATTATGTTGATAAGTCTTTCAGTGATTGGCTTATATATTTGTTTGTAGAAATCTTAGTGACAGCTGCCCACAATTATTTGAATTATATTTCTGATGATTTTCATAAGTATAAAATATTGTCACGTTGCCATTCGAATTAATAGTTATTTATGTATTAAGAGCAAAAAGTACAACTTTTTTGCTCGGAGAGTGAAGGTTGCCGCTCGACGCGAAGCGGAGAGCGGCAATCACTCGAGAGCAAAAAAGTTACTTTTTGCTCGTAATGCATACAACGTTTTTTCTGCAAACGATCAATTTCAAATAATGTGAATCACAACTGTGCATAGCTGAAGTCACAATCTGAAAATTTAAATCAAACTGACAATGACGTTTTAAATAATTGGTTGAGTGGTGGTAGTTGCTGTTGACAGCAAGCGATAAAATCTTTTTCGCTTGCTGTCCTGGGCAACGCGCGGAAAAGTAAACTCACATTCTGATCCTCAAAAATGGTTAGGTTTTCGTTTATCTAATGAAAGCGTAAAATGCGTCATTATTTGACGTTTGTAGAAAAAATATTTTATTAGTTCTTTTGGAGGCTTTAAATTGCCATAGCTATGAAAATATATAACTTTGCTTTTATTTTTGTTGTAAGCTATCCAGTGGGTTCCTTCTTTTTTCACACTATCGAAATTAACAATTCCTCGCTCAACAAAGTTAATTTTGTTTGGCAAATTATCGCGCATGAATACTCCTCTAAAATTTGGTATTTTGAACATTTTTGAATAATTTAGAATTTCTACATCGGTTAAAGCTCTTCTCGGAATATTTATTTGATGTTTTTTTTTTATTAACTAATTAACTAAATAATATAACTTTTTATTTCTTCTTAACAGAACCTCCTTTGTAGGGTTTATTAAAAAATCCTTTTCCCTTGGAAACCCCCTTGCCACTTTTGAAAGGTTTTACAAAAAGACCTTTGCCTTGTGACATATTTTGCATTGCTGTATTATGTCTATGCATTTCTTCCAACTGTTCTCTAGCTGCTTTAGCATAATTCACTGCTTTAGCAATACCAGCCGCCCCACCACCCAATGCTCCAATCGCACCAAATATTGGTAGTAATAATGGTAAAAAACCTCCAATTTTCTTAGGAGGGCGAATAACATTTTTTTCCCATTTTTTTCCTCTTTTTTGGTTGAAAAAGTGTTAAGACGCAAAGGCAATAAGGTATATGTAAAGTCGTTGGGGTTCGATAAATCACATAACTCATGGATTGATAAAACTAATGTTTTGTAATATGTTTTAATAAAATACAAGTCATTAAGAATAATAGTTTTATTACATTACATCTTATTACATAAGCTTAGGTATATTTAATTTCTGTGCTCTTCACTTAGTATAGGATTAATTATGCAACTACAGCTAGCAATTCTTTTTTCGAATCGAAGTTTGTCACAATATAGTTGAAGATATTCACTTTTTCGTGCTTATCTATATGCAAAGTCCCACGTCACTAGCACATGTAGTTTATTACTACTTTCAGTAATAGTCACATATTTCTTTATAATATTTCCTTTTTGTTCCATGCTTCTGCAGTCGGTTTTCTAACTTCTCTGGATATAACATTAGAAACTCCAACATGGTGCTGACATTCTCACTATTTGGATTTTCACTTGGATTTAAAACATTATAAACATTGGTGAGCAAGTCGCCAATTTGATTTACAGTGGTTGTTTTGTAAACATTAAAGTAAATTTCAAAGTTTTGCTCTTTTATAATAGAAATTCTATATGCTATCAAATCTTTTATGTTACACAAGCTATCAATGGATTCTTGGCCAAGATATACATAATTAGAATTTGGCTTGTTAATTTTTAGAATTGGAAAGTCATTGATTTTCTCAAAACTTAAAGTAATGTTTCCACACTGAATGGCAGACGTATCAACTCCGGAATAGTAAAACTAGTTTGCAATTACACCTTCATACTTGCAAAAGTTTATCCAGGTTTTATGGTGGTTTCCTTTTGTAGTGGTGGTGGTTTTGTTGTGGTGGTGGTGGTTTTGTTGTGGTGGGGCAAATGGTGGGTATGTGGAGATAACGGAGAAGGAGTGTATGCTCTCATAGGTTTTCGGAGGCGTGAGTGCTCTCATAGGTTTTCGGAGGAGGAGTGAGTGCTCTCATAAATTTTCGGAGGAGGAGGAGGCTTGCTCTCATAGGTTTTCGGAGGAGGAGGAAACTTGCTCTCACAAATGCTCCACTCGAGTTAAATTCACTCTTAATTAATCAAACATGGACATTAGTAGATAAACTTTCTAATAAAAATATTGTGGATTGTAAGTGGGTATTCACTATAAAACATGATGGCTCTGGAAATATAAACAAATTCAAAGCCCGGCTAGTGGCACGAGGTTTTATAGTCAACAATATTTATTAGATTACAACGAAACGTTTTCAACAGTAGTCCGTTTAGAGTACTTATTTCATTAGCCAACCAACATAATTTATTATTACATCATATGGATGTAAGAACCGCCTTTTTAAATGGTACTCTAAAAGAGGAAATTTACATGCGAGTTCCAGATGGAATTCAGTCCAAAGAAAACCAAGTCTGCAAATTAAACAAATCGATATATGGTTTGAAGCAGTCAGCTCGATGCGGTTTGAGCGTTTCGACACAGTAATAATCGCTGATGTCGATATAATGACAAATTTAGTATTTAAGTAATATTTAAGTAAGTAAGGTAAGAGTATTTAATGACTCAGTTTAGTATGGAAGATATGCATTAAATCAAACTCTTCCTTGGCATACAAGTAATCAAATATAATACTGATAAGGTTGCCTTAGATCAGAGTTTTTATTTGAAAACGGTTCTTAACAAATACAACATAAATAATTGTAAAGCCGTTAATACTCCTTTGTCTAACAAATTAAATCACAACAAACTAATTTCAGACGAAAGCATAAATTCCCCTTGTCGAAATTTAATTGGTTGTCTGAATTATGTGATGTTGTCCGTCAACTTGCTGAGCAGATATCAAAATAAAAATAATAAAGAGTTATGGCAGTGTCTTAATAGTATATTATTAAACGAGCTTTTTATGATAGCCATTATTCCCTTAGGGGGACGTTTGCGTCACGAGCCGTAGGCTAGGGGCGCAAGTCTCCCGTGGGAATAATGGCCATAAAAAACGAGTATAATACTATACTTTGTCCACGGCCATTGTCTAATAATAATTACAAATTATAAAATCTATAGGTAGTGTAAATAAAATTATTGAAATGTCAAAGTGACACACGTGCATTTTTTACGCTGCGTCATTTGATATTGCATTGTTGCCTACTCCTACTGGTTGCCAAGGCAACATATATGACTTAAAGGGCGAGCGGGAATAATGATATTATTCCCGCTGTTTCAACTCATATATCCCTCTGACGCTATATGAGCCCTATTTAACTTTTGTCAACAAGCTAAATATCAGTATATTATTAAGTGGTCGTGGACAAACGTATTTTAAGATATTTAAAAGGTTCGCTAGAACTTAAATTGGTAGGATACAAGAACCATTGACTTTAATCATATTTTGTTAGGATATGTATATAGACGCTGATTGGGGTAATAATGAAATAGACCGTAGAAGTACTACAGGATACATTTTCAAATTATTGAAAAACTGTTCTATCTGCTGGAATACTAAGCGACAAAACTCCGTAGCTGCTTCATCAACTGAAGCAGAGTATATGCCACTCTTTGAAGGTGTTCGTGAAGCTTTATGGCTTAAATCTCTTTTAAAAGATATTCATGTTATAATTACGGAGCCTATTGTTATTTTTGAAGATATTAACAGTTGTATCGCTATAGCAAAAACCCCTATATTTCATAAGAGGCCTAAATATATTGATGTTAAATATCATTTTATTAGGGAAGAAATTGAACAAAATGTAGTAATTCTACAATATGTTCCAACAGATAATCAACTGAGTGATGCTTTCACGAAACCATTGTCCTTTCTAAGATTCAAGGAGCTACGTCTCCACATGGGATTGGATAAATGTGAAGCAGCGATACATAAGTGATTTGTTTTTGGTCGAGTTGGTTTTTAGGGGTTTTCCCAAATCCAAGCAACAAATGTTGAGCCATCTTTCTACTCCCCCCTAATATAATAATAATAATAATAATAATAATAATAATAATAATAATAATAATAATAATAATAATAATAATAATAATAATAATAATAATAATAATAATAATAATAATCATAATAATAATAATAATAATAATAATAGGTTTGTTCGCTTTGGGGAGAGTCCACTGCCCGCAGGGGAGTGCACTGCACTATGGGTGTTAAAAACCCCACGGCCCCAGTCACGCAGGTAAGCAGTGAGGCTTGCTAAGCTGCTTTGGGGTTTGACATCCCCACGGAACCGAATCATTTAAACCGCCGTGGGCTAGCCCGGGGTGTTGGTTTTGGTTTTTGGGTGGTCGTGGTTGCTCCTGTTGGCCACTTTAGGGGAGTTTTGTCCTGTCGCATCGCTAACCCATAGAAATGGTGAAACGTGGAATTGATATAAGACCGCTGCCTGGGGGTAATGGCCAGGGCACTCTTGGAGCCACTGCTGAGTGTGACAGCATGCGGGACAGTGTCGGCAGAACGTGACCCATGCCGACAAAAATGCTACAGCCGACCCTACCATAAGCTCATATAGCACTAAGAACTCCGAAAATAATATCTTCAGCAGGACTAACGTCATTGGCGATGGAAGCTGCTTATTTAGATATGTAAGCCTCTATCTTCATGGTAATGAGGATCATCACTCTGTGCTACGCTCAGAAGCATTAGAACACATTCGCCAGAATTGGTCTGAATTGCATCATTACGCTTTACCCACATGCAATACTTTTGAGGAGTACTATGCTGAAATGAGGAAAACTACATCCTACGGAACAAGCTTCAAAATGTTAGCTTTATCAGAAATCTATAGAATTAATTTCTGTGTATACTCAAAACAACGAAAGTCTATGTCAACCACAATAAAACTCGTAGGAAAACGTACAATCGTGAGTAAATCATGTCATCCCAATAACATAGATCCGCTTCTCCTAGGTGACCCAGAAGCACGACATTTCGAACTGTTAACAGCGATTCAGAAAAAAACCTCTCATTAGATCCTCAACTATTATCCAACATCAAGAAAATGAATAAATCCAGCCAGTGACTGAGAAAGTGCCGAATAAGCGGAAACCTGCCCAAACTGTTTAGCTGGATCATCCAGCAACCACCAAGGCAGGATTGAACAGACAACGCATCGCATGGACGAAAGAGATGAATTCTGCAGTAATGCGTTGTTATTTTAGAGCTACAGTACTAGAAACGATCTCAACCGGTTACACAGATGAACTACACCAACAGTTTCTTAATATATATCTCGAATTTAGCCAAGTAGCCTCTGCTCAAAGCCTCATAGATCAAAAACGGGTAAATTTGAAAAACAAACGGTTAACCCGATGCGAAATAGAAAATATTAAGAAAGAAGTTGCAAATGAATCCGTTGACATTGGAATTCCAAATAACCAAACGACAGCGGATACTTCAGCAAGTACTGCTATAGTAGAATTGCCCGATTATGTTACCGACGGTGGAAGTGGAGCAAACGTAAATAAATGCACCATCACACCAATATCTAATCCCAGTAAAACACCCTATAATGAAAAGTCGTCCCTTGTATCAGAACTATTAATAAGTGTGATACAAGTGCAGTCTCAGATCCACAAATTGAAGCCGATCAATCCCACTCTCAGACATCCCTTGCCCAAACTGAATTTAAATAAACGGATTTCAGATGTCATTAAGATAATCAATGACCAAATTATTCCCTCCTATATTACTGAAAACCTAACACTAGAGGATATCCACTGCATTATTTATGCCTGCTTTAGCGCCACCCTTATCCTAAATAATCAGAAAATCAGTTATTTCTCTAAACAATCTACAAATCCTATTAGCAAACCGAACTGGCAAATAGGACTTGAGATGAAAATAGCAAAACTCCGCTAAGATATAGTTTGAACAACCCAATTCATCAATGGAAAGCAAACAAAGTCAATTATTACAAAAATTTAGCATGTCAACAACAACAGAGAACATACACCTTTGCAGGCACTTGAAGTCTTGAAGCAGAAGCTTGCTGCATATGCAGGGTGACTTAAGCGGTATAAGGAGTCAAACAAACGAAAAACTCAAAATGTATTATTCAAAAACAGAGAAAAACAGTTTTATCAACAACCTTCAGATCATCACAAAGTAATTATCCCGCCGACAAGAGAAGCCATAACTGAGTATTGGAGCGAAATATGGGGCAAATCAGTCAATCATAATACACAAGCTGAATGGATCAATGATTAAATCGCGAGCGTCAGAAACATCAAGGAACACAGTGAATTCTTAACAACAGAGAAAGAACTAACTGCAGCAGTCTCAAAAACTCATAAGTGGAAATGCCCTGGACCTGACGGTATCCAAAACTTCTGGTACAAACAATTTACATTATCTCATAAACATCTTACCATAAGGATAAATGAAATAATTAATAACCCAGAACTTCTTTCAACATTTCTCACCGAAGGGCAAACTCTGCCTTGATATTTTATAAAACCGAAACCACAAGACAGTGAAAACCCTGCAAACTTAGTAAACTTAATTGTATATTCATATGCAATGGCACAACCATTGTATATGAATCACAAGTAAATCAATGAATGGATAGTTCGGTCCCTCTCTGCCAGAGGGCCATGGGGGACGCTGTCAATCCTGTCAACTTCATGGGGGACCATAAACTTGGCAACGGTGGAAATGTCACGGCAAAAGTAAAAATAACCACAGCTGGTATACTCTATACAAATAAAAACAAAATTTCTACTTCTCTACTGCATTGGGTGAACAAAGATGGATATATTCTATAAATATAAAGTCATTATAAAAACTAGTAATTTTGCAGACGTAGAGAAAAAGATATGCCAGTTCGTTTGTCATTATTATTTATTAAAGTTTGGTTATGTAGTGTAGGTATAAGTATTTGTGATATTATGTTATTTTACTTTCTTTTTTTGGCAAATGCCGGCCACAAAAAACAATGAGAAAGGATGACCTTTATTATGTACTGTCACCCCATCCATTTAAGTTATCCTATACCCAGAGCCCAGAGCCGTAGTTACAATGGGGCAGCCAGGGAACCCAGGCTTCAGAGCCCAGCATGAAGGACCTCAATGGATCGTGAATATTGTGATTGTATAGTAGTACGAATGCGATACACTCCTTAGTACTGGAGCTATCAGTTTACGGGGTGTTCATTATAAAACTTCATCTAGCAGGCTATGAAATTTTGACAGAAAAAGATGACATAATCAAAATAAATGGACTTCTGTTTGTCCATCCTTTTCTTTTGACATTTCACAGCCACCTAGATGAAGTTTTATAATGAACACCCCGTATATATCTCACAACTACGTGTGTAATATGGGATGCTGGATATGCACCGTTATTGCTCAGCTCACAGGGAATGCAAGTCCAAGTGCGAACCATCTGGAGAAAGGTACTACCATTGATTAAAAACTGTGGTAGTACGAATGCGATACACTCTGTGGTACCGGAGCTATCACTATAAATATCTCACAAGTACGTGTGTAATATGGGATGCCGGATTTGCACCGTCGTTGCTCAGCTTACAGGGTATGCAAGTCCAAGTGTGAACCAACTGAAGGAAGGTACTACCCTTGCCTAAAATCTTTGATAGTACGAATGCGATACACTCCTTTGTACCGGAGCTATATCAGTATATGTCTCACGACAACGTGTGTATAATATGGATTCTGGATATGCACCCCGTCATTGCTCAGCTCACAGGGCATGCGAGTCCAAGTGCGAACCACCTAGAGGAAAGTACTACCCTTGCCTAATAACTATAGTAGTACGAATGCGATACACTCCTTGGTACAAAAAACTTACATACGCGTTTTTGCGGAATGGTCAGCTTTATCCCGAAACGGAGGGCTTCATACTTGCTATATAAAACCAAGTTATAGCCACCAACAACTACAGAAAATATATCATGAAAAACCTTACTACTAACAACGATAAATATAGAAAATGTCATCAATTCCCAGAGACGGTCGACCATATAAAAACGACGTTTATGATGCGTGGAATCGAATCACTTGTTGAAGGATGGCTCAATTACTCTAAAGGAAATAAAGAAAAAGAAAGACAATTTAATGTCAACTTATAGGAAGCTAAGAAGCAAGGTTTTTTTTGTGCGTGTTTGATTCATTTAACAAAATAATTGCTGCAGCACAAACACCTATTTTCTTTTGGCGATGTAACATTTTTTATAGGTATTGGCTCTCTCTACATCAATTTCATAACTACTGCCGCAGCTTTTAAACCTTTTAAACTACTGACGGGCGCATACAGGCCGTGGGAAGGAGTAGGGCCAGGATGATCTCGTCTGTATGCGTTCGTGGTACTTCGTCCGGCCCGTGCTACCACAGGCCGTGGGAAGCCGGCTCAAAACCGAAATTCAAGCAGAACTCGACATCTCGGGAGTTTTGTTATTTTGACTGGTAATAAATATGTCAAGTGACCATGTATGCCCTTATGATTTCTACCATCGTCCTGGGAATTTAGCGTGGATCAATTGTGTAGATTAGCTTTTTGGCTTTTGCTTTAAAGAAATATTTAGAGTCAGTTATTAGTGTGACCACAGTATAAAGAATAATATATTATATCAGTAACGTCAGTCGGTCGAAAAATTGAAACTCCCCTCCCCTTGCCCCGTCCGCCCGGCCGCCGACGGTGCACCACCAAACGGGTTTTGGCTGGTTTTGGCAGTGCATCGCTTATGCTTGAGCCGTATACAAGTCCCCTGTAACTACTCGAGAAAATTGCCGTGTGCAGGTGCGCGCGGCACGCTTTAGTTTTGGGAATATCAAAAGTGCCGACACGAACTGACGATACTGGTATAATGTATTATTCTTTATACTGTGGTGTGACCCTTACGAAACGAAGAAGATGGGGACCAATAGAGTGGCCTCCACAGTCACCTGATCTCACACACTTGGGTTACTTCTTATGGGTTTATTTAAAATCCAAAGTTTATGTAAATCGACCGCAAAACATCGGAGACGTAAAAGCCAAAATTAGGTAAGAAATTAGGAATATTGACAGAAAATTAATTTAACTTTGTTAGCCTTAATTTTAATTAGTTTACTAATTAGGGAGGTAATTTTGCTTAGGATTTCCAGACTCCATTTTCTCGAAAACCGTTAAAGATAAGTTTAGGGTTTGCTACATAAGAAATTATTAGAATTTCGTAGAGAACTGAATAAAATCCCAAAAAAAGGGGTTTCTGTTTAAAAACATTGCCCTTGATATCATAACTTTTTTTTTTGGTCACCCTGTATAAATAAAGTTTGTTGTCCGAGCCATTTTGCAAAAGATAAACACTTAATTTTTAAATAATTATATGCCCTACATTTGCCGTTCACTGTATATTTCTGCAATTTGCTCCTTCATCTTTATTAGACTGTAGGCAAATATATGTGTATTTCCATTTAAGAAAAAGATAATATCATATCTGTCAAACCTAGCAACCAATAAAGTCGGTGGTGCTGGATCCGAGGTCGGCCTTAGATGTCATGCGACCCCCATGTATAAAAAAAAGTAAAACTAAACAATCTACAAATCCTATTAGGAAACCGAACCGGCAAATAAGACTTGAGATGAAAATAGCAAAACTCCGCCAAGATATAGGCAGAACAACCCAATACATCAATGGAAAGCAAACAAAATCAATTATTACAAAAATTCAGCATGTCATCAACAACAGAGACATGCACTTGAAATCTTGAAGCAGAAGCTTGCTGCATATGCAGGGCGACTTAAGCGGTATAAGGAGTCAAACGAACGAAAGACTCAAAATGTATTATTCAAAAACAGAGAAAAAAAGGTTTATCGACAACTTTCAGATCAAAACAAAGTAAATGTCCCGCCGACAAGAGAAGCCATAACTGAGTACTGGAGCGAAATATGGGGCAAATCAGTCAATCATAATACACAGGCTGAATGGATCAATGATGAAATCGAGAGCGTCAGAAACCGGCGTATCTGTCAAACCTTTTTTTTTTCTTTTTTTTTTATAGAGGATTAGAGAGTCTGCTATACAGACATAAGGGCTTGGCACATGGCGATCGAGGTTTCCCACATAGTGTCAGTTTGGCGTCTTCCCTCCAGGAGCACCGACTGACTAAACTCCATCCCTCTCTTCCCGGTACCGCCTTACGGCATTACTTCAGGGTGAATTTTTCTTGTGTTTCTTCTTCTTCTCTTTTTTTTTACAATCGTTGGTCCATTTCTTGTTTCTTTTTCTCGTCCTCGATTTTGGTTTTCATTGTCACTGTTATGAATTGTTTTATTGCCTCCCAGTTTTTTTTGTTTGACAAGAGTAGTGAAGCGATGTTGTTCAGGCTAATTTGTGTTCTACATTTTACAGTTGTCTTGCGTCGTTCTGTCTCCCATCTTGGGCATTTGAAAAGAGTATGTAGTGAGTTGTCTATTTGTGTGAGGTCGCAGTATTCGCAACCTGGGCTTGTCTTCTTTCCTATTCTGTGAAGGTATTCCGCGAATACTCCGTGTCCTGTAAATATTTGCGTCATGTAATGGTCTGTCTCTGTCCAGTCTGTAGTTAAAATGTGTGAAAGTGTGATGAAACTGTGATGAAAGTCTTTGCTGTTCCTTTGTAGTTATTCCATTCATTACTCCACTCTCTGTGTACTTCATCCTTTATTTCAGCTATCTGAATTTTATTTTTGCTGTTGTGTATTTGCGTCCTTTGCCTTATTTGTAGTTTTATGGAGAGTATATTTGCTATTGCTAGGAGTGCGGTAGTGGGGGCAGTTCTGTATGCCCTCGTTATTCTTAGAGATATTTGCCTGTTTGTCTTCTCTAGGAGTGCAGCGTAGTATTTATAGGTTGTTATGTTTTCCCAGATCGGTGATCCATAGAGGATGGTGGATGTCACGGTGCTCATTAGTGCTTTGCGTTGGGTGAATGTTGGTCCGTTTTTTGTTGGTGTGACCCTTGAGAGCATGTCTATTACTGTCTTCGCCTTGTTGCATATGGTTCTTATATGTATGTGGAATGTGACGTCCTTGTCAATATTGAGGCCCATGTATTTGATATAGTTCTTTGGGACTATTTGCTTGTCGTCTATGTATAGTTGAAGTTCTGTCAGCTTTCTTCTTCCGTTTAAGATTATTAAGTCTGTCTTTTGTACTGCTACTTCAAGCCCCATTTTGTGTAGTAGGTATTTTGTTGTTGTAACTGCCAATTCTGTTCTTGCCTCTAGTGATTCTTTGGTTTTTGCTACTGTTATTATTGAGAGGTCATCAGCGTATGCAATCAAGTGCGTCTCTTCCAGTTGTATTGCCCTGTGTATCCTATTTTAGAAAAGGTTCCACAATAGAGGCCCTATTATTGAGCCCTGCGGGACTCCGCAGCTCATTTTCACTTCCTCGCTGCAGGGGAGAGTAATAGTTCTGTTTTCAAGGTAATCCTGGATAATTTGTAGCAGGTAGCTGCTTACATTTGCCGATTGTAGCGCTTTGATGATGTTTGTCCAGGGGGGCTGAGTTAAACGCATTTTTTATATCGATGGTGACCATTGCTGAAAACTTCCTGTTTTTGTACGCTACTTTGTTAACTTCTTGGACAATTTCTTTTACTTTTTGTAGGGCACTTATTGTGCTGCGTCCTTTTCTGAAACCGTATTGGTGTTCGTGGATAAAGTTTTTCTTTTCAAGTTCCGTTTCTAGTCTATCTTTTACTATTTTTTCCAGAATTTTTCCGAACATATTTATGAGGCATAAGGGTCTATGAGTTTGGATGTCGTTGGGGTTCTTTTGCGGCTTTTCTATCAAAACTAGTTTTGCTTTTTTCCATATTTCAGGAAAAGTTCCGGTCGTCACGTATGTCACGTAAATTACATTTACCATATTGTCTACAAAGTGTTTATTTTCTATAGCTTTTTTAATTATTTCAGAGGTGATGTTGTCTGGTCCCGGGGCTTTTTTGCTCTCGATGTTTCTTGTTGCTGATATCACTTCCTCTGTAGTTACTATGGGTACTGTGCCATTTTTTATTGTTTTATTGTGCCATCTTCTTGTAGGATGTGAGGGAAACAGTTTGTAAAATTGCTCTATTTGGGTTTCTTTATCTAGAGTTATTTTTGGTTTGATATTTAGTTTAGAGCATGCTATTTTATAGCCCCGTCCCCATATGTCTTGTTCCGTTTCGTCCAACAATTTGGTCCAACTTTTTTGTTTTTCACTTTTGATCATTTTTGTTCTTGCTTAGTTTTTTTGTATAACTTTTTAATTTCCTCTTTTCCGTTTACGTCAGACGGTGTTGCGTTTATTCTTGTGAGGGTTCTTCTGATTTTATTGCACTGTTTTCTTTTCATTGCAATATCCAATGTCCACTTGTCCACCTGTGTGCAGGTCTATAGTTTGAGTTTGGTGATTTTCTTTTTGGGAGTAGTTTATTGCATAAATTTGTTTGGTATTTGGTCAGCTCTTCAGCAGTGTTTAGTTTCGTCTGTGTGTCTTGTTTGAGGTAGTTTTCCATCTTTATTTTGCCCATTTCGTCCAATTTCCACCCTTCCAAGTTTTCTTTGTTGTTCGTTACTTCTTGTTCGGAAAATTTTAATTCATATGTTATGTAAAAATGTCCGCTTAGGCTGTCTATATTGTTAACTACGTGCCAGTTGCTAATTTTATTACATATTCTGCTTGATGACGCTGTGATGTCTATTAATGAGGTGCCGTTTGCGTTGGAGAACGTGGGTAAGTTTCCAGTATTTATGGCTGTTAGATTATTTGAGATTAGTAGTTCTTCTAATAGCGGTCCTCTAGGGTTCTGCATCGTTGATCCAAATAACTTTGACTTCGCGTTGAGATCCCCTGCGATTAGAATATCCTTACTGCAATTTTTTATAAAGGTGTCTATTTGGCTCAGAAAGTTTTCAAATGCTTGCAGGGTTTTGTTTGGAGAGAAGGAGCATGAGATGACAATGACTGTGTCGAGTTCAATAGCTGCAAATCCGTGATGTCGGGTTATTTTCATCAGCTTTAGTTGTTTGGATGTCCATATGAAGCAATCGTTGTTTAGGTCATATATGAAGTTTTCCTTTTTCCGATGTGTTGGTTCTTGTCCTAGTATTATGTCTATGTCTTGTTCGTATGTAAATTGCCTAAGTAGGTCTAAGGCGCTATATTTTCTGTCTATGTTTATCTGTAAAATTTTAATTTTTTTGGTTTCGCGTTCTGCAAACATTTTGGCTTTAAATCATTCTACGAGTTTGCCTCATTTCTAAGAATGCCTTCTTATAGAGCGGGCATTCGTAACTGTATGTTTTGTGGTTATTATTGTCAGTGCAGTTGAGACATTTCGGTTGTTCTTTGCAGTTTTTGATTTTATGCTGGGTCGAACTACAGTTACGGCAACTTCGTTCTCTGCGGTCGTTTCTGCAGTTATTGGTAATGTGTCGAAATTTATAACAGTTTAAGCATATTACTGGCTTGTTTGTTTCCTCTACTCTACAGTTACTCCATCCTATTCGTATTTTTCCCGTATTGATTAGTATGTTGGCTTTTTCAATTGGTAATTTTGCAAAAGCATAGAGGAGTTTATTTTGGTTAGGTTTTATAGCTAGTTGTATTTTAATTTCGCTTTTTTCCTCAGGGGTGATTTTTAGTGTATCGGTAATAGCGTCTTCTACTTCTTGTTGTTCGGCTGTGCTAGTTATATCCTTTATAAACACTGTTTTGTAGTTTTTTGCTATTGATGTGTCCATATGTTTGTCTATGTTTTTTTTACTTCTTCAAGGAAAGTCTTCTCTTCATGTTCGTTTGCTTGATATTTGATATGTATCTGTCCTTTGTTGTTGTGTCTAATATTGTGCACTCTCACTCCTATGTCTTGGATTTTGATGTTTTTTCTCATTTTTGACGTTATTTGGGACTATGTAGCTTCCAAGTTTACTCCTTTTATTATAACTGTGCCTGTTTTCTTGTTTGTAGTTGTTGTCCAATTAAAGGGATCGTTATTTGTAGAAGTACCTGTATTTGTGTTCAGTTCTCCGTTTGTGTATACTCCTTGTTCCTGTGTTGTTATTGGTTTGTACGGAGCTCTTGTAGTTGAATATCTTGTCATGTTCATGTCGTGATCTTGCAATATTTTTTCCGCCAGTCGTCTTATTTTTACTATGTCTACTTTCGTGTAATTACAGAGTGTGATTTTTTTGGTTGCCTTTTGTTGTTCTTTTTGTATTAAATTCTTGAGTCTCTGATAGAGGCTCGTCCATTTTTCTAGGGATGTTGAAATGTTCTGCTCAGATTTTGGATTTTTTTAATCCAAGGACGTGTAGTATATTTCCATTTTCTTCTTTGTTGTCTTCATCTGTGGTGATTTTTGTGTCGACGCTAATTACTTTACCTTCATCTGGCTTTCCAGATTTCAGGTAACTGGAGATTTGCGGAAAGGTTTCGCCTAGTTTTTCTTGTAGCCATTATTTCCCTGTTCGTCCGTATCTATGATCACTATGGTGTTATTTTCGATTGAAAGTGGGTTTCCTAGGCCCGGTGTTGTTTTTGGGTAACATTTGTCATTCCATTTTAATTTTACTATCTCCATGATTTTGCTTCTGTTATTTGTTTTATGTAATTATCCTAGTATGTTCTTTTGGTCGTCTCTTTCATCTGTCAAACCTAGCAACCAATAAAATCGGTGGTGCTGGATCCGAGGTCGGCCTTAGATGTCATGCGACCCCCATGTATCAAATTTTTAAGAGGTGTAGTAACAGGAAAACTGCTAATCGAGTGAGCCGCTTAAAATGATGTCCCTGTACTCGTGCTGATTGGGAGACTACAAGCCTGCGAAGATCTACTATCTGCTAAAGCAATTCAAGATCATCTTGCCGCTCTGTTTATTTGTATGCAAGCAGGAAAGAAGTCATCGAGAAATTATCAAATAACACACAATAGCGATCATTGTTTTTAATAAATTAAGTTGACAGAGTGAAGTGGAAGATTGCGTTTCAGAATATAACACAGATGGGCACTTAAATGTTCAAGTGGGTAGTTTTTTTTCTGATAATTCTATATTTTTACTATTGAACGCGCTCACTTACACTTTTCTGAAGTAGCCTTGTATAGCGAACAAGGGCATAGTACATGGAAGCATGATAAATAATTCGTAAGACAATACTAAGTTTACGCCTTCTTTGAGTCCTTTAAGAGCTCTTATCAGAGCTTAACAAAAGCGGCATTAAGTATTTGCGTGAGAGCAAAAATGCGCAAAAAATATGTAATCTGTGGTTTCAGTGATAAGTTCTGCAAATAACTAGAGATTGAAAATAATTTTTGTACACACATGTGGTTATCTGGAACAAAGCCAAAGAAATTACTACAAATTACGAAGAAACTGTCGACAAACACTTTAATAAATAATTTCCACGTTAGTCATAGAATAGCCTTGAAAAAGACGTCAATAAACGTTTAAACGTCGGCAGTTTCTAATTAGTTTGTGGAAATGTCTTTTATTCTGCAAACATTACACAACGTTGTAATAAAAGTCACCGAATTTGGTTCGAATTACAGAACTTTAAGGAAAAGAAACAATAATTAATACATAGGGTTGAATCTTCACACTTGACAAACACAAGCATAACATATAAATCTATTCAAACCAACAAAATTAAAATATATAATTGCAACGTTTGAACGTGAGTCGTTCTATGACCCTGGTTGTTTTAGTAGACGGGGGGGGGGGGGGGGGGGTTAGTTTTTGGGTTATGGTCTAATGTAGTAAGAAAAGGGAATGTAGGTTTTTTTTTTATTAAAGAAACAATTTAGTATTGAAATACGTTATGAAATCTTTCTGGTATAGTTGTAAGGCATATTACGTTGTATACGTACTACGCTGTACGCATATATAGGTACTATTGCTTAAATAGTTTCCGTATGTACAGGCTGGGTTAAAGAAAAGCTACAACATAAAGTGTAGTTTTCCAAATGCAAGATTTTTGATATCTATTATATCAGTATATCTGAATGGTGTGTGGAATATTCCAAATATAATCCATTAAAAATATTTCAATATGTGTTTTTACGAAGTTTGTGTGAATGAAAATGAATTCATTTTTCTTTAATTAAACAATTCCTTTATATCTCATAAAGTAACTTATTGTTCGTACGCCAGTAAAACATCAAGTGCGTAATTAAGTACCACTTTTACAAGTAACCTTACCTGAAGTTTAAACTACGGATTTGAAGTATATATGTCATTATTTATCAGTCAAAATCTCTTGTTTATCTTCAAACTAAAGTTTAAACTGAACTTGTAAAAGTTGGCTTTCGTCATCTATAAAAAAGAATTGTTATTCACCTGTCATGGAAATGAGAATTTCTTGAAATTTATACGATGTGTAGGACTAGATAAGAGTTGCATCCTAGAAGAAAAACTCCTCGTGCAACCACTTTTCAACTAATTTACCAATTGGCAACAATGAAAGTCCTGAAAAATATAAAACCCTGCCTGATTAGAAGAAATGAAGATAATCAATTGAACATATTAATCACTTTCCAAGATAATCATTTATGGGCCTGGTAAAGTTTATGACCCACGTTCATGACCTAGATACTTAAAATTCAACCCGAAAAATTTCTGGATCAGTTCAATTTTTAGGGCAATTTTAATTTTCGAGATCTTTTGATCTTCAAAATTATGACCTATTGCATATATAATTGACATTTAAAAAAAAAATAATTGATATTCCGACATTAGTGACTTTTCAAAACAGCACTCAATGCAATGTGGACAAAAGTTATAGATGGTTTTAAATATGTTTTAGACCAAAATTCGTGATTTTATATCTAAAATTATAATTTTAGACCGACAATTATGATTTTAGACCGAAAACGTGTTACGCGACAAATTTTGGTTTCTTCTTTTGCCTAAAATTTACATTTTGTGGGTCACGAACGATTTGATTCGAGTTTCATTTTTTTGAACGAATTATTGAGCAAAATAGCAGTTTGTTTCTGTAGAGATAAAAAATATTTGTTCTAAAAAGAGTATAAAAAATTTTGGAAAAAAATCATAATTTTCACAAAAAATTCAAATTTTTCACCTAAAACCCGTTTTGTTTAAGGTTAAAAAAATATATGATTTTTTTATCGTCATTAATCTGGAAATGTAGTTTTTAAAGTATATTTGGTTGTTTCTTTAAATATAAAAAGTTTGCTCCAAAAATGTTTAAATCTGCTCTAGAAAACAAAACTGTAATTTTGAATACAAAATAGTTGTCCCAAAAATTACTAAAAAAGTAATTTTTAGGACAACTAAACTGAGCATCAATTGAAACGATACACCCCCAATTTTGAATGAACTTTAAAACTGTCTATCTCTAAAGCCACTCAACCGATTTTCGTTGGAGATGCCATTTTGATAAGATCCATGTGTAGACTGCTTTAAGTAGTTATGTACTCGCTTATATGTTTTGCAGGTTTCCTAATACAGGGTTCCACAAAACTTGATGCATTTTTGTAAAAAATTTATGAGCAGATAATTTTGCGGAAAAAAAAATTCAGAACATTTTTTGCCACGGGAATATGTGGAGACGCCTGATACCTCGGGACATATTTGGTGTTTTTTAGATATTTTACCTGGTTCCATAGTTATTTTATTTTTTTCCATTTATTATTTTTTTTTTCCTTTTCTTTCATATTATTTTTTTCCATAAAATAGGTATCATTTAACACTGCAACTCCAATTTGTCCCATAATACAAATACTGATAAAATTTTCATATGGATTATAAAGACTATGCAGAGTGCAAGCTAGACGTACAGGCGTAATGACTATAAAGTTAGACACATCTACAGTAGCGAACAGAGAGTAATTTTTTTTTTCAAATATCGAAGTGATTTTCGAATGTCCACAATTAAGTTATATGGAGCAAAATGTATGGACGATTTTGGAATTCCGCTGCCTGATTCTTGCAGCTGCTAATGATACCTCGGGATCTTTTTCTGTCCTTTATATCTTCATTAGTTTTTAAAAAAAGTAGTTTTTCTAAAAGTGTAACATTTCAAGAACATAAGAAAAACAAGTCTCCTATTCGAGACTATCCAAGACGAGTAGATGCAGTGCTGCAACTTCATAGTGCTGCAACCAGGTACTAAAAAATATAGAGCCACAAACACATCAGATCATCATTCATCCAAAATTATCATTTAACAAAAGAATGTTTTTTATTATTGTTTCCATATTTTTAATAAGCAGCTAATTTTTTTGCATTGTTATTTTAAATCCAATTTTGCTCTGATAAAAATTTTATCAGCGACTTTTTATGATATTACAACTGTACCTCTAAAAGAGTGGACATTTGAAGTTCTTAAAAACAATTTTGTCAAGCTATAGCTTGTTCTAAGCTTTTCCTATTTACTCAACTTGGTATCTTTTAGTGTTTGCAAGGCCCTCATGTTATTTATCTTTAGGCAGAGTTGGCAAAAAAGACGTTTTTCTCTTTTTGGACAGGACAGTGGTCAAAAATGGACGAAAATGGTTAAAACCATTTTTGACCACTGTCCAAAATTTAGTTTACATTTTAACAACGCGTCCGTTACAAAACGGCTGATCCAAGTACCATTCAGGTCAAAGTTCAGATAATTAAACATTAATGCTGGGTTCCTAAGTGTCTACTTTGTAATGTTGACTTGTGTTGTGTCTATTTTTTATAATAAATGTTCACTACTGACTTCTCTTTGGGACCCTATATTCTAAAGAAAAACCATAAGTACCTATCCTGATGTACTTGTACTAATGTACGAAAGAAACGATTACGATTGAAAGAAAAATCAAATAAATGTAGTATTCACTATTTATCTACATACAAATTTATTAATATACTTCAGTAACTCGCTCTGTTTCTATTAATACAAACAATTTTCGAAGTTCAGTTTCATTCAGTCAGAATTCAGAATGTAAAGATTAAAAAATGAGGATTAATGTCAGTTTCCTGGCACACCCTGTACATCTAAACAATTAAACAGAGCTCTGGTTCATAGATGACTAAGTCCGATTCCAAATTGTTGTAATGCTCACTGAATAGGAGATTTGTTTTTCTTATGGTCTTGAAATGTTACACTTTTAGAAAAACCTACTTTTTTTTAACTAATGAAAATATAAAGATGGGCAGAAAAAGATCCCGAGATATCATTAATAGCTGCAATAATCAGGCAGCGGAATTCCAAAATCATCCACACATCACTTGATTGTGGACATTGGATTATCACTTCGATATTTGAAAAAAAAAATTACTTTCTGTTCGCTACTGTAGATGTATCTAACTTTATAGCCATTACGCTTATATGTCTAGCTTGCCCTGTGCATAGGCTTTATATTCCATATGAAATTTTTATCAATATTTGTATTATGGGGTAATTTGGAGACCCAGTGTTAAATGATACATACCTCTTTTATAGAAAAAACTAAATATCTATGGAATCAGGCAAAATACCCAAAAAACACCAAATATGGCCCTACGTCATATGTCGCGTCTCCACATACTAATGTAGCAAAACAATGTTCTTTCTCTCTTTTTTACCTAAAATTATATGCTCAAAAAGTTTTTACAAAAATGCTTCAAGTTTTGTTGAACCCTGTATTAGCAAACCTGCAAAACATATAAGCGAGTACATAACCACTAAAGCACTCTATAGATGGATCTTACTAAAATGGCATCTCCAACGAAAATCGGTTGAGTGGTTTTAGAGACAGACAGTTTTAAAATTAATACAAAATTTGGGGTGTATCGTTTCAATTAATTCTTAGTTTATTATAACTTCAGAACGAACATTGTTTTGCTTAAGTCGCAAACAATTTTGGTATTTATTTCTTTGCCTAAAAACATTTTTTATGATACGAATGGGCGTATTTGATTTTGTTACGATATTTTGAGCAAAATAACAATTTGTTTTTTTTCTTGATAAAAAATTTTGTTCTAGGACTACTCTAATAGCATCATCTGTGCGTAGCGTCCTTTAATAACTAGTATGAACGTATGAATGCTAGGTGTAGGACAATACATCACTTTTTAGAAATTGCCAACGTTTCGACCTTTAATTGCCTACTTTAATTTTAGTTTGGATTTTCATGACAGGCTTCTTTGATTAAAAAGCCCTGAGGAAGACGTACATTTTAGAGCATTTCTGTTTCGAGGCCGCTGGAAACCAGCCTATTAATTTCTGCGGGGCGCAAATAATTGTGAGGTATGTACTGGCAAATTATTAGAAATTATGTAACTTTCGCTAAATTTTGTTATTCGTTGTTCCAATTCTGATTGTATTTTCGGTGGCTTTTATGGCTATTTTTTATAAGGCCGACAATTTTCCCTTAAACATTTCTGAAAATCTCAATAATTTAATTGGCTTTTAATATCAGTTTTATATTTTTAAACAGTAAATTCACAGCCCCATTCACAGCGATTATTGCCTTATTTTGATACGCAATTTCGACCTTTTTTAGCACTGGTTTTCACAAGCAAAATTTAGAGTTTTGTATCTATCTAATTGGCCTGAAGCCCGTATTGGTCTATCTAGCTATCAGTAGAGCCATTCTTGCTGCCGAAATCGCTGAGTGCGGAATTTCTGAATGAAGCCTTTAGTACTTAATCTGTAAGCACCGTCAGAGCGGTCTTGTGGGTTCGTGCCCCTATAATGATGTAAGTGATTGTCAATAGCAATTGTATAGTTAGCCTATTTGTCTCCCCAAAGCGAAGAGTTTTTTTTTGTCGGTAGCGAATAATACTCAATTTTCTGCAGTCTCAATTTCAACTGAAATTTTTCGATATAATAAATATTTTGTCCACGACCACTTAATAATATACTGATATTCAGCTTGTTGACAAAAGTTAAATAGGGCTCATATAGCGTCAGAGGGATATATGAGTTGAAACAGCTGGAATAATATCATTATTCCCGCTCTCCATTTAAGTTATAGTATATAGTCGTTTTCAGGAAGATATTCATCTAGCCAGCCATGGAAATATCGGTTTTGTAGTGGCAGCCCTTCTTCCAAAAATTTTTCAACTGATATCTGGGGAAATTCTTATTTTCTGTTAGTATCTAAGACATTCCGTCAAAATTTAAGAAATGGCATGACGCTTATGTTCTATCCTTGTTTTCTGCACGTATTTTGAGAAATAGAGCATAATATTACGTATTACGATTCCTTGGAAGCATCTTTGTAAATATTGTGAATGTATTTCTCATATTTTTTTTTCTTATTACAATTTTCGTGAGTTATTATCAAATAACTACACTGCCTATTATCACCAACCAGTCCTTTATGTTTATAGTACTACTTTTCTACTCAACAACTCATATAGTGAAAGCAGAAAGTGAAATAAACCTAGAACCTACCACGGATTTGATCCCTTGGAGAATGAAGCTATTTTTTAACAATTTTCCTCGCAATTTCCTTCACTCCAGTAGCAGAGCTGCAGCTGCATGCATTGTTTGTTTTTGACTTTGTATGAAGACTGTAAGCAAAGTGCTTGATACTTGCAAATTGGAAAATTCACTTGCAGACAATAATAAAAAGAATTGCCCAATGTCCAGTATTCAACTCACATCATCAAGGTGCTACTGAATGATTTTGCAATATCGAAGATAAATGAAGAATGATCTTTTGACCATCTCAATTATCCATGAATGTGCCAAAGGAAGGACGGATGGACTAACCTAAACAAAATATGTGTGTGTTTCTGTTTATAAATTTAAATGCTCTGTTAAGTGATTGTGTGGGATTCAATTTGAGGGTGACCGTTGTGTACTCAGTTATACAGAGGGCTAACTATGTAAGTGTTAATCTCTCCGAAGGATGCATAAGTATAACATTTGTCAAAATAATACTAAGTGTTTATATATTGTCATACTCCTGTATATCATATAAGGTATATTAATTTTTTGCTAATGTGATCGCTAAGGACTGGGCTTCAAAAGGAACCTCTTGAAGTTTACATCCTGGGTTCTAATATTTGAACCACCATAGATTTTAAGTGTTTTGTATAATATATTACCACAACAACCCTTAGTGTGCCTTTGATGTGGATCTTCCATTCTTAGAAGAAAGCTAATGGCATGTGTGTGTGTAATTATCTTCTTCTGCAATTATAATTTTTAATTATACTTGAGATTTTAACAGAAACCAAGCAGAAACCTTTTATTTTATGTTATGTCATGGTTCTTTCTCATAACTTATTTCACTAAAAATTCCAAAACAATATACAAGTTAGCTTGAAAGTACCACAAACACTCAAGTGCATCTTTTAAGCCAAGATATGTCCTAGAGCCCACATTGAGAAAAAAATATTATACAAGATGACCTGGACCTGCCCTATACACTTCCGAAATCATGTTATGGTAGACATCCTATAGTGGAAGGTAAAGTCTTAATGTCAGAAAAGTATCAATGTCTGAGTTATAATTTTTTAAATATCTTCCAAATGTGAACAGGTTGGTTGTGAAGTTTTCATAGAATAGGATAGAACAATGAAAGTAGCTGGTACTTTATTACTCCAGCATTCTTGTCTCCTGACAATTCTCAGCCAACTTAATAAGTTTTTCCATTAAACACATTATACTTGTTTTGCTTTGTATATAAAATAAAAAGTTCTTGCAACTTCAATAGCATTTTTATTCCAGGTATAGTAAGTTATTTGTAAAGGGGTTCTTAATTTCAAACTAATAAATAGCCTTTACTTGTTTCTAAAAGTTACTTCAAATTCTATGTCTATACGTAAGTATTATAAGTCGAAACTTTTTCAACTGAGTTTGTAAGATATGGCCCCTTCTTATGCTATTTAGTTTAAAAGAACTGTAGCTTTCTTTAGTTGAAAATAAGTTGGTTCCATTCGACCAAGAAACCATTCCAGAAGGGTCTATCATTCTTGACAACTCACTAATATGATATCGAAATTGAAATAAACAATGTGCTTCTAGACAGTGGTTCTGCAACCATGTCAAGATGGTTCCTCATTTCAATATGTTTGCTGGTGAGTTGGCCAAAATGATTGTTTAAATGTTCTGCAATGGTTCTCTAGCATGTTGGAACAAACCTAATATTAAATCAGACAATTAATAAACCACCACACAAACATTTTAGTTTCTTGATATTTAGGTAGTTTAAGAAACTAAATGCACAATTAGGCAAGACTTTTTTTAGTATAATTAATTTATAATGTAAAATCATATACAGGGTTACTGGTAATTCGATACATTCCTTTGGAGATGTGATAGGGGAGGAGGTAAGGAGTAAATTTAACCCTAATATGCATTATGCAAAACTCGATAGTTTTTGAGATATTTCAATTTTTCTTTTTTTCTCAAAAACGTAGACCTTAATGTCTTAAAAGTTAGTTATCAAAAAATGTATTGTACTTTATTAAAACTTTTCAACTGGATTACTTGCCCAACACTATGATCTTATGTTTGGAATGAAAAAAGTCCGGAAACATTTGGATTATAGGAAAATTTTAAATAAAAAAACGCAAAAAATATTTTTCAAAAATAAAGTATCACAATTTCTTATCGGTTATTTTTACAAAAATCATCAAGCAACATTTGTACAATTTTTTGTAAAACTTCCTTATTGCAATAGCTATCCAAATAAAAGGGAATTTGTCTTTTGAAAATACAAGTAGGCTATGCTTGAGAAACAATAAAGAATCTACTACAACAATTTAATTATTTGCGATGCAATTTGACAGTGACAGTAATCCAAAGTAGTTGCGAAATTTGAGTTTATTTTTCACCGTTTTTGTTGTTATCGTGTTTTGAGTGCTATGGCTGCGTACACCAACGCAGAATACGCAGACATTTTGTTTGTCTACGGATATTGTGACGGCAATGCTGCCGAGGCTCGCCGAGAATACGAACGTCGCTTCCCTAACGGCCGCATACCAAATGTCCGCGTATTCGCTGGGACATACCGAACTATCGCTGAAACTGGATCCGTGAAACGTAGAAGAGGTGACGCCGGTGCTCCTCCCGTATATCAACCAGAGGATGAGGAAGAAATATTGAGGCATTTTGAGGACGACCCAACCACTTCAACTACTACAGTCTCGAGGCAAACCGGAGCATCACAATGGAAAGTTTGGTCAACGATACACGGAGTTGGAAGCCATCCTTACCATTACACCCCTGTTCAGGGCTTGGAGGAAGGTGATCCTGGAAGGAGAGTAGAATTCTGCCGCTTTGTGATAAATTCAGATGCAGAAAATGTAAATTTTTTAACAGACATTTTATGGACGGACGAGTCAAAATTTAATCGCGAGGGCATATCAAATTTCCACAACTTACATTATTGGGCCGAAGAAAACCCCCGTTTAATAAGGGAAACTAGTTTTCAAAGGAAGTTTTCGGTAAATGTGTGGATGGGACTCATTGGCCGCTATTTAATAGGACCACATTTTTTTCAAGACAATTTAAACGGGGAAATGTATGAAAATTTTTTAAGGCATGACCTACCGGTGCTTTTAGAAGATGTTCCTCTCGCCGTCAGAGAGCGAATGATATTCAGAACGACGGTTGTCCAGCACATTATCGGCTGACAGTGCGGCAGTTACTGGATCAATGTTTTCCTAACCGTTGGATTGGAAGGGCAGGTCCAATACTTTGGCCAGCGCGAAGCCCCGACTTAACACCTCTTGATTTCTATGTGTGGGGTCATATGAAAGAGATGGTTTATGCAACCCCAGTGAATACCCGAGAAGACCTTACACAAAGGATAACCGACGCTGCCCAACACATTCGGAATACCCTGACAACCAGGATAACGAAGACGGAAGTAAGAAGACGCTGCCGAGCATGTATACGAAATAGGGGCTCTCATTTTGAACAAGATTTGTAACAAATAGGTAAGTATTAATATGAAAATAATAAAAAATTAAGCACTATTTTCAAGTACGTTTTTCACTGTTCACATAAAAATAAAAACCGTATCAAGGGTTTTTGGTATCGTTTTTACCTTGTTGGATAGCTATTGCAATAAGGAAGTTTAAAACAAAATTGTACAAATGTTGCTTGATGATTTTTGTAAAAATAACCGATAAGAAATTGTGATACTTTATTTTTGAAAAATATTTTTCGCGCTTTTTTATTTAAAATTTTCCTATAATCCAAATGTTTCCGGACTTTTTTCATTCCAAACATAAGATCATAGTGTTGGGCAAGTAATCCAGTTGAAAAGTTTTAATAAAGTACAATACATTTTTTGATAACTAGCTTTTAAGACATTAAGGTCTACGTTTTTGAGAAAAAAAGAAAAATTGAAATATCTAAAAAACTATCGAGTTTTGCATAATGCATATTAGGGTTAAATTTACTCCTTACCTCCTCCCCTATCACATCTCCAAAGGAATGTATCGAATTACCAGTAACCCTGTATATTTAACAAAACAAAAATACACTTCTCTAAATACCTACAAATGAATGAAAGGGTCAATTTTGATCCAACAATGGAGCCAAATGGCAACTGAAATGATATAACAGTAAATTCATCGAAATATTCTTTTCTTTATCATGGGGGGGGGGGGGGGGGGTAATCTTCACTAATATTAACTCAAGATCCAAAGTGATCATAATTATGGATGGCATATGGCATATAGGTCCACTGGGACTCTCATCACAGATCATCACACAATCCAAATCATATGGCAGTACTTAAATTCAGTCTGGTAGAAAACCATCTTTTCTCAGACGCTGTTTGGAACAATTTTTACTTGACTGCAATCTGCATTCAATTTTAAACTTGGAAAGTGGTAGACTATATAATATTATGTAATGCATAAGCATAGTTAAATGTATGGTCTATTCCCAGGGCATCTGGACACTAAAGTAATTTCTGGGCGAGTATATTCGGAACTTTTGGAAATCTTGTTCATGGTTGATGATCCAGTTCAGTTCTTCCCTCTGCATATGCATACTAATTTAACGCTCGCTTTAGCTGGCAATAATCAATCATCAATACTCACAACTGCTTGAATGTGGTTTTGATGTCTCAATTTTTGTATTTGTAACTCTACTCTGGCATCTTATTTTGCAGAAGTTGGAGGTTGCAGATGACTTTTCCGGGTCATGCGATGAATTGTGTTAATAGTTCTGGGTGATAGTTAGTCGTTTATTAAGCCAGTTTACTTTTCCTGCATTACAAACGCTGAATAATAATTGGATTTGAGCAAAATTTGAGAAATAAAGTAGTTATGTTTAAAAATTACAAAATTTGATGTTAAAACCCGACAAATGCGTTCGTTAAGCTCGCTTCGCACCAATCTCCGATCTAGTAACTTTTCTGGTAACTTTTCATTTGTTTTTAAAAGGTGCGTTTACAATGTCATGGGTGGCTAGATGAATATCTTCCTGAAAACGACTATAGTAGACAACATTGCAATATGAACCGCCGCAGCGTAAAAAGATGCACTGGTGGCACCGGTTTTGCCGTCAAACGCGAGTGTCACTTTGACATTTCAATTATTTTCTTTACACTACCTATAAGATTTTATAATTTGTAATTATTAGACAATGGCCGTGGACAAAGTATAATATTGTACTCGCTTTTTATAGCCATTATTCCCACGAGAGACTTGCGCCCCTCGCCTGCGGCTCGTGACGCAAATGTCCCCCTAAGGGAATAATGGCTATCATAAAAAGCTCGTTTATTAATATACTATTGTCCACGACCACTTAATAATGTACTGATATTCAGCTTGTTGACAAAAGTTAAATAGGGCTCATATAGCGTCAGAGGGATATATGAGTTGAAACAGCTGGAATAATATCATTATTCCCGCTCGCCATTTAAGTTATACATGTTGCCTTGGCAACCAGTAGGAGTAGACAACAATGCAACATGAAACGCCTCAGCGTAAAAAATGAACTGGTGGCACCGGTTCTGCCGTCAAACACGAGTGTCACTTTGACATTTCAATAATTTTCTTTACAGTACCTATAAGATTTTATAATTTGTAATTATTAGACGATGGCCGTAGACAAAGTATAGTATTATACTCGTTTTTTATGTCCATTATTCCCACGGCCATTATAAAATGCTGCCATTACAAAAAGTGTTGTTGCCAGAACTTACCAAAAATAATAGTTGTAAGCGAAAATAATAAATCCATGTACTAGAGCTGATACTACGTTTTTCAGGTCAAATACTTTGCAGAAGTAATTCTGAAGACAACAAATTTTCTGATACTACAGCTGGGACATCGAGTTTTGCTCATCCTGTGCAACATAATATATATTAAGGGAAGGTTTGTTAACACTGAACCACTAAAAGGTCTTACGTAAATGGGTCTTATTCCTGGAACCATAAAATATTTCTATTAAAAGTATCTGTGCAGTTATCTGCTCACTGTATATGAACTCTTTTACAAAACGTTAACATTTCTTCAGTATAGAAATCTCCAAAAAGGGAGTGACATGCTCATGCTATGAAACAAGGTGCACATAAAATGCATTCATACCGCCGTCAAAATTTGACCTGGAAAAATGTTTATCTGCACTTCAGATATGGTAGGCACAACGCTCTGCCTCAGAACTCTTTCTTGAATGAAAAAAACCCTCTCTACTTGAATGGGTGAGCTACTGAGTGATTTGAGAAAATTTATAAGCTGATAAAAACTTTTTTTTAATATAATGCGAGCAACGTCGAGGAAATTAATTTGATTTACTCTAAGTCAAACTGATGGCAGATATTAAAGTAAAACTACATTAAACCATCGTAACAACTTGTAGGGAAGCTGTTATTGGCATTTACCTTCACCTGCCTTTAATTTACTGGTTAAAATCTTGTCAATCACATTTTTGGCAAATCAGTTTATGGATAATTAGTATGTCGCGTTTTTGGCGGAATATGTCCTTTACGGTTTTTATAACATAACCATTAACATTGACACAGTTCAAAAATTATATAGGGGTCATTCAAATAATAGCCTTTAGAAAAACTTTATAGAACGCTTTATATGTTTGCCTGCCTATTTTACACCTAATAATAAAAAAAGAAACAGCAGATAAAATATTGTCTGGTGGCTACCTACGTCCTCTACAAATGGCATTGTCAGATTAACGTGTATCAGTGTAACGTGTTTTTCCTTAATTTTTAAATCGCAAATGTTTTGCCTTTTTTCTCTGATAAAGTGCATCGAATAGCCAAATCAGTTCATTTTAGGACGACGGGTTTTATAGCCTTTTTATTGATGAGAATATTCAAGCTAATTCATCGCATAGATCGTGCTTTGATCTATATAAACATGCGAGTTTCTGGGCATATTTTCAGTCAAGGCAACGAAACAATTTCGATCTGAATTGTAAGTCGTAAACTATTCTCTTTCATATGTAAATCTAAGTCTAACGTAGATCAATGGTGCAGGTTCCTAATTTTTAGATAATGCCAGAAAAACATGTGCATAATAGGATTAAGAACCACTTTTGAAACCATCGGATATACGAAAATAGCGATGTCTAAATAAGGAGAGAAAATGAATGGAAATAAGCTGGAACTATATGGAAACAAAGACGAATCCATCGGAGCAGAGAAATTGAACCTCCAAATCACTCCCTATTCAAGCGATCAACTTCCATTAATCGATGCTTAGACCACCAACCACCAATGCTGTGAAGCAAGAAGCACGCAAGAAGGAGAAGAAAAAAGTTAATTGCAAAGCTCAAGAGACAACTAAAAGAAAGGACTATAAAGGACACAGTTGGAACCACACACAGTTCTACCAACATATTTACTTACTCAAATAGCCCCCCCCCCAGAATATGTGAAGTAGACATGCACAAGGGAAGACCACCAAATACAATCAACCCCACTATGATAGAAAATGCAGAAAGTATCGGAACTGAGCACGCAACGATGAAATTATCCTATGGAGGCAGATGATGCTAGAACGGATCAAGCCCTGAACAACAACAGATTCTGAACAAGCCTTTGGGACTCTTTTCGAAAAAGTAATCAAGGAAAAATAGAAGTCATCTGGCAACCAATTTGGCAAATAAGTATTATGAGATAACAGCAGCCTTTATTAAAGGGAAAGTTGAAACTAGGAAAAGCAGTGCTAATGCACGATATGCTTAAAACCATCTTTATAGACAGAGGAGAGTGTTCCAAAGCGAGCTAGTCCAAGAGTTAAAACGGATTATTGGAATCAAAAGCTCTTGTACGACGGTTCTTTACCGTAGTATCTCCAAAAGGTTGAATAAAACCATAGCGGACATGTTGATTATATGATATGAACCTTGCTAGCATGTCTTACTAGTGGGGCCATTATCTTTTACGTTTACGCTACAACTTTACCACTGAAGGCCCCCTTCCGAATCATCGCTGCAGATGGACGTACTATCCGCATCTCCACTGTTTATGTCCAATAAAGCGAGAGGTCAGGAATGGCGTTTTTCTAGCCGCTCCTGCACTTCTAATCTACTCATCAGTATCCCTTGGCAAGGATGGTTCCGATGTATTGTATATTAAGATGGAAAATAAAAGTATAAATTAAGGGTTAAAGCCCCTTTGAGCTTTACTGGAAGAGCTTAGTTATCTTCTTGTATTATTTCTTTTATTCGTGAGCAATATGATAATATCCATAATACCATTTGCCGTTCATTTAAACTGAGTCCAGAGTACAGATAATGCGGGATTGGATTCACACCCGTTAATAGGTTAACGTAACTCGAAACTCAACCCAGAAAACTTTGATTTGATTCATATGAAATTTATAACCTTGCGTTGACGTCACATCGGCATTCTTTTAGCGGTCCAACTGTAACTGTTTCTTGCTTTGTCCATAACCTGGACTAACTTGAACTAACCTAAGCAAAAAACAAGTAAGACGATCCTAACAGATTGTTTACCCTCTCTATCTGGCCTGAAGCTGTAGGGACAACTTCCTTAACTAACCTAACCGGAGAAAAAACATAATTGAACTAACCTAGTCAAAAGAAGATCATAATTAAACTAATTTGAACTTACCTAATCAAAAGAAGAACATAACTGAACTAACCTGAACCTAAGCTAACATGATCTAACCTATCGAAAGGATCCCATATATAGAAAAAAAAGCGGTCTAAAGCTGTCCTAACACACTGCTCGCCCCCCACATGGGCATAAAGCTGAACGTCTCCAACTTACCTAACTAAAGTAAAAACATAATTGTACGAATATAACCAAAAGAAAAACATAACTAACCCAAAATATTTTTTCTTTATTCTTGATTTTCTATTTGTATTGTCTCAGAGTGGCATTGACGTGGTTCATGATGCAATGGCTAAAGCAGTAGTTCTACACCACGTGCGCTCTATAACGTTTGGGAATGAACTTTGGAGTGAAGTGCTGAGGTTTCTAAGTAAGTGGCTACCAGCAGTTTCTTCACCCAGAAGTTCATAGGATCAGGGAAAGTCTTTTATCAGTCAGCGCCCTAAGCGGTCTTGTCGTTTCAATCTACTATAGATACAAATATTCAATCTACTAGATATTTATCGAATGCTAATTGTAAGATAATACTCAACAAGATTCATTAAGATATTTTCAAGAGCGATATGACGTATTGGTTAAAGCTCGTTCCGAGTTGCTACGGGAAATTTGCCACGTTCTTTAGTGTTAGCAAACACTTTAGAAAAAGTTTGATGACTGAATTAGGTACGCGACGTAATATTTAAATAAAAAACACTCAAAGTGGACTGTCATCTTTTTAATAAATAATGTGTCTTAATAGGAACGCAAACAATTAGTGTTAAGGAGCCGATTGGACTCAAAAAGCTGTGCGGAATATCAAATACAAAGTTGGGTATACGTTCCGAAACGGTTAAATTATAGGTGAACAAAAGAAGTTACAACGTTATGGTTTTCGAAATGTTGTAACTTCTGTAATGTAAAATGCGAAAAATACTATCTACGCCCCAATTTCATTTGTCTGTGTTGTAACACCAGATATGACCTACATTACATTGTTTATCTGTCAAGTAAACAATGCAATGTACATCATGTCTGTTTTAACTTCAAACTGAAGTTTTACTGTTAGTTGTAAAAGTCGTCCTTAATGGAAACACCGAGTATATTATCACTTTTTGAAAACTTCGACAAGTTCAGAATACTTTTTAAGCAGCACTTCATATAACTAAATGGATTGGTTTTGGAAATAATGGTGATTAATGATCTATGTTTACAAAATTGATTAACCAACAAATTATCAATATTTTCAATGGTGTATAGCTATTTGCACTTCGGAAAAATGATAGTGAGTATTTCCATCCATTAAAGCTGCATCGCAATTGTCACCGAATTACAGCGACAAAGCGACAATTGCACTCCTAACTGAAAATTGCATTCTGTTGATGTGTGCATTGTTGATATCCTTAGTGTTATAGTTCGGTTAATATATGGTATTATAGGTATTATTAATTGATACTATACAAAAACGTATGAATTATTACAATAAAAGATTTATTAAATAACTTTCATAAAAACATGTTTCATCGACTGCTTTTAAGAAACCGAATGTCGACTGTCAGTGTCTGTCTTGACAGTTGACTTTGTTGTGTCATTCATATTAGGACTTTCCAAAGTACTGCACCCAGACACCGACTAAGCTTCAGCATCTCCCTCCTTAAAGCGAACATCCAACAAATCCTATATCTAGTTCAAGATAAAAGTATTGTTGCATAAATCACATAAATAGAAACAAATACAAAACTTAAAATTTAATAAAATCCTTAAACCTAGATGGTGGCCTAATTACTCTTCCACAACGTGACATAGCTCCAGGCTCAACAACCTCAACAGGTTGAGAAATGTTGGGAATATTTGTCTCATTCCCAATTTCACTAAAAGGTGCTATTTGGGATGTGATTTTTGGCAAATCATCGCGATCATTGAGTTTTGGTTTAAATGCATTACCTAAACGAATATGAGATGAGTTCCTCCTCAACAGATTGCCCCTTTCATTTATTACTAAATATGAGCGTGGTGCACCTGCAGGTGACAATACTTTTGCAGGAACCCACTGATCGTTATCGTAATCTTTAATAACAGCATTATCTCCTCCTTTTAGCGGACGATGTTCAAAAGTGGCCGTCTTGTCATAATACTCTTTAGATAAGCTCTGTTTATTGACTAACTGTTCATGAACCCTAGCAGAGACAGCTGTATCTGGCAAAAGAAGTTTCGAATGAATCGGTATTTTTGATCGAGTTCGACTTGAAAATAATATCTGACAAGGAGACAAGTCCAAACCAGCTACAGGAGTGTTTCGGTATTCCAGCAGAGCCACTGACAACTCCACATTATCAGCAATAAATTTTTTAAGCAACTTTTTTGCAGTTTTTACAGCCCTCTCTGCCTGTCCATTACTTTGTGGGTAATGTGGGGAGCTTGTAACTATTTCAAAATCAAAATCTTTAGCAAATTTGTGAAATTCACGAGAATCAAATGTTATGTTGTCACTAACCAAGTTTCGAGGAATGCCATGGGTTGCAAAAATAATCCTCAACTGGTCGGCAACTTCACTAGCAATTTTATTTCTTATTGGTAGTATTTCTAACCACTTTGAAAGATAGTCCTGCAAAACAAGGTAACTTTTACTTTATAGAATGGAATCTTTCGAAGCTCATGTGCTATCATAGGTTCTTTAACTTTATTATTACTAAACCTTTCACAAATTGAGCAGTTGAAGATCATTCTCTCAATATCTGCATTAATAACCGGCCAATATACTACTTGACTTGCTCGCTGCTTAGTTTTGGTCACACCATGTGACTCATGCAGAAGATTTAATATGTATTTTGTGTATTTTAATAGAATTATTAACCTATAGTTCAAAAATACAAGTTTATCCTCAACATGACCTTCATTCTGCATTTTAAAATAAAATTTAACAGCACCCGAAACTAATAATACACGTTGTGGCCACCCTTGAAAATTTAATCGAATAAGTTCAGACAAGACAGGGTCATTGGTAGTTGCATCTTGAAATTCCAATCGCTTAGTATCAGAAATAGCAATACCCGTACTTAAATTTATTAAATGAATATCTTCAAAGATCCAATCATCTGATTCTGAAAGTAAGACCGAGACAATAAATCAGCAATGTACATACTTTTACCTGGATCCTAATATCGCTGCCATAAATAAAGTTATGAAATTTTTGCACTGCAAAACTTACACTAAACAACTCTTTTTCTATTTGAAGAAAAAATTTTTCACTCTCTGTTAAACTCCTACAAGCATAGTAAACTGGTTTACCTTCTTGCGTTAGTGCACACTCCAAACCATTTTGTGATGCATCACACTGCAAAGTTACTTCTTTTTTAAAGTCAAAATTTGCTAAGACTGGAGCTTTTGAGATTTTAAGTTTAATTTAATCAAAAGCTTCTTGGTGTATTGGTAACCATTCAAATAATACATCAGTCTTTAACAAGGCTCTCAAAGGTGCATTTAAATCAGAGTATCCTGGAATGAAATTTCTTAAAAAGTTAAACATTCCCAAGATGCTCTAAAGTTCTTTGACATTTTTATGAGATTGAAAGCTCTAACCCGCTCAGGATCTAAAAAAATTCCTCCTTCTGAAAAAATATGACCCAAATACTTGACACTTGATAAGCGGAACTGAACTTTATTTTCATTAAATTTTACCCCCCTATCTTTAGCTCTCTGAATTACTTTCATTAAAAATTTTTCATGCTCAATTAAGGAATTGGCAGAAAGTAGAACATCATCAAAGTACACAAGTACTCCGGGAATATCTCCAAATTTTTTTAAATTAAGGTATTGAAAGTATTCGGGTGCCATGGACAAACCAAATGGTAGTTTATTAAATTTATAACATCCGAAAGGACTAGAAAAATTACACAATTCACTAGCCTTGTCATCCAACTTGATCTGCCAAAACCCCTCCTTTAAATCAAGCACATTGAAATAATTTTTCCCATATAATTGTGCTGTAAATTCCTCCAGGGTTGGAATAAGCACATTGGCAGCTTCTAATAAAATGTTCTTTAGATTCAAACCGAGTTTCAATTGTAAACATCCTCTTCATTAGGCCCAACTTTTCACATGCACTAGCACCCAATAATGGTGTGTGTGTGTGTGTGTGTGTGTGTGTGCTGCACCACATAAAAATTTTCGTTATAATTAATTTCTTTGTATTTGCATTTTAAATTAATACAACCTAGGGGTTTAATAGTAGTACCTCCAAATGCTGTCAAAATCAAACTTGTGGGCATCAATTTACATGTATGAAAAGTAATTTTATACAATGAAAAAGGTATTGTACTTACTTCTGCTCCGCAGTCAAGTTTTATCTTCACAGGTTCACAGTTTATGTCAATCGCATGATACCAATTTTTGGAGTCTACATTCACTACATCAATGGAGCTGATTAGAAAGCTGTCTTCCTCAGATTCTTCAAGCTGCTGTTCAGTGATCTGCTCAACATTTTGAGCTCGAAAATATGATTTGAAATGATTCAATTTTCCACATTTTCCACAACGTTTTCCCATAGCTGGACACTGCATAGGAGGATGATTCCTTCCACATCTTCCACATCGAAAATTGTTACTCTTATTGCCCCATTGAGTGCTAGAACGCTTAGTAATATATAACATTCAAGAAGTGTATTCAGCTGCTGTTTTGATACCTCAGCTGCCCGACAATGCTCAACTGCTTGATCTAAGTTTAGATTCTCAGCACCCAATCGTAAAAGTCTCTCTTGGAGATCTGTATCAACAACGCTTATGACAAATTTGTATCTCGACATTTCGTCATTCAGATCTTTAAATTCACAGTTTATTGCACGTTTCTTAATGTCAGTTAGAAAATCTTCAAAGATTTCACCTTCTTGCTGTTGTTTCACCTTCTTGCTGTTGCCTCTTGAAAAATTTATAGCGCTCATAGACAATATTGCGGACTGCAATGTTTTGCAATGTTTTTCAAACGCCTCCAGCACCTTTGCAATGACTTTCTGATCCTCATTTGAAAGATGGAAGGTATTGTAGAGTTCCACCGCCTCCTCACCTATCAAGTGTAACAAAATTGCAACTTGAATTTCTTTCTCTTTCTTCTCTTAATAATAATAATAATAATAATAATAATAATAATAATAATAATAATAATAATAATAATAATAATAATAATAATAATAATAATAATAATAATAATAATAATAATAATAATAATAATAATAATAATAATAATAATAATAATAATAATAATCTTCTTTATTGCCAGCAAAATGGTATTTTACACCACAAAGCAAAATCACAAAATGGTGCACCATCACGTTTGATTAACATTAAATGCTAAAAAGTAAAATTTAAAAATTAACAAGCAAATACCCGATGGCATGCCATAAAACTGTCTAATATATAAAACATCCATAATAAAAAGTACAAAGCTTATTACTATTCGTGAAAGTTAAAAGAGTAAAAACACTTAATATCTCTTAAAAATTATATTGTCTCCTTTCGAAAGCTTGGAATACTAACTATATCTCGTATGCTTTGAGGCAACAATTTATAAGCGCTTATGGCCCTGTATAAGGAACCTCTTTAAAAGAAAGTGGAGCCATGCGGCGGAACAGAAAGACTCTCTCTACCTCTCGTCACTACAGTTGCGTAATTATCAGTTTCGCAGGAATGGTTTTGGGTATTTTTGTAATAAGTAAAAACACTTATCTCTTAAAAATGATATTGTCTCCTTTCGACAGCTTGGAATACTAACTATATCTCGTATGCTTTGAGGCAACAATTTATAAGCGCTTATGGCCCTGTATAAGGAACCTCTTACAAAGAAAGAGCCATGCGGCGGAACAGAAAGACTCTATATCTCTGGCCACTACAGCTGATTAATTATCACAGTTTTGTAGGAATGGTTTTGGGTATTTTTTAATAAACATTACCAAGGATAGAAAATATAGAGATGGACCAGTGAAAATGTTCGATGTTCCAAAATAGTGTCGACAACTCGTTCGTGGATGTGTGCCAAACATGACCCTTATTAGCCGTTTCTGTGCTCTAAAATCCTTAATAACACTACCTGATGAGCCCCAGAACAATATTCCATAATAGACTGGACGCTGCCAATATAATAAACTCTCATCACATCCAAGGAGAGAACGTCGCGAATTCTTCTGATGAGTGCACATGCACTATTTAGTCTGGAAATGAGGGCATTGCAATGCACATGCCAGCGCGATCGACCTACCATCAACAGGAACATAAAGTGCAGATAAAGCGTCCACGGTTGGGCATGCCAAAATAACCGATGTATCGTCTGCATATTGACAGACTAGACCAGCACCGATCCCATCCGCCAGACCATTCACATATATAAGAAACAGCAGAGGGCCCAGGAAGGATCCCTGGGGCACGCTCTGATTGATGTTAGTTGTGCCCGACAGGCAATGTCTCCCATCGACAGATAGGGAGACAGCCTGTCTTCTGCCCCACAAATAGGACCTGACAAGTGAACAGCATTTACCTCTCATCCCGTAGAAATTTAACTTTTGCAGTAGGAGTTGATGGTTTATTGTGTCAAAAGCTTTTGACATTTTTCATCGTTTTGAAATATATACTTAATTTGTGGTGCTAAAAGCCGCCAGTGCAGTAGATCGTTTGCGGACAAATTCAAATTGGTGGTCTACTAATATATTTTGTGACTACATAAAATTTTCCATTCGATTGTAAATAACTCCTTCGAAGATTTTTGAGAAAGCAGGCAATATACAAATAGGCCTATAATTTTTTGTGGGGCAGGGATCTCCTTTTTTATAAACAGGTATAACTTTAGCCAGTTTCAGGCCATTTGGAAATATTTCAGCGATAAGGGATTAATTTGTAATGTGAGTCAAAGGCTTGGAAATGCGTACGTACTTGGAAAAGCAACGTACTTTAGAACTTTCACTGGAATTTCATCAAAACCGGTTGAATATTTGTTAGGTAGGTTAAGTAGAAGACTAAAAATTTCCGCCTCGGTAGCAGGTGCCAGAAAAATCGTCGGATATTGAAAAACATCATTCACAGGCTCAAAGTTCGCATTTGCGGTACTTAGATCAAACTGTTCCATAAATAAATTGCAAATTCTTTCCAAATCATGTATCAAGGTTTCGTCCTCCCTAATAGTCATTTCAGTTTGTGATTTTATTTTATTGGTCGTTATTAAAAATGTTCCATGCGGTTTTCGATTTGTTCCTGGAATTTGCAATTTGGTTATCATGCAAAGCTCTCTTAAACTCGGATAGATATTTCCTGTATTTTGCTCTTTCCGATTTATAGTGTAAGTAAACTTGATTGCTTCCGGTTTTCTAATACCAGACGTACAGGTCTTTAATATATTGAGAGTATTGTCTTACCTCTGTTCACCCAACACTGCGTTGTCCTCTTATTCCTACGAGGCAAAGGGAAGGCCATATCAAACCAGTAGAAAAACGTTCTATAAAAGGTTTTATACTTTGTATCCCCATTAGTGACGTCGCCCACTTCGTCCCAAGTCTCATTGAGTAGGTAGTTGATGAATATAACAGTGTTCTGATCGCCGAACGTGCGTTTTTGCAAGAAAGATGATATAGTAGTATTGTCTTGGAGGCGTCAAATTTGAGAATATGTGCATAGTGATCAGAAATAAAAGAAGGCAGCGTGTCACAAGACAAGCTGTCTCTGTTAATGTTCGAAAAGGTGTTGTCAATCTGGGTTGGGAAGGCGCGTGTGACCCTCGTTGGTCCCGTCACATGTGCCCTCAGTAAGACATTGAAAATCGCCACACACAATTAGAAGCCTGTTGGGGGAATAGTGATTCTACAAGACATCATTCAATACCCTCAAAAAACCTTCCAAGCTTTCGTTAGGATACCTATAAATGCAAAGCACCACACAAATACACTTATCGGGAAGTATAAAATTCGATACACGAAACTCACACATTTATTCCACAGGGGGAACCCTGCAGAGCTGTTTACAGAACTTCATGCCTTCACGGAACATGATGGCCGTTCCTGCACCACGATGCTCCCTTCTTGATGGGTAACTCCCCAAGAGATAACCTTCTATGTGTAGTTGTTCAATATCCGAAAATCTCAGCCAATGTTCAGAAATGCAAAGCACATCTGGATGAAGTTCGGATAGTAGCACTTCCAGTTCAGGCACTTTATTGTTAATACTTTGTATGTTAAGATGAAGAGTCTTTATGCAGTGCACTATAGCATTGTTAGAAAGCCCCAGGAATCCACGATTGCTTTACGACTATTCTTTGCCAGTTGCTTTAAGGAAAATTTCAAAATTGTGTCTGAATCGTCTCCAAATTTCAGAAATATTTCCTGTTAAACTGAGAGATCTTGGAGATTTCATTCCCTCCATTTTTTTTAGGTTAGGTTAGGGTGCACTTGCTACTCACCTGCAATCTATTTGTGCATAGCATTCGTCATCGGCTGGGCCATGTTATAGTCCGGGTTAGGTATTATAGGTATTATTAATTGTTGCGATACACAAACCCATGGAATTCTTACAATAAAAAAATTATTGAATAACTTTCATAAATAGTTATTTTCCTAACTAGTGCGGAAAGTGATACTTTCCCGCACGCTGTATGCCGACGCGCGAATGACGCAAAGCGGAGTTCGGGCAGCTGACGAGTGCGGCAAAGACCCTTTCCGCACAAATTAAGAACAATATTTTTTCTATGAGCCCAAGCAAAGAAACAGATAATCAGCCTTATGGTAGAACGTTATCTTTGTCAACAGTATGACAGCTGAATTAATCAATAATCAATTGGTTGTTATGACAAAAATTTGGTGTGATTGTTGGAGTGACGTAATGTTTCAGGCATGAACTGGTGACATTAGAATAAAAGTACGTATATTATAAGTATATTTTGTATCAAAAATCAATAAAGGCAAGCATAATAGTTCATTAAAACAGATAAAAATGTTTGAAACGGCTGTAAAGCACATGAACCTATCTAGATAGACAGACTATAAAGTCTAAATTATATGATACATCAGTCATTCTTTAAATATTTACTTTCCCGCACGCCAAATCTACTTTCACGCACCCCGTGCGGAAACAACAATAATTAGGAACAACATTTTTTCTACAACCATATAAAAGTCCACCTCCCAGTAATGTGGGACATCTTTAACGATTTTATAGATGACTAAGCTTCACAGTTCTTTTCTGCTATCCCTGTAATGACGGCGTGCGCGAAAGACTTTTGCGCACGTGTCTTATGGCAACCAGTAACTTTTTTTTACGCTGCAATGGGCAACGTGCAAGAAAAATAACTGTAAAAATATGTGTCAGTTTGCATACTGTCAGTAATGCGCGAACCATGTCATATTTTGACGGTTGTAGACAAAATCATTCTTTCTGCGGCAGTCGCGTGCGCGAAACTGTTACTTTGCGCACTTGTTAGGAAAATAACTATTTTAGTGACCGCTAGTATGGCTCTCATATCGTGTGGACCTGCTAGGCTAGCCAAGGCCCCAGAAGAAGCTTTCCGCATCCTCAGAGATTTTCTCAACTATTTCTGTTGTGAGTTTAATATACAGGAAATACAAGATTGGTGACTGAAATGAGTCCCATAGCCATTTACAAGACATGCAGATTTTGCGACTTGCATTTCAATAAAGATTCTGTCTTCGATAATAATTGACGGCTGAGAAAGGAAGCATACCCTACTCTGAATCTGGGAGGTAATTATTGCAAAATTCGTTGTCTTTTAAAATTTTCCAGCAATAAATTACTATTTCCAAGGAAGCTTCGAAATTTTTACGCCATCACATTATAAAGAATTTATTTTTAACAAAAGTCTATTTCAGAATCGCTAGAAGACAATATAAATACTTGGAAAGGTTTTGGAAGGGCTGCTGATCCTTCTTCTCAAGGCAAATCTAACGAAATAAACGTAGTTGCCAGTGCTTTGCGAACTGCTACTGACGTTAATGGGCCAGAGCAAGACTTTGCAAATACGAGTACTTTTTTTCTGGAAAGTGATAAAGGTGTCATTACACACACTGAGTCAGCCACTGTTGAATTCGACGATCCGCTAGTAAAACAACTACACCATTTTCACATGTAGTTTAGAAAGTATCATTTGTATTTTAGAACAGTCACTTGGATTTCAGAATATATCACTTGTATTTCAGGTTAGTGATTTTGATTTTAGAAATCGTCAGTTGTATTTCAGAATAGTCACTTGTATTTCAGAAAACTACACTTGAACTTCAGAACACTCATTTAGATTTTAGAATATATCACTTGTATTTCAGAAGGCGTCACTTGTAGTTTCGAAGGCATCACTTGAATTTCAGAAATATGTTTTGGAAAGTTGGTTATTTGCATTTGTGTGGAGTTCTTCAAAAAGGTAAGTACAGTGCAAAAGTGATGGACTCAAAAACCACTTCAACACAATATATTTTCTAAAAAAATTGCACTGTATTCGCACAACTTAGCATTTCTCTTAATGCTGCCGTCTTAGTAATGGAAGATACACCAGTTGGACTAAATTTTATATTTTCCAAGAGTAAATTGTTGTCATTGTTAAATTTTATGTGTATATCAAGTATAATTTATATAATATAAAAAAAACTCTATTGTAGCTGCATCGCATATAATGACAGTATGTAATTCATTCATTTTCTGAAATTTAAATGACGAATTCTGAAATACATCTGAACTTTTTTAAAATACAAATGACTAATCTAAATTCCAACTGATTTTTTCTAAAATAAATTTGATGCTTCTAAATTTCAAATGATACTGTTGTGAACTCAGGGTTCAATAATTCCAGTGTAACGATTTAACACGAAAACACTATTTATTTATCCCACAAATACACACAGGTACAATTCGACTACTAAATAACTCACTACTTAACTCTTTATAGCCTTCTATTATCGTTTGGTACTGTTACGGTGACCGTTACGCTCCGGGCGAAGTGATTGATTTATTGCTCTGTTTACTTAGAACGTAGTTGTTTACGACCTTTTCTTTTATGTGTCTCGTATTAATTATTTTTCTTCTAAAATATTCTCGGTGTTTCTGTAATTTTAGGATTGTGTATAAAAGGAGAACGCGAGCGCGAGTTAGTAGTCGTATTTTAATCGAGCTATAAGTAAGCTAAAGTACGAAGCGATAATAGAAGGCTATAAAGTGTTAAGTAGTGAGTTATTTAGTAGACGTGATTGTACCTGTATGTATTTGTGATAAATAAATAGTGTTTTCGTGTTAAATCGTTACACTGCAATTATTGAACCCTGAGTTCGCAACAATTGGTGTCAGAAGTGCGATTCCAGTGGGAATTTGAGGACTAATATTACCGAACTGTAAGTGAGTGCTTCCTTGCCGGACATTACGTGTTTATGCCACTGACTAGAAGCCAGCATCAAGCGATGGAGGATCAACTTGCCACCCTGCTTTCCCTTATCCAACACCAGAGGGAAGAGCAGGAAAAACGTTATAATGAACAAAAAGAGGAACAAGAAAGACGTGATCAAGTACAGGAGCGACGTTATCAAGAACAGAAGGAACAGCAGAAAAAACATTATCAAGAACAAAAGGAAGAACAGAAACTGTTTAAAGAAGAAATAGTGAACCATCTCGAAGCTAGGGAGCAACAATTGGAAGAAAAAATAATGCAGTCCGTTCACGAATCCGTTAACGGCGTTAACGAAGGACTCGAAGCTGTCAACCGGAGGGTTCTCGAGCTAGAAAAGAAATTCCGGGAACAACTTGAGGACGACACCGTGTCTACGGAGAGTTTTAGCACAGCCAACGCTAAAATTAAGCCTCCCGATTATGACGGTACTACGGCCTGGGAAATTTATAAAACCCAATTCGAGGCAGCTGCAAAAGCTAATGGCTGGTCCGAGCCCCAGAAAGCTACATCATTAGTGGTAGCACTTCGTGGAAAAGCGGCTGAATTACTCCAATCTCTGTCGGCAGTTGATCAAAGTAATTATGCAGCTTTAGTACACTCTCTGCAACTACTATTCGGAAATGACCACAAAGAAACCGTGTTCTAGGCCCAGCTGAGGATGAGACAGCAAAAGTCAGGTGAATCCCTACAAGAATTTAAGGCGGACATAGACAGACTAATTCACCTGGCATTCCCATCAGCCCCTGAATGTTTTCAAACACAATTTGCCGCCGAAAGGTTCGTTGAGGGAGTTCGCGATAGTGACATGAGATACCTCTTACGTCTAGTAAGGCCCAGGAATATCAGCGAGGCACTAGTTCGGGCCCTAGAATTCGAGGCGTCACGATACGTCTATGGCTCAATCCATTGCCAGTTTACATAAAGCGATGAAGCATATGGCAATCAATATACAAGCCCTGTTGGGAAGGATGCCTCGATCAACAGACAATCGGGGCATAAAATGTTTTAACTGCGGCAGACTGGGTCACATCAAGAGTAACTGCCGTAATAGGGCAAAAAGTCCGTCGCTGTCGTTTAGAAGACCAAGCGGCGACCAAGACCGCCCTAGGTCCCAGGAAAACTAATTCCGGTCAATGCAAGGGGGCAATTGACCGGGGCCGCTAAGACCCCCAGGATCTTTAAAGTCAATAATTTGGGTGGCAAAAGTCTCACAGTTGCCGGACGCATTAAGGGACAGAAGATCCAGATTACCATCGATACAGGAGCAAATGTGACCATTGCAAGGCCAGATAAACTTGTCGGATATACCATACAACCATTGCCCAACCCTATTATGTTAAAATCAGTCACTGGATAGTCTTGCCCTATAGACGGAGAAGCCGATGTCACCATCATTATTGGAGAAAGACTCGAAGTTCGGCATAAAGTGTTGGTTGCCAGGATCAAAGACTAGTTTGGTTTGGGAATGGATCTCATCACGAAACATGGATTCTCCTATGATCACAAACGGAATATTCTCACATTTGGAGATGAGGAGTTTGCATTAACCAATGGAAATGTGGAAACTAGTCTCCGTCTACTGGTGGTACAAGATGTGAAAATTCCTCCAAATTCAGAACAAATTATCACAGTGACTTCTGAAAATGATCCTGGGTGGTCCATAGGACCTATAGAACCTAACCTGGATTTGACGACGGAAATCATGGTAGCACGAACTTTGACCGACACGAAGAAGACTATGCCAGTACGAGTTGCAAATATTGGAGAAAGGACCATCAAGCTCAAAGAAGGAACAGTTCTTGCCAATTATGAGCCTGTGCAATGGGTATGCAATTGTGTCGAAACAGAGACATCCAAAAATAGATCTTCTAACCAAGCTTCCCCATAAGTTATTGATGCTTTCAAGCGACAGTGGAGTCACCTGTCAAAGGAACAACTTAAGTCTGCTATAAAATTTGCTGTGGATGAATCTGATATGTTTAACTTCAAGAGCAACGACAGTCAAACCGATTTAGTTGTCCATAAGATCAACACAGGAGATGCCCAGCCAATACGACAACACCCACGAAGGGTCCCTCTAGCTAAGCAACAGAAAGTTAACAGTTTGCTGAATGAAATGTTAAAGGAGGGCGTCATAGAAGAATCATCTAGTCCATGGTCGTCGCCTGTGGTTCTTGTTAAGAAGAAAGATGGTTCAACGCGGTTCTGTGTTGACTACAGGAAACTTACTCCACTCTAGATTTAAAAAGTGGGTACTGGCAAGTAAAGATTGCTCCCGAAGACAAAGAAAAGACTGGGTTTTCTACTGGTTCTGGGCTATACCAGTTCACTGTTATGCCTTTTGGATTGTGCAATACTCCATCAACTTTCGAACGACTAATGGAACTTGTCTTGAGGGGGCTGTCTTGGAAAACTTGCCTGGTATACTTAGATGACATAATTGTCATGGGACGTAATTTTGAGGAGCATTTGAAGGATTTAAGAGAAATCTTCAGCAAGTTATGGAATGCTCACCTGAAGTTAAACTACAAGAAATTAGGGCAGTACTTGGGGCATACCATCTCAGAACAAGGCATTAAAACTAGCCAAAGTAAAATATCTGCCATTAAAGATTGGCCAGTTCCTCGAGAGAAACACGAAGTAAGGAGCTTCCTGGGTCTATGTACTTACTACAGGAGATTTGTAGAGGGATTTGCCGACATCGCAAAAGCGCTGCACAAATTAACGGAGAAGAAAACATCATTCTTGTGGAACCAGGATTGCAGTCAGGCGTTTGCAAGGCTTAAAGCTGCCCTTTGTTGTAGTCCGATCTTGGCTTACCCTATAAAAGACGGACTCTTTATTTTGGACACGGATGCAAGTAACTGGGGTCTGTCTAAGTGCAGTACTCTCTCAAAGACAAAACGGGCAAGATAAGGTCATTGAGTACTACAGTAAGACTTTTAATAAGCCAGAAAGAAACTATTGTGTCACTAGAAAGGAGCTGTTGGCCATCGTTAAAGCAGTCGAACATTACCATCGCTACTTATATGGAAAAAGATTCCTGATTAGAACTGACCATGGAGCCTTGAAATGGTTATTATAGATGAAAAACTCTGAAGGCCAAATAGCCAGATGGATAGAGCGCCTGCAGCAGTACGATTTCCAAATTGAATATCGACCAGGAAGGTCTCACGGAAATGCCGATGCATTGTCTAGACGGCCGTGTAAAGAAGATTGTCGGCATTGTCAAAGAACTGAGCAGCGTGAGGGATTTCCTTCTGTAAGGAGACCGTCGGTGGAGATAAACGATGGCTGGACCGCACAAGCGTTTCGAGAAGAACAGTTGAATGATCCAGATATTGGACCCATACTCTTGGCAAAGACTGACGACAAGAGACCAGAGTGGCAAGAAATTGCTGGTAAAAGTCCAAACCTGAAAGCGCTATGGGCCCAGTGGCACTCTCTTAGAATAGAAAATGGATTACTGAAGAGAGCGACCGTAGTCAATCAGTTGGTTGTTCCTGGTAGCAGAAAAGCGGATGTACTACAGGAAATGCACGACGGAATCATAAAGACGTCGAATCTTGGTGCCGCAAGTGCGAAGTTTGTTGTGCCACAAAAGGACCTCGAACAAGATCACGGGGCCGAATGGTGCAGTACACTGTAGGTGCTCCATTCGAGAGGATAGCAATTGATGTCGCGGGACCATTTCCTCAGACTGAGTCAGGCAACAAATACATCTTGGTCGCCATGGACTATTTCACAAAATGGCCTGAAGCGTACGCCCTGCCAAATCAGGAAGCAATGACTATGGCAAAGGTGCTAGTAAATGAAATGTTCTGCAGATTTGGAGTCCCTCTCGAACTTCATTTTGATTAGGGCCGAAATTTTGAATCGGCTGTGTTCCAGAAGGTCATGGAACTTCTCGGGATTCGCAAGACCAGGACAACTCCTTTGCATCCACAGTCGGATGTGATGGTGGAGAGATTTAATCGGACCATGGAACATTACCTGTCTAAAATGGTGGTCTAAAAAAACATCTACCCCTCATGTTGATGGCATACCGAGGCTCTACGCATGAAGCCACTGGTTATACTCCGGCGAAAGTGATGTTCGGAAAGGAAATGAGGCTTCCTGCAGATTTGATGTATGGAACACCAGAAAAAGACTCGCTCAACTCTGAGAACTTTGTGGAGGAGCTCAAGGAGAGACTTAACAATGTTCATGAGCAAGTCAGGAATAAACTGCGGATCTCCAGTGATCGAACCAAAGCAAGATATGACTTATTGGCTAACTCCCGCGGCTTCCAGGACGGTGATTTGGTGTGGCTGTACAATCCGCGACGAAAGGTGGGGAAGTCGCCCAAACTTAGCCAAAATTGGGAAGGGCCTTATACAATCATTAAGAGGATTAATGACGTGGTGTATAGGATCCAGCGGACCCCCAGGTCAAAGATGAAGGTTGTTCATCTGGATCGATTAGCACGATACCATGGGACTCTATCTGTTCGGGACGAACAGCCTTAGGAGGAGGGCAATGTTACGGTGACCGTTACGCTCCGGGCGAAGGAGGTAGAATCTTCGCGTCTCGGCGTTTAGCATGTCGTCACGAGTGATTGATTTATTGCTCTGATTACTTAGAACGTAGTTGTTTACGACCTTTTTTTTATGTGTCTCGTATTAATTATTTTTCATCTAAAATATTCTCGGTGTTTCTGTAATTTTAGGATTGTGTATAAAAGGAGAACGCGAGCGCGAGGTAGTAGTCGTATTTTAATCGAGCTATAAGTAAGCTAAAGTACGAAGCGATAATAGAAGGCTATGTTAAGTAGTGAGTTATTTAGTAGTCGTGATTGTACCTGTGTGTATTTGTGATAAATAAATAGTGTTTTCGTGTTAAATCGTTACACTGCAATTATTGAACCCTGAGTTCGCAACAGTACTTTAGCTTACTTATAGCTCGATTAAAGTAGACTACTCGCCAACCGCGGCGTTATTCGCCTTTTATACACAATCCTAAAATTACAGAAAAACCTAGAACGTTTTTGATAAGAATTCTTGAATAATCTTACATAAAAAAGGTTGTAAACAACTGCATTCTAGATAAACAGACTAATAAATCACTCGTGTCACTCAGAGCAATAAATCATCGGTGTCAGACATGAGGCAGCGCGGAGAGGTCGCGAAGCGGACCAACCACATGCGTTGCCCCGCCTCCGGTGCGGCGTCGCTGCGCACCGTAACAATACTTCCTAAAACTGAACTGACTATTCTGAAATACAAGTGATGCTTTCTGGAATAAAAGTGATATATCTGAAATCCAAGTGACATTTTTTAAAATACAAATGATACTTTCTAAACTACATATGAAAATGGTGTAGAAACACCAAAACGTGAGTTTTTATAAAAAAAAGTAAGTATTAGCAGTCAGCATTAATAAGAATACGTGCTTAATGCAGTTTTTTTCACTTAGAAGTCTCTGGCACCAACACCTTCATATACTGGGTGTCCGGAAATGGTGCGCAAAAAAACGGGGCTAAACGTACGCCAAAAAAATAGACAAAGAGCTTCATATAAACATAGGTCCTCAAATGGAACCTAAGGGAGCTAGAGCTGCTTAAATGGTGGACGCTCAAGGTGCTTTATATCGATATAATCGAAACGGTTTGAAATAACGTCATGAAAAATTATACGTTAAGTTACGGCCATGTGCACAAACAATATCCGTTCATTCTCCGGTGAGTCGCCAAACAGCGCACCCTGATTTTGCTAGGGCTGATCACACTTACACTTCCGGATCACACGACGTTTGGTGTTATCAGGAGTAGCAAAACTACGATGCGTTGTTTGGCTACTTTTAAGCTGAGTTTTTAATTTTATTTACATTTTTCAATTTGGTCTGAAAATCTAATTGAACATAATACATTTTATCATGTTATCTCACGCCGTTTCGATTATATCGATAAAAACCATCTTTAGGGTTGACCATTTCAGCGGAAAAGCTCCCTTAGGCTCCATTTGCGAACTTATGTTTATATGAGGTTTTTGTTCTTTTTTTAGCGTAGCCCCCGATTTTTTTGCGCATCATTTCCGAACACCCTCTGTATACTATCGAGATACGGGCTGTTCATTATAAAATTTCATCTAGCCACCTATGAAATGCATTTGTTATTTTGAAGCACGTCGTGAATTACTTCGTTCTTTATTTGTCCGTAAAAATTTCAAATTTAGGCACGTTCACACTTTGCAAACGTTTTACTGGTTGCATACTCTTACGCGCTCCAACAGTGTTACCATCCTTTCCTTTTCTCAATAAGAATCTAAGGACGGGAATACTCAAATAAAATTAACGGTATAATAATGAATGGCAATTGACATTGACATTCCGAACATTCCAGAATGCTTATAACAAAAATTGAATATAAGAACAGTTATGTCAGAAAAAAAGAATGCTAAAACTGCTTACAACAGTAGGCTAGATATCCGGTGCGCATGCGCGAGTTCTTGGAGTGTGAGTTGCCAGCATTACCACTATTACCAGAATTATCCCTAAAATATCGAGATCACGTGACGATAAAATATTAAATATGTCTAAGGAAGTGCTTCATATTTGCGGTCTATCCTGATATTCTTAGTAAAAATATTATATTTTATTTTCAAACGTCATATAACCACAACTTTAGTGACTGTTTTATGAAGGTATAAGTGTCACATTTTTGACGCCTGTTTTGAGCGGCGTATAAGTGTTATAATCAGGCGGCGTATAACACTTATAAGCCGCTCAAGGGAAAATAATACACGTTCACATAGTATTTGTCTACCTATACCAACTTGCCTCGTATACAGCTGTGGATTTTGACGGCAATAATTGTTCTACTGCTAATTTCGCCGCTGCAGTGACTCTCGGTGGCGTAGTTGCTAAACTTGTTTCTTCTGTATCTGACATATTGCTATTTAATCGGCTTCGACCCGAGTTTAAAACACCTTTACGAAAACGAAAATCTGACAAACATATCTTATCATCAAATTTACTTTAGAGACATCATTGTCAGCTGGTGTTACACGGTAGTTATCGATACAATTCAAACTAAAATTAGGAGGTGTTGATTTTTAATGGAATTGAGTGGAATTAGCAGTTACATTTCCTGTATTATATGCATTAGTTGTTTGAAAATTAAATATTGTATTTTATTCGGAGTATAAGCTACTTTATGTGACTCGTGTGAATTTAATTCGCCTCGCTACGCTCGGCATTTAAACTTTCACACTCCGTCACATAAAGTATAACTTATACTCCTAATAAAATAAATATCTCTTATTCATTATTCTAAGTAATGTGTTTGATATTGACATTTTTAAGAAAGTCTCGGAGACTGTGAATGCAATTTGGCAATAATGCCAGTGATTTAGTGGCGTCCTTTTCTATTTTGACAAGCCTTGACACCTTATAAAATAAATTTGACATAATAATAACTTAAAAACATAACATAATAAACGAACACGGTACACGTTCCGAGTCCGACTTTTCCGAGAATGGAGAACACTGTAACTTTAGCGGCAAATTTAAAATGCTTTTTTCTAATTTTGACATATAAAGTGGCACTTTTCAATACTGAACACAGTGACGTAACGTCCTACTTTTCGTAACTAGTTACGAAAAGTAAAATCTTTCGTAACTAGTGATGAAAAGTTGGTGTCACCACCAGTTGCAGGTTTCGGCTGTGGCACACCGTTGCTATAGTTTTACGGTAGTAAGTAGATACAAAGTGGTTTAAAAGTAAATATTGAAGTTTAATAATAATAATTCTCTCTCTAAGTAGGTATTTGTAGTCAAAATTAGAAAAAATCTTGTATGAAACACGTGACGAAAAACCTTTTTTGTGTATCTCATTCAAATTGCGGGAACTCGCTGCGCTCGTCCCGCAAACATTCATTCGTTACACAAAATCGGACTTTTCGTAACTGGTTACATAAATAGCTATTTTTCAAGAAGATTCGGACCAGAAATCACTCCGTGTGATGAGTCGAGTTGAGTGCGTGAAATGCCTGGATGAATGATGAAATATTGCTAAATTGTTAATCGACATATGCCGATTCTAGCTTACCCGTACAACAAACGATATTATTAGTCAGTTTAAATGCACCCTCAATGAATTCAATGTTCCTATTCCTTAAAAATTAAGTAATTAACTACAAAATTAGTAAAATATATGATAAACATCAATTAGTTGTCAAATCGACGTCAAAATGACAGGTTGTGTAAACATTAAAACAGCGTTTTCGGGTGGCCTTTCTAATAGTATGCCTAATCTTAATTTTAATTGAAAAAAAAGGATAGAAGTACTCTCAGAGCGCCGTTGAGCCGTCACCCGAAAACACCATTTAAAATCGCGCGCATGCGCAGTTTGTATCAAACCTACTGTTGGCAATTCTAATGCCTACTAAGGATGTTCTAATCCCTAACATGGGCTCCATAGGAGACTGGCCGTATAGTTCTAGAAGGTATTTGCCAGAATGTTGATAAATAAATAAGTCGGCCATAATTTGTTTGATTTTTTTATTATCTATAGTATATTATAGTCGTTTTCAGGAAGATATTCATCTAGCCACCCATGACATTGTAAACGCACCTTTTAAAAACAATTGAAAAGTTACCAGAAAAGTTACTAGATCGGAGATTGGTGCGAAGCGAGCTTAACGAACGCATTTGTCGGGTTTTAACCTGAAATTTTGTAATTTTTAAACATAACTACTTTATTTCTCAAATTTTGCTCAAATCCAATTATTATTCAGCGTTTGTAATGTAGGAAAAGTAAACTGGCTTAATAAACGACTAACTATCACCCAGAACTATTAACACAATTCATCGCATGACCCGGAAAAGTCATCTGCAACCTCCAACTTCTGCAAAATAAGATGCCAGAGTAGAGTTACAAATACAAAAATTGAGACATCAAAACCACATTCAAGCAGTTGTGAGTATTGATGATTGATTATTGCCAGCTAAAGCGAGCGTTAAATTAGTATGCGTATGCAGAGGGAAGAACTGAACTGGATCATCAACCATGAACAAGATTTCCAAAAGTTCCGAATATACTCGCCCAGAAATTACTTTAGTGTCCAGATGCCCTGGGAATAGACCATACATTTAACTATGCTTATGCCTTACATAATATTATATAGTCTACCACTTTCCAAGTTTAAAATTGAATGCAGATTGCAGTCAAGTAAAAATTGTTCCAAACAGCAAAAGCGTCTGAGAAAAGATGGTTTTCTACCAGACTGAATTTAAGTACTGCCATATGATTTGGATTGTGTGATGATCTGTGATGAGAGTCCCAGTGGACCTATATGCCATATACCATCCATAATTATGATCACTTTGGATCTTGAGTTAATATTAGTGAAGATTACCCCCCATGATAAAGAAAAGAATATTTCGATGAATTTACTGTTATATCATTTCAGTTGTCATTTGGCTCCATTGTTGGATCAAAATTGACCCTTTCATTCATTTGTAGGTATTTAGAGAAGTGTATTTTTGTTTTGTTAAATATATATGATTTTACATTATAAATTAATTATACTAAAAGAAGTCTTGCCTAATTGAGCATTTAGTTTCTTAAACTACCTAAATATCCAGAATCTAAAATGTTTGTGTGGTGGTTTATTAATTGTCTGATTTAATATTAGGTTTGTTCCAACATGCTAGAGAACCATTGCAGAACATTTAAAAAATCATTTTGGCCAACTCACCAGCAAACATTTCAAATTGAAATGAGGAACCATCTTGACATGGTTGCAGAACCACTGTGGACAAGCACATTGTTTATTTCAATTTTGATATCATATTAGTGAGTTGTCAAGAATGATAGACCCTTCTGGAATGGTTTCTTGGTCGAATGGAACCAACTTTTTTTCAACTAAAGAAAGCTACAGTTCTTTTAAACTAAATAGCATAAGAAGGGGCCATTTCTTACAAACTCAGTTGAAAAAGTTTCGACTTATAATACTTACGTATAGACATAGAATTTGAAGTAACTTTTAGAAACAGGTAAAGGCTATTTATTAGTTTGAAATTAAGAACCCCTTTGCAAATAACTTACTATACCTGGAATAAAAATGCTATTGAAGTTGCAAGAACTTTTTATTTTATATACAAAGCAAAACAAGTATAATGTGTTTAATGGAAAAACTTATTAAATTGGCTGAGAATTGTCAGGAGACAAGAATGCTGGAGTAATAAAGTACCAGCTACTTTCATTGTTCTATCCTATTCTATGAAAACTTCACAACCAACCTGTTCACATTTGGAAGATATTTAAAAAATTATAACTCAGACATTGATACTTTTCTGACATTAGGACTTTACCTTCCACTATAGGATGTTTACCATAACATGATTTCGGAAGTGTATAGGGCAGGTCCAGGTCATCTTGTATAAATTTTTTTTCTCAATGTGGGCTCTAGGACATATCTTGGCTTTAAAGATGCACTTGAGTGTTTGTGATACTTTCAAGCTAACTTGTATATTGTTTTGGAATTTTTAGTGAAATGAGTTATGAGAAACAACCATGACATAACATAAAATAAAAGGTTTCTGCTTGGTTTCTGTTAAAATCTCAAGTATAATTAAAAATTATAATTGCAGAAGAAGATAATTACACACACATGCCATTAGCTTTCTTCTAAGAATGGAAGATCCACATCAAAGGCACACTAAGGGTTGTTGTGGTAATATATTATACAAAACACTTAAAATCTATGGTGGTTCAAATATTAGAACCCAGGATGTAAACTTCAAGAGGTTCCTTTTGAGGCCCAGTCCTTAGCAATCACATTAGCAAAAAATTAATATACCTTATATGATATACAGGAGTATGATAATATACAAACACTCAGTGTTATTTTGACAAATGTTATACTTATGCATCCTTTGGAGAGATTAACACTTACATAGTTAGCACTCTGTATAACTGAGTACACAATGGTCACCCTCAAATTGAATCCCACACAATCACTTAACAGAGCATTTAAATTTATAAACAAACACACACATATTTTGTTTAGGTTAGTCCATCCGTCCTTCCTTTGGCACATTCATGGATAATTGAGATGGTCAAAAGATCATTCTTCATTTATCTTGGATATTGCAAAATCATTCAGTAGCACCTTGATGATGTGACTTGAATACTGGACATTGGGCAATTCTTTTTATTATTGTCTGCAAGTGAATTTTCCAATTTGCAAGTATCGAGCACTTTGCTTACAGTCTTCATACAAAGTCAAAAACAAACAATGCATGCAGCTGCAGCTCTGCTACTGGAGTTAAGGAAATTGCGAGGAAAATTGTTAAAAAATAGCTTCATTCTCCAAGGGATCAAATCCGTGGTAGGTTCTAGGTTTATTTCACTTTCTGCTTTCACTATATGAGTTGTTGAGTAGAAAAGTAGTACTATAAACATAAAGGACTGGTTGATGATAATAGGCAGTGTAGTTATTTGATAATAACTCACGAAAATTGGAATAAGAAAAAAAAATATGAGAAATACATTCACAATATTTACAAAGATGCTTCCAAGGAATCGTAATACGTAATATTATGCTCTCTTTCTCAAAATACGTGCAGAAAACAAGGATAGAACATAAGCGTCATGCCATTTCTTAAATTTTGACGGAATGTCTTAGATACCAACAGAAAATAAGAATTTCCCCAGATATCAGTTGAAAAATTTTTGGAAGAAGAGTTGCCACTACAAAACCGATATTTCCATGGCTGGCTAGATGAATATCTTCCTGAAAACGACTATATTGAACGAGCTTTTTATGACAGCCAATATTCACTTAGTCTGGGGAAGTCTCCCGTGGGAATAATGGCCATAAAAAGCGAGTATAATACTATACTTTGTCCACGGCCTTTGTCTAACAATTACAAATTATAAAATCTATAGGTAGTGTAAATAAAAGTATTGAAATGTCAAAGTGACACTCGCGTTTGACGGCAAAACCGGTGCCACAAGTGCGTTTTTGATGCACACGCTGCGGCATTTGATATTGCGTTGTTGTCTACTCCTATTGGTTCCCAAGGCAACATATATAACTTAAATGGCGAGCGGGAATAATGATATTATTCCCGCAGTTTCAACTTATATATTCCTCTGACGCTATATGAGCCCTATTTAACTTTTGTCAACAAGCTGAATATTAATATATTATTAGGTGGTCGTGGACAAAAGATTTTTAATATTCTATAGGCTTTAAAATTTACTTGACCTATTCCCGAGCAAACATTTTCCATAGAGAACTTAGAAAGATACCACAGTCGTTGTGCCAAATTATGTGTACGGAGATAGTGGACCTTGGGAGGTGAGATAAACTAAAATATTGCGACCCTGAACGCCTGAACAGGCATTTCGCCCTTAGAACTTAGAAGTGACGATTTTCATATTGATCCTTTGACTTCTGACGACGACAAAGCACCCAAATCACCAGCCCCTGCACGGTGTAGCCTTTCGGAAGAGGAGTTTTTAAGGACTGCCCCGACTAACTGCAACTGCACCCAAAAGTATCTGGAAACCTGCATATTCGTAATTTTTTTTTAGGTCAGGTTAGTTCAGATTAGTTCAGTTATAGTTCCTGGTTACTTATGTTAGTTTAGGTTAGTTCAGGTTAGATTTTGTTTTCCTTTCTTTTTAGAAACGACCGGATATTTGCACTTAACGATAAACTCAGACGTTTCACGTCACTGCAAAATATACTTATAACCTTACTGTCAGGTTGGAGAGTTTTCGCATTAATTTTGACGCAAATTTACAATTTTCTCTTCCTTATTTCTCAGTGAAAAGTGGTTCATCCAAGAATTTTACTCTTTAATATGTTCTATGGACCCTAAGCTACTACTCTCGAGACTTAAATTTGTGTACGAGCGTAATAGTTTTCTTCCCTCCCCAGCCTGGAAAAGCTATATGCAACCGTACTATTAGCAGTTTGTAAGGCACATATGTACATCCATAAAACATTTTGGGTCTGAAAGCCAGTTTTAATGTGATTCAAATGTATAAATATCTGAGATGTTTTGTGTTGATTTTAAAAGTAAATAATAATTAAAATATTAGCTGCATAGACAAAAATAATTTTATAATAATACGTATTATAACTTGAATCTTGGGGCATATTCCAGAAATCTTGGAACAGAGCAGTATGGACTTGAGTTTGCGAGCAAGAATGTAGGGAAAACATTTCTATTGGTATTGGTATATGGTATTTTCATGTTCAAAACCTTTCTCTATAATGCCAAAGTAGTTTAATGTGTGTTAAATTGCATCAATAGCTACTAAATAATGCATGATCATACAGCTTCATATTCCTAATTTATAGTTATAAACTGAATTTGTTTAAAAATGTTATAGACAGAAATTAAGCTTACAATGATCAGTAATTAATAGTGTTGGACTGGATAATCTTGGTCAATGATCAGATCTGTAGTTTAAAGGGGTTGCTGTCCACCATGTTTCAAATCAACAATTTACAAATTGGCTGGTTAAAACCTGTTTATTCAAAAGCGACAGTGCTCAATTTCTATGATCATAAAAGTCCTTTTTGGAAATTGCAATCCAAATTGAGTCAATTATTACTATAAGCTTATTTTCAACCAACCCGATTGGCTGTCCTGTTATCCGTCGTCAATCTGGTTGGATGAAAATCAGCTGTACAGATCAATTTGATCCAGGTTTACCATTTCCAAAAAGCCCTACTGTGTTTATACTAATGGAAGTATACCAAAGAATATGAATAATAAAATTTGATTCACACAGTTTGTCTCAATAGGACTTTTCGGAAACATTGATCCTTAAACAGACTGATTCTTACAGGTAAATTTCAGAAGCCAGACTTATGACAGTTTGAATCTGATTTCCACTCAATATGAATGGTAGAAACTCAGCTGAGTTATCAACCTGATCTGAATTGCTGATTTTGAAAAGGGGTTATGTCTCCTATTCGTGTATGGAAAATTGACATATGGTTTCAATGGTATATGTGTTTAATGTATTCGATAAGAGCTAATCATATTTTGTGAAATAATTTTGACACTTTTATTGAGTTTTGGGAAGCCATGTTTCTATTCACTTATGAACTGTTTATCAATAAATTGATCTTAGTTATTAAACATATTTTTATATATGTGTAAAAATAGAAGTAAGTTGAATAAATATTTGATGTATATATTGATATAATTGGCAATTCATTAAAAAAAAATTAAATGAAATTAATAAATAATTTTATGTAAATAATTATCTCCAATGCTAGCAAATTCAGTAGCTTATACAGGTATCCAATTGGTAATGCTTGAAATGTCCTAGTGATCTGCCACCTTCAAAGAAAACTACTCCAATCAGTCAGCGAGCTGTGATTCCTACCCAAACTCTCAATTTTTTAAGGGTGTAGTCCTTTTTCAATTTCTCAAGGTGTTTTCACTACTCCAAGTACTCATGTTTTGTGAGTTCACATAACCACTTAACTCAAACCATGCCTCATTACTAAATATGGATTTTTGGAAAATGTTCTGGTTATTATACCTGTCAATACACCAATTGCAAAACTGCAGTCTTCGGGGAAAGTCAGCTTCATGTAATTCATTGCACTTCTGTGAAGCGACATGGGTACACTTTCAGATCTTTATGTAAAATTGCATGGGTGGCACCTACAGAAAGGCTTATTTGATGGTGTGACTATCTAATAGAAGTACCAGGTGTATTTTGCATTATTTCTCGTCCCTGTGTAATCACCTCATCGGTACCTGTTACTTGTGAGATTCACTGCCTGGTCTTCTTTGTAGGCTACCTGCTTCTGTAAACAATTCTAGAACATGTTCCAAAGTTTTCTTGAACTGCATATTTTGATCACAGCAAAGTTTGGAAATTCGGCCTGGAAATCCTCCATATAGTTGTATGTAATATGTAATGGAATAAACATATTCGCCGTCCACTTTGATTCCACTTGATAGTAACTCTTCAGCATAAAATCTTTAAGTTCTAAGTGTAGTGAAAGGCGAAAGCCATGTTGTTCAAACACAAAACAGACTTTATAGCAATAAAAATTACCGCTTTTAATAAAAATTTTCTTGGAAAAACTTAAAAACAAAGCAAGACTCCTCCTGTATGTATGATGCATTTCAATTAAGAACTTAAATTTTATTTACCATTTTAGAAAAGTCCCGCCTTTTTCAAGAAGTAGGTGTAAGGAACTCAAGAGATTTGTCTACAAAAGCAATACAATTTTATCACAAAGCAGTTATGTTAAAAGGAAAAGCGACAGTTTCCAAAAAGCGTCATCTATTAACACAGAAGAGACTTTATGCTTGCGGACATGTTGACAAACATGACCTGTTTCAAAACGTTGTTTCTAGCATGGACAGAATAAGGTCGAGGTTTTTTGAAAGTCAGTTAGAAAATGAGCATAAAAGGTAAAAAAAACGGTATAACACGGAGGATAAAATCTTGGCCTTGGAGGTGTGTGCTAGCAGGTCAATATCCGCTTAGCTATTAAGTTTCAAAATACAAATTAGAAAGTAACAGTGTCTGCTCTCAATATGGATACAATTACTTCATAAGGACTGATATTTTAAGAGTTGTTGTCTTTTCCTATTCTATGTAGAAATGTAGGATTATTTAGTAAATCGTTTCATCAAAACTCAAACTGTGTCTTTACTGAGTTTGTCTAAATTAGTTATTTAATCAAATAACGCAATCATCTTAATAATTAAAGTGCAAGTTTTAGAGTGCCAGTATTAATTATTGATTGTGTATTGAAAGAAAACTCAGTAGAGAATTGAAAATTACTTACAAATAATATTACGTACTTACCCGAACTTCAAATTATACCGTAAAGAGGTAATTTTGTATTTTTTGTGAGACATTTTCAATTTTTTATTTGGTTCTCTTTCAGTATGCGTCAAATAATACTGGCACCATGTTCAAATTACTGGCGGGAATAATTTGAATGGGATCTGGATCTACCTATGTTTGGTACTTGGCTAAAAGTTCCTTCATTTCCAATAGATGGCGCTGACGCTTGGTTACAAAATTTCAAGAGTACAGTTCATTCTATCTAGTTCTTTTTTATCTATGGTCACAATTGTAAGCAAAGTGACCGTCAACTTCGGGAAATAGGCTATAAAATATGTTTCGTGCATGTGAAATTGTAGAAAATTTAGCATTCAGATTTGTTGATCTGAAGATACAGCTTTTATGGATTTTTATTTGTAATTTTCCTAAAAAGTGCCCTCTCCTTTGGATCGGGCACTTATTGTCAAGTAACAATCAAAAATGCATTCAAGCTGTTTTTGGGCAACAAATCTTCAGGCAAAATTTTCGGCTGTTTTATATGTACTTAACATATTACTGTTGATAATTTGATTGATTAATTTAAATGTCGCAAATATTAGATGTCCAGCTGACTTTTTTAAACGGTTTAGCGACGTCTCGTTTATCCATTTGAAAGTAGGTGCATACTAGTTTAAAATTGAGCGTTATTATACCATTAATTGACCACGAGTGAATTTCTTCGCTTATAATTATATGGTATTGTGATAGACGTAGATCTTTTGAAAAATTCACCAGTCTCTTTATGATACTTTTTCCGAACGAGGTTCAATTTAAAAATGAACAGGTAATAAAACACGCCGTATTTTTTATCATTATGGTTCTGTAAAAAAATTGCCAAACGTTACGGTCGTCCACGAAAATGTAGTGAGGATAATCGACCAATGACGGAGCATTACCACAATTTGGGATACAAGTGAAACATTTTTTAAACGAGACCTTTCCAGGTCGGCGGATAGGAAAAGGATTATGTGACCGCCTAGATCACCAGATATGAACCTTTTAGATTTCTATTCTTCTTGACACATTCAAAAAGTGTCGTTTATTCTTGAAAATCAACTCCTCTCAAAGAACTTGAGGCAAGAATAAAAAATGGTTTACATATTTTACCCGTCCAACATTTACAGAATCTCCAATATAGATTTTATGAAAGTAAAATAAATAGTAGGTTAATAAATTTTGTGTTCTTGAATAATTCATCGCCATTATTTCTAAAACAACTGAATGAACTGGGTAGAAAATATTCTAAACTGGTTGAAGATTTCAAGAAGATATTAATAAGCGCGGTGTTCATTTACGAAAATGACAAGTGGCATCACTGCTTGATAGTGCATGATGACACAGAAAAATGAATCTGGGGCGCAGATATTTCTGTTTGCGTTGTACAACGTCCCAAAAACCAGAAGGTTGTATTTCCCTCACCAGTAATTGAGCCGTTCCGAAACATATGCCCAACCCTGTATATTTCAAAAGTGGTTTTATATTTCTATTAAAAACTGGCTATACCACACCATCGATTAATATCAGGGACTCTAACGAGTAACCATCGTCATAACTTCTCTTATATAAAGTAGATCAAGTGCTTTATCAGTAAATTGACTTATTACTAATCATCATCTCAAGCAATTTTAGTTATATTAAATATTTTACATATATCGTAAGTAGAAACCTATCAGTAACGGTGCATCGTTGTGTGAACCATGCGGTTTTTCAAGCTGTTTATGTTGCTACTTATCCATTTAGGGGTGAGGATAAGATTTGCTGTATCACTGTCCTAAAATTAATAAAAAAATGGCTAGGCTGCCTTAGATGATCTGATAGATCTTCCATATGGAACAATCAGAGGCCGACAACTTACAACACCCAATAACAGAACTTTCAGAGCTTTCCAGAGTATTCCATATGCTGCCGCCCCAGTTGGTCCACTACGATTTCAAGTTAGTGAGTGCAACTATATATAAACATCTATTATGTATTTGGTGAAATTTCAGGCTCCACAACCTCCTAACAATTGGACGGGAATCAGGGACACTACAAAAGATACAAACATTTGCTTTTCAGTGAAAAATGACAGTGACGATGAAAATGAAGACTGTCTGTTTATTAATGTTTTTACGCCCAAGTTGAACAACGTAAGTGAAAAATGTTCACATATCCTCCAAAACTGACAAAAACCGAATTAGTCCGATGATGGAGAAAAGTACCCAGTAATGTTGTGGATATACGGGGGCGCTTTCAGAACTGGCTCTTCTAAATACAACAATTTTGGACCTGAATTTTTTATAGAAAAAGATGTAGTAGTGGCCACATTTAATTATAGACTCGGTGGGTTTGTTTTGATTTAGAAGATGTAGTACCTTTTAGATTAATATTATTTTTCAGGACCTTTTGGGTTTTTGGCAACTGAGGACGGTATTATACCAGGAAATGCAGGACTCAAAGATCAAGTAGCTGCCATTCATTGGGTGAACGAGTATATTTCGCTCTTTGGTGGCGATCCAGAGAAAGTCACCCTGTTCGGGCAAAGCGCCGGAGGAGCTTCCGTTGGTTATCAGTTACTCTATAAACAAAACGAAGGTATCGACATAATTCAAAATTTCAATAAATCACCCATTGCAATTAAATTCCCAGGTTACTTCCATGGTGCTATTCTCCAAAGCGGAAGCCCTCTTAGCTCTTTTAGTTTTATGGGTGACGTGAGCTCCAGAGCCTACACTTTTGATTTGGCATCCCAGATTGATAGTACCAAAGATTTTGAAAACGATACCAGTCTTGTAGTTAACTTTTTAATGAATGCGACAGCTAGGGAGATTGATAAAGCATCTACGATGACGACAGTAACTGTAAGATCTATTGACATGCAAGAAACTGATTCAGTCATATGTACTGTTATTTCTTATTAGCAAAGACCTTTACCAGTAATCGAACGGGAGGCTGAAGGTGCTTTCCTCACAAAAGAGTCGTATGAATCCTTATTGGCTGGAGAATTTGTAAGGGTGCCTATTATGATTGGGACTACGTCAGAGGAAGCCATTTACGGAGTCACAGGTGCTGTCGTTATACATACATGGTATATAATTTTGATCGTGTTTGAATCACAGATTTTGAGGCGTATCAAGAGAAGTTTGAAGAGTACGAACAGGATCACACTCGCTTTGTTCCAACTAATGGCTTTCATGTTAAGGATGGTGTAACAAAGGAAACCGTTGGTGAAGAGATATACAACACTTATTTTAACAACGTGTCATCGGAATACAGATTAGGCTACTTCGTGAGAGTAAGTTAAATGATGTATTTTTTTTGTTTTGTAGATATTATATTTTTGGCCGCAATTTTTTTCTAGTATAACAGTGACAATCAATATTCAAAACCGGTTATAAAACACGCAGATTTATCTTCGAATTATACTGATGTGTACTTTTATATATTTTCTTATGATGGGTTGATGGGGAATTGGAATTATACGATTAATGGTAAGTATATTGTTGACAAGGATGATCAGTTTTCTCAATGCTTGCTGTGTCTTGCAGGTGCAGACCTTGTAGGCCATGGTGAAGATGATAGGTACCTTTGGAGGGTTTCTTCAAGTACTTTTACCAACTATGATTTGTCAAAGTACCCAGAACAGGACCAACTGACACACGAAAGGCTTATAACAATTTGGTCCAATTTTGCAAAATATTTGTAAGTGTTAAAGATGTTAGTTTTCACAAAGGATTATTGTTATTTCTTATCACAAGATGTTATTACTGTAAATTTTGATTAATTACGGGACAGATGCTTTAACTTTCCTTTTAAGCTAAAACAAGCGTTCTAAACGATACAAGCAAATTCTAGATTAGATGTCAAATATCTTGTCCTAAGGAACAAATATTAATAACCGAAAACGATAATATGATAAAAACCTAATTAAAATCTACAGTTTCGTAACAAGTCTTCTATGACATGCTATCACACTACGTCTTTGCCTAAAAGGTGCAAGAAATAGATAACCAATAACTTAGGAAAATTCATATATTTTCAGAAATCCAACACCGACACCCTCAGATCTCCTTCAAAATATTTCCTGGCCTAAAGTGACATCTAATAACTTCCAATTTGTGGACATTGGGTCGGATTTGAGTGTTCGAAAAGATCCTAAAAGTCCGTTTTACGCTGCATGGAAAAATATTTATGATACATTTAATAAAAGACCATTTACAATATTCTAGGTGAATTGGATAATTAAAGAGAAATAAATGTTTGCAACAGCGTGAAATTGCTCATTTATTTTTAATCAAAAGCTGATACATTATGTATTGAAAAGTCAAATATGTTTTGCGTCCTTTTACCAAGAGGAAAGAAGTGGCTAGCGAGCGTAGGCCATAAACAACACTTCACGTTTGTGAAATCGCCTTCGATCTGTTTTGTCTTCTTTAAGGCTCTTTCAATCACGACAAAACTTCGCTGATTGAAAGATCCTTGAGGAAAACCTCAATAGTTCGACGCGTTGGCAATTTTACAAACGTGAAGTGTTGTTTATTTCCTACATCCACCTCTTTCTTCCGTTTAAGATTATTAAGTCTGTCTTTTGTACTGCTACTTCAAGCCCCATTTTGTGCAGTAGGTATTTTGTTGTTATGACTGCCAATTCTGTTCTCGCCTCTAGTGATTCTTTGGTTTTTGCTACTGTTATTATTGAGAGGTCATCAGCGTATGCAATCAAGTGGGTCTCTTCCAGTTGTATTTCCCTGAGTATCCTATTGTAGAAAAGGTTCCACAATAGAGGCCCTATTATTGAGCCCTGCGGGACTCCGCAGCTCATTTTCATTTCCTCGCCGCAGGGGAGAGTAAGTTCTGTTTTCAAGGTAATCCTGGATAATTTGTTGCAGGTAGCTGCTTACATTTGCCGATTGTAGCGCTTTGATGATGTTTGTCCAGGGGGCTGAGTTAAACTCATTTTTTATATCGATGGTGACCATTGCTGAAAACTTCCTATTTTTGTACGCTACTTTGTTAACTTCTTGGACAATTTCTTTTACTTTTTGTAAGGCACTTATTGTGCTGCGTCCTTTTCTGAAACCGTATTGGTGTTCGTGGATAAAGTTTTTTTTTTTTTCAAGTTCCGTTTCTAGTCTATCTTTTACTATTTTTTCCAGAATTTTTCCGAGCATATTTATGAGGCATAGGGGTCTATAAGTTTGGATGTCGTTGGGGTTCTTTTGCGGCTTTTCTATCAAAACTAGTTTTGCTTTTTTCCATATTTCAGGAAAAGTTCCGGTCGTCACGTATGCATTCATTACATTTACCATATTGTCTACAAAGTGTTTATTTTCTATTGCTTTTTTAATTATTTCAGAGGCGATATTGTCTTATCCTGGGGCTTTTTTGCTCTTGATGTTTCTTGTTGCTGATATCACTTCCTCTGTAGTTACTATGGGTACTGTGCCATTTTTTTATTGTTTTATGGTGCCACCTTCTTGTAGGATGTGAGGGAAACAGTTTGTAAAATTGCTCTATTTGGGTTTCTTTATCTAGAGTTATTTTTGGTTTGATATTTAGTTTAGAGCATGCTATTTTATAGCCCCGTCCCCATATATCTTGTTCCGTTTCGTCCAACAATTTGGTCCAACTTTTTTGTTTTTCACTTTTGATCATTTTTGTTCTTGCTTAGTTTTTTTGAATAACTTTTTAATTTCCTCTTTTCCGTTTACGTCAGACGGTGTTGCGTTTATTCCTGTGAGGGTTCTTCTGATTTTATTGCACTGTTTTCTTTTTATTGCAATATCTGTTGTCCACCAGTGTGCAGGTCTATAGTTTGGTTTGGTGATTTTCTTTTTGGGAGTAGTTTATTGCATAAATTTGTTAGGTATTTGTTCAGCTCTTCAGCAGTGTTTAGTTTCGTCTGTGTGTCTTGTTTGAGGTAGTTTTCCATCTTTATTTTGCCCATTTCGTCCAATTTCCACCCTTCCAAGTTTTCTTTGTTGTTCGTTACTTCTTGTTCGGAAAATGTTAATTCATATGTTATGTAAAAATGTCCGCTTAGGCTGTCTATATTGTTAACTACGTGCCAGTTGCTAATTTTATTACATATTCTGCTTGATGAGGCTGTGATGTCTATTAATGAGGTGCCGTTTGCGTTGGAGAACGTGGGTAAGTTTCCAGTATTTATGGCTGTTAGATTATTTGAGATTAGTAGTTTTAGGTTGAGGTTAGGTTTTATAGCTAGTTGTATTTTAATTTCGCTTTTTTCCTCAGGGGTGATTTTTAGTGTATCGGTAATAGCGTCTTCTACTTCTTGTTGTTCGGTTGTGCTAGTTATATCCTTTATAAACAATGTTTTGTAGTTTTGGCTATTGATGTGTTCATATCTTTGTGTATGTTTTTTTTACTTCTTCAAGGAAAGTCTTCTCTTCATGTTCGTTTGCTTGATATTTGATATGTATCTGTCCTTTGTTGTCGTGTCTAATATTGTGCACTCTTATTCCTATGTCTTGGATTTTGATGTTTTTTCTCATTTTTGACGTTATTTGGGAGTATGTAGCTTCCGAGTTTACTCCTTTTATTATAACTGTGCCTGTTTTCTTGTTTCTAGTTGTTGTCCAATTAAAGGGATCGTTATTTGTAGAAGTAGCTGTATTTGTGTTCAGTTCTCCGTTTGTGTATACTCCTTGTTCCTGTGTTGTTATTGGTTTGTACGGAGCTCTTGTCGTTGAATATATTGTCATGTTCATGTCGTGATCTTGCAATATTTTTTCCGCCAGTCGTCTTATTTTTACTATGTCTACTTTCGTGTAATTACAGAGTGTGATTTTTTTGGTTGCCTTTTGTTGTTCTTTTTGTATTAAATTCTTGAGTCCCTGGTAAGACTCGTCCATTTTTCTAGGGATGTTGAAATGTTCTGCTCAGATTCTGGATTTTTTAATCCGAGGACGTGTAGTGTATTTCCATTTTCTTCTTTGTTGTCTTCATCTGTGGTAATTTTTGTGTCGACGCTTATTACTTTACCTTCATCTGGCTTTCCAGATTTCAGGTAACTGGAGATTTGCGGAAAGGTTTCGCCTAGTTTTTCTTGTAGCCATTATTTCCCTGTTTGTCCGTATCTATGATCGATGGTAACATTTGTCATTCCATTTTAATTTTATTATCTCCATGATTTTGCTTATGTTATTTGCTTTATGTAATTGTCCTAGTATGTTCTTTTGGTCGTAGTTCGGGTCCGTTTGTGTGTCTATGTTTTTTGTTTCCACTCTTTTCGTTAAGTATTGCATTGTGTATGTTTCTTCGGTTTGTGTGTCTGTAGTTTTTGTTTCTGGTTTTTCGTTACATGATTCTGTACGAGTTCCTATTTGTAGGGAGTGGATGAGGTCCCACATTTCTGCGGTATTCATCAGGCTCGACTTTGTTCTAAGTTTTTCTGTGATGTCTTTGATTTCCCTTTTGGTGTTTCCATTGTTTCTTACTTGATTCGAAAGTTGCTTTACAGTTTCGTCCATAGCTTTGATTAAGTTTTTCAGTTTCTTTAGTTTCTCCCTGTCTGCTTTCAGATATTCTTCGTTGTTGTTCTCATTCGCACTTCCTATTGATGCAGTTCTTTTACGCTTAACTGATTTGCCTGCTTCATCATCCCAGCGCAGATCAAAGTAGCCGGTTTTACTTTGTGGATTTGTGGTATTTTTCATCTTTTCCTGCTTTTGGTTCGTCCACGGTGGTGAGGTACTCAGACTTAAAGTTTTCTTGTGTGATGTCATTGCTTTCCAAGGAGGAAGTTCTTTGTCATCATCCATGCCCCCGCTGTCAGCCGCTTTTTTGTTGTTGCGATGCCTGACTTTGTCGTAAAAGCGAAAGGAAAGAGAGTTGTGGTGCCGTAGTACCGCTCTCGCTTATCGCGGAGTATGCAAGTGCGATTTGCCTATGCCGATATTTATCGGTTTTGAGCCTTTAGAATTTTTATCTGATAGGATATTAGCTCAAGAGTCCACTAATATTTACCTTTGGTTTGACAAAACAATGAAGGATATTCCCACAAAAACACTCACACTTTAATAGTTGTACAGGGGTTATTTTTTCCCTTACACTAATATAAAATTCCACTATGAACTTCGGGTTACTTGGTTTAATCCGTCCGTATTACTATTGAATTGTACTAGTTGTCCGCCTGTTGAGCTCGGGTGTAAGTCGACTCAACTAGCGGGCAAATAGGGATACTGGCAAGACCTGGTGTAAGTCAGGGCTTACGTTATCCAATCACGTCTCGTACCCACCGTGAACCATCTATCAGTTGAGCTCGGGTGTAAGTCGACTCAACTTATGGGTAACCCGAGGCCCTGGTAACGCCTGGTGTCAAGTCCGGATTTACTGCGCCCCCCCGTAGAATAAGTATTTTCGTTTCTTTAGTAGGCTAAGTTCGAGAATACCAGAATAGACATTTATTTAATTTCCTCTTGAGCATTATTTATAGCAACGCACGGAGCAACGAACCTTTCTCCACTGTAAAAAGCTACCCAAGCACCTGAGGTCCCCTTGCCTCATTAAAACCAAGGGGTGGCGCCCGAGATACAGGATACCGTGGAAAGAAAAGCGTCACATCCTTTAACAATATAGGGCGGAATATTATCGGGGCCAATTGCTTTGTTGACCTTTAACAACTTTACTGCATTACATATATCTATATCATTGATCTGTGTGAGTATCACTAAATTACCGAGCCGAAGTGATCAGCAAATCCGTCTGAAATATCTTGTCCAGATATAAACTGCTGTTCTTGAAGAGTCATGTGCTTAGGCAGAAATACGGAACCTTTTTTGTGTTTAAAGAATTGCCAAAACGTTTTAGTGTTTTTGTTGATGTCTTGTTGTATTTTTTGTATGTAGGTTTTGTAGTATGTCTACTTTAATTTGCGCTCTGAAATTTGCAAACTCATCATAAATGTGTGCGTTACTTGACTTGTTAAGCATTAATCTAAGTTTGTTTTTCTTTTTTAGTTTACTTATTATACTTTTATTAAACCATGCTGGATATTGCTTACTGACTGTACACTTAGGGACGCATATTTCGAATATATTGTATACGGTACCGTAAAAATGGTCTACTGCATCGTTCACTGCAGAAAAGGTTTCCAAAGCATTCCAATCGGCCCTCTGAAACATTTGATACATCGCCTCATAATCAGCCTGCCTAAACTTGTATTTATTATCGGTGATTCTGCTTAAGGATTTTTGTTTGCATTGACTCAATTTAGTGGTTATTTCTAGCGTTCGATGGTGTACATCCTCGTTAACAAGACTAAACATCGACCTATTTACACAACTTTCCAGAGGTGTTAGTACAATATCCAATATTCTGCCGTTATGATTATAAACATTGTTTACCTGCTTGCTATCAAAAAATGTCATAAAGTTGGTTAGTGATTTTACTAGGGTGTCTTTTATCTTGTTCGTGTTGTTTGCACCATAATCTTTAAGGCGCGGTACGTTAAAATCACCAAGAATGATATAGTTTTTGTGATATATGAAATGTAAGCCCTCGAGGAACGTATAAAAGTCCTCCCTAACAGAAAAAGAGTAGCTTGGTGTTATGTACTCCACCAATATGTAGATGTGATAATAGTCGTTAATAAACAACTTGACACATAGTACGTGGGCGAGTGGTACTTTTTGGCACTTATAAGTATTTTTTACCCCAAATAGAATTCCTCCACTACGTTGGCTATCGTCCCGGTTCCTATAATTTTAAACTGGTTGAAGTGACTAGGAAACAATTCATTGTCAAGAACATGGTTGGAAAGCCATGTTTCGTTTACTGCGACTATGTCATAGTCATGTTCAATCGCGTGACCGACACGAAGAAGACTATGCCAGCATGAGTTGCAAATATTGGAGAAAAGACCATCAAGCTCAAAGAAGGAACAGTTCTTGCCAATTATGAGCCTGTGCAATGGGTATGCAATTGTGTCGAAGCAGAGACATCCAAAATTAAATCCGCTAACCAAGCTTCCCTAGAGGTTATTGTTATTGATGCTTTCAAACGACATTGGAGTCATCTGTCAAGGGAACAACTTCAATCTGCCATAAAATTTGCTATGGATGAATCTGATATGTTCAACTTCAAGAGCAACGACAGTCAAACTGATTTAGTTGTCCATAAGATCAACACAGGAGATGCCCAGCCAATACGACAACACCCACGAAGGGTCCCTCTGGCTAAACAACAAGAAGTTAACAGTTTGCTGAATGAAATGTTAAAGGAGGGCGTCATAGAAGAGTCATCTAGTTCATGGTCGCCGCCTGTGGTTCTTGTTAAGAAGGAAGATGGTTCAACGCGGTTCTGTGTTGACTACAGGAAGCTGAATGACGTGACCAAGAAAGACAGCTACCCATTGCCACGTATAGACGACACCTTGGCAACTTTATCGGGATCGAGGTGGTTTTCCACTCTAGATTTAAAAAGTGGGTACTGGCAAGTAAAAATTGCTCCCGAAGACAAAGAAAAGAATGCATTTTCTACTGGTTCTGGATTATACCAATTCACTGTTATGCCTTTTGGATTGTGCAATGCTCCATCAACTTTCGAGCGACTAATGGAACTTGTCTTGAGGGGGCTGACTTGGAAAACTTGCCTGGTATACTTAGATGACATAATTGTCATGGGACGTAATTTTGACGAGCATTTGAAAAATTTAAGAGAAATCTTCAACAAGTTACGGAATGCTCACCTGAAATTAAACTACAAGAAATGCAGCCTGTTCCAAAAGCAAGTCGAGTACTTGGGGCATACTATCTCAGAACAAGGCATTAAAACTAGCCAAAGTTAAATATCTGCCATTAAAGATTGGCCAGTTCCCCGAGACAAACACGAAGTAAGGAGCTTTCTGGGACTATGTACTTACTACAGGAGATTTGTGGAGGGATTTGCCGACATCGCAAAACCGCTGCACAAATAAACGGAAAAGAAAACACCTTTCTTATGGAACCACGATTGCAGTCAGGCGTTTGCAAGGCTCCAAGCTGCCCTCTGTTCTAGTCCAATCTTGGCTCACCCTATAAAAGACGGACTCTTTATTTTGGACACGGATGCAAGTAACTGTGGTCTAGGTGCAGTACTCTCTCAAAGACAAAACGGGCAAGAGAAGGTCATTGAGTACTACAGTAAGACTTTAAGTAAGCCAGAAAGAAACTATTGCGTCACTAGAAAAGAGCTATTGGCCATCGTTAAAGCAGTCGAACATTACCATCGCTACTTATATGGAAAAAGGTTCCTGATTAGAACTGACCATGGAGCCTTGAAATGGCTATTACAGATGAAAAACTCTGAAGGCCAAATAGCCAGATGGATAGAGCGCTTGCAGCAGTACGATTTCCAAATTGAACATCGACCAGGGAGGTCTCACGGAAATGCCGATGCATTGTCTAGACGGCCGTGTAAAGAAGATTGTCGGCATTGTCAAAGAACTGAGCAGCGTGAGGGACTTTTTTCTGTAAGGAGAACGTCGGTGGAAATAAACGATGGCTGGACCGCACAAGCTCTTCGAGACGAACAAATGAATGATCCAGATATTGGACCCATACTCTTGGCAAAGACTGACGACAAGAGACCAGAATGGCAAGAAATTGCTGGTAAAAGTCCAAACCTAAAGGCGCTATGGGCCCAGTGGCACTCTCTTAAAATAGAAAATGGATTGCTGAAGAGAGCGTGGGAGAATCCGGATGACGAGACCGTAGTCAGTCAGTTGGTTGTACCGGGTAGCATAAAATCGGATGTACTACAGGAAATGCACGACGGAACCAGTGGAGGTCATTTTGGGGTCAATTAAACCTTGGCCAAAATTAAAGAGCGGTTCTACTGGGTGAATTATCATGAAGACGTCGAATCTTGTTGCCGCATATGCGAAGTTTGTTGTGCCACAAAAGGACCTCGAACAATATCACGCGGCCGAATGGTGCAGTACACTGTAGGTGCTCCATTCGAGAGGGTAGCAATTGATGTTGCGGGACCATTTCCTCAGACTGAGTCAGGCAATAAATACATCTTGGTCGCCATGGATTACTTTACTAAATGGCCTGAAGCGTACGCCCTGCCTAATCAGGAAGCAACAACTGTGGCAACGGTGCTAGTAAATGAAACGTTCTGCAGATATAGAGTCCCTCTAGAGCTTCATTCTGATCAAGGCCGAAATTTTGAATCGGCTGTTTTCCAGAAGGTCATGGAACTTCTCGGTATTCGCAAGACCAGGAAAACTCCTTTGCATCCGCAGTCGGATGGGATGGTAGAGAGATTTAATCGGACCGTGAAACATTACCTATCTAAAATGGTGGCAGATCATCAGCGTGATTGTGACCAACATCTACCTCTGATGTTGATGGCATATCGAGGCTCTACGCATGAAGCCACTGGTTATACTCCGGCGAAAGTGATGTTCGGAAGGGAAATGAGGCTTCCTGCGGATTTGATGTATGGAACACCAGAAACAGAGTCGCGCAACTCTGAGAATTTTGTGGAGGAGCTTAAGGAGAGGCTGAACAATGTTCATGAACAAGTCAGGAATAAACTACGGATATCCAGTGATCGAGCCAAAGCAAGATATGACTTACTAGCTAACTCCCGCGGCTTCCAGGATGGCGATTTGGTGTGGCTGTATAATCCGCGGCGAAAGGTGGGGAAGTCGCCCAAACTTATACAATTATAAAGAAGATTAATGACGTAGTGTATAGGATCCAGCGGACCCCCAGGTCAAAGATGAAGGTTGTTCCTCTGGATCGATTAGCACGATACCATTGAACCGTATCTGTTCGGGACGAACAGCCTTAGGAGGAGGGCAATGTTACGGTAGGCAGCGCCGAAGCACCGTAGGCGGGGCCACGCCTGTGGTTGGTGGAGCTTCGCGACCTATCTGCGCTCCGTCATGGCTGACACGTGTGATTTATTGCTCTGTTTATCTAGAAGGCAGTTGTTTACAACCTTTTTTTTATGTGAGATTATTCAAGAATTCTTATCAAGAACTTTCTAGGTTTTTCTGTAATTTTAGGATTCTGTATAAAAGGGGCATAGAGCGCGCGGGTAGGAGTAGTCTAATTTTAATCCTGCTATAAGTAAGCTAAAATACGAAGCGAGAATAGAAGGCTATAAAGTGTTAAGTAGTGAGTTATTTAGTAGTCGAATTGTACCTGTGTGTATTCATGGAAAAAATAAATAGTGTTTTCGTGTTACACTGGAATTATTGAACCCCGAGTTCGCAACAATATCATTATTTCCGCTCGCCATTTAAGTTATATATGTTGCCCTGACAACCAGTAGGAGTAGGTAACCACGCAATATTAAATGCCGCAGCGTAAACGTGGTTATTTTATTTACACTACCTATAGATTTTATAATTACTCGACAAAGGCCGTCGACAAAGTATAGTATTATACTCGCGTTTTATGGCCATTATTCCCACGGGAGACTTGCGCCCCTCGCCTGCAGCTCGTGACGCAAACGTCCCCTTAAGGGAATAATGGCTATCATAAAAAGCTCGTTTAATAATATACTATTATGCTTAGTAACAATATCTTGTTATCTTTGCAATTTTTATTTTCTATCCATTTCTTCTTTTTGTTAGCTAAAATTTAAGGCTTAAGGAGAGGCTTAACAATGTTCATGAACAAGTCAGGAATAAACTGCGGATCTCCAGTGATCGAGCCAAAGCAAGAATGACTTACTAGCTAACTCCCGCGGCTTTTAAGGCCTTTTTCCAATAGTGAGATTTTTGGCCATCTTTATCCTATTCTTCAGGATGCCTTATTTGTTATTGGCATTGGATAGTGGTTAATTATACTGTGCAAGGCTTGGTAGTAAGTTGTGGCTCTGAATTAAAATAGTTATTTATGTATTAAGAGTGAAAAGTTACTTTTTGCTCGTAATGCATACAACGTTTTTTCTGCAAACGATCAATTTCAAATAATGTGAATCACAACTGAGCATATCTGAATGAAATTTTAAATCAAAGTGACAATGACGTTTTTAATAATTGGTTGAGAGGTTTGCGCGGAAAAGTAAACTCACATTCTGATCTTCAAAAAAGGTTAGGTTTTCGTTTGAAGATCAGAATGTGAGTTTACTTTTCCGCGCGTTGCTATTGACAGCAAGCGAAAATAGTAGATTATGTCACTAGGAGTAAAAGTGGGTCTTTTCGCACAAAAAGACCTTTTACTCCGAGTAACATATACTATTTTTTTTTCAAGCATGCAATAAATAAGAAATCTATTTAAAAGTGGTTCAGTTTTGCAATTTTCTCTCATCCTCTTTAAGCGGGTCTAGGTACTTACCCAATTGTGTATATTATTTGTAAAATACATAGAATATGTTAGAATGGTGGTTTTCAATGTTCAATGGTTTTAATGTATTAAATAATAACCAATGATTATGGTAAACTAAGAATTTATAGCATTAGTTTCAATACTAAATTAATAAATGTCACATTGACAGATAAATATGATGACGCGCATGACATTTAACAGACGAATTCAGAATTCGAGAACCTATGCGATTTCGACTAATAACGGTTTCGGATGGTGCTCCTCAGTGCTCTGAGAGTATTTCTGTCCTTTGTTTTTTCAACAAGAATGTAAAGATGGCAATACACTCAGATCGGTTTATCTGGTGTCATCTATTATTAAAATAATTTTGGTGAATGAAAATCGTTTATATATGCGCCACCATGACACTAGCGGTGACTTTTGACTTTACTTTTACTGCCTAGGACTTTTTTGCTACTTTTTTGGTCTCAGGATTTGAAAGCCCACTTTAGGTGTGCGTATGGAGAAAACAAATGACGTACTTTTAGTCCGCTTGAAAAAAAAATCTTTTTCGCTTGCTGTCACATTCTGATCTTCAAAGAAGGTTAGGTTTTCGTTTGTCTAATGAAAGCGTAAAATGCCTCATTATTTGACGTTTGTAGAAAAATTATAAAATGTTATAATGACGCGCCGTCCTCCCGCCGCTTATAATAATAATCGGTCGTTGCGTGGAGGCGGCTGTGTTTGCGGCTGCTGTGCTGCCTTCGCTGCCGTGTCTGCTGAGATTCGACTACGTGGATGTTCTAAGTCTAAAGTATCTTCGTGTGTCAAATCTCTTTTACCACGCTGCAAGGGGGACCCAACTCTCGGAAAGGATCTATCTATTTCGTTGTCCTTTAGGTCGCTAATTATGGGGGCAGAAGGCCGATGATTAATCCGTGGCGTTTCATCTTTGTAGCGAAAAAACACTTCCGTGGTATTGCCAAACGGATATAATTAATAAATGCTAATTTACGAGAGATAAAAGTTAATATTTTGGGGGTGCCAGCAAGGTTTTATTGCTTAAGACAAAGCCTGCAAAGTGCCAAAATAAAAACTGATTGAATAGTCATTAATTAAAAATAAAATTAAAGAAAGACAGTTTTAATTTTTCTCAGGAATCTGAAATAAAATAGCTGCGGACGTGAACTTTTCGCGATAAGCTCAGTGGTCCCCAGAAACGTGCTCGACGGGTACATGATTTCTTACTAAAATTGAAAAAAGAACTACAACAAAACAATGAAAACTATAATAACGATAGGCAGTGTAGAAGAGAAAAAAATTCTGCCAGGTATCTGGGATCCGCGATATTATGGTGAGCAAAACCCTACTATAATATACTAAATGTTTAAACTTCTACAACTACTCTACAAATACTTAATTGCCGGTAGTCTCCTGCGTGTGCAAAGTATCCGCTATCTGCAAAAAATTGGCCTATTCAGGAAAAGGGCAGAGGTGGGCTGACACTATATGACACAACCGAAAAAACACTCCACGAAACTTTTTGTAGGGGGGCGATAAGCGGTTTAATTGTTATGGCACTAATTAAAAATACAAATAATTAGCGCGGCGTACTTAAAACGGGGTTTAAAAAGGGGAAAAGATTTAGAATTGGCAATAATCAGAACGGCGTAGCCAAGGACTGATTTTTTTCTCGCGGTAAAATTCGAAATTTTCCGTCATCGCGGTTGGATCGTCGTTTTTAGATCGTAACTCTGCCGTGTTCAAAAACCGTCCCTCTCTTTCAAGTCTCGAAGATCCTGTCAACCACTTCCTCGGTACTTTTCATCACCCGAAAGAGTACTGCAAAAAAATCGATACCATCGTGACCAGTGGCGACTATATGGCACTTCGGACGGCGGAAAATGAGCTTTTCTGGAAAGTCTGTTGGTAGAACGAAATTGAAAATGTGATCATTGGACAGAATAAATGCTCTTCGAAATGACACCTCACGTGACATAGTTTAATTGACAATTAAAGCTTTTTATTTAAATTGATCGTTAATTTCCTGGCCCAGTTAATTAAGACATAAATTTCTCGAAGTAACATTCAAAGGATAAGAAATTAATGCCCGTTCTCACCAATATTACCTTAAGTTCCGAATAGGTAAGGGCCACCGCCACATAAAAGTTAAGTGACACTTGTGTCAATCTGTATTACACCATTCCTTTTAAATAAAATCTTAAGCAAGTGTCGGATGAATTCGGCAATTTGATTCTAGGGATGTTTTATTTTCACTAATAACAGAATATAGGTTTTTTTCTCTCCTCTTCTTCAAAGCTTTTCATTATATTTTTCGGAAAAGTAGGTCATGGAAATTTGACAGATTGCTCCCTCGTATAAAATATTTGAACTGCGTCAGTTTTAGTGGTTATATTGACATATTTTTAAAGGTTATAAAAGGCTGCCATTACAAAAAGTGTTGTTGCCTGAACTTACCAAATATAATAGTTCTTAGTAATTCTTAGGACAACACATTTTCTTATACTAGAGCTGGGACATCGAGTTTTGCTCACCCTGTGCAACATAATATATATTAAGGTTTGTTAACACTGAACCACTAAAGAGTCTTGTATGTAAATAGCTCTTTTTCCTGGAACCGTAAAATAATCTTTCTATTAAAAGTATCTTTGCAGTTATCTACTCACTGTATATGAGCTCTTTTACAAAACGTTAACATTTCTTCACTATAAACATCTACAAAAAGGAAGGGACATACACACGCTATGAAACAAGGTGCACATAAAATGCGTTCATACCGGCGCACAGTAGGGCCTGGAGCCTAAAAAGTTGGCATTTAATGAAAAAATTAAATGTTGTATTTGATATCGCTATCATTGGCCTGAAATACTACGCAGTCCTGCGCATTCGTTGACGGCATAGTTTAACCTCTTAGTCTCTTTCCACGCGTGTCAAAGTAATTTACAACAACAACAACATTAAATATCTGTTATTTGTTATCAGTTTCTAAATTGTCGCCTTAAGTTGGCCTTAACAAACTTCTTTCATCGTCAGGTAACAGATCGTAATTTTACACGTTTATAGCACAATTGAGTGGAAATGGTTTTAAAAATATGAAGTTTCAAATTAGTTATATAATAATATTTGTATTAGTGCGCGTGTCCTAGCAATAGAAGGACTTTTAGTAATATTCCCTGTCCGATCCGAGTTCATCTTCATTTTAATTAGAATCTCTAAATGTTCCTTTTTAATAAACCATTTCTACTTTTTGCTCGAATTTGCTCCTTTGTTTAAAAATATTTTTTTTTGTAAAAATTTGTGAACCTAAATAAAAGGATATTGCGCACAGCGAGCGAGTGAAATTCCCAGGTGGTGCGTAATGAATGGGTAAAAGAACAATTGCATATTCAATATGAAAATAATATGATTTAACCAAACATGCTTTGATAAAATGTTGCTCCGTTTCGATATACATAGGGTTAAAGTTCCCTTTGTAAATTTAAATTATTGAATAATTCCTGAAATTTTAATTCAACTTCGGCAAAATTTTGGTATTTGGGGGTTTTTGGCAATGAGAAACTGAAATTATAACTTAATTTTTATGCAACTGCTAGAGGGCGCTAGGCGCGCACTGTTGCGTGGCTAGTTTTTATCAAAAGTTTTTAACGGAATGCACTATCGGAAATTTTAATATCACAGTTGTTACACTAACTATTTCTATAAAAAGGTATTCTTATTTTATGTCGATTATTTCACTCATCCATATTTTTGCTATGCAGCAAAACAGGTATTAATAAGCGGTAATTCGATAATTTTCTAAAAAATTACAGCGGTAATTTCACGTTGTCATGGAATCAACCATAAAACCTTAATCAATGTCGTTGTCTGACTGACTTATTTAAGGTGACGTCCGAATATTCTAACACTACTTATTTATTTCATAGTAGTATTTTTGATTCGAGAAATAATCTCACTAAATACCGCTCGAGCTTTAAAATAAACCAGATAATTTTTCACTCTGGCATGTTTTCCTTGCAAATTTCACTCGTCCTAAAGGACTCATGAAATTATGGAAAACATGCAAACGTGAAAAATTATCGGTAATTTTAAAGCTCTTGTGGTATTACCCCCGATAACCCAACCGATTATCGAAATATTTTTAATTTCACAAATCAAAAAATTGCGTAGTAGTTTCAATTTACTACTTACTAACTACGTAAATAAGCAAAATATCCACTATTTGCACCATTACGAATTCTAATTTTTTATTAATTTCTTATATTTTTTTAACGTTCTGTATATTGAAACGGAGCCACATTTTACTAAGGCAAGTTTGACTAAATCATATTATTTTCATCTGCGGTAGTCTTTTATCTATTCATTACGGACATATAAAAAGTAGGTAACAGATTTTGAAAAATAACAATAGAAAATGTGTTATGTTTAATTCTGGTTCAGTAAAAAATTAAAAACAATCTTTTGTAACGATTCGTTATAAGATACAAGATATTATTATTTTCGAAAATCGGACAATCTGTACATATTTTTAGTACGAAGTAGGGTACAACTTATACATTCTATATTTGGGTTTAGAGACCAACTCTTAAACTCTAAACGTGAATAACACTCATAATGTATCCACAGTTAATTAATGCCAAATTTTTAGTACTGTTGCCCCACTGTGCGCCGTCAAAATTTGACCAGGAACAGTGTTTATCTGCACTTCGGATATGGTAGGTACAACGCTCTGCCTCAGAACACTAGGCTTCTTTCTAAGGGGTAGTTTGGCAGAGAAATTAAAACCGTTCTTCTTGAATGTGGTAGCTACTGTGTGATTTTGAGAAAATGTATAAGCTGATATAGTTATTTTCCTAACTAGTGCGGAAAGTGATACTTTCCCGTACGCTGTCTGCCGATGCCCGAACGACACAAAGCGGAGTTCGGGCAGCAGACGAGTGCGGGAAAGACACTTTCCGCACGAGTTAGGAACAATATTTTTTCTCCGAGCCAATTCATTGTAACATATACAAGGAACAAACATACAATAAATAAACAACTTTATCTTTGTCAACATTATGACAGCTGAAGTAATCAACAATCAATTGGTTGTTATGACAAAAACTTGGTGTGATTGTTGGTGTGACGTAATGTTTCGGGCATGAACTGGTGACATTGGAATAAAAAGTACGTATTTTATGGGTATATTTTGTATCAAAAATCAATAAAATCAAGCGTTCAGCAAACAATTTCAGCAAACAATGGATACATTTATTAAATCCGAACTATGTGGTGCCGTTTCGGAAGGCTTTAAAAGGGGTAGACCCGGGAAGGAATGATTTCAATTTTTCCCGTAATAGCCCAATTTAATTTATTCGAAATTAACAGGGTATATTTGCGGCGACGTAAGAATTTAGGAAAAGCTAAAAACATTTCTTGCAAATGTGTCTGAGGGCGTTTTCTAGGGGTAGACCCGGAAAGGGATGATTTCATTTTTTTCCATAATGGCCCAACTTAAAGTAATCGAAACTAACAGGGTATACACTGTGTCCGAGATAAGGAGGGCCACTATGGGAATATTGAAAACGGTATGAGATACAGATTTGGTTAAATAGGAGGAAAGTTGCGTAATCAAAAGCCTAACACAATGGCTTTAAAAATCTATGAACATTTTTTGGGGTTTTGAGATATTTTGAAAAAATTTAATTTCTCGATTTTACATTTTTTTTTTCTGTTGTTAATATTGGACCTAGGTCAAAACCAATGGCACTTCTCCATAGCAACCCTTAATTCTCTTTAAAGTGGCATTGTCAGTTTTTTAATCCGACGTTTCGTCATTGCGGAACCATTATCAATTGAATTTTTTTTAAAACGGATCTGTGGTTTTGACATCAGATTCGGAAAGCCCTTTTTATTCCGAATTCAACGATGTATAACACTTTATGGTTTAAATGTGTTCATCAGCAAAATTTTTCTACACAACAAGAACTGAGGCTGTTAGTTCTGGAAGCATCACTCCCTTTGCCAGCATTACTTCACAAATGTTGTCTAGAGTATTAGAATCAACAGTTAGGAGATCCTACATGCGCTTGGAAAACAATGGAAATTTGTTCGAACATAATCTTTAATTTAGTTTTTTGTTTTTATTCGTTTGTTGTTTTTTTTTCTATTTTTTAGGTTTTTCTGTTAATTTCAATTAATTTGTTTTTTGTTTATTTTATTAAATTAGTGTTACCATTAGGTTAGTATTAACACCTAAATGACATAAACTATTAGGTGATATAGTCAATTATTTATTTTAGAGAATTAAAAAGTATGTACAGATCCGTAATAGGGCTTTTAGTTATTAAGGCCGAACAAAAATACTAATATGAAATCATCACTTTCCGGGTCTACCCCTAGAAAACGCCCTCAGGCACATTTGCAAGAAATGTTTTTACTTTTTCTTAACTTCTTATATCCCCAGAAATACACCCTGATAGTGTCGATTAATTTAAATTGGGCCATCATGGGAAAAAATGAAATCATCCCTTCCCGGGTCTACCCCTCTAAAACGCCTTCAGACACATTTGCAAAAAACATTTCTATTTTTTCTTAAGTTCCTATGTCCCCACAAATATACCCTGTCAGTGTCTATTAATTTAAATTGGGCGATCCTGGGAAAAATTGAAATCATCCCTTTCCGGGTATAGCCCTAGAAAACGCCCTCAGACACATTTGCAAGAAATGTTTCTATTTTCTCTTAAATTATTATGTCCCAACAAATATACCCTGCTAATTTCGAATAAACTAAATTGGGCCATCATGGGAAAAAAAGAAATAATCCCTTTCCGGGTCTACCCCTAGAAAACGCCCTCAGAAACATTTGCAAGAAATGTTTTTATTTTTTCTTAAATTCTTATGTCCCCACAAATATACCCTGTTAATTTCGAATAAATTAAATTGGGCCATCATGGGAAAAATAGAAATAATCCCTTTCCGGGTCTACCCCTAGAAAACGCCCTCAGAAACATTTGCAAGAAATGTTTTTATTTTTTCTTAAATTCTTATGTCCCCACAAATATACCCTGTTAATTTCGAATAAATTAAATTGGGCCATCATGGGAAAAATAGAAATCATCCCTTTCCGGGTCTTCCCCTATAAAACGCCCTCAGAGAGATTTGCAAGAAATGTTTTTATTTTTTCTTAAATTCTTAGGTCCCCACATATATACCCTGTTAGTGTCGATTAGTTTAAATTGGACCATCATGGAAAAAAATTGAAATAATTTCTTTCCGGGTATACCCTAGAAAACGCCTTCAAGACACATTTGCAAGAAATATTTGTATTTTTTCTTAAATTTTTATGCCCCCACAAATATACCCTGTTAGTGCCGATTAATTTAAATTGGGCCATCATGGAAAAAATTGAAATCATCCCTTTCCGGGTCTACCCCTATAAAACGCCCTCATACACATTTGTAAGAAATGGTTGGCACGTAGGCTTCTGGATTCTTGGACCCTTGTGGTTGTATGGTTGGTTGTTATCTTGGGTTCTGGTCCTTTTTGTTTGATTAAAATGAGTTACAGCGGGTGCTTCTAACTTCGTTGTTTATTTTGACGTCTCGACACAAATTGGTGCCTTCATCAGAGTACTACAACATAAGGAATACTTAATTCAAAGTTATATTTGTACAATAGTAGGAAGGAATGGTATAAAGGAATAAATGAAAAAAATATAAAGAAGACTACAAGTACAAAATAAAATGTTGAAACATAAACGTATTGAGGGATGATTAAAGTAAAGTAAAGAATAAAGTCGGTAACTCAAAGCAAAAGAGCGTCAAAAGTGAAACCTACGATGCATATGGTGATAGGTTAAGAAGGGGCAAAAGGGTAAGAAAGGAAAGAAAAGGAGGGAATGTGAGGCTGACAATGACTTACCACTAAACGATGTACAGTTTTGGTTCGAAGTTTGTTGCAGTTTTTTCCTTTATGTACTGTTACTTTGAAGTCGAGAGTTGAAAGCTTTTAATGAAAATTTTGAAAAAAACACAAGTTGCATTATTGCTTTGTACCTGCTACCTGTATGTATACTACTGCTCGCCGTGTCGAACGCCTGCGGCTAACCGTCAGGGTTATCGCACCGCACGCAGCGTGTACTATGAGGAATTAAAGTAAATTTTTTAAAGTTTTGGATAAGGAAGCCTATCAATGAAGGAAGATGCAATGGCTAGTAAATTGGTCAAGGTGGTGTTTAGTATACACATACATAGCAAGGTTAATTGTTTTTAATTAAGTAGGTCTGCTGACTGGTGGCTTTCGGTGTTTGGTTTATATTGTTTTGGAATTTAACTATGTATTTTAGGAAAATTATTGAACTTTGTTGTAAAACGATTAATTCGATATGGATATTGACATATTTACTGATTTTATGCAGAGGGTAGTTACAGTATATAGGAGTAAATTTTACTAAGGCCATCAGTGTCAGTTTTTGCATTGACGCAATTACTGTTTTTCTTTATGAATACCATTTCATAAAATTCCCTTTTTTTTCTTGTTTTTTTTCTGTTTTTAGGACTTTAGTTTTTTAAAAATCAAAATTATGCTGATGTTCATTTGCGTGGTGGATTAGGGCTGTAGGGTTATTTTTGTTGTGTTTGTGTCCATTAATGCGGTTTTTTAAGAACTGGCTAGTCTGCCCGATATAGACGCCAGGGCACCCTGTTTGGCAGGGTATTTCGTAGACGATGTTGCTTTTTTTGTCTGTGGGAGTTTTGGGTTTTAGTTTGGTAAAATGTTGGTTAAGTAAATTATGTCCTTTAAAACTGGTTTGGATATTTTCTTTGGAAACTGTATTGCGGATTTTTTCGGAAAGACCAGGGATGTACGGTATAGTTAGATAGTTTGTTTCGGTATTTTCTTTGGTATGCCTAGTTGAATTGTTATAAAATGTATGTATTCTTTTTTTAAATATAGTGTTAATTAAGCTGTAGGGGTAGTTGTTTGTTATTAGGGCGGACTTTGCTTTTTTTATTGCATCGGTTCGGAATTCAGGATCGGAAAGGCCAACTGCGTGGTCGGCATGGCTGGTTATGACGGACTTTTTTTGAGATATATTGTGATTTGAATTGAAATTTAAGTATTTGCCAGACCAGGTGGGTTTCGTGTACCATGAGGTTCTTCCTTTGCCATTGCCGTTATGGAGGGTGAGGTCTAGGAAATTGATTTGCTGATTTTGTTCGATTTCTATGGTAAATTGAATTTTTGGGTGGTATTTGTTGAACTCGTTCAATATGTGTTGGCCGTATTTTTGTGGAGCAGCGAGTAAGCAGTCATCTACATAGCGGAAGAAGAAGGGGAGTTTTACTGGTAGGTTGTTAATTACAGTGGTTTCGAGATATTCGAGGACTAATTGTGCAATGACGCTTGAGATGGAGGCGCCCATCGCACAGCCATTGATCTGTTTGTAATAAGTGTCATTGAAGACGAAATAAGTAGAACTTTAGGTTAGTTCTACTGCTTCTAAGAAGTCCTTCATTGGTATGTCCGTGTGTTGTTTAATTTTGTCCCAGTGTTTTTTTATGAGGTCAAGGGCAAGTTCGATAGGGATATTTGTGTACACGGATACTACGTCTAAAGATATTAGGGAGTAATTTGTGGGGTAGGATACGTTAGAAATTTTGTCTTTAAATTGCCAAGAGTCTTTGATATAGAATTCATTTTAATGTACTATTTTTTGTATTATATTTTTTAGAAATTTTGAAAGTTTTTTGAACACGTGAGACGATGGGTCTGAGTGGTATGTCGGTCTTGTGTAATTTTGGGAGGCCGTAAATTTTTGGAGGCAAGGCATTGTACATTTTTAGATCTTTGACGGTGTTGGGGGATAAGTAGGCCATATTTTCCCATTTTTTTATTAAGTCCTTGTTGCTTTTTTGAAATTTATTTGTTGGGTCGTTTTTCATTTCCTTGTATGTAGTTTTGTCTGCCAGTAGCTCGTAGATTTTTTTGTCGTAGTCAGTATAACCAGGCATACCAAAAAAAAATACCGAAACAAACTATCTAACTATACCGTACATCCCTGGTCTTTCCGAAAAAATCCGCAATACAGTTTCCAAAGAAAATATCCAAACCAGTTTTAAAGGACATAATTTACTTAACCAACATTTTACCAAACTAAAACCCAAAACTCTCTCAGACAAAAAAAGCAACATCGTCTACGAAATACCCTGCCAAACAGGGTGCCCTGGCGTCTATATCGGGCAGAGTAGCCAGTTCTTAAAAAACCGCATTAATGGACACAAACACAACAAAAATAACCCTACAGCCCTAACCCACCACGCAAATGAACATCAGCATAATTTTGATTTAAAAAGAGCTAAAGTCCTAAAAACAGAAAAAAACAAGACGAAAAAGGGAATTTCATGAAATGGTATTCATAAAGAAAAACAGTAATTGCGTCAATGCAAAAACTGACACTGAAGGCCTAAGTAAAACTTACTCCTACATACTATAACTCTGCAATAAACTCTGCATAAAATCAGTAAATATGTCAATATCCACATCGAATTAATTGTTTTACAACAAAGTTCAAAAATTTACCTAAATTACATAGTTAAATTCCAAAACAATATAAACCAAACACCGAAAGCCACCAGTCAGCAGAACTACTTAATTAAAAACAATTAACCTTGCGATGTATGTGTATACTAAACACCACCTTGACCAATTTATTAGCCATTGCATCTTCCTTCATTGATAGGCTTCCTTATCCAAAACTTTAAAAAAATTACTATAATTCCCCATAGTACATGATGCGTGCCGTGCGATGTCTCTGAGGTTTAGCCGCAGGGTTTTGACACGGGGAGCAGCATGTACAAAGCAATAATGCAACTTTTGTTTTTTTCAAAATTTTCATTAAAAAACTTTCAACTCTCGACTTCAAAGTAACATACTCGACATAAAGGAAAAAACTGCAACAAACTTCGAACCAAAACTGTACGTCGTTTAGTGGTAAGTCATTGTCACCCTCACATTCCCTCCTTTTCTTTCCTTTCTTACCCTTTTGCCCCTTCTTAACCTATTACCATATGCATCGTAGGTTTCACTTTTGACGCTCTTTTGCTTTGAGTTACCGACTTTATTCTTTACTTTACTTTAATCATCCCTCAATACGTTTATGTTTCAACATTTTATTTTGTACTTGTAGTAATCTTTATATTTTTTTCATTTATTCCTTTATACCATTCCTTCCTACTATTGTACAAATATAACTTTAAATTAAGTATTCCTTATGTTGTAGTACTCTGATGAAGGCACCAATTTGTGTCGAAACGTCAAAATAAACAACGAAGTTAGAAGCACCCGCTGTAACTTTTTTTACCAATTTTAACCAAACAAAAGGACCAGAACACAAGATAACACCCAACCATTTGTAAGAAATGTTTTTATTTTTTCTTAAATTCTAATATCTGCACATATATACCCTGTTAGTGTTGATTAATTTAAATTGGGTCATCATGGAAAAAATTTAAATCATCTCTTTCCGGGTCACCCCTAGAAAACGCCCTCAAGACATATTTGCAAGGAAAGTTTTTAGTTTTTCTTAAATTCTTATGATCTCACAAATATACCCTGTTAATTTCGAATAAATTAAATTGGGCCATCATGGGAAAAATGAAATCATCCCTTTCCGGGTCTACCCCTATGAAACGCCCGCAGACACATTTGTAAGAAATGTTTGTATTTTTTCTTAAATTCTTATGTCCCCACAAATATACCCTGTTACTTTCGAATCAATTAAATTGTGCCATCATGGGAAAACATTAAATCATCCTTTTCCGGGTTATTAGTCCCGGAGATTATATATCCCTTTTAAGGCCTTCCGGAACGGCACCACATAGTTCTGATTTAATAAATGTATCCATTGTTTGCTGAAAATGTTTAAAACTCATAAATAAATTTGAAATAAGAGAACTTTCTTATTGGTCTATCGACGCCACTGGACATTCGGTTATCATAGGAAAAAAAGGCTGCTAACTTTTGTCTGTCAACTTCACACCGGTGGTGACATCATGTGCAAAGAGGAGGAAATTGATATACCAGGATGTATGGGTGAGATGTTGTACAGAGCAGAAGCAGGCGACATCCACCAGCGTCTTTTAGATCCAACATTGGATGGCAGATGGCTCTCGGTTCGAGAAGCACCCCATATTGCTCTGTACCTCGCTGGTTATCGGAACCAGAACGAAGTGAAAAGAGTGTAGGTGGTCACCATTTGTCGATCAACTGATCTGCATACTAGTTTCGGGGTCTACCCCTCATCAGTACAGCTTTGGCGTCGACAAATTAATTTTTTTTTTTTTTGTTTCGGGGGAGCGACCCCTGGGCATTAAAAACTCTTCTAAAGACACTGGACAACTACCGCACGACGTTGTCCGGTAGTGTGGGATTCTTACCCACTAAAAAACCCCATGTTTTTTATGCTTGGGGATTCCGGGCCGATTGCCTATAAACCCCCGATCTGCTGCAGGCAGGCCTCTCTGGTTTGCGCTCTTTCCTATTTTCATATCTCATAGCCTCCCCAGCTTGGCTGGTTTGGCTTGACATATCTTGCGGGAGATGTAGCCCTTCTTATCGGGCGGTTTTTGCGTCTCTGCTCTCGCTCTACTCTGCAGTTTGATATTACAGTTGGTGTCGTGGCCGCTTTCAGGGTTGCCCTGATGCGGAATCCGGCTCGTAATGGACCAAAGCCCGCAGCAGATCGTCTGGATGTGCTTCAGCTCGCCGGAATGTCTTCTCGACTTTGACTCTCATGAAGTCGCGCACTGTTTTCCATTGCAGATTAGCACGAATTTCTTCGTTACCAATGTACAATGGAGCATTCACCGCCACACGGAAGTGAATGTTTTCAACAGCTTCTATCCTTGAGAGGTGGGCCTCCACCGCGCTCCCCCACGAGGCCGATCCATATATTAGGATCGGTCGCATGATGGCTTCCAGCAGCAGGAGTTTTCCTCTCAAGGGCAGATGGCTTCTTCAGTTGAGCAGGGGGTATAGTGAGGCCATAGCCCCCCTAGCCTTAGCAGCGGCGACCCTGACATGGAGGCCCCAGGTCAGCCCTTTATCCAAGGTTACCCCGAGATAAACGGCTGAGCCTTGCCATGGCACTTCGATTCCATCGATCACAAGTTGATCAGGGATGGCATCGCGACGTCTACCTATCAGGATTGCCTGGCATTTGGTTGGATTGATTTTAATCCTTCAACGTACCAGCCACTACTGGAGGTCGTCTAACGCATGTTGCAGATTCCGCCGCACGACATCTTTTCTCCGGTGTTTGGATAAAAGAGCCGTGTCGTCGGCGTAGAGCGCGAGCGTAGTCCTTGGTGTTCTAGGAATATCGCTCGTGTACAGCGTGTACAAGTGCGGCGATAATACCGACCCTTGGGGGACACCTGCCTCTAGCGCTCTGGGCGCCGACATAGAGGTTCCGACCCTTACAACGACTGTCCGATCTGTGAGGTAACTGTCGATAAGTTGGAAAATGTTTTCCGATAAACCTAAGTCACTCAGCTCGTAGATCAGGCCCTCTCGCCAGACCCTATCGAACGCTCGCTCCACATCCAGCAGGACCAACCCAGAGGTTAGTCTGGAGTTCCTGCTTTCAGCGATGCTCTCTACGGTCCTCAGTACCTGCAATTCTGCCGAATGCAGTCCCCGAAAACCGGATTGTTCGACGGGCACGACGTTTAGGCGTGTACACTCGTCTTGGAGTCTCCTCAGGATAATACGTTCCACGACCTTACCAGCCCCACACAGCAAGGTCTTATTCTTGCCCCGCTTGTTCAGCATTATCACCGCTCCCTGTTTCCACTTCGATGGAAAGTGCCGAAGCCTCAGCGTCGCGTTTGCCACTGCGCAGAGACAGGCTGCACCCTTCCTAGGCAGGTTTTTCAGCACCTTGTTGGAGATGCCGTCCTGCCCCGGAGCCTTTCGTTCCACAAGAGTCCTCAGGACATCCCTGATTTCGCCGGGGCTAACCGGGTCCATCGGGTCCTGCTGACCCCTGGGGTCCTCGCCCCTCAGGTGCCTGACGGTTTTCTCAACCGCTAGGATGTGACGATCATCATCGTCAAGGTGATCATTTAACCTACACTCTCTTTCGAGTGTTTGGCCAAATGCTTCTGCCTTGTCCTCGTCGCTGTACACCATACCGTTTACGCTGTGTAGCTGTGGTATGGCGTTTGTCTCTCGCCTGAGGCTTTTCTGCAACCGCCAGAGGCCAGACGAGCCCGGCTCCAGCTCGCTCAGCTTATCTTCCCAGCATCGGCCGCGGTGTTCCCGCAAGGCTGTTTTCAATCGCTGGCTGCTTTCGTTAAGCAACCTGCGATTGTCCTCTGAGGGGCCGTTGCGGTACAATCTACGCAGCCGTCTCTGTTCCTGAACGAGCACCCGTATATGTTCGGGGGTTTTTCCATATTGACCGCGTGGTTTTTGCACCTCGCGTTCAATTGTGGATAACCTTAGAGCCTGCATTCACGTCCTCCTCGAACGTTTGCACGGCACCCTCCAGTTGGGCCACATCAGCAATAATTGAAACAGTCGCAAGTGCATTAAAATGCTCTTAAAACCGTTTCCAATTAGTGTGTCTAGAGCAAGTCGTTTTGATTTCGGCATTCGCTTCAAGGGTCAGTTTTATTGGATTGTGATCCGAGGTACCTTCATTCACCGTCACCAACTCCGGCCAGAAGCGGACGTTCCTCAACACCGCGATGTCAAGTACGTCCGGTCTCCCGCCTCCATTGGGTAGGCATGTCGGTTCCGCGGGCTCCATTACCACTGCCCTGGCAGCGGTCGTCATTTCCAATCGACAAATTAGGGACCGTGATTCGGCTAGTTAATGCCGGAAACGTACAGAATACCGGTGAGATGTTGTACAGAGCAGAAGCAGGTGACATCTACCAGCGTGTTTTAGATCCAACACTGCATGGCAGATGGCTCTCGGTTCGAGAAGCAGCCCATATTGCTCTGTACCTCGCTGGTTATCGGAACCAGAACGAAGTGAAAAGAGTGTAGGTGGTCAACAATTTGTCGATGTCCGCTTACTAGTTTCTGGGTCTACCCCTCATCAGTACAACTTTGGCTGGTCGACAAATTAGAGACCGTGATTCGGCTATTTGAGGCCGGAAACGTACAGAGTACCGGTACACGGTGAGATATTGGTGACCACCTACACTCTTTTCACCTCGTTCTGGTTCCGATAACCAGCGAGGTACAGAGCAATATGGGAGAAATGGCAATTACGAAAACAAAATTCTAGAAGTAGATTTATTAGCGAATTATTTTCTGCATTAGACACTATTAATAACGTTATTGAATGTGATTCACAAGAAGATGGCAATATCGTGTTATCTAAGACCGACCAAAAAAAAATCAGTAAAACACATAATAAAATACATAGAAACTTAGCTAGAATGGTTCTACAACTAAAAAATCAGGAAAATGACATTGTACGAATGCAGCTGCTACTGAGGACTTCGCCAAGTACTGCAATAAATGAGGTTAAAGATAAAGCAAGTGCACAGCAAAAAACAGATAAAACGCTGAAATAACATCAAAAAAGCTAATTAATAGTCAAACCGAGAATCAAACACTCCAACCGACCGTTAAACCTCTTGACACGTGGGTCACACCCAAAACGCAAAAGAGACACGAAACTATTATACGTATTACAGATGTTCAAGACCACAAAGAGGCAATCAAAGAATTTAAGAAAAATATTAACCCTAAAGAAATAGGCAGAGGACTCAAAAGTATAAGGCAAACGAATGCAGGAGCAATTGTTGTCGAAAGCTTTGACAAAAACCAACAGACAAACTTAACAAGAGTAATAGAACACGTCGACAACATGACAGCAAAAGAAACCAACTCTAATAATCCAATGTTTATGATAACAACAGAATTAAAAAAGGATACTCAAATAATGAATTTCTGCAGGAGCTTGAGGGATCCAACTTTGAAATTGTAGAAGAACTAGGATACAGTATTTGCGACGAGATCCAGGTAATAACAAAAAAAACAATGTCGTAATGAAAATAGGGAAAATTGGGTACTTCAATCATCACCTACTATAGCTAAATGGTTTCTTAAAAAAGAAAAATATTCTTTGATCTGGTGAATGTATACGTGCAGGAATACTTCAACCTGGCCCAATGTTTTAAGTGCTCCGGATTTGGACATGTGGCCAAATACTGTTCAGAAAAAGACTGTTGTCACAGGTGCGGCGAGGAACATGAAGCTGAAAACTGTGCTACCAATTTACTTAAATGCCCGAATTGCAGCAAATTTAAATTGGATATACACTCGGCAAGAGATAAGGAGTGCTGTCCAGTACATAAAAAGAAACTGTCAGCTTTTAGGAACAACATAAATTATAGGCGATAAATCAAGAAAGGGAATTACGAGTACAACAAAACAACAGGTAAATTCCGACGAAAATGTGATAAGTATTATACACCAGAACGTTCAGTCGTTAGGTAACTCTGTAGGTTCCTTAAATAATTTGCTTAAAAATGATGCGGAAACAAAAATAGTATATATCACTGAACACTGGAAAACATCAGACGAACTATAAATGTTAGCACTAGAAAACTTTATCCTGGCAAGTGCATTCTGTAGAGGTTATGGGCAACACAGTGGTATAGTCGCATCGGTTCTTAACTGGCGTGTCCAAAGTCCACTAACCATATGAATCAAATCAGAGAACACAGTGACCAACAAAATATTTCCTGACGTAAACAATTCGAGGTTAAGAAAACGCTGTTTTCGACCTTTTAAAACGACTGATACCATCATTTCGCAAGCTCTAATTGTGTCCATCCCCAGACTAGTTTCGCCGTTTACGGCCGTAAACTAGAAATGATGGTATCAGTCGTTTTAAAAGGTCGAAAACAGCGTTTTCATAGTACCGACGGCTAAAAATCGATTTCTGTATTTTACAGTAATCTGCATCATTTTTTCCTTAGACCGGGCATTGACGTTGAAACTGGACGGGTGTAATCTCGTTAGTTCAACAAACGGACACGGATGGCGCCACCGGGAACCTGCTCTCGGTACTGCCATGAACCGTGTCTTGACCATTTCGACATTTCGGAAGCTCTAAGTGTGTCAAAGCCTCACTGATGAGCCGTAAACGGCGAAACTAGTCTGTGGATGGACACAATTATGCCCGTATTTATAGTCGACACTTTGGTCTTGAGGGTCACTTAGAACCAAATCGTGTTCTATAGTGACATTTTGCGATGACTTGAGTGTCAACCATCACTTAAGGGCAAGGAATACTCAAGTGTGGTATCTCGGGCACTCAAGTGTTCCTTACGTCAAGAAAGTAAGATTAGAGAACATATAAAACTGTGTGTTTGTGTTGTCATTTTACATTTTATTATTATGAAATTTTTTCGGGGGTTGTTACCAATTTTAAACCATCAGTGATGAATGAACTCCAAGAGTTTATTGAATTTGTGGACTTACTTGAGGGAGAAAATGAAAACGCACTGAGATTAGAAAAACGCTATATAAGAGGATCCATTTGAATTTTATGAAAATTCGGAATTTAGTAGTAGGTTTCGTTTTAAGAAGCATATAACCCATTAACTGCCCTGAGTTTTTATGCGACAGGAAATTTTCAAGTAAGTTAATTCTACACTTTTAACTAATACTGAAAATTAAGCATTTTTATTTTCTTTTTACAGACAGTGAATGGAGATTTTTGGGCTTTCATTAATGTTGCTGGGTGACAATGGCTACGCTTGGAGACGATATGTATTAACACCTACAATCAATCCAGCTACTGGGCCAGAGCAAAATTATAATCGTAGTCATATAAGAACTAGGAATATAATTGAAAGGGTTTTTGGAGTTTAGAAAAAGAGGTGTCCATGTCTGCGACATTGTCTAGCTACAAAATTGGAAACATCTGTGGGAATTATTTGTATCATTGCCAATTTTTTATAATATTGGGCAAATCTACAAGAAGAAGAACTTGACCCAACTGGTGAAGAAGAACCTGTAGAAGAGAATATCATATTCCAAGCCGAAAATGATGTTTTTTTTTCATTTCGGAGGGCCTTTGTTGCAATACACTTTAAAGCCCAGTGCAGACGATGCAACTTATCGCGGGGGCAAAGTTGCAGCAATTTTAATCCCCGCGTTTTCTTGCATTTGCGTTCAGACAGTGCAATTCTTTTATGCACTTTTTTAGAAACTTTACTAGACTGCTACCAACTTATCAAAAAAAAATCCTTTCTGTCTTATTATTTTTGTAAACTATCTCTATGCCTAAAAGCTGATGGGTGAGGCCCTGGGTGTTAAAAAGAGATTTTGGGGGGGGCCTTTCGATTAATTAATGAGGAGTTTGAAAAAGCTGATGATTCAAGTGTTCACCTAACCACAATTTTTTGTTCAACCTAAAATTTTAAGTTTTCGCTGAAAAGGCACTAGAAACGTAACCAAATCCCCGCGACAAATCGCATGGAAAATAGAACAACTTCTATTGCTACGCATTTAATTGCAGGAACTAAAATGCACCGTCTGAACGAAAAAATCCCTGCGACAAAAGCTGCGACAAATATGAAATCCCTGCGATAAATTGAATCGTCTGCACTGGGCTTAATAGATAGATTTAATTTAGTATAGCTAAGTATAGAGAACTTATTTAATTAGTTATTAACAAATAAGATAAAGAGGTTTTGAAAGAACACTTATTTTATTTATTTTAATAGCTCAATTTACTTTTTCAAATATAATTTTTCCAGCTCTACAAGCTCCATTTTGGCCTTATGAAGTTCTTGTTGCTGTATAATGGATTCTACAACTCTCCTTATTCGCAAGTTTTTTTCTTCACCTATTGCAGAATCTATCATTTAAAATTTTTCTTTGATCCCAATAGTTTAAGAGTAGGTTTGGAATCTTACTTTAAGCTTTTTAAAAAATAAATATCAAATCAGCTAACAGCAGGAGACCAATTCACGCACACCCGCAAAGCACGGAGGCAACTCAAACAAAACAGCTTAAAATTTCAAAAATTTACAAACTACCTATCCATTTCAAATTGGCGCCAGCGAAACTCTACTAAATTAATAAATTTCAATGTAGCCAATATACGAGGCTGAAAAATCCCCAGAAACAGACACTTGACAGACACTTTCTGAAGTGTCCCTAAAGTCTCACTTGTATATCATCACTATAGAACAGCCATGGTAAGAAACACTCAAGTGTCACTTCTAAAAGGGTCACTTAAGTGGCTCTTTTCTAGTTGACTATAAATACGGCCATTAGAGCTTGCGAAATGATGGTATCAGTCGTTTTAAAAGGTCGAAAACAGCGTTTTCATAGTACCGACGGCTAAAAATCGATTTCTGTATTTTACAGTAATCTGCATCAATTCGAGGTTAGCTTGTCATAGTCATAAGTCGTTATATCAAATGACATCAAACTTTTTCGGAATATTATTCCGATTAACTACTCGTAGAATTCGTAGAGTACCATATTAATCATGGAACTTCCTTTTACTTCAGACTTAAAAATATATCAGATATTAGAAGAATTTGGTCAGTTCCTGCAAGTTACGGTTTGAAAAGAATCATATAATATTGTGGTATATAGGGCTTGTTATCCTGGCAGGGTCGCCATGTACTATTCTCGTCTGCTACTCAGCAAGGTTCTATCGCCAGTATGCCATTAGGGTAAATCAAACGATGTTGGATTTCGTACTCTACTATATTCTCACTCTTGACTACTCTAATCAAGACTAAACAAGAAGCCCCCTCACAATCCTTCTATATCCTTTTTATAATGTTGTATTACTTGACGCACTACCGGGTGAACTTCACCTTTCATTCACCTTAACCAATAATACAATAATACTGCCAATGAATGTAACTATCAACGAACGTGATGTTTCTAGTTCCTATTGAACTTTAGAATGTTACCTAGCGTTGACGACTGGTGAAGGCTAACAGCTATGGAGTGCCCTATATACCACAATATCGATTGAAAATTGAAAAGTGAACATTAGAGTTAAGTAATATACGGGGTTCATTATAAAATTTCATCTAGTAGCCTATGAAATTTTGACAGAAAAGGATGACGTAATCAAAATAAATAGACTTTTGTTTCTCCATCCTTTTCTTTTGACATTTCACAGCCAACTAGATGAAATTTTACAATGAACACCCCGTACATACATAATACATGCGTATCGATATTATAAAAAAATGTTGTTTTGCATCTATATACTTTCTTTTTGTATTTGAATTTTTTTCCAGAATTTGAAAAGAAGACACGAATGAAGTTTTCAATACCGGGTGTCCAGCAGAACCCTGGACATAGGAGATTAACATAGAAAATCGGTTTTTATTTTTTTGCGCCTGTACGGTTGATTTGATTGAAAAACTTTTAAGAGTAAAGTTGTAGAGCTTATGGTCAGCTATAATCCTGTAAATTTTTCAATACCCCAGTTTTGGCCCTTTTTTGGAAAAACGCCTCAAAAAGTGCAAAAATTTGAATTTGCTCTGACTCTGACATAGGAAATTATTATGCTGGCGACACCGCAAATGCATGGCGGGGGTGACGCGCCAAATTCAAATTCTTGCACTTTTCGAGGCGTTTTTCCAAGAAACAACCAAAACTGAGGTATTGAAAAAATTACAGGATGATAGTTGACCATAAGCTCTACAACTTTACTATTAAAAGTTTTTCAATCAAATCAACCGTACAGGCGCAAAAAAATAAAAACCGATTTCCCATGTTAATCTCCTATGTCCAGGGTTCTGCTGGACACCCGGTATAATAACTGATGTACCAATTTGTACTATATTATGTTACATTTTTTATCTATGTATATTTTTGTAGATTGAAGCAATTAACAATCTGTGCATTAGAAACAAAACCAACTTTGAAAAAAAATTGGAAGAAATAGGTAAAACAATTAAAACAATATATAGGATTCAAAAGTGGGTTCTAAACGTTCCTATGCAAAAAATGAATATTTTCCATAAAACATTAAGTACTTAATTTATTCATTAACCATAGATGTTTTAAAGAACAACAAATCTGAAACTCGGCTAAATTTATTAAATTTTAGATTGGGAATAATAAAAGATAAAGATGCTCTATAATTATCAGATACAAGGATAGATGTTGAACAATTGCTTTATAGCTATTAACTAAACATACATTTTTGTGTGAATTTCTTCCTGACGGTTCGCCTATAACTACCTCGGACATTATCTCCACCTTGACTGATTTTAGCTCTAAACGCTTCGTGATATTTTTACTGCCACCGCCATGCTGAAGTGGAAGGACTGGGGAAGGGTTAGAGCATATAGTTTTTGGCGCACATAACGTATATGTCGCAGAACTCCCTGTATGAATTAGGGCCGTAATTTCCTCTTTCCTGTCGAAGTTGTTCTTGTGCTCGAAGATCTCAGTGACTTTCCTCTTTAGTCTCAGATAGTAATGCTGCGTTTGATGTAAGATATCCACTTCGTTAAAAATGTCGTGGCCTTCAGAGAGAGCGTGCTCTACTAATGCTGACTTTTGTGTTTGCCCCAGCCTTCAACTTCTTTTATGTTCCGTAGTTCTCGTGTTAAGTCTACGTTTTGGGATGTCACTGTATTTATACCTAGCCAGAGCTGCACGAAACTTTGTAAACTCCTGATGCTGATAGAGGATCCTTCTGATGCTTGGCCAATTTGTCTCAGGCTCTGTTGTATTGAGGGAGTCGATTTAAAAACACTTTTCACTTTGTTTTTTCAGCCTGCCAATCCTGTAGACTTTGTGGATGTATGGTAGACTAGACCAAGCACCTTTTTCTTCATCACCTCTATTATTAAGTATTCCAATGCATCTTGCCAAACTCTTGCTATACATGCTCTGATTTAAGCTCATCAACTATTTGCTTGTAGTAATACCCTTTTGCTCCAGTCCATATCAATTCTATTGCGGTAAACTGGGAAAACCATCATGTCCATGTTCGCACAATCTTTGGTTTGCAGCGTAGATTTTTGTTTTTTTTTAGAGCTCTGGTCACTGACAAAAGTTCCGATCAGTCATTTTTCAAATCCAATTTCACTGCTTTCGGTAAATCAAAAGTTGTTGTTCTCTTCTTTTAATGTTCTTCGGTATTATTTTGTACTTGGTTTCTATGCATTTCCTCTCTGCATACTCCTTAAGATGATTTCCAGTGTCTTTGATACAGTTTCCTGGATATTTCCCGAAATAGTATAATAAATTTAACAAAGTTGCTTAGAATTATTAATTTTATCCACGACCATACTATAATAATCACATTATTCTTGTACATTCTCAAGACTAACGATAATCATTATTCACTTGTGAATAATGAACATTATTTACAAGTGAATAATGAGTTGTCATGGAAACGAAACATGTCCTAGGCAACTGACAACTCAAAAAGTAAACTGCCCTAAACATGAAATCGGTAGTTACCACTGGTTCATTCAAATAATTATCCTTCTATTAGGATGTATTGAGGCAAATGTAGGTTACAGTGTCTCTTTTTCCCTAAAATATGTACTTTTCACTGAAAAATACTTAAAATAGGCCATAAAATGAAGTAATTTACCGTCCACCCTCGTAGCATTGAAATGAACATGCGGTGACATGCGCGGGTGACTAGACCGTCATCTATCGACAAGACGCATCAAACGTCGCGCCATTGAATAGCGAAACCAGTCGAGGTCGTGGTTTTAAAATTGTAAATTATCTTTGTGACATCTATAACCTATCATATTTGAGAAAACCCAGAATCTTGGTCGTGGATAAAGTATAGTATTCAACGCGCATTTAATGAGCGTTATTCTCTCGGGCAACTTGTGCCACTCGCTTCGCTCGTGGGCTCAAACGTTACCCTCGAGAATAACGACTCTCATTAAATGCTTGTTGTATAATATACTATTGCCTAATTAGACTGTCAGAGTGACATTAATAAATCAAAATGACGGGAAAAATTAAGGTGCATTTCTAATCAATTTGCAATTGAAGTGAAACTTCGGCACACGTGCTGGATTGGAATTTATGCATTTTCAATGTCATGTCAAGCACAAATTGGTTTTTGTCTGTCATATACATTAAGAGGTCATTCCACAAAACATTATTTAGACTATTCGTTTATATTTGTTACTTAAAACTAAAATACCTATATATATTAGAAGCATTAACTGGAATAACTTTACTTTTTTGTGATTCATAGTTGGTTTATATGTAGTACACTTTCAACTTATAGTTTTAATAACTATTGACAACTCGTGTCAGCACGGATTTCAAAAGCTTGCAATCAATTTTGACGGCATCGGCACGCGTGCGTGCCCGTGCTGAGAATGAATTGAATTGTAAATGGAAACATTTGACAGCCAATGAGCAAACAAGCTGGTCAGTTTCACTTCAAGTGCAAATTGGTTAGAAATGTATATTACACATTTTGGTGACCACTTTAAGCCAGAGACAAATATAAGTGTATCCTATTTTTTCTTGTCTATAATTGTATATATCTGTCTTTTTTATCATACGGCTTGTTTTTGGTCGATACAAATAAATGCCATGAAAAGAAACAAAAATGGCAAAGGTTGTCGTTGATGAATCGTCGGACCCGCCAGTTAAGAACTCAGTCGACTATAGTGCGATTTACGTTCATAAAAGTATGAAATTTAGAACCAAAAATAAATTAACCAAACTTTCATTAAAAAACGAATTTCAGTGTGCGGCAATTGAATGTAACGTCGACAAAAACCAAATGATAAATTTATCAGTATACAGACCACCAAGTGGAAGTGTGAAAATTTTTAAAAAAATAAAAATTTATTTACTTTTTTTTATTATTAAAAAATTAAAAAAAATGTTTTAGCGGGAGATTTTGACATTGAAATGTTAGAGCCCAACGTAAATCGCACAAACTTTCTTTCACTATTAACTTCGTTTAATTTAAGTCCTACTATATTTGAGAATACCTGCGTGGTATTCGGAAGTGCCAGTTGTATAGATAATATTTTTGTAAATTTTGATGTATTGGCTAGTATGGTTTTTGAGGGTTTTAGATCAGATCATGCCGCTGTAAAGATCAGTTTTCATATGCAACAACCTCAGCCAGCAAAACCGCAATATCAAAGATTATTATCGGAAAAAAATAAGAAAGTATTTATAATTTGTTTAAAGGAGCAGGATTGGTCTACGATTTACGATAGCCACGGAAGTGATCTTAATCATAAATGGAAATTATTCATGGATATTCTCAGTCTATTATTCAATCAAAGTTTTCCGTTAAAACGAGTTAACGCAAATAATAAAAAAGGTTATGTCTGTAAGGACAGCGATCAAATTAAAGAATGTAAAAATAGACTTGATATTCTGCTAACTTTATCTAGGCACAATAGAGAATATAAAGACCAATATGAAGAGGTAAAACAAGAATACGATGATCTTTTGAAAGCGGCAAGATCTGATGAATATGAACATAAAATTAAGCGATCAGATAACAAAACAAAGGGTACGTGGGCCATATGCAACAAAATTGTAGGAAAGAGAAACAGTACTTCTACTGCACTAGCAGGCGATCCGTATATATGAGCTAAACAGTTTAATCAACACCTGCTTTCAGTTATACCAAAGCTTTTGAAAGATGTTCAGAACAGGCCGCACAAAGTGAGCTCCTAAAAAATGGCGGCGATATCCGCCAAAAGTGGCATCAGCTGACATCTTATGTTAAATAATTAGAAATCGTGATTCATCAATTGATGTACTGTGACAATAAAATTACGTCGTGGGTACTTAAAAAATGGCGACCGGCCAAAAAATGGGACCATTATTAGGAAAATATCGGCGTTTGTTGGCCCTGTTTATATCTTCCTGGTCATTGCTACGTAATGTAAAATGTAGACCCGTGATCCTGATGCCGACAGAGCAGCATCAAAGCGTATACAAGAGCGTATTCCATTGGTAAAATTAGTGCCGCGTAGAATCGCACGAGGGCTGCACTCGCTCCTTGCCAGTGCAGTAAAAGTGCAAAGTCAATGGAGACCGATTTTGTGACCTTGAAATATCTTTGATGGGAAACTTCCTAATATTAGTTGTGCAAAAATTAAAAGTCGTGCCCGTTTTCTTTAATTGGGTATTATCTATCTAAAGCATTTCACAATTAAAGAAAAATTGGTGATTTTGCTATAACATTTAAAATAAACCACCAAATTGAAACTGAAATAAGGGTATTATAAGTTCAGGAAAAGTATTATCCAAACTCACTAAATATTTACTTATCTACCTGATTGCCATTATATTGATCAATAAATTTTTTCACAAAGAATATTTTAGGCAAAAACTTTTTTGTTTCCAGAAGAGGCAAATACTCTTCTTCACTGTATCAGCTGGAAGAGAGAATTGACAATACTAAATTAATTTTCCGTTTATTTTATTAAAGTTCCCTATTAGAACAATATAAAATTATGCTTTGTAGTCCCCCCACCTACTAATACACGTAAAATCGCTGCCGCACCACCTACCTAGTATCGACCTAGAGCGAAACTGGCTGCACTAAGTGCAAAAAGTGCGGCACTCGTTACCCAATGGAACACCCAAACTTGCACTAACTTCACCAATGCTGTGCAACATTTGCTCTAGGCACTTATTCTATAGAAAAGTGTGAAAGTGAAAATGAAAATCTCTGGCCAATGGAATTGGTCAATAGATTTTTTTGACCAATCAAGGTTGTCAAAATTTTCATTTTCACTTTTACAACTTCCTACAGAATGAGGCTCCTGATGCGGCACTAATTTTACCAATGGAATATCAGTTACAGCAACATCAGTACCTAGCAATGACCTAGAAGATGTGGACAGGGCCAACAAACGCCGATATTTCTCTAAAAATGGTCCCGTTTTTTGGCCGGCACTCTTAAAGGTTTCCATGATGTAATTTTGTCATCAGTGCCCGTCATACAAGCGTCATAGCAACTTAAAGCCGGATCGGATATTGATTGTGTCGATTGTTTTTAGTTTTTCTCGAGTTGGAAGTTAAGTTTTAGAAAACCTTGGAGCTAGGTAAGCTAAGGGCTAGGAGCCCTAGAGCCCTAGCTAGGAGATGGATATAAGTTCGATATTTGATTGGATTGGAAAGAAAAGATAGTAAAAATATTGACAGTGAGAACTGTTATGCAATAATTTAAGCGAAACGTCATGATGTCACCGAGACGTTACTTCCGGCGGATATCGTCACCGTTACGTCAATGTTATCATTTGACATTGTTAACATTACTCTAAATACAGAAAATCCTAGAACAATACTCGCATCGATTCAAAGATCCCGCTTTGCTCACATCAAGGATGAAATCAAATAGAAAACAATTGAATATAGAAGTAGTCAAGGCCTAAATTATGAACGTTGGAACCCGAAGATTGGCTATATTGCTAACTAGTGCGCATGCGTCCTCTAGGCAAGTGATGCCGAATTTTTGCCTACGTGAAGCCAATCAATGTTGGCTAGAGGAATTTCTGGGCCAATCAACGTCGTCATAATTTTCGTAACGTAAAATGCAAAAGCACTTCGGTATTAGTATAGAATCGTTTTCCTGATCATCGTACAATTTGTAAAATTGTAAATCATAAGCATCCAAAAGAATTACTAAAAACTAGAATTTTGGTTGTAAATTTTGGCGTTTTAGCAGTTTTAGCTTGTGTTGGTGTTGTTTTAATCCCAAATTTTAATTAATTCAATAACCTTTCTTTTATTGCTGTGATATTTTGCTTTTTTCTGCTGTTCTGTTCTATTAAATGATTACTTTATAAACTTGAAACTTTAAGATTCCGGAACCTTTCAACATTATTCTATTTGCAATTAACAAGCCCAAATATCCATAAAGAAACCATGGGTGCCATCAAAATTATAAATGTGCAATGCAACAGTGTGAGATGCTGAAAAACCTCCAGTGAATGGAGTTTTCTTCGGGTGAGTAAATGTAGTGTAATACTACGAGTGTTTGGCGTCCCAATAAACTAAGTAGTAGGTGGATTAGCCTAGATAGGATGGGGACAAATAACGACAATTTAGCTTTTATCAATTGCCAACGTTTCGACCATATATTGTGGTCTTTGAGCCAAGTAAAAGAGCCTTGATAAAGACCACAATATATGGTCGAAACGTTGGCAATTGATAAAAGCTAAATTGTCGTTATTTGTCCCCATCCCGCTAATCCACCTACTACGTAGTGTAATAAGTATTTACTTTTACAAGTTTCTTCACAGGCTCCAGTTTCTCAACCGGTTTCAACGTCGAATGTGTTTCAGAACCCAGCGGTTTTCTCTTCCATACGTGAACAAAGCTGTTCCAACATCTACTGTATCAAACGTAGCTGCAGACGCACCATTTTCTGGGACTCCTACTTCTCTGCTACGTCGATTTTCGGACTCCGTTTCAAACGAAGCCCCTAGAGTGTCGCATGATGCGGTACCATTCTCCAGAAAGATTAATTATGAGGTTTTGCAGCGCAATCCTACACTTCGCCACGAAACGTATAATGAAAATTTTAGAGCTAGGAAGTTAAGAAACGATTATTCTTCTAATGAGTATATGCGCTAATCTCTATATTGCCCAACTCAATCTACTTTCCAAGAAAAAAAAAATGCAGGATTTGAGCGCGCTTGATCAACGAATCCGGATACAACTGGAAATATGCCTCGAATGCGGTCTTCTTCACAAGTACGATTTGAAATTCCTTCTTCTTCGGTACGTGCGAATCCTTATCCCAATCCTTATGTGGATTTGGCAGATCGCCTATATAATTTTCAATTTTCGCCTCTTCGACTCCCGTCCGGATCCAATGTAATTGTATGTGATTTAGTTAATCCGTTTCAGGGATATGCAATTTTTGTGATGTTAGTCGTTGGAATGTTACTTTTGATGGACGATCCAGTATATCCGCAAATACTTTCTCAAAAAAATAGAGGAGCTTCGATGCTCACGTGGGGTCGCTAAGGAATTTCTTTTAGTTAGATGTTGTACAGACTGTAGACTGACCAAGGTGATTACTTGCAGCTCCAGAATTGCTGTCTAAAGATGCACTTTTGTGGTCTCGAACTGGGAGTTTTACAGGTTGGGATGACTTGGTTACTCATTTGAAGCAGGCCTTTCAGCTGTATGACTATGAATATTCTGTTTGGGACGAGATTCGTGCGTGTATCGCAAACGCACATAGGGTAGTCAGGAAAAGGTATTAAACTATGGAGTAGGGATGCAGACCTTGTGCCGTAAACTTTCTGAAATACCTACTGAGAAAACACAGCTACAGATCATACGACGAAATTTACTACTGTAACGAAGTTTTTCCCTAACTCCCAGGTAATGACGTCACAATTAACATTTTCTTTATATTTCATCACCCAATTCATTACAACACCTTTTATTTAAATAAAAAACGGGAATTCCCCATATAAAAGCAAAGGCAATGGCCAAAACGGCCGTAGGTCCGCGAGTGTGCCCATAGATGGCGCCACCTGTTTCTCGCGGTTAACAAGCCGACAGAATTTATAAAGACTAGTAAAATACTTCGAATATTTTGGGGTCGTGGACGGTCGATCAAATGGGAGGACTCAATGAGTTAGTGCCGGATATCTGACCTAGGGGGCCGACGTTGTTGCTTCACGTTTCGGCTCCTGACGTCATGTTAGGGTCTTACGACACAAGAGGGGTGGATTTGTGATTTTCCGGTGTAGTTGGAGTTGTCGCGCTCCACCGGAGTACCTGGGACGTTCAAGTGACGCAGGTGCCATGCTGATTCTGGCCGCGTTCATTTTGTTCATCACAGGGTGCGTTCATATGTAACCCGGGAAAATCGCTAACACACCGCTCACCGTACCGCTTATTCGAATCCGATTTGGGACCTATTACCGATTCCGTCACCGTCCTGTTTTACATCCTGGGCTTCTCGTAGCACCGATCTTCAAAGCCAGGCTGGATGTGAATAAACCGAAACCGACTATATCCGATTCCGAATTATAAAGTACGCTTCCTCCGAAACCCCAGTTCCCAGTGGTCCAAAGCTCCGTTACCGTTTCATATTGTTGTTACTGCTTGTACGCAATATTGAAGTTTCCGACCCCGACCGATCCAGTACAGAGTATACTGGTTTATTACCGAAACCTCCTTTTCCCTGGTTCATCAGAATTTCGTCTACTAAGTAACCAACTGTTGCTCCTCCCTCTCGCTGTTATTAATTTCATAGTTTTAGGATGTGTTCGTATGTAGTTATAGAGAGTCACTAACAGTCGTAGTATTAGTAGGTGTTTGAATGTTGTTTTACCGTAGTTTAATAGACACCCTATTATTGTTCCTTACTTCTGGTGTTTTAATCTAAAAATCCCTGGAATATTTCTCCCCTGTTTAAAAGCTACCTTGTAGGCAATAGCGGTCCCTTTGTCGCTTTATAAATATCAAAGGGTGGCGCCCGAGACTCAACGAATTAATTAAGTATCAGCGGACCTGAGAAAGGGCGTCGCATAATTTTGGCGCCCGAGCAGGGACCTCTTTTCTTTCGTTTAGATTTAAGGGAGCAGGGACCCTTTTTCTTTTGTTTAGATTTAAGGGTCCAGGGACTCTTTTGTAATTTTCTTACGCTGTACCGATTTATCCGAAACATGGAAGAAAACACAGACTTTTTACCGCACCCTAGCTCCTTACCGATACCAAACCAAATACAGCCTTCACCTGAAATTACTGGTTCTCCTAAGACGTGGCCATACCGAATGCCTCCCGAAGTATTCGTTAGGGAAATTTGTGATGTATATAGGGATCCACAAGGTACCCTATCAGACTTACGAAACCGATTCAGAGCCAGACTCTTTGAACATCAGGAAAACACGTCAAGCACTGATGTAAGACAACTACCGACTGTTATACCACCGTTACCGACACAACCAACCGCCCCGACCGACAGTATATCCCAGCCATCATTTATTCCGCCACCGTATAATTCCGACTATCCTAGTCAGTCGCCTTTTCAGCAAATAAAACCTCAGTCACTCATCAACCCATACGATTATCAGGAAAATATAACAACAGCTGGTATAAGGCCAACACCATCTGTAATACGACCGCTCTCAACACTACCGACCACAACTACAGCCACTACCGTGACTTATACCACTGCTACCGCAAGTAGGCCCAGTCCAGCAATCTTACCGTCTCAATACCATCCTACCACATTTAGTCCTCCACTATGTCAAGCGAAATATCCGCCACCGATGGTCCGATATGTCACACCTCCGCTGAAACTACAAGAATGGGGAATAAGCTTTAATGGAGAAACTGACCCTGTAAGTTTAATTGAACGCTTACTGGAAGTCACCGAAGCACAGGGGATAACACCGAATGACCTGATGCCTTATTTATCAGTCTTACAAGGAACGAAGCGTCTTTATGGCACCGAAATAACCGTAGGACTTGGGTCACGTGGGATGATTCTCCAAGGAGGAATTGGAGGTTGAAATAAGTCGAAGAATTCAAAGAGCAACTGAGCCAGTGAACCGTTATATAACCGACTTACAGACATTGATTCGCAGGCATGGACGAATCAACCCGGAGGACGAATTGAAATGGCTGTACCGTAATTTGCTACCAGAATACCGACAGCAAATCCGAAATACCGACTTTTACGATATACCCTCGTTCTCCAATGCTGCACGAAAAGCGGAAGTACTCTTCGCCGAACTACGCCGCTCTTACCGACCGACTGAGCCCTCTTACCGACCGACGGAACCAGATAGACCTACCTACCCAAGAGAAAGACAGGAAAGATCTTACCCCCGAAATAACCCACCAGTACAAACTCATCCGATTGCTGGAGATGTGGTGAGAATGGGCACTATAAAACGAATTGTAGGAAGCCGGCTAAATTGTTTTGCTCTCGTTGCGGGAAAGCTGGGACGTTAACCCGAAATTGTTCTTGTGCCCGACAGGAAAACTAGAAGGGGGCTGCACTGAATTAGAGACAGTGCAGCTTGAAAAGATATCAAGTCAGAATGAACCGCTATTTGCTCATAAAGCAAGCTCAAACCCGGACAACCGTCCACAGATAGTAGTAAAGGTACTTAATAAAAGATTTTTAGCCCTTCTCGTTACCGGAGCAACTAGTTCATATATAGGAAACGCCGTCGCTTCACTGTGTGAACAGAGGTCTTGTCCTAAAGTTGTTTCAAGTTTACAAGTCAAAATTGCTAATGGAAAGACGGTCCATGTGAAAGAATGTTATCAAGTACCGTTGCAAATTGGGAAAGAAAGAGTTACCGCCTTTTTCAATTACTTTCCACAGTTTAGCTGCGGATATTATTTTGGGTATGGATATTCTGGGAGAATATGCTGATATTCTGGACCTACAGACTAAAACGGTAACATGGAAATTTATTGAAACCTTTCTACTGACCAGCATTGCAGTTTGTTAGGAAGTGAAGAAAGACCGAGCCTTACACTCTCTGAAGATGAAGAACGAAAGTTAAATTTTTTTTTGGATCAGGAGCTGCCAAAATTTAAGAACATCCAAGGTACCACGCCGTTAATTGAGCATACCATAAATTTGGAAAAATTGGAGCCCATTAAGCAACGCTACCACCCTCGCAACCCAAAAATGCAGCAAGTGATACACACCGAATTTGAGAGGATGCTAAAAGATGGAATTATAGAGCCCTCCAGCAGTCCATGGAGTTCTCCGGTGGTAATAGTCCGTAAAAAGGATGGTACGCCCAGATTTTGTATTGACTTTCAGAAAGTAAACACCGTTACTCGCAAAGATGCCTACCCACTTCCTTACATCAATGCCATCTTAAATAAACTAAGGAATGCCCGTTATATTTCCAGCATAGATTTAAAACAAGGCTACTGGCAAATTCCGCTGAGCAAGGAAAGTAAACCGATAACCGCATTCACCGTAGAAGGGATGGGCCTTTTTCAATTCCGAGTAATGCCTTTTGGTCTACATTCCGCCCCCGCAACTTTTCAGCGTCTCATGGACCAAATAATTGGCCCTGACTTAGACCCGGTATGCTTCGCCTATCTTGATGACATCATAGTCTTAGGAAAAACTTTCGATGATCATCTCCGGAATTTGCATGAAGTTTTCCGTCGCCTCCGAGTTGCTAACTTCCGGCTAAACCCTGAAAAATGTCAGTTTGGTGACGTTCCCTCAGATACCTAGGTCATGTTGTCACTCCCGAAGGAATAAATACCGATCCAGACAAAGTTTCCGCGATTATGTCAATGCCCGCCCCTGTTAACGTTCGAGGATTAAGACGTTTCCTTGGAATAGCATCATTGTACCGTCGCTTTGTTCCCGACTTTTCAAAAATTGCGTCACCTCTTACCCGCCTACTCAAGAAAGCTTCAAGGTGGACTTGGTCCAAAGAACAAGAAGATGCATTTAACCGACTTAAAAAATGTTTAACCGAGGCCCCTGTTCTGGCTTGCCCTGACTTTACGAAACCCTTCGTCCTGCAGACTGATGCTTCCGATCAAGGCTTAGGTGCTGCACTGATCCAGAATGGATCCAAAGGCGACCACGTGATCGCATATGCAAGCCGCACCCTGAGTGTCAATGAGAAAAAGTTTTCGGTCACCGAGAAGGAATGTCTGGCGATTGTTTGGGGAATTGAGAAAATGCGTCCTTATTTAGAAGGGTACCGATTCACTGTGGTAACCGACCATCAGTCCTTGAAATGGCTTCACACCCTTAAAAGCCCGTCTGGTAGACTAGCTCGATGGAGCATGTACCTTCAACAATTCGACTTCGACATTAAATATCGCAAAGGAGTGTTGAATAAAGTAGCTGATGCTCTATCCCGTAATCCTGAACCGAACCAAACCGTTGAAAAGGAACAAGTGTTTTTATTGGCTGATTTTGTACCATGTTCGTGGTATCGAAATAAGAAGATAGCCGTTGAGAATATGTTACGTTTTTATTTTTAACAAAGTATAACCTTGTTTAGTCCGGCCCTGGCGAGGTTTCCGATGGCCAAGGTCGATAATATTGAATATTGGAAGATCTCAAACCCTTCACCTTGATTGGCCCTAAAGGTTAACTGAAGGTCGTGACATCACCATTTGCCACCAATGGGAATTTGTGTAGAATTTGCATACCATTTTTGGTACTTTTGTACTTTTGTGCGGCTCTAGTTTTTTTTGGGTTGAGGATTCTAGAAGGCAACTTTATGAGTCTTCTTTTTTTTTTTTTTTCTGTGAGCTTCTTGGCTGGCTGCTGAACCACGGATTTCGCCTAGCGGATTTAAGAAATAAATCAGAACTACCCTCAATTTTGTCTTGGCTATAAAAGTGCCTTACCTAGTCTAGTGACTGATTTGCAATTATTGAATGGTTTAGTGGACTGATTAACTTAACCCGAAGACCATAGTTGATACCAGCACATGGTTTTCTCTTTAGGCCACCCGTCACCCTAAGGTATGTAAATTTCTATTACTTTTCTTACTGCAAAATTATTCTGATTAGCTATAGACTTGATCTTTTGTTACTTTGAGAGTTTATTCTTTAACACTTACCCACTTTCACTTTTTGCACATTCCATATTGCGACCTAGCATCGACTAGACGAGTACCTTTGTTTCAGGCCTTCTTTTAAGAGTTTGGGTTTTCTTTCCTGACTCATTATTTTTTTGATACGTCCTTATTGCTCTAATCAACTTGGAAGAGTCGACCCTCTTTTTCGAAACATCCTACAACTGCAAATTCATCGAGACAACTCCTGGACACTCTGGCCTTAGCTTCCTCTCGGGGTATCTGCCTGGCACCATATTAGGATACTGCTTGTGACTGGTAGGAGACCTGGAGAAGTCAGGTGGGTCCATTCCATGTTTTTTTGTTTTAACCACCATCATAACCACATTTTGTGGACCGTACCCATTGAAGCCAAGTTTCTTTTTTTGGAATATGAGCATCGACTAGACGAGTACCTTTGTTTCAGGCCTTCTTTTAAGAGTTTGGGTTTTCTTTCCTGACTCATTATTTTTTTGATACGTCCTTATTGCTCTAATCAACTTGGAAGAGTCGACCCTCTTTTTCGAAACATCCTACAACTGCAAATTCATCGAGACAACTCCTGGACACTCTGGCCTTAGCTTCCTCTCGGGGTATCTGCCTGGCACCATATTAGGATTCTGCTTGTGACTGGTAGGAGACCTGGAGAAGTCAGGTGGGTCCATTCCATGTTTTTTTGTTTTAACCACCATCATAACCACATTTTGTGGACCGTACCCATTGAAGCCAAGTTTCTTTTTTTGGAATATGAGAAGTAGTACCTATAAGTTAAACGTAACCTGTTAGGTACACCTTATAACTTTTAAGTGCATCCTTTTTACCTTAAGTTTTAAGTATTAACAAAGCACCACAACACATATTAGCACTAAAACACATTTTATCGTCTCACAGAACATGTAAACCAGACGTATACGTATATGGCCGGTATGGGTACTATTCCCTAAATGTTGTCTGATTTTTAAGAATTTAAAAGCCTCTACAAGGCTTAGCTCAGGTACACAGACTTTGGACATAGAAGATTATTTACTTTTATTAATATTATATTTATTACTTAACAATCCTCAATATAAATATCCAAACTCATCACCTAAACAAACCATAGCACAGCTGATTATTGATTTTTCACCTATTATCGTATTCGTTATCGTGATTCGTCATGTAGGGCTGTTGATTTGGTATTATCGAACCAATGTACAGTTGTAGTTATATATAAATATTGCATGTAGGTATGTATATTACATTGTACACTGTACTGAAGTATACAGGTTGCGGTTAATTTAATTGGATTGATTTTGTTTAATTAAGTTGCGTTTCTTTCCATAATATATCGTTCTTTCCCGCTTTGTTTGTACGGTATTAACAACTGATTTCAATAGAACTGAGTTTCAAAAGGGGCCTTAAAAGTGGGTGGCGCCTTGTTTCAGACTATCAAGCTATCTAGCACATCTACCCCACGACCACTCTCCGGCTCGAGGGTAGCTAGCTGTCGGGTTTTGCCCCACAACTCAGTTGGACCAACTTTTATTTCAGATCACCCACCTTTTTGTGTTTGGTAACCTCCTATTCCTATTTTCTTTTTTTTTTAATAGAATAAAAAAAAAAAAAGGAAGAAGGGTTAACAAATAATCCGACTGCTTTCCCCGATTATTGTATCCGAAACGGTCATTTATACCGACATTTCTGGGACTACTCAGATCCGACCGAACCCGAAATGACCGATCCATGGAAACTGTGTGTTCCAAAGTCTGCCCGCGCTACCGTACTAACCGAAAATCATGACCAACCGACTGCCGGACATTTGGGAGTTGCAAAGACAATCGCCAAAATAGCCTCAAGGTATTATTGGCCAGGAATGTTTAGAGACATAAACCGTTACGTCCGTAATTGCCCATCTTGTCAAAGGTATAAAACATGTCAACAGAAACCCGCGGGGAAAATTAACCCAATCCGAAATGGTCAACCTTGGGAAGTGGTGTCTACAGACATTGTAGGACCATTACCACGTTCTTCTAAGGGAAATTCTTATTTGCTTGTATTCCAGGATCGTTTCACGAAGTGGACGCAGTGTAAAGCAATCCGTAAAGCCACTAGTCGAGTTGTTACCAAAACCTTGTATGATGATATCATTGCCCGTTTTGGATGTCCCACTACTGTCATTTCCGATAATGGTTCCCAGTTTACTGGACATCCGTTTCAAACGTTTCTACGTGAAATGAACATCAAACACCGTTTGACACCCCCGTACACCCCTCAAGCTAACCTCGAAAGGACCAATAAAACTCTCAAGACAATGATCGCTCAGTTCTGTGAACTAGACCATCGTAAGTGGGATGAACATTTGTCCGATTTCATGTTTGCTATAAATAGCTCCCGGCACGAATCTACTGGGTTTTCTCCTGCATTTCTCAATTTCGGGAGGGAGATGGTTTCCCCACATGCACTGTCACAGTGCAGATGTTGCCCCGTCTGAATCCGACTTTGTCCCAGACCCTGAAGAGATTCAACTATCTGAGCACGCCAGCAAACTTCAAAAGTTAAAAGAAATTTTCCGTTTAGTCCAGATTAATTTGGGTCGTGCCTTTTCCACACAGAGTCGGCATTATAATCTTCGTCGCCGAGAATGGCGATGTACCGTGGGAACCCGAGTCTTTAAGAAGGATAATCCTCTGTCTCACGCTTTGCAGGGTTTTGCAGCAAAGCTGGCCCCAAAGTACTCCGGTCCATATACGGTAACAAAAGTCGTATCACCAGTCGTATACGATCTCCGCGATTCTACCGGTAAACTGCTACGGCATATCCACGTCAAAGATATAAAACCAGCCCATGAGGACGGAACCGTGTAGTGTCACTCCCAGACAAATGTCAGACTAGCACTCATGAGCAAACCGAGGAGAAAGCCACCAGCTGTAAAGAACGCACAACGAAAGTCGCCATTACCAACGACACTTGTTGGGGATGTGGAAGTTCTGGACATGACAGATACCACTGCCAAGGGCGATCTATCTTATTTTGTTCCCGTTGTGGCAGAATTGGAGTGACGTCGCATCGCTGTTGCTGTGCCCTAGACCATAGGAAGAAGAAGCCGTATCTGCTAAGTAAAAAGCGATACCTTCAGGAATCTGAAAGAGCAGAGACTAGAGAGAAACCAGTCCCAGAACCAGACAGAAGCCAAAGACTGTTTTAGTGATAGTGTTAGGGTTGTGAATTAATTTTAGGTTGTAATTTAGTATTGTATTTTTGAAAATGTTAAGTTGTGAAGAAAAATAAGTAAACTTATTTTTCTTTACGAAGAAGAGGGGGTTATGTAACGAAGATTTTCCCTAACTCACAGGTAATGACGTCACAATTAACATTTTCTTTATATTTTATCACCCAATTCATTACAACACCTTTTATTTAAATAAAAAACGGGAATTCCCCATATAAAAGCAAAGGCAATGGCCAAAACGGCCGTAGGTCCGCGAGTGCGCCCATAGATGGCGCCACCTGTTTCTCGCGCTTAACAAGCCGACAGAATTTATAAAGACTAGTAAAATAATTCGAATATTTTGGGGTCGTGGACGGTCGATCAAATGGGAGGACTCAATGAATGAGTTAGTGCCGGATATCTGACCTAGGGGGCCGACGTTGTTGCTTCACGTTTCGGCTCCTGACGTCATGTTAGGGTCTTACGACACAAGAGGGGTGGATTTGTGATTTTCCGGTGTAGTTGGAGTTGTCGCGCTCCACCGGAGTACCTGGGACGTTCAAGTGACGCAGGTGCCATGCTGATTCTGGCCGCGTTCATTTTGTTCATCACAGGGTGCGTTCATATGTAACCCGGGAAAATCGCTAACACACCGCTCACCGTACCGCTTCTTCGAATCCGATTTGGGACCTATTACCGATTCCGTCACCGTCCTGTTTTACATCCTGGGCTTCCCGTAGCACCGATCTTCAAAGCCAGGCGGGATGTGAATAAACCGAAACCGACTATATCCGATTCCGAATTATAAAGTACGCTTCCTCCGAAACCCCAGTTCCCAGTGGTCCAAAGCTCCGTTACCGTTTCATATTGTTGTTACTGCTTGTACGCAATATTGAAGTTTCCGACCCCGACCGATCCAGTACAGAGTATACTGGTTTATTACCGAAACCTCCCGTTTTCCCTGGTTCATCAGAATTTCGTCTACTAAGTAACCAACTGTTGCTCCCCCCTCTCGCTGTTATTAATTTCATAGTTTTAGGATGTGTTCGTATGTAGTTATAGAGAGTCACTAACAGTCGTAGTATTAGTAGGTGTTTGAATGTTGTTTTACCGTAGTTTAATAGACACCCTATTATTGTTCCTTACTCCTGGTGTTTTAATCTAAAAATCCCTGGAATATTTCTCCCCTGTTTAAAAGCTACCTTGTAGGCAATAGCGGTCCCTTTGTCGCTTTATAGATATCAAAGGGTGGTGCCCGAGACTCAACGAATTAATTAAGTATCAGCGGACCTGAGAAAGGGCGTCGCACTACCTAATATACAGAGCTGTCTGGCTTTATCAAGTTTCTTCGATACAGGAGTTACTATATCTCAGTAGAGGGTGGAGAAAACTGAGACGAGAGTCCAAAAATTTGTACCACCTCTTATAAAACCTACCTCTATAAAAACTTAGTAGAGCCCGCCCTAGCTTATCATAAACTTACTGGAACGGAGTTGCTACCAACTCCCACTTTTAATGTGACTACTATAACGTTCGATAGTTCTCTTCAGCAGCCTCCTCAGATGACTGTCCGTGTAGAAAACAAGCCCTTACGCTGGAATTGTAAGGAGCAAGGCCATCGACTTCGACAGTGTTGTAAAACAAAAAGAATATTTTGCTTTAGGTGTGGTCAGCACTAACAGAGAGCTTCACGAAACCGACATCGAGACTTACATACTCTCGGTCTCGGTCTTATGCATCGAGACCGAGACCGAGACTTGCGTAATCTCGGTCTTGGTCTCGTAGTAGGAACTCGAGTCTTGGTCTCGGTTTCGTTTTCGAAAAAAAAAGGTAGTATCTCAAAAAAATGTTATTGTGTTTGAATTGAATATTAAATTTTCTTCTAAATTATTGAGCTATTATGCACAGTTTTCAGGGAAATTTCCGTTATTGTGCATGAATGTTTACTTAAAATAAAAATTTGAAATTGATGAAGGTTCCAATTTTCCATTGTAGAATCAGGTTAGTTCAGGTTAATTTAATGTAAAACTGCATTAGACTTGCTCGTAGGGCCGCCACTGATGCTACTGAACATATTTTTTATAAAAAATATGCGTCCTGTATACTTAGCTATCGGCACATCTGCAAAATTTCATTGAAATATGGAAATATTTCAAATCAGGTTTTATATTATGATATTGAATAAACATTTCGAAAAAGTGCCAATGCTGCCAACGGAAAAATTCCTATTTTTTAGCTTTATTTCGTGGTAGAACAAAGTAAGTCACAATAGTCACCAACTTAAAAATTACTCTGCATAGAAATAACACAATACTTTTGGAGACATAAAAACTTCATCATTATATTGTTAACTGGCAGGCTAGTCACACTCAGGACCATAAAACTTATTTATGACAGTTGATAGTTATTGATAAATATAAAAGGGCGGAAAGTGAGAGTTTACACTTGCCTTAATCGTCTTTGGTTCTTACTCGCTTTAAGTCGATTTCGTTCGTGATAAAAATGCATACCTACTTTGTAAACAAACAAATAGTAGATTATGTCACTAGGAGCAAAAGTGCTCAGCCCAGAGATTGACGGCCGAAGCGAAGCTGAGGCCTGCAACTGGGCGAAGCACAAAAAAACCTTTTACTCCGAGTAACATATACTATTTTTCTTCAAGCAAGCAGGAAATAAGAAGTCTATTTCAGAGTGCTTCAGTTTTGCAATTTTCTCTCATCATCTTTAAGCGGGTCTAGGTACTTACCCAATTAGTGGTGTAAATTATTTGTAAAATAAATAGAATGTGTTAGAACGGTGGTTTTCAATGTTCAATGGTTTCAAATCAAAACCAATGGTTTAGGTGGTTTAGGTAAATTATGGTAAACTAAAAATTCGTTACATTATTATCAACACTAAATTAATAAAAGTCACGTTGACAGATAAATATGATGACGCGCATGACATTTAACAGACGAACTCAGAATTTGAGAACATATATGCGATTTCGACTAATAACGGTTTCGGGTGGTGCTCTCGAGCGCTCTGAAAGTATTCCTATCCTTTATTTTTTTCAATAAGATTGTAAAGATGGCAATACACTCAGATCGGTCTATCTGGTGTCATCTAGTGTTCAAATAATTTTGGTGAATGAAAATCGTTTATATATACGCCACCATGACAGAATCGGTGACTTTTGACTTTACACTGCCTAGGACTTTTTGCAACTTTTTTGGTCTCAGGATTAGAAAGCCCACTTTAAGTGTGCATATGGAGAAAACAAATGACGTACTTTTAGTCCGCTTGAAAAAAAATCTCGTTTTCCTATAAAATGAGAAAAATAGAAAACTCAGGTAAGTATGTACTAGAGTATTTATATTAAAGTGTTTTTTCGTACTATGAATAACTCTTCGCAACGCACTATTATAAGGACCTGCTCGCCTGCTGGTTATATAATACCTAATATCTTGCAAACGCGTGATGTTGTTCGAGAACGAGACTCACGAGAGTCTCGATTGGCGGTATCGGTCTCGGTCTCGAAGTCAATATTAAAGTCTCGTAAGAGACCAAGACCGAGAATTATCTCGTGGTCTCGTGAAGCTCTACACTAGCAGAGTCTGCCCGAAGTGTACAAAAAATGACCAGAGGAAATCGTACGCCGACGGTTTCTTCCCTTCTCAAAAGCCTCCCATTGTGTAACAGCAGAGGATTTTGTGTTGGCGCATGCCAAGGGAGACGAGCGACCCTCTCTTAGAGTAGAAGTTTTAGGTAGGACGATTCTGGGCTTGTTGTATAGTGGAGCTTCTCGCACTGCACTTGGGTCCTCTGATTTGTTTATTCTTAAACCCAATTGCACCATTCGTCCTGGTAACACAATTCAGTGTACGGTCTCCAATGGCCAAACTTGTTCAGTCCTGAATTCATAGAGTTACCTATAAAGTTACGGGATCGAGTAATACTTTATTGTATGTTTTGGTGGTCCCTGATTAACCTCACACTTTTATTTTAGGTATAGATTTTTGGACAGGGATGCGAATTACTACAGATTTGCATGCCGGCAAATGGACCTTTTCTGATGAGCCTTCAGTTAGTGCCACTCAAGTTTGTGAAATTAAGTCGGTGGAATGTTTCAGTAGATGTCAGTAGATGAGAGAAATTTGTTAACCTCGTTTATTGATAATGTTTTTTCGCGCACCCCAAGAAAATTAGGATACATAGCAACAAAGTCAAACTTGTCATCAAAACACAATCAGCCCCTATAAAGCAACGGTATTACCTATACACGCTCTTCAAAAACAAGTAAATATCGAATTGGAGCAAATGTTGGATGACTCATTGACCCAGTTATTGGTGTGGATTTGGAGAAGCATGTCTTTGTATATTTGGATGACGTAATCATTTTCACGTCGACTTTTGAGGAACATCTTCAAGTTTTAAAAGAGGTTATAAGTCGAATCTTTAGAGCAAGGATAACCATCAATAAAGAAAAATTTCATTTCTGTAAGGCTCTGGTATACTTGAGTGAAGTCGCTATTATTCACTTTTTTCGAAAATTGTCTTTAGGTATTAATAAAATGTACCAAATAAAAAATTATAGGTGGAGGTAGAACTCAAAAACATTTATAATAATATCAATTTTTAAAAGATGACTAACGTAATGTGAGCTGTGAGGTTATATTAAAACACTGTCATGGGGATATAAATTGAAACATTTGTCACCCATGTCAACAAGTGACATTAACGAGAAACTCCGGGTAACCTTGTAAATTATGTAGATTATCTTGAAAAATATGGTAAAAGTTTCATGTTTCCTTGTGATCAGGTTAGTTAAAGTTGTTTTTCTATGAGAAATCTTTTGGTCAGGTTAGTTCAGGTTACTTTAGGTCAGATTAGGTTGTTTCAGGTTAGTTCAGGTTAGTTCAGTTATAGTTTCATTTTGGTTAGGTTAGTTCAGTTATGTTTTTTCTTTTGATCAGGTTAGTTAAAGACAAAACGGCCCGTCAAGATCGCCTTCAGGTCGCAAACGTTAATAAAGAACACCAAAGAAAAAGTTCTTTGCATCATATACGTTTTTACACAGGATTACATCCCAAGAATCCAACCATAACTATAAGACTGCCTACTTTTAATTTTAACTGAAGATAACAGACCTTCAGCAAGCAGCTTGAACATCCATATGTTCAAGCTTTTACAATTAGAGACAATAATGACTTTTACAATTAGAGACAAAATTTACAAGACAATTAATGACAAAAAATTCATTATTAACAAGAATATTTCCCTGAGCTTCTTTAGGTATAAGTACCTACAATAACCAGGAATCAGCTTCTCTAGAATATTAATATACAGATTTTTTACGGAGTTTGAGGCAAAATTAATATAGGTGCGGATGTAGTCAGTAATACATTTTCTTATGCCAGTCGAGTAGTAAAAGCGGGACATACCTTTGTAATCCAAAATGCAAATCCAAAAAAACCTTACAAAATCATGTTTGCAGCTTTCAGAAAATAAGTTTTGGCAGCAACTCATTCAGTGGTAAGGTACCCCATTCCAGAGCATTTCACCTTCTAGAGAATATGAGAAATGCTCACTTGAGAATGAAAACGATGCTTACTTCGAGAGCTCCTGCTGGTGACATAATCTAGAATGGATTTCAGTCCGTAGACAAGTATTGGGTTTCAACGCAAAGGTTATCCTCGAAACAATCGGTTTCTACAACCTTTGTAACGCTTTAGATGCTCTATTTCAAAGCATTCCACCTTCCAAAGAAAATGAGAATTGCTCAGTTGATAATGAGAAAGATGCTTTCTTGTAGAGCTCCTGCTGGTAAGATGTTCTAAAATGGATTTCAATCTCTGGACAAGACCTAAGCTTGCAACGGTAAGATTAACTAACTCGAAATAATTCGCTTTTACAACCTTAAAAACCGAGAGGGTAGACAGAAGGTAAGTAGCAAAAAATAGCCAAAAAACGTGTTCAAGCAAAAAGTACGAGTAAGAATAATTCAATGAAAAATTTTTATTTTTTTTCTGTAATATTTATCGCGGTACTACCTCCATTAATAAAAATTAAAAAGTAGTAAATGGCTGTTCAGCCCATTGTTCATAAAACTGAACCCATTTTTCATAATACGGCGATTTGGGTTTACTGAAAACCTGAAGATCTTCTCCAATGTCAAGATAGTGGCAATAACCAACCAAGTACTGTGGCCACGTAACATTTTGTAGCAGATCTGTCCTAACAGGGGTCGGATTTCTGCAAGAAAATCAATAATTATAACTTACAATAATATTGAACGGAGGATATTTTGATTTGGTTGTGATATGTTCTTCTGAATATGGAACAGATATTATGCAACAAAGTTTAATTAGTAATTGTTGAGGCAAAGTCAGGTAACATTTATTTTTGCCACCATTATTACAAAAGTACTAGCGTACTGAAATTATTGTTTTTCTTTTACCACTTCATGCTAATTCTCTCAAAAAAATCGTTCGCATCTTCATGATTTGAGAGTACTAAAAAAAATCATAAATCATGTTTCGTCTACAAGAAAACCCATCATAAATTGATGCAAACACTAGGGGAACGCGTAATTTTCAAATAGCGATTAACCAGATAACTTACAAATATTTGACAAAGTTACTCCATAGATCTATCATTCTAAAATGGGTTATTTGGTCCTTCTGTGGAAATTTACTCAAATTCACGTTTGAATAGGAAGAATCATTTTTCATAAAGAGATATTTAGGATCCTCAGCATGGTCAACTCCGTCGGCGCCTAAAATAGAAAGTTAGTTCTGCATAGTACCGCTAGTTATTATTTGTCATTTCTAATAATGATAACATAATTTAATTCTATATAATCTACCTTTGATGGTGACATTCACATTTCCCATAACTCCATCATAAGAGAATACGTAAAAATATACAACGGTGTAGTTGGCAACGAGCTCTGCATGCTTTATCATTGGGGTTGTAAATGTCGAGTGACTGAGAAACTAGAAAGAATACATATATCATATTCCATTATATTTTGCATCTTACATTGCTATGAAATTTACCCTGTATAACATTGACGGGAATTGTTGTTTACTTGTCGTCAAAACAGATAGGTAAATGTAGAATTGGAAGGTGATGACTAAAATCGGCAGTTTGAAAGTTGGGCAATAAGAAAACTTGACATGCTTTTTTAAAAAATTGCAGTCAAACTAATTACTATAACGGGTATTTTTAGTCGCAGTTGTCTCCAATAAGCTTTAAGATTTTGTCAAATTAAAGTTGGGTTGTTGTCAATTTTCAATACGTGTATCTTTGAGGCGGAAAGTTCATTTTCTACTACTTACTTTTGGGTGAAGCTTCATCCACTTTTTTGTCCGATTCACTTGTTGTTGGAGAAAGAGCAAGAGAGAGAGAGAGAGAGAGAGAGAGCAGTTTCACACTACTCACAGTAAAATTACTGCGAATAATAATTTACCATAGAAAGGGCTTGGACGAATCGACCTAGTTGACGTTTCGGCAACTTCTCTGCTGCCTTCTTCAGAACCATCTAAAAAATAAAGCTTTAGAAATTATGAAATGTAAAAAATTATACCTATTAATGTGTTTGTCTTTGAATATTAGTGCATGATATTCTGAAAATCGTTTTTTGCTTTTGACATGAAAATGTCATTTGAATGTTTTTGCATTTGATAGTTTCTAAAGCTTTATTTTTTAGATAGTTCTGAAGAAAGCAGCAGAGAAGTTGCCGAAACGTCAACTAGGTCGATTCGAACGAGCCCTTTCTAGGGTAAATTATTATTCGCAGTAATTTTACTGTGAGTAGTGCGAAATTCTTTCTCAAACAACGAACGAATCGGGCAAAAATTATGGGGGATGAAGCTTCACAAGTAAGTAGTAAAAAAACGTGTATCAACGTTTTAAGTAGATTAAAAAGGGAAATAATTCCAAAATGTCGAAACTATTCGATAAGAAAATTCGATTGTTTATAAAAAAGAGCTTTTCAAAAAAACGTTTGGAATATTTTTGAGGTAAGTACGCATATAAATATAAATTTTTCTTGTATTGGCTGTAAGGCCTATTTGAGGACTGGGGATACTACTAAAGATCTTCATGAAACTAATACTACTAAAGATCTCAAAAAATAAACCACCCTTGACGTGAAATCGGTAGTTACCACTGTTTCATTCAAATAAACATCCTTCTATTAGGATGTATTGAGACAAATGTAGGTTACGGTGTCTCTTTTTCACTAAAAAATGTACTTTTCACTAAGATATACTTAACATAGGCCATAAAATGAAGTAATTTACCGTTTACCCTCGTAGCTTTGAAATGAACATGCACGGGCGACTAGACCATCATCTATCTGTCGCATCAAACGTCGCCGCCGATTAGCGAAACCAGTAGTGATTTTAAAATTAATTGTGAATTATCTTTGTGGCACCGATAACCTACGATATTTGAGGAAAACCCGGAATCTTGGTCGTGGATAAAGTATCGTATTCTACTCGCATTTAATGAGCGTTATTCTCTCGGGCAATTTGTGCCACTCGCTTCGCTCGCGGGCTCAAACGTTACTCTCGAGAATAACGACTCTCATTAAATGCTTGTTGTATAATATACTATTATTATCCAGGACATGCAAAGCAAAATAACCTACAGTTGGACCGCTAAAAGAATGCCGGTGTGACGACAATGCAAGGTTATAAACTTCATATAAATCATCAATCATCAATCAAATTTTTTGGGTTGAGTTTCGAGTTCCGTCAACCTATAAACGGATGTGAATGCAATGCTGCATTATCTGCATTCTGGACTGGAATTTAAATATACGGAAAAATTATGGATATTGCTCATGAATAAAACAAATAATACAAAAAGAAATATAATTAAGCTCTTCCAGTAAAACTCAAAGGGGCTTTAACCCTTAATTTTTACCTTTATTCTCTACCTAAATATACAAGACATGGGAACCGTCCTTGCCAAGGGATACTGATATGTAGAACTGCAGGAGCGGCTAGAAAAATGCCATTCCTCACCTTTCGCTTTATTGGACATAAACACTGGAGATGCGGATAGTACAAACTGCTATGTGCAGCGACAGTTCGGGAGGGGGCTTCCAGTAGTAAAGAATGGTTGTAGCGAAAACGTAAAAGATAACGGCCCTACTGGTAAGGCATGATAGCTACTACTAGCAAGGTTCATATCATAAAATCCGCATGTCCGCTATGGTTTTATTCAATCTTTTGGAGATGCTTGTATAAAAAGCCATCGTAAAAGAGCTTTTGACTACAATAATCGGTTTTAACTCATGTACTAGCTCGCTTTGGAACACTTTCCTTTGTCTATAAAAATTGTTTTAAGCATATCGTGCATTAGCACTGCCTTTGCTAGTCGAAATTTTGCTGCAGGAGCAATCTTCCCTTTAATAAAGGCTGCTGTTATCTCATCATACTTATTTGCTAAGTTGGTTGCCAGATTAGGTACTATTATTTTTCCTTGGTTACTTTTTCGAAAGGGTCCCAAAGGCTTGTTCTCACTCTGTCGAAAATTTGGCCCTGTCGGGTTTGTGTAGTTTATAGGTTTAGGTTTAGGTTTAGGTTTATTTGTTTGACCACAAAATACAAAACATGTATGTGTAGCAAGTCAGTAAAAAAACATTAATAGTAAATAACAAAGTAGGTAAAACTAAGACATACTACAGTAGTTATGAGACGTTAGACCAATTGACACAAAATATATAAAGACACAGGAGCCACATCCATATCAAACAAAAGACGTTTTAGAACTGGTGTACAAGGAATTCCTCCACACTGTAAAAGCTGTTTGAATAGAAAAATGTTTTTAGTTTGATTTTAAACTCTGTAGCGTTCAGGTTTCTGACGCTGGCAGGTAGTCTGTTAAACAAGCTCAAATCCAGGGAGTTTCTCATAGATTTTGAGAGCCTGTATCTAGGCAGCCTAAGATGTTCTGCATTCCTTGTATTAAAATCATGTATATCAGACTGCTGACTGTACCTTGACCTGTTCTGATGGATCTCGAGCAAGGTAAAATATATATAAGCCGATGGCACAGTCATAATGTGCAGATTCAGAAAATGGTCCCTACAGGACTCTCTACGCCCGAGGCCAAGCAACACTCTTACAGCCCTCTTCTGCATCCTGAACACTCTCAAGGCGTGTCCAGAACCACCCCAGACGGTAATTCCATAAAGGAATCTTGAATGGAATAAGGCAAAATAGGCGGTTCTCAGTACAGAAATGTCGAGAGAACCACGAAGACATCTCAATGCGAACAATGCCGATGACAGGCGATTGCAGAGAGCATCTATCTGGGGGCCCCAGCTCAGCCTATCATCAATACAAATTCCCAGCAACGTAACACTGTCACCCCTAGCTTCCGCTGTCGACAGCGTCAATCTTTGAGTTTTGCTCTCATTAAGAAATAACCCGTGGGCAGAAAACCAATTCTTCGCTCGAGTTTCAGCAAACGAACTAGCACTTGCTAACTCAGGCAGAGATGAGCCTTTTGTTATAATGGTGGTATCATCAGCAAACAATCTACAGTCTGCCGGATCAACATATTTTGGAAGATCATTTACATATATGAGAAAGAGCAAAGGTCCCAAGACAGATCCCTGAGGCACACCAAACCTCAAGGGCAATGTCGATGAACTTAATCCGTTCATATGCACAGATTGACAACGATCCTGTAGATAAGACATAAAAAACCGTAGTGTATGGGCCGAGACGCCAGCTCTGGAAAGCTTACCCGCCAGCAAATCGTGACTAATACAATCAAATGCCTTAGACACATCGAACAGGGAAAGAGCAATCCTATCACCATTCTCGAAAGCGTCAACAACAACATCAACAACGGAGCGGACAGCCTGCGAAGTGGACCTCCCCGGCAGAAATCCCCACTGCCTGTCATCAAAAAAAGAAATTTCCAGCAGGTAGTTCAATAAAATGTCCTTTAGCACAATTTCGAAAATTTTTCCAAATAAGGGGATTATCGAAATCGGACGATAGTTGTTTACATCCTTCTTATCTCCTTTTTTATGAAGAGGGTGCACTTTAGAATGCTTAAGTGCATCGGGAAAAACTGAGGAAACTATACAACTGTTAAATAAATGTGTTAAAAGAGGAACAAGAATACTAGATGATTGTTTAACGATCTTACTGTTTATGTTGTACACATCTAAACATTTTGAATTCTTCAACGTTAACAAGGCACGGAACACCGTTTCTTCGGAGATAACCGGTAAGTCAAAAGAACAATCAGGAGGGACCCGAAACCGTTCAAGGCGCAAAAAATCGGGGCCAAAGTCCAAATTTGAGATCTGTGATTTCAACTGATCCGCCGCTGCAGCAAAGTGACAATTAAACTCCTCGGGGGCAATTTCAATAGTGTGGCTAGGAGCAGGTTTGTTCAATTCAGAATTTATGAGTCTCCAAGAATCCTTGGTTTTATTATTAGAATTTACAATAAAGTGTCCGTATGCAGCTCTCTTCGTCGAGTGAACCTTTTTTTTATAACCTTTTTGCAGACGTTTGTAAATAATAGTGCATTCACTATCATTCTTCCTATCGCAAAACATTTTTAAGGTAAACAAGAGATTCCGTCTTTCACGGAGTGAGTCATTGTACCAGTTTACAGGGGCTCCTCTATTAGTACAATTTGAGGTGGACTGTTTGAGAGGAAAATGCTTAACGATTAAGTCAGCATACACATTGCATAGCAAAGTGGACAAATAGTTCGGATCCGAGGAGGAAAAAAAGGAACGCCAGTCCAATGCACTCAGCGACAAAACGAATCGAGAAATGTTTTTGTCGGTGAATCTTCTGGAAAAGATTGTGTTGGGCGAGGAAAATGGACGCAAGACAGTCATCGATTGCGCCCTATGATCAGATAGACACGGGTCAAAAACAGTTACTTCACACTCATGCTCAGGGACATTAGTAATGACATTGTCCAAGCAGGTTGATGAATGAGAAGTCACCCTGGTAGGCTCACTTACGCATAAACGCAGACCATAAGAATTTATAGTACAGTTGAAAATTGAGAGATTCAACGAACTTGAGAGAAATTATCAGTTCACATTGGAGCTCAGAGAGATAATCAAGAAGCTCCTCAAATGTCTCAATAAAGACATCAAAATTAGAAAGGCAAGACCTATATACGCAAATTAAAATAATATTAAGAGTTTTGATTTTTACGGCACAAAATTCAGAAATTCGTTCTATACAGAATTTAGATACGTCTAGTTGGTCGCACTGCGGCAACACGTTGGAGAAGATACAGACACCGCCATGTTTACCACGGGCCCTTGCGTAATGACCAACCAGTGAGTATCCGTATATGTTAATATAATTTAAAAAATCACTATCAAGCCAATGTTCCGAAAAACAGAGAAAATCAATGTTTTTGCCGTCTAAAAAAACGTTCAGTTCATTAACCTTATTTGATAGAGACTGAACATTCAAGTGCAAGAAAGACAAGGATCGAATGGGGGATGTGGTTCCCTTACATTTAACTGACATTATTACAAACTAAACCGTCGTAAGTCATAGCAGATTTAGATTTTAGTCAGTTTGAATCAACTGTTGGTCCCAGGGCATGTGCTCCTTTGGGATGATAAAATCTATTCACATGCGTTCCGGCAGGCCAAAGAGCAGGATCCAATGCTCTGAGATAATTGTCTTGGCTTATCGTCACTTTAAATGACGAGTAGTATTTTGGATACTTTGATAGGAGCTGTTCACACTCCACTTCCGGGAAAAGAGATTTTAAAAATTCCGTCAACGTGTGTACACTAGTATCTGGATGGAGCTTGTAGACATGGAGAAAAGCCAGACCTGGAGCAGCCTGAACGCCGAGTCCCTGAGAAGATCCGACCACGACGCTCCTACGTTTGCCGCGCCCTCGTAGCTCAGAAGGTCTGTCCCTGTCCGATACTTCAGCCGTATGTCCTCGATATCTGGGCAAAAAATTACCCGTATGCGCTGCGGGTCGCCCACCAGAGCTGGAACCATCATCATCCGAGGCAAGGGTATAGATATATAGTAGTAATCGCACCTCTTTCTGGTGATTAGGTACTGTTCTAAGTCTTAAAATTTTTGTTGTGTGGTTTGATGGTGTGGTACGCTTTCAGAGCTTTTGCGCTCTTCAGGTTAGTTAGCGCTCTTCAGCAACTACCTTATTTATACATGCAGCCTTGTATGTGCTTCCTCTAGGTACTCGGGCTTTTAAACCTGCTACCTGGTACTATAGCAATGGGCAATGTCCGCTGTTATTGACATCGCCGTTACCTGGTAATGCTTTCTGGGCCTCAGTTTATGCTCTTGATCCGTTCTAAAGTATCATCTGCCTCCGTAGGATAATTTCATCATTGCGTGCTCAGTTCCGATAATTTTTGTCAGTTTCTGTCATAGTGGGTTTGATTATATATTTGATGGTCTGCTATGTTCATTAAAGACTCCGTTTTTGATCTGGAAGGAATTCCTTATCTAGAGACACAAATAATATAGATATCCATAATCCTATTATGCGCATGCAGGTTCTTCCTTTTGACGAAACAGCTGGATGATGTTCTTTTCCCTTCTTGGTAGCATACATCATTACTCAATAATTTCTGGACCAACCGCTACACTCTAGAATAAATATTCATTAATAATTAATGGAAACCAGCATGAAAAATTGCAGACGTTTCTTGGCACTTCTGTCCTTTCTTGAACAGATGAAATCGATTCCAAAAGCTCGTATTTTTTTTCCTCCATTTGAAAGTACCTGTATTTAATATATTAAGTTGCTGCGCTTGGAACTTGATGTTTTTTTTCTGGCATTATCTAAAAGTTAGGAACCTGCACAATTGATCTATATGTTAAACTTAGATTTACAGATTAAGGAGAAGAATTTGCGCATTACAATGCAGATGGAAATTATTCCGTTGTCGTGACTGGAAACTTGCCCAGAGACTCGCATGTTTACATTGAGCAAAGCACGATTTATTCTATGAATTAGTATATAGAATATTCTCAAAAATAAGAAGGCTATACAACTCGTCGTCCTAAAAAGATTTGGCTATTCGATGAACTTTATCAGGAAAAAAAGGCAGACAAATTGCGATTTAAAAATTAAGAAAAAACACGTCACACTGACACACGTTAATCTGACCAAGCTATTTGTCGAGAACGTACTGTGTAACCACCACACAATATTTTATCTGTGGTTTTTTTCCTATTATTGTGTGTAAAATAGGCAGGCAAATCTAACATACGTGTCGTATAATTTCACCGGATCGGCATTCTTTCAGCGATCCAACTGTAAGTATAGTTCGTACACTATAATTTTACTTGCGCAGTAGGTCATGGAAATTTGACATTTTGACCCCTGTATATTATGACAGGCATTATCATATATTTTAGATTTTATTCATGACTTTAGAAGTTATAATTTTTGTGGCCATGGTTGCCAGGATTATTTAAAGTAATAAAACTCTCAGATTAACAATTTTTAATTTCATTTTAATAAATTTGCATTTTAAAGAAAAGTAATTTTTATTAAAAGAAAAAATTAATATAACAAATTTAGAAATAAAAAAATGTTTAGTGAGAGCACCATTTTACAAGTACAATGAGTTGTACTGCTGTAACCCTGTATAATAAATGATTAGCTGCAAAGCGACTCACATCCTGAAGATCGCCTGGAATGTAAAGCTACCCCGATATACATTAACATCAAAAAGCCGTTTAAATTTAAATTGAAATGCTCAACGAAAAGTAACCACCTACAATAGTAGTTAATCAAAGCGGATTCCATGAAAATTTCAAGGTCACAGGAACATCCATGAGCCTCCTAGATAACGCTAGACGAGGTTGCTAGACGTTGACCTTGAAAATCGCGCTCATGACCTTGAAAAGTGACCTTGAAAATCAGTTGACCTTGGAACTCAGTTGACCTTGGTCCACACACGGACATTCCACCTTGACACCCATGCTAAAATTTCCGAGGTTCATGCAAAACGCCTTGACGTTTTTCACATAGTTTAGGCTTGAGCGGGAAACGTGTCGCAGCAAGCCGAGCTAACAAATAATCAAAAAATATTTACATCGCTTCGATACAAGTGATTATCCAGTTGATAATCAATATGGAATACCTCTCACGAACAAGAAGATTCCCGGCTTGATGAAAGACGAACTGAATGGACGTATCCTTACAAACTTTGTCGGAATCCGATCAAAACAATACACGTATATAACTTTTCAGGATTACGTGGACTGCTTGTTCAAGCAAGCGGAAAAACCAGTAGTTCAACGTACCATCCGATCCTTTGCCCACAATGTTTTCAGCATTGAACAGGAGAAAATTTCCCTGAACCCTTTCGATGATAAACGGTATCTTGTAAATAATATTGAAACCCTTCCATGGGGTCATAAAGATATTATAGCTATGGATGTTGAATAAAAGATTGTGTTTGTAATATATTGTTTTATTTACCTTCTCATCACATTTTTCACAGGAAATTATCTTTTAAGATACAAGTCCATCAGAAAAAAGTCCTTATTCAAACTTATAAGTTATAAAAGAAAATACGTTTCTATACTAGTGCAAACATCACACATTGCTAAGGCAGTATCGAGGTCATCTAACATGTAATTACTCTTCTCTAGAATTTCATTTACGCGCACCACAAACTTATCATAAAAATCAGAAAAATTACACTTGAGCAGTACGTTAATTTTTATTGATATGCGTCTATCAAGGACTAACAAGTCAAAGACATCAAATTCATTTAAATATAAACGTCCATCGTCCTTGGCTAGTACAACGAACTGAAGGGAGGCGTCGCTTGAAGCCACTGTGTATAGCTTGATATTGCGACCAATTTCCACAGATCTTGAAGTGCCGTCTCGAAAAGTTTCCTCCATGCAATTTAATTTTTTAACTACTTGTGTCCAGTCCTTGTAATTCATTGTAAGACTCGTACCAGCATCATTCTCAATAATAACCGTAGGCTTAAAATATTGTTCGACTTTTAGTCCACAATTAACAGTCAAACATTGGCTCTGTGTTTTCCAGCTTGTTTTTAGTAACATGGTCATGTTGATCGTCACAAAACGTTTGAAAAATCAATCCAGGAGTCATGGCTTTTATCTAGCCCCAACCAACGCACCAGCACTTTTTTCCCTTTTCTGCGCAATACCTTTTCGACTAAGTAGACGTCAGGATTCACAGTTTTCTGTAATTCTTCAGCATAAAATCCGCCCTGAATAGGTCTTCCTGTTATATCTTCCAGCAAATACGTGGGTGGGTTGGTAATTTGAACTTTAACTATTTTAAACATCTCCGTTGTCCAGTTGGGTGTGTATCCCTTCTCAAAAATATGTTTTGCCTTACTGATACGAACAATATCTCCTACATTAAATCGTTGACCTTGGAAAACTTTTATGTTACTATAAATTTTCTTTACACGTTCCTCATTGCTTGAATTCACATCTTTGGGTTTAATTCCAATGATCCTATGTTTGGTGTTATTATACTCGTCCAGTATCTCGGGCTTGATCCACTTGTTGTTTCCATTTAGACTAAACGTTCTAAAGAGGCGCTCTTTTAGGGTGCAAATTACTCGTTCGACAATTGCAGCCTTTTTACAACTAAACGTACTGTAATGATTGATGTTATGCGTTACCATTAATTTCTTAAAATGGACGTTATGGAATTCCTTTCCAAGATCAGTTTGCAGATTTTTAGGGAGATTATTAGAGGAACTTTCAAGAATATCTGCAAACGCTTTTGTTACCTCCTCTCCTGTTTTTGTCTTCAATGGACGACACCATACAAATTTGGAAAAACAGTTAATGACTACCAAAATGTACTTATAGTTTCGATTAGATCCTGCATATTCATTTAACTGTCCAAGATCTGCCTGCCATAAATCATCTAACCCTTTAAGAATAGTACGTCGTCGGCGGAAATTTATTCGGATAGGTCTATGTAACTCTCTCACTAACTGAATTTTTTCCTTAGAATGATTCATTCTTTAGGAATCTCATTTGATCTATTATCATCTGCTTTCAGCTCTTTCTCCACCGACAAGAGACGTTGGTCAATGCCGACCAAAATACCATTTAACGTCTTATATACCCTATTTAGTTCTTTCCTGATTATACCAATTTCATGATCTACATACTCCTTATTGGCTGCGTCTGTATCACTGTCAGGAAAACCAACGTTCAATAGCTTACGATTTTTTAAGTCGTTAATAGGAATGAAGAGCTGTGAACTAGAGCCACTGACTGATGAGGAGTGTCCGAACTTATTGAGCGGCATAGTCTTAACAGTTAGAAGGTCAGTCGATAACTAAAACAAAATTTCAATCAAAATTTATTCTTTTCATATCTCTACACAGTTCGTACATCAAAATATCTTGCTTTAATTTTTTAATACATTTTAAAAACCTATCTAATTTCTGTTGATAAGTTTTCGATTGGAGTCCTCCTCGATGGCTTCATTCTACCAAGAATTCAATGTTTGTGGTGCGGCCTACAGCTCCCCGACTTTGCAGAAAATATTTAACTTCCCTTTCACTAATCTTTCGATTAATGTCTGCAATTCGTTCGGGAGTAAACTTGACTGTAAATCTTTGTGGCAAAATGGTCTTGCACTCACTAAATTCGACGACAATTTTCGAACCAAACTGCGTTTCTACAGTGTCAATGGACAAAATTTCAAATTTTTGCCCGACCGGAAGCGACCGCACGTTTTCAAACTGTTTCACGTAAAGCTCTTTGTTCAAATCATTAATGAATGAAGACATCTTTGCGACTATGAATTTACAGTTCGGCTACTACTTATATAGCACTTGAGGTGGGGGGTGAGCAAGCTCTCAAGGTTAAGACGCCGGCGCATAGGCGCTCAAGGTTACGCACATCTATCATCAGTGAACGGCCCAAGGTTACCTTTAGCGCGGATCTGTCAAGGATGTTTGTTGCAATTTTCGAGATCTCCCTCAAGCGCTCGTCAGAGCCTCTCAAGGTGACACCGGCGTTCAAGGTCAGTGACTAGCGTGGACTGACGATTTTCGAGGCCACGTTCGTCGGCAAGATAGCTCGGCTTGCTGCGACACGTTTCCCGCTCAAGCCTAAACGATGTGAAAAACGTCAAGGCGTTTTGCATGAACCTCGGAAATTTTAGCAGGGCGTCAAGGTGGAATGTCCGTGTGTGGACCAAGGTCAACTGAGTTCCAAGGTCAACTGATTTTCAAGGTCACTTTTCAAGGTCATGAGCGCGATTTTCAAGGTCAACGTCTAGCAACCTCGTCTAGCGTTATCTAGGAGGCTCATGGATGTTCCTGTGACCTTGAAATTGTCATGGAATCCGCTTTGATTAACTACTTACAATATCTTTCAAACGTAGCTATTGTTTGAATATTGCTAATACATGTCAACAAAGATATCAAAGGCCACATCTTTTACAGAAAATCTGAGTTGCTGTCATCAACCCTTTAGCCATCACAGCCACCCCCTATAAATTTTCAAATGTCACCACACCATATTATGTGGTACATCGTTACAAAGGTTATTTCATAAGGAATGCATTCTCCTATTAATTTTATGTATTCTATAAATAAAATATTCTCATCACTTTAATTATTTTTCAGTGAAAAGCACATTTTTTCAGTTAGTTTTTAGTGAAAAAAGACACTGTAACTTAGATTTGTCTCAATACATCCTAATAGAAATCGGTACAACCAGTCGTAACTACCGTTTTCACGTATAGGGCGGTTTACTTTTTGAGTTGTTAGTTGCATACGACATGTTTCGTTTCCATGACAACTCATTATTCACTTGTGAATAATGATTAATGTTAATAGTTAATCTTGAGAATGTGCAAGAATAATGTGATTATTATAGTATGGTCGTGGATAAAGTATAATATTCAACTCGCATTTAATGAGCGTTATTCTCTCGGGCAACTTGTGCCACTCGCTTCGCTCGTGGGCTCAAACGTTACCCTCGAGAATAACCACTCACATTAAATGCTTGTTGCATAATATACTATTATGCTTCATCTATCTATTATTGATTCACATTATTTTAGAAATTAAATAAATAATAATATCCATAACGAATACAAAGCATTATAAGCAGGCATTATTCAACACCTATTCATCGGGCCAAGAGCCCTCGGTCTAGTTCAAATTCCAGGGCATTTTAGTCTCTGTAATACGCTTCGTACGTAAATAGCTGGAGGTTGCTCACACACTGTGGATATTTTCATGCTTTTTAATTTAAAAAATGTTGGGGGCGGCTGGCCACAATATCATCGGCTCAGCAGACATTGGAAAACCAAAATCCTGCATTCTGCCTTTCAAAAACTTTTAAGGCACTGACGTGACAAGTCAGTGCCTTAAAAGTAAAGACCCAGAAATGGCACAGAGACAATGTTAGAATATAAGGCAAGACACAAAAAGTTAAAATGCTTATACGCAGTGTATGTGTTTCACACCGACACCTGCTGTACTAACTCTCATCTGAAAATGTAGAGATAACCAACCAAAATGAGGAGCCGACGTTCATTATTTATATCCGGTAGGAGAAGTAAAAAACTAAAGAGAATATCGGAAAACATATCGAGACAAAACATAACAAATATAACAACAGCGAATCAGACAGAATGGACGCACCAAAAAAATAACAGGAACTACAGACTAGCTAAAGCTCAAATAGTTTTTAAGTTGATCTGTGGGTTGCAATGAACGGCGATTTCTCTCCACAGAGGAGAATAGACAATGAGGTAGAAATGCTCAATAAGTCCGCTCAGCCGATCCTCTGAAGAGTCGTGCCCAAGGAGGCAACACGCTCTTACAATAACCTAGTGGAATGGTCCATTGGAGACACCAGACAGGCCTTCCACCGAGCCACCAAAAGGGCAGTGCAGATGGATTGGGACGACATTTCAGAAAACAACTAAGGCGAAGCAAGAGGTCTACCTAGACTAATAAAATGCCGTGAAGAGTTGGACTCCTTTTTAAAATAATATTGAGTGAACCTAGGCTTTCCATTTGACGCTCAGATCTGTAGCAAAACCGGCTGTTTCTTCAGAAGAGATTGCGGCTCAGAAGGACTGGTTACCTGCACAAGAAGTAGTGAATGAAGTTAGTAAATGGGCGATGGGCGAATTTAGTCTATTTAAAAGAGCGGAACCGGATGGTGTAATTCCAGCAATGCTGCAAGAGGGGTTAGACTACTAAGTGCTTTCGTCACTACAGGGGATACCCGTAAACGTAGAGATCAGCGAACGCGGTCTTGATTCAAAAAGATGGGAAGGATAATAGTGTCGCCATATCGTTCAGACCCACAGATTTTACATCTTTTTTGATGGAAACAAGAAAAAAGATCGTCGATAGGTACACTACAGAGGAAATTCTGGGGAAACTGTCCATTGACAGAGGTCAACATGCCTAAAAAGGTCTCTCCACTCCGTAGTGAATAAAATAGAACAAGAAGTGATGTTGGCACTTTTTTTAAATATTCGGAGAGCACTTGAAAAAGCCAGACCCTACAAGATTTGAGATTAAAATGCGCGGGACCCCATCAGAACTGGTAAACCGAGTTAAAATGTCTCCTGCAAAACAATAAAATGACAGCATCTCTAGACCCTTGAAGGAAGATTGAGGTCGGAAGGTTTGGGATCAGCTGCATATGGCATGCATAGTATAAAGCAATAGTGTATTTAGTCGGCTTTATCTGTCAATGAACCAGAGGAAGATTACCTAATTTAGGTCCCCCATGCTGTACAAGAAATTTTTGCTACTGAAAACTGAGGCTTCAGGCTAACCTGAACTAACCTGGAGATAATTACCCCCGAAAGCTGGCTGAACTGAGAAAGTCACATAGAGAAGATAAAAGCAATGACACAGCTACTGTACAGGGAAATGTGCAGGAAGTGGTACCATACGAGGACCAACTCTCAAAAACCTGCTGGGTCTGCTGGCACTTCAATTAGAAAAGAAACTTTCTGTAGGAGGCTGGTTCCTAATACTATGGCAGTGAAAAGAAACAGAGATAGCGATTGGTCACACAAGGATCGCCAACCACACTAGGAGGAACTCTGGGATGGGTTCCCTGCCTTAGGGAAAAGAGTAAGGAACTAAGTGAGGTACATATTTTCAATATTTGCGTTTCAACTTTAAAATGAAATTTTTGGCAAATAAACTTTATAAGTAGGATTGCTTGATTCTTATTGTAGAATTATTAATCTGACTCGATCAGCCCCATGAAGGTAAAATCACTCACCTTGAAATCCATTTTTAATCCCACTTGTACCGCTTTCGATTTGCGTTCTGACATTACTCCCATTCTAAGTGTCTTAAGAATATTAAAACTCAAAATGAGTCTAAATAAAAAACGCTAACACTGAACAATCTGAATTAGATACTGTATCCTATTGTTGAATCTCTTACCCTGATAATGTGACCCATCTTTTCATCCTCGGGAACATCCTTCAAATACAGATCCTTTATGGCATTAGCAACTAAGCTATCACTAATGTTCTCTTTAATAATGAAGTCACTCGGAAGAAATTTCTGGGGATGTTCTTCATAGTTTGCGAGGGTTTTGTTTAACTTGACTAGGTCTGAAACGGAATAGAAAAGAAAAGTATTATAGTTATAGGATAACCTTGGGCATCAAGATCAAAATAGATTTTTTTTTTGGGTAAAACAATAACTTTTATACAATTTTTGTGTAATTATTGTCTACATAACGTACGTCCAAAAAGTATGGATTCGCTAATAGATCGGTTTCTTGTTTGAAACTTTTCCATAGGAGTAATAGGACATCTGCATGAAGATGTTGCATCGCAGATGTTGGCAGATACTTCTGTTCGAAATGTCCGAGGGTGATTTAAAAAATAACTAAAGTTGCCTTCCTTCCTTTTGATAAACAATTTGTAGGGTTAAGTCAATCTGACAGCAATATTTTTTTGCGAAAATTCGCTTAAATCTAACTGATCATACACTTGACGACACTGGATATGCAATTTGAGATAGAAATGTAAAGATTTTATATCTTTTACTACAACTGTTTAATGACATGCATAGTACTCACTTGTTTTTAATAGATAATAACACCTATCACCTACCTGTGAGTAATTATTCATTACTTACCTTTTCAACTAATCAAGTAACACATGTTTAAGGACATTATTATAACCACTAAAGTTTACTAAAATTTATATTGGGTCTCTATCCGTTGGTACCCCTACCTAGAGATTGGTAATTATATTAACTACTTATTAAAACAATTGTTAGGTGCGCAGACTTTCCATCGACAAAGAATAGTTCTTCTACAGAGATTAAACCAATCATACAGTTTAATCTTTATAGAGTGCGAGAATTCAGGACAATCCATTCCATCGGCCGATAAAAAGTTTGTAGTCTGCGGGGGCTCAAAAGATCGTGATCAGACTTTACCAACAGATTTTCATAATCACGTCAGAAATTCATCAAAATTTCACCTAAAAGTTAATAGAATTATTAACTGTCCATATTCCCGATTGCAGAAATGCAAGTAGAATCAGAATCCGATATAAAAGATTCAGGAACATATTTAAAAAATTGAGGTAAGACGAAAAAATATAAACTTGTTTTTCTTCAAAATTTCGTTTTTCTTTGCACTTATTTTCACTTGAAATTTTCGAAAAATTTTTGAAAACGTCATTTTCGTAGACTTCCATTTACTTCTTCGTATATTTTCAATTAACCGAGATCCCCATGGTTAAGCCCAAAAAAAGGGTCAGCCTGTTTAAGTGCTGAAGGTTAAACTTATTCAAATTATTCCATACCAAACATCTAGTAATATTGTTTTCTTTTAAATAATTTTATCTTATTATCTCTCTCTTTTTCCTCTCATTTAAATTACCTGCTGCTTGATGGATTTCCTCTTCAGAATTAGTGCCGATTATAATTGGCACCCGAATAAAATCACCTTCCTGCAGCAGCTGGTATTGTCTTTGTGTTAAAAAAGCACCATCGTTGTCGATTTCTATAACAGGTAGCGGCCGCTGAAATCCCAATTCTTACTTAGTTAGGCTAGGTCCTAGTCTCAAGGCCAACATATGACTTTTAGCATAATTATTATAACCTTACCATAGCCGACCTTGTAGAAGCCTCATCAATTAATTTAGCGTCAACATTTTGCAGGAATTCCAACAAAAGCGATGAATTTTTTTTCAAGTCCACCTGCTCATCGATTAGTTTGGCCAAGTCGAAAGCGTATTCCTGGGCCTTTGCGCTATCGAGGTAGCTCCAAATGCTTAAAGGGCTCCCACTTTCCAGAATGGCACCTCTGAAAAAGCCTTTTATCTGCCTTATTATACTTTTCTTGAAGTTTATGTTCAAAACAATACCTTCATTGTTTTTATTAAGAAGTTGGTACCCAACAGACGCTGCCCCTGCGCTTTGCCCTGCTATAGTGATCTTTGACGGATCACCTCCAAATGCTTCGATATTATCGAAGACAAATTTAATTGCAGCAGCTTGATCTTTAAGTCCAGCATTCCCAGGAATAAGTACGTCAGCTGTTGATAAGTATCCAAATGGTCCCAACCTAACGAATGATAATAATACCAAGGTGGATTAGCAAGTTGGGGATGAAATATCAACTTCTTTCAATTTTCAAATCGCCGACGTTTCGACCGTATATTGCGGTTTTTATCAAGACTACAAATGTAAGCACAAAACAATCACAGTTGTCAATTCTTATTTGTCTATTTTTATCACCCATTTTAAACTATAAATGCGATTGTTTTTTGCTTACATTTGTAGACTTGATAAAGACCGCAATATACGGTCGAAACGTCGGCGATTTGAAAATTGAATGAAGTTGTTATTTCGTCACCAACCTGCTAATCCACCTTGGTACTACTGCTATTGGGAGACTAAACACTTGGAATAAATGATAATAACCTCTAATAGCGCTTAACGTGAACAAGAACCTACCTATAGTTAGTAGTAACTATGATAATATCGGTCTCTATAAGAAAGTCGGGACCAAAGTTGCTATATAGCGAGGTTCCGTGACTAAATCCTCCTCCATATATCCAAAACAATACTGGAAGACGCGTTTGATTATTCTATGTATAGTCAAATAGTTATAAAATTTACTCGCATTTGTCAAAAATTAATTGCTTACGTTGTCTAAAACTGGCGTAAAAACATTCAGATAGAGACAATCTTCGTCCTCTTCGGGAGAATCCGAGTCAATGGCGTAACATACGTTAGCATCTTGAGTGGCGTTTAGAACACCCTCCCAGGGTTCCTTTGGTACTGGTGCCTAAAGCATGCGTCAATATTTAACATAAATATTAGTTGCTAGAATGTGTATAAGTATTATACCTGGAAGCGAAGGTTTCCTAATGGTGGTTCTGCAAAAGGAATACCCTGAAAAGCCCTAAATGGAGTTTCTTCGGGTGTGTACAATAAACGTCCTCGAAGGGTGCCTTGTTTGATTTCAACCGTTTCCTCGTATGCTAGCTGCGAATATGAGACCACGTTTATCTTGGATAATAACGTAAGATACTTTTTACAGAGAAATTCACTTAGCGAATCGTTTTGGAAACTTAGATTCATGCGTGTATACCTCATTCACTTATTTTTGGCATCTTGTTACCTTTGAAACCTTTATTTTGTTTATACCTATCTCTTTTCGGCACATGTTGAGAAGAAACGATAAAAATGTCAAAGTCAGATTTTCAACGCCTACTTGGCATTTCTTCCTGACGTTTCGTTTGCAGCTGCGACAGACATTATCAAAAGCGATGAGGCAATGGGCTAAGTCATCTTCCGTGCTTCCCGACGTTGACCGATTCGACTGTGGTGAGCTCCTTGGTATTTATTTCCCCGCCGCCGTGCTGCAGTGGAGATATTGGGGTGGGGGTGGCGGGGGCGCGGGGTTTCGGCGCACTTGAAGTATGTCGTCGTAGAACTCGCTTCCAGTCTGCATTTAGAAACGTAATTTCCTCCGTCCTGTTGAAATTATTGTCGTGTTTAAAGATCTCAATGCTCTTTCTCGTTAGTCTCGGATAGAAAATCCACCTCGTTGAAAATGATGTGGTGACCTTCGGAGAGAGCGTGCTCTGCTACTGCTGACTTTCATGTCTGTTCCAGCCTGCAACTCCTCTTGTGTTCCCTAATCCTCGTGTTTACACCGCATTTTGTGGTGCCATTGAATGTAGGCCCGAGCCACAACGGCATGGAAATCGGTAAACTCCGGGTGCCGATAGGGGACTTCTGCGGTCTTTGACCGATCTCAAGCTCGGTTGTATTGTACGAGTGAGTTTAAAGACAGTTTTAACATTGTGTTTTCCAGTAGCTGTGCCGATCCCGTCTGTTACTTTGTGGATGTAAGGTAGACTAGTCCATTCGCGCCTTTCTTCATCTTCTCCTGTTGTTCCTCCCTGGCGCTCTACATTTTTTGGACGGACGGCTCTATCGAACTCGTGTTTACTCATATGCTGTATCCATTCCAACCAAAGACTCTTTCCCGATGCTCAATTTCCCGTTCCAATTCAGTCGGCTCACAAATTCTGTTGGGTCTGACAGACAAACAGAGTCTTTATGACTCCTCTTTTCCGTCTGGGATGATGATTTGATCGTTATTGAGTTATCGGTCAGTGTGTTTTGCTTTCTATAAACGGTGTGCGCAAGCTTCCCAATCGGCCTCCTCGATACTAAAACATCCAAAAACGGAAGGCGTCCTTCCTGTTCCATCTCCATAGTGAATTGAATTTTTCAGTTGACAGAGTTGAGGTGTAAGAGGAAGTTTTGAAGTTCGCCCTCACCATAGCTCCAAATAACAAAGGAGTTCATGTATCGGAACCAGTACTTTGGCCTCTTATTGGCCGTTATCACCGCCTTGGCCTCGAAAATTTCTATAAAATAGTTGGCTATTACTGGACTAAGGGGCTGCCCATAGCTACACCATCAGTTTGTTCGTAGAAATCTTAATTTCATTGAAACTATATAGTAGTTAGGCAGTGTTAGAACAACTTGACAATATCTTGTGGAAATTTCTGGTTAATATGTTCCATGGCTTCCTTAATGGGTACCACCGTGAAGCGCGAAACAACGTCGAAGCTAAGAAGAATTTTTCCTGGAGAAACAGTCAAAGAATGCAGTTTTGAGACGAAATGAGTGGAGTCTTTTATAAAGCTCTGTATTTGCTATTTTAGGATGCAGCAGTTTTGTGAGGTGTTTCGCGATTACGTAGATCGGGGTTCCTCTGGTGCTCACGATGGGTCTCAGTGGCACATCCGGTTTGTGGATCTTTGGCAATCCGTACAGCTTTCGTGGCAAGGCTTCTTATTTTTAAGTTTAGTCATTTCATCCGATGCCACGTCCTTGATTAAATTGTTGGCTCTCAAAATACCGGCGGTTAGATCACGGGTTAGCTTCTTGAAGGTGCCCTCAATACGGCATTGAGAGGGAAAGTGAAGATTTGTGGGTGCTGACCATCTTTATTAACGTCATGTGCCACGATTACCTGTTTTCCCCCACTCCCTTGTGTTATGGGGTGCGGATTTTTCACTTCGCTGACGCGACTCCCTAACTTCGATTAGCCCTGAGGAAGGCTCAACATAGAGCCGAAACGTTGGCGTGTCGAGAAACTGGAAGTTTTATTTCCAGTCCTAAACCTGTTACCTTTCACCATTAACTTAGATAGGACGTGAATACTGTAGTTATTTCTCCATATTTCATATACTAGCTCGTTGGCATCAACAATCATCATGTGACGGAACAAATGTCAGATATCTGTGTTTTTAGGAGCAACCAAAATTCAAACCGATCCTGAATTAAAAAAGATCCAATGTAGAGACAAAAACTATTCCATTCCATAGATTATCTGGACAGAGCCAACAAATGCCGATATTCCCTTAAAAATTATTCCGTTTTTTTGACCGGAAGTAACCGCACTGTTAAGGTTCCCATGACGTAATGTTGTCGTCAGCACACGTCATACAAGCGTCATAGCAACTTAAAGCTGAACCGGATATTGATTGTGTCGATTGTTAGGTTGGAAGTCAAGTTTTAGAACATCTTGGAGCTAGGTTAGCTAAGGGCTAGGCAAATACCTTCTAGAACTATACGGCCAGTCTCCTATGGAGCCCATGTTAGGGATTAGAACGTCCTTAGTAGGCATTGGAATATGCCAATAGTAGGTTTGATACAAACTGCGCATGCGCGAGATTTTAAATGGTGATTTCGGGTGACGGCTCAACGGCGCTCTGAAAGTACTTCTATCCTTATTTTTTTACAATTGAAAATTAAGATTAGGTACACTCTTAGAAAGACCACCCGAAAACGCTGTTCTAATGTTTACACAACCCACACCCGCCATTTTGACGTCGATTTGACACCTAATTGATATTTATCAAATATTTTACTAAGTTTGCAGTTAATTACTTAATTTTTAAGGAATAGGAACATTGAATTTATTGAGGGTGCATTTAAACTGACTAATAATATTGTTTTTCCACTACTAGCTTTAATACGGACCGTTAAAGGCCAGCAAAATGACTGTAAAGTCGGTTTTCTTGTTTTGCTTATAAAAGAATTGAACATAAGCGGTCTATAATGACAACGTTATGGCCGATTATTTACCGGTAAATAAAGCTGTCAGTTGTCAGGCGCATTAGGCGCCGTGATATCGTCATACGGCGATTTTGTTTATCGGTTGCCAAGGTAAAGAAGCCTCCATATGGATTGAAGACGCGCCTGTTCTTAGTAAAGCCCAGTGCAGACGATGCAACTTATCGCGGGGGCAAAGTTGCAGCAATTTTAATCCCCGCGTTTTCTTGCATTTGCGTTCAGACAGTGCAACTTTTCTTATGCAATTTTTTAGAAACTTTACTAGACTGCTACCAACTTATCAAAAAAATCCATTCTGTCTTATTATTTTTGTAAACTATCTCTATGCCTAAAAGTTGATGGGTGAGGCCCTGGGTGTTAAAAAGAGATTTTGGGGGGGGCCTTTCAATTAATTAATGAGGAGTTTGAAAAAGCTGATGATTCAGAGTGTTCACCTAACCACACTTTTTTGTTCAACCTAAAATTTTAAGTTTTCGCTGGAAAGGCACTAGAAACGTAACCAAATCCCCGCGACAAATCGCATGGAAAATAGAACAATTTCTATTGCTATGCAATTAATTGCAGCAACTAAAATGCACCGTCTGAACGAAAAAATCCCTGCAACTTTTCTCGCAGGGATGAAAAATAAATTGCCCCGCGATAAATTGCATCGTCTGCACTGGGCTTAATAAAATATGCGGAGCGCTATCTTACTAATTTAGGTATTTACACCGCGGTTGTGAAGTTCTTATGACCCTTACGTCATAGATCCCTCAGCGCTACGCGCTTCGGGATTTAAACTTGACGTTCGGGTCATAATAATGTACTTCACAACCTTGGTTTATAGTATACTATTGTTGTACGGGTAAGCTAGAATAGGCATATGTCGATTAACAATTTAACAATATTCCCTCATTCATCCAGGCATTCCACGTACTCAACTTGACTTATAACCGCAGGGAGTGTTTTCCAGTCCAAATCTTCTTGAAAAAAGCATTTTGAATTTGCCGCTAGTGTTACAGTTGTCTCCATTCTCGGAAAAGAAACGTGTAACGTTGTTGGGTATTATGCTATTATGTTATTATTATGTTAAATTTTTGTGTAAGATGCCAAGGCTTGTCAAAATAGATAAGGAAGAATAGGAAAGGACGCCGCTGAATCACTTGCATTATTGGCAAATCACATTCACAGTCTTCGAGACTTTCTTAAAAAATGTTTCCTAGAATAATGAATAAATAATATAATATTTTTACTAAGAATATTAGGATAGACCGCAAATATGAAGCATTTCCTTGGACTTACTTAGTACTTTATCGTCACGTGATCTCGATATTTTAGGGATAATTCCGGTAATAGTGGTCATGCTGGCAACCCACAGTCCATGAATTCGCGCATGCGCACCGGATATCTAATCTACTGTTGTAAGGGTTCTCGGCAGTTTTAGCATTCTTTTTTTCTGACATGAATGATCTTATATTCAATTGTTTTTATAAGGGGCTAGGAGCCCACGCACTTGCTAGGAGAGGGATATACGTTCGATATTCGATTGGATTGGAAATAAGAAATAATAAAAATAATGACAGTGACAACTATAATTTGACGTAAGACGTCAAGACGTCACCGAGACACTCTGCGGGTATCGTCACCGGTTTAAAGGTTCCCACTGCTAAAAGCGGAGGCCAAAACTGTAAAAGAGGAGAGTTTCTCCAGATTAGCTCGACGGCGAGTGGTGTCAAACTAACCTTAGACATTGGTAATATTGTACCAGACATTTTAAATTAATATCTACATTATCAGACTGTGAAGGATTTTACGGCCGGTCATAATACTATATAAAGTGTTTCCGGGCTATAAGGCCGTGATCCAATATATTGGACCACGGCCTTATAGCCCGGAAAACACTTTAGAAAATAACTAAATTAATATTAATAAGAACACGATAATAAAAACATTCACCATCTTATTATCCGACACTTAAGGGAGCAGTTTCACTTGGCACGCATTAATTTGTTACTGGCGGCTGTTTTTATGGAATTAATTCTGTGCGATTGGCCGCGCTACCAACTTGTGATTTTATTTGTCAAGTAATGTCAAGTCAATGGCGTAGTAAAATTGTGAATAAAATACGTGAATTTTGGCAATCTATCTGATTATAACCTCAATTACCCAAATAAATACAATTTTTCAATCTATTCTTAATTTCCTTATTTATTTATTTAGCTTCAGTTGTGATTGAGAATATAATGTGATATATTTTCTTTTATTTGATTCTTTGGCCGATTTATAAACTTTCCGTTTGCGTTGTCGGAACGGTAACCGCTGGCCGATCGTGCCTCGAAACATGCAAGTTACGGAGTGAAAGAAAACAATATAACATTTCTGTTTTTTTGCTGTTTTGTGAGTTGTGCGGATTGTGCCCAAGCAGAAAAAGATGATCCACGGTCTTCAAAAATGTATACCATTACCTGAAACTGTTCAGATTCGTAGGTAAAATAACTTGAACTACAGGCAACATTATGTATTTACGAGTGTATTTAGTTCCCCATGTAATCAAAATAACGGCTACCTATACAAAAACTAAAGCAAGGAAAGCTTCAAAACATAATCTTGTGTGGCAGACACTAAAGTAATATGTCTGCAGATTAATTAAATTTGCCCAGAATAGCATCTTATATTAGGTGGGGATAGGAAGTTCCTTCTCCATTCTCCATCTCCCACTTGCCAAAACAGCATGGCTGCATGGGGCGCTTTATTTTATTCATCCGATGGTGAATAAGAGAAGAAGAAAAATGAAGAAGGAGAAAGTGGCTATCTGTCCTACACCTGCGATCCAACACCTTTCTAATTATTGATAGCAGGCAAAGCGGAATATGAACTCTATAGAGTGTCAAATAAAAGTGCCTTTTTATGTGGGTTGAACAGCATTTGTTGCAAATCCTGTATATTTGTATGTATGAATGCAAGTATGAATGACTTCTTCTATTAGGCAATGTAGAAATTATGAATTTTTACTATTTTCTTATTCATTTTAGTAAAAACATTCAAGAATGCACAAGATACAATGAGGACCCTAATTACATGAATCCCAAAAGTGGAATTAATGGAGAGGAAGAGACTTGATCAATTATTCTAAGTGATCAACTTCCTAGCAATAATACCAGAATACAGTTCAACATTGAAGGCAACAGAGGTTAAAATCTCAAACACTTGCTTATTTGGTCATTAGATGTGCAAGTTCAACATTGCAACTGTCTATTGGGAAAACTTATTTAGCTAAAGAAACCCTGTTTGGCCCATCATCATCCTTACTTTTCCGTTGTGATAAATCCATGATCAGTGTAATAGCGTCCTTATGTAAATTAACTGGATTAGCAGGTATTCCTGCTAATCCTAGGAGCTACCTGCTATACCATCCAGTTAGTTGTGATAAATGTGACTATAAAACTGTGAAGACAACAGAACCCAAAGAATCAGTTTTAAATAATGGAGCAGTTTGGAGCACTATTTCCACAGGCAGTACATATAACAATTTGATGCAATTTCTTAACATCATGGATATTCCTTGCATGTCATATAGACGGTTTCCTAAAATTAAAGAGGAATTTGATTCTGCTGCAAAGATTACCTCTAGAATTCTAAGGAAGTTTCCAGAAAAGAGTGGACAACGACCAACAAGAGTGGACATAGTTACAATGCTGCCTCTGGTGTGGTAAGTTGTGTACCTATATCCATAGTCTAATTCTCGATAAAATAGATGGGTGCATTTTTTACAAACAGTGATCATTGGTAAAGAGACAGAAAAACTTCTTTACCTCGGAGTAAAAAATATATATTGCACCATTTGTTATGGATCAAAAAACAAAACTGAACAACTGCATGACCATGTATGTTAGACGAACTAGATATCTTCATCTGGAGCAATGGAATCAGCAGTAATCGTCGAAGGTTTGAACCACAGTGTACATGTCATGGTGTAAGATATTTGGAATTTGTGGCAGATGGCCGAATCCAGTGTTTATTCAAGAATACAGAGAGAGGTGTCATATGGAAGTCAAGTTACAAAAGTAGAATGTAAAAATCATGCCGTGAAGAGTTATGGAAAAGCAATATAATACAATATTAAAAAGATACTTCAATGTCAAAAGCCGCAAGAAATCTGTTGAATGCTGAAAACATTAAACAGTTAAAGTCTTTATGTATGAGCCTGAGTTATATTCATGCTTATGGTGATGTGAGAAAAAAGAAGGATGATGTTGATAACAGTCTAAAGCACATATTTGGAAACCATGGCAATTGTGGTCCACGTAGCTCCACAAAAGTAGGGGATATTGATGACCAAACATGGGAAAAGGTGCAGACATGTAGACTGATCCATTATGTTAATGGTAAGATTTCATAATTTTATTCACATTTTATTGTATATTGTTGCGAACTCAGGGTTCAATAATTCCAGTGTAACACTATTTATTTATCCGAGAAATACACACAGGTACTACTTAACACTTTATAGCCTTCTATTATCGTTGGTAATTTACCTTACTTATAGCTCAATTAAAATAAGACTACTACTAACCGCGCGCTATTCGCCTTTTATACACAATCCTAAAATTACAGAAAATCCTAGAATATTTTAGAAGAAAAATAATTAATACGAGACACATAAAAAAAGGTCGTAAACAACTACGCTCTAAATAAACAGAGCAACAAATCACTAGTTACAGTCCCATGCTGAAGCGCCCGCTCGCCGTCGCGAGACGCGAAGGTGCTAACTCCTTTGTCGTGGAGCGTAACGCTCACCGTAATATTGCCCTCCTCCTAAGGCTGTTCGTCTCGAACAGATAGAGTTCCATGGTATCGTCCTACTCGATCCAGATTAACAACTTTCATCTATGACCTGGGGGTCCGCTGGATCCTATACACCACGTTATTAATCCTCTTAATGATTGCATAAGGCTTTTCCAATTTTGGCTTAGTTTGGGCGACTTCCCCACCTTTCGCCGCGGATTGTACAGCCACACCAAATCACCATCCTGGAAACCGCCGGAGTTAGCCAGTAAGTCTTATCAATATCTTGCTTTGGCTTGATCACTGGAGATCCGCCGTTTATTCCTGCCTTGCTCATGAACATTGTTAAGCCTCTCCTTGAGGTCCTCCACAAAATTCTCAGAGTTGAGCGAGTCTTTTTCTGGTGTTCCATACATCAAATCTGCAGGAAGCCTCATTTCCTTTCCGAACATCACTTTCGCCGGAGTATAACCAGTGGCTTCATGCGTAGAGCCACGATATGCCATTAACATGAGATGTAGATGTTAGTCCCAATCACGTTGATGACCTGCCACCATTTTAGACAGGTGATGTTCCATGGTTCGATTAAATCTCTCCACCATCCCATCCGACTGTGGATGCGAAGGAGTTGTCCTGGTCTTGCGAATTCCGAGAAGTTCCATGACCTTCTGGAAAACAGCCGATTCAAAATTTCGGTCCTGATCAGAATGAAGTTCGAGAGGCACTCCAAATCTGCAGAACATTTCATCTACTAGCACCGTTGCCACAGTCGTTGTTTCGTGATTAGGCAGGGCGTACGCTTCAGGCCATTTAGTGAAATAATCCATGGCGACCAAGATGTATTTGTTGGCTGACTCAGTCTGAGGAAATGGTCCCGCGACATCAATTGCTACCCTCTCGAATGGAGCACCTACAGTGTACTGCACCATTCGGCTCCGTGATCTTGTTAGATGTCCTTTTGTAGCACAACAAACTTCACACTTACCGCACCAAGATTCGAAGTCTTCATGATAATTCACCCAGTAGAAGCGCTCTTTAATTTTTTTGCCAAGGTTTTATTGACGCCAAAATGGCCTCCACTGGTTCCGTCGTGCATTTCCTGTAGTACAACCGATTTTCTCCTACCAGGACAACCAACTGACTGACTACGGTCTTGCTATCCGGACTCTCCCACGCTCTCTTCAGTAATCCATTTTCTAATCTAAGAGAGTGCCACTGGGCCCATAGCGCCTTCAGGTTTGGACTGTTACCAGCAATTTCTTGCCACTCTGGTCTCTTGTCGTCAGTCTTTGCCAAGAGTATGGGCACAGTATAAAGAATAATACATTATATCAGTATCGTCAGTTTGTGTCGGCACTTTTGATATTTCCAAAACTAAAGCGTGCGTAATTTTCTCGAGTAGTTACGAGGGGACAAACACATGCAATGCACTGGCCAAAGCATTGCCAATACCAGGCAAAACCGGTTTGGTGGTGCACCGGCCAGCGGCCGGGCGGACGGGGCAAATCGAGGGGAGTTTCAATTTTTCGACCGACTGACGCTAATGATATAATGTATTATTCCTTATACTGTGGTATTGGTCCAATATCTGGATCATTCATTTGTTCGCCTCGAAGCCCTTGTGTGGTCCAGCCATCGTTTATTTCCACCAACATTCTCCTTACAGAAGGAAGTCCCTCACGCTGCTCAGTTCTTTGACAATGCCGACAATCTTCTTTACACGGCAGTCTAAACAATGCATCGGCATTTCCGTGAGACCTACCTGGTCGATGTGCAATTTGGAAATCGTACTGCTGCAAGCGCTCTATCCATCTGGCTATTTGGCCTTCAGAGTTTTTCATCTGTAATGGCGATTTCAAGGTTCCATGGTCAGTTCTAATCAGGAACTTTTTTCGATATAAGTAGCGATGGTAATGTTCGACTGCTTTAACCATGGGCAACAACTCCTTTCTAGTGACGCAATAGTTTCTTTCTGGCTTACTTAAAGTCTTACTGTAGTACTCAATGACCTTCTTTTGCCCGTTTGTGGGGCAAGAGATGGCGTCATCTCTTTGAGAGAGTACTGCACCTAGACGAGAGTTACTTGCATACGTGTCCAAAATAAAGTGTCCGTCTTTTATAGGGTAAGCCAAGATTCGACTAGAACAGAGGGCAGCTTTAAGCCTTGCAAACGCCTGACTGCAATCGTGGTTCCACAATAACGGTGTTTTCTTTTCCGTTAATTCATGCAGCGGTTTTGCGATGTCGGCAAATCCCTCTACAAATCTCCTGTAGTATGTACATAGTCCCAAAAAACTTGTTACTTCGTATTCGTCTCGGGGAACTGGCCAATCTTTAATGGCAGATATTTTATTTTGGCTAGTTTTAATGCCTTGTTCTGAGATAGTATGCCCCAAGTACTCGACTTGCTTTTGGCGCGGAATAGGCTGCATTTCTTCTAGTTTAACTTCAGGTGAGCATTCGGTAACTTGTTGAAAATTTCTCTTAAATTCTTCAAATGCTCGTCAAAATTACGTCCCATGACAATTATGTCATCTAGGTATACCAGGCAAGTTTTCCAAGTCAGCCCCCTCACGACAAGTTCCATTAGTCGCTCGAAAGTTGATGGAGCATTGCACAATCCAAAAAAGCATAACAGTGAATTGGTATAGTCCAGAACCAGAAGAAAATGCGGTCTTTTTTTATCTTAGGGAGCAATCTTTACTTGCCAGTACCCACTTTTTAAATCTAGAGTGGCAAGCCCCTTTGATCCCAATAAAGTTGCTAGGGTGTCGTTTATACGTGGCAAGGGTAGCTGTCTTTCTTGGTCACATCATTAAATTTCCTGTAGTCAACACAGAAACGCGTTGAAACATTTTTCTTCTTAACAAGAACCACAGGCGACGACCATGGACTAGATGATTCTTCTATGACTCACTCCTTTAACATTTCATTCAGCAAACTGTTAACTTCTTGTTGTTTAGCCAGAGAGACCCTTCGTGGGTGTTGTCGTATTGGCTGGGCATCTTCTGTGTTGATCTTATGGACAACTAAATCAGTTTGACTGTCGTTGCTCTTGAAGTTAAACATATCAGATTCATCCGTAGCAAATTTTATGGCAGACTGAAGTTGTTCCTTTGACTAACCTCTGGGGAAGCTTGGTTAGAGGATTTAATTTTGGATGTCTTTGCTTCGACACAATTGCATACCCATTGCACAGGCTCATAATTGGCAAGAACTGTTCCTTCTTTGAACTTGATGGTCCTTTCTCCATTATTTGCAACTCGTACTGACATAATCTTCTTCAGTCAAAGCTCGTGCTACCATGATTTCAGTAGTCAAATCCAGGTTAGGTTGTATAAGTCCTATGGACCACCCAGGATCATTTTCAGAAGTCACTGTGTTAATTTGTTCTGAATTTGGAGGAATTTTCACATCTTCCACCACCAGTAGACGGACACTAGTTTCCACATTTCCATTGGTTAATGCAAACTTTTCAGCTCCAAATGTGAGAATATTCCGTTTGTGATCATAGGAGAATCCATGTTTCCTGATGAGATCCGTCCAACCAACACTTTATGCGGAACTTCGAATATTTCTCCAATAATGATGGTGAGATCGGCTTCTCCGTCTATAGGGCAAGACTCTCCAGAGACCGATTTTAACGTAATAGGGTTGGGCAATGGTTGTATCGTATATCCGACAAGTTTATCTGACCTTACAATGGTCACATCTTCTCCTGTATCGATGGTAATCTGGATTTTCTGTCCCTTAATGCGTCCGGCCACTGTAAAACTTTTGCCATCCAAATTATTGACTTTAAAGATTCTGCGGATCTTAACGGGCCCGGTCAATTGCCCCCTTGCATTGACCGGAATTAGTTTTCCTGGTACCCAGGGCGGTCTTGGTCGCCGCTCGGTCTTCTAAACGACGGCGACGGATTTCTTGCCCTATTAGGCAGTTACTCTTGATGTGAACCAGTCTGCCACAGTTAAAATATTTTATGCCCCGATTGTCTGTTGATCGAGGCGTCCTTTCCAACAGGGCTTGTCTTTTGACTACTACAAATCTATAAACTGTTTTATGTAAACTTGCTATGGATTCAGTCCTTGACGTATCCTCCTCGTCATCGCAAGTTGCCATTGTTACACGTATAGAAGGACTAGATGACACTTGTGACACCTCGAATTCCAGGGCCCGCACTAGTGCCTCGCTGATATTCCTGGGCCTGAGTAGACGTAAGTGGTATCTCATGTCACTATCGCGAACTCCCTCAATCAACCTTTCGGCGGCCAATTACGTTTGAAAACATTCAAGGGCTGATGGGTATCCCAGGTGAATTAGTCTGTCTATGTCCGCCTCAAATTCTTGTAAGGATTCACCTGACTTTTGCTGTCTCATCCTCAGCTGGGCCTGGAACACGGTTTCCTTGTGCTCATTTCCAAATCGTAGTTGCAGAGAGTGTACTAAAGCTGCATAATTACTTTGATCAGCTGCCGACAAAGATTGGAGTAATTCAGCCGCTTTTCTACGAAGTGCTACCACTAATGATGTAGCTTTATGAGGCTCGGACCAGCCATAAGCTTTTGCAGCTGCCTCAAATTGGGTTTTATAAATTTCCCAAGCCGTAGCACCGTCATAATCGGGATGCTTAATTTGAGGGTTGGCTGGTTAAAATTCTCTGTAGACACGTTGTCGTCCTCAAGTTGTCCCCGGAATTTCTTCTCTAGCTCGAGAACCCTCTGATTGACAGCTTCGAGTCCTTCGTTAACGAATCCGTTAACGGATTGCATTATTCTTTCTTCCAATTGTTGCTCCCTAGCTGCGAGATGGTTCATTAATTCTTCTTTGAATTGTTGATAACGTCGCTCCTGCACTTGATCACGTTTTTCCTGCTCTTCCTTCTGTTGTTGATAACGTCGCTCCTGTACTTGATCACGTCTTTCTTGTTTCTCGTTTTGTTCCTTATAACGATTTTCCTGCTCTTCCCTCTGTTGTTGCATAAGGGAGAGTAGGGTGGCAAGTTGATCCTCCATCGCTTGATGCTGGCTTCTAGTCACTGGCCTGGACACGTAGTGTCCGGCAATGAAGCACTCGCTTACAGTTCAGCAATATTAGTCCTCAAATTCCCACTGGAATCCCACTTCTGACACTAGTAACACTAGCTTTTTTGCCTTTTAAAATTTCTTTGCCTAAGATTCAGCTAATAGAAAGACAAACTGTAGGTTAATGGGACAATCCGATATACATTGCAATGAAGAAACCCCGGTTTACTGCCTCTAAGAATTTATAAAAAGCGAATGGTTTGGTGGGCTCAAATGAATTCCTTGAAATAAAATGTCTGCTAAGAGTGAATAAAACTGGAATATCCTTAGAAGAAGCAGCGTCCAAATGGAAAAACATGCCCGTGTCGGTTGTTGAAGGAAAAATCAAATTAAAGAGAAACTATAACTACTATTACCAGGTGATAGTTTTGATTTATACAATCGAAAATGTTTGTTCATAATTTGAATTCTTTTTAGGTCAAGGGCAACTAAACATTTGTAAAAAATATATATATGCTTTTTTTGTCAGCTATATTGACGACAAACCTATCCACGTTGTAGCCATTGGAAAGAACGACAAGTTATCGCAACAGGTGTTAATAAAACTCAATTAGTTTTACTTCAATTGTTCCTTACCAAGGATAGTTGCTCCCCACAAATTATGTTCTTGTGAAAAATCGATGATGGTTGCCTATCAAGAAGTCAGCTACACGCAAATAAGAGGCAAAATTTTTTTGCCACCCAAGTGTTTTACAGAACAATCCATATCATCACAGTTGTGAACCTTGATGTCGAGAAACCTACTGGAAGTCCCAAAAATGAAACGGCGGACACTATAGCTAGCCCACGGGTATTAAAACTGTACTGCTCTTTTTTGTTAGTATAAAAACAGTCTCAAACAGTATCCTTCTACAGGCAGCCCAATAACAGATTCCTTATCTGAGGTGACCTTCAACCAGTGCTAAATAGGCTGGTCTGGTGATATGTTGGTCCAGCTCTTTGGATATTACCCTCAATGCGTAACAGCCACATACAATCTTCTTACTTGTGAACTCAATATGTTTATCAAACCTGAGCAATCCGTATACGGCTCTGTGCCCTTCCAGTAACCACACTCTCTCCAAGGGTTATCTCATTCAGGTCACACCTGAAAGATATCACGCTCGTCTTGTCCAAGTTCATATGCACGTCGTTTGACACAATTTATTTTAATTTTTAATAATCAAGTCAAGTCTCTCAGCCCTTCCTTGTTGGTATAGCGCCATAGAAAGGTGGCTTTGTCAGCGAATAATGTGCACCTTCCCAATTAATTCACATATAAATGCTGGAGCCGAACTCAACATCGTGTGCACAAATTTAATTAACACCTGCACCAGACGCCAGACGTATAGAAAACAAGTAGTATTACTTAGTACTTACAGCTGGAGGACGAAGATTATTCTCTCTAGAAAAACCTACTGCCCATCTAAATCTAAATTTACTAAGCCCAGCATGTACTTTTTCTTAATTCCAGACAATGAATATGGCGGATTTGGACTCCGAATAATCCCAAAAACGACTTCTGTTGATCCTATCAGTTATAATTTTTTTTTGTTTTTAAACGTTTCGATGCGGATTGCAACCTTCCTCGGTAGTTAGGTACAAAACATCCGAGAGGATCAACAGAAGTCGTTTTTGTTTGTCCATCTCTCCTCATCATCATAAGACCGTACCCCAAGAATTTCCCACTCCGATGTAACATAGGTCCAATAACGAAGCAACGTATAAACGCAGCAATAAAAAATTATTTATTATATTTATATTGTTATATATTATAATCATATTTATTATACAGGGTAACAGGGTGGCTTTTCTAATAATTTCAATCAAGTGAGAGTGCTTAAACTCAATGGAAAACAAATGCGATTTTGCAATTTTTCATTTATTAGTTTGCAATTATAATTAGTTTGGATTTTTTTTCAACCTTTATTGTTAGACTCCTAAGATGGCTGCATCGCAATGAGTTTTATTTACGTATTAGAAAAGGGAGCTTGGTTTGGCTAACCAAAAAAACTCAAGCAAGCTTACTTCTTCATAGACACAGGGAATTCAATAATTTAAAATATTATTTTCCACAAAAAAAAACAATACAATACTCAGAGAAGAATGTAAGTAACAGAAAAATAATAATTTAACATTCAACAAAACATACTTAGAAGTTATAGGATTTCATACACATATGTATTTGAAGAGGTACAGTTTGTTAATGCAGGGTGTTGCATTAATTCATTTTAGCAAACCACACTATGTTTTTTTTATTGAAAACCTCTATATCTAATTCATTTTATTATTGGTATTTATCCAATTGGAAATCTGACTTTTTTTCAACAATGCTGAAAAGTTATTTATAGAAGAATAAATATTTCAAAGATAATTTGATGGCAATAATAAGTGAATGAGATATACAAGGTATCCCGCCACGAAGTCAAAAATATGGAAATAGGAAAAAATATGGAATAAGGAATATATATGGAAAAGTTGGCGTAGGAAATGTTTGAAAACTTGGGTATTTCAATAAGTGTTTACGTCCAATTTAGGTCAAATATTTACAAAATTCTAGTAGTTCCCGTTACTTATACCGGAAGACAGCGCCATATTTGTTTCTGAAATAGAACTGCCCAATTTTTATTGCAAATTTCGATTCTAGGTTCGGTTCTAAGTCATTTTTGTCAAATAAACTATGCTTCTAAAGTCCACTGTTTTCGAGAAAATGCAGCCTGAAAATCTGATTTTATTACCGACAACAGCCGATAACACAACCGCCAATATGACGACGTCTATTGCGTCTGAAAACCCGATGAGAAGTGACATTTTTAAATCGCTAGGTAAATATTCTCCCAAAACTTTATCATTCTTGACTGCTTATGATTAATTGTTTTTCTAATTTTGACATATAAAGTGGCACTTTTCAATACTGATGACAGTGACGTAACGTCCTACTTTTCGTAACTAGTTACGAAAAGTAAAATCTTTCGTAACTAGTGATGAAAAGTTGGTGTCAACACCAGTTGCAGGGTTCGGCTGTGGCACACCGTTGCTATAGTTTTACGGTATTGAGTAGATACAAAGTGGTTTAAAAGTAAATATTGAAGTTTAATAATAATAATTTTCTCTCTAAGTAGGTATTTGTAGTCAAAATTAGAAAAAATCTTGTATGAAACACGTGACGAAAAACCTTTTTTGTGTATCTGATTCAAATTGCGGGAACTCGCTGCGCTCGTCCCGCAAACATTCATTCGTTACACAAAATCGGACTTTTCGTAACTGGTTACATAAATAGCTATTTATAAACAAAGCGAGAAAACCTATTTCGCAGTCAGTCAACAGAAATAATTATGGTTATATAAAAATTAGTATTGGAAAAGAGACAGAATTCTTGTTAATTATTACTACTTATTCTACAACATAAGAAGGTTTTTTAAATTTTTGAAGTGATACTCAAGTATAGCCTATTCATAAATTAATAATACCTTTTTTTTCTGTTACCTCTAAAGATGATCTTTGATATTGTCAAAGAATATGTATCTTAAATAAAGTTTTAAACACTTAGAAAAGTCCAGTGGTGGTTCTACATAAGTATAAATTATTTTTTAAATAATTAGCAATATTGCAGATAACACATCTTAATAAGCATGTGACATATTATGCTTGAGGAATAATGCCTGTTACTTACGGATTGCAAAACACTTAAAGAGAACAGCAACAAAATCCTCACGAGTGGCATTTTGTAAATTGATCTGCTTAGTATTAACTGCTACCCATTAAATATATTATATCTCAAGTGAGCAATTATTTCTGATATCAAGTATAATCTATAAGTATCGATAGATATTTTGTCCTCTTTGACGTCTTCAAAACAAACTATTATAGATAAAAGTATCTTATGTTTGAAAGCTATCCAAAGGAATGATCAAAAATTCATAGCCTTCCAGATGACGTTTTCTAATGAACACCCCGTAGGTATTACAAATATATTGTAACGAAGTTACTAATTTTCTGCAAAACATGAGCGCAAAAGCTTCCGCATAATTGAGGACTCACCTTAACATGCCAAATAAATGTAACCTAGACTTACCACATGGTTGCTAAGGTGTCATCAGGTATCCAAGGACTTGTTTATCCGACTACATATAAAAGCACGCATTTACCCCATCAACGGCAGTCAGTCCAATGCCACCTAGACATAAGGCCTGGAAGCGATATTTTAATGGCCGCCAGAGTGGTACGACGGGTCAGCTGTTCCATAAGGACTTTAGTAGTATTTTGCTCCTAGTTTTGCATTTTTCGTGGATATTCAAGTTGTTTTTTGCCTACATTTGTATAATTAACAGTTCTGTGTCTTTTCTAGAAACGTGCATTTTAGTTTTAGATGGATTAGCTCGGAATTAAAGTTTCAAAAGTTAGCAAACCATCGCATGCCTCACGGTTGCTGTATAGAGAGATGCAATTGCAAATAATTATAAGACTGGTCCGCGAAATTCAGTGCTTAGATTTCCAGAGAATGTTATTTTAAAAGAAAAGTGGGTTTGCGGTATTAGAAGGGATAATTTTATACCAAATATACATACCTAGCAGGGTAAGTCTGTAACTAACATAACCTCATACAACACTACATAAACGTAAGTATAGGAATATCTTCGGAAAAAACCTCTCATATTAAAAAAATCAGCAGAATTAATTGGGTTTTTTTTAATTTTAGGTATGCGAGTTACATTTTCATTCACATGAAATGTAGAGGAAAGTAACATAATTACATGTATGAAAGAACTGGCCAGTCCTTAGAAGCCCTACCGTTATTATTACATGTTCCAAGATTAATTCCAGGTAGGACTTTTTTTTAAACATTTTGTTGTGTTATGTTGGTGCTATAGTTAGTTTGTTACAAATATCTTATCCAAATCCATCACAGATTTTTATATTTGCTTCCTAGGCCTAGTTGTCGAGAATCAAATCAACCAATTCCTGTTTGCAAAAGAAGGAATTCCTCTAGTATAAGACAAAGTGTGTAGGTAGTGTGTGCAATGAACCAAATAGTGTTTTCTGCGGGGTATTTTGTCACATGTATATATAATTTGTTTGTTTTTTATTTAATATTATAATGTTTTAAAATGATCAAATATTTTTATTTTTTCCATCTAAATCCCTATTACGAAAGCAGGCACCTTTGAAAATCAGATGGTAAGTATGTCTATGTAGAGCATAATGATCCCAATTACCAAAGTATTCACCTAAAAAGCTTTCCAAAACCTTCGGGTTTTGAGCGTTGAATCGGTCGTCGAATTTTCGTACCACATATGATGACGTCACCGCTCTCCCGCTCGGTCGCTTCCAGGCCTTATATTGTCTAGGTGGCGTTGGTCAGTCGCCATAGATTATCAAATAGATGAAAAACTGACATAGGGGGCTCTGAAGGAGGAAATTTGACATTTCAAAAAAAACTCCCAAGCCCCCACCCCATCTAAAAAGTCCCGGTGTTGGCCGATTTCGACGATTTCTACGCGGAAACAGCCGAAATGCCCAACTCGATTCGATTTGTTTGTATCGCAAAAATGGCGTCGTTTTTGTATTCATGAATATTATAATCTTTTAGTTTATTTCTGGTTTTAAATATAAATTTAATACAAAATTTTCGGGTGTATTACGTTATTAAGTGGTTTGGTGTGATATGTGGGTAATGGTGATGTTCCTACCTAGAAAATAAGAGGGGCAGAGGCAGTGGCTTATCAACCATACCGCCGAGCCCCGCGACGGCGGGGGGCCCGCTATACAGTCTATAAGGGGCCCTAAGGGAAGCCGTTACGTGGTCGATTGAAACATTGATTTTAACAAGGCACAAAAATCAAATTTGGCGGGGGATTCCGCCACAGTAATCCAGATCCTCCTTGAGAATTAAAAAAACGTCAAAGCAATGTCCAGTGTAGCAATGTAAGTAGGTTTGAAGCAGTAACCACTAAAGCTAATCTCATGCATAATTTTATGCATAATTGTAATTTGAAAAAACAGTTTTGTTTTGTGTAGGTATTGGTGATTGTGATTCAAAGAACTACTTCTATGCAAGCAAGAAGGGACTGCAAAGCTATAATTAACATGGATTGATAAGTCAATAGCAAACAGAATAGTCCACTTTAAAATTTGGTTGTCTCTGCCATGCTGTTTATCAAAGGGTTGGACGGTTCACAAAAATCCAGAGGCAAGATTAAAGTAAGTAGAATAGATGATTTTTTTTTTGTTTTAGTAACTGCAACTTTATCAATTAATAATAGAAATTTCTACCTACTTTACATGCAATTTCTCGGAGAATTTGGTTACTTTCCTAGTAGTACACATTATACATGCATAGAGAACTAATTAAAAAAAAAAACATGTAATGCTTTTTTGTGGTAGGCTGAGTCTATAGTCTATAAAGTTATTAAAAAGATGCATGAAAAAAGGTCCACAGTTTGAATGCAAATGTGGAGATTTAAATTTGCTATAACATTGCCCCTGGACCCTGACTTTGTCTCTATAATAAGTTGTGGCTTCTTCATTAGGCTTTACATGTTGTAACGAAGTTACTAAAATTTATTTTTAAGAGGAGACCGAGGAATGGTTTTTAATAAGGAAATGTAACTAGTTCAGTTTACATGTAACCTATATGATGTCAAATTTAGATTAGAAGGTTCATAGTTTTTGGTTATTTAGTATTTCAATGTTTTAAATTTCAGTAATTTGTCAAATGCTAAACCTGTCTAGTTGGATTAAAATAGTTTGGCAACCTTACCCGATAATACAGGACCAGTTTTTAGAAATTAGGCAGTGGGCTTGTTAGGATTGTTGAACAGATATAAAAGACGAGAGCATGACAGCCGAAACACATTCCATTGCTAGCAGTTGAAAAATAAAGAGCTCTCTAAAGAGTTAAAAGTAAAGAAAACCGTTTAACCGAAATTCAAACACACAATCACTACACGGGGGCTGGCATTAGTAGGACTCCTCAAACATTCACTACATGGGTGCCTGGCAGTAGTAGGGCCCCACACACACACACACACACAATCACTACACGGGAGTGTGGCATTAGTAGGACTCCTCAAACATTCACTACTTGGGTGTCTGGCAGTAGTAGGGCCCCACATACAAATATTACACAGGTGCCTGGCATTAGTAGGGCTCCTAAAACATTCACTATATGGGTGTCTGGCAGTGTAGTAAGGCCCCACATACAAACATTACACAGGTGCCTAGCATTAGTAGGGCTCCTAAAACATTCACTATATGGGTGTCTGGCAGTAGTAGGACCCCATATACACATTCAATCATTACACGGGTGTCTGGCAGTAGTAGGGCCCCACATACAATCATTACACGGGTGCCTGGCATTAGTAGGGCTCCTCAAACTCACACTGTCGGAACTAAAAGTAGCGAAGCATTAACGGGTTATTCAAGTATTACAAATTAGTAGTTTAGCCATTTGATAGTAGGGCCCCATTCGTACCGTTATCATTTATATTCTCCTCCGATTTCCTCACCCATACCCTTCTCTTTCCGAATTAGACTTTCTGTAGATTTATTATAAAGTTCAAGAATTTCTTATCTGCCTAGTTGGAAATACTGTGATAATAAATTATCGATCTTGATTACTAAATCTTTGAATCTGTTGGTGGACTGAATGCGTGTTGTGTGACTTTCATCTCTAAGAATAAAACAACATATCCTGGGAGTCATTCTCCACTGTTTAAAGGCTTAGCCCTTAGGCATTTCTTCTGTGGCCCCTCTACCACATAAACCCATAGAGGGTGGCGCCCGAGACACTTCTTTTTTAGGTAATTAAAATAACTCAAAATCCTCATACTAATCCTTCAAAGAAAGAACCCCCTTTTTCCTTTTGCAATGTATAAAGCAAAGTATATTACTCCAATGTCCTGTTTAATAAATGTGAGTTGCCTCTGCCCCAACAGTTAACTAGGAGGCAGCTGTATTTTTTCCCTATATTTTTTTAAGACTTGGGGCAGAGTCACTTCTAAATAATTATAATTATAGAACATAAAGGTGATATTTTAGCTTTAAGCTTTTTCAATTATTAGAGACCCTATTATAAAACTAGAGCAATTTTTATGTCTGATGATTGGTAACATTTGTGCAGTTTGGTATGTTTTATTGGAAAAGTGATGCAGTGAGTTTTGCACAGTGCAACATTTTCAGCATGAACTCTAGTAGCTATTTTTTTTTAGTTTGATCTTAGTGCAATCTCATGTTTTAATGAGAATGTACTGGGGCTATTATTTGAAGAGACTGGAAGTGCACTGTTGTTGTCTCAGTGCAACACTCATTTTTCTAATCAAAATTGCTATTAAAAATTATGTCATAATTGCATATAGCTAATGAAATATGAAAGTAATCCTATTATACATGACTTCAAATACTATAAAATTTGCAAAAAAAACCGTTTGTTTTAATTAAAAATAACAAAGGTCAAATATGTTTAGGTACATAAGTAGGAAACCTCTTTTTTGTGTCCCAACTTCAAGTACAGGGGCAAATTTTATTAAAAAACAAAAAAATTTCCTACTCTTTAAAATTGTTCCCACATGTATGGGGTGTTCAATTTAAAACTTCATTTAGCAAGCTTTGAAATGTTTACAGAAAATGATGACGTACCTAATCAAAATAGGTGAACCATTTGCAACCTCGGTTATGATTAGCTGTTCTGTTATTTATGGTAATCCTGTGAATCCTGAAAACCAGTTATATATGGAATGGTGCTTCTGAAAATGGTACGTCAAGAGTGTCTCTGAAGCTACCAAACATCAGTCTTCGGTTTTCTCAGTTAATCTGTCAACATTGTGTGTTTTTTTAACTGTTTATGAAATTTGGATTGTTTTTCATGGTTTATTAGATATCAGGTCTCAAATATAAAAATAGTAAACCCAAGAGTAAACCACTTGTTGCTGAAAAGAGAACCCTGTATCCTGTTTTCTTTCTTTTTCTTTAAGATTGTATGACAGCTAGTCACTGATGGTAGTGGTGATAATTAATTTTGTTCCGAAAATAACCAGGTTTTCAGGAACCTTCGTATATCAAATGTCAAATCAGTTATTTACCAGGTGGTTAACCAGGTCTGGAAACAGTACAAACATGTCCAAAGTAAAAGGACTTCTGTAAGAGGTCTAATTTCTGTTTCTCCTTTGTTAAATTTTTAAAAGGCCACACTTCAATGTCAAGTTCGAAAATATTACATCCTTTCTTCCTCAATTTACTTTATTACTTTATTACCTATGTTACTACAGCAGTAGTGAGCAGTCATCATATGGCCCAACAGCTATGCAATGCCTATTTTTCTGTTCATTCATCCAATGTTCCATTATGCACAATATGTCCATGGGACTTTCTGCAAGGAAGGACTTGATATAATTTTGTTTATCCCCAGCAGTTTGACACTGAATGTGCAGTGTTTTCAAAGTGGAGCTCCTGACTGATGAAGATTTCAATCACCCTAAAGAGTTTTGGGTCTCGCTACCCTGTTTGAGTCTGTACCCTTGTACAGCTCTGGAGGTGCAGAATATGGTTAAACCATATCTCACCATGGGCTATAAGTGACTCGCGTGTGTTGCTGACTTGTCTAATACTTAAATTTTCTCTCGTTTAACTTTACTTTACTTTAAGTTTACCCTTGAGATGTAAAAGTGATTCTTAATGGCTGTAGCACACTCTACTTCTACAATAACTTAGGGACCAACATATCTTTATTTGTTATTACTTAAACTTTTAAAAAATGGACCGACTACTTGTAATCTGGATAGACAAATTATTTCAAATCATTTTAACTTTTTTTGATGAATCCATCATAACAAAAAGTCACGATTTTTTGACACAACTTTTTGTTAACTAAGGGCATAGACAGAATTAAAAACTTAAGTAATAAGTTTTATGCATTTTTCCTCATTCAGTTGGTCAAGAGCAATATTTTGGCCAATCAGTTTAAGAAAACCCTTGAAACATAAAACCTATTGCTTAAGTTTTTAATTGTGTCTGTGTCCTTTATGTTACTTAAGAATAATGCTTTATGGGCCATTTGCACCAAGCAATTATCATTAACAGTGCATCTAGTTAAGGCTTCCTTTATTGGCCCACTTAATGCCCTACCATGGTTACTCATGCTTATAACTATGGTTTAGGGGTCCTTAACTTTAGGTTAACTTAAATTTGCTTGGTATAAACATAGTTAAGGGCCATTTGGACACCTTTTCTTAAAAAATTTAGTACGTGACAGATCGAGTGACATCAATGCATTATATATGGGAAATTTGAAGTTCCACCTTAGATCAACACTTTGGGGAAGGTGTGCAAATGGCCCTAAATGGAACATTTTACTGTGAAGTTTAAGCATTTTGATAATAAAAATCATTCCTCAAAATTTGAATTTGACGCACTCAATAGGTTTTTCGATATGTCCGCAGCATCTTGGGGGAAAGCAAAGCCCTCCCCAATATTCTCCAATAAATGGCTGAACTTTCATTACAGAAAATTGATAAACATTTCTTGACTTTGCCCGTTACAGTAGATAATTTTGAACTAAAAGTCAAACAACATCTACTCATTTTATTTTTTGCAATATGGAAACACATTGTGTAACTATCAAGTCAAGTGTTAGGGACGTAAAACTATTAGTATCACAAAATCACAATATTTCATATTTATTTCTTCTTAATGTGTATGTTTCTTTTTTTAGAAAAGCCCAAAAAGAAAACACTTTGTTCTTGATAATTCAGTCGGACACAGAGAATAATTTTAGGTGTTATTTTTAGATGTTTATGTGTTTATTTGCTGATAATACAATTTAAATAGATCTTTTTTCCCTTTTAAGTTATATAAAAACGTAAGTTGTATATAATAAGGCCTCAATGTTGGTGTATTTTAATGTTTTAATAAAGGGTTGTCGTACATAACAGTTTATTTTTTAATAGAGCAGGTAAGTAAGTGGTTTTTGAAATTAAGGCCATTTCAAATTGATATTCATCTAGCTGGCTGGAAAGTTATGTAATATTCACACCGTCTACTAGATGAATATTTATTTGATATAGTAGACATTACCTGTGGATAAAAAAAAAAACCTATATATGGACAATTGTTACGATTCAGGTGGGTAAATAATTAAGTTCATCGCTAATGGAAATGCAATGCAAATGCGCTGTGTCACTTGTCAGCAGTGGCAGCTTTGGTTTGGGAGCAAAATTTGGCCTGTCATAATCGCCACTTCAGTTGATTGACTTTGACACTTACATCTAAATATAATTCTCTTATCTATGGTCAGTCGCCAGCCAACCTGGGAAGAATATCTCCTCCTAAAAACTCCTGATCTCCGATTCCGATCATGAGAGCAAGTTACAGGTTAAAGGGCACATCAACTTACTTTACAGTTGAGGTTAACTAAATCGGATGGAACATTTCGCCTGGTCAACATAACTCGGTCGTCTCTTTCTTTCTCATTAAAGTAGTTGTCCTTTTTTAACTCACTGGAGCATTTTGGTGGGTCTATTGGAACTTATTATAATTTGAGTCACGTAAGCGAAAGAGACAGGCTGGGAACAACAACCGTAACTTCTTTATATTTCCGCCTCCTAACTGATCCGACTATCCTTATCCGCCGCTTCCGGACTAGTGGAACGGACTTCCGGAGACCAATCTAGCAGTTCATTGGGTATAGGGTTTTGATTGTAATTATTGTTAATAGTATTTGTAAATACGAGGTGTTCATTATAAAACTTCATCTAGTTGGCTGTGAAATGTCAAAAGAAAAGGATGGAGAAACAAAAGTCCATTTATTTTGATTATGTAATCCTTTTCTTTCAAAATTTCATAGCCTGCTAGATGAAGTTTTATAATGAACACCGTTTCACAACTTCTTGTTTTTGTGGATTCTGGGTGAAAGATTGAATGTCAACTGTCTAAACTGTCAAAAGCCTAATAGGCATTTTCCAATGAATCGCTCCGTTTAAACCACCAGTAGAACTAGAACTCTGTCTCCGTCTGTTTAAAAGCTACACTGAAGCAAGTGGGCCCTTCACCACAATAATCCGAAGGGTGGCGCTCGAGTTAGTCGCAGAAGATCACCGACGCAGCACGTGAGCAGACGATCTCATCGACACCAGTTTAACAACTATTGTTGAACCAACGAAGCGGCGCTACAAAATGTTGACGCCCGAGCAGTTGCCGTTCTGCTTTAAAAAAAATAGAAAAGACAGTGTGACGTAAAACCCAGAAACCACAGTATCGAAATATATCTCGAGGAGAAAATAAAGGAGAAAGGTAACAATGAATGTGAACCTGCCCGTCCGTCATGCCGCAAAGTGCACCGAAATCCGATTGGTTGACGAATCCTACTGCACCGCTGAAGGTTCATTAATGCGGTGTGACATTCAATGGTAGGAATGATCCGCTTGCATTTATTGAACGGTTGCAAGAGATATGCGTAATGCAGAGGATAAGTCTGGATAAACTATTGGCTCATATGCCTGAGTTGTTACAAGGAGAAGCTGCAGTTTGGCACCGAAAAAACCGGCACCGTTGGAAACATTGGTTTGACTTTCTAGGAGAGTTCAAAACATTGTATTTTCCCATGAATTGTGTCGAGGATCTGGAAGTAGAAATTAGCCGTAGAGTTCAAAGACCAAACGAGGCTACCAGTTGATACGTCACTGATTTGCAGACACTTATAAGACGTCATGGTAGTATTGAACCTGAAGAAGAGTTGAGATGGCTATATCGCAATCTACTTCCTGAGTATAGACAGTCTGGATTAAGAGAACCGACTTTATGGATTTACCAACGTTTCTACATAGAGTACGAGAAACCGAATCATTGCTAGGGGAACTAAAGCTCCCAGATGTGCGTCAAAACCGAAGACCGCAACAGTATCGGGAACCGTCTGAGATATCCGTAAGTAAAGCGACTACCGACCGTGAGAATAACCGAATAAGACAAGAGTCATTCAAAATTAAGCCTAAAAGGGACGACAGATGGATATGCTCACAGTGTGGAAAGAAAGGTCACCATCACACACATAAGGGGACCTGTCAGGAAAATAAGAAGCGGGAAAACTAGAACAACGTTGTACCGAATCGAGGTCAGTGCAACGTAATTCCCGAAAAACCTCGAAATCTGCAGTTAGTAGTAAGAATAACACCGCTCAAGACATCCGGCCCCGTTTGGAGATCCGAATACCAGAGCATACTGTTGCGAACTCAGCGTTCAATAATTCCAGTGTAACGATTTAACACGAAAACACTATTTATTTATTCCACAAATACTCACGACTACAATTCGACTACTAAATAGCTCACTACTTAACTCTTTATAGCCTTCTATTATCGCTCGGAACTTTAGCTTACTTATAGCTCGCTTAAAATAAGACTATTACTAACCGCTCGCTTTTTGCGCCTTTTATATACAATCCTCAAATTACAGAAAAACCTAGAAAGTTCTTGATAAGAATTCTTGAATAACCTCACATAAGAAAAGGTTGTAAACAACTGCCTTCTAGACTAAACCGAGCAATAAATCACTCGTGTCGGCCATGACGCAGCGCGGATAGGTCGCGAAGCTCTACCAACCAACGCGTTGCCCCGCTTCCGATGCGGCGTCGCTGCGAATCGTAACATTGCCCTCCTCCTAAGGCTGTTGGTCCCGAACAGATAGAGTTCCATGGTATCGTGCTAATCGATCCAATTGAACAACTTTCATCTTTGACCTGGGGGTCCGCTGGATCCTATACACCACGTCATTCATTTTTTTTATAATTGTATAAGAGCCTTCCCAATTTTGGCTAAGTTTGGGCGACTTCCCCACCTTTCGCCGCGGATTGTATAGCCACACCAAATCACCAACCTGGAAGCCGCGAGAGTTAGCTAGTAAGTCATTTCTTGCTTTGGCTCGATCACTGGATATCCGCAGTTTATTCCTGACTTGTTCATGAACATTGTTCAGCCTCTCCTTAAGCTCCTCCACAAAATTCTCAGACCTGAGCGACTCTTTTTCTGGTGTTCCATACATCAAATCCGCAGGAAGCCTCATTTCCCTTCCGAACATTACTCTCGCCGGAGTATAACCAGTGGCTTCATGCGTAGAGCCTCGATATGCCATCAACATGAGAGGTAGATGTTGGTCCCAATCACGCTGATGATCTGCCACCATTTTAGACAGGTAATGTTCCATGGTCCGATTAAACCTCTCTACCATCCCATCCTGCACCCGTGGATGCAAAGGAGTTGTCCTGGTCTTGCGAATTCCGAGAAGTTCCATGACCTTCTGGAAAACAGCCGATTCAAAATTTCGGCCCTGATCAGAATGAAGTTCGAGAGGGACCCCAAATCTGCAGAACATTTCATTTACTAGCACCGTTGCCACAGTCGTTGCTTCTTGATTAGGCAGGGCATACGCTTCAGGCCATTTAGTGAAATAATCCATGGCGACCAGGATGTATTTGTTGCCCGACTCAGTCTGAGGAAATGGTCCCGCGACATCAATTGCTACCCTCTCGAATGGAACACCTACAGTGTACTGCACCATTCGGCCGCGTGATCTTGTTCGAGGTCCTTTTGTGGCACAACAAACTTCGCACTTGCGGCACCAAGATTCAACGTCTTCATGATAATTCACCTAGTAGAAAATGCAGTCTTTTGTTTGTCTTCGGGAGCAATCTTTACTTGCCAGTACCCACTTTTTAAATCTAGAGTGGAAAACCACTTTGATCCCGATAAAGTTGCTAAGGTATCGTCTATACGTGGCAATGGATAGCTGTCTTTCTTGGCCACATCATTAAGTTTCCTGTAGTCAACACAGAACCGCGTTGAACCATCTTTCTTCTTAACAAGAACCACAGGCGACGACCATGGACTAGATGATTCTTCTATGACGCCCTCCTTTAACATTTCATTCAGCAAACTCTTAACGTACTGGCATAGCCTTCTTCGTGTCGGTCAAAGTTCGGGCTACCATGATTTCAGTCGTCAAATCCAGGTTAGGTTCTATAAGTCCTATGGACCACCCAGGATCATTTTCAGAAATCACTGTGATAATTTGTTCCGAATTTGGAGGAATTTTTACATCTTCCACCACCAGTAGACGGATACTAGTTTCCACATTTCCATTGGTTAATGCAAACTCCTCATCTCCAAAAGTGAGAATATTCTGTTTATGATCATAGGAGAATCCATGTTTCCTGATGAGATCCATTCCCAAATTAAACTCGTCTTTGATCCTGGCAACCAACACTTTATGCCGAACTTCAAGTCTTTCTCCAATAATGATGGTGACATCGGCTTCTCTGTCTATAGGGCAACACTCTCCAGTGACTGATTTTAACATAATAGGGTTGGGCAATGGTTGTATGGTATATCCGACAAGTTTATCTGGCCTTGCAATGGTCACATCTGCTCCTGTATCGATGGTAATCTGGATCTTCTGTCCCTTAATGCGTCCGGCCACTGTGAGACTTTTTCCACCCAAACTATTGACTTTAAAGATCCTGGGGGTCTTAACGGGCCCGGTTAATTGCCCCCTTGCATTGACCGCAATTAGTTTTCCTGGGATCTAGGGCGGTCTTGATCGCCGCTCGGTCTTCTAAATGGCGACGGACTTCTTGCCCTATTACGGCAGTTACTCTTGATGTGACCCAGTCTGCCGCAGTTAAAACATTTTATGTCCCGATTGTCTGTTGATCGAGGAGTTCTTTCTAACAGGGCTTGCATACTGACTGCCATATCTTTCATCGCTTTATGTAAACTGGCCATGGATTCAGCCATAGACGTATTCTCCTCTTCATCGCAAGTTGCCATTCGTACACGTGGAGATGAACTAGATGACACTCGTGACGCCTCGAATTTCAGGGCCCGAACTAGTGCCTCGCTGATATCCCTGGGCCTTACTAGACGTAAGTGGTATCTCATGTCACTATCGCGAACTCCCTCAATGAACATTTTGGCGGCAAATTGCATTTAAAAAGATTCCGGGGTCGATGGATATGCCAGGTGAATGAGTCCCATAAAATAATATAATAAATTTCCCATGCAGTAGTTCCGTCATAATCGGGAGGCTTAATTTTAGCGTTGGCTGTGCTAAAACTCTCTGTAGACACGTTGTCGTCTCAAGTTGTTCCCGGAATTTCTTTTCTAGCTCGAGAACCCTCTGGTTGACAGCTTCGAGTCCCTTGTTGACGCCGTTAATGGATTCGTTAACGGATTCGTTAACATATTGCATTTTTCTTTCTTCCAATTGTTGCTCCCTAGCTGCGAGATGGTTCATTAATTCTTCTTTAAAACGTTTCTGTTCTTCCTTTTGTTCTAGATGACGTCGCTCTTGTAGTTTATCACGCCTTTCTTGTTCCTTATAACGTCTTTCCTGCTCTTCCTTTTGTTCTAGATAACGTCTTTCCTGCTCTTCCTTCTGGTGTTGATAACGTTGCTCCTGTACTCGATCACGTCTTTCTTGTTCCTTATAAAGTTTTTCCTGCTCATCTTTCTGTTCGTTATAACGTTTCTCCTGTTCTAGATAACGTTGCTCCTGTACTTGATCACGTTTTTCATGTTCTTCCCTCTGTTGTTGCATAAGGGACAGCAGGGCGGCAAGTTGATCCTCCATCGCTTGATGCTGGCTTCTGGTCACTGGCATAAACACGTAATGTCCAGCAATGAAGCACTCACTTACAGTTCAGTAATATTAGTCCTCAAATTCCCACTGAAATCGCACTTGTGACACCAATTGTTGCGAACTCAGGGTTCAATAATTCCAGTGTAACGATTTAACACGAAAACCCTATTTATTTATTCCACAAATACACACAACTACAATTCGACTACTCACTACTTAACACTTTATAGCCTTCTATTATCGCTCGGAACTTTAGCTTACTTATAGGTCGCTTAAAATAAGACTATTACTAACCGCTCGCTCTTTGCGCCTTTTATATACAATCCTAAAATTACAGAAAAACCTAGAAAGTTCTTGATAAGAATTCTTGAATAATCTCACATAAAAAAAGGTTGTAAACAACTGCCTTCTAAACTAAACCGAGCAATAAATCACTCGTGTCAGCCATGACGCAGCGCGGATAGGTCGCGAAGCTCCACCAACCAACGCATTGCCCCGCCTCCGATGCGGCGTCGCTGCGAATCGTAACAATACTATCACAGCTCTACTTGACACTGGTGCAGCTAATTCTTATATTGGAGAACACGTAAAATCCATATGTCAAGAAAAGACTTTTTCTCCTGTCAATCCACCCGTCAGACTGGCTCGTGTGGCCAATGGGAACACAACCAGTATAACTGAAGCCTATAACATACCCATAGAAATAGGACCGCTGAAGTTTACCGCCATATTTGGATATTTTCCTGATCTCACAGAAGAGATGATAATAGGGATGGATATTCTAAGCAAACACCGTTTCACATCTTCTTCTTTTTATGGATTCTGGGTGAAAGATTGAATCTCAACTGTCTAAACTATCAAAAGCCTAATAGGCATTTTCCAACGGATCGCTCCATTTACACCACCAGTAGAACAAGAACTCTGTCTCCGTCTGTTTAAAAGCTACACTGAAGCAAGTGGGCCCTTCACCACAATAATCCGAAGGGTGGCGCCCGAGTTAGTTGAAGCAGATCACCGACGCAACACGTGAGCAGACGATTTTAAAATCTTGGAAGTGTCTCATTACTGATCTAGGACGGGAAGTAATGGGATTATTGTTTTTGCCAGTAAACCCTGATTGTTGATTTTGCTCTAAACCATAGCAACCAACAAAATTCCGTCTCTTGAGTGAAGATTTGAGCCAGAATATTATATGAATAAATGATATTCAAGAACATATTTTGATGTTATTCAGAAAGTGTGGTTGAAAATAAAATAGTATACATATACTCGATGGGAAGCTTCATAACTGTCTCGAGATTCTATTTATCTCGACGCTACGCGTCTCGATATATAACATAATCTCTGGACAGTAATGAAATACTTCCCATCTCGTATTGTAATATACTGTTTTGCAGTAGGAGTAAAATGTTTCCGGACGAGGAGATAGATGAGTCTTAAAACAAATACTGTTACTATATATGCTAAACTATAATAAATGTTACCGGAGATATGAAGCACAAAATTTTATTTCATACAAAAAAAAAGAGAAAAATTAATGTACATTTTAGGTATAAAAATCCTGTATAATTTCATTACGCTACTCAGTATTGCAAAAAGCTCCGGACTGAAATCATGAACGCAAAAGTGTTCTAAAATATAGAGAATGAAGTAATAGCTATTTATGTAACCAGTTACGAAAAGTCCGATTTTGTGTAACGAATGAATGTTTGCGGGACGAGCGCAGCGAGTTCCCGCAATTTGAATGAGATACACAAAAAAGGCTTTCGTCACGTGTTTCATACAAGATTTTTTCTAATTTTGACTACAAATACCTATTTAGAGAGAGAATTATTATTATTAAACTTCAATATTTTCTTTTAAACCACTTTGTATCTATTTAATACCGTAAAACTATAGCAACGGTGTGCCACAGCCGAAACCTGCAACTGGTGGTGACACTAACGTTTCATCACTAGTTACGAAAGATTTTACTTTTCGTAACTAGTTACGAAAAGTAGGACATTACGTCACTGTCATCAGTATTGAAAAGTGCCACTTTATATGTCAAAATTAGAAAAAAGTAATACTGGTATTTGTTAGGTAGACTTTTCACTTTTATAAAAAATAATGGTCTTTTTTGTGTTATTAACAAAAACATCTTATAAAATACAGTCCAGTAGTACATTCAACTTCTAAAAACATTTTTTCTAAATCACTATGGCACCATTACCTATCATTCGCTTTTTTTGTCATCTCGTTACCTTCGAAATCTTCATTTTTATTCTTCATCTTTTATTCTTCATTTTATTCTTATACCTATCTCCTTTCTTCACATGTTGAGGATATACGATAAAAATAACAAAGTCAGCTTTTCAGCGCTACTGATGACAATGACTTGTTGGCAATAATAAGTGAATGGCTTATAGAGTATATCTCACGGAAACAACTCAACTGACACATTTTTATGGATATATTCCAGAATAAACTCTCGTTATGTCTAAGGGTACTCCAATATTGAATTATGCTTGTGAAATAAATTTGGTAATTACTGGCTTAATAATATATGCATGTTTTATTTAAAACCTTTAAAAAAGTTGCTACGTCGATAGATTTTTGTCAGCCTTCACCCTCTCCTGTTGGTTCATTCATGGTTTTACAATGACTTAAGCTTAATACTTAAGAGCTCATCACTCGTCCTTTTTAATATAAAAATGTATAGCAAATTTGAATTTATTAGAATACATTGGGAATTTTTGACCTCGTTTTTTTCACCTTATTCATTACAAGGAATTGTAAACATTAATATAGATGATGTATACCTGGTGATTCTATTAAAACTTAAGAGCAACTTGTTTGTTGCAAATGTTTTGCATTATTAAGAAATCGTCAGGTTAGGCAGGGAGGCCTGCGGAAAAAAGTACTATTGAAGTTTTTTATGTAAAAATCGAGCGTTCTGGTGTAATTTTTGTAAAAGTCTTCCTGTCGTAATTTCGTGGAAACTTGTACAAATATGAACAAAACTGCTCTAACTAAATTTGCGGTTTACTACCTAACGTTCTTTTCATTGTAATTGCTGGTCCACTGAGTAGCCAAAGTAAGTTTATCTTAATTTGAGACAGTGCCAGTGGTTGCAGTAAAAGTAAGTATAAAAATGAAATAAAAAGTGTTTATCTGTCATTTATTTGATTTTCTGGATTATTCAGGATTGCTTGGTTCAGTCAGGATTGGTTTTAAAATATATCGTTTTATCTTAATGTTACTATGTCTTCAAACAATCGCCTTAAGCGCATTAAAGAATGCTGTTGTTGTACTGTCATCCTTACACTTAATTATTTGTTATTAATAAACGTAGTAAGACCTATTTACACATGCATTAATTAATAGTACTAAAGGTACAATAAGTGTTTTAAAAAGACAAAAATTGATCAAATCTTGCATTGCAACTTAATAATATTATTTAGCTCACTCTATACAAATTCTATTCGGCTCCCAAAATGATAATAACCGGATCGAGACCCGGCCAAAAAAACGACAAGGTCACAGACACAGGTGTTTAATATATAATAGCTTCAAACTGTACGTCTTACTAATTTAGTATTTTTATCAAATAAGAAGATACAATTTACTACACTTAATCTTGGTAGCCCTTACAATGGAATATCGATTGCTGCTTTTTGTTAGTTTTGCTTCCTTAGTTCAATGCGCCCCAAAAACTAAAACTAAACATCTACGTAAGTATTGTGCAAGCTAACGACTTATTTTTTGTCTTCAATTTGTGTTATGTACTACAGCAAGTTATATCATTCCCTGCAAAGTGAAGGATCCAAATTTTTCGAATTGCACATTGCAGCATGCCAGACAGGCTCTTCCGATAGTGTTAAAAGGTAATTACCTCTTTTCAGAAAACGTAAATCAGACAAAAATACATAGTGCAATTAATTTTTACTTAGGTGACCCTTCTTTTAAATTACGAAGCTCCATACCCTTCCACTTGGAACATGCAGACTTAACTCCAAATAGTGAACTGAAACTAATTATTAAAGATGGTGATCTCCATGGGCTTGAAACCTCCGAATTGGTAGATGTAATGTGAGTATCAGTAGACTAATAATGACAAAATATCAATAATACTGTGTTGCATAACCCTCTGATCTTTCAACTCAGAGGAGCTGATGAGGAGGTGAAACGTCAGTATAACGTCAGGAATTTTTTGCTATAAAAAACATTGGTTCACTCCAAAAGTAAAATTTTTTTATTAGAAAAATTAAGCTGCTAAAGCTACTAGCCACTTTTAGTACCACTCCTATACGTCAGACTAGATGACCTAATAACGACGTTTCAATAGCATCAATTTTATGACATCTTTGTGCCGTCAGCAATGTGACATCAAATTAAAGCCTTTATTTGGACACCTGATTTAAACTGACCACCGCGTTGCATTCAATTAAGCCCTCGTTGCTTGAGCGTTTTGTATTACAAATTTTGTTTAGTTTTTATCATTATATTTGAACCACGTGTTAATATACTTGCCGATTTATCTCTCTAAATTTATTTTAGATTTGATTTGCGGAAGAGGCACGTAAAGTTGGCACTACGTGCCAAACTATTGACTGTGACAGGAACCTACAACGTATCTGGGCAACTGATTCTTCTTAATCTAAGAGGAACTGGACAAATCAAATTAGAATTTGGTAAATATTTCTGTGGTTTTATAGAAAATAACCCACTCACATTTTTTAAAAAATTGGTTTCTTACCTAGTAAATTACGATCTTTTTAATACAGTTTTAAGAGAATTTATCATCTTTCCATTATATACATACAGTTCTCATTCACGCAAATAAGAGGGATTCAGCAGGACTGTAAAGGTCATCCCAACTTGGCAAAATGCTCTTTGTAAAGAAAAGCAGAGTTTGCTATCGATGAATTATTAAAATTGAAAATTGAGAAAAACTTGTAATAAATATTGAGCACTCAACCCTTACCGACATCTATGTATCAAATTATTGAGACGCAGTTTCTCGAAAACTTACGTATGTTTATTTTTAAATATTTTGTCATAAAGTACAAGGAGTTGAGGGCTGAAATGAGAGTTGTTGAAATTGAAATCTTTTGTACTATACCCGGTATATATTTTTTTTCAGTTGACACCTTTTTCAAATATTCTTTTGATTACGATTTGATAACAAAGGATAATGAAAAGCAATACATGAGCATCATACGGCCAGCAATTGAGTATGAGATAAAAGATGCTCATTATCAATTGGACAATTTATTTGATGGTAACAAGGAATTAGGTAAGTGAAACTAGAAAGAGTAGAAAGCTTAACTGCAAGTCATGTTTGTAAGTACAGGGTGCCCGGTTTTATTTGGACCTCTAGTTATTTCTCTAGTTATTGATTTCTTGAAGAAATGTTCTATAGTTTAAGTTGTAGGGTATATCATAATATAAAATATATCTTATATAAAATCTATATATCATATATAAAATCTCCCCGTCAGCCAGTCGAGGGAATCGTTTGAAAATATGTGGGAACAAGGTCAGGCTAGCAACATGGAATATGCGCAGCTTGTTTCAGGCAGGAAAGTTGGACAACCTTACCCAAGAAAAATACCCAAGAGATTAAATATCAACATACTAGGTCTAAGTGAGGTTCGGTGGCCAAACTCTGGAACTTGTACAACTGAGAACGGAACTCTGTACTACTCAGAGAGCTCGGATGGAAAACACTATGATGGAGTTGGAATTTTTCCAGATAGGACCGCAAGAAAATCAGCGATAACTTCGTACCACACTCCGACAGACTCATGCTGAACTAATTGCAAGCAAACTACGGCAAGATGAACTTAATTCACATATATGCCCCTACAGCTGAAAAAAAGCGACGAAGACGCAGAGTTATTTTATGAAGAGCTTCAGAACATCCTTAAGTCTACAAAAAAAACGAGAGGTAATTATTGTAATGGGAGACTTCAATGCCAAGATTGGAGAGGGCAGCTGTGGAGAGTATGTTGGCCAATTTGGATTGGGCGAGAGAAACGAACGAGAAGATCCAATGCTGCAGTTCTGTGTCGAAGAGGAATTAGTAGTCAGTAACATTGTTCAAACTCGCGAAAAGAAGGCTATACACGTGGATAGAACCGGGCGACAACACAGAGCGAATAATTAGAAATCGGATTGACTACATTATTGTTAACAAAGGATTCCGAAATAGCATAAAATCAGTGAAAACATACCCGGGAGCGGACGTCCGAAGTGATAGTAATGAATATGTATGTGAGGTTATAAAGGAGACACTCCCAAGCAGAAAACACCAGTTTAAATATCCGAAGTATAGAACAACCAGAAGTCCGAACTGCTGTAACTAATAACGTAAATAATAGACTCCATAAACTCCAGGAAGAATGTGTTGGTGATCTGGGTGAAGAGGCAAAGTGGAGCAAAATTAGCAATGCAGTGGAGCAATAATAACAACACAACAAGAAAGCATTGGTAAAGGCAAGGGAAAAGAACTAGGCTGGGTGACAGAGGAAATTTTGGTACTGATGGAAGAAAGAAGGAGATGTAAAGGCAGGGATGACACCAAGTACAAGGAGATACAAAACACAATTAAAAGGAAGATAAGAATAGCAAAGGAGGTCTGGATGACTGAAAGATGCAAGGAAATTGAAGAATTAGAACAGAAGTACTACAGTTTCTGCCTACATAAAAAAATAAAAGAAGTCACCGGTGTGGTGAGAGAGAATAAAACTGGTACACTGAAAGATGAAAAGGGCGCACTGGTTGCTGACTTCAATGCCAGACTGAGACTGTGGCAGCAATATATAACTCAACTGTTTGATGACTAAAGAACGGAGACATATGACATAACTATATCAGAGAGCGCTCCAGAAATAACGAAGGAAGAAGTAGAGTATGCCATTAAAACCTCAAAATCCGGTAAAGCAGTAGGGCCAGATGAGGTGTATTGTGAGGTCTTGAAACTGCTGAATGAGCGTTCAATCAGTGTCATAGTGGATCTATTCAATAGCATTTATACATCAGGAGTACAGGAGTACAGGAATAAACCAAGACCTTTACGTATGCTTCATAGATTATAGTAAGGCGTTCGACAATGTCAAGCACGAAAAGCTTCTGGACATACTCCAAGGGCTTGGTATTGATTACCACGATGTCCGAATAATATCAAATCTCTACTGGGGACAAACTTCTAGAGTGAAAGATGACAATGCTTTGACAGAACAAATAAGTATTCGGAAGGGAGTCAGACAGGGGTGTGCTCTCTCTCCTATGCTTTTTAATATTTACTCGGAGTTTGTTTTTCGGGAGGCATTGGAAGAGGAGCTGGCGGGTATAGCAATTAATGGCAGAACTGTTAACATCAGGTACGCTGATGATACCGCTGTAATAGCAAGCTGCTTCAAAGATCAGCAGAGACTGGTAGACAAAGTAACAGTAGTTAGCGAAGATTATGAGCTAAATATTATTATCAATAAAACAAAAATGCTAATAAGATTCAAAAGGAACATCAGTGGTCAGCTGACTATACGCAAGCCCGAGATATATATTTGACTTTGAGAGTGAGAATGGTGCGGTGTTACGTCTTTCCAATGTTACTATATGGTCTTGAAGGATGGACACTGAACAAGGAAACATCGAAGAGACTGGATTCGCTTGAGTGGTGGGTGTACCGCCGAATGTTAAAGATCTTCTACATGGACTGCATTACGAACGAACAAGTTCTGGAAGGAATGGATAAGGACATGGAAATTATTTTCACAATTAAGAGAAGAAAACTAGAGTTTCTTGGGCATGTTATGCGTAATTCAAAATATGAAATTCTGCAGCTCATCATGCAGGGGAAAATAGTGGAACGCAGAAGCATGGTTCGACGTAGAATTTCTTGGCTACGTAAGCTGCGAGACTGGTTTGACCTCTCATCTGTCGAACTATTTCGGACAGCTGCCTCTCAAGTTAGAATAGCCATGATGATCAGCAACCTCCGAAGGAGAAGCTGAAATCAAGAAGAAGCAGTAGATCATAAATCTATTTTTCAAATAGTAGTCATATGCAGGGTGGTTCATTTAACTTGAGACATTTAAATATCTACACAAATATTAGTTTTGAAAAAAATTGTTTCAAGTAAAAGATGCTCGACTTCAAGTAGGAAATAAGATGACAGCAATGTTACTAACTTATCTGGCGTCATCAAGGTTATTTCGATGAAAAGAAATTTTTTCATTACTGCATATTAACTACTACTTATTAATAAAAAACTTTTATGGGAAACATTTTTTTCTTACAAATGACAAAATATCAAGTTTAACTTCAATATTTAACAACATGACAGATATTTTTTTTAATTTATATAGCTATGTTTGGCATTTCGTCCAATACCTACTTTACTCTTAATTTCATTCGCCTGCCTTTTATAACAGTTATTGTTTTTAGGTGATAATATCAATAAGGTTCTGAACGAGAATTCCAAAGAAGTATTGGAAGAGTTTGGATTGGTGGTGAAAGAGATTGTCAAAGTCGTTGTTATGCAGCCCCTTAACGCTTATCTTACTACCATACCTTATGATGAATTATTTCCTCAGTAAATTTTAGTAATAGTTTAGCAGTAAGAAAATGGTCTGAACCAAATATATTTTGTATTACTACCATAATTTTTATTTTTAGTTTTGAGCAGCACAGTGTTTATCTTATGACATTTTTTCATGGTTGGCTTTTGTCTTCTCACTATTAGGTTAACATATGTAATGCTTTTTTGTTAAATTATTATTATTAACAATTTGCTAGGACTAAAGTCAGTCAGCACTTGTTTGCTTCCCAAAATTCCCAAGACAAAACTAAGGACACGTTAGTTCAGGACACGTTAACTCGATCAAAATAAAGCGTCAAAGGTGAGTAGTAAGTAATTGCGCAGAATCACTGATGGGCCTTTAAAGCAGGCCGCACACCAAATCTTCGCTGCGGGATAAAAACACCTTCTTCATTGCCTTAGTATACAAATGACAATTTTTGGCATTTGTTACAAACCTTTTGGACCTAATTGGCGAAAAAGGATAAGATTATTTCCGTCAATTTTACTTACTCCAAGTGTAGTGGCTATGATGCTATTAGAAAAGTATTAGAAAGTTCACATGACATAAAAATTGGATGCACCCTATGTTGCACATTAAAAAAAAACGCAATGAAGATACAAAATATGAAATACCCAATCTTCGCCACTTTGGCTCGGTAGTTTTGAAAAATGAACAACCAACACTATGACATTTAATGGGCTTGGTTTGCATCTCGGGACATGTTCGGCGGTTTTCGGTTTTTTGGCCTACAAAAATAATTACAGTGGTTTTTCAAAAAGTATTGATAATTGATTGTAAAATCAGCGATGTAGCTTTAAGGTTAATTAAACATTTCTGTTCCATTCTGTACGAGTGTGGCAAAAAATGTAATGAGATACTGATTAAAACTGTTTTAACTACGACATCATGGCGGATGTCTTAATTTTAAGACTCCTATTGTAATGGTATTGGAGAGCTGCGGTCGAGATCTCGGGACGATTGAGACGTTTTATTTTTGCCAAAAAGAACAAAAGCAAAATGAAAGCACTGTGTAACGTGGTGTGGTCATATATTAATAATAAAACAAATTTAACAATATACAATGGTTATCCTTCCGGGTGGTGTGTGGTGTCGCAATCGTGTAATATTAATTGGTGTCCAAAAGCCCCCTTAAGCGAACACTTGCTGTCGTCAACAAATTGAGGTTGTGAAGGGGCTCAGATAAAGCTCGGCTATAATAAGTGTGGGTGCGCTACCTCTTGCTCACAGGCTCAGCAGGAAGCCTCCCAGATATAAGGAAAACCTCAATAAATTAAGGCCACAGCAAGGGTTTGCTCCAAAATACGAGTGGCCGTACGTAATGAGGCATAATAAAGTCAACCAAATTTTACCAAGTTCACAAAAATATAAAGTCGTCCAAATTTTACCAATATAAAAAGTTCACAAAAATAAAGTCTAACCACTAATATACAGAAATTCTAGGGGATGTTGGATTCGTAACAGTCTCGTCATATGGTCACACTAGAGATGTGGGTCTAGACGTCTCGGCGTGGTTCAGTGACAGCAGTCCTGAGTTGGCTCGATGGCCACTACGATCACAGTATAAGGTATAATACTGCATTATATCAGTATCGTCAGTTCGTGTCGGCACTTTTGATATTTCCAAAACTAAAGCGTGCCACGCGCACCTGCACCTGGCAATTTTCTCGAGTAGTTACGAGGGACTTGTAAATGCGATATATCTGCCGTTGGATGGAATCTTTCTATGGGGTCTTTTTTAAACGTAATTTTATTTCTTTGATTATGGATAATTTTACGTTTGTAAAATTTCTACATAGATAATGTAATAAATAATGAGTTTATTACGAGACCATTTTTGTAATACACCATTTTCTGTGTTATATTATTTCGGATTTATAGAATTTAATACATATCGATACATACCTACCTTTATTGCTCCTGTGGACATCTAAAAAATGTCATTCCTTCTCTTAAACGACTTTAGCAGCGATCCACTGAAAACAAACTTTTTCCTCACATTTTTAAAAGACACTGTGTAATATCCGCGCAAATAAAATTTCCGCCGAGCTGCCTAGCGCTCTGTATCACTCAGGCACCATCGATGCACTGCCAAAACCGGTTTGGTGGTGCACGGTCGACGGCCGGGTGGACGGGGCAGGGGGAAAGGAGTTTTGATTTCTCGACCGACTGACGCTACTGATATAATGTATTATTCCTTATACTGTAGCCGCGACAGGGACAACCAAACAAATACTGTGCGCGGGCCCAAGGAGGTGTCACAAGTAATTGGACCAGTGGTACCATAGAAGTTTTGAGACCGTATGCTTACGAGCTCCAAGCAAGTTATACCTAGAGTTATAACGAACTAAAATAATCGAAAACCAGAAGAAAATCGCAAGAGAAAAATGTAAAATAGTAATAATGAAATTGCAGAAGGCACATGGCCGGAAGACTTACCTCCAAGGAGGACACAAACCATCACTAGAATTTCTCTCAACGGTGGTCTTTCTACACCAAAATCAACACTTTCAGTCGGTACTCAAACACTCGCAATCAGCAAGGTGACAAGTGAAGGTGGTCAGTGAAATCCCTTAGTGAAACGGAGGTAATTTCGGCCACGCGAAGAAGCGCTAATATTGGCTAGAAATTATCTTGAAGACAACGAGAAACGACAGTATGTCGAACTTCAGACAACGACAGCACTGACAGCGAAGTTGTCATGCTTGTAACATGTAGCCGTCAATTGGACGTCTTTTGACTCAATCTCATGTCGTCATTTGGACGTCCATACGACGTAGTGTGCTACCTGGGCACAGACCAAATATAACATTTAATCATTCTTTGCCTCAGCTTTAGGTTCAGGCTGTCATTACAAAACAGTTATCTCATCTTCCGGAACGTTGTACGGGCTGTTTCAATCCTACATCTAATTTCCCCATCCGGGTCGAGTTGCTCGGTGATGTAGCAGCCGAGGTATTTAAAATTGGATACTCTCTCAACGTTCTGTCCATTTATGTGACGCGTTGAGGTATGGCTGACGGCTAAAAACCATAAACTTGAACATACCATAAGATGAAGAAACCATAAACTTGAACAACAACAAACGTGAACCGAAATACTACAAATTGGGTGATCCCGCGCCTTATGATTTAATCGACAGAAAAATCAGGTAACAATATAGGCAGATACAGCCACTTTAAGTTGCTCAAGTGCTATTTAACCTAAATCTGCAAGATCTTATTAAATACCAAGTCAAAGGAAATAACAGATTAGGAGTGGAATTCAGAAAAGTAACAGCAGCCAATCATTTCTGTCAAAATGAAGAACTACTTGAAAAAGGTTACCATCAGTTCAATTATGTGACCAGCAAAGGAATCAAAAGGGGAGTAATGCCAAGTATGAGTACAGAAGAAATTAGTAAATCGTGTTCAAGCTTGATTAAGGTGGAGTCTGTTATGACATTTAATAGAAGAGCTGTAAATGAAATTACCAAACAAACAGAATATGTACCCACAGCCTCTGTTGTCATCACTTTTGAAGGCACAAAATTGCCCAGACAAATTAAAATTTTTGGCTCGCAGAAAGAAGTCCCAATCACTCCATATTTTCGCCCGTCACCCAATGCTTCAATTGGTTCCGCTTTGGATACATTAAAACTTTTTGCAAAAGCGAGGAAAGATGCATTAACTATGGTGAAGAGGGTAACCACTCTGATCGAGATAAAAACAGTCTCAGGGAGACCCAAACAAATTATTCATGCAATCGAAAATGCTTACACCCTAAGAGAAACGATCATAAGCTACAGCCAAGACATGTCCTGAATATCTTAGGCAAAAAGATATAAAAAGTTTAATGGCTCTGCAAAATTTATTATTCTACGATGCTAACCGAGCATGCAAAAGAACATATCTTGAAGAGACCCATTTCCAACAGGCTAATTTTCCTTTTCTTATACCATCTATACCACGCAGAAGATCTGTGACATCCAACACTTCTCAAATCCTAGATGACTTAATGCCCACAAATGACCGCAGAATCACTGAATTTAACAATGGCTTAAAAAGACGATCGTACCAACAAGTTACATAAAACTCTTCCTTCAAAAGAAGGGTTACAAATAGCCCGCTAAATAGACACGGACAAGGACAGAAGAGCCCTTGAAGAAATGTTATACTTCCCCAACGCAAGATCTCAACGGGAAGAAATGCAATATATTCCTATCGCGGGCAGCTTATACCGGACATAGGAGATTAACATGGGAAATCGGTTTTTATTTTTTTGCGCCTGTACGGTTGATTTGATTGAAAAACTTTTAAGAGTAAAGTTGTAGAGTTTATAGTGAGTTATCATCCTGTAATTTTTTCAATACCACAGTTTTGGCTATTTTTTGGAAAAACGCCTCGAAATGTGCAAAAATTTGAATTTGGCGCGTCACCCCCACCATGCATGTGCAGTGTCGCCAACATTATAATTTCTTATGTCAGACTCGGAGCTGATTTTCCTTTCTTATTTATTTTGAGGGACTATTATGTAGTAATTAACGTGATTATGCAGAGAAAATTAACTGAAAACCTGATGATAATGTTCTTAAATTATAGGTAAGTAAAAGTTACGTTTATAATTATCATAATTAGTAAAAGGAAAATCATTCCAATTTGTGTATGGCTGGTTGTCTAATTCATTTTAGTTTAGCAATACGACAACCACGATGACATGACAATTTGTCTCTTGTCACCAATTAAGGGAGTTCGTTGTTGTTGTTATTAAGGTGAATTCATCTATCTCCAAATGTTTTGCTTCAAAAGTGTCTATTTTGCAGTGCTGTGTGACGCGAGGCCCCATCCTGCATGTAAAAAACCCTTGCTAAGTGCTGGACTCTTCTATGACAGACAAAATCTCATTGGAAAACCAAATACAGCGCGCCCCAAAATGCCAATCCACACATTGACAACTTCTCGACGTTGGTCTCGGTTGTCCTGCACTGTATGTGGATTTTAGAGAGTCCAAACTCATTCATTTTGTTGATTTGAGGGACCCCTTAATCCAAATTAACATTCATTGGTGGAACAAATGTTTATAGCAAATAAGCAAGACCAGTAAGCAGATAGCGATGGATGTTTGATCTGCTAAGACCAGTTTCTTTCATGTTTTATCTATGTATCTGGAGACTATAGTGCCTGTGAAAAAAAAACTCTTTTCAGTGACAACAAATCTTGCCAAACTGGCCACAAACAACTTGAAAAACTGGCCAAAAATTGGTTTCATTCCAATCGATTGCTGCTGAATGCAAGGCACAGAGGATGGTGTTTGCATTGAGGGAGATTGGAACCGTAAATGACCACTTATCCCAGGTTAAATTTCTTGGGGTTCCTGTGGATGAGAGCGCCAAATGGGATTTACACACTGATAACTTGGCTTCAAGACTCAATACAAGTTTGTACCTGCTACGTCAGCTTTCAGATAGGATATCTCGTACGGTACTTAGATCGGCTTACTTTGCATCTTCTCATGCATGGCTCTCTTATGCTGTAGTTGTTTGGGGCCACGCCTCGAGGGCTAAGCGTTTGTTCGGGCTTCAGAGAAGAGCGGTCAGATTGTTGGCTGGCCTGGGCTACAGGGATGACTGCAGAGCGCACTTCAGAGAGCTAAGCATACTAACCCTGCCCTCCATGTTTATATTGGAGAATTTGCTGTGTGTGAAAAATAACATGTATCTGTTTTCTGCTCACGAGGACATGCATGCTTACCTTACTAGAGGCCGAAAAAGTTTAATAACCTCATATTGTCGTTTGAGAAGGTGCCAGAATGGTCCTGGCTACTGGGCGGTAAAATATTTCAACTGCCCATAAAAATTAAAGCCTTGACAGTGGATAGTTTCCGAAAGGAAATTAAGCAAATTTTAATGGTAAATGTTTTTTATTGTGATGAAGAGTATTTTAAGTATTTTAATCAAAATTATTAATTTTTGTTTCTTCTCTCTGTATAGTCTATTTTAGGATGTTGACTGTAAGCTTTTAGGATTAAGTAAATAATGACATCTGGACTGAATTTATTTAAATTTAATTTGTAGACTATTCTATTTTTGAGGTATGTACATTCCTGTTTTGGTGATTGTAAACATGAATAAATTTGAATTGAATTGAATTGAATCTTAATAAAGGTGATAGTGTTTTTATAGGAATAATTGTTGTTATCTGTGTTATTACCTAAATTTATGTTACATTTCTTTTTCATGGCCACTTGTTAATTTCTTCTGTTAAGAAATTTATGTATAGATTGATTATGGAAATATACTTATTTTGGTACTTGTTGCATCCACTTTTTCACACACGATTTCCCCGAAATAAAAATGTAATGTATACAGAAACATTGTATTTATTGATATTAAAAGTAAGGAAATTAGGAACCATTTCGTTGATACAGTGTAAAATTTTATTTTTATTATTTCTTATTTAAATGTTTCATTAGTTATGAATTTTGAGGAGAGGAAACTTGTTTTAAAACAATACTGGGCTGGTAATTCCTTTGCTCAAACTCGAGACAACATTGTTGCATTGTTTCCTGAACAACCAATACCAGCATGCAGTTCACTTCAGGCGGTGGTTGCTCGTTTTGAGGAAACTGGGAGTATTAAGCCGATATGTTCCTGTGAGCGAAAGCGACGACTTCAAGCTGGTGCGGCTCCAGAGGATGAAAATGTGGCAAAACTTGTTGTTCTTGCTACAGTAAACGATGATCCTTCCAAGAGTATTCGACAGATTGGCCAAGAAACTGGACTTAGTAGATCGACTATCCATAATTATCTGCAAAAAGAAGGTTTTGAAAGCTACAAACAAGAGAACCATCAACAACTCGTACCGACCCACCTTTTCCCCCCAATGGAGTTTTGTGAAATCCTAACCGAAAAAATTATTGCAGCCCCAAGATTTGTTAGAAACATTTGTTTCATGAATGAATACTAATTTGGATTGACTGGCTCTTCAAATCAACAAAATGATCGGATTTGGGCACTCCAAAACCCACATATAGTGCATGATAATCGGGACCAACGTCGAGCAACTGTAACGTGTGGATCGGCATTTTGGGGCGCCATATTATAGGTCCATTTTTCATTGATTGCAGTTTGAACGCCAACAAATCTGGTAATATGCTTCGCAATCACATTTTGCCTTCTGTAGAAGCCATCCAGCCATTAGAACGGGTTTTTTACATGCAAGATGGGGCGTCACACCATTCTCTGTGTCTTGCATTCAGCAGCAATCGATTGGAATGAAACCAATTTTTGGCCAGTTTTTCAAGTTGTTTGTGGCCAGTTTGGCAAGATTTGTTGTCAATGAAAAGAGTTTTTTTCACAGGCACTATAGCCTCCAGATACATAGATAAAACATGAAAGAAACTGGTCTTAGCAGATCAAACATCCATCGCTATCTGCTTACTGGTCTTGCTTATTTGCTATAAACATTTGTTCCACCAATGAATGTTAATTTGGATTAATGGGTTCCTCAAATCAACAAAATGAATGAGTTTGGACTCTCTAAAATCCACATACAGTGCAGGACAACCGAGACCAACGTCGAGAAGTTGTCAATGTGTGGATTGGCATTTTGGGGCGCGCTGTATTTGGTTTTCCCATGAGATTTTGTCTGTCATAGTAGAGTCCAGCACTTAGCAAGGGTTTTTTTACATGCAGGATGGGGCCTCGCGTCACACACCACTGCAAAATAGACACTTTTGAAGTAAAACATTTGGAGATAGATGAATTCACCTCAATAACAACAACAACGAACACCCTTAATTGGTGACAAGAGACAAATTGTCATGTCATCGTGGTTGTCGTATTGCTAAACTAAAATGAATTAGACAACCAGCCATACACAAATTGGAATGATTTTCCTTTTACTAATTATGATAATTATAAACGTAACTTTTACTTACCTATAATTTAAGAACATTATCGTCAGGTTTTCAGTTAATTTTCTCTGCATAATCACGTTAATTACTACATGATAGTCCCTCAAAATAAATAAGAAAGGAAAATCAGCTATGAGTCGGACATAAGAAATTATAATGTTGGCGACACTGCACATGCATGGTGGGGGTGACGCGCCAAATTCAAATTTTTGCACTTTTCGAGGCGTTTTTCCAAAAAATAGCCAAAACTGTGGTATTGAAAAAATTACAGGATGATAACTGACTATAAACTCTACAACTTTACTCTTAAAAGTTTTTCAATCAAATCAACCGTACAGGCGCAAAAAAATAAAAACCGATTTCCCATGTTAATCTCCTATGTCCAGGGTTCTGCTGGACACTCGGTATACTAGTACTCCTGAAAAACTAATAACCCAAAGCCAATATACGCAGATATCAAATCAACAAGCCTCGCTCACGAATTCCCGGAAATCAATAATGTAAATTTACAAAATATTATTTAGCTAATATCTAAACTGACTCAAGCCGAAATCAACTCTTTAACACGTCTTATAGAGTCCTTTAGTAATTCACCGCAACAGTATTCATCTCACTCTAATAATGACTTTCTCAGACATTAATAACCATTCACTCAAGCTTTCTATAGTTCAATGGAACATTCGTATTGCTAAAGCGAATAAAGGGACATTTTTGAATCTAATAACAGTACACAACCCAGATTTGATTCTTCTGAATGAAACTGATTTAAACCCACAGACAATTTTAATAAAAATTTTTACAGGTCTATATTTGTGTGACGTTCACACAAAACAATTTATTCATATTAAAATAGATAAATTAAATATTTTATCCACGACCATACTATAATAATCACATTATTCTTGTACATTCTCAAGACTAACCATAATCATTATTCACTTGTGAATAATGAACATTATTCACAAGTGAATAATGAGTTGTCATGGAAACGAAACATGTCGTAGGCAACTGACAACTCAAAAAGTAAACTGCCCTAAACATGAAATCGGTAGTTACCACTGGTTCATTCAAATAATTATCCTTCTATTAGGATGTATTGAGGCAAATGTAGGTTACAGTGTCTCTTTTTCCCTAAAATATGTACTTTTCACTGAAAAATACTTAAAATAGGATATAAAATGAAGTAATTTACCGCCCACCCTCGTAGCATTGAAATGGACATGCGGTGACATGCGCGGGTGACTAGACCGTCATCTATCGACAAGACGCATCAAACGTCGCGCCATTGAATAGCGAAACCAGTCGTGGTCGTGGTTTTAAAATTGTAAATTATCTTTGTGGCACCTATAACCTATCATATTTGAGAAAACCCAGAATCTTGGTCGTGGATAAAGTATAGTATTCAACGCACATTTAATGAGCGTTATTCTCGTAACGACTCTCATTAAATGCTTGTTGTATAATATACTATTCAACATGTATTTAAGCCCACAAAATTCACTAACTCAAGACTTTCTTGATCAACGCTTTCTCTCGCGAACTCTAACGCTAGTGGTAACACACTAACTAAATTCGTTGTAAATAGTGAAATACTGCTAATAAGTAATGGAACTCCTACTCGTTTCCAAGCTCCTGGTAATTGCAGCCCCTTAGACTTTGCTCTGATTGACCCTACATTGAGGTTTTCCTGTTCATGGGAGGTACTACCAGATTGTTCCAATAGTGAGCACTTCCCCACTATCTGCCATTTTGACAGAACTCAGAATAACTGGAAAAAGGGCTTTCTCAGGGAAGTGTTATATAAGGACTTTAAAAATGCTAACTGGCCTCAATTCCACGAACGTACGAATGGAAAGTGTGCGCACGACGCCGCAGCGGCGAGTGAGTATTTTCATGAGTACGTAAATGCTTCACAACCCGCATTTCGTACCATACTTTATCTGCGACGCGATAGGAACAGACATTTTGAAACTATTACAAATAAATGTTAACAAATCAGAAAAATGATGAAAGTTGAATTTGACAGCTAGCCGCCCTTAATGTTACGAATTGGTGGCGAGTAGACTGTTGCTAGGCGACGCGTGAATGTGGCCACCTGGCTGAGGGCCTTGCACGTACGTTTGATTCAGCCTGCGTAAGAAGCTCCTTACTAGCGAAGTAGAGCGTGTGTTATTTGCTATTCACTTAATAGTCGTAGATAAAATAGTATATTATTTAATGAGCATATAATGCTGGCTATTACTCACGAAGATAAAGTTTGCTACACGAGCCGAAGGCGAGTGTAGTAATATATCGAGTGAGTAATAGCCATTATATGCGAGTCAAATATCATACTTTTTCTACGACTATACTATACAGGGCGATTCATAGTCGATGGTCCCTTAGACATATCTGGAGAACCAAAGGAGCTATCACTTGGATTGTTGAGTCATCATCAACACATGATCTACATTACAAACTTTTTTAAATCATTGCAAGTTGTCAAATTTACGAGTTCTTGAATGAATTTTATTTTTTAACTGAATTACTTACAATAATTCATAAACATTACAACGTCAAATTAAGATCGTAAAAAAAATTATAGAGACTTTGATATACCTCGAAAAACATTATAAAAACATTATTATAATTAAAAGTATTAGCTATTTCGAACACTTTTTTGAGGTACCTACTTATAACTTATTATTCGTTTTGACGGGAATAATTAATATTAATTGTTATTCCGGAACAGTTATTAAAAGTTAATGATATTTAATAGTTATGATTTTTTGAGTTAAATTATAATTTGTGGAACTATTAGCTGTAACAGAATTCTTAATCTTATTAGCAGTATCAATTTTGTTTTTCAAGGAGTCGTCAATATATCCTTCCGCGACCGATGTCGACTTCCAGCCACCATGCCTTTTCAATGTGGTGATGTCTCCTCCGGAATCTACGAGCAACGTCGCCGAGGACCGCCGAAATGTGTGACCCGTATACATTTCTGGATTTCCCAGCTTCAGAAATGTAGCCATTAGCTTTCCCATCTGTCGAAATTTGTTAATACCGATTTTCTGGGTTGTATATTTTCCGTTTTGAAAATTTAAGAAAAAAAATGGTTGGCATTTGATACTGCTAGGACGAAGACTGATGTATCTTTTGCAAATTTCATAGAATTTTTCTATCACTGTAAATTTTCGAACGATTTTGGTTTTTGTATTTGGAATCGTGATTAGAAACCCTGTGCCTAGGTCTTGAAAATGGCTCATTTGCACTGAATGTAGTTCGTTGGTACGGCATGCTCCCATTAGACCCATAATGAGCGCAACCTAAAATTTTAGTAACCATTATTTTTTTTTAGATCATAAAAACACCAACTAATTCAAATTACCTTTGTTGCAAGGTATATATCATCAGGAGCTTCTTCAATAAATTTGTTAATGTTCAAAGCCGTCAAAGTTTTGGCCTTTTGTGGAAAGTATTCCTCAGACTCAGCGTTTTAGAAATACCCGAAGCCTATAATATCCTTCAATATTAACTTCATTGTTCAGTGCGAGTGTGCTTCTCAGCATCGAGTATTGCGCCCATAAGGGCAAAGACAGTTCTTGAAAATACACTAACACAACGTCTTCCGAGAACGATCTGGAATTATTTTTGCTCCTCCAGTTCATGAAATTTGAGTATACTATCTCATATTTGTGGCGAGATTTTTCAGGCAGCAAGTTTAGTCTTTAGTCTTGTTAATTTAGCAGCTTCCTTAATACTTGGCGGTGTTCCCCCGATTTCTTCGTCAGCATCGCTTGAGAGGATTTCCTGTGCTTGAGATGAAGTTGAATTCAACATTGTGGTTAATGTTTTAAAATACGCTCGTACTAATTGTCAATAATCACATGTGACGGATTTGTTTCAACGGCTTGTTTATCTGTCTATTGCCACCGGTTTCCATGACAACGCACAGCAGATGCGCCATTTGATAAACGTACAGCCAAATTTAGACTTCACAATTACAATAATAATATCGCCAAAAAAGACGTTTACTGTCAATATTTTTGTGCAAAACAAAAAAATTAAGTCTATCTGCCTTTACAACTACATACACTTATGTAAGTCTGGATGTTCTCGGGCAGAAAATGAATTTGAGCAACAGTTGTATGTTTTACAGATGTAGAATCGGCTTAAAAGAATATGTCGATTGGTCCTATAATTAATATGGGATTTGAACCTAAAATTGATCTTATTGGTCTACACAGCAGTGAGTAATTATTACTCACGGTTAAGAATGGGTAATAGGGATTATTACTATTCTAATATCAAAATAGTAATTAATCTATTATTCAATAGTCGTAGAAAAATATAAAAACACACGCGGACGGCCAGGTAACCCCTGGTGGGCGCTGAGTGTGGTCAGGTTGATAGGAAGCGTAAAGAAGCGCTGGAAATTTTCAAGTCTAACTCTTCCCTGGCAAACTTTGTAAACGCTTAAAGAGTTATTGCCATATCAAAAAAGTTTCTGAAAATAAAAAAGAAATCAAAATTTGTCACCTTCTGTGAATCTATTAACAAAAACTGTGATGTGACCTATGTTTGGGATAAGGTTCAAAAGTTCTCTAATATGGATAAAAATGCCAATTCAACTACTGATATTTTAGATTGTTTGCGACTACAAATGCTGGATACAATTTCAAGCGAAATAGCTGTCCCTACTTTCAATAACTTCCCACCCCAGAACTAGTGGCTCCATTCTCTATGGAGGAGCTATTAATGAGTCTTGAGAACAAAAAGTGTTCGGCCTCTGGTCTGGACGATGTATTATACGCCACAATCAGAAACATGCCCCATCAGGCTTGGATATCTTCTAAAATTTTACAAAGATTGCCTCAAAGCCCCTCTGCCCCTGCCCCGGAGAAAATGCAATGAAATATGTTTACGCAAACACTAACAAAGATCCCAAATATAGTAGAATTCATTAAGGAAACGAATTCAAATCGTGATCACTTCGCCGCTGTTGCCAGCTTGTGCATGAAACCAAGTAGAACTATATTGAAATTCCCCAAATATGGCTATCTCAAATTGAATTTCGTTATTTTTATCTGCGAGGCATTAACCACGACCCGCAACCTTTATTTACAGTCGATCTACTATTTGTATTCGTATGTTAAATTTTAAATTTATCATTTCTAATCTTTAAGATTGCTTTTCTAGGATTTTTGCAGGCTTTAGAACATTGTAATTGACCGTCCGTGAAGTGCCCATTTTGCAAAGGAGTTTTCTTAGTTACAGGGTCTTAAGTCAAAGGTTTGTGCTTTAGGAGATGGTCTCATAGAATTTTGCCACTTTCAGCCAAGTACAGTCTTTGAGAAAGTGAATTTTACTGTTATTTACGTTTATTTAGGAAAAATATGTTTAAGTAGACAAATTTTTTAAAACATAGGTGTAACATAGTTAAAACACAATGGGCATTCTGTTCATAAATGCTATATTAGGGTAAGGGGGGTTAGGACACTGACAAACTTACTTTCTGGACAGAAGTCTAAATGAACATCAATAAAACACTGGAACCTGGCCCGTTTCATACTATTTATACTGTTTTAGCCTAATATTATTATGCTCTAGGTTCCGATGGATGCTTAGAGTTTTGAAGCAAATTTACATATTGACAAAAATTGTAAAAATATTAGTGGCTATCAAAGCAGCTAACAGGTTCTGTTCGTATCAGCCATATAAGTAGCTACAGGATTTTCCAAATGCTCCTGAAAGGTATACTTTTGCCACATATACAAAGATGAAGTTTTAGTACATACAATAAAGGAGGTTTAAAAAATCTCATTGTTACTTGCTTTGTATGTTTGTCAACAGTCTCTCTGTGCAGCGAGTCGAATTTAACATTTAACAAAGTTGATATCAACCTAGTTTGCTACTATTCAACTTTAAACTGTGGGTAAAAATAGTAGGTTATTACTGACTAAAATACCTACCTAATAATAAAGGTGAATTAGGAATCAGGACCACATAATATATCCATATGGAAGTCTGTGATCCAGACAAGTTTTTGTTCGTGATTCTTCAAAATAACCCAAATAGTTTAACATATTCTAATCAAGGTACCTAGCTTATATCTAAAGTTTAAAGCAGAATTGTAACAAACTGATGGCATCATACAGGCTTTCTAAATTATAATTGCTTCATAGAGAAACTTTTAGACTGTAAAAATTGATTAAAATTGTGAACAGCATAATAAAAAATTGTCAATGCTCTGATTGCCTAGATCTTACAAATATCAAATGATCATCAAGAAATAGATTCTGTAAACCTACTTCGAGACCTACTTTAATATCTAAAATCTTCCTGCTCTTAGGTTTCCCTAAGAAGAGGAAGTAGTAAAAAGTAGACCTTGAACACTTGAAAAACCATGTATATTAGCTGTTGGACAATTTTAATAATTTTAATGCAATGCATGCAAGGATAAGTTTGATTGGTTTTCTAATGGGATTCACTTGAACTCCAATTTATATTGGATTTGATTGTGACCCAGTGGCCATTTACTATGAGCTATAACCCAAATATCTTACCCAACAGTGTGTCATCTTTACAGTCCGAGAAATATTGTCACATATGCTTAATGAGTATCGAGAGATGTGAGCCAAAAAAATAGAGCAAGCTCAACAAGGCTGACAAAAAATCTGTTTTGTTTGCATTTAAAAGATGTTTTTAGTTTTTTTTTATTCTATGTTGGAATCAAATACATATTATTATCGCAATTTCTGTTCTACAGCCTTGAAATTGTTCCTAGGAAGTTTTTTTGGTAGGACCATGATATGGTTAGGTTATGAAAAATGTATCTAAAATTCCTGTCCTAAACTATATAGCTGTTAGGGTAGCAGTTAAGCAGTACCTACTTCTTACCAAGATACCTACCAAAAATGGTCACTTTTTTTATGATACCTCGAACATTTTTACAAATTCTGAACTGTCTTCATCAAAGGATATAAAGCACACAACAAACTTTTATCTGTAACCATTTTCGAGATATTTGGAAAAAAAATAACTAATAAAAACCAATAGAACACATAATATTCGGTCACAAAATGAATATGTTTACCAAACATTAGTAAAATAGTTTGTTACGAAACATTTAAAATTACTTTGAAAATGGATAAGAGATATGAGATTAGCAGCATGCCTAGCTTTTTGATACAAGATTTCAAAGCATCAGAATTCACAAAATTACTCAAATGTGTCAGCTGTAGAGAGAAAGCTATTATTAATTTGTACAACATGGATGGCTACATCTATCACGTGACTTATTGGCATAGGTTTTTAGTTAAAAGCTTTTCGTATTAAACCCCTTTAGGAGCAATTTCTAGTCGGTAAATCAAAAATTGTCAGATTATTTCCAATTTTACTGCACAAAAAAAAAACAATTTACACCATATAGTGCAAATAAGCCAGTTTATAAGGCTTGCTCGATCAATCGTCCTATTTTTTTGCTCCGCCCAACGCCATACGCCCTTTTTACTATTAATTCGACTTGGAAAACTTATAAAAAATCTTGATACAGTGTAAACGTCTTGACGCACATTTCCGCTTAGGATTTTAAATTTCATTCTTTATTAGAACTTTTTCTAATTCCTGACATTCAATAACAACATAAACAGTTTTGTTTTTCAATAGTCCAATATTATTAGTGGAAGAAAACAAGTTTAAAATCTTAAAAAGTACACTGATATTATAGACCATATTATTGTTATATTAATGCTACTTTTTAAGTCAATCTCTAATCAGTATAACAGATTCTGGAACAATTTAACTTCGTTTTTCTTTACATGTCTCATGTCCATATAGGAGAGGGTGGTAGTCGGGATTTTAGCAGTAAATATGTAGTTTCTTTGAATCCTAGCAGCCTCAATAATTATTATTATAGTATTTGTTCTTGTGTAGTATCCTGTAATTATTCATAGAAACTTTGAATACTTCCCTAGAACAAACAAATAATTTGTTATATGATAAAAAAAACACACTCTCTTTCTCCAGAAATAATTTCAGGTTTACTTTTTAAATGTAGGAATATATTTTGTATATTTTGGAAAAATAAAAATAACAACAAATTATTGCTTTTAATTTTACAACCGTCACAAAAGACTGCAAAGTTAGAAAGTGAGATTTTCCTCACACTTAAAATAACTTTTTAGTTTTGACTAAGCCACATGAAAATTTCATAGAACAGATTCCAAAATCATCTTATATATGCGCAGAGGCCAGTTCAGGAATTACACACTTGCACCAGCTGTGGAACTAATTTAATTTCTGAACGGTAGTTGGTGCGCATCTCTCAACACTGCTGTGTGATTCTTGAATTTACCTATGAACAGATTTAGGGAAAATCATAAAGTTAATTCCTAAAGCCTTACGTGCTTACTTGGTAATTCCAATAATCATCAGAGTAAAATACATCCTTTATTAGGTCATACAAATGCAGTAGTCCAGAAGTCCACACAGTGTACAGTATAGGTAGCCACTCAGTTACTCAAAATAGCACGTCATAAAATATAAATCAAAATTACTGTTCTGCATATGACAAGCATAATAATTATAAATACTCACCGGGGCTTTGCCCCTTGACTAGTGAATGGTGCTTGGGAATCTTGGTAAATTGCATCCGAGTTAGTGTTATACCTAAAAAAAGAGTTAGCGTCCAAAACATACAATGCAAAGACTCATAAAGAGCAAAGAACCGGTTGAAGCAAAGGCTCACACAGAACAAATTTTTACACACAGCAAAGGGAGACATAAATAATAATAAGTAAGTATATAAGTACAAAAATAAAATAAATAACTCCTATCATTAACTTTTTTTACACCTATCCTTTTTTTTTAGACTTTTAGGAACTATTTTCTTTCCGTTTTATGATCACGCATCATGTCTTCTTTTTGATGTCTCAGCGCTGCCTGAGAAGTCCTTCAAAAATAAAACAGAGTTTCAATTATTTTATAAAATAATAAAATTAATTACTTAAACTAATTTATAAGAATACAGATGATTCGCACAACGGGTTTCAGACAAAAATAAGACGCATCAATTATGTTAAAATGGTCGATATTTCAATTATATATTTCGTTTTCCTGAGTGCAATATTAAGTCAACAAAACAAAAGTCTTCTCATTTTTTTTATTCTTCATAGATCGACCAACTTAAAAGTACAAATACGGGGCATAGCAAACACGGCAGGACGGTATAAAAGTGTAACACTTAATATGTGTTAAACTTTCACCTGGAGAAAGACCAAATCAATTGGAAATATCGACCAATTTAGGGCGACTTTTACAAGTTCAAGTAAAACTTCAGATTGAAGATAAAACACCAGACTTGATGTACATTGCATTGTTTACCTGACAGATAAACAATGCAATAGGTTATATCTGGGGTTTTATCTTCAATCTGAAGTTTTACTTGAACTCGTAAAAGTCACCCTTAGCAGCATAGAGGTGTTTCATTTTTGTTTCGAACCCGCTATACCAGTCATCTGTATAACATCAGGAACGCTAACAGGCCATCATTAATCCTAAAAAAATATTAAAAAAGATGCATATTTTCTAATACCTCAACCCTGCAACATGCAAGTGAACAATATAACAATAACAATTTCAACTACTGAACCAATATCCAATACAATACAACAATATTATAACCTCAAACATCTTCATTTTCCTTATCACTAAACAAGCTTTCTAAGTCTGAATCCGAACTACACCCTGCTTCTATTACAACTGGGTTAATGTCCGAAGCATCCATAAATTGTTCCCTATCCCACCACCTCTGTATTTCTTCCTCTGTATGGCGAATTGAATTTTTCCAAACCTCTGGTGTTGCTGCGGTCAAGGCCTCTTTCCACATAGCCAAACACACTTCTGTGGTTCTGCCATCTCTCCCAATATGCCGATTGTAGTAACCTTTGGCAACTCCCCAAATCAACTCAATGGGATTGAATACGCAATGGTATGGCGGAAGTCGTAAAACTTGGTGTCCATACTGCAACGCCATTTGATCAGCGACATAGATCTTTGGGGGTTTGTGCCTATTAAAATAAAAAAAAAATGGAAACGTAATTCAATGATATTATTCTGGCAAAATGTACTGCATACTTTGTTACAATGTCAAGAAGTTCACTTTTCAACAGCATGTCATCACACGGTATGTTTTTTGAGCGAAGCCACTCAAGAATGTCTGCCTTTGTTGATGAAGAAGTCGGCGTTTTCTCCAACAAGGTGCTGTGGTAAGGTGCATTATCCATCACAATCACTGAGGGTTCCTCCAAATTTTTCAGCAGTTGATTCTCAAACCAACACAAAAAATTATCCTTGTTCATTTCTCCATGATAATCTCCTTTCGTTTTGGATGAAAAAACTAACTCTGCGCCAGGAATAAATCCTTCTTTATTTCCAGCATGCACTACAATGTACCTATAAAAGATAAACTAAATAAAGTGCCTATAAACAAATTTTGAAAAAATGGGTTAGCTGAAGCTACAAACAGCCCCATATTCCCCTACTCGACTAAATGAGAGCAAACGAGTAACAATTACAATTAATACAAAACACTACACCTTACCTCTTCCCTTCCGTTTTCATTCTTTTAACACTTCGAGTATCCGCATCTTGCCAAGAATGGCTTGATGTTCCATCTTGAAAAAGCCACGTCTCATCTAAAAATACAAACATATAGTTACCCCCTGCTTTGTAACTAGTATAGGATTTTAAAAATTGTATTCTTTTAGAAACAATGTCTGGCAGTTCCATTAAACCCCTGCGCGGATTGTCTTGAAGCCACTTAAAGCCAATCTATTTCATCAGTCTTATAAGTGATGATTTCGATCCCGCAAAGAGCTGCATTGTTCTTAATCTCTGCAAAATGCTTTGGGCGGTGACAGATTCTCCTAAAATTCAATTAAAAAATATGCTTTTTTACGTTTTTGTAGGAACGACCTCATTGCAAGGATGATTGCATGCATTCAAAGCAACTGCGAGAAAACTCCAATGACTGATTTTGTGTAGTCGGGTGTAGGGGTGTACAACCTATATTTTGATAAAGGATTTAAGTAAAGGATAATTAGGGACAGTTGCTCAGAAACTTGATACTTGTGTAAACTTATGACTTGTTTTGTATGAAATAAACTGATGATGATGATAGGTACATGGTTTGTATCCCAGTTGGCATCTAACAATAGGTTTGAGTAACTAGTCAAGATTTCAGGAAAATGCTAGTTAAATAATTTTTTTTAGAACATAATAAATCCAAAAAATATACGAGGTTGACCAGGTTTTTCATGATAAAATTTAAGGGGATGTTCTACTTCAATAAGTAACACTATCTTGCTAAATAAACTGTAGTCAAAAAACCCTTTTCTATGGTGTTGATGTTAATATTCATAAAGAAAAAAATTGTATTTTTTTTGCAAACCATTTCAGATATTTTAATGAAATATTGCAGGTGCCAAGAGTAAAGGAAGATCTAAGTTTTGCAATACAAAAAGCTTTGTTTACCAGTGTCTAATTTTGTTAAAAGTTAAAATGGCTTTATTCTTCCAAATTGAACAAATAATTCAAAAATAATTTTTATTTTTAGAAAAACCAGGAACATACAACTTTTTTGCTGAAAAATAGTCAGTGACAAGCAGCCTCGCGCGCCAGTTACAATAAACAAAGCTTTTGTGTTGCAAATCTTATGTTTTCCTTTATTATTGACAAGTAATATTTCATTAAAATATCTCAAATGGTTTTCAAAAAATATAATTTTTTGGTTTTTGAGAATACTTAAACATCATAAATATCTCCATATAGAAGTTTTTATAGCATAACCAATAACATTAACACTGTTCAAAAATTTTACGGGTGTGCTATGAAGTGAGCCAAAAAATAACTCTTGGAAAAACTTTATGAAAAGTTTTATAGATGCAAACTGCTGTAACTTTTTTGTTTTTAAATATATTGGAATGAAGCAAAAACCGTATTACACAGTTGACTTGCAAGTTTTTCCTATTGGAAGAAAAAACAAAACACCAATGATTTCGAGAAATCTTAACTTATATTTTTTTAATGGAATGTCTTGTATATTTTTGGATATGTGGGTTCTATTCAAAATTCCAAGTATATTTTATAAAGCATACCTCATACCTATCTTCAACTGTTTCTGAGAATATGGCGTCTGTTTAAGCCAGTCAAACATAAAATAATAAATACGAAGCAAAGTAAATGCTCCACTTGTCTTAAAATTTACTTTGCTTCTTATTTATTATTTTATGCTCAATTTTGTGTTTATATGACCAACTTATACAGACTCCATTTTCTCAGAAACATTTGAAGATAGGTATCTAGGTGAATTGTAAAATATTCTTGGAATTTTGAATAGAACCCAAATATCCAATAATATACAGTTGCATTAAAAAATATAAAACCAACTGCAGGTTAAGATCATTGGTATTTTGCTTTTTTCTTCCAATTAGGAAAAAATTTGCCCGTTAACTATGCAATATGATTTTCAGTTCATTTCAACATCTTTAAAAACACAAAGTTACAGCTAATATACTTATCAACTTTCCTAGCAACTTTCCCTACAGTCCAGTTCCAGTTAAGCTTAAAAAAAACTATTCCTAATTATCCATTACTTAAATTCTTTTGGAAAAGACAGGTTTCACACACCTACACCTGACTACACAGAAGCAGTTATTGGAATTTTCTGGCAGTTGCTGCATTGCTGCACTATTGACAGAAAAAATAATTCTCTCCTCTTATAGGGAAAATTAGCATTGTGAGTTGTATAATCAGTTTAATCAAATCAAATAACACTAAATTTGGCAAGACCCTTCCATTTGTACCAATTTCAGGTTTCTAATGCCCGTATTTATAGTCATGACTTGGCTCCGAGTAAGCCTCAAGTCTGACTTTGGACATATAGTCTCCATTTAAAATACATTGACTTACATCAAACATTTTTGATTAAGCACATGCTTGTGCTCAAGTTGCCACTATAAATATGGGCATTACAGGCCCAGAATCCTTCCAGGCAGATACCCTAGAGCACCTTAGAAATCAAAGGGGAATCCACTTTGCCAATGTTTGTACATGTATTGCCATAATATGGTATTTTTTAAGTCTTGTGATGGCATTGCAAGGTATTGTGAATATAGTGATATTGCAGGGTATTGTCATGAGTACATAAAGTTATTATCGATATTATGACAAGTACTGTAGAATATTATCATGAGTACGGAGAGGTATTTCCAAAATTGTGATGGTTATTGCTGTATTTCCAATGTAGATCATTGTAACGGTATTGTGTGGAATTGTGATGCAGTTTATACATGTCTTGTGCCCGGTGGATAACCCCTCATTAGAAACTCTAACAATCATATGCACCAATAGCCCAATAGTATTTAATCAGGGTCAGGCTTTAATTGTGGTTAATTTAAAATTTAGGTAAGGTAAATCTCTCTCTCTCTCTCTCGCTATTAGCCATGATTAAAACGTAACCCTGAGAAAATGCTACTGGTGCATGTGGGGGTTAGGTGTGAGGCCCTGCAAATTTCTAGCTCGCCCTCAGTGAGTAATCGTCTCCTTAATTCCTTTGATACTTATGATACTTATGACTACGTATGATTTTTAATATTTTCAATTAGGCCTCACCAACTTTAAAAGTTTACTAGGAACATATAATCAATGATAAAGTCCCTGACATTAGGGCTAGTCACTATTTCTTTAAAAAGGAAATCTTTACTTCAATAAGCAACAATATAAATAAATATACATTTTAAATAAGTTATTGTCACATAATTTAGAATCTACAGTTACTTACGGTTCTTATACATTTCATAAATTTGGTTACGAATGGCACAAATATCCCATTTCCCTGGATCGGTTACTGGTTTCTTCCGGACAAGAATCCTTTTAGGGCTTACAATTTTGCCATGAGCACTTTCTTGAGAAATTTTTGAAACCGTAGTTAAATGAAGACCCAAGGCATCCGCGACTCTTTTACGTACTGCTGCGAGTGGCAAAAGTGGTCCTCCGTTTTTTTTCTCCAATTCAAAATAGCTCAAGAGGGAAGCTACAAGTTTTTTGCAGTCTTTACTAAGACTTTTTGGCATCTTGTTTATGTTGAAGAAACACAATTAGTTCAATAAAAAACACAAATCTAGATCAAGCGCATAAGAAAATCTTGGAAAAAGTACATAAAAGCACAAAACCCGCCGATTTTCTAATTTCGAGCTTTCGAGGTAAAGGTTGACTTTCGTTGACAGTTGACGTTAGTTCCAGGCGTTTTAATAATAATTCTGCGTACTCCACGACCGCGCGGCACTTCACCAATTGCTTGCGTTTTCTATAATAAGATTTAAAATTAAATTGAGCAAAAACAAGAATTTTTTTATCACACCTGTAGTTAATATGAATAGTTTATTGGTCTGTTTTAATTAATTTACCAAGCACGCTTACCAATCTTCACAGATAAGCCGAAAAACGATTATTACGTTATTTACAATAAACCGCAAATAAGGCAACATTGCTGGAGATCATGTCAACTAACATTGAATTATATCCATCCTTTTCCAAATTCGTTAGAGGAGACAATGTCTATGATCGAAGACATGATCTTGAGTTTCAATTGACACATCGCTTGCTTAATGATTCTGCCTATCTGTAGATTCCTATAGAAATATTGATCCATCTTCTTGCTACCTTAAAATTTTTGAAATTATTATAAAGAATAAAATGGTTGCATTGTAGCAGGTGTAGGACAGAAAAATTAAAAACTTTTACGTTTTTGTAGAAATTATGCCGACGTTTCGACGTTTATTTGACGTCTTTCTCAAGGCTCTAATGATGGTCCCTTATATTGGTGTGTTTTGGGGGGAATGTGGGTGCCCCGATTTTGTATTCATGTAGCACGAAGAATATTTGCCTTTGTTTTTTTGTGGGTTTTGCTGATACTCCACTATCTATATATCTTTGGTGAGTCTATGTATTCAAGCAGCGGCACATTGACCAGTTAATGTTTGAGTGAACGCCTGTTATATTATCGTGGTGTTTGTTGGGACCGAGATGATTGCTTTTGCTTTGTTCTCCCTCGGTGTTGTGATCGATGGATTATTACCTACACCTCTAATGACGATAAAAACTTCTGCACCATATGTAGAATAGGTAAGGCAGCTCAATCAAGTTTAATGTATATTGTGTGAGAGGATTTGGTTATTTGCGCAGGACCCGCACAACATTTTATGTAATTATGATAGATGATTATCTCTCTTATGTAGAGAATGTGATGTAGCTAATGTATTATTGTCCGTACAATTGTTGTTTATGTCAGTGTTAACTGTATTAAGTCATATTTTATACTTTTTATTTGTTTGCCAAGCGGCCATTGTTTTTACGCATGTTCCCCTATATATTTTTTAGCCTTGAGAAAGACGTCAAATAAACGTCGAAACGTCCGCATAATTTCTACAAAAACGCAGAAGTTTTTTATTTTTCTGTCCTACACCTACTACATCGCAACCAATCTACTTCGAGAAGGACGCGATACCACACAGTTATGTCAAAGAATAGAATTGAGTGGAAACTAGAACATCATAAATCATTTACATGGACAATGACTGGATTTCGTAAGGGACAAAGTACGGCCAACTCCTTGTCACTGCTAATTTCTGACATACAGAGGGGTTTTGGACAAAATCTTGGTACACTTGCTGTTTTCTTGGACATTAAATCTGCCTATGACAACGTTGACCGCTTTCTTTTATATAGAAAACTAATCAACTTTAATATTCCAATAGAATTGTGCAATATAATTTCCCAAATTCTGGAAAATATACATGTTTATTCAAAAAACTCAAACGGAGATATTGTCACGACCCGTTTGTGGTCGTTGTGACTTATTTAATTTGCCTCGGGATCGATTTCTGAAGAGGGGTTGAAAACAACTTTTATATTCTAACAACTATATTTATTAAAGTTAAAGCAAAATGGGTACAATGCGTGGGGTAAAACTTAACTAGAAAAATGGTTACAACGTTTAGTTAAAAGGTACTTACATTATCGTGGGCCAATGCATCATCGGATGCTTTAACAGCTTTGGAGACCGAAGGGCACTTATTGGGTTATGGATACATTAAATAATAAACTTGTACTTCACTAATAAATTACTAAGACAGACTGGCCTCCTCTGAGGTTTAATTTCTTGAGAGTCACATCATGGCCGCGAGACTAAAGCAAAGAGCCCCTTACTAACTCTGTTTATTTCTTTTTATACAATTTCCTTCGTCCCAACTCCGAGCGGAACGAATGGTATCCGAGTGGAAAAAAATGATGATTTCATCAGTCAGCACATTCCAATGATTCGGGATTGCGCGTTTTAATTGTTTTGTTATTTCCGTTTGGACCGAGGTCACCTCTTGACCCGGGTGACTTTCAAGTAATGTGATACACATTGTCGATGAGTGCATCATTTTCACCTTCAGGGGAATACAAAGTAAATTCTCATTTTACAGCATTTTCATTCGTGACAATATTCTGGGTTCATCCCAAACAAATCTAGGTCTCCCCAAGGGTCTCCTCTTAGCACCATCCTATTCAACATCTATATTATCAAATTAATGATATTTTCAAACAATTGCCTACAGGATGCAATGCAAATGATTTCTTATGCTGATTACTTTGTCGTCTACACTAAGGCATCAGAGGCTGATAAGGCAAAAGTTAAAATTGGTCCGGCTCTAGAAAGCTTATCTAATTTTCTCGAAGAGATCAACCTGTTTTTATGACTAAATAAATGTGAAACAGTGTGGTTCTCACACACGTTCTCACAAATCGTCAACGACAAATTGCCGACTCTAAAATTTTGTTGAGAGTTTTTTAATGCGTTGGTCAATCTAAATCATCTAAAATACAATTCCGTTTTGATTAATCGTAATAGCAAAACTATACTAAAAAAATATGGTATCATTTATTATGCTATTGGCTTTCGGTTGCATGAAGTCTACGCCCACTAACTTCCTCTGGCCAAATCTACAGAAATTAATTTGCATCATAGAAGAAAATGGCTTGCTACTAAATTTATAGAAAGAATTATAACAATTAGGGGTTATCCGCTAGTTAAGATCCTTAATGACATTAGAAATCATTGATGGAGATATGCACTGTTGAAATGTTGGCCATAGAAGAAGCCATTAGAATTATTTAGAACAAAAATATCAAAAACGCCATTATTTTTTCGGACTGTAAGAGTGCTATAAAACTAAATACTGCACAAAACTAAACCTGATTCCCATTATGGGTCTACTTCCTTTAGAATAGGAGACCGGTTGTTAGAAACTAAGGGAGGGAATTTGATATCAAATTTGCATGGATTCCCGGGCGGTCGGGTATTAGAGGTAATGAAGAAGCGGATTTTCTGGCTTTGGAGGGCAGAAATTTAAATTTACCTATTAAGGTTCATGGAATTGTACCTATTAAGGTTGCGATAGACTCACCGAATTCCTACCTAGACTAAGAGAAAATATACTAAAACAACATCAATGTTGGTGGGAGGGTACCATCAAGCAAAAAGGCAAGTTTTGCTTGATGGTATTTGTAACTCCACGTTCAGCCAATTCGACGCCCGGCCATGGTTCCACGAAATAAAATACATGGACAAGGAATACATACCACAATTATACGCTTTCGCTCTGGTCATTGTTCAACCCGAGAACACTTAACACAAAACCTCAAATTCTCTGGTCAATTCTAAGGGGGTACGTCCTATAAACGTGTTGTCTACAATTTGTTGTGTAAAATGTTTTGTTTGAAAGGTACAGGGTGATTTTATTTTAGTACAGAGCTTTATTTAAAAAATATAAATTGGTTGATTAGTCGGCCATAGATATCTTAATGAAGTTTGGCAGTCCTTCACTGCTATAGAATGCATATCTTTTCCAACAAATACAAATTTTATGTCTACCAGAAGCGCGCGTTGCCGCATGTCAATCCATTTTCTTAAGGAAAAATTAGTACACCACGAGTTTTCGGAAAACAAAAACTATGTTTGAATTGTCACCCTAAAAATTACATTAACCTTACATATTGCAATACATGAATAATTTACATGAGATTGAAAGCGACCTCATTTTCAAATTTTGAATTGAAATAATTAAGAATTCACATAAGACTTGCACTTGAACAGTTATTTCTGTGCTCTAAAACGGAACTTTGAACTAAACTCCTCAAGAAAACTTTTCATAATAAAACGGGTAATTCAATAACAAATTATTTTAGGTGAAACAAGTGGCATACTTCTTTTCACTTTAAAAATCTGCATTGACATGCTGCAACTTGCGGCACTACGGCACACCGGCATTACGGCACTACGGCACACAAATATAAAGATTTTGTTGCTATTGAAAAAATATGAAAAATATGGGCAAATACATTTTAAAAGTAATAAGTAGCTATATATATTAAAATAATAAGCTTTTAGAATTTGAGACATTTTTGCCCTTCTTGTACAACATGAAACAAACATGTTATAGCTCCAGTCAAAGCTCTTAAATGTCATTACAAAAAAAAACCTAAAGTTATAACATCCACTATGACTTTATAGTTAATAAAATATTGATCAGTATCTTCATACATTTTTTTCTACCTTTGTACAACAGGGAATAGAAATATTGTATTAACATTGAGTCTACGTTTCTGATTCTACCACCAATTATCTATTATTTATAAAAACCATGCTATATCGATCTTTTTCGTTAGTTAGTTAGAATAGTTTAGAAGATTTAGTTAGAGTATGGTGTTTTCTTTTGCTGCGTTGGATTATTTTTTTGTTTTTGGTTTGGAAGGGATGATACTACTGATGTTTCTGTTCTAGACTTTTACTAACATTTTCTTGCCTAGATAAGCTCACTATATTTTCTGTTTTTATTATTTAATCAATTCACTGTAGTAAACAAATAATAAACCCAAACCCAATTTTATTTAAATTTCATTCAATTTTTGCACTTTGAATCGCTTAAATATGCATAATAAATTAGGTTCTAACTGGAATTTAAAAGTGTTTGTTTTACTATTTAATTTTCCTTCAGCTTATAGGTTAAAAAAATAATAGTTGGCATATTTATAGACATTACAATATTTTTGATAATAAAATGTTAAACCAACATGTCGATCAGGTTTATAATTGCCAGTTTTATGCAAATTTTATCCTATCCTTTAAGCGGTTTTTTTTGGTTAATTTCGCTATAGGAGCAACATTGAATACGATCGTACAGTGTGGCACAAATAACAATCGATTGAATTATAATTCACAATAAAGGTCACTTACGTCGAAGGTTCATTTGCAAGGTTTGTGTAGTTATGTAAATAGCAAGCGCATAAGCAATGCTTTTATTTGTCAATATTTATAACTAAAATCAACTTGACACATGCAAGATACTTTTCGGGTCCTCATCATCAAAAGAAATGATAGTTAGTTCATTGTGGTCCACAAGGTTATATCCTCATATATAAGACTGCAAATGGAAGTTAATAAATTATTATAATTTTTCGCAAATCCCCGGCTTCTTAGTTTAAGAATGCGAAACATGTTAAGATTGCTGCTTGGGCTTCATATTTGTGCGGCGTTAGTGTATGGTGCAGCAAAACATAAAACCAAACATTTACGTGAGTACATAAATGCCCTTTTGTACCAGTGATCATTGTTTTATATTCAATTATTACATTTTTCCCAAAAGGCATTAAATGGCTGAAGATCAAATAACTTCAAAATGCATAGTCTATTGACCGGACCAAAAGTATTATTTTGGCTCCACTTTGCATGTTATTATTTTTTATAATTTCCACGTGTCAAAAACACTTCCAACCCGTTCTAAAATATAATAATCAAATAGTCCAATTATTCAAATATTAAAATTAAATTTATCATAATTCTCAGAACAAGACCGACAAACGAAGCCATTTCTAGAGATGATTTCATCTCGACTTGACGTAAATCGTCTTATCCAAAAAAATGTCTCTTAAGGGAGCTAAGCTTTCCCTTTGACATTAGCTTTTATATATTATCTTAGAGTGCTTTTTATGTAGAAGAATCAAACTTACTTTATGTGTTAACTCTTACATAACCCAGCTTACAATGTAGAAATGATATTTTAATTGTAACCAAAAGCGTCTCGTTTGGGCGATCAACTAAAATTGTTGATCGTAGTTTTTGTTTCTTCGATTTTTTTGGTTCGACCAAAATCGAAAACTTCATAGCATTTTAGGTTAAAAATGTGCCCTTTTCCTAAGTTTGCTAAACTATACCGTAAGCGAGAAAAATTATTTTTTTTATTTTTTGTGCGTTTTTTTTTGCATGATTACAAAGTTACGCAGGCTAAAGGAGCTAAAGGAGTTACACAGGATAAATTTAGTGGTAGGCTTTGAAAACATAATTAGCTAAAATTTAGTGTTAAATAATATCCCACTATTTAAATAATTTAAATAAATGGCAAAAATTAGAATTTCCAATACATAGAGAAACGAATAAATTTATGCAATGAAACTAATGGTCGTTATGTAGAATCTTTTATGAATTAGAATTTTATTTGTTTGTATGGAGAGAATAATCTTGACCGCCAAGGTACACAAGTGCTTAAATTCTTGGGTAATCCGTCTGAGGTAAACATACCGATTACCCAAGAAATTCAGCACTTATTTATTTGTTTTTGTCAATTGTTTTTTTCTTATAACTTTTGCCATTTTGTGATATTATTTAACACCAAATTCCAAATAATGAATTTTCCTGTGTAGTTTTTTAATTTTAAAAAGAAAAAACCCAAGTAATTTTAATTTTTACAAACGCAGTTTTTGCGCTTACAGTACATTTTAGCTACTTGGGACAAGAGCACCTTTTCGACGCAAAATACTTTGAAGATTTCGATTATGGTATAAAAAATTCTAATAAGTAAAGGACACAAAAATATCATTAAAAATATCAGTTAATCCCCTCTCCCAACTGCCACGTATATTTAATGTAAAAAATTAAAAGACCTTTTTTACATCAAAAGATATATAAGAGTTAACACATATCCTAAGTTAATCCTTCTAGAGATAAAGGGCCCTAGCTCCCTAAGGAGGCATTGTTTGTGTTGAAAATTCCCAGTTTCATGTTAATATGAAATAATTTTTCGTGTGCTTAAGAATCGTCTTATTAAATCTTTCCTTCTTTGTGGGAACTACACAGAGTGGAATGTAAGTTGAAAGTGAACCTACCATTAGTAGGTTTGTGAGACAAGTTATAGGCCGATAACGAGTAAATAACGAGCGAGGTGAATTTATAATCAACCAATCAACCGAGAACGTTATTTAACGGTTTTTTACACCAATGGTATTTAAAAAGAAATTTTTACAATTAAAATGAACATGTCATTTCGTCGACATTTCGCTAAACAGAAAGACCTCCTGAAAAATGAAAACATGTACAGGGTGGTTGCTAGGGTAATAATTGTTCTTAACGGACGCCAGCCGTTAAGTATAATTTATCATGTCTATTTTCGGTTCTTTTTAAAGAATATAACAATATACAATTTGATGTTGAGCTGATACAATGTAAGTATTCCAAATGTGTGAATGTATTTTATACATTACATTATAATTTTAGGAAGTAGCTTAAAGGCTAATGATAATATATTTCATTTCATATATTTTTTTTTCTTGTGCTCATGGTTGATGGGTGCCCACAGTTGATGACCCACGATATCGGCTTTAGGAAATGCCTTAAAAAAATTAAAATAAAAACTTTGTAATTCAGCACTGATTTAATACCGAACAACCAAATTAAAAAAAAAGAATTTATTGACGTTTTTAGTTAATAGAAACTTGAAGTCACTGGTAGCTTAGGAAGGGGTTGTTTAGGAACGGGTCACAATTTAAAATTTTTTGATTTGTTTGAACCCTAGATAAAATTACAATTAGGGTTTCCTATCTTAATAGCAAATTCATTTCTACACTTTTTTTCTATTTGTCAGTTTTTCGAGAAACTGCTTGTGTCTGAGAAAACTGCGGTATTGCGACAGCAGTCAATAAAAAAAAGGATTTAAAAAAGAAATTAAAAAGTTTTTTGAATACACGTCCATATCCACTGAGTGGTGAATCACCCTGTTATATTTAGGAACTATTTGATAATTCTGTCAGGAAGATATTTGCGTATTTGTGTATACGCATTGGATATATCAAAAACATATTTTTAATTTGAGATTTGTTCTTAGCTTCGTACATTTCTGCATGTCATGGCCATGACCGGAATTTCTCCAAATGTGTACTTCAACACGGGAGAGAAGCCATTCCAAGGATATTGCGAGGTATTCAAATTAAAAGGGTTGAGCTAAGAAGTTTTGAGTATGGTATTTTACGTAGGTGATCCAGCTTTCAAGTTAAGAACATTCCTTCCATATCACCTGGAGCAGGCTGATCTGACGCCCAACAATCAGCTAAGTTTAGTTTTAAAAGATATTGATCTTTACGGGCTCGACAGTGTGGAACTCCTGGATGCCAAGTAGGTATAAATTCTAGTTTTCTTATTTAATAACTCATTTAGAAATGAGGTGGTATTGCTTTGATGAATCTCAAAGTTAACGTTTACAAATTTCGAAAAGAACAAGTCGATTTTTTCATAATTTATCGTCATTTTTGAAAACCTGGCCACTTAGCAATCCCACCCCCAAATAAAAAAAAAGGAAATTTGAAATATTGTTCCACTATAAACTTTACAATATAACATGTCAGTTAGCTTTACGTGACACTTGTCAACCGAGTTGTCAGTTTTAAGTTCAATTTTTATTTAATTTTGTTTCATTCTTTTAAAGTCGTTTTTATTCCTACTATACTTATGTATTATATAAAAGATAATTTAAAAGTTTCACCATTTATATCTAACATCAAGGTATTCTGTCTGAGTCTGTGAGTATTTCTTTGTAAATAAGGGGTGTTTATTTGAAAACGTCATCTAGTTGGCTGTGAAATATCAAAAGAAAAAGATAAAAGAACAAAAGTCAATTTACTTTGATTTCGTCATCTTTTTCTTTCAAAAATGTATAGCCTTCTAGATGACGTTTTCTAATGTACTTCTGTTTATTGCATACCTTGTTTTTACTTTGTTTAGAAACTAATCAAACCATATTTCATAAACTAATAATTTTGATAGAAAATTAAATAAACAACGTTTTGTATCATTATTCAATTCAACTCAACAACTTCAATCAATGTTAAATTTGCCGACGTTTCGACCGTATTTTGCACTTTTTATCAAGGCTCTTAATGAAGTGACAAAGTTACGTCGATGGTTATAAAATTTGTCGTGTCCATTATCCATTACTGGGCCAAAGTTTTGCGAGGTAGCTCGAAACGAAAGACATGTAGCGGTGTGCGGTGAGTACAGCGACATTAACTTCGTCACTTCATTAAGAGCCTTGATAAACACCGCAATATACAGCCGAAACTTCGGCGATTTGAACATTGATTGAATTTGTTATTTCGGCCCCAACATGCTAATCCACCTTGTTACTATTGCTATTGGGACACTAAACACTTGGAATTATATTTCGCATTTAACATATGAGTTAACAGAGTTTATTGGCTAAAATGTTTATAAATTAGTTTATGTAATAGGCCTTTACATTAAGCTAAAAAAAAACATTGAATTTTTAAAATAAGATTTCCCGGTCCGTATTTAAAAAAAAGCAGACCTTGATACAATAACTCGTTTGATAATTCACATGAACCTAATCGACATGTAATATAAAGTGCAATAAAACTTCGAAATTTAAACTTTCTGTATCTCAAATACTTTTTGATACACAAATATTTGAAGTTTTTGCCATTTTTTACACTTTACCTTTTTGTGAGAAGCTTTTCACGACGGGTTGCGAAAAGGTCGCAAATAGGACCTGCGGACAAACATGACCAGTACAGGTCCCATAGCGTAACTATAGAGCTTAAATTAAAAACTAGAGAGTATACAACTTAAATAAATATATATGTCCGCTTTTCTGTAAAAAACTGACAAAATTAGAAAAAATGTTTTTAAAATATTCACGGAAACAACATTTTTATCTAACTAGCATGCTCAGAAATCTGCTATTTACGCAAGAATATTCTTTTCACAATTGGTTGCATAAATAACCATTTCTAAAATAACAGTTTGAAGACAAAGGTGAGCAACCACTGGTGAGAACAAAGTTGCAATACCGTATACATCTTTACTGACATTATTGTGTATTTAACCAAATAATTTTTAGTTTTGACTTAGAGCGCAAACGACTGTCTGTGGACCTGTACGCAAAACGTCTTGTTATTCAAGCCAAGTATAATGTTTCAGGACAAATTTTGGTTTTACCTGTACGGGGAAATGGCCCTCTTAAGCTTGAGTTTGGTAAGTCTCTATTTTTAGCAAAATCATTTTCGCTAGGCCCAATCGCATCCAGAAAATTTCAATACTTCTCAAGAAATTTGTAAAATAATTTTTTCTAATTTTGACATACAAAGTGGCATTTTTCAATACTGATGACAGTGACGTAACGTCCTACTTTTCGTAACTAGTTACGAAAAGTAAAATCTTTCGTAACTAGTGATGAAAAGTTGGTGTCACCACCAGTTGCAGGTTTCGGCTGTGGCACACCGTTGCTATAGTTTTACGGTATTAAGTAGATACAAAGTGGTTTAAAAGTAAATATTGAAGTTTAATAATAATAATTCTCTCTCTAAGTAGGTATTTGTAGTCAAAATTAGAAAAAATCTCGTATGAAACACGTGACGAAAAACCTTTTTTGTGTATCTCATTCAAATTGCGGGAACTCGCTGCGCTCGTCCCGCAAAAATTCATTCGTTACACAAAATCGGACTTTTCGTAACTGGTTACATAAATAGCTATTAAAGAAAAGAGCAAAGTTTATGGCAATAGAATCGTGCACAAATATATTGTTTAATGATTTATACGTATTTCAAAACGTTTCAACAATTGCAAATCAAAAGTTGGAGAGTAAAGGATATGTTTGTCATAAATAAAAATATGAAAGAATTAGGCTTGACAGCTGACATGGAGTCATGTTTATCTCCATCTTCCCAGGAGCCAAAACCAAAGGTTCCAAGGGACACTTGGAGCATTTGTGTTTTAGTATTATAGTTTCAGGAATAGGTGATTTAATATCTGACAAGAAAGAAACAAATAGTGGGCACTGAAAAGTATCAAAAACTTCTGCTCGAATATGTTTCAAACTGATTAGTGCTGCAGATTTCACTACTCACAACAACTCTTCCCATATGCTGGCTTTTCTTTCCTCGTGCCAGTTTTAGTTTAGAATGTTTTATGAAATTGACCATTCTTACCTCTGAAACCTACTCACTTGGTATGGTCTCCATTAGCTCTTGAAACGAGAATTATTGGCACTATTTTTAGTTTTCTTGCAGGTACAAAAAATTGCTTTCGTAGCATTTGTTGCCTACGGGCAATTAATAGCTTTCGGGGGGCGTTAATAGCCCCGTTTAAAGATCTCGATAACTGTGATAACGGTGGTGGTACCTACCATCAGCAGCTACCATCTCAGTTCCTTCGAGAGTCACCCTAAGACGAACTATCATGTGGTGCCCCTCATTACTTCCACGTCAGTTGCTTCAACAACTGACGCCTTCATCCAGGATTTTTCAACTTTGTGCACTGGTTTGTTCGGGAGCTGCTGAAGAAAGAAGAAAATTTTCTATGATCTCTTTTCTAAACAAAAAAACGTATATTTTCCAGATTTCTGACATCTTGCTGATGCTGTTGACCTATATACACTGCGTGATGACTGCTCAGGAGGAACTGGATCCCTTTCTCCACGAACAGACGCAAAAAACATTGTTGTTCCCTATCTGTCTCTTACTGCATGCATGTGTTCGAGAGAAGTTTTTTCTCAAAGACCACGTTTTGTACTTTTTAAAGTAAGTGTGAGAATTCCCTTTCGGTTAACAACCATCACTCTGTCTGAAACTCAAGCAAGTGCCAGAATTTTGCAAACGTGCAAGTACCAATAGGAGTTGCACATCGATTTTAGGGTTGATAACTTGGGTCTAAACTACTATTAGGGAGCCTGACAATATATAAAAAATTGGTAGTTACATCAACGTTTGCCATTTTTTCTTTTTTTCTTGTGCCAACGTTGATAGAAGGAAGAAAATTTCTTGAGTATTCGGTCAGGGCGTTAGGAAGGAAATTTTTTTTGCTAAACTAGGCAGATATGATATATGATAAGGCAGAGTAGAAGGTACTAGTTTGAAATAGAAACATGATGTTAAATACACCTTCTCACTATACATAACGACCAGGAAATTGAAGGATGCGAAACGAGAACTGACAAAGATCAATAAGATTCAGAAGCTTCAAAGGGACTACAAGATATGAGGAGAGTAATTGCTGCTAGTATTGTCGTTGTTGTGTGTTCTCTTGAAAGGGCAGATCTCTATGAGGTTGGAGTATATATTATTTAGGTATTCAATATCTGTGCCTTAGTTGATTGAACGAAAAGTTCTTTTCTTTCAAATTTAAGCATATCTGCATGTCTCGCTCTTGGCTGTGGCTTTACTGCTGGTCATGCGCGGTTTATCGCGACGAGGACTAGGCATGTAACTCAAACTTCCCCATCACAAGTTCACAACAACTGGAAAACAACACGCCTAACAATAGCAGGGTGCTCGTAACGTCTTTCTGAACCACTACAAGCGTTGGTTTCCATAACTTGATTTCAGGGCTGCTCAACACGTGTATCCCTTTTAACCAAACTATTACATACATAAACATATTACGTTACATAAACATCACACTAAAAGAAAGAAGGCCACATCTCCCATGTGAGAACGTTTTGTGATATTACTGATGACGATGCCATAGGGCCTCGAAACGTTTAAGACTAATAGAAGTTTGAGAAAAAAACACTGTGTTTTTTCTCATCACATAAGGACCGCACCCCAAGAACTAGCCTCCGTATAATACACCCAAGGTACAAGAACGAAGTGCGTTCATATGTCGCAACTTTTATATAAACTGCTAAACATAACAAACGGGACAAACATATTTCAGGATGATTTGTGAAACGAGAGATTTTTAAAATTACAAGAGATAAAAATCCGAGGTTTTCAGCAGTCTCTAGAAGGATCTATAGAGGAATTATTCTAGAGTAATTTGAACAAAATTACTTATTTAGATGGTGTATACAAGGTGATGAATAAGTTGACTACATTTTTACAAAATTTCTTTTTTGCCGAAAATCTAATATTCAGTATTTATTTTATTTTTTGTGAATTGAGGACGATCCTTGATATGTTTAGAAAAAACAAGTTTAACTGATTTTAAATATCGTACCACATTTCGGATTTTTTAAATTTTTTCTTCAGGCGTTTACCAATCTTGAATTTCAACCTCTTGCTGATCAAGTAACTGATATGCGATTGGTTAATTTTACAAAATTGATTTATTATGTGTGCACCAAGAGATAGTGGTATAAGAGTTTTCTACAGGGTGTTGACTCTCAAAATGTTTTGATCACTAATATTGTTTGGAGTGTTTTCTCAACAATTAAATGAACAAATGTTTAATTGCTTGCTGATGAAGCAATAATAATAAGTTTGACCGTTCAATTCAAGTTTTGAGATCAATAAAGTAAAACACGGATTTTTCGCGTTTAATTTAAATAAATTTAAACAGAATATAGAGCATCGAACTTGACCTTACTAAAAAAAGGATAAATAACTGATGTTGCTTTAAATGCTATAATACTGGAACTTTATTTCGGAAATAAATTTCAGGTAGAAACATAAGGGGCAGAATAAGAGATTTGAAAATTCTGAGAGCAATGACGTCATATTTTCAAGGTGGTGCCAAGAAATACTTGAAGACGCAGGCCCAATGTTAAAGTTATCTGAAACAGACTGGATGAGAAATATTGAGATGTGAAGTTGACCTGAATTTTGGAAGTTAGATGGACCTACAGAGTGTCCCAAATAAAGTGACTTACAAAGAAACAAAAAATCAAATAAAAAAAATCCTAATGTTATTTCGTTTCAAGAAATGTTTTAAAGTGAAAAATGTCTATTAGCTCAAGTGATATTCTAACATGGTACTTCAAAGTTAACAATTGAATGTTATTACCACTAATTATAAGTATACTCTTAAGATCATTTGAGAGTACTTTAGGTAATTTTTAATAAAAATATATAATAAATATATATTTATAACTTTATAATAAAAAAAAAACTAACAAAGGAATAATATTGAACATCGAGTGTCTCTCTGTACTAAATTAGTTATGAAACCTTGACGTAGATTTTCCCATTTCTCTCTACATTTTGAGATGCATTTTCATGCTTTCGTACTAATAATTTTACTTTTGGCCAAACGTGTTCAATAATATTCAAATTGGGTGATTTTGGCGGCAAAAATATACTGTTTACATCGTTTCCTTCGAGAAACTCTCGAACAATTCTTGCCCTATGGAGTCGAGCGTTGTCATATATCAATTTAAATCCTTCTCCGAATTTTTGTGAAAATTATAAAATAATATTTCTTAAAATTTGCTCTCTATATATCCCCGCATTTACTGTTATTTCACTTATGTAGAGTTCGGTTTTGCCATTATTCATAGCTCCAGCCCAGATGTTTGCACCACCTCCCCCAAAAGCTTCTTTGGTGCCATGTGTGCTTCTCTATATCTTTCGTTGGGCTCTTTCCAAATAAGGATTCATCCGTCTGAATGGAACAAGCTGAAGCGAGTTCCGTCGGCAAATAAACAATTGCTCCACTTCTACAAGAATCTTAACGCAACTGGTCAAATGACAAAGTGCTGCATGTGACACCCCGTGTAAGATACCGTTCTTTGTGAACGCGATTCTCTTAAAGAAAAATTGTAGAGTTTGGTATGTGATGATCGTGAATTACTAGAAGTTGTCGTTTACAGAAAATAACCCGTTATGAAGAAAGACTACTCAAAAGGAAAGTTCGAGCCAGAAGAACGACTTGTGCTAGAATTCTTAATGGAAGAACAGTAAATGCGGAGATACTATAAAGAGCAAATTTGAATTGCACGAGATATGATATCCTCTAATAAAACAATATAAACAGTATACATTTGCCTCTAAAATCTCCCGATATGAATGTTATTGACCACGTGTGGTCATAACTAAAATTATTAGTACGAAAGTGTGAAAATGTACTTCAAAATTTAGTTGACTTGATACGGGCAATTAGAGAGGAATGGGAAAATATAATTTAAGGTTTCATCAATGATTTAGTACAAAGCATGCCTGATAGATGTCGAGAAATGCTAATTTAAGAGGTGGACCCACACGATGTTAAATATTATTCCTTTGTTAGTTTTTTTATCATTGTAAAATTGCCTGAAATACTGTCAAATAATAACAAGAGTATATTTATAATTAGTGGTAATAACATTCAGTGACTTACTCTGAAGTACCATGTTAGAATATCACTTGAGCTAGTAAACATTTTTCAATTAACATTTCTTGAAAGGAAATAATATTAGAATTTTTTTTATTGGTTTTTTTTTCTATTTCAAGTCACTTTATTTGGGACACTCTGTAGGTCCATCTAACTTCTAAAATTCAGGTCAACTTCACATCTCAATCTTCAACTCTCATCCAGTCTGTTTCAGATAACTTTAACATTGGGCTGCTTTAACACTGCGCCAATATTTTTTGGCACCACCTTGTAAATATGACGTCATTGCTCTTAGAGTTTTCTAAACCCTTATTCCGCCCCTTATGTTTCTACCTGAAATGTATTTTCGAAATAAAGTTCCAGTATTATAGCATTTAAAGCAACATCAGTTATTTACCCTTATTTTAGTAAGGTCAAGTATAAGATGCTCTGTATTCTACTATCTAAAGTGTTTTCCGGGCTATAAAGCCGTGGTCCAATGGAATTGCTTCCTAGGAATTGTTTCATCAGCAAGCAATTAAACATTTGTTAATTTAATTGTCAAAACATTTTGAGAGTCAACACCCTGTAGAAAATTCTTTTACCACTGTCTCTTCGTGCACATGTAATAAATCAATTGTGTAAAATTAACCAATCACATATCAGTTACTTGATCAGCAGGGGGCTGAAATTCAATATTGGTAAATGTCTGAAGAAAAAATGGAAAAAATCCGAAATGTGGTACGATATTTAAAATCGGTTAAACTTGTTTTTTTTAAACTTGTCAATGATCGTCCTCAATTCACAAAAAGCAAAATAAAAACTCAATCCTAGATTCTCGGCAAAACGGAAATTGTGTCAAAATGTAGTCAACTTATTCATCACCTTGTATAAACCATCTGAACAGGTAATTTTGTGCAAAGTAGTCTAGAATACCTCCTCTATAAGTCCTTCTAGAGGTTTCTGAAAACTACATATTTTTATCTTGCGCCATTTTCAAAATATCTCGCTTAACAATTTATCGAAAAATATGTTTGTCCCGTTTGTTTTGTCCAGCAGTTTATTTGTTGGTTGACTTGGATTTTGTGGTATTCAACCATCCAATTTTCAATATACAAGAAAAACCACCTTTGGTAGTGTTGTTGTCTGTCCTATGTCGGCAGAATGTTTGGCAAGTACACTAATTGCTTTAGAAAGTCGACAATCACTTTTATGTGAGGTTAGTCGGTTTTGAAGAAAGTTAGAAGTTTATCTGTTATAATCACTCGGGCAAGCACCATTAGGAAACTAAACAACTCTCGACGATTTCAACGACTCCTTTTTGTCTCTGAGTTTAGTGTTATGACCTTTCACACATGGATTTTGTTGTGGATTTCCTTAACGAAGCGGAAAGAAAAATATTTGACCATGGGTTCCACGGTCATATATGTGGAAACTTTAATGCTGTCTAAATCCATGTTGGTGAAACGAAATTATGATCGAAAATGAATGATGAGATAATATCAATTTGATATTGGTTTTCATGCTATGACTAGAATGAGTTCAAGTGAAGTTCAAATAATTGAATTAGTGGGTTTTGGCATTCCTAACAAATCATCCAAAATGATTTGTTGGAAATGAGAGATTCTGGTCACCAATTTGTCAAGAAAATGGACGGTATTTTTATCCTCTTTTTCAACTGTGAATTGAATATAGTTATTGTAGTTCTAAAATACTGTAAAAGAGTGGCCAATTTGATTCGAAGGGAACTATTGTTATGATATCATACCCCGCAGGTTAGTTCTAGTTAGGCAACACTGCAGATAGTGATTAATAATATCGCCAATTACATATTGAGTCAGGGTAGGTGATAAGGTTGCACTAAAGGTTCGTCAAGAATGGTAACCTCCTTGATCTTGTCCCAACGTCTATGAATGCTAATAGTAATTAGTTCGTAGGAAATTTTACTACATAAGAAGGTAACGTAGAAACTGATGAAGGCAAAACCAATTGGAATTTAAAGGTTCTTCTTGAACTCCGCAAAATTAAACCTCTCTTCAATCAAATATTACTTATTGTTGATATAAGCTTCAGTAAGAATTGAGGATAGTATAGAGGAGAGCTAGCTGTTGGGCGCATTGATTGATATGATGACTGAGACACAATAAGCCTCAGACTGAGAGTAGGTTTGTGAATGTTAGATAGTCCATTAAACTTACAGTATGATTGCAAATCAAAAAGTTGGCAAGCTTCCTTTTGAAATAATAGACTTAAATCTTTCACACTAATGATAAGTATATTACATCTTCTCTCATAAGAGGTAGCAGGATCTTTAGAAAGTATACTACAACAGTATTCGTACCTAAGTATATCGAGGGAGTTTTATATGCACCTAACCATCTTTGTATAGAAAAACTGTGAAATTTCCTTTGTCAGCCCTAGTTACAACTAGCCTTTTTTAACAAAAAAAAAGGTACTTAATATATTGGTGAATCTGGCCCTACTTAAATTATCATCACCCGCTACTTGTTTTACTTTATACTCAAAGTTGGTTAGTATTTTCTTGTACAAAATATTATTTTCTGTTGGAACGTTGTAAAATTTACGGTCTACAACAAGGTAACTCTTAATGTCCTTTAGGAGAGCAACACTAGTCAGGTCCCTGACTCAATTGTCTTTGGTCGGATTATTCAGAAGTTGACGTTGGTTCTTGAAGGTGATTTGAACTTATTCGAAAGTTGTTCTCCCTGATTTTCATAAAATGCCTGTTGTATGTATTGTACTATAAAGTTCTTGTAGCGTCTAGTCATCTATAATGTTACTCAGATTCATGTGTCTATCTGCCAAATTATTTTCCAACGTTTTAAGGTGACTAATAGTTACTTCAATTTCAAGCTTTACGAGGCGTCTTTGTGACCTTTGTTGGTGTTTTCTTTGTCCGTACTTCCTTCGTATATACTTAGGGACGTATTCTGTTATACACTTTCTAAAGATACAACGAACACTTATCAGGAAAGATATAATAAAGTCATCACTAGCTTTAGAGATAGAAGCTTTAAAGAATATCTCAAAAGAAATAAACTCTTGATATTTCTTATTATATTAGATGATGACTTTATTGATATTAGAACGCCTCAAACGCATTTTAGTTGACAATTCTTACTCACCCAAATTAGTCAATAAACTTTTATTTAACCCTCCACAGGTCCTTCTGATCACTGATCAGTGTCACCTCCACAAATAATGATGGAGATAATACAGATTTTCGGTCATAGTTCCGTTTTACCAACATGGATTTAGCAAGATTGAAATTCTCACAGACATCGTCATGGAACCGACTGTGCGATTGTCAAATAGTGTCCCAGCTTGTATCGCGACCATCCAGAGACAAGATTGGGCTCCAAGAATCGGTTGTGGGTGGTAGGGCTTAACAATAAACTCAAAGACAAGGAGGCGTTCAAATCGGGATTTCTTTAGGGCATTTAATTGTGATGCTTGCCAGGGTGTTTATATTGTAAAAACTTCTAACATTTTCCAAAATCACCTCACGTTGAAGTGATTGTCGACTTTCAAAAGCAAGTATTGCACTTGCCCAACATATCGACACAGGACATCTTATGATGTTTTAATGAAGTACATATTTTTGACAGAGAACAACACTATCATAAGTTTCTTGGAGATGTTTGAAATTGCCACGAAGTACAACTTAATCAACCAACATATAGATATTGAAGACCTAAATAAAATTTTCTGCAACTTGATAAAGATCTCAACCAAGAGAACACGACAATTCTACCAACATTTACTCTCGTGATATCTCTATATACATAGAGGCATCACTCACATACTCTCTTCTTATACGTAGAGAGGGTTGTCTGCGTATTTTTTTTTAATTATCACGGTAGATTTTTAATCATTTTTAATCATAACGTGCATAAAGAATCTATTGCCACGAGCCCAATACCAAATAAAATTGTAATTTTTTAATCATCAAGTATCTATTTTAATCCAGTGTCCATTTTCTTGTGCTTTGGCGTTTCATGTGTTTTTAAATATTTGAACGCAGTATATCCTCTGGCGCAGACCCTTCGTCCATTTAATGCCTATTTATTTACAATTATTGTAGCCCTGAAGAAGGCAATAAACGTTGCCGAAAGTTTGGTTTAACTAACAAGTTTTTCTTGCCAACCCCCTGACCGACCAGCTAAGAATTTTTTTTTTTTTGAGATTATCTGGTCTCTATACTTTCCACAAGATATCCATATATGCAAGTAAATCTTAAATTTTTAATTTGGCTACTTAGTAAAATTAGGCACTTCCATGGAATAACAACAGCACTAATCTATTATTAATTACAACACACGTATTTTTTTTTAGGTGATGGCAACTTTAAATACTGGTTACACTACGACCTGGTATCAAAACCCGATGGAAAACTTTACATCGGAAACATCAAACCGAATGTCGAGTTCAAGATCGACAAAGCCCACTATCAATTCGATAACCTGTTTAATGGCAACAAGGAACTCGGTAAGTTAATTTCCAAAGGCCAAGGTACACAACTAATTAGTCGGTTCATTTATAAAAGTTTAAAGTAATTTTTTTATTGGTCTTTAAAAGCTATTTTTTTTCAGGAGAAAATGTAAATAAAGTACTTAACGAAAACTCTAAAGAAGTATTGACTGAATTTGGGGCTGTTATCAAGGAAGTTATCAATGTAGTAGCGACTCAGCTCATTCAAGCCTACGCAACGTCCGTGCCCTATGACGAATTGTTCCTCCTATGATATGGTATAATATATGAGTGACAGAGATATTGTCACATTATTAAAGGTTTATAAAAATTATTTTTTTTTTATAAATTTATATAATAAATATTTTTGTAGCAACTAATAAAAAAATTACAATTTTATAAAATTACGTGACTTCTATTTTACTTTTTAACTCTTTCATACCACACATATATTTATTATTGGCATAGACTACTATTTTTTAGTTTAGACAGTCCTCAATCACTTCTGGTCTCTATTTGTCCATCGCCATTATACGACATTGTTTACTAATGTTCCTACAATAGTAAAATTATCTCATATGTTTTTTTTTCTAATAATTTTCGATACGTTTTGGTAAGACAATTTTGGGCAAAATACCATTCCTGGGGTAGGTGCTTGAAATTTTTTTTCTTTCCAATTCTAGCATTAAAAAAGGTTAAAATATACCAATTTGAGGTGTGTGCTCAAAATAATTATTGGTAAGCCAGCCGAAATTGCCTTCCGTTTAGTACTACCGGTGAGTGTAAAATGAAATCGTCTAAAGGTATCCTCTTAAAGAAGACTCCAGCGATACCTCCGGCTATATGAACCAGCGTTTTTTCAACTGAAGGCTTCATTTCTTCGGTTATTACTTCCCAGTTTTCGTTTAGTATCCTACTAGCTTGTTCCCCTGAAAAGCGTTTTTTTAAGTTAGTTAAATCACAAAACTTCCTGCTCTTAATAAAGATAAACATGCAAATTAATAGCTATAAAGCATTCCATAAAGTTTTTCCAAAACTATTATTTGAATGACCCCTATATAATTTTTGAACTATGTCAATGTTAATGGTTATGTTATAAAAACCGTAAAAGAAAGATTCCGCCTAAAACGCGACATACTAGTTATCCTTAAACTGATTTGCCAAAAATGTGAGTGACAAGATTTTAACCAGTAAATTAAAAGCAGGTGAAGGTAAATGCCAATAACAGCTTCCCTACAAGTTGTTATGATGGTTAATGTACTTTCACTTTAATATCTGCCATCAGTTTGACGTTGAGTAAATCAAATTAATTTCCTCGACGTTGCTCACATTAAAAGGTTTTTAACAGCTTATAAATTTTCTCAAAATCACTCAGTATAAACTGTTCCAGTTTTTTTTGCATCTCGTTAGCCTTGGAAATTTGACATATTTCACCCAGTATATATAACGGACACTGACAGTGAGTGATAAATGGGTTTAAGGTTATGGATATTGTTTACTCTTACGCCTACATAGATGCCAGACTCTTCCAATTATTCCAAATTTTAAGGCAACTAATTTATTCATAGTTATTAATTCTCGTGCTTTTAACGGTTAATTTAATTATTGAACTTTGACGGTTATTAGCAATAAATGGACATAACAGGCTTGTCTTCACTCTTCGCTACTTTTCATTCAGTGCCAAATCTCTAAGCTTATGGTCATTCATCATCATATAACATACACTAAGGCATTAAAATTCGTGAGCCTATTTCTTTTTACGTATATTGAGCGTTCCAAAAAGTAAAATTTTACAGTTTTTCTATTTATCTTAAGGTTTTAACTTCGACGCGCTCAACGTGTGTCGCAGATCTCGCTTCCAGTCTGCATTTAGAAACGTAATTTCCTCCTTCCTGTTGAAATTGTTTTCCTGTTTAAAGATCTCAATGGCTTCCCTCGTTAGTCTCGGATAATAGCGCTGTGATTGATGTAGGATATCCACTTAATTAAAAAGGATGTTGTGACCTTCAGAGAGAGCGTGCTCTGCTACAGCTGACTTTTGCGTTTGTCCCAGCCTGCAACTCCTTTTGTGTTCTGTGATCCTCGTGTTGACACTGCGGTTTGTGGTGCCAATGTATACAGCGCCACAGCTGCATGGAACTCTATACACTCCGGGTGCTGATAGGGGATCTCTGCGGTCTATAGCCGATCTCAAGCTCTGTTGAATTGTACGAGTGGGTTTAAAGACAGTCTTAACCTTGTGTTTTTCCAGTAGCCTGCCAATCCTGTCCGTGACTTTGTGGATGTATGGTAGAGTAGCCCAACCGTGCTTTTCATCTCCCGTTGTTGCTTCCTGTCGCTCTACATTCCTTGGGCGCACGGCTCTATCAAACTCCTGCTTGCTGTATCCATTCCAACCAAAGGCTCTCTCCAGATGCTTCATTTCTCGTTCCAATTCAGCTGGCTCACAAATTCTCTTGGCTCTCACAGACAGAGTTTTCATGACTCCCCTTTTTTGTCTTGGATGATGGTTTGATCCGTTGTTGAGGTATCGGTCAGTGTGGGTTGGTTTTCTATACACGGTATGTGCAAGCTTTCCATTCGGCCTCCTTGCGACCAAAACATCCAAAAACGGTAGGCGTCCTTCCTTTTCCATCTCCATAGTGAATTGGATTTTTGGGTTAACAGAGTTCAGGTGTAAGAGGAAGTTTTGAAGTTCGCCCTTTCCATGGCTCCAAATAACAAAGGTGTCGTCCACATATCGAAACCAGCACCTTGGCCTCTTCCTTGCTGTAGCCAACGCCCTGGCCTCGAAAATGTCCATAAAATAGTTGGCTATTACTGGACTAAGAGGGCTGCCCATAGCTACACCATCAGTTTGTTCGTAGAATTCTTCCTTCCACTGAAAGTATGTAGCGGTTAGGCAATGTTGGAACAGCTTAGGAATATCCTGTGGAAATTCTTGTTTAATATGTTCCATGGCTTCCTTAATGGGTACCATCGTGAAGAGCGAAACAACGTCGAAGCTAGCAAGAAGATCCCCTGGAGAAAGAGTCAAAGAATGCAGTTTTTCGACGAAATGAGTGGAGTCTTTTATAAAGCTGTCAGTATTTCCTATTTTTGGCTGCAAGAGTTTTGTCAGGTGTTTGGGAATTTCGTAGGTCGGGCTTCCTATGGTGCTCACGATGGGTCCCAGTGGCACATCGGGTTTGTGGATCTTCGGCAAACCGTACAGCCTCGGTGGCAAGGCTTCTGATTTTTTGAGCTTAGTTATTTCATCCGATGCCACGTTCCTGATTAAATTATTGGTAGCCTTCAGAATACGGGCGGTTGGATCACGAGTTAGCTTCTTATAGGTGGTGGGATTTAACAGTGTCCTGATTTTTTTTTCATAATCCGAAGTTGAGATTACTACTGTTGTGTTTCCTTTATCTGCTGGTAGAATAAGAATGTCCTTGTCTTCATTCAAGGCTTTCAGAGCTTTCCTTTCTGCAAAGGTGAGATTGCTTTTTGGTGGTTTTGCGCGTAGTAGAATTCGTGATGTCTCCATCCTTATCTGTTCAGCCGCCTGAATTGGCAGCTGACAAAATCCGCTCTCCACGTTTGCTATGATGTCTTCCACAGGTATCCTGGATGGTGTTATGGCAAAATTACCTCCCTTGTTTAGAACGCTTCTGGATGTTTTGGTGGAAAGGAGGCCGAATGGAAAGCTTGCACATACCGTGTATAGAAAACCAACACAAACTGACCGATACCTCAACAACGGATCAATCCATCATCCAAGACAAAAAAGGGGAGTCATAAAAACTCTGTCTGTGAGAGCCAAGAGAATTTGTGAGCCAGCTGAATTGGAACGAGAAATGAAGCATCTGGAGAGAGCCTTTGGTTGGAATGGATACAGCAAGCAGGAGTTTGATAGAGCCGTGCGCCCAAGGAATGTAGAGCGACAGGAAGCAACAACGGGAGATGATGTAGAAAAGCACGGTTGGGCTACTCTACCATACATCCACAAAGTCACGGACAGGATTGGCAGGCTACTGGAAAAGCACAAGGTTAAGACTCTCTTTAAACCCACTCGTACAATTCAACAGAGCTTGAGATCGGCTAAAGACCGCAGAGATCCCCTATCAACACCCGGAGTGTATAGAGTTCCATGCAGCTGTGGCTCTGTATACATTGGCACCACAAAACGCAGTGTCAACACGAGGATCACAGAACACAAAAGGAGTTGCAGACTGGGGCAAACGCAAAAATCAGCAATAGCAGGTCACGCTCTTTCTGAAGGTCACAACATCGTTTTTAACAAAGTGGATATCCTACGTTAATCACAGCGCTATTATCCGAGACTAACGAGGGAAGCCATTGAGATCTTTAAACACGAAAACAATTTCAGCAGGAAGGAGGAAATTACGTTTCTAAATGCAGACTGGAAGCGAGTTCTGCGACACACGTCGAGCGCGTCGAAACCCCGCGCCGCCGCCCCCACCCCGGCCCCTCCACTGCGACGCGACAGCGGCGGTACGAGTACCACGGAGCGTGCTACAGTCGAATCAGTCATCGTCGGGAAGCAAGGGAGATCACTTCGCCCACTGCCTCATCGCCTCTTTTTTGATAATGTCTGCCGCAGTAGTAGACGAAACGTCAGGAAGCAATTGCATTGAACCACGGCCTTATATCCCGGAAAACACTTTAGATAGTATTATGACCGGCCGTGACAGCCTTCACAGTCTTATAGATTTTGTTATAAGTTACCGCTTTGCTCCCATTTAGACCTCTAAGGCGGACGCGCCGATTCCTGTTAAATCAAATCAAGAAACGCAAAATGCTAAACAGCATTTATTCTACTTATTCAAATGCAGTGTAATAAATGTATGTAAGCATATGCGATAAAAAAAACTTACAAATATTAATACTTTAAAAAACTGATAATTACTTTCCTAGAGGGTAGCAGATGCATTAGGTTTGTTCCTAGCAACAATTCAGAGACTCGTAACTAATGGAGTGAGTAAAGGTCATGCCGTTGAAGAGTCTAAATTGTGTAAGAAAACACCACTTAATCAAGTCTACGAGCATATAATAAGGGGACGAATTTATGCTATGTATGCAGCAGGTACAGTACAACAATCTCTATGACAGATATCGAAGGTTATTGAGTTCATTTCTTTATTACAGGCGAACATGTTACGCTCAAGTCTTTTCATAACCAGCTGCAAAATATTGATCAAGTTACAATTCCTTGCAGTTTCCTGGCTTTGTGTCTGAAAAAACTTAAGTTTAAGTGGAGAAAGTGTATAATATCTAACCGACTCTATCTAATGGAACAACCAAATATTATACATAAAAGGATAACGTTCTTGAGAGAGTATAAGGCGAACTAAACTTCTGTGTTTCGTCGCAAACCGGTTTTTATTAATTATTACTATTAATTAGTGTTGATCTATTTCTTAAGCATCGTTCAAAGGAGCATTTAGGACAAGTTGGCAAGATGGCACGATAAACACTGTAAGAAAAAAGTGTGTTTCTTCCTCAGAAGAAACACGCCACATAGTTTTGCATGCTGGTTTAGAAGATGGGTTTATCCTGAATGCCAGCCTAGTATTCAAAGCGGGAAGTAAATCAGGCAATTACCATGACTGCATGAACTTCGAAAAATGGTTTTGTAAACAGCTTTTGCCTAATTTGGAGGAACCCTCACTGATAATTATGGACAATGCTTCTTACCAGTCCATGCAAGTAGAAAAGCTACCCAATTAAAGCTGGTCCAAACCTTGTTTAACAGAATGGTTGCAGCAGCATCATATTACATTTTCTCCTTTTGCTATGAAAGCTGTGCTTTTAGATATAGCAAAAAAAGAAAATGCTGGAGAAAAGATATCGGTTGGTATTTTATATTATAATAATTGTAGAATGTACAAAATCGCTCTTCTCACAATTAGTAAATTTAATTCTGGTGTTTTTCTTTACTTCAGAGTAGACGAACTAGCACTTCAAAATGGCCATCGTGTATTAAGATTACTTCCTTACCATTGTCATTTTAACCCCATCGAAATGGTATGGTCCCAATGTAAGCGATATTATGATTCGAAAATCAATGCTGTTCATCGAATCACAAACGAGAGCGTCTTAAATTTATGGAGCGAAGCGTTGGAAAAAGCACGTTTTTCAATTTAAAAAAAACTATTTACTTAACTTACTAACAACACTCTTTTTGCAGGTCACATCCGAGTTATGGAAAAACTATGTTCGACATATTAATAAAATCATTAGCGATGCTTGGGAACAAGAAAAGTGTGTTGATTCATCGAACATTCCGTCACTTATCATCAATTTAAATGGCTCAGATGATGAAGACAGTGAATCCGACGAAGAATTCGATAATTCTTAATAACACTAATTCTGCAGCGATTTTTCGCTATGTTGTTTACTTCTTTCTTAACTTCTAGTTATTTATTCTCGTTAGTTGTGCTGTTAGAACGTTTGTGCTTTGTTTAAAATAATTGGGAGTTTTTTAAAAGATTACATCAACGTATCTTATTTTTTCTCCCAAACCTGTTTTATTTATTTCTTTACTACTCGCCATGCACACACCAAATGTGCTGCTTTCGCGTTATCTACAGTGCTCCAAAACAATTAGTGCGACACTAGAAACTTATTTTTGTTTGAACTTGATCACTATTTTTGTATTTTTGAGACCTAGGTACTTGTTTATTCGTTTTTTTTTTATTTCAACTGTGTACTTACTTCTTTAAGGTCTCTATGCTGCAGCAAAAATTTAGTATCCACCTTTTAATACAGATTGCTGTAAAACAATATTTATTGTAGATATGTTGTATATCACATTAAATTTAAAATGTTAATAATCGAAATTTTTTGGAAGCTATCTCTTTAGGCTGCTTGTGATTTTTAACAAAAAAGTGAAATGTTGTACTAAATAAATTATTCTTAATTATTACTTACATAAGGCAGGTAATTTATTTAGGTGAGTTCACATAATAATATTATGTGAACTATTATATATAATATACTAATAAACCACTTATTAAAAATAAAAAATATTCTGGTTAACTTATCAATTAACGCTGATTAAGAAAATACGTGCAATTACCTGTAAAAAAGCGTCAATCATATGTATCAAATTAAGACATACCCTAAAATTGTGGTTACGTAGTAAACGATGACGTAACACTCAAGAGAAATTAGAGGTACATTATATATTATAGCATTAATATGTCCCTCCTTTTTGTAGATTTCTACAGTGAAGAAATGTTAACGTTTTGTAAAAGAGCTAATATACAGCGAGTAGATAACTGCAAAGATACTTTTAATAGAAAGATTTTATGGTTCGAGGAATAAGAGCCATTTACGTAAAACCTTTTAGTGGTTCAGTTTTAACAAACCTTCTCTTAATATATGATGATCTTGTTTGCACAGAGTGAGCAAAAGTCGATGTCCCAGCTCTAGTATAAGAAAGTTTGTTGTCCTAAGAATTACTTCTGCCAAGTATTTGACCTGCCTGAAAAACGTAGTAGCAGGTCTAGTACATAGATTTATTATTTTCACTTACAACTCTTATTTTTGGTAAGTTCTGGCAACAACTTTTTTTGTATTGACAGCATTTTATAACCTTTAAATTATGCCAATATAACCAATAAAACTGACACAGTTCAAATATTATACGGGGGGCAATCTGTCAAATTTTTATTACCTACTTTTCCGAAAAATATAATGAAAAGCTTTATATTTATGAAAGAAGTACATAATATAAGGTTTATGAGACGAATCAGTTTATGGCCAAGCCAGCTTATGAGCGACTCCGTAAATTGAAAAAAATACCTCTAAAATACCTTTTACTAACAAAATGTCACAAATGTCGAAAAATGATCACTTCACCTGCTTATTACCTTTTGTCTACTTTATTTTATTAATACGATAAAGTGCTATTTTATTTTACTGGTGCAATAAAGTGCTACGTTATAAGCACAAAATTCTATGAATAGCTCTTAATTGGTCAATCGTACAAAAAAGTGGTTTTCATGCCGTATTGTGTATATGCAATTTTCCGTAATTATTCTAAAAATTATTACCACATTAGGTTTCACCAAATTACATTTTGACGACTTTATTTTCACAGTCATATTTAGCATGTCAAAGTTTAAAAAATTTGGAATTTCAAGTTTAAGCATTTAAAAGTAAATTAGAAAATCTACCTTCTTGACCTTCTTTTTAAATCTGACCCCTTTATAAGATATTTCTCGAAAGTTTATGTAACAAAAATGTACGAATAAATTTCTCTGCTTAAGTCTAGCGACCTATTTTGGAACACGCTCTATGAAACTAGGTCCGTAATATCGCGTGGGGACTGTTTTTAAAGTTAAATCACTTGGTTTTTGACTTCACGGAAGATACTGCTAATGAAAAACTAACAGTAAATCCACCAACAGAAGCAAACAGAACCAGAAAACATACATTCAAAATAGTGTAATGACATTTGGAATTTAATATACACTATCTTCGTATGTTTATTTGTAAAATTTGTTTTATAATTTCATAGTACTAAAATAAGTGACTTTTACTTACCCAGTACGTTGTCCGATTGAAATAACTTTTCCACATCAAATCTAGATTTTTGCAGGGTAAACTTAAAAGTTGATAAAGCATTGTTAATTCTTCCATATTTCTTTCCATTTTTTCTGCGTTCTGCTTCATATACAAATTCATATTGATAGCTTCCATTTACTGAAAAAGAAGTAGTTTCAACTTATTGCAAAAACGTAGATGATTATTAATCTTCATATATTCACATAGTCATGTAATAGTAATCTTGAACTTAATACTTTAAAATAAAACTTAATAAAACCGATTTACTCTTCCTTTTTTGGATTAAATTATACTTACAGAATATCAGCTTACATGGCCCCGATCCTCGTATAGGAAAAAACAGAAGTCTTCCATTCAAATTACATTCAGCCTCGACATCCAGTTCTTTGTTGAACGACTTGTAAATGACTCTCCTTGATGTGGCGTTAATTCTGTAATAACACCAAAGAAATATGGATAATATATTTAATTAATTTAATGAAAATATACAGAAAGCAACAGGTACTACAATTTATGTCTTAACAAAAATGCTCGTTACATGGTGAGAAAGCATACAGATAATGGTATTTTTGTATGTGACGAGCCATTAGGAACATTTTCAATGTAGAATGTCCTATCTGCCCATATGTAATAGATTTAGAAATAATTGCGTCTAAATAATTGTTTCTCTTACTTTACAGGAATGTATCAATCAGTACTATTTTGAAGAAACAAAAATTTAAAAAATTTGCAAATAAAAAAAAATTTAAATGTTAAGATTTTCAAAAAAAGGTATTAAAATATTGTTAACTGTTAGATTCTTCGAAACTAAGATGGGAATAAGCAAATCGTTTTGCTCTAACCATGTATGAATTAGAAGTGTAGAAATAGAACATGCTTCATAGAAAATGCTTGTAATACCCCACCAAGTGTAAAAACACAATAATATTTATTGTTTCTTTTCCAAACTCCTTTTATGCTCCAAACATTTCGATACTTTTTAGCATCTTCAATAGTGAATTACTATAGCAATATTTTATTCTAATTAAAAAGTATTGAGAAAAACATCACATAACGAGAAAAGAAGCCCCTCAGTCACCTATCTCACATCTGAGAGTGTTTTGTGGTAAGTCCTCTTTTTTCCCATTTTTGTATTATATTTAGTATTTTCCTTTATTTTTATCTTTAATTGTTATCTAATTATTAAGTTACTGCACCACCTTTTTTCTAACATTTTGTCTCACGGGCCTGTTTTTTATCATAATAAAATATCGTTGTAATAAATCAGTGCTGAAGATACTAAAAACCATCGGAGCATAAAAGAACTTTGGGAAAGAAACATTGATTTTTTTCCTCACTAAATCATAGGACCATAACCCAAGAACCATTTCCCAAATAATACAAGTGGCCAACTCTGTATAACTGACAAAGGTAAAAATCATGTATTGGTTAGATTAATAGTTATTTATGTATTAAGAGCGAAAAGTACAACTTTTTTGCTCGGAGAGTAAAGTTTGCGGGTCGACGCTAAATAGTTTATAGACTTTATCATTTAGACAAAGCAGACAGTATTCTTGACTGACTAGTGTGAACAGGTGATAGTGTTCTTGGGAATTCGGTCTCGACGACCGAATAGCCAAGAACACTATCACCTGTTTATCATTTAGGACAATTTTACGTACTTGATTTTAGTCCAGGAAACATCTTTTTACAGTACTCAGTACCGTAATGAAATTTTTACGGTAAACTATTAGTTAACTACAACCCAAAGTGTTTTCCGGTCTTTGAAGCCGTGATCCTATAGAATTTCTTCCTGACGTTTCGTCTACAGCTGCGGCAGACATTATCAAAGGCGATGAGGCAATGGGCTAGGTGATCTCCCGTGCTACCCGACGATTCCCGACCCGATATTAGTTAACTACTATTGAGGATAAGAAATACCTGGCAAAATGCATCTTTAAGCATCAAGTCTTCCATTCTCTTTTTGTCGTATTTCCTTAACCAAATAGAATTTGGTAACAACATCTTATTTTTCCATAAAATTTGGCAACTTTTGTTTAGTTTAACAGACTTTCTAAGTCATAAGACTTACACACTTTTTCAAAATCGAGAAAAACTGAAAAACACTTAATGTTTCGTACATTTACTCTTCCACAACACCATATAGAAAAATAATTTTTTTAGTTTTAGTTTTGCGAATGGTCGTAGTACAAAAGCTAATCAACAGATTTTAAACGTATACTTTGGATTTTTAGAAAAAAAATTATTTTAACGTATTTATTATAACTCCATTTCAGTTATGCAACTTTTGATCCCCAATGTAGCAAAAGATGGACTTGTGTTTGAATTTTAGATCGATCTGTATTATTTGCTATATAGCCTGAAGCACCTTAACAGCTTAATCAAACTAGGTAAAAAAAGGACTTGTTATGTTAATGTCAATGTTAGCTATTCTTGAATTTTTCGTATCTGATTTTAGTTGCTTGTAATTAGAAATAAAGAGATTTAAAAGTGGTTTTGGAAGTGGGATTGAACAATGAGCGAAATACTCCCCGAACTGCTACAGGCTCTCTCAAGCTTAATCGTCAATGCAGTACAAACAGCAGCAACAAAAAAATGTTCCGTCGCCGGCAGCCAGTGATGATGCGCCTGAATCAAGTACATATCCTCAAACGTTAAATAAACCCCCAATTTTTTCGATGGATCAATACCGCTTCACCTAGGAGTTAATGGTACAAGATTACTTTAAGTAATTTGATTGGGCTTTGCAACTCTCCAGGATCCCTGATGACGTATATTTTAATTATCGACCGAAGTAAAAAATTTCGGCAAATTACCCAACAAGAAAATGAAACGGTCGCACAATTCGCCTTCCGTTTACGGAAGGGTGCTACCCATGGCGAATACGGTGTATTTTTGGATAGAATGCTCATTAATCAGCTCTTACATGGATCGAAATCTTGCGAAATGCGTGATGTGGTTATTGCAAGGAATCCAGTCAGCTTTTCAGATGTTTACAAAATCGTACATGAGCTAGAAGCGATACACTGCACTGCAAACGAAGTGAAATCTACTGTAGAAGTACCCATATCCGAACCCACAACAAGTTAGGATTTACGAAACCACCAATAAGACGTGATCAGAAGCTGATACAACGCAAACCAATGTCGAATGCTCAGACTCCCGGGGTTCTGTCGGTGCATTATGGACCACCAGGCGAGTATGGAAACTCTCGACTCAGTTGTAGTGGCTGTGGAGGTTATCACTTACGTAGTCAATGTTTTTTCTTTAACAAAAATTGTAAAAAATGTGGAAAAAGAGATCACATTAGTGGTGTCTGCAGGTCAAAATTGCAACAAACTATTTCACAGTCCTCTAGTTATGAACTAACCTGCCGAAGCTTTTAGTTCCGAAAATATTGATCATAAAATCGATGATATTTGTGCTTCCAAAACAGCTGATCGTCGTATGATTAAAGTAGAAAGTAATGGATGCGTACTGGAGATGGAACTTGCACCATATGCCATAATTAGTTAAGAGATACTACGATCAATCAAGTCAAAGTGTTCATTACTCAGATCCAACAGACAATTTGCCAGTTACACTCATCATAGAATAATCTGTCTTGGACGTCTCCGTGTACAAGTTAAGATTGGAAGAAAATTGCGAAAATTAAATGTTTATGTAGTAAAAGTTAACTTTGATGCTCTACTAGGACGAGAATGGATCGCCCACCTTATAGACGAAATAGATTTTCCCAAACTCTTCTCCGAACCTGAGCAAGTCAGTGCAATATTAATGTCACTGCCAAATTTAAAAGAAGAAAATAAAAACCATCTAGATCGTCTACTGACCAAATATGCGGATGTTTTCAGCGACACCGCCGGACAACTAAAAGGAGCACCTGCAGAATTGCATTTAAAACCAGGAGCAACACCGGTCTTCTCTAAAGCAAGAGAAATTCCTTTGGCGTTGCGCGACACGTATGCAAAGGAAACTGAGCTAAAAATTGCAACAGGCCTATACGGAAAAGTTGATTACTCAAGATGGCTCAACGACACATGTGGTTGCAAAAAAAATCGAAAATTGCGCATCACAAATAATTACAAACCAACACTTAATCCCCAAATGATTATTGATGAGTATCCAATTCCAAAGGCTGAACATATTTTTAATCAAATGAAGTAGGGCCAAATTCTTCTAGATATCACCTAGACATTATAAATCTTATTCACATTTTCCAGTTACTGAAGATTTGCCGAAGGTCTGACCCTCAATACGCCAACTCACGGATTGGTTCGACACACGAGCAGTTTATGGCGCGGCAAATATTCCTGCCATTTGGCAACGACGAATGGAATTAGTGCTAAAAAATCTTCCAAACGTTAAAAATTTCTTCGACAACTAAATTGAATGCTATTGCAGATTATTGTTTACCGGCGTTAGTTAATCGTATTAACCAAAGAACCTGGAACAGAAATGAAGAGGAAGAAGAATTTGATGACTTTGACCATTTCGTCATAAGGCAAATCCAACACCAAATCCTGTAACGACTGTGCAAAATACGCGCATGTGCACCGAAATACAACGAACACCACTGGGTATATCCGCATGGTCCGTGGGAGCGCATTCACCTTGACTACACAGGACCTTTCGCTGGGAAAATGTTGCTGGTTATCTCTGATGCCTACAGTACATGTCTCGAGGTTAAAATCACACTAAGATAGGCAACATCAATATTTTCAGACGTTTTTGTCACTTTTTGTTTTTAAGGCATTAGAACTTATACAAAGGGAAACAAAATATTTTCGAAAGTTTTCTAAGTAGTTTTTCAAACCGTCCTAATTCGCGGACGAGTTGACGGATTATTATTATTATTCTTTCGATCGACAGCATTATCTGCAAATTGTCTCTCGTCAGGAGAGTTTCCCAATGTTGCGAAGTATGTTACGGAGGCGCTTAATTAGTAAAAATGGCCATACAATAATAAATTTCGCTTTGCTGGACAAACGCTAACAGATAGACCCTATATACCCTAAAGGAAACTGAAAGAGCTATCTAAATTGTATCCCTTGACCTGAAAATAAAAGGGGCAATTCATTTAAGTGAGGTATTGTAATTGTGCCCCTAGAGGATCGATGTATACTTATGAAAAAAAATATTTTGTCCACGACCACTTAATAAAATACTGATATTAAGCTTGTTGACAAAAGTTAAATAGGGCTCATATAGCGTCAGAGGGATATATGAGTTGAAACAGCGGGAATAATGATATTATTCCCGCTCGCCATTTAAGTTATATATGTTGCATTGGCAACCAGTAGGAGTAGGCAACAACGCAATATCAAACACCGCAGCATAAAAAATGCACTGGTGGCACCCGTTTTGCCGTCAAACGCGAGTGTCACTTTGACACTTCAATAATTTTATTTACACTACCTATACATTTTATAATTTGTAATTATTGTTAGGCAATGGCCGTGGACATAGTATAGTATTATACTCGCTTTTTGTGGCCATTATTCCCACGGGAGACTTGCGCCCCTCGTCTGCGGCTCGTGACGCAAACGTCCCCCTAAGGGAATAATGGCTTTCGTAAAAAGCTCGATTAATAATATACTATTATTTAAACGTTTGGCTGTAAATGACCGACGCGAATAGCTTGGGACACTCAGTATAGACAGCTGCAAAAATCGATTTTTTGAATTAGGGACAAATTTTTAAAATTGAGACAAAAATGATCCTATAATCTCTGGAGAGTTTTGCAAAAATTTGATAAGGCGAATAATAAAATTAAAAAAAAGGAGAGAAATTTGCCGAATTATGTTAATGATGGCTATTTAAAAATATTTCAACAATTCGCTAATTAGTTAAGATAATTAAACCAGCTAAAATAATAATTATATTATAAATGCGAAATAAATTATTATACTCATGCTGCTTTCTTCTACTCACCGGACTCGAAGAATGCCTAACGCAAAAAGCAGTCCTAGCCGGTTGTAAATGGTAAACAAACTAATAATACGTAATTAAATCATGTTTGTACAGAATACACAGTGTCCCAGATTTTTGGTTCAGATGTCCAGTCATAGCTGTGTTATTAAACACGAAACAAATTATTTCGGGCATATATATCCTGTCCTAGCCGAATAGGACTCCGCGAGACTCCGAACTTTCGTCCCCAGTGACGAAAATTGTTCTTCGCCTGTTCAATCCGATTCAACTGATCTAATCCTGTTAAACACCATGAAAAATGGTAATATGACACAAAAACATGTATGTCTTGCCTTAAAAGCTTCAGAAAAGCTAATTAAAATCTGGAAAATTTGACCAAACGAAACTTATTGACTCGACAACATTGATTATTATTTGTTCTCTTGTTTAGAGGTGCATGGCGCCCGGTTCGATGCAACATCAAGTTTTCAAATACTGAATTCGAAAAGCTCAATTTAAAACGGTAATCTGATATCGAATTTGGGAAATTTACTCTTACTTTGCGTAATATAACTAAATAAGCCAATTATTCAATAATAATTGCGAGAAAAGTTGACAAATGCATAACATGGCGGCGGCACATCGCACATCGAGTGACCGCGCGTTCAAATAATCGGCGTTTTGACAATGACGCGCCCTAATTTTCCAAAGAAATACGTTATGGGGATTATTTTTAAAGTTAATGACGATATAATATTAGCATGGTCGAAGAAAAAGTATAGTGAGTATCTATAGTGTAAGTATAGTGAGTAGTATAGTGAGTATCTACTCGTCAAAAAGAATTTTCTATTGCTCGAGAACATTACCAAACTCGGCTTCGCCTCGTTTGTTAAACTATTCTCTTGCGAGAGAAAATGCTATTTTTCTACAAACGTCAAATAATGACGCATTTTATGCTTTCATTAGACAAACGAAAACCTAACCATTTTTGAGGATCAGAATGTGAGTTCACTTTTCCGCGCGTTACCCAGGACAGCAAGCGAAAAAGATTTTATTGCTTGCTGTCAATAGCAACTACCACCACTCAACCAATTATTAAAAACGTCATCGTCACCTTGATTTAAATTTTTAGATTGTGTCTTCAGTTATACTCAGTTGTGATTCACATTATTTGAAATTGATCATTTGCAGAAAAAACGTTGTATGCATTACGAGCAAAAAGTAACTTTTTTGCTCTCGAGTGATTGCCGCTCTTCGCTCCGCGTCGAGCGGCAAACTTCACTCTCCGAGCAAAAAAGTTGTACTTTTCGCTCTTAATACATAAATAACTATTTCGTCATTCGTTGAACAATATACTATTGTTACACAAACATCTGAAAAAAACGCAAAACATTTTATTATTACAGGGCCAACAAAAATACGGTATCTAAGCATTTTTTTTTTCAAATTAGATACGCTGTATATTTTTTGCAATACAGATAGTTAAAGTAATGGAGTTTCGTTTTGTATAACCTTGCCAAAATAAAATATTACTCTAGGTATTTTTTTTAAAAAGACAATAATAAAATGGATACAAACAAAAACGTTTTTTACTTAAGTCGCCAGTAGGTGCCAAAATTGTGCACCTTCTGTGTATTCCAAACATGCACCAAATATTTGTAATAATTTCTTTCTACAAGCAGTTTTTGTCATAGCAGTAGTAATATTACTGCAGATGGTAATATTGCGACAGGCCTAAATAATTCTATATTTCAGTTTTTTAGATTTGTTGGTACCACTTTTTTTTATGTATTTCAAAAAAGAAACTGTTAAATTCTCTTAGATCAGGAGACCGTTTTTCCCAATTTCTATATACGGTCAGCAATTTCTGTATATGGCCAGCGTTAGTTTCCATATACCTAGAAAAGCAGAAAGAATGTTGTCTTTTTGTAAGACTGTGAAGGCTTTCACGGCCGGTCAATATACAATCGAAATTGTTTTTCGGGTTTTGGAGCCGTGGTCTAATTTTAATTTTAAATTAATTTTAAAAAAGTTTCGTCTACATCTGCGGCAGACATTATCAAGGGCGATGAAGCAATGGGCTAAGTGAACTCCCGTGCTTCCCGACGTTGACTGATTCGACTGTGGTGAACTCCGTGGTGAACTTCTTTAGGCGCACTTGAATCATGGACACTTGAACCGCGCCACCAATTCCCCCACCCCAGTCCCTCCACTGCAGCGCGATGGCGGTGAATAAATACCACGGAGCTCACCTTAGTCGAATCAATCAACGTCCGGAAGCAAGGGAGATCCTTTTGCCCCTTGCCTCATCACCTTTGATAATCAGTCACAGCTGTAGCGAAACGTGTGGAAGGAATTCCATTGACTCATGTCATCGAGGCCCGAAAAACACTTTAGATTTTGTTTTCTTTTTGGTTGTGTTCTTTTTTTTATTTAAAACACTTTTATCAAAGAAACGTTTTGAACAAAAATATAAAAAAGCAAACCTCAGTTATTTATGGATGTGTATAGATAAAGGACGAAGTAAAAATATACAGGTTATGTTTTTTGAAAAAAGTTATTTATATATCGAAATTTCATGCAACCCTGTATTAAAAAAAATATTGCATCCTTAAGATTTTTCTGGGATCAGCAATTTTTCATCCCAATTTCAATCTTGGGTAACAACACAGATCATGGTAGGAACACCTTGTACCGGATATCCAGCAGAACCCTGAACTAGAGATTAACATGGAAAATCGGTTTTTATTTTTTGCGCCTATACGGTTGATTTGAATGAAAAACTTTTAAGAGTAGTGTTGTAGAGCTTATGGTCAGCTATCATCCTGTAATTTTTTCAATACCTCACTTTTGGCTGTTTTTTAGAAAAACGCTTCGAAAAGTGCAATTATTTGAATTTGGCGCCTCACCCCCGCCATGCATGTGCAGTGTCGCCAACAAAATAATTTCTTATGTCAGAGTCAGGGCCGATTTTCCTTTCTTATTTATTTTGAGGGACTATCATGTAGTAATTAACGTGATTATGCAGTGAAAATATGTTGGCGACACTGCACATGCATGGCGGGGGTGACGCGCCAAATTCAAATGTTTGCCCTTTTTGAGGCATTTTTCCAAAAAAACGGCTAAAACTGGGGTATTGAAAAAATTACGGAATGATAGCTGACCGCACGCTCTAAAACTTTACTCTTAAAAGTTTTTCAATCGATTGAACCGTACAGGCGCAAAAAAATTAAAACCGATTTCCCATGTTAATCTCCTATGTCCAGGGTTGTGCTGGACACCCGGTATATGCTACACGTGTAGAGAATTGAATATGCTTACCGAAAATCTACAATCTCAGTGTTTTCCAAGCCATAAACAGTTAGATTTTTCATAACTAAGCTCAGGTCATTGTTACTTAACAACGACACTTCTGGTATTTTCAGTGGGGCAAGGGATGGTAATCCCAATTTCTGATCACCTATAATATAGAGGATACCTATGATATTTGAAAACATTATCTAGTTGGCTGTGAGATGCTAAAAAAAAAGGATGAAGGAACTAAAGTCTATTTACTTTGGTTATCATCGTTTTCTGTCAAAAATTCATGGCCTTCTAGATATCGTTTTCTAATTAACGTATTTATTGGTACAAATTATCGGATTACAATACAAAAATTAAGTAAAAAATAGTGTATGCTAACAAGAAGACACTAACAGTTACTATCAAATAGTATGTTAGTACATACCGTGTATTAGCTGAGGAAGGGCGCTTCGAGCACTCTCAGTGGCACACCGATTAAAACTGATATCTTCGATCACACATGGCTTAATGTAGGTAGCTACGGTATTATTAGGTTTGAATATTGTTATATAGCTTTAGGGAAATTACTTACGTAATTTTATAGCAATCGATTCCAATGATAACTGTAAAGAAACAATCATTACTATAAAGTGTGGAGAAACCATGTTCTTGTTGGAACTGTCTAAACAGATGGACAACTAATTCGGAAAAGACATGAATGAAATGGAATACTGCTCGTATATTATTTTGTGTTGGGTTTGTGTATTGATATTTAATACAATTTTAATTATTTTTGTCAAAGAATGTTTGCTTTCAGTAATGAGTCCCTCGTTACCTTCTAATTAGATAGTTTTTCTAATTTTGACATATAAAGTGACACTTTTCAATACTTATGGCAGTGACGTAACGTCCTACTTTTTGTAACTAGTTACGAAAAGTAAAATCTTTCGTAACTAAGTGGTTTAAAAGTAAATATTGAAGTTTAATAATAATAATTCTCTCTCTCTCTCTCTCTCTCTCTCTAAGTAGGTATTTGTAGTCAAAATTAGAAAAAAATCTTGTATGAAACACGTGACGAAAAGCCTCTTTTGCTAACATTTTTGCTACATAAATAGCTATTACAGGTTTTGAACAAAAGATCAGAGACAAGAAACGATCAGAAATTTCTGCGAAACAACATTTTTATGTTTCGAATATATTTCTAACCAGAAAATGTTTTAACGGAATTTTGTGGTGAACAATAGCTGAGGAAAATAAATATTTTTTAATAAAAAAAAAGTTTTATTTTTGGCAAATAAGTCACATATCATAAACCCACCAAATAATTTGGAAGAAAGAACGTTATGCCACCTAGTTTTCGTGAAGTAGAATATATTTTTTGACTCCCGTTCAATGAAGAAGATCTCTCTTGAAATATTTTCTTTTTACGAACTATTTTCTGGTTAATAATGAAAACTATTGAGATATGCAGGCATTTTAATTAGCCTCTTAGCTTAAAATTTTTTTTTTCTAAGCGGATTAAAAGTACGTCATTTGTTTTCTCTATACGCACACCTAAAGTGGGCTTTCTAATCCTGAGACCAAAAAAGTAGCAATAAAGTCCTAGGCAGTAAAAGTAAAGTAAAAAGTCATTTTGACTTTACTAAAGTCATTTTGACTTTTTTAGGTATCATTTTAAGTCGCTCACTCGACTAGCAGCTTTTCTGTTACACTTCTTAAAAATTTGATACATGGGAACCGTATGGCAACTAAGGCCGACCGCGGACCCAAGGCTAGCGGATTTATTGGCTGCTAGGTTTGACAGATACGACGCCATCTTGATTTTGTTTTAATGGAAACCCACACATATTTACCTATATTTTAATAGACCGAAAGGAGCAGATTACAGAAATATATAACTTCATATATCTATCTCTAAGCATTTAGACTATACCGGGTGGTAAAGTTGTTGAATTTCGAAATTCGACTCCGCGTCGTATCTGTCAAACCGGGCAGACAATAACGTCGCTAGTAAAGGATCCGAGGTCGGCCTTAGATGCCATGTGACCTCCGTGTACCACAATTTGTAACAATTGTAACAGGAAATCTGCTAATCGAGTGAGCAACTTAAAATGATTTTCGAAATTCAACAATTTTACCGCCCTGTATAATCGAAACGCTTGGAGATCGATATACGAAGTTACATATTTCCTTAATCTGCTCCTTCGACTCTATTAAACTGTATGTAAATATATGTGTTTTTCAATTTAAAAAAATCAAGATGGCATCGTATCTGTTAAACCGGCAGTCAACGACATCACTGGCCCAGGATCCGAGGTCGGCCTTAGAGGCCATACGACTACCATGTATCAAACTTTTAAAAGGTGTAATAGGAAAACTGCTAATCGAGTGAGCCACTTAAAATGATTTTCGAAATTCAACAACTTTACCATCCTGCATAATCTAAATTCTTAGAGATAGAAATATGAATTTATATATTTCTGAAATCTGCTTTTTTAGCTCTATTTGACTGTAGGTAAATAAGTGTATGTTTCCATTAAAAAAAAAATCAAGATGGCATCGTATCTGTCAAACCTAGCAGACAATAAATGCGCTAGCCCTGGATCCGAGTTCGGCTTTAGTTGCCATACGGCCCCATATATCAAATTTTTAAGAAGTGTAACAGAAAAGGTGCTAGTCGAGTGAGCGACTTAAAATTATATCCCTGTACATAAACGATTTTCAATATTGTAATTTTCGAAAACTTTTAAGGAGTAGATCTAGATGGCACTACAGCATTTGAATAAAAAGAGATTTTTCAATTTTTGACCCAAATTGTTTGCAGAAAATTGTTTCTTTTTCTCAACATATCAAAGGACCACAACCCAAGAACTCACCCCCCTCATATCAAAAAAACAAATTAACTTGGGTCTTTCTTGGTTATATGTATATGACACACTGTACATATTGACAAAAATCATATCTATTTCTAAATAATTCTATAAAACCCTATACAACTTTCGTTGAACATTTTTATCTAAAATGATAAATAAAAAAATAAAAGTATATTAACATGTAGACTTGTAATTTCAATAGCTTGAAAAAAATAGTATATGTTACACGGAGTAAAAGTCTTTTTGTGCTTCGCGAAGTTGCAGGCCTCAGCTTCGCTTCTACCATCAATCTCTGGGCTCAGCACAAAAAGACCGACTTTTTTCTGCTAGTTACATAATCTACTATTCTTTTCAGCAAAAGTCTGCTCGCAAGTGGCGAACCGAGGAGTATTTTTGCTCTTTTTCATAAATGTCAATTCTTTTTTCATGATTTTTTTTTATTAATTAGAGTACGTTATTAGATTTACAGAAGAAGCCAGCAGAAAAAAATATTTTCGGATTTTTGTGATCCAATGACCAAACCTTCTTATGATTAACTTTCTTACTAATAATATCTAGGGCATGGGTATCAAGCATTTATCGAGCTATAAATTAATGACCTAGCAATATTTCGAAGGTTAAGATGAGAAATAAACAAATCAATTAATAAAACCTAATGATATAATGATTCACATGATAAACAAATAATAATTAAATTTCAAGTTATTAACATACAGTAAGTTTGAATTAGCAAAGATTTATAAAAAATAAATGGGTAAAAGGCAGCCTAATTTTGGTTTCCTTACTGCTCTATTTACCCGTATTTCAGGCTCCTCCAGGTACTCGTAAATGTGACGTCACGTCGAGGTCTCAAGTTAGGAAATGCTTGAAAGAATAACCTCGGGAAGAGAAAAAAGTCAGTCAGCAGACTTTGATCGACTGCAACCAATTGATTACAATAACTTGAACGAAGCCAACATATATTCCATTAAAGAAAATGCAAGTTTCGTATGGTGCTCATTTTGGGTTAGGTACTACACTCTCTATCAGAATTTTGTATCTTGCAACCTACACTTGATTATCTATAACTATGGATTTATCCGAGAATGTATTTACACTTTTCTTTTAACTTTAAACTAGTTTTTACCGTCAATGACCAACTTATTTCTAGTAGTTTGGTAAACGGATTTATCTACTACTCCTCAAATTTGTTTTTATTAAATTGAAAAATACTTTTTATTAAATGAAAAATACTACTTCACAGAGTTTTTATTCATAGCCAAACTTTTATAGGTAATCTTTGAAGTGAATTTGGTGATACCTCGTTATAGATGAAGATTCTGAGGATTATTGAAGCTCCTTACATCTATTTAGGAGTATATTAGAATTCCTTAAATAATCAAATCAATTTTCTTGAATTGTTAATCTGTACAAGCTTTTTACACATATTCATGAATTATAGTATAAAATACTATAACATTATTTTAAAAGTTGAACTAAAATTTCATCGCTATCGAGACAGTTGATACTTTCGATACTATAGATACGATACGGACCGCCAGGGGTAGGACATCGCAGTCCAATGGTTGTGACTATGGGAGTTGCATTTTTATTATAAGGGTTATGTGGTGACACACTTTCAGTTGACAGAAAGCTTTTGTGTTTACATCTGGTGCATGTAAACCATAGCAATTTGAAAAAGACAAGAGTTTTATAAGTAATAAGCGTGGATGAACCGGTCTACCAAACATCCACAAAGTAACGGACATGTTCGGCAGGCTACTGGAAAAGCACAATATTAAAACTGTCTTTAAACCCACTGGTACAATACAACAAAGCTTGAGATCGGCCAAAGACCGCAGAGATCCCCTATCGGCACTCGGAGTTTACCGAGTTCCATGCAGCTGTGGCTCGGTATACATTGGTACAACAAAACGCACTGTCAACACGAGGATTACGGAACACAAGAGAAGTTGTAGGCTGGAATAAACACAAAAGTTAGCACTAGCAGAGCACGCTCTCTCAGAAGGTTAGGACATCCTTTTCAACGAGGTGGATATCTTATATCAATCGCAGGCTTTATATCCGAGTCCAACGAAAGAGGTCTTTAAATATGACTACAATTTCAACAGGAATGAGGAAATTACGTTTCTAAAAGCAGTCTGGAAGAGAGTTCTATGACATAATTTAAGTGCGTCGAAACTCCAGTCCCTCCACTGCAGCCCGACGGCAGGCGGCGGTTGAATAAATACCAAGGAGCTCACCACAGCCGAATCACTCAACGTCGGGAAGCACGGGAGATCACTTCGCCCATTGCTTTTTTGCCTTTGATAATGTCTGCCGCAGCTGTAGACGAAACTTCAGGAAGAGATTCCGTTGGACCACGGCTTCAAAGCCCGAAAAACTCTTTAGATGGCACTTTGTGTCTGTTCTACAATATGATTCAATCCTAGTTCCAATTTGTTTTAGCAGCTGAAAAAGACTTGCAAATTTTCAATTTTGATGAACTTTCTCTATAGTAATTTAAAAGAATATGTCTATACTTAAGTATGGACTGAAGAGATACTGAAGAAACCCACCAGTTTTGTGAACAAGGAAAAGCTAAATTTTGTGTGCAAATTAAACGGAAGCTTATTGGGGCTAAAACAATCTCCATATTGCTTTACTGGAAAGTTTATTTCGTTTCTTAATAAGTCTAACTTTATACAAAAAAAAAACTGAGCAGTGCGTGTTCGTTGGTGACTTTGCAAAGTTTTCTTTCAGCAGCATACATCTAAATATTTCTAAATTACTTAATAAATATAATACGATGGAACGCAGAACCCACCAGATCAAAATGCATTTTTTTCTACAACCGTCAAAATATGACACGGTTTGCGCATTACTGACAGTATGCAAACTGACACATATTTTCATTGTTATCTTTCTCGCACGTCGCCCATAGCAGCGTAAAAAAAAGTTACTGGTTGCCATAGGACACGTGCGACAAAGTCTTTCGCGCACGCCGTCAATACAGGGGTAGCAGAAAAGAACTGTGAAGCTTAATCATTTATAAAATTGTTAAAGATGTTCCATATTAGTGGCAGCTGGACTTTTGTACCGTTGTAGAAAAAATGTTGTTCCTAATTCTTGGGCAAAGTGTCTTTCGCGCACTTGACTGCTGCCCGAACTCCGCTTCGCGTCGTTCGGGCCACGGCAGTCGCGTGCGCGAAAGTGTTACTTTGCGCACTTCTTAGGAAAATAACTATTATCGTTACCATTTTGTGACTCAGTGCGCAATGGAAAACTATCTTAACGCAAAGTTGTTGGATCTTTAATATTTCTTGCAATCTCAACCGGCCAGATACGGAAACTGTTTTATTTATGAAAATTGATTTGCAGTCAAAAGAATTTTAGAATTTTTTGCTATTTCAAACATACACTGCATTATAAAATAGTGTGAACTCAAGGTCTTCAAATATTGCTATTTTATCTGGATAACAACGAAGTAATAGACATTCGTAATAATAATAGTTATTTATGTATTAAGAGCGAAAAGTACAACTTTTTTGCTCGGAGAGTGAAGTTTGCCGCTCGACGCGAAGCGGAGAGCGGCAATCACTCGAGAGCAAAAAAGTTACTTTGTGCTCGTAATGCATACAACGTTTTTTCTACAAACAATAAATTCCAAATAATCTGAAATTTGAATGAAGACACAATCTGAAAATTTCAATCAAAGTGACAATGACGTTTTAAATAATTGGTTGAGTGGTGGTAGTTGCTATTGACAGCAAGCGAAAAAATCTTTTTCGCTTGCTGTCCTGGGCAACGCGCGGAAAAGTACACTCACATTCTGATCCTCAAAAAAGGCTAGGTTTTCGTTTGTCAAATGAAAGCGTAAAATGCGTCATTATTTGACGTTTGTAGAAAAAAATTATTATATTGTTATTAATAACTTATGTAAAACAAAATAGTATATCCAATAATGAAATAACTTATTTTAGCGATCTACAATAAAAATAATTCGTCGAATGGTACACTTCCTAACACCGCACTAGCAACTATGTTAGCAACGGCTCTAATTATTCCTGAGACCGCACCCGCAACTTCCTTCAAGACATCTTGATCGTTCTCGTTCAGGAATTTATTGACGTTGTCACCTAAAACCGAATATACAACTCTGTTTTATGATATTTAAAATAGTTATTTATGTATTAAGAGCGAAAAGTACAACTTTTTTGCTCGGAGAGTGAAGTTTGCCGCTCGACGCGAAGCGGAGAGCGGTAATCACTCGATAGCAAAAAAGTTACTTTTTGCTCGTAATGCATACGACGTTTTTTCTGCAAACGATCAATTTCAAATAATGTGAATCACAACTGTGCATAGCTGAAGTCACAATCTGAAAATTTAAATCAAACTGACAATGACGTTTTAAATAATTGGTTGAGTGGTGGTAGTTGCTGTTGACAGCAAGCGATAAAATCTTTTTCGCTTGCTGTCCTTGGCAACGCGCAGAAAGGTAAACTCACATTCTGATCCTCAAAAATGGTTAGGTTTTCGTTTGTCTAATGAAAGCGTAAAATGCGTCATTATTTGACGTCATTATTGAACTTGACTGCTGCCCGAACTCCGCTTCGCGTCGTTCGGGCCACGGCAGTCGCGTGCGCGAAAGTGTTACTTTGCGCACTTCTTAGGAAAATAACTATTATCGTTACCATTTTGTGACTCAGTGCGCAATGGAAAACTATCTTAACGCAAAGTTGTTGGATCTTTAATATTTCTTGCAATCTCAACCGGCCAGATACGGAAACTGTTTTATTTATGAAAATTGATTTGCAGTCAAAAGAATTTTAGAATTTTTTGCTATTTCAAACATACACTGCATTATAAAATAGTGTGAACTCAAGGTCTTCAAATATTGCTATTTTATCTGGATAACAACGAAGTAATAGACATTCGTAATAATAATAGTTATTTATGTATTAAGAGCGAAAAGTACAACTTTTTTGCTCGGAGAGTGAAGTTTGCCGCTCGACGCGAAGCGGAGAGCGGCAATCACTCGAGAGCAAAAAAGTTACTTTGTGCTCGTAATGCATACAACGTTTTTTCTACAAACAATAAATTCCAAATAATCTGAAATTTGAATGAAGACACAATCTGAAAATTTCAATCAAAGTGACAATGACGTTTTAAATAATTGGTTGAGTGGTGGTAGTTGCTATTGACAGCAAGCGAAAAAATCTTTTTCGCTTGCTGTCCTGGGCAACGCGCGGAAAAGTACACTCACATTCTGATCCTCAAAAAAGGCTAGGTTTTCGTTTGTCAAATGAAAGCGTAAAATGCGTCATTATTTGACGTTTGTAGAAAAAAATTATTATATTGTTATTAATAACTTATGTAAAACAAAATAGTATATCCAATAATGAAATAACTTATTTTAGCGATCTACAATAAAAATAATTCGTCGAATGGTACACTTCCTAACACCGCACTAGCAACTATGTTAGCAACGGCTCTAATTATTCCTGAGACCGCACCCGCAACTTCCTTCAAGACATCTTGATCGTTCTCGTTCAGGAATTTATTGACGTTGTCACCTAAAACCGAATATACAACTCTGTTTTATGATATTTAAAATAGTTATTTATGTATTAAGAGCGAAAAGTACAACTTTTTTGCTCGGAGAGTGAAGTTTGCCGCTCGACGCGAAGCGGAGAGCGGTAATCACTCGATAGCAAAAAAGTTACTTTTTGCTCGTAATGCATACGACGTTTTTTCTGCAAACGATCAATTTCAAATAATGTGAATCACAACTGTGCATAGCTGAAGTCACAATCTGAAAATTTAAATCAAACTGACAATGACGTTTTAAATAATTGGTTGAGTGGTGGTAGTTGCTGTTGACAGCAAGCGATAAAATCTTTTTCGCTTGCTGTCCTTGGCAACGCGCAGAAAGGTAAACTCACATTCTGATCCTCAAAAATGGTTAGGTTTTCGTTTGTCTAATGAAAGCGTAAAATGCGTCATTATTTGACGTTTGTAGAAAAAATATATTTTTGTAGTGTTTGTAAATAGATAGTATAAATTAAATAAGTGAATTGAATCAAATTTAAGACAAAAAGTTCATATGCAGGGTGTTTTTTTTAAGATGGGCCATAGCAAATTTTATAGTAAAATAACCTGAAAGGTAGACCATTATTGAGTATGCTGGTATTTTTCTATTGACATTTATTGTTTGACATGATGAGTTGTTATTGAACTTCAGCAAAAATGTACACATTAGAAGAAAAGAAATTTATGTTTTGACTATACTCCTCTGGGTCGAGTAGTAGGCCTAAAAAGAGATAATAAAAGAATACCAAGGCTCTAAATTCTGCAAAATTCATGTCAGACAGCAGCGTCAATTTAGAAACACCACCCACCATTCTCAACAATGGTCTACCTTTCAGGTTATTTTGCTGTATTATTCGCTATGGCTCTTTTAAAAAAAAACACCCTGTATAAAGACATACCTAAAAATTCTTTGGTTTCGATCTATAGGGTATAAAAAAAATTTATTTTTAATAATAAATTTCACCTTATTACCTTATTACTTATATATTTATTATAGCAAATATCTTATATAATTATATTATATACTATTTGTTATATTATTATACTGGGTGTCTTTTTTAAGTGCGTGCAGTATTACTATCTCCGAAACCGCTGTATTTACGAAGACGGTTAAATTAGTAAAAAGTTGACTTTTCTAGAGCATGCTTAGAAAACCTTTACAATGTTGCCACATTTTGACTAATTTCTGAAATATTAAAAAAAATGTAATTGTCAACAGGAAATCTAAAGAATCTGCTAATGCGTCTTAACAACCTTTGTTACATGTAGGTACGTGACTAATAAATGGCATATAAACTCCTACTCCAGTTACAGCTAATACGTTAAAAATAATTTAAAATATATTTACCTAATTGCTTGTTGCCATTAAACAAATTATCGAATTTGAAATAAGCTTTCTTAACTTTCCAATCCAAATTATCGCTTTCAGTCGCCGCAAATTGCTTTCCGTTCTTAGTTTCAAATTTATACTTGATCGTATATTTTAAATCAATTTTATCTAAAACCACATATTTTGTTAGTTTTATCTAATTTGTAGGTATATGCCAGAGTAGCTAGTACCCAAACTGATGTTCATTGGCCCATTTCCTTTGACTGGCAAAATCATTATTTGTCCATCCATATCATAATTTCCTATAAGTTCCACTCGTGATGCATCCAATGCGAAAACTATTTGTTGCTGGCCGACATCTTCACTAGAATAGACAATTAAATTTATTTTTCAAACATCTATAAAATAAGTCTTAAGAGTATTCAAATGTTTATTCGAAAAAGTCGCCTAGAAAGCTATGAATTTTTGAAAAAAAAAGGATGACATAATCAAATTAAATAGACTTTTGTTCTTTCATTCTTTTCTTTTCACATTTCACAGCCAACTAGATGACGCTTTCAAATGAACAGCCTCCTACTTACTTCATATCGGTTACTTTTACCGTATCTAGACCAAAAATGTCCACGTCTTTGAGAGTGAGTTTCAAATTTCCCGCGTTTGCCTCTATTTTCTGGAACCTCATAGGAGAAAGGCTTGGCAGTTTTAAAGTACTGTCGCCTTTTAGTATATGAGGCAGTACTTCATTTGCACGAGATACGAAACAGATTTTCTTATTGGCGTCGGATCTGCTGCATGCTTTTATATAAGAGGCTGAAAGAAAAAACTCTATTACCATACTAGGACAGTGCTATGTGATTAGTTCTTAGCAACATGTTGTCGAGTGGTAGGTACCAAAACAAATTTCAATAATTAAAAAAGTATTTGATATTTACAAACAATCATTGTGAACAACAGTTTTTATCAGGAACAGAATCAACAAAATGACGAAGGCAACTATTTAAATTTGTCGACGTTTCGCGTTTTGCAAATTTATTTTTGGTTCCTAAGGACATTACTAGAGAACGTGAGCAACTTAACAAACTGGTCTTTTACATCAAGTGTAGAAAATTACACAACCCGATATTTGGTTGTAAAGTACTCACAAATCAATCGTGTCATCCTTGTTTTTAAGTTTAGAAGTGTGCGTTATGCAGCAGAGCGCAGACATTATTAAAAAATCTTGAAACACTTCACATAAAACAATAATAAATCTATATCTATTTGTATGTGTCTGTTCTTTTGTTTTTAATTTAATATCATTTTGCTATTTTATCAAATATATAAAATTTAATTTTTGTTGATAAAGAATCCATATACAATAGTAGTTTTGAGATAACATAACTTTCATTAGTTATTTGGTCGTTACTCAATTTATCGGTTTTAGAATTCAGTATTTCTTTAATTAGTGAAATTGGATAGTTATTGCTAACCATTAATGCCTTTGATATATCTAAGATTTTTATGGTAACTGGGTGAAGAGAGATTCATGCCCGTGGGCACCAAGAAAAATTTAAGTATACTTAAGGTTAAGTGGCTCATAAACCAGCAATACCATTGCACCACATAATAAGCATAATTTTAAGGGTGGCTTGTCTAAGCCTAGAAGTTCCGCGGCTTATTTCGCCCTTAACTTTAAGCGAGAATCGTTCGCAGGTGCAAGCTGGAAAGAAAGTCAAACTGTCAAACAAAAATTACAACTCAATCTAAAAAAGTAAAGAATTTTTATTATTTTGCAGTTTTGGGCCTCGGCTATTATTTTATTTTATGATCGCATATATGACATCCTGGTGAAGACTGCTCTGGTCACCCGTTCAGGACTGGCAATGATCGCACTTGTGAGGCTTTAAACCATCACAATCAAAAATCACTTTAAAAATTCTTGGTCAGTAACGCACCTCTAGCAGAGCTTTCCCGGAATTCGTGCGGCCACAAATGTTACAAATAACTAATCTGTTTATGAATGGCTTTATAGCCTTATTATGGAATTTCTGGCTCTTGGTTTTGAAAGGAATTCCAGACACTTAGCGTACTGTTTAACCTTGGACCACGGACGTAACTAGCATCATATTGTCTTAAAGCAACAATAACAAGACAACTTCAGTAATACTCTTCAAGGGGATTTGTGCTGGATCTCGTGGCTTCGGAGCTGAGCAAATTTATTTTATCTATGCAATTTTGATGCTCTGGTTGACAAATGCCAAAATTGATAATTATTATAGGTTCCGTTATTAGTGAAAATGAAAAATCCCTAGAATCCGTCGGAGAGATTCAACTTCTTCTTCTTCTTCTTCTTCTTCAAGTGCCCTCTTCATTACTGAAGGTTGGCGACAATACCAGCAAACTCCTCTCTATTTCTTGCTGCTCTCAATAGGGTGCATGTGTCTAATCCTGTCCACTCTCTTATATTTTTAAGCCATGAGCATTTTCGTCTTCCGAGTCCTCTTCGGCCTTCTATCTTTCCTTCCATAAGCAGTCTCAAAAGTTGATATTTTTCTTCTCTGTATACATGTCCCAGATAACCAGTTTTGCGCTTTTTCACATGTTGTAAAAGTTCCCTGTCTGTTCCCATCATTGTTATAACATTTTCATTTGTTATTCTTCGGGTCCATGGTATCTTCAAAAGTCTGCGGAAGATCCACATTTCAAATGCCTCCAATCGCTGCATCATCCTCTTTCCCATTGTCCAGGATTCCGTGCCATACAAGAGGACAGAATAAATATATGACTTCACGAAACGGTATCGAGCATCGAGCGACAGGGTGGTATTCGTTAGAAATGTCTTCATTCTCACGAACGTGGCTCTTGCGTTTTCAATTCGAGCTCGAATTTCGGTCTCTGGATCCAGGTTTTGGGTAACCCAGCAACCGAGATACCTGAATTTTCTCACTTCATCTATTGGAGTACCATATATTCGTATATTGGCTTGTAGATTTTGATTTCTGCTGACGACCATCGTTTTGGTTTTTGCTGTATTTATTTTCAGGCCGTGTTTGTCACCTGATTTCACAATCTTGTCTACCAGCTCCTGTAAGCCTTCTGAAGTGTCTGCGAAGATGACAGTGTCATCTGCGTAGCGTATGTTGTTAAGTATTTTACCGTTCACCTTTATGCCAATTTCACAGTCCTCCAACGCTTGCTGAAATATGCACTCGGAGTAAATGTTAAATAAAAGAGGCGAGAGCCCTGTCGTACTCCCCTTCTTATCGGTATCTCTGACGACACGGTGTCACCAAACCGAACAAACCCCCTCTGTTCCCAATATAAATTTTTTATAAGCCTTATGTCTTCGTAGTCTAGACCCTGTTTTTGGAGCAGTTGTAACAGTGTTGGATGCTTGATGCGATCGAACGCCTTTTCTTAGTCAATGAAACACAAATACACGTCTTTTCTTTGGTCTCTACACTTTTCGAGTAAAACCGTTAATCCGAAAAGTGCTTCCCGTGTTCCCAGTCCTAATCTAAACCCAAATTGTTCGGGGCTTACATTTTGTTCGCATTTCAAGTAGATACGTCGATGTAATATTTTTAACATAATTTTCAAAGTATTGCTCATTAAGCTAATTAATCTGAAATCGGAGCACTTTCTTGATGTGTTTTTCTTGGGAATCGGTATGAACACTGACTTGAGCCAATCACTGGGGTACGTTCCTGAACTGTAGATTTTATTAAAGAGGTCGGTGAGTCGTTGGAGATTTTCTTGGTCCAGCAATTTTAGCATTTCTGTGTATACATTGTCTGGTCCTGCAGCTTTTCCACTTTTAGCTGTTTTTATTGCTGCGTTTACTTCGGATGGTAAGATATTTAATGTCAAATCATTGTCGCGTTTTAGTTCCGGTTCTATCCTTTCATCATCAAACATTTCTCGAATATATCCTGACCACTCTTCTTTTATTTCTTCCTGGTCTGTAATTATTTCACTGTTTTCTGTTTTAAGGAAGTTGGTTTGTTGGGCTTTCCTTCTTATTCCTGTGATTTCTTTAACTTTTTTGTATATATTAAACTGGTCGTGTTTCTTTTGTAGTTCTTCTAATTCTTGACATCGATCGTTCATCCACTTCTCCTTTGCGTGTCTGATTAATTTTTGAATGTTGGTTTGGGTTTCTTTATATTTGTCGATGTTTATGTTCTTATATTTCCTGCGAGTTTCCATTAGGTCTAGAATTTCATTGCTCATCCAGGGTTTCTTTGCTGCTGTTGGTTCTTTACTAAGTTTTTCTGTTTGTATTTGGTTAATTGCGTGTTCTAGAGAACTCCATGATTCTTCTATCGGTTGTTCTTGTTGCGTTATTGTTCTTTTAATTGCTACGTTTAGTTGTTCAGTGATTTCTGTACAGATTTCTGGATGTTTAAGTTTTTCGAAATCGGGTCTTCGTTGTATATGATGCTTGATCTTCTTTAGTCCTATGAATATTGTTCCCACGACAGGGTTATGATCGGATCCGACATCGGCTCCAGGGTACGCTCTCACATCACTTATCCCATTTCTGTAGCTACAGAGATTCAACGAGATTTTATTTAAAAGGAATGGTGCAATACAGATTGACACAAGTGTCACTTAACTTTTATGCGGCCCTTACCTATTCGAATCTTAAGGTAATATTGGTGAGAACGTGCATCAGTGCTCTATTTTTGACATTGTATAATATAACGCTAATTTTTTATTTTATGGGATTTTGAGAATTGAAATTGGGAAATCTTTCATAGAACGTGGGTTTATGATACCAGTTAGTCTCACTATGCTATCATTTATTTTTTGCTTTAGTGCATCCAAGAAATATTTGGTATTTTTTGTAAATTCTTATTTACTGCAATAAGAATTAAATTTTGCCATTGTTGCTAGTTCCTGATTTTTGGGAATGGCGGTAATTATATCATCCACATTTAAAATAATTTTTACACGCCCAGTTAAACTTACGAGAATCATTTGAACTACGCGTCTTATGAGGATCACCTTTTCTTGTATTTGAATATTTTTTTGTGCGAGAAGTGATGCTTTACCGCACGCTGATTGCAATGCGCGACGCGTAGCGGAGTTCTAGAGTGGGAGCCAGCGACCGTTTAGTGTTAGTCATGTTAGAAAAGCTGAAAATGTTCTCCTACGCTTAATTTGGTATGACTAATAAGGAAATGGGTCTCCAGCTGGCGCACTTCCGGGGGGTGTAGCTACGGCAGCCTCTTTAACACGTAAAAAAATAAAAAAAAAAACTATTATTAGAAAATCTGAAACTTTGTCGACATGTTTATTAAGTTGCAAACAAATAGAAAAACGTATCCAGCAGACTTGAGAGTGGGGGATTATGCCCCAGCTGGTCACGTGACCAAGTAAAATCTATACGTTTGGTGAAATTTCATTCGAATTGAGTTTGTTACCTTCTTAGGGGATTGCAAGCGTGCCATTCCGATCAAAAAAAAACAAAAAAAAATCAGAAATTTTTTTGGCAATGTCCAAAGGGGGGGGGGGGGTATTACGACTTTTTTGATATTTCTCAACTTTGACCGCCTGTAGCTTGACTACTGTTTTGTCCTTTTCTTGATGCCATCTTTCACCTGCCATCATCAGAAGTTCCGTAGGTGCAATATTTTCGGAAATTGATTTTTACACCAACATGTTCTCACCAATATTACTTTAAGCCCCGAATAGGTAAGGGCCGCATAAAAGTTAAGTGACACTTGTGTCAATCTGCATTGCACCATTCCTTTTAAATAAATTCTTAAGCAACTGTCAAATAAATTTGGCAATTTTGAATCTCCCCGACGGATTCTAGGGATTTTTCATTTTCACTAATAACAACCTATATAATTATCATTTTGGCATTTGTCAACCGGAGCATTAAAATTGCATAGATAAATTAAATTTGCCCAGCTCAGAAACCACGAGATCCTGCACAAATCCCCTGAAGAGTGTTACTGAAGTGGTCTTGCTATTGTTATTTTAAGACAATATGATGCTAGTTACGTCCATGGCCCAAGGTTAAACAGTGCGTCAAGTGTTTGGACTTCTTTTCAAAACCAAGAGTCAGAAATTCCATAATAAGGCCATTCATAAACTGATTAAGCAATTTATTTGTAATACTTGTGGCCGCAAGAGTTCCAGGAAAGCTCTGCTAGGGGTGCATTAATATCTAAGAATTTTTAAAGTGATTTTTGATTGTGATGGTTTAAAGCCTCACAAGTGCGCTCATTGCTACTTCTGAACAGAAGACCAGAGCAGTCTTCACCAGTATGTGATATATGGGAACACAAAATAAAATGATAACCGAAGTGCAAATCTGCAAAACAATATAAAGTCTTGACTTTTTTTAGATTGAGTTGTAATGTTTGTTTGGCAGCTTGACTTTCTTTCCAGATTGCACCTGCGAACGATTCTTACTTAAAGTTAAGCGCGAAATAAGCCGCGGAATTTCTAGGCTTAGACAAGCCACCCTTAAAATGATGCTTATTATGTTGTGCAATGGTATTGCTTGTTTATGTGCCACTTAACCTTAAGTATACTTAAATTTTTCTTGGTGCGAACGGGCATTAGAATCGCGTTTTTGGGCCATTTTTAGAAAACATTTTTAGAGGGTAATTTTATTCGAATTGGGTTTGTGACGGTCGTAGGGGATTGAAAAACAAGCCATTACGATCCAAAAGAACAAAAAAATCCGATTTTTTTTTGAAAATATCCCAAGGTATTAAGACTTTTTTCACATTTCTCAAGTTTGACCCCCTGTAACTTGAGAACGCCTGGACCGATCGGAGTGAATCCAACTGTTGTCCTCTTTCACCTCCCACCATCGGAAGTTCCGTAGGTGCAATATGCAAAAAAAAATCCGACATTTTTTTGAAAATATCCAAAGGGGGGGGGGGTTACGTCTTTTTTAAAACTTCTCAACTTTGACACTCTGTAATTTGAGAACGCCTGGACCGATCGGAGTGAATCCAAGTATCTAGCTGATAAACTCAAAGATGCAGCGCAAGTTTACCGCGTGGACAGTGTTATCTCTTTGATGGCAGCATCTGGACACTTTCCCCCACTAAATGTAAAGCTGGATATGGTTTTGTTTCATTTATTAAGTTAACTACTAGTTTACCAAATTTCAGCTTTTCTGGTATCAGTTCACTAAATAAATATTTTTCACTTGTTCACGTGACCGACCAGCTGGGGCCTAATCCACCACTCTCAAGTCAGCTGGATACGTTTTTCTATTCTTTTACAACATAATAAACATGTCAACAAAGTTTCAGCTTTTTGCTCAGTTTTTTTTATTATTTTTTTACGAGTCAAAGAGGCTGCCGCAGCTACACCCCCCGGAAGTGCGCCAGCTGGAGATCCATTCCCTTATTAGTGATAATATTTAAGCGGCGGAGAACATTTTCAGTTTTTCTAAAATGACTAACACTAAACGGTCGCTGGCTCCCAGTCTATTCGGTCAGCAATCGAGTGCGGTAGAGCACTTCCCGCACGTGTTAGGTACGATATTTTTCCTACGAGCCAATTTCTCTAATGCCCGTTCTCCCAATATTACCTTAAGTTCCGAATAAGTAAGGGCCACATAAAAGTTATTGGCAATGTTGGATCTCCTCGGCGAATTCTAGGAATTTTTCATTTTCACTAATAACAGAACCTATAATAATTATCGTTTTGGCATTTGTCAACCGGAGCATAAAAATTGCGTAGATAATAGATATTTATTTTATTAGGAGTATAAGTTATACTTTATGTGACGGAGTGTGAAAGTTTAAACGCCGAGCGTAGCGAGTCGAATTAATTTCACACGAGTCACATAGAGTAGCTTATACTCCGAATAAAATACAATATTTTATTTTCAAACAATTAATGCATATAATACAGGAAATGTAACTGCTAATTCCACTCAATCCTATTAAAAAACAACACCTCCTAATTTTAGTTTGCTTTGTATTCATAACTACCGTGTAACACCAGCTGACAATGACATTATGACTCTAAAGTAAATTTGATGACAAGATATGTTTGTCAGGTTTTCGTTTTTGTAAGGGTGTTTTAAACTAAGTTCGAAGCCGATTAAATAGCAATATGTCAGATATAGAAGAAACAAGTTTAACAACTACGCCACCGAGAGTGGCTGCAGCGGCGATATTAGCAGTTAATTTTTCATATTTTCCCTTGAGCGGCGTATAAGTGTTATATGCCGCCGGATTATAACACTTAACGCCGCTCAAAACAGGCGTCAAAAAAGTGACACTTATACCTTCATAAAACGGTCACTAAAGTTGTGGTTATATGACGTTTGAAAATAAAATAAATTTGCCCAGCTCAGAAACCAGGAGATCCTGCACAAATCCCCTGAAGAGGTTGTGTTACTGAAGTGGTCCTGCTATTGTTGTTTTAAGACAATATGATGCTAGTTGCGTTCACGGTCCAAGGTTAAACAGTGCGCCAAGAGTCTGGTATTCTTTTCAAAACCAAGAGCCATAAATTCTATAATAAGGCCATTCATAAACAGATTAAGCCATTTATTTGTAACGTTTGTGGCCGCAAGAGTTCCAGGAAAGCTCTGCTAGAGGTGCGTTGCTAAAAAAGAATTTTTAAAATGATTTTTGATTGTGATGGTTTAAAGCCTCACAAGTGCGATCATTGCCAGTTCTGAACGGAAGACCAGAGCAGCCTTCATCAGTATGTGATATATGCGAACACAAAATAAAATGGTAGCCGAAGAGCAAAACAATAAAAATTCTTTACTTTTTTTAGATTGAGTTGTAATTTTTGTTTGACAGTTTGACTTTCTTGCTCGAGCTTGCACCTGCGAACGATTCTCACTTAAAGTTAAGGGCGAAATAAGCGGCGGAATTTCTAAGCTTAGACAAGCCTTCCAATGATGCTTATTATGTGGTGCAACGGTATTGCTTGTTTATGTGCTACTTAACCTTAAGTATCTTTAAATTTTCCTTGGTGCGAGTGGGCATTAATCTTTTTCGTCTTCCCTAGTTTAGTTCTTCGCGCAGCGGCGAGTGCTTATTTCCATGAGTACGTAAATGCTTTACAACCCGCATTTCGTACTATACTTTATCTATGGCGCTATGGGAATAGACATCTTGAAACTATTACAAATAAATGTTAACAAATCAGAAAATTGATGAAACTTGAATTTGACAGCTAGCAGCCATTAAAATTACGAATTGGTGGCGACATAAAACAGAGCTAAAATAGAACGTCAACTCCCGTGTTAAAAGTTTGGTTCGCATTACAGCGCCATCTCTCGGGAAGGAATAAAAGCTCAATATTGAAGCTAGGGTCGAGAGATGGCGCGCTTAACGAATCCTAAGTAGATTCCTAATAATTTTGTTAGTTCATTCACGCACGTCGCTAGATGGCAGAGGATTGTTAAATTTAAATATTTGCCGCCATTGTTTAATACTCTCAAGTGCCAATTTACGAAAATCTCAAATCAGTTGATATCTTAGTTTGCCAGGTTCCTACTTACGGCACGCGTTTAGCAAAGAGCATTCAATAATTTTATGTATTATGATCTAAAAGAATTATATGCTCGTTGGTGTTTAGTAAGTAGTTGCTTGACAAACCAAAATGTCGAGTGACTTGAGATTTGTTCAAAAATTCGCGCCAATTAGTATTCAGTTAGTGGTGGCTTTAAACGGATTATATTTATTAAATTGAAGTACACGGTAGGAAGTATATGGTAGGAAAATGCATTAAAACATCACCTATTGCAAACCAATCCTCAATAAAATCAATAAATATTTTTCAAAGGTACCTAAGTTTATGTGTGCAACATTTTGCCCTATGAGGGCTTTAAAGGCTATGGTGAATAAAATATTATTATAACATAATATTTCAAAAAATCATTAATTTATTCCCAGCAATTGATGTTTAAAGAACACACTGGAAAGGTATTATATACTTTTTGACCTTCTTCCACTTGTCGCAACAAAGTCCGTTTTTTTGTGGATTGTAAAATCGATGTTTCGGTTTAGGGCTCCCCAAGATGTAAAAACGTAAACCTAATCGTAGACGGCATTTCAACAATCTGAAATATCATACAATCAGCTTATGTTACTTCTCTTTGTATTTTATACAAAAGGTTTACTTTTACAATATAAAGAATATCAATATAACAATAGTCAATATATGTACTATGTGACAACTGCCGCTCCCAACAAGAAGCGCGAGTGATGCTAGCGGGTACTTTATATTTATGTTCTTTATATTGTATACTTATTCGTACGAGATTGTGGAAAAATTTAACTTTATATACGACGTAAGGCACCTTTTTTCTACTAGAAAAAAGCGTATAAGGTACCCAACGTATGACCAATCCCGTCCGCGTATGAGCAAAATGTATTAACCCAGTAATAAGTAATTTATAGCTTACCTTAAATATTTTTAAATGCAGCTCACTTTTTATCACTTTTATATACTTTATTTAACTTTATAGCCTTAAAAACCTACAATACTTCAAAAATTTCAAATTCCAAAGCTTCAAATTTAAAATTTTGACAGTTCGGTAGCCATTTTGAAGTTGGCCGTCGGGAATGGACGAAATTCATGGGGATGCAACCCAACAAACGCCGGCCGAGCGCCATCTTACGTGTAGGAATAAAAGGAAATTGCAAACCAAGTTGGGTAATAAGAGTAGATAGGGCCTGGGTGGCGAGTGGACTGTTGCTAGGCGACGAGTGAGTAAAGCCACCCGGCTGAGGGGCTTGCACGTACGTTTGATTCAGCGTGCTTAAGAAGCTTCTTACTAGCGAAGTAGAGCGTGTATTATTTGCTATTTATTTAGTAGTCGTAGATAATAAATAGTATATTACGTAATAAGGGTTGCAAGAAGCTTATTATATACGAATGAAAAGTATTTCCATGAGCTATTTTAGATATATACATATTTTAGATATAGAATAGATATTTTTAAATTATTACAAATAAATGTTAACAAATCAGAAAATTGATGAAATTTGAATTTGACAACTAGCCGACATTAAAACTACGAATTAGCGGAGAGTGGACTGTTGCTAGTCGACGCGTGAGTGAAGCCACCCGGCGAGGGTCTTGCACATACGTTTGGTTCAGCGTGCGTAAGGAGCTCCTTACTAGCGAAGTAGAGGGTGTGTTAGTTGCTATTTACTTAGTAGTCGTAGATAAAAAAAAATCCACTACTAGATTTAATACGGACCGTTAAAGGCCAGCAGAATGACTGTGAAGTAGGTTTTCTCGTTTTGCTTATAAAACAATTGAACAAAAGCGGTCTATAATGACAACGTTATGGCCGATTATCTCCTAGGGAGATAAAGCTGTCAGTTGTAAGGCGCCACTATCTTACAAATTTAGGCAATTTTCTGTTGTAGATTTATCGAGTCTACACCATTTTCACATGTAGTTTAGAAAGTATCATTTGTATTGTAGACAACGTCACTTGGATTTCAGATATATCACTTGTATTCCAGAAATCATCACTTGTATTTCAGAAAAGTCAGTTGAATTTTAGAAAGTGTCATTTGAAATTTAGAAGCGTCACATGTATTTTAGAAACCATCAGTTGGAATTTAGATTAGTCTTTTGTATTTCAGAAAAGTTCAGATGTATTTCAGAATTTGTCATTTAAATTTCAGAAGATGAATGAATTACATACTATCTTCAGAATCGGATTGAAAAAGCATGCGATGCAGCTACAACAGAGTTTCCTTTTTGATATATACATAAAATTTAACAATGACAACAATTTACTCTTGGCAAATATAAAATTTACGTAGTCTAACTGGTATATATTCTATTACTAACATGGCAGCATTAAGAGAAATGCTAAGTTGTGCGAATAAAGTCCAATTTTTTAGAAAATATATTATGTTGGAGTGGTTTTTGAGTTCTTCACTTTTGCACCTTACTTATCTTTTTGAAGAACACCACAAAAATGCAATTAACAAACTTTGTTTCCAAAACAATTTTCTGGAATTCAAGTGATATCTTCTAAACTACAAGTGTCGCCTTCTGAAATACAAGTGATATATTCTAATATCTAAATGATTGTTCTGAAATTCAAGTGTAATTTTCTGAAATACAAGTGACTATTCTGAAATACAACTGACGATTTCTAAAATCAAAATCACTATTCTGAAATACAAGTGATATATTCTGAAATCCAAGTGACTGTTCTAAAATACAAATGACACTCTCTAAACTACATGTGAAAATGGTGTAGTAGTGGAAAAAATCGTATATACACCGCGGTTGTGATCTTATGACCCTCACGTCTTAAAACTTGATGTTCGGGTCATTATAATGTACTTCACAACCTTAGTTTATAATACACTATTTTCCACTACTAGCTTTAAGACAGACCTTTAAAGGTTAGCAGAATGACTAAAGTAGGTTTTCTCGTTTTGCTTATGAAACAATTTATACAATAATGACCACGCTATAGCCGTGATTATCTCCCTAGGGAGATGTCAGTTGTCGGACGCATTAGGCGCCGTGATATCTCGTCATACGGCGATTTTGTTTATCGGTTGCCTCGGTAACGAAGCCTCCATATGAATTGAAGACGCGCCTGTTCTTATTAATAAAATATGCGGAGCGCTATCTTACTAATTTAGGCAATTTTCTGTTGTAGATGTATCGAGTCTAGTAGTGGAAAAAATCGTATAAACACCGCGGTGGTGAACTACTTAGTATATAATATACTATTACACGCAAGCCTGTCAACGTCATGAAATTATTATTTATAAGTGTTACTGCTTTTACAATAAGTCACTAAGGCCGTACCTTTTTGCTGCGTCTAAAATTTCGTCTGATAAAACTATTCTGATTATATGTTTTGAAGGTTTTTGTCCCTATGTTCTATTTTGTCTGTAAATTTATTTTTAAAAACAACAAAACTGACATTTGTCAAACTGTAATTAATCCGAACTTATTTTGGTTTAACACATGTCATCATAAGAAATGCATGGTGTAGTGGTTGGCACCACAGTATAAAGAATAATACATTATACCAGTAACGTCAGTCGGTCAAAAAATTGAAACTCCCCTCCTCTTGCTCCGTCCGCCCGGCCGCCGGCGGTGTACCACCAAACCGGTTTTGGCTGGTTTTGGCAGTGCATCCCTTATGCTTGAGTCGTAAACAAGTCCCCTGTAACTACTCAAGAAAATTGCCGGGTGCAGGTGCGCGCGGCACGCTTTAGTTTTGTGAATATCAAGTGCCGACACGAACTGATGATACTGATATAATGTATTATTCCTTATACTGTGTTGGCACACCTGCCTTGGGAAGTTAAGGTCGTGGGTTCGATTACCGTTCAGGACCAACTTTTTTTTTCAAATTCCTCGGCGTGGATAGTTAATTTCCTACGATCGCATGTGTGTTAATTTTGTTGCCTTCTGTAAGTTCAATTAAATATGAATGTGGGTTAACTTTTACCCGCACGCACGTGTGGTAGGTACCTAATTAATAGTGCTAAATGTCTTCTGAACCCTAAAGCATTCAGATAAGTATAGCTAAACGCAATCAATTTATTTCAACTCGGCAAAAAACAACATCACAAGAAAAATAAAATTATGCAAAAGTAACGCTCAGATTAATAAAACTTCAAATTGTATGTAATTTGGCTTTGGGTGCGGTAAAAATTTTTACCGCACAAAACCATTACCGGTAAAGTGCTACTTCCCGCATGCACATGCGTGCAGTAAATCGACTTTACCGCACGCTCGTAGGAAAATACATAGGTAATAGTACAATTTTAAAAGAATTATCAATATGTCATAAAACTGTCACTTTGCTATTCTAAGCTGTTATTTTTATATCGAAAAATAGACAAAACACCCCAAATTTTGTGCTGGTTAATCTAATATAGAAGGATAAAGGAAGTTCTCATCATTTGCGAGAGAATTATACCGGGTGGTCCGCCGCATCGTTTAATAATTATGGAAAAACTAGTCATACTAAAAACCTGAAAATTCCGTGTTATATTAAACTCCACTCAGCTAAAATATTTTCACTTACTAACACTGGAAGCCACCAGTTATGGATACATAAATGATGACTACATAGGTATCTGCATGAGAGTGCTGCTGAGCTTGCATTCCCACGGAACGTTTACTTTAATTAGTTAAAACTGTATTATTACCATTCCTAGACTATCCTCATCACAGTAAGCTTGTGTGTAAGAAATAAATATTGTTTTTTAAAAACAGTTTTTCTTTATTGAAAAACATAAGTGGAGCAGTCGGTAGGATTGGGGCAGTTTACGGTCGAAGCCACGTCATCGAGTACGATTCGATCGAGAAACGTGAGTTTTAACTCTTTGGCACCAATCGAACACTGTTGACTTTCTTTTTCGGGTGTCTTGATTCTTTTTCAAGTGATTGAGTTCAACTGAGGATCCAAACCTGAGAAGTCAGAACCACGCGAGCAACTACTGAGAAGTTTAGGAGTCCAGGAAGAAAAGACTGACGACCTCTACGAAGACGGTGAGTGTCCAATTATTCCTGTAATCCCCTTTCACCCTCCTCGGTTAGGAACGGCGAAAAGATAGATAAGTTACTCTTAAATCTTATTCTAACTTTAACTTTAAAAGCACTAGATAGGTAAAATATATTTTTATTAGTTTTATGACAGATAACTCAGATATTGACGATTTAGTTAGTCAATTTTTCAATTCTTTGAATATAAATCGAAATCTCAGAATGCCTAACAACGCAGGAAATGCTGGCCCTCAGGCTCAGCCAGGTGTTAATTATACACTCTTAAAAATGTTTACAGAAACTATTTTACCTTATGATGGTAATCCAAACACTTTAGGTAGTTTTCTATCAGCTGCAGACTTTCTTTTTAATACATATGGACAAAATAATGATGCTATTTTGAAAAGCTTTCTACTTAGAAGTATCAGAATGAAATTGGTAGATAGGGCACAAATATTAGTAGGTTGTAGAATGGAACTAACAACATGGGACGAAATTAAAAGATCTTTAAAAGATTGTTTTGGCGATAAACGAAACCTAGAATGTTTAGAGCAAGATTTAGTTATGGCGGCCCCTTATAAAAACTAACATCCTCTTGATTTTGGCAAACGCTTACAAGTTTTGAGAAGTACCTTGGCACAAAAAATAAATTCGTTTACTGCCGTTGAAATGGACAATGGTACAAAAATCATTTATTTGCGTCAATATGATCAAGTTTGCTTGAGGACTTTTATTAGAGGCTTACCAGGACCCTTGCAAAGTATAATAAGACTTAAAAATCCAAATTGCATCGAACTTGCGATGACACAAATTACCGAAGAAGAAAATTTTCAATACACGCAAAACCTTTTGAAAGCTCCTATAAATCAAAACAACTCTGTTGCCAATTTTAAAACACCACAACCAGCGAGATATTCACAATCATTTTATAAAGCACCCAATATGCATTCATCACCTTATAATTACACTCAAACCTACCAGCAACCACCAAATTTCAACAATTTCGCTGCTAACACTAATCCGCTTACACAATATTATCAATCCATGCCAACGAGATTCCCAGGATCACCACAACCATTTCAAGACAGACCAGGGTCATTCAACCCACAATTCCCAAATGGACCAATAAATTACCAACCCCGAAATATTCAACAAAAATTCCCAACAAATCGACAAGTCTTTGGACCCCCTAAAGATGTCTTTAAACCCACAGGTCAAGTACCAACCAATAAACCAGAGCCAATGTCGACTCGATCTCGTTATACACTACCCCCGCAATCTGCAAGAAACACTAACGTTTTTAAATCTTCTAATCTTAATCCACAGAAAAAATGGGTTGCACAAGAATTGTTCCAAATCGATGAGAACAATACGAATCAGCCTACTACTAATTCTGAAAATTTGAATATGCAAGGAAATACCGAACCGTGTAATTTACAAGAACCCTATCTTGAGTATAGCTCATACCCAATTCCGGAAACAACAAATCAATACTATTCAGACGATTACGAGAATTATCATGAATACCCAGAAAATACATGTGAATCGCAGGAAAATCAAAATTTTCCTATAGCGAGCCCACAAAACCATGTGAACTGACATTCGATATGAATACCGAAATTAATAATAGCCTACCATATATCGAAATTAAACAACCCCCTCTAAAACTGTTGGTAGACACAGGTTGCTACCATTCTATTCTAAAACCATCCGTAGCAGAAACTTATTTCCCTGAAACAATTTATAATTATCCCACAATCATCAAAACAGGTGTCGGTGAAAAAGAGACACTTTTTAAAGCCGATATACCCACATTCCCAGAGCTTAAAGCCCACGATAATGTTTCCTATATTTTGTTCGACTTTCATAATTTTTTTGATGGCATTATAGGTTTAAATGACCTCAGGCGATATAACTTTTCTATTGACCTAGTTAACCATCAACTTATAAATGGAATAACAAACATCCCAATAATTTACAGAAAGCCAGAAAAAGAAATTTATACAATTAAAGTGAACTCACACGAAGTAAGAACTGTAAATGTACCCGTTATCTCTGATAACGAGGATGTTATTATCCCCGAATGCTTCATAAACAATCTTTATTTCCCGGAAACCCTGACTACTGCAAAAAATGGTTTTGCACGAACTGAAGTATTTAATTATTCAGATAAACCTATTACATTACACCTTTCCGTTCCATGGAAAGTATGGTCATTCCCAGATTTTCACAAAGAGAATTTTGAATTACTCAGCCTTGAAAAGGTAATAAGCCATCCTAGTAACCATCACAAAAGTCTTAGTGCCGATATATCCACACTTATACGACACGATCATCTTAATAAAGAAGTAAAATATTATAAAGGCACCCAAAATACAAACGCAGACGCACTATCTAGAATAGAGATTAATATGATGGAAGACAACCAATCAATCGTAGGAAATACTGGAGACATCGATAATGAAATTGACCAATATATAAGAGAAGAGCAAAACAAGGAGACAACGTCAGAGCAGTTAGAGGAAATAAAACAACTATTAGCTCCTGAAAAAAGAACACAACAATCGGAAACAATTCATATAATGTCTGACATTCAATTAAGACCTCCTAACAGACACAATGAGCGACATGAAGATACCGATGGAGAAACAGTTCATTCAGCTGCCGAAGATCCCATACTGGAAATACCAATCACCGAAAATTGTTTGAATATGTACAATAACCAAATAATAATCGAACATCAACCTGATGGGAAGTATCAAGTATTGACAAGTCACCGGTTTGAGACCAAAACCAGATTACACGTTAAAATGACAGATAATTACCAAGAAGAAATTAAGAATGTATTTAAAGAATACGTAAATCCAACAAAAGTATATTGTATTTACTCAAAGAGCACCAACATTGATCTAGCCTCTAAAATAAGTGTCTTATTACCACAGACATTTCGACATAATACATATAAATTGGTACAAACAAGAACGTTTTTAAATGACATTATCGATAAAGAAAAACAAAAGAAACTAATCGAATACCACCATACAAAAACCTGCCACCGTGGAATAAATGAAGGACTTTTAGCGCTTAAAAGACTCTATTATTGGCCAAACATGAAAACTGACCTTACACAATTTATTAATAATTGTGAAATTTGCCAACAAGCAAAATACGATCGACATCCACCCAAAATAAAATTCTCATTAACACCCACACCAATGCAACCTCTAGAATCTATTCACATAGACACGTTTCAAATATGCAGCGTCAAATTTCTCACAATCATTGACGTATTCTCCAGATACGCCCAAGCATATCCACTTGAATCTGCTTGCACTGCAACAATAGTTCTAGACAACCTGTCGACATTCATAAGCCACCATGGCCTACCTCAACAAATTACGTGTGATAACGGCACGGAATTTAAAACGTCTTTACTATTAGATTTCTGTACGTTACACAATATAAGTCTTCACTTTACCACCCCAGGAAATTCTAATAGTAATAGTCCAGTCGAAAGACTACATTCTACTCTTATCGAATTGTTTCGTATCTTGAAATTAAAAGAACCAACAGCAAACACAAAACAATTGATGCAATATGCTATAATCGGCTATAATTCATCAATTCATAGTGTTACTAAACAAAGACCTTTCGATGTACTAAATGGCCGTGTAAACGCCCTGGACCCATTTGACCTTACGGACGAAATAATTATCAATAAATATGTAAGCGATAGACGTGACAGACTTAAAGTTCTTTACCAACAAATTTTTGAACAATCAAATCAAACTAAGTTAAAACTTAATGAAAAACAAAATAAAAATCGTGAACATCCGCCCACATTTAGACCAGGAACTGACATCTATATAACAGACAAAACAGCAAAACGATCCAAAGACAAACCACGGAAAAAGAAAGCTATTGTCCAAAAGGACATAGGAAAAAAAATAATAACAACAAAAAAGAAAGTTATTCATAAATCCCAAATTCAAAAGCCTAAAACTTTCTCCTCTTCACAGGGCAATGAACCTGATGATGCCAACAATTCTGGCAGTAATCACGCCAATGCTACTAATGACGGCGGTAACAGCCAACAGTGCCAACAGTTGCTCAGTTAAACACTCTTCATAGCACCGTAATATCAGCCTTTCAACTAGAAGAAATAATATCCAATTTATCAAACCTATATGGAGAAAATAAAATCATCACCTTAAGAGACCTCCAATATTATTATCAATTAGCGGGACTACAAATTAACTTTTCACAAGATAAATTAATTTTTGCAATACACTTTCCAATATTCCTGGAAGAATCCTTTGACATTTTTCATCTTCCTACTCCTATAAATGGATCGATAATCATACCCGAATTACCCTTCCTGATAATTGGCACTGACCTACAACAGTATGAAGAAGACGCCTGCCCAATGATCGACGACCTGTATGTGTGCAGAAACCAACTCAAAACTCAGTCACAAGATTGCGTAGTATCGCTTATTCAAAAAGCCGACTACCGCACCTGTCAAACAACTCACGTCAACGTTTCAGTCCCAATCCTGCAAGCCATCACTAACGAATACGTCTTAGTGATTCCTGCAATACAAAGACACAAGTTACAAAAGTTTTGCCTCAACAGGGAGATTATCTTCATTGACTGCCCAAATGTCGTTAGAATTCCAGCTGACTGTGGAATTGTCATAAAAGACAACCAATTCTGGAACAAGGATGAAAGGCTAAATGGAGTACCTTTTCAATTACCTCCAATAGAAGCTAAGGAATTGAACACCATAAATACTGATGCGAATCCAATCCACTTATTTTCCATAAATTTGGATAACATCAAATTGCTGAAACAACAAGCCGACGCCCTACAAACCTCACTGATTCCAGACATAGAATACATTCACCCAGCTACGTGGAGCATTGTCACTTCACTCTCCATCCTGGTGCTAATCGTCCTATGTTTAATAGCAGTATGGAAGTTTTACCAAAGGAAACTTGGAAAATCAAAGCCAAGCCAAACGGAAGCCAATTCAACAGAAAACAACGTAGTACCCCCATTGTTTTCGTCTTCGTCGGGAGGAGTTAAGCCCAGTGCAGACGATGCAATTTTTCGCAGGGATTTCATCCCTGCGACAAAAGTTGCAGGGATTTTTTCGTTCAGACGGTGCATTTTAGTTGCTGCAATTAATTGCATAGCAATAGAAATTGTTCTATTTTCCATGCGATTTGTCGCGGGGATTTGGTTACGTTTCTAGTGCCTTTCCAGCGAAAACTTAAAATTTTAGGTTGAACAAAAAAGTGTGGTTAGGTGAACACTTTGAATCATCAGCTTTTTCAAACTCCTCATTAATTAATCGAAAGCCCCCCCCCCCAAAATCTCTTTTTAACACCCAGGGCCTCACCCATCAACTTTTAGGCATAGAGATAGTTTACAAAAATAATAAGACAGAATGGATTTTTTTTGATAAGTTGGTAGCAGTCTAGTAAAGTTCCTAAAAAATTGCATAAAAAAAGTTGCACTGTCTGAACGCAAATGCAAGAAAACGTGTGGATTAAAATTGCTGCAACTTTGCCCCGGCAATAAGTTGCATCGTCTGCACTTGGCTTTATGGATACATAAATGATGACTACATAGGCATCTGCATGAGAGTGCTGCTGAGCTTGCATTCTCACGGAACGTTTACTTTAATTAGTTAAAACTGTATTATTACCATTCCTAGACTATCCTCATCACAGTAAGCTTGTGTGTAAGAAATAAATATTGTTTTTAAAAACAGTTTTTCTTTATTGAAAAACATAAGTCACCGCTATTTTTGTTTTTTTTTTTCAAATTTTTCACCCAATTTTGATTATGAGTTTCGATTCTATCGTCAGGTTTAAGTCATTTTTTTCAACCATGTTCTTAATGTCAAACGTTTTCCAGAAAATATATCCTAAAAGTAGTATTTATTAACTTTCAAAAAGCTGTAAAACTTATTGAACTTATAGCAAAACGGTTAGCACTGTCTTTTGTTCGTGTTTTACAAGATCCTCGATGGTGGAGGTTCAGTTTAGGGATTTTTTATGTAATATGTTTAAAAGGTAATAAAGTAAGTTTGTTGGCTTAATTAAAAATTGTTTTGACATTATTGAAGAGTCTACGATAAGCTAAAATAGAGTAGTGCAAGCCGCTCTGCTTTACTAGTTTTAAAACTTTTTAAAAGTTTGCATTGTCGTGAAAAGGGTTATATAAAAAAATTACTTAGAACTGACAGTAGAATCAAAATTCGTAATCAAAATTGGGTAGTTATATTTAAAAGAACAAAGTTGGCGTTGACTTATAAATAATTGAAACGGGTATAAATAACTGAAAGTGCCATTTTGAAAAAATTTTAGGTGAGTTGCTCTCACAAACTTTAGAGCAATGCCAACTTTAAAATTTTTAGTAAGAGTAGATTTCCCATAATCGATCGTTGCAGTTCCCAGCCGACAACTTTGCATTTCAAATTTGTTAATATCACTATGTGAAGTAACACAAGGTACTTATTTGCAGAATAAATGTCATTTAAAAATTGAGTTTCGAATATACAATTCGAAATTGGACCCATATTCGAGTATAAGTATTTTAAGTACTGTTATATATTTTTTTCTAAGCAACTTAAACCAATTTAAGTTGACAGATGTTAGCAAATGACTCATATTTGCTCATGCTGTAAATCTTTTAAATTTTGCTAGGTTAGGTTAGGTACTTCAGTTGTCCGTTATTTACGTTTTTTTCCTATTTGCGCTAGTTATGAGGATTTATTTTCCTTTCCTTCCTTGCAACGAACTTTTTTATTTTGGTAAACGATATGCCCACTGAGGTTAGTACTACATACTCACAACTACAAAAGAACCATTTTGAAGTGTCCATCAAAAGCAAAATGGGCTGTTCTCTAAGTAACCAACTGTATTCTCGTGCAACCGTAGCGGTCATTCAAGATTTAAAGTTTAGTGTCTATCACTTCTTTCTTTATCCCCTGACCTTATCCCCTTGCCTCGTATAATGAACAAACAGTGTTAAGCTTGGCAGCGGAAAATAGGAGACTAACGGATGGCCGTACATTTCCAAATCAGTGGATGAGTGCTATATGAAGATTTTGGTGTAAAAAATTAACAGCTCTTTCGCGTATCCACTTTAGAGCGCTCTGAGAGTATTCCAATCCTTTGTGTTCTTAATTAGAATGTAAATATGGAAATACTCTCAGAGCGGTCTAGAGCAACCACCCGAAAACGCTATTAACCACGCGATATATCAACGTCAAAATGTTTCATTTATCTTGAAACTGAAGTTCAATCTGAACATGCCTAAATCGGTTACGTTTGTTATTTCAGATATTAACTTAGGTTGGAGTAGGTTGGTATTTCCGATTTGGATGCTGCCAAGGCGTTAGGGGTTTGTATTTGGAACCTCGCATCTATTGAAATTGATTTCTAATTTTAATAAAAATAATATAAAGCACATTTTTTATACGCCCATTTGGGCATGATATACTTAACAAAATAATGAATTTCATAATATTCACTACTATACTTACGCAATTGCTCGTATGAACTACCGACGAGATAAACCAGAAACAATAACAAAATTGAGGGAGAATGCATATTTATGTTTTTTCTTACTCACAGTTACACTTTAAAGCCAGAACTTTAGAAAACAATAGTTAAATGGCGATTTCGTCCACCTTATATACTGTCATCCTGAGTCTAAATGCTGAGTCATTTTAACCTGTGTTATTTTTTTTACTTAAACTCAAATTCGTACTAAGTGGGTTATATTTACTATTTTTACGCAATGTCATTAACAGAAATATATATATAATTTCCCCTATCAATAATAAAAAAAGCCACTAATTACCCATCATCATATTGATTTTTAAATACGCCAAATGGTCGCACTTTATATGTAATCGCATAAATAATCTGGCAAATAATGACATAATTATTATACTATTTAAATGTGAGACGTGGCGTCGGGTTTGAAATAATTTTATTTGCCTCCAACTTATTACTGGGTTAGTTAAAATTATCAATAAATTAATATAAGTGTGCTTCTTGAAACTCAACTCAAACGTTAACTTTCTTTCCGTGGACTAATTTATAATATATGTACACCGTGTTCACTAGAAAACGTCATCTAGAAGGTCGTAAATGTTTTAAAGAAAATGATCTCATAATCAACGTAAATGGACTTTTGTTCTTTCGTCAATTTTTCTTCACCTTTCACAGCTAACTAGATGAAGTTTTCAAATGAACACCTATATGCATGTATGTCTGTAAAAAAACATTGTTATTGTGCTCGACAGCGATCGACGCAACCTGTGAAAGACAATTTTTCTAATTCAATTGTTTTTGCCCCACATTTTCCGACTGTAACGGTGCACTTCGTTCGTTACATTAACTATAAATATAAAATATATTTTTTAGTGTTTGCAGACAGGTTGGAACAAAAAGTTGCCAATTTGGTATAGTTTTATACATCTCTGTAAAAATATTTAATTATTGCCTATTCTATATACTCATACATGTGAGTGACAAATGCACTTATCCTTAGAGACGTGGCATTTTCATCCAATCAGATCAATTTACTAATGAATAAAGTGTTGTTGACATCGATAAAATCCCCAAGTTTTATCGCGAAAAAAATCCGGATTTTTATCAATGTCGTCAGGAAATAAAATATGATCAGTTTGTTTATTACTCCCACCATCCCGACACTGACAAGAGTTCAATTTGAAATATTCGTTTGATATACGGTCAACAAATATCGCTTTAAAAATGATATAATTAAAACATTAAAAACAATAAATTCTGTAAGCACTAGGAGGTCTATATGGAAACAATTTAGTTCTTTTTGTGACGTGCGCCACTACTTATTGGATGAAGCCACCCCGATATCAAAAATTGCAGAATGTTTGGAAGAATGGGCAGAAAATATTATGACGAAAACCAACGGCGAAGAGGCTCTGGTACACTTGAGGGAAATCGTTATTACTCATTTTTGTAGAAAATTTTCTTTATGAATTAATAAATTGGACAAAATACAAAATTGTAGGTGGTGGTAGAATTTAAAAACATTTATAATAATATCAATTTTTAGAATAAATATAATAATAAGATTCACTTACCTGAAACCATTGTATTTAAATCTAATAGTAAGTCAATGGCACTTATGATGGTGTTCACTAGATGTCACTGGAGCCTAGTGACATCATCATTTTAGAAAAATATTTCAAGGCCGTTTAACTTCCGGCGTTGTTGCAATTGTAATCTACGTAATACTGACTTCACGTCAGCTAGACAAAGATCTCCGAAATGCTCCTTGCTCTCTTTGCCTGCAGTCGTATTTGTCATGGTATGTCACAGTTTTTTTTATTCACAATTCATAATTTCTACATTTTTATGGATATTGGAGCAAAAAAAAGCTCGATATTTGGGCTAATTAATGAAGAAGCCGATAAATAACTCAATAAATACCAAAATGCCTTCGCCTGCTGCCGTTACTTAAAACAGTGATGAACAGAGAAGTGAGTGAATCTAATGGCGCGAAAACCAGGGAATCTTTAAATCTTATGGATATTGGAGCAAAGAAGCTGGATATTTCAGCTAGTTTTTAATCAGTTTTTAATCAAGGGTAGTACCTTTCTCCAGATGGTTCGGACTTGGACTTGCATGCCCTGTGAGCTGAGCAATAACGGGCATATCCAGCATTCCATATTGCACACTTAGTGCTGAGATATATACTGATAACTCCGGTACCAGGGAGTGGATCGCATTCGTACTACTATACAATCACAATATTCACTATTTATTGAGGTCCTTTGTATTTATTGAGGTCCATTGTAACTACGGCTCTGGGCTCTAGGTATAGGATAACTTAAATGGATGGGGCGACAGTACGTAATAAAGGTCATCCTTTCTCAATGTTCTTTGTGGCCGGCATTTGCCAAAAAAAGAAAGTAAAATAACATAATATCACAAATACTTATAGCTACACTACATAACCAAACTTTAATAAATAATAATGACAAACGTAATGGCATATCTTTTTCTCTACGTCTGCAAAATTACTAGTTTTTATAATGACTTTATATTTATAGAATATATCCATCCTTGTTCACCCAATGCAGTAGAGAAGTAGAAATTTTGTTTTTATTTGTATAGAGTATACAGCTGAGGTGATTTTTACTTTTGCCGTGACATTTCCACCGTTGCCAAGTTTATGGTCCCCCATGTAGTTGACAGGATTGACAGCGTCCCCCATGGCCCTCTGGCAGAGATGGACCGAACTATCCATTCATTGATTTACTTGTGATTCATATACAATGCCTGAAACAAACTAAACACTGTCATGGGGATCAAATAGCAAACAATTGAATATAGAAGTAGTCAAGGCCTCAAAAATGTAGCTTGGAACCCGAAGATCAGCCCGGTTGCTAACTAATCCGCATGCGTCCTCTAAACAGTTAAGCTTCATTTTTGCCGACGTCGAGCCAATCAACGTTGGCTAAAGGAATTTCTCAGCCAAACAAATCGTCATAATTTTCGTGACGTAAAATGCAAAAGCGCTTGGTGTTAGTATAGAACCTTTTTCCTAATCATCGTACAATTTATAGAATTGTAAATCGTAAGCATCCAAAAAAATACAATTTTGGTTGTAAATTTTGGCTTTTTAGCAGCTTTAGTTTGTGTTGGTGTTGTTTTCATTTCAAATTTAAATTATTTCAATAGCCTTTCAGTTTATTGCTGTACCATTTTGCTTTTTTCTGCTGTTCTGTTAAGTTCTGTGCTATTAAATGATTACTTTAAACTTGAAACTGAAGATTCCGGAACCTTTCAACATTATTCTATTTGCAATTATTAACAAGCCCAAATATCCATAAAAAAAAACGTGGATGCCAAGAAGAACAAAATTATAAACGTGCAATGCATAGTGTGAGATGCTGAAAAACCTCCAGTGGATGGAGTTTTCTTGGGGTGAGTAGATGTAGTATGTATTTACTTTAGTAGATTTGTATGTAGATCACTAAGGGATAACATTTTTATTGGCAATATTGCGTAACTAAAGGCTTTGGAAGAAATCTTCACAATTAAATAGATGCCGTCCTATAGCAACATCAGTACCTAGCATTTTTGCACTTTATTAAAAAGTCTATTTTTCTAAAATAAATATGAGAGAAAAAGGAATTTTCTCTCATATGTATCTAGTTGAATGAGTATCGGAAAAGTAGTTAGTTAGGTATTTAGGTAGCTACTTGTATGATATGAAGTACTACCTATTTTTATTTTTACTTAAGTGTTGTTGGTGTAGGTAATATACCACCAACTATCATAAACTTTGAACTCATATTTTGAACATGATAAGACCAATAATGGATTCCAACCCAGGAAATGATGAGGAGGATTATAATTTAAGAACTGTTGAAGCTTGTCATAAGAGTTATTTAATAGAATTGGAGGTAGCTAATAATTTTTGTTCAAATCTTTTCAGATTTCTATAGGATCCAGTGGTTAAGAATTCTTGCATAGATTTTAGTGTTGGTTGTGGGGTTATGCATCTAGGAGAAATTGACTTCATCATCCGGAGCCACTTTATAGGCGAATGGCAGAAGACCTGGGAAAGAAAAAGTTGAGAAAATATGCTGCTCCCACAGTCCAGGTAATTAGAATTTATTCTTTATGCAAAACTAATTTTTGTTTTTCTTCTAAATTTAGAACTACCTGTTAAATTTAACTGTTGGGTACTGATAGTTTTCCGAGCCTTACATGATGAGAGATTTAGATAGAGATCAGAAATAGTGACACAATATGTAGAGAAAAAAAAACATTGATTTATTTTTTTTAGCTATAAATGGTGGGTTTATTCATGAGAATAAAAAATAATGTTTAAGAATGAAAGAATCTCCGAAAGTAAAGTAAGATAATGGTTGGTTACGCATTAATCAAAACATGTGATTATTAAACAAGTATTGCTTATTGCTTACCTAAGGATTAAGCTATGTTTCAATTTAAATGGTTTTATGTTTAAATAATAATGTAGGTAGGTTATTCCTAAGTTAAACCATATTCTTATGCTTAAAGCCATATTGTTATTCTGATGTATAAACAGCACAAAGTAATTTGTTCTGTAGACCCTACAGAGCATGTCATGCTTACAATATTTTTCTTCTATGTATCAATTAAATGTTCAATAACACTGATATTATATACCTAGAACATTTAGGTACATCCACAACCTACAGGATGATAGGATACTAGAAAATATTGACAAACAACACCATGGAGTTTGGGCAACATCAAGTGTCCTTCAGAGCATTTATGCAATTTGGCACTTCAACTTTGAATTTTATCTTTTCAAAACTCAATGTATTTTATAAATGTTAGATTTTCGACCAACTTTGGAAAAACAATGTGAAGCAAAAGATACATTGCAGCATGGGCTTTCTTGTCCAAACTGTGTAACTTTTTTCCACAAGTTTTGATGACATTCTGAGTGGTATCCTTATCATAAGACTTTGGAAACTATCAGTCCCTATTGCCAGACTCTGACCCTGTATATAATTTCCTATAACCTGGTATGAACTTTTGTAACATTAAAGGAAGAAATACAGGGTGATCGTTTGGAGTTAAACATGGGGATCTTGGTTATTTGAAGAGATACAACGAAGGTTAAATTAGGGCAAAGTTGCGCAATTAGAAGTCTATAAAAGTTGTTTTCAAATATTGAAAACTTCGGCTGGTTTTGGAAATATTCACAAAACGTTTTTATTTTTTCTAACCTTAATTTAATGAGTTAATTAAAAACAATTTAACACTTCTTCATAGCCACTTTTTGCTTTCTTCAACGCGGTATTTTCAAATTTAAAATCCGACGTTTCATTTTTATGCAAACAACATTGCTTCAATTTTTTTTAGATACAGTCCTGTATTTTTTATATCAGATTCTGAATCTCCCTGTAACTCTGCAATAATTAATATGCAACAATTAATAATTAATTTTTAAATTTAATTAGAAAGAGCAAGTGCCTTAATGAGGCATTGCTCTTTCTAATTAAAATATGGTACTTATACAGACAATACAGTCAGATGAGGGAGTAAAGTTATTTATGTTCTATTTGAAATTATATAATATATATAGGTCAGTTTTTTGCTCCAGCATGGATAAGTCTTAATAGTTATTTTCATAGTTAAGTTTCATTTTCACAGTTAATAGTCACTAAGTCTTAATAGTTGTTTTCATTAACCGACCGCCCTTATCGCTTTGGCGGAATGTATGACCGTTAATATATTTATTTCCTGTCAATCTCTAGGTCCAAAATTCAAGTTTGATGAGTGTACAACCATTGACATGGAGGAACCGCAGAAGGCAAAATATGTTCGTCGCAAGAGCGTCACATTATTTTCAAAGGCAAAACAATTAAGAGGGTCCAAGACCCGAATAAAATCTTTAAGATCTCTTCTAATAGTTCTCAGGAAAAAGGAATTTCTATCTAATGAATCCATAGATCATCTACTGGAAAGATTGTTTTATTATATAATATGACAATAATAATTTATAATAATTATCATGTTAGCTCTACTTCAAAGCACAGATTGTTAAAACATAGATAATTTTAAAAAAAAATCTCAAAATCAGTTATTGAATACAGGATGTTAAAAAGTTATTTTGCTCTTTACTTTTTAATTTATTTTTATTTAGGTATGGTTTTTATAATTCTTATATACTTATCAAGACTTGTAATAACTGACACAAAAAAAAATAAATAATAATAAATTAACCTTACATATTTTTTGAGCCTTGTATGTTTTGAAACAGTTTCAACTAATAATAAATGTAATCGCCTTATTTGACTTTAATAGCTTTACAAAGAAATAAAACTTAATAGAAGGATCCCTTGGAATTATTGAAAATTGCTTTCTGAAATACACTGTAAATAACACTACAATAACCTATACGTTGAATACATAACTTATACGTTTTTTTTAAGTAAAATAAGTAAAAAATCAATGTCGTTTATTTTGATTTTGGTGCACAAATAAACATGGCATATATAAAATATGTGTTTTTAATTTACCTAACATTTCAAACCTTAATATCACATATCTTCAACATATGTTTCCTAAACCTCTGAATGAAGAAATCCACATTTTTTTTTTCAGATTACCGTAAAATAGTTGTATTGTTTCACTGACCATTACTTAATTGAAGATATATTTTTATAGGCTAGTGGTACCCAAGAGTTTTATAGACGTCATAGCAGTACAATTCTTCAGCATGCAGAAGTGGCGCGACCTTTTTTACGCGCTTGTCTTCATTCATCTTCAAATTTAAACTGTGGGTTTCAATGCAGGATGGAAACTCCATATCCGAACTACTTCCGTTTTCCTTCCCAGGAAATTGGAAGCCAGTATGACAGACTTTTTTTGTCCTTCACTTAGACCAATGTTTTTCAACCCTGTAACAAAGAAAAACACCGATACATTTTTCTAATGTTGAATATGTAACAATTGAATTGGAGAATAAAATTCTCAATTTAATATAAAAATTAATTGTTTTGAGCACATTTGATCAAAAGACTGCTTAATCATAATTAATGTAATAATGTGATCACTGAATGCCTATTAATTGATTAAGTCATATGCTCCCTATTAATTTTTCGATCCTCTGCTTACTTTCCAGCAGGAGTAATTAGTAGAAGGCATATATAATAGAGAGGAATTACTAACTTCTTCAACTGCACGTTATCTTTGTACTTAAACATTTTACTTTTTTTCATGATTTTTCATCATACTGAAAATAAAGTATAAAATATGTGAAATACAAAACCGTCATTTTTTATTAATGAAGCGTATTGCAAATCCTTAATTGACCAATAAGTGTTTGATCACAATTTTCAGGATTATTATTACACAGAAAAAAATGAGTTTTTGAGCAGAATATGTGCATATAGTAAGACAATCGCAAAAAAAGGATCATTCAAGTGGAAAAAGGACTTTTGGTAAACTGGCAACACATTTCATAGCTTGTTGGCTAGACTTGACGAAGAGACAAAAAAATAGGAACTACATTCAGGAATCAACTGAGCGAAAATTATTGAGTGTGTTAAGTGTTAACAATGTGAGCAATCTATAAACTAAACTAAGAATCAATTGAAACGATACACCCCAAATTTTGAATGAAATTTAAAACTGTCTCTCTCTAAAGCCACTCAACCGATTTTCGTTGCGAATGCCATTTTGGTAAGATCCAGCTTGCCCTGTGCATAGTCTTTATATTCCATATAAAATTTTTATCAATATTTGTATTATGGGGCAAATTGGAGCTCCAGTGTTAAATGATACCTCGTTTATAGAAAAAACTAAATATCTATGGAACCAGGCAAAATATCCAAAAAACACCAAATATGTTGGTATGACATATTTGGCAAGGTATGACGCGTCTCCACATACTCCCGTAGCAAAACATGTTCTGATTTTTTTTTCCGCAAAATTATCTGCTCAAAAAGGTTTTGCAAAACTGCATCAAGTTTTGTTGAACCCTGTATTATGTAACCTGCAAAACATATAAGCGAGTACATAACCACTTAAAGCAGTCTATACACGGATCTTACCAAAATGGCATCTCCAATGAAAATCGGTTGAGTGGCTTTAGAGGTAGACAGTTTTAAAGTTCATTCAAAATTTGAGGTGTATCATTTCAATTGATTCTTAGTTTAGATTAAAAGGAGGGTTTAATCAAGTATGAAATTTGATGCTAACTTACATGCTTGAAACCTTAGTGGCACCCTGGAATTTCTTTGAAACACACAAATCTTTTCCTTTATTATCTATTTGTATCCAAGTCGCCTTTCCATGGTTGAATCCTAGGTTGGTACTACATAAGGAAAAAAACTCTGCCACATCTCATTTCCACAAAAAAAACCTCTTCTCAAGACTATTCTGAAACCCTAAAACAAGATAAGAGGTAAGTAAAAAAAGAGAAAAAAACAGGGTTTACACAATATCTAATTATTTACCCTCATATCTCACTAAAAAAAAATTAATTTGGTACCTCAACAGTAACAGGCTTCTGAACTTTAGTCATTGCAAAAGAAAAGTAATAATTTAACTTAAGTGCTAAGATGCATCCTTATATTGTTAGTTTTTTGGTACAAAAGTATGCGTTCTAATATGCTTCTTAGTAAATAGTGCACCCGTAAACCTTCATAAATACATTTCTAGTAAAGTAGCTGACATAGACATAAGTATGCAGAAAAGCTAATGCAGCATAAATTGCCAAACCAGCTACTTGCTTTTGAGTCAAAAATGAGAGGAGAGCTTATTGTGCACACATTGAAAATGGCATAGGCATAATCTATTTCTGGTCCTAGTAGTTTTAATGTAAGTATCAAAATCTTTATACAAACCTTAACTGCACTGTGGATGTACCCATAGCATAATTGTCTAGCAAGACGAGAGTCACTTTGCTTCTATATGAATAGGATATAAATAGATTATTAACTGGGATAGTGGATCACTGGCCTAATAGAGCATATGCTGGAACTTGATTAAAATATATCCTTTTTCTCTTTTAAACAAAGTTTCTATATACTCTACAGTGTGTAGGACTTACTAAACCGTTCCTAAAAAACGAGAATTTTTAACTTCAGCCTACCACAACCAGTGTTTATCATTTCAAATTAGGGGTAAGGATAGCCAATAGCCCTACTTAATCATACTAGCAAATGCAAATGGCATAAGTGATGAACAAAATGAAAGGAGAGTGCCATACTTATGAGCTGTAGAATAAAAGAAAAGTTGTAAAGTATACATGAGCCCTAACCTTACTGTGGACTCATGTATGCTTTACAGTCTTTACAACAAGGCCAGGGTTGTCAACAGCTGTGAACACAATGTTCCTTTGTAGGGGCTATTTCAAAAACTACCTCAAACTCATGCTGCCCCTACCTTTCATTCTTTCACACCAACACCATACCAAATTATTACACATACCTAGATACTGGATACTTACATCTTTAGGTACTACACAAGCACAAGACTGCACTGAAAAGTGTGTGTAGATCATTTGATAATAAGAAAAATTGATATTATTGAGAAATGAGTGGAGCAGAAACAGGAAAACTGGGTGCCGGCTGGTGTATCTGCATGACGCTTTCTCGAAATACGAGAATCCAATAAATCCGTCACTTGACACGTTGCGTTAACGAATCTCGCGCAATTCTTGCTAAACAAAGATTCCTTTTACTAATTGAAAACAGCAATTCTATTACACCAACTTTGCTGAAATTAAAAATTACTGTAAATTATTTGCAAAACGTAATTTTTGATTGTCAAAATGGCCGGAACCGTAAACAAAAGAACCCAGTAACCCACAATCCTTTTAATAAATTTTGCGCATGCGCAGTTAAGACCAACCGGGCTGATGTTGGGATTCCAACGCCTACTCGAACGTTCACATTTCGAACATTGGAACCAAAGGCGACTCTTCGTATAAATCTCAACAGTATTCGATGGGGATATAAATTGAAACAACATTTGTCAAAAATGTCAACAATGACATTAGTGAAAAACTCTGAGTAAATTATGTAGAATATTTTGAAAAATATGGTAAAGGTTATATTTTTTCTTTGATCAGGTTAATTAAAGACAAAGGCGGGTGGCTTTATGGTCGGCGTCTGACTCAAAATGAGCGGCAGTATTTATGGATGGGTGCGCATGCGGACGAGCCTGGGAGTGCCCCAGAGGCTGATGTGAGCCAGCCACTTCGGGTCTTCGTCAGGAAGTGGGACATGGATGCTCAGATCGGCCTCCGCAATACTACGCATTGCTTCGGACGAGCCCCAGACCGTCTGCGTTGTACCGGGACTGGGAAAACGGAGGCCAGGCGTCAGGGAACTGGGGTAGGACAAGCTCCGAGGGTATACCCGTTCCCGGTTTGTCGGCCCGCCTATTGTCGCACGATGCGCTAGACAATCTAGCAAATTTATTGCAAAAATCTTGGGGAAAATGGGGGGGGGGGGGGGGAAGAAAAAAGAAAAAGATACAGAAAGAATAGATGAGAGGGGTACCTTCGATGATCGTTCCTCTGTGGGGGGCATTGGGGGAACACCATCGACACAGCAAACAGGGACCAACGAATCCGGTGCTGTAAGGCCTAGAGAAAATACAGATGAGAGGACCACTGTATATGAGGCACCACTACTGCAAAAGTTAAAGTATTTGAACAGCTCACTGGTAAGACGGAATTCAGTGTGCGACCCAATAAATAAGAAACGGAAGGAAATGGACACATCGATGGATCAGGCACTGGAGAACGTAGACCCATATAAGAAGAGTGTTAGTAAGGACTTTCTGACCTTTAAGGGAGCGTTCAAGGACACGAAAAAACTAATAAAAGATCTGGAAAACAAAATAGAAAAGATCACCAGCAGAGACATAAAAGAAATAGTCTGGTCAGTTTTAAGCATTACGGAACTTCCAGGTTTTTTGAAATTTACAAGAAAGAGGACATCAAATTAAGTAGTTTAAACCGAAAAAATTTGCTAAATATTCATATTTGTACCAAAAAATATTAAAAAAAGTAAAATTAATGTATACAGGGTGTCCCAAAACTCAACGTCATCTCTTGGAGAGGTGATAGGCCAGCTCATTACTGACTATCATCATAATACGACCTTAGTAAAAAATTGATAGTTTTCGAGATATCGTGACTTTTATGAATTTCGTGAAATTCCACAAATTCCGCACCTTAGATCAGTTTTTTGACTGTTACAGCTACAAAACTCCATGTTATAAGATACCCAATGTTGTGGTCCAACCCTGAATAGTTTTGTTATTGAGGAAGAACCAAAGAAATATTACTCATGCTTTACCTTTGAAAAAAAAAACATTTTTGCCCCATTCACGAGTTATTATTATTTCATATCCTAACTTTGACTTTTTATACTTAAAAAAATATCACCAACTCAAATACCAATATCTTTATTTTATAAAGAAAAGCATAGAAAACATTACACCACTTTAAAAACTACCTTAAATGACCCATTCTTTAGGATAACTTGCCAAATTAGGTTGGTAATATTTTTTTAAGTATCAAGAGTCAAAGTTAAGACAAAATAACTCATACATGGAGAAAAAAATGTTTTATTTTCCCAAACTAAAGCATGAATAATGTTTCTTTGGTCCTTCCTCAATAACTAATCTCGCAAGTTATGCTATAAAATGGCTCAGATAACATAATTTTTAAAATGGTATACCGTTTTGTATGTTGTTCTGTAGAAAAGAAGATATTGCTACTTGAGTGCAAAATGAGCTAGTTATAAAATTGTTTCAATACATAATATTAAGTATTTAGAACTAAAACAGGTGTTAAATTAAAGTGACAGGTATTTATTAAAACACAAAACAAATTCAACTTAAATGATATGTTCGAACTGCCTGCCACCAACTCTAATGCAAGCATGGCATCTTCTTAAAAAAGATCTGTTTATGCGTCGTGCACTTCCAGCCACATTTATTTCTTGTGCAGCTTCAATAATACGTTGCCTTAGTTCATTTAAATTATTAGTAACCATTCTTCAGGATAACTTGCCAAATTAGGTTGGTAATATTTTTTTAAGTATCAAGAGTCAAAGTTAAGACATAAAATAACTCATACATGGAGGAAAAAAAATGTTTTATTTTCCCAAACTAAAGCATGAATAATGTTTCTTTGGTCCTTCCTCAATAACAAAACTAATCAAGGTTGCGCCACAACATTGGGTATTTTATGATATGGAGTTTTGTAGCTGTAACAGTCAAAAAACTGATCTAAGGTGTGGATTTTCACGAAATTCATAAAAGTCACGATATCTGGAAAATTATCAATTTCTTACTTAGGTCGTATCATAATATTCTGGTCAGCAATGAGCTGGCCTATCACCTCCTCAAGGGATGACGGTGAGTTTTAGGACACCCTGTATATAATAGGATCCTGTACCATAAAAAATTAAACAGTAGCTTGCAGTACAAAATAAGGGTTTTGGGGGGGCACAAAAACTGAACTGAAATGAAATTCTTTTAATCTACAAAGCTTTTTCCATTTCAATTCATTAAATAATTATTACCAAACGAGAAATTTGTTTATTTATTTTTGTCCTCCAACCTACAAAAGAGCAAATATGAAATGATATTCATGACAATGTCAGATCGTTGTATATAGTGAACAAAGAAAAAAAATAACTAAATTTAACCTAGCCTAAAGAAAGACAGAACTGATATAACATGAAATAATGTAACAAAAAGCAAAGTAAAACTAAGCTAACTGCGACTAGGATCTAGAGGCAGTTCATGGCCTGTCGTAAAGGCCTGTCATAAAGGACTCGTAAAGGTCGACGAAGTAAACCTGAACTAACCAAAAAGAAAAACATAACTGAACTCACCTAAACAAAGGAAAAACATAACTGAACTAACCAAAGACAAATCAGAATTGAACTAACTTAACCAACAGAGCCCACACTTATAACCACCGACAGATTTTTTCTTACCCCTAAGCCTTATTGGAATATATTTGCATCACCTTGGTTCAAAAACAGACTTGTTGGAATGCATACTGTTTCAACGTGGAACAAAAAGGCAGCAGAAAAATGTGACTTGGACACCAAAAAGAAAAAGGTTACAAATCATTCCAGCCGTGCAACCATAATTTCTCACGTGGCGAAGGTAGGCATAAAAGAACAGGAGTTAATGAAAATCAGTCATCACAGCAGCAGTTCTTCAATAAAACCCTATCTTCAGCTAAATGATGACCATCACTCAAACATCATTAACAGAATGAGAGGAGCAGCAGAACAATCGTGCAATACGTCCATTGTGACAGCCAGTTCTGGCAAGTCAACGAATAGCCAGAGTTTTGAAAACTGTTCGTTTAATAACTGTGTTTTTGTTAAATATAGTAACGAGGTTTAAAAATTAACACCGCACTGATTAACCTTTATTGCTAATTTGTCTACATTAATTATTGATACATCTTGTCTAAACACCCCTTTAGTTATCAATCTCTGAAAGACTTTGCTTATCAATGTCAGATAGTTTGATTACCAATAAGTCAAGGGTCTATACATAGATAGTGTTACGCACACCCTTCTTCCATAATGTCGGTAAACTATTATTAGACTTGCGATTAAAAATCTCAATCGGGGATTCAGGGCAATCACAAGCTGCTTAACGAAAGCAGCGAGCGATTGAAAACAGGCCTGCGTGAACACCGCAGTTGATGTTGGGAGGATAAGCTAAGCGAGCCGGGCCCGCCTGGCCTCTGGCGGCTGCAAAGAAGCCTCAGGAGCGAGACAAACACTGCACCACTGCTACGCAGCGTAGACAGTATAGTGGTATTTGGCCAAACGGCATTTGGCAATGAGGTATTTGGCCAAACACTCGAAAGAGAGTGTAAGCTAAATGATCCTGACGATGATGATCGTTACATCCTGGCGGTTGAGAGAGCCGTCCGGCACCTGAGGAGCGAGGACCCCAGGGGTCAACAGGACCTGATGGACCGGGTCCATCAGAACTAACCTTGGGGAAGTCAGGGTCATCCTGAGGACCCGTCAGGACTAGTGATAGGCAACCTGATGAAGAAGGGTGCAGCTTACCTTTGCGCTGTGGCGAGCGCAATCCTGAGACTACGGCACATTCCATCGAGGTGGAAACAGTGATTGGTGATAATAGTAAAACTACCGGCCCATCACATTACTGTGTGGGGCTGGGTAGGTCGTGGAGTGTATTATTCTGAGGAAACTTCAAGATAAGTGTACACGCCAAAACATCGTACCCATATTCTCCTACACCTAATCTGAAGTTTTCATGACCGTAGCTCTTGTAATAAATAAAATAATATCCCCATGTACATCCTTTTAAACTGGACACCCTGTATACACGGGCGTGGTATTTGCTCAGCAATGAACTCAGGGCGACGTCATTACAAATGTCAATAACGTCATTACACGTGTCAATTCCTATTTTAGCTTTAATCTGATTGGTTTAAATGCAACTGTCAAATTACGCTCCGTTCCGCTTGTACCGAAGTTACTAATTTTCTTTATCAGTTCTAGGGGATGACAAATTAATTGTGAGATAACACTAAACTAGGAATATATTTCGGAACGTAATTAATCCGGTGTCAAGTTAAACATACGAGGTTAACAGTCGTTGGTTAATAAGAAGATGTCAATATCTAATGTAAAATATCTGTGAACCTCGTATGAAACTAACACCTTTGATCTCGGGACCTGCACTTGGATCCCAGGGGAGAATCGAAGGGTATTGTTGTTCAGCTATAAAAGACGGCCGCGTGACGGTTTCAGGAATTCTGGCTCCCATAGATAGGAGAGTGTTGTAGATATGCAATAGAAATGACACTGGTTGAAACGACTGGAGGTTGAAACGACTGGAGTCATGAACTATTAATTGGCGGCATTTTTAAATCCGACATATACATTAAATTTGTTTTCAAAACCTTATTAAGCCACAATTACTAAAAATTACCATGAGGTATAAGTACTACATGATAATTTATACTGCTTGTTGATCATTAAAGTAATAAAAAAAGTACTACTCATGGCAAATCAAACTAATTTTTGGTGGCAAATTTTGTCCACGACCACTTAATAATATACTAATATTCAGCTTGTTGACAAAAGTTAAATAGGGCTCATATAGCGTCAGAGGGATATATGAGTTGAAACAGCGGGAATAATATCATTATTCCCGCTCGCCATTTAAGTTATATATGTTGCCTTGGCAACCAGTAGGAGTAGGCAACAACGCAATATCAAATGCCGCAGCTTAAAAAATGCACTGGTGGCACCGGTTTTGCCGTCAAACGCGAGTGTCACTTTGACATTTCAATTATTTTCTTTACACTACCTATAAGATTTTATAATGTGTAGTTATTATACAATGACCGTGGACAAAGTATAGTATTATACTCGCTTTTAATGGCCATTATTCCCACGGGAGACATACGCCCATCGCCTGCGGCTCGTGACGCAAACGTCCCCCTAAGGGAATAATGGCTATCATAAAAAGCTCGTTTAATAATATACTAATGTCCACGACCACTTAATAGTATACTGATATTCAGCTTGTTGACAAAAGTTAAATAGGGCTCATATAGCGTCAGAGGGATATATGAGTTGAAACAGCGGGAATAATATCATTATTCCCGCTCGCCATTTAAGTTATATATGTTGCCTTGGCAACCAGTAGGAGTAGGCAACAACGCAATATCAAATGCCGCAGCTTAAAAAATGCACTGGTGGCACCGGTTTTGCCGTCAAACGCGAGTGTCACTTTGACATTTCAATTATTTTCTTTACACTACCTATAAGATTTTATAATGTGTAGTTATTATACAATGACCGTGGACAAAGTATAGTATTATACTCGCTTTTAATGGCCATTATTCCCACGGGAGACATACGCCCATCGCCTGCGGCTCGTGACGCAAACGTCCCCCTAAGGGAATAATGGCTATCATAAAAAGCTCGTTTAATAATATACTAATGTCCACGACCACTTAATAGTATACTGACATTCAGCTTGTTGACAAAAGTTAAATAGGGCTCATATAGCGTCAGAGGGATATATGAGTTGAAACAGCGGGAATAATATAATTATTTCCGCTCGCCATTTAAGTTATAACACATACATACACATATACAAATAACACTACCTACAGATTTTATAATTTGTAATTATTATTAGACAATGGCCACGGGAGATTTGCGCTCCTCGCCTACGGCTCGTGTCGTAAACGTCTCCCTAAGGGAATAATGGCTATTATAAAAGCTCGTTTAATAATGTATTATTTCGCTCTTTTAAAATACATGATTATTATTAACAAACAAACCAATGGACATAAGCTTATAACAAACAAAACTTTGGAACTATATAGGGTCGAATCAATATTATTTTGGAATCTATAGTTTTCGAACATAATTATAGGCATATATTATTAGGGTTGAGGAATATTAGGCAGTGAACGACAATAGAGTGCTTGGGTGAAATAACAGATTTATCAAATGAGAATTACCAATACTCTATTCTTATGTAAGAAGTACTAATTTCACAGTAAAATTATATTCCAATATTCAAACAAAAATCAAGCTTTTAATAGAAAGAAAGGCCAATGTTATCTTCGACATTGTGCTCAAGAGCCATAAGTGTTTGTTGATGTTAGCTGGAAAGTGTAACTCGACCGTTATCTAATTTATGAGTTTTCAAGGGCGAGAATCGCCTATGACTTTCTCAGAACATTAAAATTAACAAGAGGGTTCTTTACCTAAACCAAGAACCACACCAACAGTTTTGTTGCGACAGTTAGTGAAGCTTGTGTGTGTTCTTTTGTGCCTGGTTCCATATTTGAAGTAATTACGTGAGTTTAGCTCACAGAGTAATTAATTTTGGCTATTTTATTATTTCATTTAATCATCCACAATATTCTATACTTTCTCAATTAATTATTGCTATAAATATTGCAATAGTTTGTTATAAAAATCGTCAGTAAATGACTGACAGATTATCTATCTTGTCTTTTGTTAAAGTTGACACTTTGACTCTTTTGTTTGAGTGTGTCGCGAGTTGACCCTTCACACTGCTAGTGTCAAAGAGTGGGTACTTCGCGAGTTGACCCTTAGTACCTTAGTGCGCGCAATTTGACTATTTACCATGGTAAAACTCTAGCTAGCTTTCTTCCGGGGAGCCATTTCGCGAGTTGACCCTTAATGCCGAAGATCCGGAAGTGTTTTGTTGTTTGTGCCTCTGTTATGAGCACATTATGAGTTATTATAGTTGTATAACTAATAGTTTCCTTCTGGTGAAGTATTTCGCGAGTTGACCCTTAATACCAGTGACCCAGAAGGGTTTTGTTATGTCTCAGTTATGAGCATGTTATGGATCTTTAAAGTTGTAAAGATAACAGTAATCTATATGAATGCTATGTCAGACATTAACATGTTTTCTGTTTCTGATAAATCTACCTGCTTCTCTGCTTTGATTTTCTGACCCCGCAAACGGGGATAATTTAATAACATATTAATATTGATCTATTAATTGCGGAATTAGTTGCTCATGTACGTTTTATTCATTTACAGACGTGTCATCCCGATCAGAGACCTACAGGCGCCCATTGTTGACAAATAGTCGTGTTTTACCTAGTGTAAGTTGTTTTGCATAACTTTTAGTGCTGTTTGACCATTTTATATATTTTCTTAGATATAGTGTAAAATGTTGTTTTATCATTTAAGTCATCCGACTGACAGCACAAATATTTCATAACTCTACACTTAAGTAAAACATGTTATGTCTCTTCGTCGCGGTACCTTTTTCTCGTTTGGTCTCTGCTTACAAGGAGTTTCCTGGCAGATGCCCGAAGATCCGCAGCCACCTTATAATAGGTCCTTGCTTTTGGGCACAGGTGCTTAACGCATTTGGTTCCTGTGTATCGAAGGAGATTCATGCGACGTTTCAGATCTGAAAAAAGCAAATTATAAATAAACTAATAATTGGATTCCTATCTAAAATGATGCCTTATAATTCAAAACCACGGTATCACCTTACTGAATCATCTATGATGGCTACTTATTTAGACAATCTAAAAAGTAATATTTAAACAAACTTTTTTGAAGTTTGTCTAATCATTTGAGTAACGATCTGCATAAGAGTAGAAGTAAAAGTTTGTGTTTGCATGTGATACCATTCACGGACAGATACGAGAAGGATCTCCGGCGAGGCGTCATAATATGCCAATTGATAAAACATGAAACATTTTACTCACTGCACATCATCTAATTTTTTTCGATTGGATTGTTTTCTGGGAGGTTGAAGTAATGGATGATGTAGTGGAGGGTAACTTGAAAGTGCAGTCATTGGACGGATCGGGTGGTACGGTGAATTTTGTTTTTTCTGCTCTGTCTTGTTCGGTATTACCTAAATGAATTAAAAACGACATAAATTAAATCTTGTTAAACAAAATTCGAATTTTAGCTCATCATACGCTAGTTTTAGCCCCAATGAATAAAACGAGTTACCAAGTTCATATACTATTATATTATACATATTATAGGTATACTTACTTGTCATGTTGTTGGACCTGATAGTGAAAACAAACTCGGAACAGCGTCTTTCCTAATTAGGGACTTGCTTCTGCTGCCGATGTACTTACAGTCCTCTGAGAAATGCAAAGTACATACTTTAATATGCATTTTGGATCCGTTCGATTAGCATCTATTCCAAACCTGGCCTGGCTATTTTCTCTATCCATACCTTACAGAGCTAAAATAATGTTTTACTTGATTAATATCTTCCATTACATTGCTACTACCAAATTAGAGACCAGCAGAGCGCGTATCCATATATGTCAGTCGGCACCAGGTACCTATAGTCAGCCTAAATAGGGTGCTCACCATCTAATTTTTTTATTGAGTGCAAAATAAATAGCTCTTTAAATTTGTTGATTGGCTGACTTCATAACGATTTAGAATCATTTACATAGCTTTCCCTTAAAGTGAAGATAAGGTGGACCGTGAGGTCGACCTTAAATGGTCAAATATAGAATAGTTTGCCATACCAAATGTTAAAGCAGTCAACCGATCAAAAAGCTCATTGTTGGTATAATATGCGACTTCTGCGAATATTTTGGAAAACTGAAACCCAAATCCTTGCTCAATATTATTATATACCCACCTCATTAGGTACTACAATGTATTTTCAGATTTACTTACCCCTTCTTCTCTTGGAAGGGCCTCCTTCTCTTGGAAGAACTGAATATTGCATGCTGTTTTTTTACTGTTTATGTAGTTTGGTACACAACAGAAAACATTTTGATTAAGAGAAAACAAACAATAAACCGAAAGTATGAATTATTTTGAAATTTGTCAAATTTTGTCAAGGATGCTTCAAATTTGAGATTAGTGCCAATTTGTAGAGCGCCGTGGCGGAAGTAGAGTGCCTGTAATGAGAGTGTGGCGATAAGGTGGTATCGTTTTCTATTGGTGCCTCCATGTTTTTTTCCAAAGTCAGAAGTCAATGGTCAGATTGACATATATGATATATGGCATCTTGATGCATTCTCGGGTTATGGCCCTACTACGCCCTAGGAATATACCCATCCTTTGTTTCCTTAATACGAATTTAAGCACAAGAATACTCTAAGAGCAATATGGAATTCCGTCAGCTGTCAGTACTCTGTACGTCAGATCGATGATGGATAAACCTCATCTAAAAGTGGCGGGATATTCAAAAATTACCTGTACTTAAAAGGGTTGTTGTGGGAATTGTGAATTCTTCAATAATTCTCAATTGCTCATAATGTATGTTGAACTAAAGCGTTTACTTATTACTAGGAAGGAAGAATTATAGTTCATCGTGTGTCTGAAAAAAAATCATTTGAAGGCTTTCGCCCATAAGAACAATGTTAATCTTGGAAAAAACATGACGGACAAGTCCTTATGGCCACACTCTTATTACGGGCACTCTGGGCGGAAGGCGCTTGAGCCCCCATCTCGCGACTGGAGTCATGAACTAACAAAGCTATTGTACTCGTCAGGGCCGTTTATCTCTTATGAGAGCCACGAGTACAATAGCTTTGTTAGTTCATGACGCCAGTCGCGAGATGGCAGCTCAAGCGCCTTCCGCCACGGCGCTCTACGGGTTGGCACTAATTTCAAATTTGAAGTGTCCTTGTCAAGATTTGACAATTTTCGAAATAATTCATACTTTCGGTTTATTGTTTTCTGTTGTATACCAAATCTGTTTTCTGTTGTATACCAAACTACAAAAACAGTAAAAAAACAACAGGCAATATTTAGTTGCATAGATTTCCAAGAGAAGAAGGGGTAAGTAAATCTGAAAATACATTGTAGTACTTAAAGGGGCGGGTACCTATATATAATATTGAGGAAGGATTTGGGTTTCAGTTTTCCAAAATATACGCAGAAGTCGCATATTATACCAACCATTAGCTTTTGATTGGTTGACTGCTTTAACATTTGGTATAGCAAACTATTTTATATTGCCCCTTTTAAAAGGTCCACATCACGATCCACCTTAACTTCCTTTTTAAGGCAAAGATATGCAAATGATTCTAAATAGTTATGAAGTCAGCCAATCAACAAATTTAAAGAGCTATTTATTTTGCATTCAATAAAAAAATTAGATGGTGAACAGCTTATTTCGGCTAACTATAGGTACCTAGTGCCAACTGGCATATATCAATATGCGCTCTGTGCGGGTGTCTAATTTGGTAGTAGCAATGTAATGGATCCCCGTGTGGGGTTGCTAGTCCTCCATCGGGCGCCTCCCCAGGTGGCGGATAGGGGGATGCCTCCCAGATATGGGTGGTACCGGGGAAATGAAATACCCGGGGCGGACCAAAACTAGCGCCGAATGACTGTCGGGATAAACAGCCACCTCCTCTTGGTCAACAGCTCAGGGTGGAGGAACCAACAGGAGCGAGGGTAATCTCTTGCCCGTGAGATGAGCAATCGTCTTTAAAGGCGGAAGAGCCAACAAATGGCCAACGGCAGGGGGGATACAGAAGGTAAAGGAAACCCACTGTATTAAAGATCCTAAGGATATTCCCAGGATATTCATCCGATTAACTATTATCATGTTGGAAGCACAAATACAGATGGCCTCTAGTCCCGGGCAGACCTTAAATGGTCAAGAGGTGCGAAGAATCCCCCGGTTTTAAACTAGATAAGAGAACAAAGATGGCTACTTGGAACGTTAAAACCTTGTTTGCGGCTGGAAAGTTGGATAACCTAATCCAGGAGATGAAAAGAATGGAAATAAACATTCTCGGAGTGAGTGAAGTCCGCTGGCCCGGAAATGGAATGATCAGATCAAAGGATAAAGTATTATACTATTCAGGTACAAGGAACGCCGGCCGAGACCATCAACACGGCGTTGGCATCCTCATGGATGAAAACATACAAAAATCAGTAAAGAGCTTCATCCCAATTTCAGAAAGAGCACTCCTAATTCAATTGTCCGGTAGACCTATGAACATCAATATCGTACAGGTCTATGCCCCAACGGCGGACAAATCAGAGGAAGAGATTGAGGATTTCTACAGACAACTTGACAGTGCCCTAAAGCTTACAAAAACGAACGAGATCAATATAATTCTAGGAGATTTCAATGCTAAAGTTGGTAAGGGTAAAATGAGATCAGTGGTGGGTGATTACGGCTTGGGTGAAAGAAATGAAAGAGGGGAAAGACTAATTCAGTACTGCGAAGAAAATAACCTTGTGATTGCAAATACATGGTTCACGCTACCACCAAGACGCTTGTACACCTGGAGATCTCCGCAAGACAATGACCATCACATTGTCCGAAACCAAATAGACTACATTATCATTAATCAAAGATTTAGAAATCTCATCACTAAAGTAACCACAATGCCAGGTGCCGATATTGAATCTGACCACAATCCGCTGCGTGCCGACATAGTGTTGCGCCTGTCCAGACCCAAAGAAAAGACCACTAGAAAGATATTGGAACCAAAACTACTTAAGGACGAGGAAAGAAGATCATCATACGAAGAACATCTTAACAAAGAACTGGAAAATACTCGCAATATAGAAGATACGAACGAACACTGGCTCAAACTCAAAGAAGTTTTTAAGGAAACAAATGAAACCTTCCTTACAAACACCAGAAGGGCAACGAGGAACGAATGGATGACTGACGACATTCTGGATTTAATGGAAAAGCGAAGGCAATGTAAAGTCAACGGAGACTACTCAGAATATAAAAGTCTTCAAAGAAGAATTCGAAATGAAATAAGAACAGCAAAAGAAAGTTGGTTGACTGAAAGATGTCTGGAGGCAGAAAATCTGAGCAAACTGGGGGACAATTTCCATCTCCATAAAAAAGTCAAAGAAATCGCTGGAATATATAACAACAAGAGTGTGGGTTTCATTAGGGATGAAAACAATAAAATAATATTGGACACCGAGAAACTACTACTAACATGGAGGGAATACACTACCGGACTTTTTCAGGATGACAGACCAGGAAACCCCGAAAACGAAATAACAACGCTATCAGGACCAAGTATACTAAAGAGTGAAATCAAACATGCCATAACTCTAATGAAAAACAACAAAGCTCCGGGCCCTGATGATATGTACTCAGAAACTTTTCATTTGATTAGCGAACAAAACCTTGATATCATTGTCCGACTCTTTAACAATATTTACGACACTGGACAAATTCCTGAGGACTGGCTCCGTTCTACGTTTGTCGCACTTCCTAAAACAAACAACGCAACAGCATGTAAATACTACCGCCTCATTAGTCTAATGAGTCATTTCCTCAAGCTTTTCCTTCGAGTTCTGCACACGAGACTATACAGGAGATGCGAGGAAGTGAGTGGTGCCAGTCAATTTGGATTTAAGAGTGGTTTTGGAACAAGAGAAGCCATATTCAGTCTCCAGACATTAGTGCAGAACTGCCAAGATCAGAGAAAAGACGTTTTTCTGTGCTTTATCGACTACGAGAAGGCATTCGATAATGTAAAGCACGACCTCCTCATATCATATCTTAGAGACCTGGGACTGGATGGAAAGGATATCAGACTTATAGGTAATTTATACTGGAACCAAAGAGCAGAAATCCGAATTCAAAATGCAGGAACAACTGAGGATTTCGAAGTAAAAAAGGGCGTCCGCCAGGGGTGTATCTTGTCTCCGATGTTGTTTAACTTGTATGTGGAAAGAGCTTTCATCGAGTCAATCTCCGACAGTCCCATGGGCATTAAAGTGAATGGAATTCCCATCAATAATATTCGATACGCGGATGATACCGTGATACTGGCGGATAGTGCAAATGACCTGCAAGTTCTACTACATAAGATCAATGAAGAAAGCCAGAGATTAGGTCTGAAAATCAACATCCGTAAAACCAAATGCATGGCCATTAGTAGAAACGTCACCCCAAATGTCATAATGTCCGTAAAGGGAGAGAACATTGAACAAGTCACTCAATTTAAATACTTGGGGTGCATGATCAACCAAAAATGGGACCCAGATCAAGAAATAAAATGCAGAATTGAGCAAGCTCGAACAACGTTTATAAAACTGAAAAAATTTCTGACCGACAAAAGCCTGAATCTCAGTCTCAGATATAGAATGGTAAAATGCTACGTCTGGTCCGTTCTCTTGTACGGAGTCGAGGCATGGACGTTGAAGACAACAATTATAAATAGGATCGAGGCCTTCGAGATGTGGACCCTGCGACGGATGCTGAGGGTGTCGTGGGTTGAACATGTAACGAATGAGGACATTCTGAGAAGAGCTGGTTTGATAGACCGTGAACTTTTCGAAAACATCAAAAGAAGAAAAACTGGCTACCTTGGACATGTACTGCGCGGAGAACGCTATCATTTCCAGCGCCTTATACTCCAGGGTAAAATAGAGGGAGGAAAAAGAGGAGTGGGTAGGAGAAAACTGTCCTGGCTGCGAAACATACGACAGTGGACATGAATACAGGACTTCCAGACACTGCAAAATGCTGCAATTAATAGAATCATATGATGAGTGAAAGGATGAACGCCTACGCAGGAATCTGCATGGCACTTGAAGAATGTAATGGAAGATATTAATCAAGTAAAACATCATTTTGGCTCTGTAAGGTATGTATAGAGAAAATAGCCAGGCCAGGTTGGGAAAAGATGCCAATCGAACGGATCCTCCATAGAAAATAGTCACCATTCCATCCGAGCCGACCATTCCTCCTTGCAATTCCCTTTAACCCATCATCCATTACATCATCCTCCCCGAAAATGATCCCATTCCCATCGAAAAAAACAAAATGTAATATCCCTTCAAAAATATGCAGTGAGTAAAATTTTCCAGGTTTTATCAACTAGAATATTATGGCCAGATAGTTTTATTGTTAGTACCTACTTACTTGATTTTTAGCTCTGAGTTACCACAATTTTAAGGGTTCGAATTTTGTTAAACAAGATAATTAAGAACAAGACAGGGCAGAAAAAACAATAGTCACCGTACCACCCATTGAATTAAAAGATAACTGGAAGGAGCACTAAATGACATTTCCATTTAATTTGCACTAATATGACCTACGACGGAAGTTCCGCCATCTTGAAAAACCTACTTCAAGTAAAATTTTAACCTTTTTATAATTTTCATACCTGACCTGTTATATGACAATTCTGTCAGCAAAGAGACGCGCCTTTCAACATACACAACAAAAACATCATTATTTTAATCGATTTTAAATAATTTGTATTATTTATTCCTGAAAAATCATGGTTAGTTGTATGGCATGCCATCGAATAAAATGACCTGTTGCTAAATTGCAGGGAACCACTTTCCATCGGTAAGTATATTATTTGAACTTTTTTTGCTAAGTAACGTAAGTAGTTAAAAAAATTGCTGAGTATTGTCAGTAGAATTGCGATAAAAATTGCGATCATGTTTTACCAATAGTCCCTATATTAGTTTAGATTTCCACTAAAGAAAGCTAGAAGTCGAATTTGGATTCAGTTTCTGCACAAAGTCTGTTCAGTTTCTGCACACTGTCTACTGCCACCACCGACAGCAGTAGCGCTATTTTATATAATTACCCTGCATCAAGTTGAACAAGGGTATTCGGCCATAAGACTGAATAAGAAGTAAGACTAGTAAACTCAATAAAGAGCTAAAAGTTTGTAGTTTATACTGGCCTGAAGAAGTCGTCGCATACTCCACAAACTTTACTATTAACTATTTACGATTGACGGATATGTAACTGCTATATAAAGGCTGGAGCAGGACGAATAAGCATGTGAAACTTTGTCCTTTATTGTTACTGTAAGTTTAATAATTATAAGTAATTACTTGTTTTTACTAATTATAGATAATTTAGAAATGCATGGATATCTACCTGACTTAATAAACTATTTGTAATATGTAATGTAAATAAAATGAGTTGGCTATTCTCGCTACAAACAATTATATACAAACCCATAATATTATGTTTATTTCTAAAGAAAATCAAGACACCTAATCCTAATACCAAAGCAAGCCCAAATTATTTATTTCAGTGTACAAAACATAAAATAAAAAGAATTATCAAGCAACAACGAAAAATATACAATCAAAACCGTTTATAATTTTTACAAGCACGCCAATGACTAGCGGAGATGCAACTATCCATTGAATTAAAAGAGTCAGGAAGGAACATTGTGCTTTTCTGTCAAAATTTGATTTATAGGTTGAATTTATAGCTAGGTTCTTCAAAATGGTTGCATTTCCGCTAGTCATTGACGTGCTTGTAAAAAGTATTTGTGAACGGTCTTTCAAGATGGCGGATAAATATATCCAATAGTCATTGGCGTACTTGTAAAAATTAAAAACGGTTTTGATTGTATATTTTTGGTTGTAGCTTGATAATTCTTTTTTTTTAAGTTTTGTACATTGAAATAAATAATTTGGGCTTGCTTAGGTATTAGGATTAGGTGTCTTGATTTTCTTTAGAAATAAGCATAATATTATGGGTCTCTATATAATTGATTGTAGCGGGAATAAAACGAACTCATTGTATTTACATTACATATTACAAATAGTTTATTAAGTCAGACAGATATCCATGCATTTCTAAATTATCTATTTACTATAATACTATAAGTAAAAACAAGTAATTACTTATAATTATTAAACTTACAGTAACAGTAAGGACAGTTTCATAGGCTTATTCGTCCTGCTCTAGCCTTTATGTAGTAGTTACAATACCTATATCATCCGTCAATCGTAAATAGTTAATAGTAAAGTTTGTGGAGTATGCGAGGACTTCTTCAGGCCAGTATGAACTACAAACTTCTAGCTTTATTTGTCTATGACACTAGTTCTTATGTGTTGAATGTGAGATAAAATATGATTAGCTGAAGTTATCGACGAACTACTCGGATACTCCTTGATGACATCTTTTCCAGTTTTTGGAACCTCCTAGCCCCTAGTTTTCATCACCATTTCAAGGTTCTGCATTTGATCACTGCTTTTGCATGCCTTAAAAATAAAATTAGTTACCTATTGCCTGTTGATTCATTAAATATATGGGTGGTCCAATGGTAAAACAACGGACGATTGCTCCAAAATGCAAAGAGGAATCAAATAAAAATTTAGGATTTTGTTTTTCAGTTACTCCGTATATTTTTAGAGAAAAGCTGAAATTTTTCTGAAATTTTATTTATAATACACTAGTTGCTCTTCTGGCAAACGCAAAGAAAATACAGATATAATATGTAGGCTTGAGAGCGGGGGGCAAAATTTTAAAAATATGGTGGTTTAAATGATAAAAATCAACCATTTTGGGGGTACATGCCTCGTTTACAAAGGAAACCTGAAAATCGAACTATACCTACTCACTTATTTAGGGTACTTACAACATTTGCAACTCGGATTTATGTGTCGATCTCGGAGGTAAAAATCAAACAACTTTCACATATTTTGCTTTTCTTGCTTACAGAGAGAATATTTTACTTAAACTGTGACCATTGACTTACATATTTAGTTCGGCTAATTTTTATTGTGGGTATAGCAGTACCTATCAGTTAATCGTGCTACTACCGGCGAGCTTCTGTCAAAGCAGCATTGTTCGAAATGTTGGCTGCAAAGGAAACTATTTTTAACGTCTCCGGTTACATCTGCTTTTTTCAGAAACTGAATCCAAATTCGTCTTCTTGCTTTCTCTAGTAGAAATTTATAATAATATAGAGACTATTGGTAAAACATTATCGCATTTTCTATCGCAATTCTACTGACTATACTCAGCAATCTTTTTAACTACTTACGTGGTACTTACTTAGCAAAAAAATTTCAAATAATATACTTACCGATGGAAAGTGGTTCCCTCCAATTTAACGGTAGGTGATTTTGTTCGATGGCATGCCGTACCACATAACCATGATTTTTCAGGAATAAGTAATACATATTATTTAAAATCGATTAAGATCATTGAATTAAAAGATAAAGAAAGGAGCACTAAATGACATTTCCATTTAATTTGCACTAATACGACCTACGACGGAAGTTCCGCCACCTTGAAAAACCTACTACAGGTGAAATTACCTTTTTAAATTTTTATACCTGACCCGTAATATGACAATTCTGTCAGCAGAGAGACGCGCCTTTCAACATACCTACACAACAAAAACATCATTATCTTAATCGATTTTAAATAATTTGTATTACTTATTCCTGAAAAATCATGGTTATGTGGTACGGCATGCCATCGAACAAAATCACCTGCCGTTAAATTGCAGGGAACCACTTTCCATCGGTAAGTATATTATTTGAACTTTTTTTGCTAAGTAAGTACCACGTAAGTAGTTAGAAAAATTGCTGAGTATAGTCAGTAGAATTGCGATAAAAAATGCGATCATGTTTTACTAATACTCTATATTATTATAAATTTCCACTAGAGAAAGCAAGAAGACGAACTTGGATTCAGTTTCTGAACAAAACAGATGAAACCGGAGACGTTAAAAATAGTTTCCTTTGCAGCCAACATTTCGAACAATGCTGCTTTGACAGAAGCTGGCCGGTAGTAGCACGATTAACTGATAGGTACTGCTATACCCACAATAAAAATTACCAGAACTAAATATGTAAGTCAATATAGTTTAAGTAAAATATTCTCTCTGTAAGCAAGAAAAGCAAAATATGTGAAAATTGTTTGATTTTCACCTCCGAGATCGACACTTAAATCCGAGTTGCAAATTTATAAGTACCCTAAATAAGTGAGTAGGTATAGTTCGATTTTCAGGTTTCCTTTGTAAACGAGGCATGTACCCCCAAAATGGGTGATTTTTATCATTTAAACCACCATATTTTTAAAATTTTGCCCCCCGCTCTGAAGCCTACATATTATATCTGTATTTCCTTTGCGTTTGCCAGAAGAGCAACTAGTGTATTATAAATAAAATTTCAGAAAAATTTCAGTTTTTCTCTAAAAATATAAGGGGTAACTGAAAAAAAAAATCTTAAATTTTTATTTGATTCCTCTTTGCATTTTGGAGCAATCGTCCGTTGTTTTACCATTGGACCACCCATATATTTAATGAATCAACAGGCAATAGGTAACTAATTTTATTTTTAAGGCATGCAAAAGCAGTGATCAAATGCAGAACCTTGAAATGGTGATGAAAACCAGGGGCTAGGAGGTTCCAAAAACTGGAAAAGATGTCATCAAGGTGTATCCGAGTAGTTCGTCGATAACTTCAGCTAATCATATTTTATCTCACATTCAACACATAAGAACTAGTGTCATAGACAAATAATGCTAGAAGTTTGTAGTTCATACTGGCCTGAAGAAGTCCTCGCATACTCCACAAACTTTACTATTAACTATTTACGATTGACGGATGATATAGGTATTGTAACTACTACATAAAGGCTAGAGCAGGACAAATAAGCCTATGAAACTGTCCTTTACTGTTACTGTAAGTTTAATAATTATAAGTAATTACTTGTTTTTACTAATTATCGATAATTTTGAAATGCATGGATATCTGTCTGACTTAATAAACTATTTGTAATATGTAATGTAAATACAATGAGTTCGTTTTATCCTCGCTACAAACAATTATATAAAAACCCATAATATTATGCTTATTTCTAAAGAAAATCAAGACACCTAATCCTAATACCTAAGCAAGCCTAAATTATTTATTTCAATGTACAAAACATAAAATAAAAGAATTATCAAGCAACAATGAAAAATATACAATCAAAACCGTTTTTAATTTTTACGAGTACGCCAATGACTATTGGAAATATTTATCCGCCATCTTGAAAGGCCGTTCACAAATACTTTTTACAAGCACGCCAATGACTAGTGGAAATGCAACCATCTTGAAGAACCTAGCTATAAATTCAACCTAAAAATGCCTAAAAAGCACAATGTTCCTTCCTGACTCTTTTAATTCAATAATTAAGATAATGATGTTTTTGTTGTGTAGGTATGTTGAAAGGCGCTTCTCTCTGCTGACAGAATTGTCATATTACGGGTCAGGTATAAAAATTTAAAAAGGTAATTTCACCTGTAGTAGGTTTTTCAAGATGGCGGAACTTCCGTCGTAGGTCGTATTAGTGCAAATTAAATGGAAATGTCATTTAGTGCTCCTTCCTTTATCTTTTAATTCAAGGCAACCATCTTGATGAACCTAGCTTATAAATTCAACCTAAAAATCTAATTTTGACAGAAAAGTACAATGTTCCTTCCTGTTAGCTTTTAATTCAATGGTACCACCCGATTCGTCCAATGACTGCACTTTCAAATTACCATCCACCTCATCATCCATTACCTGAACCTCCCCGAAAATAATCCAACCGGAAAAAATTAGATGTAGTGCCCCTTAATAAATAGCCATCATAGATGATTCAGTAAGGTGATACCATTTGGTTTTGAATTATAAGACATTATTTTAGATAGGAATCCAGTTATTAGTTTATTTATAATTTACTTTTTTTAGATCTGAAACGTCGCATGAATCTCCTTCGGTACACAGGAACCAAAAGCGTTAAGCAACTGTGCCCAAAAGCAAGGAATTATTATAAGGTAGCTGCGGATCTTCGGGCATCCGCCAGGAAACTCCTTGTAACCAACGAGACTGTTGACCACTTGACTCCTTGACCAAACGACAAAAAGGTACCGCGACGAAGAGATATAACATGTTTTACTTAAGAATAGATTATTGGTAATTTTCACTTGATAAACCTGTTATTTCACCTAAGCACTCTAATGTCGTTCACTGCCTAATATTCCTCAATCCTAATAACATATTCCTATAATTATGCTTGAAAAGCTGTAAATTCCAAAGTGATATTGATTCGACCCTGTATACTAGAAAGTTTTATTTGTTTTAAGCTTATGGCCAATGGTTTGTTTATTAATAATAATCTTGTATTTTAAAAGAGCGAAAACTATATTTACTTAGTTTGGCTTGTCATGAGTACTACTTTTTTATTACTTTAATGACCACCAAGCACTATAAATTTTAAACTTAAACCAATTTTAATTTGTATGCCGGATTTAAAATTGCTGCCAATTAATAGTTCATGACTCCAGTCGTTGAGAGTCGCTAGTGCGCTGCGATCCAAACCAGTGTCATTCCAGTTACCTATCTACAACACTCCCTTATCTATGGTACTCGTGGCTCTCATAAGAGAAAAACGGACTGCTGGCTCCGACTCTTGAAGAATCAAGAACTAAATCTAAAACCGATTAAAAGGGTAAATATCAGGAAAACATTCCACATACACCGTGCTTGGCAATAGTCGAGCCCCACTACACTAACACCGCGCCTTGCAGTAGTCGGGCCCCATTCATTACACCGTGCCTGGCAGTAGTCGGGTCCCCATTCATTACATCGTGCCTGGCAGTAGTCCGGTCCCACTTCATATACACCGTGTCTGGCAGTAGTAGGGCCCCATTTCATTTATACCGCGCCTGGCATTAGTCGGGCCCCACTTCACATACACCGTGCCTGACAATCGTCGAGTGTCACTCACCATAAAACCGCTTCATTCCTGGACTTTAACCGTATCGTGTAACCCGTGGTAAACCAAGATATCGTACTCACCGATCCTTCCATATCTTTAATCATCTTCCTCGACCGTCGCATATCCCTCTCTGGTTGTTTGTAATATTTTGCGTTAGACAGTTATAGATTTATAAGCAGCTCGTTGAATGTATGACTATTACGTTAAATAGAAACTATTGAGCAGTCTGTAGAAAACTCCTAAATCTTTGAGGCGGAAAGTTGATTTTTTATTACTTACTTTTGGGTGAAGCCTCATACACTTTTGGGCCCGATTCGTTCGTTGTTGGAGAAGGAATTTCGCACTACTCACAGTAAAATTACTGCGAATAACAATTTACCCTAGAAACGGCTCGGACGAATCGACCTAGTTGACCTTTCGGCAACTTGTCTGCTGCCTTCTTCAGAACTATCTAAAAAATAAAGCTTTAGAAACTATGAATTACAAAAAATTATACCTATTGATGTGTTTGGTCTTTGAGTATTTGTGTGTGATATTCTGAAAATCGCTTTTTGCTTTTAACATGAAAATGTCATTTGATAAGAATTGTCATTATTACGAAAGGTACGTTTAAAATGTTTGGTTAATGTATTGTTTAGTACCTAATATAATTTGTTCTATCTACGTGAAAAATAGGTATAATGTGAACGTTATTATTAATTTATATGTAAGTTACCATTTTGAACTTCTTGTTCTAACATAGGTAACCATGTGTTATCTATGTAGGCTGAACATAGATAAAAAAAACAAATCCCAACAACGAACGAATCGGGCCCAAAAATCGGGCCCAAAAGTGTATGAAGCTTCACCCAAAAGTAAGTAATAAAAAATGAACTTTTCGCCTCAAAGATTTAGGAGTTATCTACAACAAAGGTATGGGCCTTACATTTGTTTTCTTTTTAGACAATTAGAAACTAAACATAATAAACTACAACATTCTGAAAATAGTTTAACTTTCTTATGTAAATGTAGAGATCACGACATTATTCCGAAAGGTTTTCGTTTAACACCACTACATACAGATTACAGAACAATTAGAATTTTAGAGAGGGCTCGTAAGTCACTAATTAGGAACGAAATACAATTCCACATACGTAGAAAATTTATTTTAGAAAATGACATTAATGTAATGAAATTTCATTTATTTTCAAATGTTGATTTCAATGATTTTAATCATATGTGGGATTGTATTCAAAGTAGCTATTTCACAAAATTTAACAAACATAAAAACATACAGTTAAAGAAATTCAACAAACTAATTAACTACAAAATAAACAAAGAGTTTAGATACTTAAGAAACAATAATATAAACACTAAGACAGTAATAAACCTATCAAACAGAAACCTCACTAATACTGAAAATCTTATACTTTCTAAAGGTCTAAATTTTTCTGTAACACCTAAAAATGTTCCTAAGCTTGATTTCATTTCAGCAATTGAAGAAACAGTTCAAAACTTACCACAAGAACACCAACAAGAGTTTAGAATTAGGTCAAAATTAATTTTAGAAAAACCTTTTAACATTAAACCTAATCTAAATCCCATCGAGCGAAAGGCACTCAATTCTTTAAAAAAAGATAATAATATTAAAATTCTTCCAGCAGATAAAGGTAACGCTACAGTTATAATGAACTGTATTACTTATGAACAAAAAATTGAAAGCCTTTTAAACGATGGTAATTACACAAAACTTAACAAAGATCCATCTGAAAAAATAGAAAGACAAATTTACACCACTTTAAAAAAACACAAAAACAGTTTCACTGATAGAGAAAGATTCAAATTAACACCACACAACAGTAAAACACCTCACTTTTACGGTGTTCCAAAAATACATAAAAACAACATTCCTCTTAGACCTATTATCAGTAGCATTAACTCACCAACACATCCACTATCTAGGTTTTTATTAGAGATATTAAATCCGTTAGTAGAAAACACAGAATCATACATTAAAAACTCTGGTCATTTTTTAGAAAAACTAAAAGATATAGATATAAACCCAAATCACACACTGGTAAGTTTTGATGTTTCTAGTTTGTTTACTAATGTACCTGTCGATAAAACTTTAATTATTGTAAAAAATAAACTTGAAAATGACATCAAGCTTAGAGAACGCACTAAACTAAACATAAATACAATTATGGAATTACTAACACTATGCGTTAACACAACCTATTTTCAATACAAAAATGATTATTACCAACAAAATACAGGTATGGCAATGGGTTCACCATTGTCTCCTGTACTTTTATTTATGGAAAATTTTGAATCAAAAAATGTTTATAATTATAATTTTAAACCTTTAATTTGGTGGAGATATATTGATGATGTTTTTTCAATATATCAGTTTGGTAATAATCATTTAGACACCTTTCTCAATCACATAAATTCACAAGAACCCACTATAAAATTCACAATTGAAAAAGAACACAATCAAACACTTCCATTTTTAGACATACTAATAACAAAAGATTTAGACAGATTTGAAACTTTTGTTTATCGCAAACCAACACATACAGGTCGATACTTAAACTAAAACTCAAATCACCCTATTATGGTAAAAAAAAGGAGTTGTAAAGAGTCTATTTGATCGCGCAAAAATCATTTGTAATGATAATAATTTGGAAATTGAAAAGAAACATATAAAAAATGTTTTACACTTAGAAACAATTATCCAAATTATTTCATTAATAAATGCTTTAATCAATTCGAACAGCCAAATATAAGGCAAAATCAAAATAGACATATTACAAACCTTTTTATACCATATATCAAAGGGTTATCAGACAAAATTAAACGATTAGGTAACAAATAAAATATTAGAACAGTTTTTAGAACACAAAATACATTACGTGCACAACTGCCAAAAACTAAACCACACAATGAAAACGAATACACAAAAAACGTTATATATAAAATTCCTTGCGAATGCGAGAAATTTTATATAGGCGAAACTTCTAGACCTCTAAAAAAGAGAATAAAAGAACATCAAAATTACATAAAAAACAGAGATTTTGAAAAGTCAAATATATGCCAACACGCCTTTGATAATGGTCATAGAGTAAAATGGAACGATACTAGTATCGTATCCAAAGAACCATTATCAAAGAAGCGTAAAATCAAAGAAAGTGCATATATTTTACTTAACAAAGATCATTGTGTGGCTTCTTGTTCAGCATACATAGATAACATATGGTTACCTATGTTAGAACAAGAAGTTCAAAATGGTAACTTACATATAAATTAATAATAACATTCACATTATACCTATTTTACACGTAGATAGAACAAATTATATTAGGTACTAAACAATACATCAACCAAACATTTTAAACGTACCTTTCGTAATAATGACAATTCCTATCAAATGACATTCTCATGTCAAAAGCAAAAAGCGATTTTCAGAATAACACACACAAATACTCAAAGACCAAACATATCAATAGGTATAATTTTTTGTAATTCATAGTTTCTAAAGCTTTATTTTTTAGATAGTTCTGAAGAAGGCAGCAGACAAGTTGCCGAAACGTCAACTAGGTCGATTCGTCCGAGCCGTTTCTAGGGTAAATTGTTATTCGCAATAATTTTACTGTGAGTAGTGCGAAATTCCTTCTCCAACAACGAACGAATCGGGCCGAAAGTGTATGAGGCTTCACCCAAAAGTAAGTAATAAAAAATATTGAGCAGTCTCTTGTCTTTCACTGACGCTCTAAAGTACATAACAAATTGACCCCAGGAATTACCATTCTCCACTGTCTAAAGGCTTACCCGAAAGGCATTTGGACGCTCTACCACACTAAAACTATAGAGGGTGGCGCCCGAGAAATCCGTCGCAGCGTGACAAATTGTGGCGCCCGAGCAGGGACCGTTTTGTCTTGAGGAGTGAATGTTAAAGTCCTCACTGTCCGCTGATCGTTGATCTAAAAGTTGGTTGTTATTCGTGTCCCTACCGTTCTTTTCTTGTTGCTCAAGTACTTGAGTATCACTTTCCGTCCGCATACCGTTTATTTTCTACATCTAAGGTACTTTATTCCGAAAAAGGGGGCCCCATTTCTGACATTAACCTTTCCAAACGTGACATCTTTAAGATTATATTTGAAGTCAGTACTCAGCAATTTTTTTTTAAGTATAACCTTTTACCGTGATGTTGCATCACCTGTCAAATTTAAAGCTGTGGTTACACCGTCTTTTCTTTACCTCCGTTTTGGAACCCTCACCATCTCGAAAGCATTCCGTATTAACCAACCCGAATGAAAATCTGACGTTGACCGATGAAACCGATCTAAATTTAGTAAATCAATTAAGCAAAGTGCAATTGATTCGTGAACTGCAGAAGTATAACTTGGAGATAACCGGAACTGTTAAAGTTTTAAAAAAGCGATTGCGAAGGTACTTGAAAAGTCGAATGAGGCTAACGATTGTTCCACATGATTTCGAAGATGAACCAGAGTTCGAAACTGAACAAATGGAGTTAAGAACCCAAAACCTAAGGATTGACTACTCACCTACTACTGTTACCGCACCGTTACCGAATCTAATTCCCGAAGAGATTTGTTGTCAACCATTTACTGTTACCGCACCACAACTGAATTAAAAGTCTGGAAGGGATGTCCGACCGTCTGCTACTTTTGCCGAACCGTTCTATTCCGAGATTCCAAATTCGTTCCAGGTACCAAATCAATCGACCGTGACATTTTCAAATGCTCAACCAATGTTACAACCACTAGTTAACGTGCATAAATGGAATTTATACTTTGATGGGAGTAACAATCCAATAGATTTCATGGAGCGAATACACGAGATATGTGTCGCTCAAAACGTCGATGTTACTCAGCTATTGGATCATATGCCGACATTGCTCCGGGGGCAAGCAGCTTTATGGTTCCGAGATAATAGAGGCTTTTGGCGGACATGGCCTGAATTCCTTGCTGATTTTCGATCGTTCTTTTACCCGCTAAATTTTGAAGAAAACTTGGAAGCCGAAATCACTCGCCGTTTACAACGACCTGATGAACCGACCAGACGTTAAGTCACCGACCTCCAGACTCTGATTCGCAAGCATGGTGGAATTAGTGCGACACAAGAGTTGCAGTGGCTCTACCGGAACTTACTACCTGAATTTAGACAGCAACTTCGGAAAACCGATTATTGCGATGTAGTCAGTTTCTCTAGAGCAATTAGAGAGATAGAATTTTTTTGTTTGAGGAGCTAAAACATAGAGCACAACCGACCCAAACGAGACTTCCATTCCAATCCAGACCGCGAAACCCTAGAGCTTCGTTAGTTAGTCCAAATCCTAATGTTAACGATCAACAACTTCTGAAAATAACTATGGTAACCGACCTTCGACATCCCAAGAAAACTATACTCGCCCGAGAACCGACAGAAGAGTTATTTGCTGGAGATGTGGAGAAATAGGACATCTCCGAAGCGACTGCCGTAACCGTCCGAAAATATTTTGTTCAAGATGTGGAACCGAAGGAGTTTTAACCCGAGACTGTGTTTGTAATTAGAAGGAAAACTGAAACGAGATTGTGATAATCCGAGGTCCACTCGATCCCTGAATAACAGGACCTCCTCCGTTAACCGACTACCGATAACCGATAACCGACTACCCATCTCCAATAACCGACTACCGATAACCGATAACCAACAACCGTCCGCATATTTCCGTTGTGTATGGAAAGTCATACGTCGCCTTAATCGATACTGGCTCTGCTTGTTCCTATGTAGGAGACAAACTCGCTCATGTTGGTTTAGAGTTCGGAAGTTCCAAGGTTGGACCATCCATCCATAGAAAAAGGCAACCGTCTAAGAATAATCCACATTGGGAAAGTACAGACATAATTGGGCCAAGATGCAGAACACCCGAGGGCCCTAAAAATCATAGCCGTTAACCAGCCTACAGCTGGAAAAAGAATTTGCTGGCGCTGTGGTAACCCTGGTCACCAAAGGCAAACTTGTGTGGCTGCGAAGGCAATTTTGTTTTGTTCACGATGTGGATGAGTTGGTGTTCTATCCAGGGAATGTCCATGTGAAAGAGTACTTTCGGCAAAGCTACCGAAACCTAAAAGACTGTCCAGACGCTCCCCGACAGGAGGAAAAAGGTTTAAATCACTGGAAACTAAAGGTCAATTTTGTGTTTAATGTTTAAGTAAACGTAGGAAAAGGGAAGTTAAAGGCTGTAAAAATATTTTTAAGAAAATATTTTATAAATTTAGAAAATATTTTATAAATATTTTCTTCCTGAAGAGAGAGGGGTGTGTAACGAAGTTACTAATTTTCTTTATCAGTTCTAGGGGATGACAAATTAATTGTGAGATAAAACTAAACGTGGAATATATTTAGGAACGTAATTAATCCGGTGTCAAGTTAAACATATGAGGTTAACAGTCGTGGTTAATAAGAAGATGTCAATATCTAATGTAAAGTATTTTCTGTGAACCTCGTATGAAACTAACACCTTTGATCTCGGGACCTGCACTTGGATCCTAGGGGAGAATCGAAGGGTATTGTTGTTCAGCTATAAAGGACGGCCGCATGACAGTTTTCAGGAATTCTGGCCATAGACAAACAAGTTAAATAGATGAAAACGTCAGTGTCATGAAAATGAAGCTAGTCGCGCCCTCTTTGCAAGAACTTTTTTTGCCGAATATACAGGGGGCAGTTAAATATTATTATTACTTTTATTGCTAAAACACCGTTTTCACTGAAGAAGCTGTAAGCAACTTTTTGTTTTTGTCCATTTCGCAAACCAATCTTGATGACAAGCAGGAATAAGTGACTTATTTTCTAAACCAAGCAGCAGAAACAAAAAGTTGCTCTTAATTTCGTTGGCAGAAACGGGGCTTAACTAAATATATGATTTGTAATGTACTAAACATTGACTTTACTAGCAGAATAAAATTAAGGGAGTTTTAAAAACATCATAGACGAACTTTAAAAATTTCTATGAAATCACCATTCAATCGTAATATGTAAGTACAATGTTTTATGCAACTGAAACCATACCATTTATGTACTCCTTACGATTCCGTTTTAGTATATAGGTATTTTAACATTCAATCCACTTTCTTTCCTAGGGCTCAATAAAACAACTAAATCCATAAATTACTCATTTATTATTAATATTTTTTTGTGTCAATGTTATTTTTTCTGGATTTAGCTCCAATAATTTGAAGAAAACCTGTAAGATTATAACTACATTTTATAATTTTTTTATGTAACTAAAGAGTTTACCACTGATGTTCTAAATTTGTACTTGTGTACAAATTTATTTTATTATTATTTTATAATAAAATTATATCATATAAAAAATACTATAATAATTAGTACTATCTAAATAAGACCATCTTCAATGACAAATATTATTACTGCTTGTGAGAACAAAATTAGAGCTATAGGAATAATAGACTAAGATATACAGAACCGCTTGCCTGAATATCTTCAAGGCTTTATGGAAAAACTAAGAAGAGTTGAATACACCGTGTATGTGAATCACTGTGTATGTACAATACACGGGGTATTTATTAGAAAACTTCATCTAGCAGGCTATGGAATTTTGACAGAAAAGTATGACATAATCAAAGTAAATGGAATTTTGTTTCTCCATCTTTCTCTTTTGACATTTCACAGCCAACTAGATGAAGTTTTCTGATGAACAACCCATATATATTCATATACCTATCTCAGTAAAAAAAGGAATAAATATTTTAAAGAACTATAGCAAATACACCAGTGAAACCTGAAATGAGAAGTTTTTATCAAAACGACTTACTTTGCTTTTGACTTTTCTTCATTACAGGATGCTTTCTCTTGCACATTCCCTCTGTAATCGTAACAAAAAATCTGTCATTTATAAATTTTATAAATGTATGTACTCCACGAGAAGGTCTGCTTAGATAGCATTAAACGGAAAATCATCTATAGTTTCTTCAAATCCAAGACAAACTCACCAAAACAAAGCCTTTTTTGTAGTGGGTCAATTCGAAAACGGCGATGTAGCCAGTTGTATGTCACGCTCTGATATGACGGTCCAGAGCTTTATTTTGCTTCAGTTATAGTCCGTCTTGTAATTGCACGAATAGCTATTTTTAAGCCACGGAAATAATTGGCTAATATTACTGTTCTATTATTGATGAGTGCATGTACTCTCAGTCATAAAAATTTGATACAAATATTTTAGCGCCGTATTTTTGTCAAAATAAGACTTTCTTCTTATGAACGTATGTCCTAAAATGAATCCTCTCGGAAATATTATAGCCAGAAAGAAAAATTATTATGACATTTTGTGACTAGTTCTGGACCTTCTGAGAATTTGAAGTTATCTGTTGAATCAATAGTGATGAAAATCTTATTCACTGTACTTTGTTGTTATCTGCACACTTATGTAAATCCACTGGGTATGTGTGTATTATGTTGATTCTTTCCTGTCTACTAAGCGTGCTCTTATACATATGTTACAGCCCTGAAGAAGACGTTTTTCGAATCGCAAGAGTGTTTTATTTTGTCCTATACCTGCTAACCACCGCAACTGTAAGTACTTAGGGAGCGAACCACCATCATCATAATCGTTAACACATTTAGATTTATGTAAATGTATTAATTAGCTAGTCAGCATTTTCAATATACCTTTGAGATACTTCACCATTCTCTTCAGCTGGCCCTTCTATTATAAATTGTTCTTTGCCAATTTTATCCGATGGGTTAAGTGAGGAATCTGCGATTCGACTTCGCCCTTTGCAGTTCGTTTTTTGCTGGGTTTATTGTTTTTTTTTAGATTTACGTATGTAAGATTGAATTGCAATAAAGTCATTATTATTATTATTATTATTATTATTATTATTATTATTATTATTATCCGCGTTGATTAGAGGGGTTGATTCTTCATTACAAGTATCTAAAATTGTAAATATTAAAAACTTGATGTGTGAACAAATATTTATTCACATATCTAGATATAGTATTACTATATCTACATATTTATACATATTTACCTACCACTTGTCAGGCAGAATTTTGTGGGCAGAATTCCTTTTTTCAAAATTACCCGACGTTCACTCAGATAAAGCAAATCACTTTCATTAAAATGTTTTTCACATAAATAATATCTAAATAAAGATAGAGGGTATATAGGACCATGGTAGATTCTATGTAAATTATGCAAAACATCGGCACTTCCGATGTTTTGTATAATTTCCTCAAGCTAAACCTCCGAACCTCTATCTAACATAATTATAATATAATGAAGACTTATGCTATACATTTGATTGATACCTTTGTTATATTTCCTTATCATTGCAGTAGCGAATTAGTAAGGAATTTGCAATTGCAGTCTTCCATAAAGCAAAAAGGTAAGCACTTGTGTCGGGATTTGGAAATCTGAACCTCCGCGAACCACTTGGCGGTTCACAGCCGCGAATTGCACAGCCTGACTTCCCCATTTACGATTTAACTTATACGGTTTTTGGGCATTTTTGGGTTATAAGTTCTACTAAGAGCTTAAAAACTATAAAATAATTATTATATCATTCAAATTTTGGTGGCTGTCGCCTTGACCATAAAACATATCTAAAATAGAACGTGAACTCCCGTGTTAAAAAATTACCGCACCATCTCTCGGGAAGGAATAAAAGCTCAAGATTGAAGCTAGGGTCGAGAGATGGCGTGCTTAACTAATCCTAAGTAGATTCCTAATAATTTTGTTAGTTCACTCATACGTCGCTAGATGGCAGAGAATTGTTAAATTTAAATATTTCCCGCCATTGTTCAATATTCTCAAGTGCCAATTTATGAAAATCTCAAATCAGATGATATCTTAGTTTGCCACATTCCTACTTACGGCACGCGTTTAGCAAAGAGCATTCAATAATTATATGTATTATCACCTAAAAGAATTATATGCTCGTTGGTGTTTAGTAAGTAGTTGCTTGACAAACCAAAATGTCGAGTGACTTGAGATTTGTTCATAAATTCGAGCCAGTTAGTATTCAGTTAGTGGTAACGGATTATATTTATTAAATTAAAGTAGACGGTAGGAAGTATATGGTAGGAGAATGCATTAAAACATCACCTATTACAAAGCAATCGTCAATAAAATCAATAAATATTTTTCATAGGTACCTAAGTTTATGTCTGCAACATTTTGCCCTAAGAGGGCTTTGAAGGCTATGGTGAATAAAATATTATTATAAACATAATATTTCAAAAAATCAGTAATTTATTCCCAGCAATTGGTGTTGAGTGAACATACTGGAAAGTTATTATATACTTTTTGACGTTCCATTCTGAACATCCTCTCACTTCCGACAAGACTTTATTTTTGTGACCGTATTTTTATGGATTGGAAAATCGATGTTTCGGTTCGGGGCTTCCCCAACACGTAGAAACGCAATACCTAATCGTAGACGGCATTTCGACCATCTGAAATATCATACAATCAGCTTATGTTGCTTCTCTTTGTAATTTATACAAAAGGTTTACTTTTACAATATAAAGAATATTAATATAACAATAGTCAATATATGTACTATGTGACAACTGCCACTCCCAACAAGATTTGTCCTTCGCCAAATTATGTAGATACCTAATAAAATATGGAATATTATTAAGGAAATTTTGTGCGCGAGTGATGATAGCGGTACTTTATATTTATGTTCTTTATAATGTATACTTATTCGTACGAGATTGTGGAAAAATTTTATTTTATATACTACGTAAATCACCTTTTTTTCTATTAGCAAAAACCGTATTAGATACCCAATGTATGACCAATCTTGTCCGCGTACGATCAAAACGTATTAACCCAGTAATAAGTAATTTATAGCTTACTTTAAATATTTTTAAACGCAGCACAACACCAACTCACTTTTTATCACTTTTGTATACTTTAATTAACTTTATCGCCTTAAAAACCTACAATACTTCAAAAATGTCAAATTCCAAAGCTTCAAATTTTGACAGTTCGGTAGCCATTTTGAAGTTGGCCGTCGGGAATGGACGAAATTCATGGGGACGCAACCCAACAAACGCCGACCGAGCGCCATCTTACGAGTTGGAATAAAAGCAAATTGCAAACCAAGTTGGGTAATAAGAGTGGATAGGGCCTGGCCTTGACATGGCAATCAATCATCGAAAATGAAACCACCACCCACGCATAGCCAATAGGTGTGCCGACGGTCACGCCGCCAACAAGGACTGCGGCCAGATTTTCGTAAGCAAGAACTCGCAATTCTGGCTTCAATAACTCCATTTAAAGGTTTTTCACCGTGATTCTGACTTCGACTCTTGGAGAATCAAGAACTAAATCTAAAACCTTTTAGAAGGGTAAATACCAGGAAAACATTCTACATACACCATGCTTGGCAATAGTCGAACCCCACTACACTAACACCGCGCCTGGCAGTAGTACGGCCCCATTCATTACACCGTGCCTGGCAGTAGTCGGGTCCCCCGCATTTACATATACCGTGCTTGGCAGTAGTCGAGCCCGACTACACTAACACCGCGCCTGGCAGTAGTCGGGCCCCATTCATTATACCGTGCCTGGCAGTAGTCGGGTCACCCGCACTTACATCCACCGTGCTTGGCAATAATCGAGTCCCACTACACTTAACACCGCGCCTGGCATTAGTCGGGCCCCACTTCACATACACCGTGCCTGACGATAGTCGGGTGTCACTCAACGTAAAACCGCTTCATTCCTGGACTTTAACCATACCGTGTAACCCGTTATAAACCAAGATACCGTACTCACCGATCCTTCTCTATCTTTAATCATCTTCCTCGACCGTCGCATATCCCTCTCTGGTTGTGTGTAATATTTTACGTTAGACAAGTTATAGACTATATAAGCAGCTCGTTGAATGTATGACTATTACGCTAAATATGACTATTACGTATAATATAAATACGAAACTATTGAGCAGTCTCTTGTCTTTCACTGACGCTCTAAAGTACCATTCTCCACTGTCTAAAGGCTTACCCGAACCCAAAAAGCATTTGTGAACCCTCGCCCACACTAAAACTATAGAGGGTGGCGCCCGAGAAATCCGTCGCAGCGTCACACGCTTTTAACCAAATTCCGCTGTATGTGAACTCCTCCTCAGTGTTTTGTTGATTTTGCATACAGAGAAATAGAATTGACATTGACCTAACCGCTTTTTAAAGTGACAGAACCGTTCATTAATAGGAGTCATTAATGGTCGATTTTGGCAAAGAAATCGTACCTTAAACAAACCTGTTATTAGTCAGTCGACGGAAATAGTTATTTAACGAATTAGTGTATTAAAGAAGGCGATTAATAATCAAGATGGTTTAACGCGCGAACGCAGTGAGTTTATAGAGTTGAGATTATTAATCGTCCATTAATATACGAGTTGGTTACAATACTTTTCCGTCTGCTTCATTTTGGTCATTCAATACATTCAAATCAGAATACTTACTTTGAATATTTGAAATTCGTCCCCCTATATGTCAAATAAAATGACATTGATAGCTACAGCTTAGGTATTTTAGAATAAAAAAGATAAAAAGTTTATATATAAAGACAGGTTTTCAAACGTTTCGTTACAAAGATAGAGGGTATAACTTTTTAAATTAAATTCTTTTTTTCCACATAGATAGCTCGTTCAGTTTTGAAGATAATCACTTCAAAATTGAAATGTGATAACTCGAATTATTATGCTCTACATAGATACTTACCATCTGATTTTCAAAGGTGCCTGCTTTGGTAATAGGGATTTAGATGAAAAAATAAAAACATTTAATCATTTTAAAACATTATATTAAAATAAAAAAAAACAAATTAAATATACATGTGTACCTCAGAAAACACTATTTGGTTCATTGCACACACTACACACACTTTGTTTTATACTAGAGGAATTCCTTCTTTTGCAAACAGGAATTTGTTGATTTGATTCTCGATTTGATTACAACTAGGCCTAGGAAACAAATATAAAAATCTTTGATGGATGTAGATAACATATTTGTAACAAACTATAGCACAAACCCTACCCAACAAATGTTTAAAAAAAAAGTCCTACCGGGAATTAATCTTGGGACATCTAATAGTAACAGTAGAGCTTCTAAGGACTGGCCAGTTCTTTCACATGTAAGTATGTTACTTTCCTCTGAATTTCATGTGAATGAAAATGTAGCTCACATACCTAAAATAAAAAAAAACCCAATACAATCTGGTGATTTTTTGAATATGAGAGGTTTTTTCGGAATATGTTCCTATACTTATGCTTATGTAGTGTTGTATGAGGTTAGGTTAGGTAGACTTACCCCAAGGACGCTAGACTGACAGGACGGCCCAATTCCCTCTTCTGCACCCGCGGCGTGACGTCACATTAGTGCTCTGGTGAGATATATCATTAAGAGTTTATTCCGCGGACGCATAGTTTTGTTGTGCTGTGCTTCTGTTTATCCTGTATTGGTTTAAATAATATTTTAGAAGTGTTGATAAGTATGAAATGGTCTATAAACTAGTTATAATACAAATAGTTATGATTTCAAAGGTAGGTTTATTACTTTGATGCAGACCGGGTTGCAAGCAACAATATTCAATACTACATAAGCAACTACGAGTTTGGAATACTTACACTTATACTTAGCATATTAATGTACCGTCACATTGTCTTGATGTCTAGATAAGTTAGTATTGATTAGTATTGATAATACTGCTACCAATACATAATGCCACTAGAAAAGATTTTCTGAATATTTTGAATAATGTTGTTCTCGTGCTTGAAGATCTCAGTGGCTTCATCAGTTAGTGTCGGATACTGCACTTCGTTGAAAAGGATATCGCGACTTTCCGAAAGAGTGGTCTGCTACTGCTGATTTCTTTGTTTATACCAGCCTGCAAACCTCATGGACCCAGCACAGAAAACACTTGATAACAGAATCTATTCAATTAACAATTTATTTAAATTTTGGTATCTTGCGTCTCTCGAATCGTCATAATTCAATGTAAAAGCGGCGTGCAATAAATATTGCTCCTTTCTGCGTTGCTAATTGCTGGTTGCTTTAGAGCGAGAGCCAGCCGCCTAGGTACTTAATACTGAATGTAATACTTACTTATCCAAAAGTTAATTACGAAAGTCTCTTTCATAATCATTTGCAGTAAAATGCAAAGAGCATGGCATATTGCCGAGGTACCTGGATTGAATGTATCAGTTCGCTGGTAAAGGTGAATCCACTTGTTTCTTATTTTAAGTGAAAGAGCATCTTTTCTTTTTGTGAAAAACTGAAAGGATCTTTGTCTGCCTTCTTTCTTCTACTTTAGTTTGTTGCTTTTACATTCAGGAACAGCACAAATCTGACCAGGTATTGTGTACTCGTATGTTTACTAAATCACAACCCAATCAGAACAACAAGGGAAAGATTCAAAAATTAGAATACGATCATAAAAAAAACGAATAACCCGCGCCCGCGAATAATCATCGAGATGTCAAATCAAATATTCACATTCACAGCGTTTTCGGGTGACCCCTCTAGAGCGCCCTGAGACTATTTCCGTCCTTACATTCTTATTCAGAAAACAAATGACGGGAATTGTCTCTGAGCGCACGGGGCTCGGGAAATAATGACGTCATTATCGCTCCCAAGTCCGCACTAAGCTGACGTCACGATTTTGGGCTCATGTTGTTTATATGGCAGTGGACCACTGCCACCTAGACTATAAGGCCGTGAAGCAGAATTTGTGACGTCACAGTCGTGGTCCAAGGTCACCATTTGAAATTGATGGATTTCAATTGATTTCGTGTATATTTTCCGTGATTTTACTGTGATTATTCTGTTTTTTATTGCGAATTTTGTTTTTATGAACATTACTGAACTTTAGGAAACGTATTAAAGTTTGTGCTAAATTCGGAACTATGCATTTTAGTGTTTAAAAACTGTGAAAATGCCTTACCGGTGTTGTGTCGGGGTGCAACACAAACTTAAAGAATGGACTTAAAAAATCGGTTTTTTGGTTTCCCAGGGATGAAGTGTTAAGAGAAAAATATATTAGAGCCTTTAAAAGAGAAGAGTTCGTGCCTGGAGAACATAGTAGGGTACATTTATACATAAATAAGTAACAAGAATTTTAGAGAAAGTTAGGTTATCCCTCAGATTTCGTTTATAAACAAAGCATGAATTCCATGAACTTTGTAGAAAACTGGTGTTTTAGGTATGTGAGGTGCATTTTCGCAAGGATGAAGTACAGAAAAAGTTTATTTTTTATAATGAAGAAACAGATCAGACTTTGCAAGCCTCTTTGGATATTCCAAAATTGATCTGTGGTAAGAACTTATTACACACTTAACTTATGCTTATAAATTATATAGTCTCCATTTAACTATTAAATCTCTGAGTATGAAACAGATCCCTTGAAGGGATACTTTTATTTATTGAGTTGAGAAATGAACTTGTACCATACCGGTCATATTCCTAGGAAAAGCAGAGGATAATAAGATAATGATGTCAACATTTTTGTCTCCTGTAACATTCATTGATATTTTTGTTAGGTAAGTCTTTTTACACTCTTTTACAGTCTCAAGCTGATGTGGCTTGGATGCGTTGTTATATAAGCTATACCTTCTAAATAAAAAACATATGTTTCTTGAATTATCTGTTTTATTTTTGATTGCTAAGGGCCAAATGTTGCAATAATCAAAACATGTATTATTTGTGTGGGTTTGTCCAACTTCTTAGTTGTAGTCATAATAATTGTATTCTCAATTTTCACCCATTACAACCCATGTAAACAAAATATCCATGGCAAAGCTTGTTTATGAGTTGTAATAGATGAAAATTAGGAATATGATTATGACTATGACTAATAATAAGTTGAATAACCTGGGATTTACTACAATGAAAAGTTGTTGGCAATTTAATCTTACATAATTACCTATAAATAGAAAAAAAACAACTTCCTGCAGATTACAACATTTTGCACTTTCAACAAGTTTTTATTACGTTGAGTCCTTGCTGTTACTACACACACTAGCACTCAAATCCTCTCGAAGTAGGGAGGAGTAGGCTCGATACATCTCTGTTTGTGGAAGTAAGTAGGTAGGTACTTTCTGGACACTGGCACTTTCCAACTACTATTGAGTTTCTACCATTTTGACTGTAAAGACCTCACTAAAGAAGTTCTATGCAGGACATCAAGTTTTTGGTATAAATGGTAGGTATATGATGATCTCTTGCTTATTCCTTTAAGAAAATTAAAAGTTAAAAGATAATGTAATTCCTAAAGGTAATTCCTAAATTTTTAACAGAAATATGAAGTTTACTGAGTTTGATCTTAGTCATGTAGTACATTTACACCATGTGCACCAAATTAGACCAAGGAACAAATTAAGTACCTAATCAACTTGAATCAAAGTTTGTCAACGAACAGCTGTTTTAGTTATAAATGGAAGCTTTAGCCCTTTTTGGAAACTGCAATCCAATTCAAGAATCCAATTTGGGGCTAAAGTGTTTACACCATAAAAAAGACTGTTTGATCTACCTCCTTTACTCTGGACTAAATATTTGGTCCCCAGTGTTTACGTCATAGTGACATCATTTGATACTTGGACCAAATGTTTGGTTCATGCAGTGTACCTAAACGAGTAAATGTAATACATCTATATAGGAATACATTGAGAGCAAATAAATCTGTTTATGTAACAAATTTTGAAATTTGTAAAAGGGTGTTACATAAAGGAGCTAGGGTTTTGTATAAAAGAATATAAATGATTAGAAACTCTTTTTGCATTCTTTGCTCTGGGTTGGTTCTCTTGGAGAAAAAAGCTACATTCTTAATAGTTATGTATTAAAAAGTTAAATGACACCTACAATACTTGCCTACTGGCCAGTTTACTGTTCTAGTTTATAGACTTCAGTCTGGCCTTTTTCATATTCAGGAATCAAGATTAGTCGCTGAGGGTTAACCTAACTTCTTTTATGAAACTATGTATGTACTCTGTATTTTAACTTACCCTACTATTTTCTTCAGATATAGATTAGCCTACATCCATTTTTTCTTCACACCCTCATTCCTTTGAAACCAAACAAGGGATTTGCTGGACCTGTTTACATTGATTTCGCACCGTCACACCCAACCCCGTTTCAGAACTTTTCAACATTTTTAAAGCACTTGTTGTTAGTCTAAATGCAGCACTAGCTGCAAGAAATGTCCTAAAATCCGGCACAATTAAAAAAAAACAAAATTATGAGTACAAAATGAATAATATTAGTCGTAAAGTCGGAAAAAATATTTGAAATCCGTACAATTCAAATGGTCCCACACTAGTGACCTTGGACCACGACTGTGACGTCACAGCTTCTGCTTCACGGCCTTATGGTCTAGGTGGTAGTGAGTGGACCGTCCTGTACTGTTTACCGTCCTAGGACTTACCCTGCTATGTTTATTTGGTATAAAATTATTCCTTCTAATACCGTGACTCCTCTTTTCTTTTAAAATAACATCTTCTGGAAATCTAAACACTGAATTTCGCGGACCAGTCTTGTAATTATTTTTGCATCTCTCTACACAGCAACCGTGAGGCATGGCAATGGTTTGCTAACTTTTGAAACTTTAATTCCGAGCTAATTCAGCTAATACTAAAATACACGTTTCTAGAAAAGACACAGACACAGAATTGTTAATTATACAAATCTAGGCAAAAAAACTTGAATATGCACGAAAAATGCAAAACTAGGAGCAAAATATTACTAAACTCCATATGAAACAGCTGACCCGTCGTACCACCCTGGCGGCCATTAAAATATCGCTTCCAGGCCTTATGTCTAGGTGGCATAGATCAATCCCTAAAAAGATAAAAATTGAATTTGTCTATCTCTCTCTGTCGAGTAAATGTCAAGTAAGTCGACAATATACATTGTCCTGGTATTTACTCAGCAATGAACTCAGAGTTTTGCTGATTTTGCATATAATCCATTCACTTATTTCTGTCGTCAAGTTGACTTTGGAAATCTGACATATTTCACCCGGTATAACATGACTGACACTGACAGTGATTATTAATCGGTGTGAGGTTAAGATTATGGTTTACAATTATGCTCATAGTTTTGCCACATAGCTTTTTTTTTGTTTATGATTTGAATAGAGAATCTGGTAATGGACCGAGGCTCTTCGCTAGTAGGTATATTATATTTTATTAATATATTTTAAAATAAATCTTCCAAAATAAGAGTAGAAGAAGACACAACTAGAGCTCCCGAAATCCGTTCTACTCAAGACACGTTTCATGGCAATACCGAGAAAAGGTTCCCAGTGGCACCATCCGTGCCCGTTTGTTGAACTAACGAGATTACACCCGTCCAGTATCAACGTCAATGCCCGGTCTAAGGAGAAAAGATGCAGATTACTGTAAAATACAGAAATCGATTTTTAGCCGTCGGTACTATGAAAACGCTGTTTTCGACCTTTCAAATGACTGATAAACATCATTTCGCAAGCTCTAATTGTGTCCATCCACAGACTAGTTTCGCCGTTTACGGCTCGTCAGTGAGGCTTTTAGGTCTGAACGTCGCAGCCGATCTGTCTCGGATGCACTATAGAAAGACCAAGGTTAAACTGGCCCTTGTTTTGGCCAAGAGTGCAGACACCACTATTTTCAAAGTAAATAAATTACTTTGTCTTTCTGTCAAGATCGAGCAACAGAAGAAGAAAGCATTGCCCACCCAATGCTATCGCTGTCAGCGATATGGCCATGGGCAGTCTAAATGCCATCACCAGGAGCAATGCGTCAAGTGCGCGGGAAACCATGCGGGACGCGAGTGCACACTCGCGAAACCCGCGGATAGGACCCGCAACGCAAAGTGCGTCCTTCGTGGGGCAGAAAGCCACCCAGCCAACTGGCTGGGATGCCCCTAGGCTCCAAAAGGCGCGCAAGCGCGCCCCAACACGCATAAGCAGCCAAGGAAGCCGCACGGGGATGTTCCGGCCAAAAAGCCGGGTGCAAACCCTAAAAGCTTAAAGGGCAGAAGGCCTTATATACTGAGTGCTTTGGATATTAAGCACTCATCATTTAAGACATCACTGACATCAGTTGTACCTATCTCACTTCGGGGGAGCTGATTGTTTCAAGGGCTACTTTTCCTCGTACTCTCAAGGCATCCATGCCTCGATTCACACCTCTATATAGCTTTTTCAAATTAACATTACCTAAAGATATACTGCAGTTTTTATGATGGTCCTCGATAAAAAAGAAAAATGCAAATGGTTTTTTTAAATCCTTAGTTCCATTTATAATGTGTTGGTATTAGGCTTTGTACCTTCATTAGATGAACAATCTACATAGTTTCCTATCATAGTGCAGCTGCATTTTGGTCTTGGTTTTGCTTTGGGGCTATCCTAAACAGGGGTTACTGAATGTAGGTTACCAATTCTTTTTTTTTTGCTTTCATACACAACACTTTTTTTCTGTTATTTCCAACACAAAACTCACTCTAATATTTTCTTCACACTAATATTTTGTGTCATATGATGAAGATACAATGTCTAGTAGGTACTGAAATAAATGTTACAAATGGAAATAAGAATTAAAAAAAAGTTATTCACATTTTTTGTTTTTACCAAGGACCATTCCCCAAGAAAACCCAAACTACAACCAACTATAAAGCAAGTTTTTCCCACATAGTAGTAATAACTACATTAATGTACATACAATTTACTGCTTGTTGCAATGTTTTGTTAACAAGCCATATAACCAAGAGTACATATATGTGCCTACTTAAGTGCTTGTATATTGTATACAATATTGTGAGCTGATCTGTATATATGGGGATGGGGGACTCAGGTTGCAATTACTGAACTCAGCTTTAGTATAATGTATACAAACTGTAAGAGGATAGGTACATAGTTGTTTTACATCATAAGAAAGATGAAACTTACAAGAGAGACTTCATCGTGCAGGCAAGTAATACCTATGGTAAGGTTTCTAAAGTGTTAAATCTATAAGGAAAAAAAATATTTCTAACTTACCGTGATTTCCAACAAAACTCCAACAAAACACAAACACATACACACTAGAGAACTATCTTTGTTTTAACACACACTCACACACACAAAACCCTTAAGTCAGATTATGTCTTACTACTTATTTTAGTAAAAAAACAACAAAACCAACAAGAATAACAATACTATCAACTATCTTACAAAGAAATTTATAGGAATTATAGTTTTATTATCAATATTAACTGACAAATATGTAAACGTTACGCGCGTACCCGCCAAAAACAAACCTAAAAAGTAGGGTTAACAGCAAATGACGTTGAAAGCATTACGGCATTGTCATGTGTAAATTATATTCAGGAATAGAACAGAAGCTTATCTTAAATTATGAGTTTTTAGTTTTTTCTTACACCACACCATGCTAATTTGCCAAGTTAACTAACAGCTCAAACATTTTAGAAACTAAAAATAATTCTTAGTATTTTTTATATTGATATAATATATTATTAGATATTTTATATTTCGGCGAAAATTTAATAAAACATACAGCTTGGCATCGTCGATTTTTCAAAATTAAGGGGCGGAGCTTGAGTGAAAGTAGGCGGAGCTTGGCAGCCGCGCATGCGCTTTTGTTGCCACTGAGCCGGACTTTTTCGGGCTGAACTTTTTAATGTTACGTTATAATTATATCAGTTTTTCATTTATATGTTGAAAACAGGCAAGGTGTTAGGTTATTGGAAATAACGGCCGCTGCCAGGGCAGTGGTAATGGGGCCTGCGGAACCGACATGCCTACCCAACGGAGGCGGGAGACCGGACGTACTTGGCATTGTGGTGTTGAGGAACGTCCGCTTCTGGCCGGAGTTGGTGACGGTGAATGAAGGTACCTCGGATCACAATCCAATAAAATTGACCCTTGAAGCGAATGCCGAAATCAAAACGACTCGCTCTAGGCACACTAATTAGAAACGATTTCAAGAGTATTTTAATGCACTTGCGATCGTCCCAATTATTGCTGATGTGGCCCAACTGGAGGGTGCCGTGCAAACGTTCGAGGAGGACGTGCTGCAGGCTCTAAAGTTTTCCACAATTGAGCGCGAGGTGCAAAAACCACGCGGTCAATATGGAGAAACGCCCGAACATATATGGGTGCTCGTTCAGGAACAGAGACGGCTGCGTAGATTGTACCGCAACGGCCCATCAGAGGACAATCGCAGGTTGCTTAACGAAAGCAGCCAGCGATTGAAAACAGCCTTGCGGAACACCGCGGACGATGCTGGGAAGATGAGCTGAGCGAGCTGGAGCCGGGCTCGTCTGGCCTCTGGCGGTTGCAGAAAAGCCTCAGGCGAGCGACAAACGCCATACCACCGCTACATAGAGCAAACGATGTGGGGTACAGCGACGCGGACAAGGCAGAAGCATTTGGCCAAACACTCGAAATCACCCTGACGATGATGATCGTCACATCCTAGCGTTTGAGAGGACCGTTAGGCACCTGAGGGGCGAGAACCCCAGGGGTCAGCAGGACCCGATGGACCCGGTTAGCCCCGGCGAAATCAGGGATGTCCTGAGGACCCTTGTGGAACGAAAGGCTTCGGGGCAGGACTGCATCTCCAACAAGGTGCTGAAAAACCTGCCTATGTGCCATAGGTGCAGCCTGTCTGCGTCGTGGCGAACGCGGCGCTGAGGCTTCGGCACTTTCCATCGAGGTGGAAACAGGGAGTGGTGATAATGCTGAACAAGCGGGGCAAGAATAAGGCATATCCGCAGAACTACCGGCCCATCACATTGCTGTGTGGGGCTGGTAAGGTCGTGGAACGTATTATCCTGAGGAGACTCCAAGACGAGTGTACACGCCTAAACGTCGTGCCCGACGTTTAGTGGAGCGAGCGTTTGATAGGGTCTGGCGAGATGGCCTGAGCTACAAGCTGAGTGACTTAGGATTGTCGGCAAACATTTGCCAACTTATCGACAGTTACCTCACAGATCGGACAGTGGTTGTAAGGGTCGGAACCTCCCTGTCGGCGCCCAGAGCGCTAGAGGCAAGTGTCCCCCAAGGGTCGGTATTGTAGCCGCACCTGTACGCGCTGTACACGAGCGATATTCCTAGAACACCAAGGACTACGCTCTTTTCTTAAAGGGCTGACCTGGGGCACCCATGTCAGGGTCGCCGCTGCTAAGGCTAGGGGGGCTATGAACTCACTATACCCCCTGCTCAACCGAAGAAGCCATCTGCCAGTGAGAGGAAAACTCTTGCTGCTGAAAGCCATCATGCGACCGATCCTAACATATGGATCGGCCTCATGGGGGAGCGGGGCGGAGGCCCACCTCTCAAAGATAGAAGCTGTTGAAAACATTCACCTCCGTTTGGCGGTGAATGCTCCATTGTACATTAGTAACGAAGAAATTCGTGCTAATCTGCAATGGAAAACAGTGCGCGACTTCATGAGAGTCAAAGCCGAGAAGACATTCCGGCGAGCTGAAGCACATCCAGACGACCTGCTGCGGGCTTTGGTCCATTACGAGCCGGATCCCGCATCAGGGCAACCCTGGAAGCGGCCACGGCACCAACTGTAATATCAAACTGCAGAGTAGAGCGACAGCAGAGACGCAAAAACCGCCCGAGAAGGAGGGCCACATCTCCCGCAAAATATGTCAAGCCGAACCAGCCAAGCTGGGGAGGCTATGAGATATGAAAACAGGAAAGAACGCAAACCAGAAAAGTCTGTCGGCAGCAGATCGGCGATTTATAAGCAAACGGCCCGGAATCCCCAAGCGTAAAAACATGGGGTTTTTTAGTGGGTAAGGATCCCACACTACCGGACAACGTCGCGCGGTAGTTGTTCGGTGTCTTTAGAAGATTTTTTTTAATGCCCCGGGGTCGCTCCCCCGAAAAAAAAAACTCTAGTAGTGTCAAAGCCTCACTGATGAGCCGTAAACGGCGAAACTAGTCTGTGGATGGACACAATTGGAGCTTGCGAAATGATGTTTATCGGTCATTTAAAAGGTCGAAAACAGCGTTTTCATAGTACCGACGGATAAAAATAGATTTCTCTATTTTATAGTAATCTGCATCTTTTCTCCTTAGACCGGGCATTGACGTTGATACTGGACGGGTGTAATCACGTTAGTTCAACAAACGGGCACGGATGGCGCCACTGTGAACCTTTTCTCGGTACTGCCATGAAACGTGTCTTGAGTAGAACGGATTTCGGGAGCTCTAGTTGTGTCAAAGCCTCACTGATGAGCCGTAAACGGCGAAACTAGTCTGTGGATGGACACAATTAGAGCTTGCGAAATGATGTTTATCAGTCGTTTAAAAGGTCGAAAACAGCGTTTTCATAGTACCGACGGCTAAAAATCGATTTCTGTATTTACAGTAATCTGCATCTAAGAGTAGAAGAGGTTCAGTTTTTGGTGTAAATGTGTGTTCAGCAATGTATTCATTCTACATAAGTACTAGTGGCAATATCTATAAAACATTTTTTTTTGGACCAAGAAAAGTGAGATATAGATGAACAAGGACAATGATATATGGCTGCGGAAATTGGAAGCATGAAAATGTAACAATAATGCTGACTTTGAACTCAAAGCTGACTGTGAGCACATGTTATATTTTAAGAACTGAACTCATTGTTTCTTAATTGTTTCATTGCCCCACTTCAATGCTTGATTATAGTTCAAAGAAATTCGAAATTGCTATAGCTGAATCCTAGAGAAAATACACCAATGTTCATGTCATAAATGCTAGTTTGCAAGACTTTTTATTAAGGAATATTTATTAATAGCAATACAATAATATAACATTGAATATACACAACCCCCAAAAATCGCTAAAGTGTTTCTTTTTGTGCAGCTGGAGATTCGAACTGTTGAGTTTACCGTTCAGCTGTTAGGCAAATAGACAGCATAGGTACGAGACAAATAGACCGCATAGGTTACATGTTGGGGCTGCTGGTAGTTGCATACTTTATTTTGCTTTGCTGTCTCCGTTAATTAAATTATTATTATTGCACTATATGGACTAAAAAACAAATAGATAACGATAATTATTTTAAATTATTATTAATAAAGTAAGCAGGAAGACATTAAGTAGTACTTCCAGCCTTCAAATAAGCCTCACAGCCAATACCTAAAAATGTCTAGATGTAAGCATACTTACCCCAAAAATATTGGAAATCTACTCGGCTAAGGTGATGCCGAGCAAGTTTGGATCTTCGCATTAATTATTTTTGGCATTTTAGTTGCAAAATGAAGTTATATAATATAGAAATGCACTTGATAATATGTAAACAATCGGCAACAACTAAATTTCAGTTACACTTTTTGACAAATTTGTTTTGACAACAAGTAAACAAACAAAAGCTATTGATGTTATACTGGGGAAATTCTATGGCATGGGTTGATGCCAAAAATAACTGAATGGATAATACACAGAAATAGAATTGACATTGACATAACCGCTTTTTAAAGTGACAGAACCGTTCATTAATGGGAGTCATTAACGAACGATTTTGGCAAAGAAGTCGTACCTAAAAAAACAAACCTGTTATTAGTCAGTCGACGGAAAAATCAATTATGACATTTTGTGACTAGTTCTGGACCTTCTGAGTATTTGAACGTATCTGTTTCTTTAGACGGTCTATTCATTTTTTTTTTTTTTCTAAAATAACGTGGGGTGATTGAAAAGACTTTTCTTATCCCACAATTTATATTTCCACTGAGACTCTTTGATCCAAACAATATAATCGTTTTATGTAACACATTTAGATTTATGTAAATGTATAACTAGTTAGTCAGCATTTTCAATATACCTTTGAAAGCAAATTTAGATCCTTCACCGTTCTCTTCATATGGCCCTTCTGTTATAAATTGTTCTTTGCCAGTTTTACAGGGGAGACTTGCGCCCCTCGCCTGCGGCTCGTGGCGCAAACGTCCCCCTAAGGGAATACTGGCTATCATAAAAAGCTCGTTTTTTAATATACTATTTTTTCTCTCATTCAATATGTATAGAAATAGAACATTTAGTTTTACACTAGGGCACCTAAATCTTCGATCTATTTTCACAGATTTTCAAAGCTTTGTAGAACTCATTCAAGAGGAGTCTTTTGATATTTTCGGGGTCACAGAGACTTGGCTAAACCGCAATATCCCCTCAGATGCAATTGTTCCGCATGGTTATAAATTCTTTAGACGCGATCGCGCAGAGGTCGGAGGGGGAGGTGTTGGCATATTTGTTAAGTCCTTCCACCAGTGTGAGGAAGTTGTCTTTGACGATGGGCAGGCTGTGGGCGGATGCGAGAGTATTTGGCTTAGAGTGAGGTTGGGTAAATTGAGCATTTTGTTGAGGGTAATCTACCGAACGGGGGGCTACATTGCTGAGTTTATTAGTTCGCTAGACAATTTGTTACCTGCATTGATCCCCTTATATGACCATATATTTATAATGGGCGACCTGAACATTTTTGAACTTAGAGCGAAGTTCAAGGAAAACTTCAGATTGAAGATAAAACACCAGACTTGATGTACATTGCATTGTTTACCTGACAGATAAACAATGCATTGTAGGTTATATCTGGAGTTTTATCTTCAATCTGAAGTTTTACTAGAACTTGTAAAAGTCACCCTTAAACAGTCCCGTAATGCGACTGTTTGAGGGAATGGGCTTTCATAAAATTATAAATGAGCCCACCCGGGTAACCAGTACTGTTTCATCATTACGGGACTACATCCTGATTACTGATCCTGATGTGCTGGATGATTCTGGCACTCTGAATATTAGTGACCATAAATGCACTTTTTGTAAATTGAAGTTCTCTATCATAAGTCGAAGCAGAAATTTGTAACCAGCGGAAGTTTCAAAAATTTTGTGTAACAGGATTTTCAGAGGGATCTAGAACTAAGAAACTGGGACAACGTCTTCTACATGCCAAATATCGATGATAAAATTCTTCAGTCAAAATATTTTGGACTTGTTTGATAAGCATGCGCCTGTTAGAACGGTCCGTGTGAATAGGCCGGCTGCCCCTTGGCTAACGAAAACAATTAAATCGTTAATGAAACTTAGTGATAAAGCTAAAGCAAAACACAAGGTTTCTAGGGCCCAGGCAGATTTTAAATCTTATAAGCATCTGCCCAATTTTACCCTGGCATCTCTTCGTCGGGAGAAAGCGGCGTATATCCAGTATCTACAGAGGCAAGGGGATGCGCGGAAATTGCTTCGGTGAAACTTGCATTCGGTGCAAGAGTATGGTGTCTGGCGAGGATTTACCTCAGTCACTTAGGGACCCCGAACTAGTTAACAACTGTTTTTTGAGCGTTTTTAGAAAATCTACACATTCTGAAGAAAAAATAGATCATTACAATAATAGCGCATATAGAGTGAGACTAAAATTTTCTTTCCGGACCGTGGATGCGGTTCAGACGAGCAAATATTTGCGCAGCATTAAATCGAATGCTGCCGGTGCTGATGGTATCACTACCACCATGTTGAGACTTGTGTCGCCAGCGCTTGTAAACCATATGACCCATATCATTAATAGTTGCCTGATTGAAGGCTATTTTCCACCTGCTTGGAAGGAGTCTGTCGTTCTACCTATACCTAAAAAGAGAAAGGTGGAAAATGCTGGCGATCTTCGCCCAATTAGTTTGCTTCCTGTGCTTTCAAAGCTTCTGGAAAAAACGTACATTCCCAGCTTAGCGAGTTTCTAAATGAAAACATCAGTCTGGGTTTAGGGGTGGTTATGGTACGGCGACGGCTTTGTTGAATTTGACCGATGATATCATGCGGGCGCTGGACAAGCGTATAGCGGTTTTGTCTCTCCAGATTACTCCAAGGCCTTTGACATGATTGATCACCGATTACTTTGCGCAAAGTTGAGGCACCGTGGGTTCGAGTTTGGGACCTGAATCCTTTTTTTGTTCGTACCTTTCTGATAGGTATCAGCGTGTCCGAATAGGTGATGAGACCTCCTCATCTGGAAGAATTGCGTCTGGGGTGCCTCAGGGGTCCATATTGGGTCCCTTGTTCTTTGTGTTTTATATATTTGATATATTTAATTTGACAACATCATCACACATCCAGTCTTATGCCGACGATACCCAGCTGTTACATTGCTTCAGTCCTTCTGATACTACGGAACTTCTGAAATACTAAGTAATGATTTGAGTCTGATCTCTGAGTACTCGCGAGAGCACAATCTGATCATCAACCCTCAGAAGACTCAAACAGTACTGTTCTGTTCTGTTCGACAAAGGCCCTTTTTTGAGGATAGTCTTAGGCTAAAATTGGGTGATATTACCCTCAGCTTTTCTTCGCCTGCTAATAATCTAGGTGTTCTCATAGACTCCCATTTGAGATTCAGGGATCATGTTGGTCGGATGCTACAGAAAAGTTATGTAAAAATTAAGATGCTATACGCTAGTAGATCCCTTCTAAATTTTAAAATGCGAAAAAAGCTTTCTGAGTCGCTTGTATTATCGGTTTTCAATTACTGTAATATAGTATACTATCCTTGCCTTGATGCTAGTATAAAGCGGCGCCTACAGGTTGTACAAAATACATGTTGTCGATTTGTTTGTGGACTCAGGAGAAGTGATCACGTGTCCAAAAAACTTCGAGAGCTGAAATAGCTTAATATGTCAAACACGGTAACCTTGCATCTGACGGTGTTGGTTGCTAAAGTTCTGCGCTCTGGATAGCCCACATATCTCAGAGAGCGCTTGGTGCTTGGTGATCGCTCGAGCAAACACGGGCTCAGATATCTAGATAGGCTGGTATTACCTCGTCATACTACGGGTCTTTTCCAGAGAAGCTTTACATATAATGCTGTCAAATTATACAATTCCCTCGGGAATGATTTAAAATCAATGAGTCTGGAAAGTTTTAAAACAAGCTACAAGTCTTACCTTCTAACTGGTCAGAATTAGGAAACCCACAAGTAGATAGGCAGCAACAGAACGAGCACACTTTGGCCCTTTTTTACATGTAAATCTCCATAAGAAAATTTAAGGTCCATTCTGCACTTTTTTGTACCCCGCGTCGCGACGCCTATACGACATCATACAGTCGAATCGCTGTGCAGATGTGCGGTAGGCAAGCAGAGCGTTTGCTGGGTGGGTAGGTAGGTAGGTTACCAGGGTATTGATCATTGTCTTGTGCTCTTAGTACTATTTCGGCTAATTTGATTAGCAGTAATTTGTTAATTAGGTATCAGGTTAGGTTTTAAAAGCTATATCACGCTCTAATCAATTTATAAAATTATTAAATATTAATAAATCAGAGTCATTTTTAACTTATCCGGTGTAGTTCATGTTATTAATGGGATTACGTTTCTAGAATAATTTATCGATCATTTGATACTTAGCATCTTGCAAATTTCTGTGTTTGTTGTTTTCAGTTAAATACTCACTCTAGGTATCTGCTTACTATAGCTACTGCTTTAATATAGTCAATTGTGTCATTAAGCTGTTAGCCTGGCTTTTAGCTTTGCACTTTCTTTTGTATCCTGCGTCGCGACGCCTAAACGTCATCATACAGTCGAATCGCTGTCCAGGTGTGCGGTAGACAAGCAGAGCGTTTGCTGGGTAGATAGGTAGGTTACTAGGATATTGATCAGTGTCTTGTGCTCTTAGTAATATTTCAGCTAATTTGATTAGCAGTAATTTGTTAGTTAGGTATCAGGTTAAGTTTTAAAAGCTATATCAAGCTCTGATCAATTTATACATTATTAAGTATGAATAAATCAGAGTCATTTTTAACTTATCCGGTGTAGTTCATGTTATTAATGGGATTACATTTCTAGAGTAATGTATCGATCATTTGATACTTAGCATCTTGCAAATTTCAGTGTTTGGTGTTTTTAGTTAAATACTCAATCTAGGTATCTGTTTACTATACCTACTGATTTTAATATAGGCAATTGTGTCATTACGCTGATAGCCTGGCTTTTAGCTTGTCTATACCTGAAAATACTATACTCTGAGCCACCCAGTTATACTTCCGTGACGTCAAAAGCTTTGACGGCTCCTTAAAATTTGAATGTCGGCAAATTGTGTAATAGGAAAGATCGATAAAGTTCAAGAACTGAGGTGTTTTCGTGCTGGTGCATTTCTCTGGCTTCAACGAGGAGGAGGTTTCTCCAAGCTTTCTAGGAATAAATTTCAGTTTTTAAGAAGTTTGTACTCTTTTTAAAGCAATGAGGTGTAAACCATATAAGTGGTTATCACAGAGCTATTATATCTTTTTTAACATTGCTCTACCCCTCAGCCAAATTTTATTATTTCAATTTCTAGCTAACTATTCTAACAAGAGGTAATTTTGCCTTTTTTTTCTTTCTTTTTTTTTTTGTTAATACTTTAATCATACTTATAAACCTCTAACTAGTGATTTGCTATTGAAGAATTTGGCAACCGAGAATATAAGATTAACCGTGAGTGTTGGCACTCCATTTGCAGGTCTAGGTTAAGAAATAATAGAATAAAGTATTCTTTCAATATTCGTTTATTATTACTTAATGTATAAACATTTCCTTATCAACTCAGCAATACCTTCACCACTATGTAACACTATTTACCAGAAGAATCAAGATAACTCTCTAAGGTTGGCACTATAAAGTCAACATGGCTTACATTTTAGTCTTACCAGATATGAAAAAGGTGTCTAGATAAGTATAAATATATTATAAATATGTATAAGTATATAAATATAATAAGTATAAATATAAGTATAGACACTATAATATATTATCTCAGTGCCATATGTATTAAAAATAGAGGGTAAATTAGTATAATACTTACTAAAATTTTCACATTTACCTGCTTATGCTATAATGCCCTAGAGGAAGAGTATCATAAGAATTAGGGATAGGATGTCTTTTATCATCATACGGACTTAAAGCAATTTTCGCTTGAGTTATCGAATAAACAGAATGTTTACTAGATGCTATAAGATTCTGCGTAATTGTTTTTTGACGCCAATTTTCAAGACACTCGACATAATCATTAAAAGTAATGCTACTTTTTACAACATATTTCTTTACACCCTTGCCCTTTTTAGTCACACTATAATTTAACATTATCTTATCAATCTCATCGGTGTCAAATCCGTCATTTTGCAATTTATCACGAGTTTTACTTCTTTCTTCTGGAGTTGTTACGACTTTTGTAGCATACAATTTTGATCTAAGCCCAATAAAATCAGTAATAGGTATCCCGTTATTTTCATCTTTCGTCACACCAAGAGTCTTTTTATTTACTTGCGGAATGTTATAAATGTTACTTGAAGGATAGTCAGATGTGTCAAAATACCTTCTACAGTCGCGTTTTATAGCTTCATAGGGATCCTGAGACATTTCATATATAAGGCTATCAGTATCAGTGTATAAAACCGCGCAATTTGGAAATGTGCGGCACATGTAATCGTAGTGAAAGTTATAGATTGTGGTTTTTGCTAAATCTAGAATCGCCATCCCAACATATATGGGCTTATTTAAATATATCTGCAGCTTCTTTAGTTCAACAGCTATCAGATTTTCATTAAATACCGTGCAGTTTTTGAACCGAGGCTTTGCGATATAAGCCTATGCTCCATAGCGACCAAACCAGTTGTTTACTAAGCGAACATCAACTCGTTTTCTGATATTCTCCATGGTCTTGCCAAAAACTGCGTTGTTCATTAGCTTGAAGAGATTTTTTTCAAATTCATTTTTAGCAGCCTTTCGAAGCTCAGTGTTTAAATCAATATAGGGTTTCAACCACGGAGATTGTCGGAATTTGATTGCTCTATAAACTTTTTTTAATTTAAGTCCATGACTTAATGCTTGCTTCAGGTTCCTATAATGTATTACATATTTTTCTTTAGGATATAATGTTACCATCAATTTACTTAATTCAGAAGAAGATTTAGGTGGAAAACCAGTTTTTGAATTGATGTGCTCGCAACAAAAGGGTAAGTCCTTATGCAGATTATGCAATTCTACGGGATATTCTAGGTCTACTTCTAAGATATAGCCTTCTTCAGCGTCATCAGGAATATTTAATACATCTAGGTTCGTATCCCACCACTCAAAATTTCCATATGGCAGAAATTGTGACATGCTCCATCCGTACTGATTGTTAATATCGAAATACATCAGGTAAGATGTCTGTATATTTGGATTATAAGAAGGCAAATATTTGTTATTTGCTTGAGCCCTACGCTTTCCACAAACCTGGCTCAAGCCTCCACGTATCCCTTTTTCCACAAAAAGAAACATATCTTCATCCATCAGCAGTTCAAGCTCTTGTTTCGTATACTTAAGCATAGCATCCCAAGTATATCCTGGAAGAGTAAAATAATGTGCAGGATCTAGGTTGTAAGTGCTTATACAGCTGCTACGAAACTGCTCAAAAATGTCTGCTAGCAATAAAATATCGGATTTCATATATAAGTCTACGTATTCGCCTAACGTTTTCCATCCGAAAATGTTCCATACTAGCTCGGCTCTCTTATAGAGTCTCTTAGGGCATGGGCTATCGTTCAGGTGGTTATAAAAAGCTTCAATATGAGGTAAACATGTCTCCTCAAGACGCTCAAACGACTCTATGTAGTCATATGGCATTATACCTTTTTTAGTTAATAGGTTCAGATGATCGACTGGTAATGACGGAAACTGGGACCTGAGATTTTCGAACTCTGACAAATATGAACTTAATTCATCAAGAGAGGAACTCATGAATCGAAAACTGTCGATAAAACGGAACTTAATAGTGGAGCTGTTAATATGTTTAGTAAAGGAAATATATTTTTCCTTGTTGATCGGAAGCAAATCAACTTTTCCTTCTATTTTGCTGGCAATATCCGCAATTATAAAATTCGCATCATAGCAGGAGAGGTTGTGGTATACCACAGGAATAATATGGGAGTCCTGATACTCCAAATTGCAGGACTCATGAGCTGCACCTCGATAATTGTTAGCAGGAATAAGATGGTTATGGTCACGTACTTTTTTGTCATTTGTTTTAAACGGCTTCTCACAAATGTGAAAAAAACGTTGAAGACCTGAATTTTATCTCTTCTTCTATAGACATATCAATATTGAACGGACACTGGAAAACTGTCTCTACATTACCAGCCAACTGATGCATCTCATTAGCAAACCATTCCGTACAATCAGTTCCCAGATAACTTTTGTAAAATGATAATGAGGAATCGAATGAACATTTAAAGTAGTATCCAATAGCTGCAGGAATATGATGACGTGTTTTGTTAGGATCATCTATAGGCTTTAGGACACTTTCTAGATCAGCGTACACAATAAAAGGCACTGTTGCATCGGCAACACCGCCGGAAAGCGAAGCGCGGAAGGGGGACGAACGTGCCGGGCCGAGGCGGCAAGAAGACCTGAACGACTTGTAGGCGAGCAGCGGAGAAGTGCAGTCCTTAATATTATTACACGATTTTTGCAAATTACTGTCGATGTTCTTAATATTCAACAAATAAATTATTATTAAACATGGTCCTTCGCAGACGGATAGTGATCGGGGTAGTGTAGGGCTGCTCGCCACACAAATATTGCTGGGTAAGTCCTTTTATCCACAATTTCCTTTCGAGACGACACGGGTTGATCGGTACGGTGTACGATATACATACGTTAGCATTCGTTCATGCTTTGTTTCTTGTTAATACGTTAAAACATTACATAGTTATAAAATGCCGGATGATGAAGAGGTTAGGAAGCTTAGGCGAAAGCGAGGGTCAATTAAGACGAAACTTACGATATTTTCCAAATTCGTAAACGATATGCGAAATAAGGGGAGTTTGGACGAAATCGATTATTTTAATGTAGTTACGCGTTTACCTCAGTGTGAAGACTTGATTGATGAATTTAATAGCGTGCAAACGGAAATAGAGCTGGAAGTTGGTGACGCAGATTTGCAGAGCGAATATTTGGAGCGTGATAATTTCTCAAAACATTATTATGACACAATATCAGTCGCTAAGTTGATTTTGACAAAACATAGTTCTAGTCAAGCATCGGGTGCACACACACAAAGTGTTCCTTTGCAGTCTGGCGCCAAGCTGCCACCGTTAGAAGTTCCAAAATTCCGGGGCAACTACGAGGATTGGTTGGAGTTTCGGGAAACCTTTGAATCCTTGATAAATGCGAATGGTTCGTTAAACAACATTCAAAGGTACCACTATTTAAAATTAGCACTGTCCGGAAACGCCGCTGAGGTTATCGCTTCTCTGGAGTTCTCTGCGGATAATTACTCAGTCGCTTGGGACCTTTTGAATGAAAGATATAATAACACTAGGCTTTTAGTTCAAAATCATATCAAATCGCTTTTTGGCATCGAAAACATATCGAAAGCTTCGTCAAAGGCCCTTCGAAATGTAATTGACACGGTTTCTAAACATTTAAAGGCTTTAAAACAATTGAAGGAGCCTACTGATCATTGGGACACACTGATAATATACATCGTTAGTTCTAAACTAGATAATTCCACCGCACGTGACTGGGAAGAGTATATTTCGAAAATTTCTATCCCTACTCTCGATGACTTTAGAACGTTCATGAAATCAAAGGCGGACTTATTAGAAACATTAGAACTAAAAAACGACAAGGCTCCTAATAAAGGAAACAGAAACGACACAATGCGCACTTTGTTAACCGAGCAGTTAAATCAAAACGCGAATCATGATAGGAATCGAAATGAAAATTCTAAATTAAACGTAAATTGTGCATTTTGTAAGTCAAATAAACACTATATACGAAATTGTGAAGAATTTTTAAAATTAGCCGCAAATGATAGGTTCGATCGGGTAAAAGAACTTAAACTATGTTTAAATTGCTTACGTTATGGTCATCAAAGCTCTGTTTGTCGGCTAACAAACTGTAGGAGATGCAATGCGCGCCATAATACCTTATTACACATGCCTAGGGTTTCGCATCCAGACCTTACACAAAGTGTTCAAGTAGATAATAGCAAGACAGTAGATACGAAATCCACGGCTCTCACAAGTCATCAAACAAATAATAATAATACTGTTTTATTGTCGACAGCTTTAATACAAATTGAAGATCAAAATCGAGAGGCGCATACGGTTCGAGCCATTTTAGATTCTGCTTCTCAATCCAGCTTTATAACAATCGATTTATGCAAAAAACTAAGACTGCCCATAAGAGATGCCTGTATCAGTATTGTCGGTATAAATCAAGGCAAGTCACAAATAAAACACAAATGTGATTTGGATTTGCAATCACAACACGGCACTTACCGCGCAAAGGTAACCTGTTATTTGATTGAAAATATTTCGGGTAATCTTCCAACTTTCCCAATAAACGTTGATCATTTTAAAATTCCACCAAATGTGGTACTGGCAGATCCGTCATTTTCAAAGCCGGGTCCGGTTGATGTTCTAATAGGCGCCAACTTATTTTGGGATCTCATATCTATAGGTCGAATTAAATTAGGACCAAACATGCCGGTTTTGCAAAAGTCCGTATTCGGATGGTTAGTGTCAGGGCCCATTTCTGCACAATTAACGAACGATATTGTTCACTGTAATTTTAATAAAAACTTAGACATACAGGAACAATTAGTAAAATTCTGGGAGCTTGAAGAGTGTTCGTTTCAAAACAATCACTTATCAAAAGAGGAACAATTATGCGAACAACATTTTAGGGAAAATACTACACGTAACATTGACGGCCGATTCGTGGTTTCCATACCATTTAAAGATAGTTTAGACAGGTTAGGTGATTCAAGAGAACAAGCTGTAAAACGATTTTTGTCATTAGAAAAGAAATTGAATCGTAATCCTATTCACAAAGCGGAGTACGTAAACTTTATGCGGGAATATGAAACTTTGGGTCATATGCGAAGAATCTCAGAAAATGGTAACGCATTAACATCATATTACATGCCTCACCATGGGGTTTGTCGCGAAGAAAGTTTGACTACGCGTCTTAGAGTGGTTTTTGATTGTAGTGCCGCCACAGAAACGGGCATATCTCTGAATGATTTACAGATGGTAGGGCCTACAATCCAGAACGACCTGGAGTCCATTCTTTTGAGGTTTCGAACATATGACGTTGTACTAACCGCAGATATAGCAAAAATGTATCGGCAGGTGTTGGTCAAGCCAGAACAACGTCCGCTGCAAAGAATTATTTGGAGATTTGACCCTGCAGATACACTCAGCACATACGAACTGCAAACCGTGACGTACGGTACCAGCAGTGCGGCCTTCTTAGCTATAAGGTGTCTGATTCAACTTGCGATAGATTTTCAAAATTCCCATCCTGAAGCGGCCAAAATAATAAAAAATGACTTTTACGTGGATGACCTTTTATGCGGGGCTAGTTCAATCGAAAGCGCCACTGAATTAGGCTTAGAAATCTCAAAAATATTGCGAACAGCCGGGTTCGAACTTCGAAAATGGCATTCCAATTTTCCAGAAACGGTAAAGCTTATAACTTCAAGATCGGAAACCACAGACAACGTCATACCGATAGGTACAAGCGAAAGTAATAAGGTTTTGGGAATAACCTGGAACAGCAAAAACGATACTTTGAATTATAAAAATGATAATTCGAGTTGGGTAAAAAATAGAGTCACAAAGCGCGTTATACTTTCTTCTATAGGAAAAATATTTGATCCTTTAGGACTTTTGAGCCCCTGCATAATATCCGCAAAAATATTATTGCAGCGGCTTTGGTTAGAAAAGTTGGCTTGGGACGAATCGGTGTCCTCCACAGTACATACTGCTTGGTTAAAATTTAGGGATGAAGTCCTTGCCCTAAAGGCTATTGAGATTAAGCGTCATGCTTTATGTAAGAGCCCTAAGCGTATAGAAATCCATTGTTTCTCAGACGCTAGTGAGCAAGCTTACGGCACCTGCATTTATATCCGTTCCATAGATCAAAATAACAGGGCGTACGTGCACTTACTTTGTTCAAAAACTAAAGTGGCTCCTCTGAAGACCATTTCAATTCCTAGGTTGGAGCTATGCGGCGCTTTGTTGTCTGCTCGTCTTGCCAAAAAGGTAACTTGTTCACTTAGACAGGAAATCAGTGACATCGTGTTTTGGACCGATTCCACCATAGTACTCGGATGGCTAAACACCTCACCAAGGCAGCTACAAGTTTTTGTGGCCAATAGAGTATCGGAGATACAAGAATTGACACAAAATCGAGTTTGGCGACACGTTCCCACAGTTTGTAATCCAGCTGACATTTTGTCACGCGGATTATCACCAGAAAAGCTAAAGGCATCTAGTTTATGGTGGAGTGGTCCCGAATGGTTAGCGGAAGAAGATAGGGAGTGGCCCGTTTCTGAGCTTATCCCCAAAGATTTACCCGAAATGAAAATGCAGTCTTTTGTAACGCACGGCCCGAGTAATGTGATAAATTTTGACAGAGTTTCATCTTTATCTCGGCTAAAATATTCTACCGCTTACGCTCTTAGATTTATACATAATTTAAAAAATCCTAAGAGTAAAAGAGTGGGCATTCTATCACTAAAAGAACTTAAGGAGGCTTTCAAAATCCTCTTGAAACAGTCACAGCGTGAATCTTTTTTATATGAAATAGAAATTATTTCAAGTGGTCAGGGTGTCCCAAAGAGCAGTAAGCTTTTTAATTTGAATCCATTTTTGGATGACTCCGGATTACTAAGAGTGAGGGGTCGCTTGAAAAATTCTGATTTTGGTTTTGATAAAAAGTATCCAATTATAATAGAGGCTAAACATTCTTTGTGCAAACGTATTTTTGAGAGCGAGCATAAAGCAATGCTTCATGCTGGACCTCAACTTTTGCTTGCAAATGTGCGGGAAAGCTTGTGGCCTATATCAGGGCGAAATTTGGCAAAGGCTACTGTAAGAAAGTGCGTAACTTGCTTTAGACAAAATCCAGAACCAATCACTCCATTGATGGGTGATCTTCCAAAGAGACGTCTAGAGGGTGGTCTTGTGTTCAATGTATGCGGCGTGGACTATGCTGGTCCGTTTTATATTAAAGATAGAAAGGGAAGGGGTTCCCAGACTCACAAATGTTATTTAGCGCTATTCGTTTGTTTTGCCGTAAAGGCAGTTCATTTGGAGTTGGTATCCGACCTTACTACTGATGCCTTCTTGCTGGCTCTAAAACGATTTATAAGCAGAAGGGGCAAGCCGGCGCTAGTTTATTCTGACAACGGGACCAATTTTGTAGGTGCCCAGGCGGAACTACGCGATTTTTCGAACTTTTTGAATAAAGAAAAGGATCATATAGTGGGTTCTTGTGCAAATGAAGGCATTGATTGGAGATTTATACCTCCAAACTCCCCTCATTTCGGGGGATTGTGGGAGGCGGGAATAAAATCAAGTAAATTTCATATGAAACGCGTAATAGGGAATAATAAGTTAACTTTCGAAGAAATGTACACCGTATTGACCCAAACCGAGGCGATCTTAAATTCCCGTCCTATCTCACCCTTAACAACTGATCCTAATGACCTGACTCCTCTAACGCCCGCCCATTTTCTCGTCGGAAAGAGTTTATTAACTACTCCCGAACCTAACATCATGGAGCTGCCAACTGGAAGACTTTCTCGCTACCAGATGCTTGAACAGATGAGGCAAAATCTATGGTCCCGGTGGTCGAAAGAATATGTGTCCGAGGTCCAGCAACGAACAAAATGGAGGAAGAACTGTGAGCAACCCAAGGTCGGTTCGATGGTTCTAATCAAGGACGACAATCTCCCTCCTATGCGATGGAAACTAGGAAGAATCGAGGCCTTGCATCCGGGCAACGATGGAGTGACCAGAGTGGTATCAGTTCGAACCAGCTCAGGAGTTGTAAGAAGAGCATGTCAGCGCATTTGTCCCTTACCACTGGATGATGTTGAAAGCCAAGCTGTTCAAGGTGGGGGGCATGTTGCATCGGCAACACCGCCGGAAAGCGAAGCGCGGAAGGGGGACGAACGTGCCGGGCCGAGGCGGCAAGAAGACCTGAACGACTTGTAGGCGAGCAGCGGAGAAGTGCAGTCCTTAATATTATTACACGATTTTTGCAAATTACTGTCGATGTTCTTAATATTCAACAAATAAATCATTATTAAACAGGCACTTTTTCCTTATTTTTGTAATTTTCAAACTTTACGATATTTTTTCCTATGTCAGGCATTTTTACAGCACACTCGTTTAGTTTTTCACAATCTTCAGTATGATTAATTAACTTTTCCTGGGTTCTAAAATAATGTAGGCAACGGTCGCAAATATATTTACGTCCATCTTCTCGACTCAGTTGCTTGGAAACTAACCTAGAAAGATCCTTAATCCACACGTAGTGATACTTGACAGCTATTTCATTGAGTCCGTCATTTACAACATTCTGGCATTCCTCGTCGATATATCTATCTTGTACTAGCAAAAGATTTATGTGTTTGGCCATCTTATTTCTCGTTACATATGCTGGCAAAGTTAGATAAGAATTTTTATTCATTTTAAGAATATACACGTTAATGGAAATGTGGTTTTGTTTTTCAAAGTTCGGAATCTGCTTTATAGTCATAGGAAATTGAATACCCTTTAAATCTAGTACTGTAGAGTAGTGTGAATACTTAGATATGCGTTGGGGATTTGTTTCTACTGGGTATAAAGCAGATACTACAGACCAGGCGAAGCAGGCCTCATCCTGATTTTTTTACATTAATACATGCCTGTTTCTTAGCAATGGAAGAAGGTAATTCAATATAGGATGATCCGAGTTGTGGCGTGTATTTATTGATATTTACACCAAGATTTACTACAGATCTTAATGCCCAACCACTATCACGCTCTTGGAACTCCCCAAGTTCAGTCATAACCGGTCTAACTACTTTTTGCTTGAACCAATCTCTAAGGATAAGTTAAAAATGACTCTGATTTATTAATATTTAATACCTTTTAAAACCTAACCTGATACCTAATTAACAAATTACTGCTAATCAAATTAGCTGAAATAGTACTAAGAGCACAAGACAATGATCAATACCCTGGTAACCTACCTACCTACCCACCCAGCAAACGCTCTGCTTGCCTACCGCACATCTGCACAGCGATTCGACTGTATGATGTCGTATAGGCGTCGCGACGCGGGGTACAAAAAAGTGCAGAATGGACCTTAAATTTTCTTATGGAGATTTACATGTAAAAAAGGGCCAAAGTGTGCTCGTTCTGTTGCTGCCTATCTACTCCCACAATGCGGTCTAATTTGTGATTAGTTACTTTTTGAATGGGTGGTTCTAATATATATGTAGTCTGTGATTATACGTAATAGGTATCTAGATGTTAAATTTAATTTGTTATCATCTACTGTGCTTTTTTTCTATTTACGGGGGTGGCTAAGTGTAAGAATAACCGTAGGTTAAACTTCGCCACCTCTGCCAGGGTATGGATTGTGTGTCATTGGACTGTATGTATATACTGATTAATAAAGACGTTTATTATTATTATTATTATTATTATTAATGCTGTCATTTATGCAACGTCAAATGTCCATTCAAAATGTTGGCATGTGTTATCTGTCTTCGAAAGTTCAATATCGCTCGTTTTTTTATCGCGTGATGTAACTTATAAAACCAAAATAAATAAAATAAGAAAATCAAAATTGTGTCCAAAAAGTTTCCAAATCGTTTGTTCCACAAAACGGAAATGAAACAAAATTGTAAACTCATCAGATTCCAACTGTGCAGCACCTTGCTACTACTGTCACTGCAATTGCAAAATCGAAACCAAAGACTCCTTTGTAAACGTAGAAACAGGAATGTATATGCCGTCTCCAATTATTATGGACTGGGGTGTGCCATGGAAAACAGATGTTTTGCCCCTGTATAAATTGTTGACAATGACTTTGAGTGAATTTGGCAAGTAAACGAGGTTACAAATTTGACAAATGGTTAAATTATTTGTAAAACGTTGCCAAATTAATCAAAAATTAAGTATCAATCATTCAAAATACTGAGCCTGCCATAAGTAGGCAGTATGTGTGGTAGAAACAAGCAAAATCATGAAATGGGAAGGCGAGGTAAAAAAACCCCAGGATATATTATAATTGATAATTAGTTCATGACATTTTTTTATTTTGGTAAATAAAGGACTACTGATATAAGCTCGAACATCCGAACATCATCATATTTTGGTGCTAGCTTAATAAACAATTAAAGAAATATGCAGAAGCACCTCTTTCTTAAGAAGATAGAAGTAATAAGGTAGACATAATAATTTCTTTCTATTAATGAATGATCGAGAGTGTGAATTCACAACAATTCGCGGAATTTGAACGACTGTAGTAATGTCGGCTTGATGTATGGTAAATAAGTTAAACACATTTTCAGATTATATATTAGTTATAGTGAATATTATGTGAAAAAAGATTTATTATTTTATTCTTCTTCTTCTCTTCTAAAGGTGGCTATCTTCTTCTGATGTTGGCGACCACTTTGGCCTATCTTATCCTATTCACTGCAGCTCGGAATAAGTCGGTTGATGTTAGACCAGTCCATTTTCTAAGGTTGGCCAGTCAGGATATACGCCTGCGTCCAAGGCCTCGCTTGCTCTCAATCTTGCCTTGTAGGATTAATTGTAGAAAGTTTTCTGTTCTTTACGGTAGTAATAATTTCCTTGTATTTTCTGAGCCTCTCGAGAATCGTGATTTTAGTTGTATAGTATGTGTATGAGACGCGTAGCATGCGTCGAGAGCACCACATTTCGAATGCTTCTAAGCGTTTGGTGGCAGCCTCATTAAGACTCCAGCTTTCTACTCCATAGAGGAGAACACTAAAGACGTAGCATCTGAGAATTCTTATGCGTTTATTGATATTAAGAGACAGGTTACAAAGAACCTTCTTAAGGCGGTTAAAAGCGCTTCTGGATTTTTCAATTCGAGTTCCTATTTCATAACTATGATTCCATGTATCACTGATATTGCAGCCCAAGTAGCATATTTTCGCTACTCCTACTCTTTCCGATGATGTATCGTTTACCGTAAATTGAGCGTTTATGTTGATGTTCTTACTGATAATTATTTCATACATGTCTATTATTTCACTATTGAATTCTGACGAGGAATCACTGCTATCCAATTTTGAATCAGCCTGCTAATGTGATAATAAATGGAGAAATATTATCAAAAGGTGTTCCACTCGACTATTTTTCTCTAGTCCACCAAAATTAGATCGTTTCTGTGCCTACAAAACAATTTCCACAACATGTCAAGAGTACAGTGTTCTTGTTGTAGAGATTCTTGCAATAAACCCTTGCCATTTGTTTGTATGATTATATTGACAATGCTAATATAGTAAATTTAGAACCAATAATAACCGTGATACAGTAACCATTAAAGATAAGATGTTGCACATATGGGAAATGGCCGTCGATTGTGTAGGAACGGAAATTTGTGGACAAAGTGGCGAAGGCAAAATTTATCTCCTATTTTTAAATACTCATTTCAGGCTACTATACAACAAGCTAACATACCTCAATTGCCCAGATTTCCCTCTGTAGTGAATCCGCACTGCCAAACATTAAGTATCTATTGCAACAATGTAAGACTACCTACGCAGAGTTGTGCGTAGGTAGTGGGATATATAAACAAAGCTGAATGCAAAACACGAATTAAAAGCATCAGAAAATGTTGCTTATAAACCAAGGTGAGAACTAAAAAATATTTCTTGTCGCTTCTTCTGATTTTAAAGTTACCTGTTTAGGGTCATAAACGACTCTAAATTTAGCAAGAGAATTGTTTGACATTCCTGCACAAATGTGATAATAAGATTGCTTGCACATATGGTTTGTCACTCATTGTACAAATTGGTATTGCCACCACAAAACTCAGTCCTAACAAACGCAGAGAATTACGGATCAAAAAAGGTGTTACAGGCTGAGATAAACACAAAAGTCAGCAGCAGCAGAGTACGCTTTCTCTGAAGGTCAAGATATGCCTTTCATCCTTTTAACAAGATGGATTTCTTCAATCATCAATCGCAGAGTTATTATCCGAGAGTAACCAGAAAAGCCGTTGATACCTTTAGGCACAAAAACATCTTTGACAGAAAAGAGGAAATTGCGGTCCAAAATTCAGACTGGAAACAAGTTCTGCAATAGCATAAGATAAAAAATTCATTGTATCACCACATCAAAGATGGGAAAACAATTTAGGAGGGCTGAATTTGTTCAAATGCCAGCTATTTATTATTGTTTCCTGATACCCAACTACCTAGTTTTATGATTAGACTAATAACATCTATGCTTATAACAAGCCTTTTATTTTATTTTGTATAAATTAATACTTTTTTTTTCATAACATTCATCTGGCAACATTTCAGGAATGAACTAGACATTTGTCAAATTTGTAACTTCATTTACTTGCCAAATTCACTCAATGTCATTGTCAAAAATTTATACAGGGGCAAAACATCTGTTTTCTATGGCACACCCCAGTCCATAATAATTTGAGACGGCATATATGGGCTAAAAAGGGGCTGTTGCGGAGAAAACAAAGGTTGCGGACCATCACATTTTATTTTTGATGAGTTGAAAATTGAAGAACCTGTTGGATTTAAAAATTTTACTCGAACGAGTTCTTCAACATTTGAATTTCTACTCGCTTGAGTAACACCACACATTCAAAGGCAAGATACAGTATTCGTGTATTGCCACTGATACTAGGAAATAAATATTACTCATATAACAATATTACATAAATGCCGTCTCAAATTATTATGGACTGGGGTGTGCCATGGAAAACAGATGTTTTGGCCTTGTATAAATTTTTGACAATGACATTGATTGAATTTGGCAAGTAAATGAAGTTACAAATTTGACAAATGTCTAGTTCATTCATGAAATGTTGCCAGATTAATGTTATGAAAAGAGGTATTAAATTATACAAAATAAAAGGCTTGTTATAAGCATAGATGTTATGAGTCTAATCATAAAACTAGGTGGTTGGGTATCAGGAAACAATAATAAATATCTGGACGCTTATTTTTAAGGAAGGAGTGAAAGTGAAAGTGAGAATTTTGTCAACCTTGATTGGTCAAAAAATTCTATTAATAAATTCCATTGGCCAGCAACTCTCGCTTTCACTTTCACGCCTTCCTTAAAAATAAGCGCCCTGGTGTAAATACATATTTTTATTTAAATAAGTGGTGAATAACAAAAAAATAGACATAGGTATACGCTAGAACATCATCATAATTTGGTGCTTAACATAAAACCAACAGAAAAAAATATATATACAACAACAAACAAACAGAATTGGCATTTGAACAAATTCAGCCCTCCTAAATTGTTTTCCGATCTTTGATGATGTGGTCCAATGAATTTTTTATCTTATGCTTTTGCAGAATTTGTTACCAGTCTGAATTTTGGACCCCAATTTCCTCTTGTCTGTCAAAGATGTTTTTGTGCCTAAAGGTATCAACGGCTTTTCTGGTTACTCTTGAATAATAACTCTGCGATTGATGATTGAAGAAATCCATCTTGTTAAAAGGATGACGGGCATATCTTGACCTTCAGAGAAAGCGTACTCTGTTGCTGCGGACGTTTGTGTTTATCCCAGTCTGCAACACCTTTTTTGTTCCGTAATTCTCTGCGTTTGTTAATACTGAGTTTTGTGGTGTCAATACCAATTTGTACAATGAGTCACAAACCATATCTGCATGCAATCTTATTATCACATTTGTGCAGGAATGTCAAACAATTCTCTTGCTAAATTTAGAGTCGTTTGTGACCCTAAACAGATAATTTTAAATTCAGAAGAAGCGACAATAAATATTTCTTAGTTCTCATCTTGGTTTAAAAGCAACTTTTTCTGATGCTTTTAATTCGTGTTTTGCATTCAGCTTTGTTTATAGAGCCCAAACTCTGCATAGGTACTCTAACATTGTTGCAATAGATACTTAATGTTTGGCAGTGGAAATTGAGGTATGTTAGCTTGTTTTATAGTAGCCTGAATCGAGTATTTAAAAATAGGAGAGAAGTTTTGCCTTCGCCACTTTTTCCAGAAATTTTTGTTCTTACACAATCGACGGCTACGGCCACCTCCCATATGTGCAACATCTTATCTTTAATAGTTACTCTATCATGGATATTAGGCTCTAAATTTACTCCATTATCATTGTCAATATAATCATAGAAACAAATGGCAATGGTTTATTGTAAAAATCTCTACAACAAGAACACTGTTCTCTTGACAAGTTGTGGAATTTTTTTTGTACGCACAGGTAACGATCTAATTTTGGCGAACAAGAGAAAAACAGTCGAGTGGAACATTTTTATAAGAAGATAGGCACCTTTAGAAGAGAAGAAGAAGATCGAAATAATAAATATTTTTTCACATAATATTCATAATAACTTATTAGTTATTTTTTATTATTAGTTATATATTATAATCTGTTAGTTATATATTATAATCTGAAGATGAATTTGATGAACCCCGATCGTTCAAATTCCGCGGATTGTTGTGGATTCACACTCTTGATCATTCATTAGGAATAGAAGGATAGTAATATGTCTATACCTTTTACTTCTCTATCTTTTTAAGAAAGAGGCACTTCTGCATATTCGTTTAATTGTCTATTAAGTTAACTCCAAAATATGATGATGTTCGGATGTTCGAGCTTATATCAGTAGTCCTTTATTTACCAAAATTAAAAAATGTCATGAACTAATTATCAATTATAATATCCTGGGGTTTTTTACCTCCCCTACCCATTTCATGATTTTGCTCCTTTCTACTACACATACTACCTACTTATGGCAGGCTCATTATTTTGACTGATTGATACTTAATTTTTGATTAATTTGGCAACGTTTTACAAATAATTTAGATATTTGTCAAATTTGTAACCTCATTTACTTGCCAAATTCACTCAATGTCTTTGTCAAAAATTTATACAGGGCCAAAACATCTGTTTTCCATGGCACACCCCAGTCCATAATAATTTGAGACGGCATATACATATTATCAATATTTTGTAGTTTTTGGATTACTTGTATCTTTACTATATCTTGCAACTGGAGAAAAATGTACGAGCTTAACTTATAGCTTCAGAATATCTGTACCATCTCTATCACCTATAAAACCAGAAACTATTGCAGCAATATAATATGTGATGTGTCTTTAAATAAAGAATATTTAAAGGTATATTTATTATAAAGAAATCTAGGTACTTATATAAAAATAAGGTAAATATTGTTTTTCTAAAAACGTCAAATAATGACGCATTTTACGCTTTCATTAGACAAACGAAAACCTAACCATTTTTGAGGATCAGAATGTGAGTTTACTTTTCCGCGCCTTGCCCAGGACAGCAAGCGAAAAAGATTTTATCGCTTGCTGTCAATAGCAACTACCACCACTCAACCAAATATTTAAAACGTCATTGTCACTTTGATTTAAATTTTCAGATTGTGTCTTCATTCAAATTTCAGATTATTTGGAATTTATTGTTTGTAGAAAAAACGTTGTATGCATTACGAGCAAAAAGTTACTTTTTTGCTCTCGAGTGATTGCCGCTCTCCGCTTCGCGTCGAGCGGCAAACTTCACTCTCCGAGCAAAAAAGTTGTACTTTTCGCTCTTAATACATAAATAACTATTTAGACACCGTCCTCAGCAGAATAATGGAAACAAATTGCAGCAAAATTTTTTAAATTGTGGAATTTTCCTCTGTGTCTAGGGCACTTGACGGTACACATATTCATTTTCGAGCAAAGAAATCTGGTGGATCTTTGTACTATAATTATAAGTTTTAACGGCATTGTATTGTTAGCTTTGGTATATGCAGAATAAAATTTTATTTACGTAAATGTGGGCTGTAATGGAAGAATAAGTGTGGTGTATTCAGCAACTGTGTTAATTTGCCCGAAGATGAGTTTTTGCTAGGAACAGAACTTAATAGCTATTTATGTAACCAGTTACGAAAAGTCCGATTTTGTGTAACGAATGAATGTTTGCGGGATGAGCGCAGCGAGTTCCCGCAATTTGAATGAGATACACAAAAAAGGCTTTTCGTCACGTGTTTCATACAAGATTTTTTCTAATTTTGACTACAAATACTACTTTTGAGAGAGAGAGTTATTATTATTAAACTTCAATATTTACTTTTAAACCACTTTGTATCTAGTTAATACCGTAAAACTATAGCAACGGTGTGCCACAACCGAAACCTGCAACTGGTGGTGAAACGAACTTTTCATCACCAGTTACGAAAGATTTTAATTTTCGTAACTAGTTACGAAAAGTAGGACGTTACGTCACTGTCATCAGTATTGAAAAGTGCCGCTTTATATGTCAAAATTAGAAAAAATACCTTATGTTATAGTTGCTGATGTAGCATTCAAAGCAACAACACTTTTAATAAAACTTTGGCGACAACGCACTTCAAACAATAAGAAAATTTTTAACTATAAACTTAGTAGGGCTCGTCGAGTTTTGGAAAATTTATTTGGAATTTTAAGTAATAAATTTCAAGTATTACAGTCGAAAATAATTCTGCCTTTTAAAACAGTTGAAAAAATCACAATGTCATGTCGTTGTTTGCACAACTTTATTTAAATTAGAGACGGGAAAAAATATTTAACTGGAAATGATGTTGAAAACATTGATGGGGATGTATCAATAGTTGAAGGAGATTGGAGACGGAATATTTTTGTAACTAATTTACAACGTAATGTGGTCAACAGGTCTTCTAATGAGACAATAGATATAAGGAAAAATGTACTATTTTAATAGATCACATGCAGTTTCATGGCAACAAAAAGCTATAACTAAATTAAATTTTTCTACAAACGTCAAATAATGACGCATTTTACGCTTTCATTAGACAAACGAAAACCTAACCTTTTTTGAGGATCAGAATGTGAGTTTACTTTTCCGCGCGTTGCCCAGGACAGCAAGCAAAAAAGATTTTATCGCTTGCTGTCAATAGCAACTACCACAACTCAACGAATTATAAAAAACATAATAGTTATTTATGTATTAAGAGCGAAAAGTACAACTTTTTTGCTCGAAGAGTGAAGTTTGCCGCTCGACGCGAAGCGGAGAGCGGCAATCACTCGAGAGCAAAAAAGTTACTTTTTGCTCGTAATGCATACGACGTTTTTTCTGCAAACGATCAATTTCAAATAATGTGAATCACAACTAAGCATAACTGAAGACACTGGAAATTGAAATCAAAGTGACAATGACGTTTTTAATAATTGGTTGAGTTGTGGTAGTTGCTATTGACAGCAAGCGATAAAATCTTTTTCGCTTGCTGTCCTGGGCAACGCGCGGAAAAGTAAACTCACATTCTGATCCTCAAAAATGGTTAGGTTTTCGTTTGTCTAATGAAAGCGTAAAATGCGTCATTATTTGACGTTTGTAGAAAAATAACTATTTTAAATATCTTTATTATGTTTAACACAGTTAATATATGCCCTGTGTTTCTAAGAGTTCATAAGTGGTATTATTCATCTTTTGGATATATTGCCTTTCTGTCCTAAATATTATATTTGTTACTTCTTGTTTTGCATCGAGTAATAATTCATCGTCATCTATGACAGACTATACCTTAATGATAAAATTGGCAAACTCTTGTTCCTTATAGCACTTTTGGGCATCACCATTTGCAATGCTCTCAGTTAAGTGCTCCAAAGTGTTAACGTGGAATAATAAAAATCATCTTCGTCACCTCTTTTCTTGCACATTGCTTTAACTTTTACTCCTGTAGGAGTGTCAGACTCTTCCGATGTGCAGTTTGACGATTCATCGCTTCTGCAATACAGAGGGACACTAAGAATCAGATCACTCTTGTTTAGTTGTGGATCAACTTATTATAATAAATCTAAAACCTCAGATTCCACTACAGAATCATGTCCTTTTCGAGTTTTTATGTAGAGAAGTAAAAATTGAGCCATGTCAAACCACCAAACTGGCTCATACTTGTCCTGTGTTTCATCCCCGCTTCGCGCACTGTTCATTTTTTTCAACTCATGTGAAACTTAGGCTCGCACATTATTTATTTTTTGTTTAACATCTTCCACAGGCACATCTTCTTTAGGGCGTCCGCTCTTGCATGTTTGTTTGAATAGAATTTTGATTTAGTATCAAACAAACATGGATATAACTCAAATTCCTCAAAAAAAGTGAGTTATTTATTCTTTAGTCCAGACTGTGCTCTACAACAAACAGATTATTTAGTTAGTAAGTATATAATATATACTACTACGCTCCATACTTTTCGACATTTTTTCGCCGGGAGTTCATGTTCAACTTCCATTTTGTTGGAAGCGCTGGCAAAACCAACAAATAAATTCCTTGGAAATTCACAAATCGGACCAGATACGAAAACAACTCATAAAAGGCTTGGTTAGAATTGCAGCCTTGACAGTTTCAGGCGCATGCGCAAAGAAAAATTCAAAATATAAATCGAATCCAAATAGATCCCGTCCTATTCCTTATAAGCGAATGAGAAAATCGAGAGATAGATCGAACCGAACTAGTCCAATGTAAAATCGAATGATGTAGAAACAAATATTGCGGCTTTCAGTCGATAAATTAAAAGTTGAATGGAAAAATCCAATAATGTAAAGTGCACTTTTATGCTATACATGTGATTGACACCTTTGGTATTTTCTTATTATTGCAGAAGCGAATTAGCAAGAAGTTTGCAATTGCAGTCTTCCATAAAGCAAAAAGGTAAGCCCTTGTGTCGGGATTTGGAAATCTGAACCTCGGCGAACGACTTGGCGGTTTACAGCCGCGAACTGCGCAGCCCAAAAAAAACTGGTTTTCTTGGAAAAAAAATACTGCAGGTGATAGTGTTTACCTCTTTCATATTAATTGCGGATAAATGCACTTTTTTAAAATAATTTAAGAAAATTTTATTTCAATTACATTCAACTTCAATTACATTCAAATTAACATTACGTTCGAAATAGCTGGTTTTTCTTAATTACTGCATGTAATAGACTAACCTTACCTCTTTCATATTAAGTGGTGGTAAATGTGTGTTTTTGTTTTAATAATTAAAGAAAATTGTACTTTTTTTGGTATCAATAAATTACTAATATTGGGAGTTTTGTTTTGAGGTTTTGACACTCGTCTTGCGGCTATCACCTATTAGACCAGCTAGGTTGCCAGTTCCTCTCTCAATGTCCAGAACTAGGCCTTTTCGGAAGCAAGTAGTAAGTATGCATCGGATCCCGCAATGGTTCGTTAGTTCAGACGGCGCGGTCCAAAGGTAAAAAGATTCTAGTTCAGTTTTACTTTGCTTTTGGTTCAGATTAGTTCAGGTATGTTTTTCCTTTGGTTTAGTTAGTTCAATTAAACCTGTCCTGACCTGTTAGTTAGGTTAATTCAGTTTTACTTTGCATTTGGTTAGTTCAGGTTAGTTCAGTTTTGTTGTTTCTTTGGATAATTTGGTTTAGTTATGTTTTCTGTTAATTTGATTGGTCCAGTCCAACTTGCCTTTTATGGCAGCCCGTTAGAGCCGCTATTGCTTCTTGTTGCAGCGTCCCTCTATAGCGTATTAGGCCCGCTATAGAACCTGTCGCTTGCTATACATTGAGTGTGGGCTCTGTTGGTTAGGTTAGTTCAGTTTTACTTTGCCTTTGGTTAGTTCAGTTCTGTCCTTCCTTTGGTTAGGTTAGTTTAGTTATGTTTTTCTTTGATTTGGTTACTCCAGTCTTACTTGTTCCTTATGGCGGCCGGTACTGCCTCTGCTTCTTGTTGCAGCGGCGTTTTAGGGCCGCTACAGAGCCTTTTGCTTGCCACACATTAACGGTGTTAGGTTAGTTCAGTTATGCGTTTCCTTTGGTTTGATCATTTCAGTTGTAGTTGTCTTTTAGGGCTGCCCGTTAAGGCCGCGTCTGCTTTTTAGGGCGCGGCAGCTCTTTAGGGCCATTCCGGAGCATGTTGATTGCTGCATATAAATGTGTGCTCTGTTGGTTATGTTAGTTCAGTTTTGCTTTGCGTTTGGTTAGTTCAAGTTAGTGCAGTTCTGTTTTCCCTTGGTTTAGGTGAGTTCAGTTGTTTTTCCTTTGGTTTGGTTAATTCATGGGCGAAGCACAAAAAGGCGTTTTACTCCGAGTAACATATACTATTTTTTTAAGCATTCATGATATAGGTTGTCTGTTGTGATTCAGTTTTGTAATTTACTTGCAAGCGTTTCTTTAGGAGAGTCTAAGTACTTACCCAATTAGTGGTGTATTTATTTGTAAAATAAGAACATTTTAGAACAGTGGTTTTCAATGTTCTATTGTTTTAATGGTATTAAATCATAACCAATGGTTTAGGTGGTTCAGGTGTAGGTAAATTATGGTAAAATAAAAATTTGTAGCATTATCGATACTAAATTAATAACAATTACCGTGACAAATATATATATGATGACGCGCAGGACTTGTAACAGACGAACCGGAAATTCTAGACGAGAAGATATGCGATTTCGACTAGAGCGTTCTGCGAGTATTCTCATCCTTTGTTTCCCCAATAAGAATATAAAGATGGCAATAGATACACTCAGACCGGTTTATCTGGTGCCATCTAGTGTTCAAATGGTTTTGGTGAATGAAAATCGTTTATAAATGCGCCACCATGCACACAGCAGCGGTGACTTTGATTAATTAAATCAAACAGATATTACAAAACTAAAACCTACAACTACTAACCAGTCAAAATCCGCGAAATCAACTAAGAATTTGCGTCAAAAACTGAAACATAGGATAGATGAACATTCGCACCAAGACCTCTGATTACTCTTTTTATTCAGCAGCTGTAGCTCTTTCAGGAGTATTTTAAGAAATTCAATTCAAACTCAAAGTAAAAGAACTATGGCAGTTACAAAAAGTACAGTATAACTTAAATGATTAAACAAACTAGTTTCACGTAGTTAACACAGGAAATTGCAAACTGTACCTAGAAAAACTACTAAAAATCTAGGCTGGCCAGCAGTATGCCAGGTGGTTACGATAATTACTTTAATGATGCGTTTATGTTTATTTAAATCGTGTGACGTATGATTTAATATGTAAGAAGTTGAATTAAAGTGAGGTTTTTTTGCTGTTTTGCGTATTCATCATTTATGCTGAACTAAAATGTAAGATCTAAGGCGGAAAATAGGGTTACCTTGAAGATGCCCAAGAAATTTTAGCAACAGAACAAAATAAGTTCATTTAATATTCCAACGAGACGTTTCATTTTCTCTCCCAGTTTCTTGTTTTTTTCCATCCGGCGGTCCGCAGATCGTAGGAATGCCTCAAGACAGAATTTCGTCAATAGGTGAGCTAGTTTATATCAGATAATTGGAAGTTCTATAAGAAGAATGTAAGTCCTGAAAGTGAAGCACAAAACAGCTGAAGATCGACCTGCGCAGTTACACGAAAGAAAATAACAAAGCATACGCGAAGTTTGACAATTATTTGATATTTCTATGTTGCCAACTTGTCGATGCGTCTGACGTCACGCGATATGATAAATAAGTTAAATTACCTATCATTACCTTTACTCGTATTTTTAAGTTTATGCAGGATATATATATACATTATTACAGAAAGTATGATACTATAAAACAGATAAATATCACATTAAATTGAATGAAACATTTTTAAAACCCACAAGCGGTAACTCAAATTACGTCTGTCAACGTTATATTTAACCCTACTTTTTGACGACGCCTGAACTGCGAAACTGATGCTTTGATTCTGAATGTTGAACTTTGCTTTATTGCCTGGCAGAGTCTTCCAATCCGAAGTCTTTTGGACTGAGTGTAGTCTGTGCTGGGTTTTTCGCTGCCGACTCACGATTCAATTTGGATTTTTCTACCGCAGTTATATGTGTTTGTTTTCCAAATGTTTGTTTTCCAAAAAAAAAAAAAAAAATAAGTTGTCTTCCAAAAAGAATGTTAAGCGTATTATGTGCTTTTGTTTGTAATACGTCAAGAATTCCTTTCGGTAAGGGCTTACATTATTTTCCTCCAACAACTTCCTTCCCTCAATAACAATCAAAAGTTCCTTTCGCTAAGTGCTTACATTATTTGCTTTAACTAATCTTTTGGTGTTCAGTTTCAATTAGCTTTACTTATGAAATATTGAATATTCGACGAAAACTTTAGAGAGAGAAAAAATAGAGTATGTCAATTTCACAACCTTGACATCTTGCAGGAATCAGGCAAGGTGATTGATAACTATTTAACTTAAAGTGAAGCATTTGTTCTTCGTTTTTGTTAGCCAAAAGGCGCTAAATATCTTCCAATGGGCCTTCGATTGCCGAAACATATGCCGTGAGATTTTTTCGACCATCTGCGAGATTTTCATAACCAACTGGAGAGTTACACCTTCGATCTCTTGTAAGGGATTTATGTTCTCCGTATTTAATAACATAATACTGTTGCGAACTCGGGGTTCGATAATTCCAGTGCAACGATTTAACACGAAAACACTATTTATTTATTCCACAAATACACTCAAGTACTATTCGACTAGTAAATAACTCACTACTTAACACTTTATAGCCTTCTATTATCGCTTCGTAACTTTAGCTTACTTATAGCTCGCTTAAAATAAGACTACTACTACTCGGGCGCTCTATGCGCCTTTTATATACAATCCTAAAATTACAGAAAAACCTAGAAAGTTCTTTATAAGAATTCTTGAATAATCTCATATAAAAAAAAAAACGGTTGTAAACAACTGCCTTCTAGATTAAGCCAGACGAGCAATAAATCACTCGTGTCAGCCATGACGCAGCGCGGATAGGTCGCGAAGCTCCACCAACCAACACGCTCCCATGCGTTGCCCCGCCTCCCATGCGGCGTTGCTGCGATCGTAATATTGCCCTCCTCCTAAGTCTGTTCGTCCCGAACAGATAGAGTTCCATGGTATCGTGCTAATCGATCCAAATGAACGACCTTCATCTTTGACCTAGGGGTCCGCTGGATCCTATACACCACATCATTAATCTTCTTTATAATTGTATAAGGTCCTTCCCAATTTTGGCTAAGTTTGGGCGACTTCCCCACCTTTCGCCTCGGATTGTATAGCCACACCAAATCACCATCCTGGAAGCCGCGGGAGTTAGCTAGTAAGTCATATCTTGCTTTGGCTCGATCACAGGATATCCGCAGTTTATTCCTGACTTGCTCGTGAACATTGTTCAGCCTCTCCTTAAGCTCCTCCACAAAATTCTCAGAGCTGAGCGACTCTTTTTCTGGTGTTCCATACATCAAATCCGCAGGAAGCCTCATTTCCCTCCCGAACATCACTTTCGCCGGAGTATAGCCAGTGGCTTCATGCGTAGAGCCTCGATATGCCATCAACATGAGAGGTAGATGTTGGTCCCAATCACGCTGATGATCTGCCACCATTTTAGACAGGTAATGTTCCATGGTCCGATTAAATCTCTCTACCATCCCATCCGACTGTGGATGCAAAGGAGTTGTCCTGGTCTTGCGAATTCCGAGAAGTTCCATGACCTTCTGGAAAACAGCCGATTAAAAATTTCGGCCCTGATCAGAATGAAGTTCGAGAGGGACTCCAAATCTGCAGAACATTTCATTTACTAGCACCGTTGCCACAGTCGTTGCTTCTTGATTAGGCAGGGCGTATGCTTCAGGCCATTTAGTGAAGTAATCCATGGCGACCAAGATGTATTTATTGCCCGACTCAGTCTGAGGAAACGGTCCCGCGACATCAATTGCTACCCTCTCGAATGGAGCACCTACAGTGTACTGCACCATTCGGCCGCGTGATCTTGTTCGAGGTCCTTTTGTGGCACAACAAACTTCGCACTTGCGGCACCAAGATTCGACGTCTTCATGATAATTCACCCAGTAGAACCGCTCTTTAATTTTGGCCAAGGTTTTATTGACCCCAAAATGGCCTCCGCTTGTTCCGTTGTGCATTTCCTGTAGTACATCTGATTTTCTGCTATCAGGAACAACCAACTGACTGACTACGGTCTTGCCATCCGGACTCTCCCAGGCTCTCTTCAGTAGTCCATTTTCTATTTTAAGAGAGTGCCACTGTGCCCATAGCGCCTTCAGGTTTGGACTTTTATCAGCAATTTCTTGCCATTCTGGTCTCTTGTCGTCAGTCTTTGCAGAGAGGATGGGTCCAATATCTGGATCATTCATTTGTTCTTCTCGAAAGGTCTGTGTGGTCCAGCCATCGTTTATTTCCACCGACGTTCTCCTTACAGAAGGATGTCCCTCACGTTGCTGAGTTCTTCGACAATACTGACTATCTTCTTTACATGGCCGTCTAGACAATGCATCGGCATTTTCGTGAGACCTTCCTGGTCGATGTTCAGTTTGGACCTTCTGTCCTTTAATGCGTCCGGTCTCTGTAACACTTTTGCCACCCAAATTATTGGCTTGACTTGATTGATTGACTTGACTGATCCTGGGGGTCTTAACGTCTTCGGTCAATTGCCCTCTTACATTGACAGGAATTGGACTTTCCTGAATTCTAGGGCGGTGTTGGTTGCCGCTCGGTCTTCTAAACAACGGCGAAGGACTTCTTGCCCTATTACGGCAGTTACTCTTGACGTGACCCAGTTTACCGCAGTTAAAACATTTTATGCCCCGATTGCCTATTGATCGGGGAGTTCTTTCTAACAGGGCTTGCATATTGACTGCCATATCCTTCATCGCTTTATGTAAACTGGCCATCGATTCAGCCATAGACGTATTCTTCTTGTCACCGCAAGTTGCCACTCTAACACTTGCAGAAGAACTAGATGACACTCGTGACGCCTCGAATTCCAGGGCCCGAACTAGTGCCTCGCTGATATTCTTGGGCCTTACTAGACGTAAGTAGTATCTCATGTCACTATCGCGAACTCCCTCAATGAACCTTTCGGCGGCAAATTGCATTTGAAAAGATTCAGGGGCCGATGGATATGCCAGGTGAATGAGTCTGTCTATGTCCGCCTCAAATTCTTGTAAGGATTCACCTGACTTTTGCTGTCTCATCCTCAGCTGGGCCTGGAACACGGTTTCTTTGTGCTCATTTCCAAATCGTAGTTGCAGAGTGTGTACTAAAGCCGCATAATTACTTTGATCCGCTGCCGACAGAGATTGGAGTAACTCAGCCGCTTTTCCACGAAGTGCTACCACTAATGATGTAGCTTTCTGGGGCTGGGACCAACCATTAGCTTTTGCAGCTGCCTCAAACTGAGTTTTATAAATTTCCCATGCAGTAGTACCGTCGTAATCGGGAGGCTTAATTTTAGCGTTGGCTGTGCTAAAACTCTCTGTAGACACGTTGTCGTCCTCAAGTTGTTCCCGGAATTTCTTTTCTAGCTCGAGAACCTTCTGGTTGACAGCTTCGAGTCCTTCGTTAACGGATTCATTAACGGATTGCATTATTCTTTCTTCCAACTGTTGCTCCCTGACTGCGAGATGGCTCATTAATTCTTCTTTGAATTGTTGATGACGTCGCTCTTGCACTTGATCACGTTTTTCCTGCTCTTCTTTTTGTTCTTTATAACGGCGCTCCTGAATTTGATCACGTTTTTCCAGCTCTTCCTTCTGCTCTAGATAACGTCGCTCCTGTACTCGATCACGTTTTTCCTGTTCTTCCCTCTGTTGTTGCAAAAGTCGCTCCTGTACTTGATCACGTCTTTCTTGTTCTTCTTCTTGTTCCTTATAACGTTTTTCCTGCTCTTCTTTTTGTTCTACATAACGTCTTTCTTGCTCTTCCTTCTGTAGTTGCATAAGGGACAGCAGGGCGGCAAGTTGATCCTCCATCGCTTGATGCTGGCTTCTGGTCACTGGCATAAACACGTAATGTCCGGCAATGAAGCACTCACTTACAGTTCAGCAATATTAGTTTTCAAGTTCCCACTGGAATCGCACTTCTGACACCAATTGTTGCGAACTCGGGGTTCGATAATTCCAGTGCAACGATTTAACACGAAAACACTATTTATTTATTCCACAAATACACTCAAGTACTATTCGACTAGTAAATAACTCACTACTTAACACTTTATAGCCTTCTATTATCGCTTCGTAACTTTAGCTTACTTATAGCTCGCTTAAAATAAGACTACTACTACTCGGGCGCTCTATGCGCCTTTTATATACAATCCTAAAATTACAGAAAAACCTAGAAAGTTCTTTATAAGAATTCTTGAATAATCTCATATAAAAAAAAAACGGTTGTAAACAACTGCCTTCTAGATTAAGCCAGACGAGCAATAAATCACTCGTGTCAGCCATGACGCAGCGCGGATAGGTCGCGAAGCTCCACCAACCAACACGCTCCCATGCGTTGCCCCGCCTCCCATGCGGCGTTGCTGCGATCGTAACAATACGTATATAGTTTATATATGCAAATAGATAGTGAATTTAGATATATTAAGCCTGTCGTGGTATAGGTAACATTTTAATTATTTTAAGGAAATATTTTAACTCTGCACGTGGAAAAGTTTTATTAAATGGGAAAAAATTGTTTTCACGAAGATATTCATCTAGCCAGTCATGAAAATATCGGATTTGTAATGGCAGCCTTCTTCCAAAAATTTTTCAACTGAAATCTGGGGAAATTCTTATTTTGTTCTATTGGTATCAATGGCATCACCGTCAAAACTTAAGAAATGGCATGACGCTTATGTTTTATTCTTGTTTTCTGGACGTATTTTGAGAAAGAGCATAATATTACCTCCGTCGATTCCTTAGAAGCATCTTTTTAATATTGTGAATTGTAAATATAATTCTCATATTTCTTTTTTTTTCTTGTTATTCCAATTTTTGTGAGTAATTTTCGAATAACTACACTGCCTATAATCATCAAACAGTCCTTTAGAGTGTAGGTGGTCACCAATTTGTCGATCAACCCATCTGCATACTAGTTTCGGGGTCTACCCCTCATCAGTACAGCTTTGGCTGCTCGAAAAATTAGGAACCGTGATTTGGTTATTTGAAGCCTGAAACTTACAGAGTACCGGTGAGATGTACAGAGCAGAAGCAGGCGACATCCACCAGCGTATGTATTTTAGATTCAATACTGCGTGGCAGATGGCTCTCAGTTCGAGGAGCAGCCTATATTGCTCTGTACCTCGCTGGTTATCGGAACCAGAACGAAGTGAAAAGGGGGGCTGCTTCTCGAACTGAGAGCCAAAAATATTGCAGCGTTTAAGAAGGAAACGAACAGAAACAACTACTCCGAGGGCTAATACCCCAACCAGCATTGAATTACACTGTTTGTTTCAAAGCTCATTTTATAAAGCAAAAAAAATATTAAAATGAATTAAGAAAGTAAAAAAATCATTGCTAAAAGGCCAAAAAATATTAAGCATTTTGCAAAGATTATAGAACCAGAGTTTAATTAAGATATGTGAAAAATGCACATGTATAATTACAATTTGGAAATTTGAAAACTTATCTGCTTTCGGCATTTCCAAAACCTTGTAGTTACACATAAAGAAGGAAAAAAATAGAAACAACTACTTTGAGGGCTAATACCTCTACCGACATTGACTTATACTATTTGTTTCAAAGCTTAAATATTATAGAAAACATACATAAAAGCAAAGATGAAATACTTTTATTTTATTTAGTAACTTTGACCCACATTTCAAAAATAAACTTTAATTTATCTTTTATGTTATTTTTTTTTTATTTTAGAGTACTTTCTTGTATTTCATCTTTGCTTTATGTATGTTTTCTATAATATTTAAGCTTTGAAACAAATAGTATAACTCAATGTCGGTAGGGGTATTAGCCCTCGAAGTAGTTGTTTCTATTTGTTTCCTTCTTTATGTGTAACTACGAGGTTTTGGAAACGCCGAAAGCAGATAAGTTTTCAAATTTACAAATTGTAATTATACATGTGCATTTTTCACATATCTTAATTAAACCCTGGTTCTATATTCTTAGCAAGAAGCTTAATGTTTTTTGGCTTTTTAGCATTGATTTTTTATCACTTTATTAATTAATTTTAACATTTTTTTGCTTTGTAAAATGAGCTTTGAAACAAACAGTGTAATTCAATGCCGGTAGAGGTATTAGCCCTCGGAGTAGTTGTTTCTGTTTGTTTCCCTCTTAAACGCTGCAATATTTTTGGAAATATTGAAAGCAGATAAGTTTTTAATTTCTATTAGTAAATATTGCCTTTTTGCATATATAATCTATAATGCTATATATAATCCATTCAGTTTTTATTGTCGTCAAGTACGCTTTGGAAATCTGACAATGATTATTAATCGGGACGAGATAAGAATATTGTTTACAATTATGCTCACATAGTTGCCCCTCTTCAATGCTTGATAATAGTTCAAAGAAATTCTGAAATGGCTATAGCTGAATCCTAGAGAGAAAGACATCAATTTTCAAGTCATAAATGCTTGCAAGAATTTTTGTTAATGCATATTTATTAATAGCAATACAATAATATAACATTCAATATACACAGCAGTCACAGCACCCAAAAATCACTAAAGTGCTTCTTTTTTATGTGCCGCTTGGGATTCGAACTTTTGAGTGTGCCATCCAGCTGGGATTTTATACATGATGTTCCTCTCATATGGGGGTTCATTTAATAGAACTAATTTCAAGTCAAAAAACATTTGAAATGAAACTGTTGGTTCAAGTGATCTCAAGATTGTTCATTTAAAATTCTCAAATCTTCATCAAGCAATGATGAGTCACACAAAACATGCTTTAGTTGCACCATATGCCAAGCTCCATTCTGATCTATAATATTGCACAAGATTAGGAACTAATATGGTGAGTGTCTCGACCGGAGAATTTACAAAGAAGCAAGTTTCTCGGGTAATCGGTCAGGGCATCAAAAGAATAAAACTCTTCAGCTACCAAGCTTTCGGCAGTACTTTTAATGCCTTGTTCAGGGCTACAAAATTATGGTTTATGGGTGAAAAAACACACGAAAAAACACTTACTGCTACGTTGTTTCATACATTGGACATACACTTTGGCGACAGGCTGGCACATCATTGCAGCCGAGGCATCCCTGTAGTCTCTCGGACTACATGGCCATGGACACTGTTGATACACTAATGATGGAAAACCTCCCCCGGGATGAACATGAGGAGTGGGGATCGACCAGTGGGAAAATTAAAAGAACCAAGAAGTGTCATGGGTGTCGTCAACGTCTTCATCTTGCCCACGAGGATTTCTGGGCTTGCATACGGTAGGTAGGTTATGCAAGCTAAGAAATATAAAGCAAAAAATTTTTTAAAAAAATGTTAACCGCAGACCCCCTAGTAGTTTTTAAATTTTAAGCATTTTGACCAACACTCACAGTTAGATCTGTTTGTGCGCGTAGTTTGTGACGTGATTTTAATTTTAAACCTTTCTGTAATTTTTGTACTTTTATCAACTGTGTCCATGGGCATGTAGTCCGAGAGACTACAGGGATGCCTCGGCTGCAATGATGTGCCAGCCTGTCGCCAAAGTGTATGTCCAATGTATGAAACAACGTAGCAGTAAGTGTTTTTTACTGTGGTAATTAATTTCGCCACCCTCAAACCATAATTTTGTAGCCCTGAAGAAGGCAATAAAAGTACTGCCGAAAGGTTTGTAGCTGAAGAGTTTTATTCTTTTGATGCCCTGACCGATTACCCGAGAAACTTGCTTATTAGGAACTAACTTATGAATAATTATCACCTTTCTACCAGATAATTATTTGCTCATCTTTAGAAGAAAATAATGCGCTCTCAATTTCGATAAACCGTCCAGATATGACTCTTTTACCCAGTAGCAGGGTTCTTCATTGGAATTAAATAACTTCTGCGTGGGTTAGCTTCATGTGTCCATATAATCTAAAATAGTTTATGCTTAGTGACAATATCTTGTTACCTTTGCAATCTTTATTTTCTAAACATTTCTTCTTTTTGTTTGTTAAAATTTAATAAAATAAAAAGTACACATTCCAAAGCTAATGAAGCCTTGAGGCCTTTATTAGTCTTGGAGCTTGATAGAGTTTCAAAAGTCAATTTTTACCTCAAGCATTTATTTCCAATAATGAAATTATTGGCTATCTTTATCCTATTCTTCAGGATGCATTATTTGTTATCGGCATTGGATAGTGGTTGATTTCAGTGTGCAAGGGTTGGTAGTAAATTGTGGCTCTGACTTTAAAAATATAAAATGTTATAATATTAAACTTGTTTGTAAAGAAGTAAAGAAAAAGATCCTCAAAACGGTCTACCTTCTTGAAGCTGGTAAGAAATGATTATGTAAATTCGGGACAGTCCATACTACCATGCACAAATACTCATTCATGGACTTCGGAGACTGCGAAGGTACTGAGGGCAGAGTGATATTCCATGCTTCTCGACTATGACTTAGGCTGCAATTTTTTGAGGGACGTTGAATCTTCTTGGTAGGTACAGCCAGCGGACTTTAACGCTATAGGTAGTTTGTTTTTTACATATCAAAAAACACTGCAGCAACAAATTTTCATTGAAAGCGAGTTGCATAAGATATATGCAATTCGCTTGCAGAATTTTTTTCTGCTCTGATAGGCTTTTAGAATTTTCCTGTTGCTTTAAACTTGTAGTTTTGATACTTTTTATAGTTCCACCAACCTAAAAATTAAGTTATATCTATGTTTGAAACACACCATCTAATTAACAATTTAATTTAATAATTCTCTCTTATTTTTTTCTTATTACTCTCTTATTTCTAACTGGAAATGCTACTAAATGTAAAGGTTTGATTAACAAGAGCAATCAGAGTATGCACATCAATCTTTTTTACATTTGGAAGAGTACCTAGGTTTTAAAATTGTATATACTGTTGCGAACTCAGGGTTCGATAATTCCAGTGTAACGATTTAACACGAAAACACTATTTATTTATTCCACAAATATACACAGGTACAATTCGTATACTAAATAACTCACTACTTAACACTTTATAGCCTTCTATTATCGCTTCGTACTTTAGCTTACTTATAGCTCGCTTAAAATAAGACTACTCTACTCTGCGCGTTCTATGCGCCTTTTATATACAATCCTAAAATTACAGAAAAACCTAGAAAGTTCTTTATAAGAATTCTTGAATAATCTCACATAAAAAAAAGGTTGTAAACAACTGCCTTCTAGATTAAACCGAGCAATAAATCACTCGTGTCAGCCATGACGCAGCGCGGATAGGTCGCGAAGCTCCACCAACCACACGCGTTGCCCCGCCTCCCATGCGGCGTTGCTGCGAATCGTAACAATACTTTCTTATAGGAAAACTGTCTACAGCACTACTAGAGGGCAGGTGTACCGAGTGGGTGTAGTTGTATTCTTTGTGAACTCAAGTGAAATTTATTTTGTAAATTTAGGCTTTTGAAAAAATGTATTGGTACCTGGTCTCTATGTCCTATATGTAAGCGCTTTGTGGCTCAACTCTACTGAGGGCAGTTTGAATTTGAATAGCTTTTTGGTTTTAGTATTTATCAAATTAGCCTGCGATGACAGGAAATCTGCGTCTGAGTCTGAATCACTTTTCAGCCGATCAGTTTATGTGTGTTGCAGAGCTTACTGACTCTGTAGCTGTGGACGTTGTAGTAGACGTTACGTGTTGGTGGTAGACGTTACGTGTTGGGGCTGCTGGTGCTTGTATATATTATTTTACTTTTCCTGCTCCGTTAATGACATTATTATTATTGCACTATATAGACAAAAAAACAATAGATATTGTGCATAATTCTTTTAAATTATTATTAATAAAGTAAGCAGGAAGACATTGAGTAGTATTTCCAGTCTTCAAATATGCCGCACAGCCAATACCTAAGAATATCTAAATGTAACCATACTTATCCCAAAAATATTGGAAATCTGCTCAGCTAGGGTTTGGAGCTTCGCATTAACTATTTTCGGTATTTTAGTTGCAAAATAAAGTTTTACAACATAGAAAATGCACTTGATAATATGTAAAAGAATCGGCAACAACTAAATTTCAATGACACTTTTTGCGAAATTTGTTTTGACAACAAGTAAACAGACAAAAGCTATCGATGTTATACTGGGGAAATTGCATGGTATGGGTTGATGCCAAAATTAATTGAAAGGATAATATATGCCGTCTCAATTTATTATGGACTGGGGTGTGCCATGGAAAACAGATGTTTTGGCCCTGTATAAATTTATGACAATGACATTGAGTGAATTTGACAAGTAAATGAGGTTACAAATTTGACATATGTCTAAATTATTTGTAAACCGTTGCCAAGTTAATAAAAAATTAAGTATCAATCATTCAAAATACTGAGCTTGCCATAAGTAAGCAGTATGTTTAGTAGAAGAAGCAAAACATGAAATGGGTAGGGGAGGTAAAAAACCCCCAGGATATTATAATTGATAATTACTTCATGACATTTTTTACTTTTGGTAAATAAAGGACTACTGATATAAGCTCGAACATCCGAACATCATCATATTTTGGTGCTAACTTAATAGACAATTAAAGAAATATGCAGAAGCTTTCTTAAGAAGATAGAAGTAATAAGGTAGACATATTAATATCTTTCTATTCCTAATAAATAATCGAGAGTGTGAATTCACAACATTTCGCGGAATTTGAACAATTTGGGTAGTGTCGGCTTGATTTATGGTAATAAAGTTAAATACATCTTCAGATTATATATTAGTTATTATGAATATTATGTGAAAAAATATTTATTATTTAATTCTTCTTCTCTTCTAAAGGTGCCTATCTTCTTACGATGTTGGCGACCACTTTGGCCCATCTTATCCTATTCACTGCAGCTCGAAAAAAGTCGGTTAATGTTTTTTTTTTTTTTTTTTTGAGAGGTACCAAATCACAGCTCTAGGGGGGTCTTGTATTTATAACATTTTTACATGTTTTACATGTTTCTAATGTAAATGTCAAATGATAAGCACTTTTTACTTTAGCTGATAATTCTGTGTAAGCCAGAACGCATATTTGCTATTCCCTTTCTTTAGCTTCTTTGGTCTTCATGATTTCCCAAATGATCTTGTTTGCTCCTTGCCAGGTTTCCCTGTTTTCTAGCATTCCGTTAATGAGATTTTTCGGGGATGGGTTTTCAATCAGTCCTGACAGTCTCTCTCTTTGAACTACAAAGCGCGGGCAGTGGAAGAAGCAGTGTTCTGCCGTATGCACGTCCTCACAGTAGTTGAAGATATTTGTGGTTTTCTTTATGCGGTGGGTGTAGGCCCTAAAGCTGCCGTGGCCAGTTAAAAATCTATGGGCGGAGTTCCCGCTATGACCTGAGTCGCTACTGTAGATACTGTGCGATAAGCACCAATCACTCTCACCAGGGCCTTCCTTTAGGCGCTGATGAACATACTGTAATATTTTTTTTATCAATAATGTCTCCCCAAGTTGGGGCTGCGTACAGTAGAGGTGACTGGATCACCCCGTAAAACATTAGTCTTTTCTGCAACGATGGCCCGTTTAGACTGGGCATTAGTCTTTGCAAATATCCTAGTTTCCTTAGGCTGCTTTGTGTCGTAGTCGCAGCGTGTTCTGAAAAGTACAGGTTGGTTCCGAAAAGCACGCCTAAATACTTAATATTCGTTTTAGGTGTTATCTCTATGTTTCCCGCTCTAAAAGGTATATGTCTTTTGTCTCTTTTGCCATTTAGAATTACCGCCTCTGTTTTCTCTGGTGCAAGGCTTAGTGATTGCTCACGAAGCCAGTTTTCACGTCTAGGGATTGCTGTATTTCCCACTTCCATCAGCTGGTGTCTAGTTTTAGCGCTTATTACCAACGCAATGTCGTCGGCATAGCCTACAGATAGAACCCTCTCTGATGACGCTTCTCTTGGTATTGGATCGTACATGATATTCCACAATAGTGGGCCTAGTAACTCTTGGTCCTTCTCGATTGGGAATTTCCTGTTCTGAAAATAATCGTTTATCACGTTGTAGAGGTATTTAGATACTTTACGGTTTTCCAGTTCTCGCAAGATATCCGGCCATGCTGCACTATTAAAAGCATTCCTAACGTCTAAGGTAATTAGAGGGCACCATTTTTCTCCTTGTCCACTAAGTTTAGTGTGGATTTCCTTATCCATTACCAGTTTTAAAGCGTCTATTGTGGACCTTTTTGCTCTGAAGCCGAACTGAGAATCCGATAGAGGAGCCCTCTCGGCTATCTCTGCTTCCAGCCTCGCTTTTATGAAATGCTCGGATAACTTTGCCATGGAGTCTGCTATGCAGAGATGCCTGTATAGCTAGGTAAGTCAGGATCCTTTCCTGGTTTATTTATTAGCACCAGCTTAGCTAGCTTCCATGTATTTGGAAATTCTTGGTTTTCCAGTAATTGGTTCATGGTTCTAAGAGTTACATCCGGATCGGTTTGGATGAAAGCTCGTATTGCCTCCACAGGGAGACCGTCTGGGCCTGATGCCTTTCTTAATTTTAACTTTTCAACTGCTGCACTTAGATCTGACATTCTAAATGTATCAAAGCGCGCCGGATATTTTTTATCGGGCATTGGTTCGTAGTTTTCAGGGAACAGGTGCTTGGCCGTTTCCCGTTTTTTACTCGTGGTATTCTCATTACTAGTTTGTATCCGGTCCCCAGATGTCCTCGTTTAACTCGTTGCACAGCTGGTTCCATTTCTTTTCCTTTTCTTGGTCAATTAGTTTACCCAAGAATTTCTTTTTTGTTTTGTATTCGTCCCAAATATGCGCCGAGTTTATCGATCTCACATTTCTGCAGTTTGCCCTGGTTGCCTGCCTCCTTGCCCTTATGCAGCTCACCTTAGGTTCTTCGATACTCTCGTTCCACCAGTACGGCTGTTTATAGCCATTTTCTTGGCGGTTAGACAAGCTTTGCATGTTTTGAATACCCTAATCATATTCTTGGTCAGTTCTTTGGCGCTGTTTGTCTCTGGGTGGCGTGCAATCAATTCTCTGAAGACATCTGACAACTGTTTTAGATCTGGGAGGGGGGGGAGGGGGGGGTTAGGTGTGTCTGTGCGGCGAGCATTGCTCATTATCCAAGATTTTCCAGCTTTCGATATGTTTTGCTAAGTTGTCGTTGGCGAAAGTAATGTATATGCAGGACCGCGTATCTCTTCTGACAAAGGTAGGTTCGCCTGTATTGAGCGTTACCATGTTAAACCCGCACATCTGGGACAGGGCTGCACCCCGGGCGACTTCGTTTGGTGATCCCCATTCCGGCGACCTGGAGTTAAAGTTGCGCAAAAGTAGAGTATCGCCCTTACAATTATCATATATATTATGTACCTTTGTTAGGAATTGCTCGAAAGCCGCATACGCCCAATTCTGTGATATGAAGCAGGCTGTGATTGAGAAAGGTTCAGCCACAGCAGCCACTATGCCTTCCTCTTTGATTATCTTGGATCTTTTTCAATGCTTCGGATCTTAGGTAGAGCGAATTCCAAAACTCATCACATTTTATTTCCATTTTCACCATATACCAGAAAGTGACCGTTTCTAAATTAACCGGTGGAATTGTCGGTTCGCTACCGGTAGCTCAACGAATGTACCGGTCTAGAGAAGTGAAATTTCGGTAGATTAAAGGAGAAAATGTCAGTATTGACAGTTCGTGCCCGTGGCCTTTCTATAAAACTATAAACAAATATAACGCTAAAATGTTTTTACAGTTTATAGTCACTAATTTATTGAAAATTTCTAAATTTAAGTTTTATAACTACCTAGTCGTGTTGTTTATTTTTGGAGTTGGTGATAATTAATAGTAATTGTAAATTGTAATGAACGACTCGACATTGAAAACGTGGACGCCGGATTTTGGAGAGGATGGGTCCATTTTAAGAACTGGTTCTAGCCTAGTTCTTCAAAACATTTATAGTAGGTATCTATAAAGGGCATAAGCAGGTTTGTTTAACAGTGGTTTATACAATGCATACAGTCTTATGCGTAAGTTATGTGTTCCACGTTAAAAATGTCCCTGATTTCCACAAGAAATCATAATTTTTTATATGAACTGGCGTGGGTACCTAAGGACCTAGGATTAGAACAACTAACAAAACAACTTCTTATAAATAAAAATTATCTTAATAATGTCGATTTCGCTATGAGAAGAACAGTAATACAATGATAACAAACAAAACAAGATTACCGTTGAGATTGACAGCTAGTAAAAAAATGTCATTGGTGAATCAAACCGTTTCTTAATTGACCGTAAAATGGCTTAAATTCCGGCATAACCGGAATTACCAGCGACCTACCGGTAGATGTAACCGGTAAATTGATCGAAGTAATTGATCATGTACTGCATATCAAAATGTGATACTGCATATCAAAATTTCCCTCACATTAAGTAATTTCCAGCTGTTTCAATTTAATTTTTAAGAACTCTGCATTCAACAAATATTCCTCTGTGATCTCTACAGCCATTGTGATATTGTTTTTAAGCATTCGCGATACTAACCACATATCACTGTCAAGTTAAATCCATGGCCTACTAGTAAAAACTACATTTTTCTTGATTTTTTAAAATACTATAAAATCTTACTAGTGTTGATATACATTATTGAAACGGATTTCTTGTCCCCTATAAACGAGTGTAAAAATCCCATATGGCCGTCATAAGAAAAACAGAAGTTGATGGTTCCAGAAAACCGAAACCTTGTATCGAAATTTTACCTTTATAGGTATATTCTACTCAAAAAGTTGCTTCAGAAATGTTTTCACAAATTTCGATTATCTTTTAAAATAAAGGATTTATAACAGTTTTTTAAAAATGCACCATTTTAGTTTTCCCAAAATTTCTCAAAAACCCGATTTTGAACAGCCCCCCTGTTTTTGTCATACATAACTAACATAATTATCTAGAACTTTCCCTGTTTTAACCTACTTCGTAGCTCATATAGTTTCCAAGATCCCAATGCATGGAAGACCAATTTGGGACACACTATATATTATGTAAGGCATAGGCATAAGCAGTTACATGTATGGTTTATTCCCAATGCATCTGGACACTAAAGTAACAAATTTAATTGCATGTTTGAACTGATATGTTCATAAATGGATTCAATTATTTAAAGCCTGTAACAATTTCTGGGTGAGTATATTTGTTAGTTTTGGAAATCTTTTTCATGTTAGATGGTCCAGTTCCAGTTCTTCCCTCTGCATATGCATACTAATTTAACTCTCGCTCTAGCTGGTAATAATCAATCATCATTCATCAATAACTGCTTGAATGTGGATTTCCTGTCTCAATTTTTGTCACTCTAATCTGGCAGTGTAAAGTGGCTACTTATTTTGCAGAAGTGGGAGGTTGCCCGCGATTCATCGCAAGACCCAGAAAGCTCATCTTTCTGGTCTTGCGATGAATTGTGTTAATAGTTCTGGGTGGTAGTTAGTTAATAAAGTAGTTATGTTTGAAAATTAAAAAATTTGAAGTTAAAATCCGATAAAAGCGTTCGTTTAGGTCGCTTCGGACCAATCTGCGATCTAGTAACTTTTCTGGTAATTTTTCAATTGTTTTTAAAATGTGCGTTTACAATGTCATAGGTGCCTAGATGAATATCTTCCTGTAAACGACTATAAGTGTAACAATGTTGGGTTCATCGTTTTAAATACGTTCTGTCACTGGACCCTCTTTGATTTAAAAACATTAGGCGGTAAGTCATCGAATGCCATTAAAGCCTTTTAACTGTAAACTTATTGCAATTTTGTTATTTTATCATACCCCCATGGCCCGATAAAGGCAATAAAGATTGTCGAAAGTTGGAAGTTTAGGAGATATAATACCTAGTCGCCCAAACCGATTACCCAAGAATTTCATTACTTGTTTGGGTTTATTGTAATTAATGACCAGACAAATATGTATAAAATAGTTATTTATGTATTAAGAGCGAAAAGTACAACTTTTTTGCTCGGAGAGTGAACTTTGTCATCATTCGAGAATCACTCGAGAGCAAAAAAGTTACTTTTTGCTCGTAATGCATACAACGTTTTTTCTGCAAACGATCAATTTCAAATAATGTGAATCACAACTGTGCATAACTGAAGTCACAATCTGAAAATTTAAATCAAACTGACAATGACGTTTTAAATAATTGGTTGAGTGGTGGTAGTTGCTGTTGACAGCAAGCGATAAAATCTTTTTCGCTTGCTGTCCTGGGCAACGCGCGGAAAAGTAAACTCACATTCTGATCCTCAAAAATGGTTAGGTTTTCGTTTGTCTAATGAAAGCGTAAAATGCGTCATTATTTGACGTTTTACGTCTTACGATTTAAATGAACATAAACCAACCGAAAAGTAGAACACGATAACCGACTTCTAAATTATATACGTATAAGTTTAACAACAAGGCGCTCATTGATACAACGCTTATAAGAACCGCATAGCATCGCTCTTGAGTTAGCAATTTTATTCTTACATTGCAGTGCAAAACATCCAAACTCATTAAAATTGAAACATATGGGTCCTCTTTCTTTATTAGAGCATTGGGCATTCTTTTGACAGAGGTCGGACAGTGCCACAATTAAAGCAATTTGTATTCTTGATCTAAACATCTCGCTTCTTAACATTGTTCATAGCGTAGTAAAAAAAATAATACATTATATCAGTAACGTCAGTTCGTGTCGGCACTTTGCTGTTTTCAAAACTAAAGCATGCCGCGCGCACCTGCGCCCGGCCCTTTGGATGGAGGAGTACGCTACGGGGTCTTTTTTAAATATACTAATTTTATTTCTTTGATTATGGATAATTTTACCTTTGTAATATTTCTATATAGATAATGTAATAAATAATGGGTTTATTAGGAGACCATTTTTGTAATACTTCGTTTTCTTTGTTATATTATTTCGGATTTATACAATTTAATACGTACCGGATTTATACAATAAATATCTACCTTTCTTGATCCTGTGGACATCTAAAAAATGTCATTTCTTCTCTTAAAGGACTTTCGCAGCGATCCACTGAACACACTTTTTTCCTGACATTTTTAAAAAGACACTCTGTAATATTCGAGCAAACTAAATTTACCGCCGAGCTGTGGACACTGTGTATGACTCAAGCACCATCGATGCACTGCCAAAACCGGTTTGGTGGTGCATCGTCGAAGGCCGGGTCGACGGGGCAGGGAAAAGGAGTTTTGATTTTTCGACCGACTAACGCTACTGATATAATATATTATTCCTTATACTGTGTTCCTAGTATCCAAGTATAGGCTCTAGTATAGGTATATGAATCCCCAATTCCTCTTTCAGACTGCACTAACTGTTTAGCCACTCCACTTTGATGTTTTGACAAAAATCTCTAATTGGATTAGTAAAGAGATCTATCTAAATTGCAATCTTTTCCATTAAACAATTTAATACTTTCTTGTACTCTGTAACAGTTTGGTTTTGCCATTAGAATTATATGAATAAACTTACCGTTTTGATTGCTCTTTGGCCTCATTACACTCAATAACTTTACCGTCTGGACCTTTTTGCTATTTGCCTTATTAGATAATTTTCATCTTGCAGTTAATAATTTTGGGCTTATTTACGCTTGCCATTCTTTTTTCTAAGGTTATTTTCTATCTGAAGTTTGACACATCGGTGTCAAACATGGCGGACTTCCGGCCCAGAAACGGGACCATTTTCTTGGGAGATGTCTCCACTGGTTGCTTCTCTTCAAATAGAAAACAATTGAATATAGAAGTAGTCAAGGCCTCAAAAATGTAGCTTGGAACCCGAAGATCAGCCCGGTTGCTAACTAATCCGCATGCGTCCTCTAAACAGTTAAGCTTCATTTTTGCCGACGTCGAGCCAATCAACGTTGGCTAAAGGAATTTCTCAGCCAAACAACATCGTCATAATTTTCGTGACGTAAAATGCAAAAGCGCTTGGTGTTAGTATAGAACCTTTTTCCTGATCATCGTACAATTTATAAAATTGTAAATCCTAAGCATCCAAAAAATACAATTTTAGTTGTAAATTTTGCCTTTTTAGCAGCTTTAGTTTGTGTTGGTGTTGTTTTAATTTCAAATTTAAATTATTTCAATAGCCTTTCAGTTTATTGCTGTACTATTCTGCTTTTTTTCTGCTGTTCTGTTAAGTTCTGTGCTATTAAATGATTACTTTAAACTTGAAACTGAAGATTCCGGAACCTTTCAACATTATTCTATTTGCAATTATTAACAAGCCCAAATATCCATAAAAAAAACGTGGATGCCAAGAAGAACAAAATTATAAATGTGCAATGCATAGTGTGAAAAGTGTGAGATGCTGAAAAACCTCCAGTGGATGGAGTTTTCTTGGGGTGAGTAGATGTAGTATGTATTTACTTTTTTTATACTTGTAGGTTTGTATGTAGATAACTAAGGGATAATATTTTTATTGGCAATATTGCATAACTAAAGGCTTTGGAAGAAATCTTCACAATTAAATAGATGCGTACTATAGCAACATCAGTACCTAGCATTTTTGCACTTTATTAAAAAGTCTATTTTTCTAAAATAAATATGAGAGAAAAAGGAATTTTCTCTCATATGTATCTAGTTGAATGAGTATCGGAAAAGTAGTTAGTTAGGTATTTAGGTAGCTACTTATATGATATGAAGTACTACCTATTTTTATTTTTACTTAAATGTTGTTGGTGTAGGCAATATACCATAAACCAACTACCATAAACCAACTACCATAAACTTTGAACTCATATTTTGAACATGATAAGACCAATAATGGATTCCAACCCAGGAAATGATGAGGAGGATTATAATTTAAGAAGTGTTGAAGCTTGTCATAAGAGTTATTTAATAGAATTGGAGTTAGCTAATAATTTTTTTTTAAATCTTTTCAGATTTCTATAGGATCCAGTGGTTAAAATTTCTGGCATAGCTTTTAGTGTTGGTTGTGGGGTTATGCATCTAGGAGAAATTGACTTCATCATCCTGAGCCACTTTATATTCGAATGGCACTTTATGGCAGAAGACCTGGCAAAACTAATTTTTGTTTTTCTTCTAAATTTAGAACTACCTGTTAAATTTAACTGTTGGGTACTGATAGTTTTCCGAGCCTTACATGATGAGAGATTTAGATAGAGATCAGAAATAGTGACACAATATGTAGAGAAAAAAAAACATTGATTTATTTTTTTTAGCTATAAATGGTGGGTTTATTCATGAGAATAAAGAATAACGTTTAAGAATGAAAGAATCTCGGAAAGAATAAGATAATGGTTGGTTACGCATTAACCAAAACATGTGATTATTAAACAAATATTGCTTAATGCTTACCTAAGGATTAAACTATCTTTCAATGTAAATGGTTTTATGTTTAAATAATAATGTAGGTAGGTTATTCCTAAGCTCATTCCTAAGTAAAACCATATTCTTATGCTTAAGGCCATATTGTTATTCTGATGTATAAACAGCACAAAGTAATTTGTTCTGTAGACCCTATAGAGCATGTCATGCTTACAATATTTTTCTTCTATGTATCAATTAAAGGTTCAATAACACTGATATTATATACCTAGAACATTTAGGTACATCCACAACCTACAGGATGATAGGATACTAGAAAATATTGACAAACAACACCATGGAGTTTGGGCAACATCAAGTGTTCTTCAGAGGATTTATGCAATTTGGCACTTCAACTTTGAATTTTATCTTTTCAAAACTCAAAGGATTTTATAAATGTTAGATTTTCGACCAACTTTGGAAAAACAATGTGAAGCAAAAGATACATTGCAGCATGGGCTTTCTTGTCCAAACTGTGTAACTTTTTTCCACAAGTTTTGATGACATTCTGAGTGGTATCCTTATCATAAGACTTTGGAAACTGTCAGTCCCTATTGCCAGACTCTGACCCTGTATATAATTTCCTATAACCTGGTATGAACTTTTGTAACATTAAAGGAAGAAATACAGGGTGATCGTTTGGAGTTTAACCATGGGGATCTTGGTTATTTGAAGAGATACAACGAAGGTTAAATTAGGGCAAAGTTGCGCAATTAGAAGTGTATAAAAGTTGTTTTCAAATTTTGAAAACTTCGGCTGGTTTTGGAAATATTCACAAAACGTTTTTATTTTTTCTAGCCTTAATTTATTGAGTTAATTAAAAACAATTTAACACTTCTTCATAGCCACTTTTTGCTTTCTTCAACGCGGTATTTTCAAATTTAAAATCCGACATTTCATTTTCATGCAAACAACATTGCTTCAATTTTTTTTAGATACAGTCCTGTATTTTTTATATCAGATTCTGAATCTCCCTGTAACTCTGCAATAATTAATATGCAACAATTAATAATTAATTTTTAAATTTAATTAGAAAGAGCAAGTGCCTTAATAAGGCATTGCTCTTTCTAATTAAAATATGGTACTTATACAGACAATACAGTCAGATGAGGGAGTAAAGTTATTTATGTTCTATTTAAAATTATATAATAAATATCTGTCTGTTTTTTGCTCCATCATGGATAAGTCTTAATAGTTATTTTCATAGTTAAGTTTCATTTTCACAGTTAATAGTCACTAAGTCTTAATAGTTGTTTTCATTAACCGACCGCCCTTATCGCTTTGGCGGAATGTATGACCGTTAATATATTTATTTCCTGTCAATCTCTAGGTCCAAAATTCAAGTTTGATGAGTGTACAACCATTGACATGGAGGAACCGCAGAAGGCAAAATATGTTCGTCGCAAGAGCGTCACATTATTTTCAAAGGCAAAACAATTAAGACGGTCCAAGACCCGAATAAAATCTTTGAGATCTCTTCTAATAGTTATCAGGAAAAAGAAACTTCTATCTAATGAATCCATAGATCTTCTACTGGAAAGATTGTTTTATTATATAATATGACAATAATAATTTATCATATTTATCATGTTAGCTCTACTTCAAAGCACAGATTGTTAAAACATATATAATTTTAAAAAAAATCTCAAAATCAGTTATTGAATACAGGATGTTAAAAAATTATTTTGCTCTTTAGTTTTTAATTTATTTTTATTTAGGTATGGTTTTTATAACTCTTATATACTTATCAAGACTTGTAATAACTGACACAAAAAAAAAATAATAATTACAAATCAACCTGACATCGTCTTATTTGACTTTAATAGCTTTACAAAGAAATAAAACTTAATCGAAGGATCCTTTGGAATTATTGAAAATTGCTTTCTGAAATACACTGTAAATAACACTACAATAACCTATACGTTGAATACGTAACTTATACGTTTTTTTAAGTAAAATAAGTAAAAAATCAATGTCGTTTATTTTGATTTTGGTGCACAAATAAACATGGCATATATAAAATATGTGTTTTTAATTTACCTAACATTTCAAACCTTAATATCACATATCTTCAACATATGTTTCCTAAACCTCTGAATGAAGAAATCCACATTTTTTGTTTTTCAGATTACCGTAAAATAGTTGTATTGTTTCATTGACCATTACTCAATTGAAGATATCTTTTTATATGCTAGTGGTACCCAAGAGTTTTATAGACTTCATAGCAGTACAGTTCTTCAGCATGCAGAAGTGGCGCGACCTTTTTTACGCGCTTGTCTTCATTCATCTTCAAATTTAAACTGTGGTTTTCAATGCAGGATGGAAACTCCATATCCGAACTACTTCCGTTTTCCTTCCCAGGAAATTGGAAGCCAGTATGACAGACTTTCTTTGTCCTTCACTTAGACCAATGTTTATCAACCCTGTAACAAATAAAAACACCGATACATTTTTCTAATGTTGAATATGTAACAATTGAATTGGCGAATAAAATTCTCAATTTAATATAAAAATTAATTGTTTTGAGCACATTTGATCAAAAGACAGCTTAATCATAATTAATGTAATAATGTGATCACTGAATGCCTATTAATTGATTAAGTCATATGCTCCCTAATAATTTTTCGATCCTCTGCTTACTTTCCAGCAGGAGTAATTAGTAGAAGGCATATGTAATAAAGAGGAATTACTAACTTCTTCACCTGCACGTTATCTTTGTACTTAAACATTTTACTTTTTTTCATGATTTTTCACCATACTGAAAATAAAGTATAAACTATATGAAATACAAAACCGTCATTTTTTATTAATGAAGCGTATTGCAAATCCATAATTGACCAATAACTATTTGATCACAATTTTCAGGATTATTATTACACAGAAAGAAATGAGTTTTTGAGCAGAATATGTGCATATAGTAAGACAATCGCAAAAAAAGGATCATTCAAGTGGAAAAAGGACTTTTGTTAAACTGGCAACACATTTCATGGCTTGTTGGCTAGACTTGACGAAGAGACAAAAAAATAGGAACTACATTCAGGAATCAACTGAGCGAAAATTATTGAGTATGTTAAGTGTTAACAATGTGAGCAATCTATAAACTAAACTAAGAATCAATTGAAACAATACACCCCAAATTTTGAATGAAATTTAAAACTGTCTCTCTCTAAAGCCACTCAACCGATTTTCGTTGTAAATGCCATTTTGGTAAGATCCAGCTCGCCCTGTGCATAGTCTTTATATTCCATATAAAATTTTTATCAATATTTGTATTATGGGGCAAATTGGAGCTGCAGTGTTAAATGATACCTCGTTTATAGAAAAAACTAAATATCTATGGAACCAGGCAAAATATCCAAAAAACACCAAATATGTCCCAAGGTATGACGCGTCTCCACATACTCCCGTAGCAAAACATGTTCTGAATTTTTTTTCCGCAAAATTATCTGCTCAAAAAGGTTTTACAAAACTGCATCAAGTTTTGTTGAACCCTGTATTATGTAACCTGCAAAACATATAAGCGAGTACATAACCACTTAAAGCAGTTTATACACGGATCTTACCAAAATGGCATCTCCAATGAAAATCGGTTGAGTGACTTTAGAGGTAGACAGTTTTAAAGTTCATTCAAAATTTAAGGTGCATCATTTCAATTGATTCTTAGTTTAGATTAAAAGGAGGGTTTAATCAAGTATGAAATTTGATGCTAACTTACATGCTTGAAACCTTAGTGGCACCCTGGAATTTCTTTGAAACACACAAATCGTTTCCTTTATTATCTATTTATAAGTCGCCTTTCCATGGTCGAATCCTAGGTTGGTACTACATAAGGAAAAAAACTCTGCCACATCTCATTTCCACAAAAAAAACCTCTTCTGAAGACTATTCTGAAACCCTAAAATAACATAAGAGGTAAGTAAAAAAAGAGATAAAAACAGGGTTTACACAATATGTAATTATTTACCCTCATATCTCACTAAAAAAAATTAATTTGGTACCTTAACAGTAACAGGCTTCTGAACTTTAGTCATTGCAAAAGAAAAGTAATAATTTAACTTAAGTGCTAAGATGCATCCTTATATTGTTAGTTTTTTGGTACAAAAGTATGCCTTCTAATATGCTTCTTAGTAAATAGTGCACCCGTAAACCTTCATAAATACATTTCTAGTAAGGTAGCTGACATAGACATAAGTATGCAGAAAAGCTAATGCAGCATAAATTGCCAAACCAGCTACTTGCTTTTGAGTCAAAAATGACAGGAGAGCTTATTGTGCACACATTGAAAATGGCATAGGCATAATCTATTTCTGGTCCTAGTAGTTTTAATGTAAGTATCAAAATCTTTATACAAACCTTAACTGCACTGTGGATGTACCCATAGCATAATTGTCTAGCAAGACGAGAGTCACTTTGCTTCCATATTAATAGGATATAAATAGATTATTAACTGGGATAGTGGATCACTGGCCTAATAGAGCATCTGCTGGAACTTGATTAAAATATATCCTTTTTCTCTTTTAAACAAAGGTTCTATATACTCTCCATTGTGTAGGACTTACTAAACCCTTCCTAAAAAACGAGAATTTTTAACTTACCTACCACAACCAGTGTTTATCATTTCAAATTAGGGGTAAGGATAGCCGATAGCCCTACTTAATCATACTAGCAAATGCAAATGGCATAAGTGATGAACAAAATGAAAGGAGAGTGCCATACTTATGAGCTGTTGAATAAAAGAAAAGTTGTAAAGCATACATGAGCCCTAACCTTACTGTGGACTCATGTATGCTTTACAGTCTTTACAACAAGGCCAGGGTTGTCAACAGCTGTGAACACAATGTTCCTTTGTAGGGGCTATTTCAAAAACTACCTCAAACTCATGCTGCCCCTACCTTTCATTCTTTCACACCAACACCATACCAAATTATTACACACCTAGATAGTGGATACTTACATCTTTAGGTACTACACAAGCACAAGACATGGTGTACTGAAAAGTGTGTGTAGATCATTTGATAATAAGAAAAATTGATATTATTGAGAAATGAGTGGAGCAGAAACAGGAAAACTGGGTGCCGGCTGGTGTACCTGCATGACGCTTTCTCGAAATACGAGAATCCAATAAATCCGTCACTTGACACGTTGCGTTAACGAATCTCGCGCAATTCTTGCTAAACAAAGATTCCTTTTACTAATTGAAAACAGCAATTCTATTACACCAACTTTGCTGAAATTAAAAATTACTGTAAATTATTTGCAAAACGTAATTTTTGATTGTCAAAATGGCCGGAACCGTAAACAAAAGAACCCAGTAACCCACAATCCTTTTAATAAATTTTGCGCATGCGCAGTTAAGACCAACCGGGCTGATGTCGGGATTCCAACGCCTACTCGAAAGTTCACATTTCGAACATTGGAACCAAAGGCGACTCTTCGTATAAATCTCAACAGTATTCGCTTCTCTTCGGCTTCGGGCATTCTGACGATTTTTCGGCTTTTCTTGATATAAAATTTCGGGCCACCTTTAGTGTTGCTTTGCGTGGCCGAAATTACCGTTTCGTTACGGGATTTTGCCGACCAATCTCACTTGAGAAGTACCTTGCTGGTAAGCATTTTTATGGCGTATTTTTGGATCCGTTTCAAGTAGTTTTCTTTTGTACTTTAATGTTCGATTTTGTTGTGGGACGACCCACTTTAGAGAAGATTTTAGTGGTGGTTTGTGTCCTCCTCGGAGGTAAGTCTTCCAGCCATGTGCCTTCAGCGATTTTATTTCTAGTATTTCATCTTTTTTTGCATTGCTATTCTTCTGGTTTTCGATTATTAGAGTTCATTGTAACCCTAGGTGCTAGGTAGGGGCTTGAACTGCACACAGCAAACTTGCTTGGGTCTCATAGACGTAACACCCAACACTCCCTGACCTGGACCACTGGTCCAAGTACTTGTGCCATCTTCCTTGGCCTGGACCCAGGGACCGTATTTTCGAGTCCGCTCGACCAACGTCGCATGCGATATATGTCGATTTTCACCGGGTTCGATAGAGATTAATATTTTCGAAAGTTTTTATGCGAGATTTATCGCACACATTTAAACATCGAGCACTAGTTGACCACTCGAGATCTAAAGTCGCATGCGATATAAGCGCAAGAGCTACAGCGCATTATCCGATCCCGTGAAACCTTCTATTTCTTTCTATGATCCTAACCTAACCTAATCTTTAAACAATAACAGTCAAGATTTATTTCTAAACAGTTTAAATTTTTGCAAATGTAAAATTTTATAATGGCAAACTTTGATGAATTAGTCCACTGGGCAGCAATTTGTGGAGCAAGCTAAAATAGCAGATGAACGACCGATTCGTCAAGTATACCCAAAACTAAATGCCGTTCAGATGGATCAGCTGGATAACAAATTTATAAAAATATTCAGGTCACCAAAATATTCAGTACGTGACCCAAAAACACAGTTTCTGATTTCATTGAGGATTCAATGAACTGCATTTAGCATTTCTGCCACTTTTTTCCAGTGTTTGCGGGCATCGTTTTTACTAAAACTTTTTTACTTTTACTACTAAATCGGCCGCTGACCAATTCAGGAATTTCATTCATTTCTTGAATGAGATAATCTTTTTGCTGGACAGGCGGATAAGAACACGTTTATTATTGTTTAGGTATACGAACGACAACCAAAAACTAAGCCTCATTTCTTGAAATATCTGAAAAGATCTTTTATTGCAGCCTAAACTCTAATAAAAGGCAAAATAAAATGCCAAGAGTTTTGCAGATGTTTAGCTTTTATTAAATTTGTCTTCGTCATTGCCGCGTAATGCGTCACTTCCTATTGGCTAATATACGCCCCAGGGTTAGTGGGATTGTCTTTGGCTGCTGCTGTGTCTCACCATTGCAGCTATCGAGTCCACTCCGAACTACTGTGACCGAGTCACTCTGACCTACATCCCTAGACTAACAGGACAGTGGACTGTTGCATCCCCATAACATCCCCCTACAGCATTTGTAAATTAGTGGTAAGACCTGTTTTTTTTTAACTTATTGAGCATCTTATTTGACCAACTTTTGCCTCGTTACGTTTAATATATATTGGAGCGATATTTTGGAGTGAACTCTTGCTGTGGCCCAAGTAAATTAAGGTTTCCCTTCCACCTGTTGAGCCTGTGAACAACAGGTGGCGCACCCACTCCTATTAGCCGAGCTTTATCTGAGCCACCTCACGACCTTGATTTTTTGGCAACAGCAAGTATTCACCTTAGTGGGCTTTTGGCCACCATCGAATATAAGGTTACCACACACATACCAACCATTGTGTATTGTAAAATTATTTGTTTTTTTTTATATAATATATGACCACACCACGTCAAACAGTGCTTTTATTTCGTGATTGTCTTTCTTATGAAAATAAACCGTCTCAACTCTCTGAATGTTAATGAAAATGACTCTTCCCTCTTTTCTTGTTGCTTTAAAATTTTACTGGCAAATTCGTTTTTTACCACACTTTTTCTTCGTCTTCATCAAGTTCATCTTGAACTTTGTCATCGTCTACGAAAAGTCTAATCTCTAATGCACCGTGATCCTGATCCCAAATCCAACTTGACCGACAACCATAACTCCACGAACAGTATGACTACAGCAACAAGCTAGTATATTACATCTGGACAGACCCTCGTGTTTAACAATTCTTGCCCTTCTTTCTAGCTGTAGGTACCTTGAAAATGTTGGCGATATCCACTTGAATTGACGTCACTTGACGTCTTAAATCGAGTCGTGATTCCCCAGTTGATGAGCTCTGGCGTTGAAATTACGTCATGTCTACCTTAAACCGGCCAAAAACCGGACAATTTTTGAGAAAATATCGGCATTTGTTGGCTCTGTCCATGTTACTTCACTTACAAATGTCGCAGATGTATTCTTCGTAGAAATTAACTATGTATATTCTGACTTTGTTGTCAAAGTGTCGTGTCTTACAAAGACCACGTGTACTCATTTTGACTTCTTCTGTCCCGGATGAGCCCCCCAAATGTGGATTTGTCTCCAGGGTTGTTTAAGGTAAGTTGAGGATAGAGATAGAGGAAGAGAAAGATGGTTAATGAGGCTTATTGCGGAAGCAGAAAACAGCAAAATACGAGTTCAGTCGTTACTGTTTCAAGCACGTTGGGGGAATAAATTGAATTTTTTTTGCTGACAATATCCGCGACTTTTTCCTTTCAGGTTGTATATCAAAAAGTGAAATCACAAAATAAAGTATATTTTATTCTGTGGTAGAGTGTTCAGAAGTAAACCTAGAGATGTGATGAAATTTAAAAAAGCATAAAAAAGCAATTCAAACCATGTTTTGAAGCGAAGAAAACGTGCTTGGTAGTGTGCTTAGAGAAACAACGTGGTCATTTAAATCACAACGTATTTTAGAAATAAAACTCTCATATTTATTAACCCCCGCTTATGAAAAACGAACAAATAATTTTAGCTCTCACTGTTAATTTAATGTTTACAAACCTACAAAGTAACCAATTTTAAGATAAAATTTTCTTGTCAACGGTTTTTTGAGATTATTATTCTTTTTCGACGTCGTCCCTTAATTGATAACTATGTTTTAGGGTCTGCTAAAAACAACTATTAGTTCCTATTTACCTTATTCTTATCTGGATATAAAATTGGTTATAAAGCATTTCTTATTAACATACAAAAATTAAATGTTCTTGTTTAAAAAGGTCTATCTTATCGATCTATGCTAAAAATAACTCATCAAATGGAACATTTTGCAATAGTGCATTAACAATTGTGTTGGAAATGACTTTAATTACTCCTGTCACCACACCTTTAAGTTCCTTCAGTACATCTTGATCATTCTCATTTAGGAATTTATTTATGTTGTCACCTAAAACAAAACTTCAAAAGTTACTGTTCAAAAATCAATGTTATGTAACATTTTTGGTTTGTTCATAATTTTAATTCTACAAATATCGCTATTTACTTTAAGAAGTAAATTGTTTAACTAATTAATATTAACAATTAATTTGTTAATAAAAGCGAAAACAAATTCAGTTACCCATTTCTTTGTTGCCATTAAACAAATTATCGAATTTGAAGTGAGTTTTTTTAACAATCAAGTCGCTAACGTCGTGATCATCAATCACTGAAAATTGCGTTCCTTGCTTGATCTCGAATTTATAGTGTAACCCGCATTGAATGCTTATTATATCTAAAATAACATATTTTTCATATTTTGTATATAAATAATATTATACTACCCAAAGTGATATTAAACGGTCCATTTCCAGTCACAGGTAATACCATTATTTGTCCTTCGGCCTCGTATTCTCCAATAAAAGATACTTGTGACAAATCTACTTTAAAAATGATTCGATGATTGATGAAATCCACACTACAAAAACATGTTTTATACCATAGTTTACAAATTTTAACTTAATAGTATTATGTATTAGAAATCGTCATTAAAATGTTTTGCACGTCTGACAGGAACGGATGATATAATCAAAGTAAATGAACTTTTGTTTCTTTAAATTATTACTATTAAATTATCCTTTTCTTTTGACATTTCGTACATTTAGTTTGTGACATTTAGATGAACACCCCCTACTTAGTGATCGAAATTTTTAGCTTTTTCGCAGAAAACTCCAGTTTAAAATATTCAAAAAGGCAATATTTACTAATTGGAAATTGAAAACTTATCTGCTTTCAATATTTCCAAAAATATTACAGTTGCTAAGAAGGAAAGAAACACATTTTTTGGAAATATTGAAAGCAGATAAGTTTTCAATTTCCAATTAGTAAATATTGCCTTTGTGCATATTTTAAACTAGAGTTTCCTGCGAAAAAGCTAAACATTTCGATCACTAACATATTTCGCTGAAAATAACTTTATTTCAACTTTCATAACCCCTTACTTACTCCATGCTGGTTATTTTTGCAGTGTCCAGGCCAAAAACATCCACATCTTTGAAAGTGAGCCTCAAATTTCTATCAATTGTCTCTACTTTGTGTATTTTCATAGGGCTCAGACTTGGTAGCTTTACACTTGCATCCCCATTCAAAAGATATGGTAGCACCTCATTAGCTCTGGCTGTGAAACAGCTTTTCTTATTCGCGTCAGACCTGCTACATGGTTTTATATATGAAGCTAGAAATAGAAAATACTATGAGCAATGCATCCCAGCCCTGTTGACAGAGGGATTTGGCGATTTGGGACAATATAGACAGCAAACACTACTTTTCACCCTTATCTAGTATATATTTTTATTTTCAAACGTCGTATAACCACAACTTTAGTGACTGTTTTATAAAGGTATAAGTGTCACATTTTTGACGCCGGTTTTGAGCGGCGTATAAGTGTTATAATCCGGCGGCGTATAATACTTATACGCCGCTCAAGGGAAAATATGAAAAATAAACTGCTAATTTCGCCACTGCAGCTACTCTCGGTGGCGCAGTCCTTAAGTTGTAAGTAGTTGGTGAAGTTAGCGGGATTAGGACAAATAATGCACCTCTTCTTTATTCGAAAATGGCCGACGTTTCGACTGTTTATTTAGTCTTCATCAGGGCTAAAACCCAATGAGTTAAATAGTAACAAATCCCTGGGCCCAACATAAAATTGCAAATAATGTTTGTTACATAATTTGTTACAATATGTTGGCTGCTCAGTTGGAGACGTCAAAATTTGAGCACAGTAGTTACGACGTTTGATATTACTTGTCATTAAATCAAACCATGAAATCAAATCAACCATCATTTCCTGATATTCGAAACGAGCTTTTAAGTTATTTCCTGAAATTCAAAAATCTACCCAATGCCCAGCAGAACCGACTTATTTCAAAGTACTACATATATTTAAAGAAACACAAGCATATTGTTGATGATGTAATGCTGACGACTCCATCATTTTTCCCATTAGAAAAAGACTTCTCGAAGGAATTTACTTCTCGAAGGAATTTGAGAAACATCTATTACTCGTATGTAGTAATACAACCGCTGTAATAGCAAGCTCCCTCAAAGATTAGCAGAGACTGGTAGACAAAGTAACAGTAGTTAGCGGAAGATTATGGGCTAAATATTAATAACAATAAAACAAAAATGCTAATAATATCCAAACGGAACATCAGTGGTTAGCTGATTATAGTCGTTTTCAGGAAGATATTCATCTAGCAAGTCATGGAAATATCGGTTTTGTAATGGTAGCCCTTCTTACAAAAATTATGACATTTGACAACTGATATCTGGGGAAATTTTTATTTTCTGTTGGTATCTATGACATTCCATCAAAATTTAAGAAATGGCATGACGCTTATGTTCTATCCTTGTTTTCTGCACGTATTTTGAGAAAGAGAGCATAATATTACTTTCGCCGATACCTTGGAAGCATCTTTGTAAATATTGTGCATGTATTTCTCATATTTCTTTTTTTCTTATTCCAATTTTCGTGAGCAATTATCAAATAACTATTAAGCTTTTCATTATATTTTTCGGAAAAATAGGTCATGGAAATTTGACAGATTGCCCCCCGTATAATATTTGAACTGTGTCAGTTTTATTGGTTATATTGACGTAATTTAAAAGTTATAAAATGCTGCCATTACAAAAAATGTTGTTGGCAGAACTTACCAAAAATAATAGTTGTAATCGAAAATAATAAATCCATGTACTAGAGCTGATACTACGTTTTTCAGGTCAAATTCTTGGCAGAAGTAATTCTTAGGACAACAAATTTTCTTATACTAGAGCTGGGACATCGAGGTTTGCTCACCCTGTGCAACATAATATATATTAAGAGAAGGTTTGTTAACACTGAACCTCTAAATGGTCTTACGTAAATGGCTCTTATTCCTGGAACCATAAAATCTTTCTATTAAAAGTATCCTTGCAGTTATCAACTCACTGCATATGGGCTCTTTTACAAAACGTTAACATTTCTTCATTGTAGAAATATACAAAAAGGAGGGACACATTCATGCTATGAAACAAGGTGCACATAAAGTGCATTGATTCCGCCGTTAAAATTTGACCAGGAAGGGTGTTTATCCACACTTTGGATATGGTAGGTACAACCATTGACAATGGAGTAAATAAATAGACGCCGCGAGTTAATCATAAATTGGCATTTGTTTACTTGGCATGATATACAAACCGCATACTTGGAGGCTAGCGGGTTGTTCGGGTAGAGAGGGGAGCAGAAAATGCTAAAAACAATATGGCGCGATTTGAATCAAGGAAAGGAAACAAGTCTACGATTTTTACGCAGCATGCGTCTGCATTTTTATGCAGACGAAAACATTCAAATATTTTTGTATTTAAATGATTTTTGTTACATACCTACTATACCCATTTATTGAGTTTTTTAGATTAAAGATTAATAATAGAATGAAACTACAAACGACGCTAATGGCTAACGGCCAAGAGCCGAGTAACAACATAACCACAAAACACAAATGAACTTACCTGTGAAAACATAATTTCCTAGATTTATTTTTATATTCCCAAGTTTTACACACAACACACTGTTTACAACACATTGTTTCACCATGGCTAACAAACAAATTAAAATACAGAAACGACTGCTAAAAGCGAAAAAGTCGGCGGAAAACTCTTAAAACATTCAGGAAACAAGAAAAAAAATCCATGAAATAATTGTCATAAACTGACATAAACCACGTGTCACAGGATTCTGCAATGTTGCCGATTGTAACCAGTTGGCCATCTTAAACGAATTTTTTTTTCTTTTATCGTCATAAGTGTTCTATTTATCACCATTCAAAATTTATTTGGACAGCAATAGATATTATAGTACTCTCGTGGTGTAAAGATTCGCAAGATATCATTCAACAAAAGGATGTGCCAATTTACTAGCAAAGTAATCCTGGCAACACTGTATGGAGGGCTTGTTTATCACGCCAATAATGAAAAATGTAAATAAAGACCTCTACCTTGATAAATCCTCTATGGACGCTCTGCCTTAGAACACTAGGCTTCTTTCCAAGGGCTAGTTCGGCAGAGAAATTAAAACCGTTCTTCTTGAATGTGCTAGCTACTGAGAGATTTTGAAAAAAATTATAAGCTGATGAAACTTTTCTTAATATAATGCGAGCAACGTTGAAGAAATTAACTTGATTTACTCAAAGTCAAACTGATGGCAGATATTAAAGTAAAACTACATTAAACCGTCATAACAACTTGAAGGGAAGTTGTTATTGACATAAACCTACGACCTACCACGGATTTGATCATTTGGAGAATGAAGCTATTTTTAGCAATTTCCTTAACTCCAGTAGCAGAGCTGCAGCTGCATGCATTGGTTGTTCTTTGGCTTTGTATGAAGACTGTAAGCAAAGTGCTTGATGCTTGCGAAATGGAAAATGCCACTTGCAGACAATAATAAATTTGCCGTTTCCAACGAGTACCCTTTAAATTTAGTTATATTAATATCAAAACCAGACGATAAAGTTTGTAATATCACATCAAATCGATGGATAATTTCAATATTAATTTTGGTAATTTCTGAAATTATTACGCAATTTTCAAAAAATCTACGAGCGGTATTTCCGTCATTGGAGCTGCCAAAACCGGGTTTGGGCTTATCCACTATCAATCCAATTTGGGAACGCAGCAACTCCTGAATACGATTTTTTTATTGCGATATTTTTTGGTTTTCTTCAGCAGTTTTTGCTTGCCATTTCTGTGTATCCAGTTTATAAACTAAATGTAAAAGGCATTCAAAAAAACCGTATCCCGGCGTGAAGTGTGGATAATCCGTACTTTAAATTATTGTCAATTATTGGCCTTGAGACAATAACGTCAATATTGTTAAAACTCTTACATCTTGCACCACATATATAACATTTTTGGATCGATTGGATGTTACCCCATTGGAAACCTTACCGTCTATCATTGTAAAATGTAAGTCAAACATTTTTGTATTTTTTTTTGTTTAGAATAACATTGGTACGGGGTTAGTTCGCTAATATGCGAGTCAACATTTTCTTTTTCCTTCAAAATAAGTTCAGTAGTTTCATGAATAAACGGTTATTAAAAAGGACGGAGAGACTGTTCTTGACCGCCAAGTTGAGCAAAAGTTGGGTTGCGTTGTCGCCCAGACCGACTACCCAAGAAACCCAACTTTCATTAAAAAGGACGGCAAAACCGCGGAGACAAAGTTCTCGAATTTTGCCATATAACACATTCAGAGTTATTACTAACATACACAAGTCTAACCGGGACCAAAGACGTTAAGAACACACTAGAGTCTGAACTACCTAAGATTTGTTTGTATTCAGATTGGCATCAGACTGGCAAAGCCCCATTTACACAAAATACAAAATTGAAAGTCGTTAACATTTTTAGTTAAACACTGAATTACTTCTTCTTGCAGATCAATTAGTCTCTTGGCAGTGTGGTTTAACAAATCCTGTAGTTTAATTTCGACTTCGATGTCGGAATGAATCATAATTTCTGCAGGGTAACATCGTTTTTTGGCCTCCAAAACTTCTGTATTATATGGTGGGCATATATGACAACTTTTCTTCTTTGCTTAATAACGTATTAAAGTGTATTGGTTTTTACTTAGTTTGGCTTCTATAATTAAAGATACTGCATCATCACCAATTAAGTGAGTGTATGTCTCCCTTCTACCTAGAGCCTTGCAATAGTCCTCTGTTTTTGATGGTTCATCGCTAATCTCTTTTTATATTTTAGCGGCAGAAATATTTCCAGCCGCACGAAAACTCATTTGTGTTGCAAAAGCAAGCTCTTCAACGGATGCCTTATTTCTAAGAGTTATTTCCATAAAGTTATTTTCGGACGACTTTGTTTCTCTTAACATTACCAGATTTTTCATTTCGAAGGAATCTCACTTTAAATTTTAACCACCTTGTATATCTCTTAAGAAAAACTTCCCTTTTACGATAAACTCAATTCCATTTTGTCTTAAAGTCACATTTAAATTTAGAAAGGGTCTTTTTGGATGTCGGTGGAATTTTTTCAAAACCCAATAGTTCTGCTACGTGACTTTCTAAATAACAAAATTTTTTTTCTAGATCCTTTTCGGGACAATTTTGTAGGATATCGAAAATGTCCCTATGACTTAAGAATATATCCTCATTCATATTTTCTGTAAATAAAAAATATCCGTATAACACGTACGAGACCGTATAATATAATATGTTGGAGAAGAGAATAGCATTCACAGCCTGATATTTTTGCCGGTATTTGTTCTTCTAGAAGATGGGACCTAGCCAAGTCTACTAAAAGATTTTTTTTTAAGTAAGATCTCAGGATATTACAGATATGCATTACGACTCCTGTTTGCGCTGTTAAATGTATTTCGCCACATGTATTTACCCATTATTATTATTGTATTATTTTATTGTTATTATGAAATTTGAAACTTTTGCACATGCAACTCAATAATGAAAGTTGTAAGACCCCAGCTTTATCAAAGTGGCTTTATTTTGAATAATTAATTCACAAATAAAAACTTTGTACTTAAATGTGACATATCTTGTGTTCATTAATTTATTAGTGCATCTGCAAATATCCGCAAGATTTTATTTGTTATCAAATATGGGAAAAGTTAGGGAGTTTATAAATGTAATCAACTCAAGTGGATCTTGGGTGGAACATAAACAAAAAGCTTCCACCTAAATTCAAAACCTAATCTTTTTACAAATCTTTTTACGCATCCACACAACAGCCGAGTATGTATAAATTCATGATAGCAAGAAGCCTTACATAGCGCTATAATTATAACTTAATATTAAAACTTACCTTTGCAAATGAACATTTTTTTCGACCTAAAAATCTGCACGCGTCGTTATCTGTGTTAATTCAAGTACACAAAGACTAATCTTTGACGTTTTGCCGTCATAAGAAAACATTAGCAATATGTCAAATTTCATGGACAACTAATACTTTGAGGTGTCTACTTTCAACACAATAGTTAATTACAAACAACTTTTTAACATTATTTTGAAGCTTTTTGCCGAGATTTTTAAAAAAAAAGACCATTGTGGCAGCGTATGTGGTCGAGTCGGAGTCATGGGACCAACTGAAAGGAGTATGCTAATATCGCTCAAGCATGCTGTACCCGAAAGTATAGGGCGGGTGGGCAGATCGAATTATGTCTCTGGATAAGAGTGAAAGTACTTATGCGTGCTTAACCCTGTCTAGAATTCCAAAGTAAGCGGTGCTCAAATTTTCGATACCTGTTCGTTTATTAACAGATTTATAAAACATTCCATAAAATTTTTCCAAAGGCTATTATTTGAATGACCCCTATATAATTTTTGAACTGTGTCAATGTTATTGGTTATGTCATAAAAACCGTAAAGGAAAGATTCCGCCAAAAACGCGACATACTAGTTATCCATAAACTGATTTTCCAAAAATGTGATTGACAAGATTTTAACCAGTAAATTAAAAGCAGGTGAATGTAAATGCCAATTACAACTTCCCTACAAGTTGTTATGATGGTTTAATGTAGTTTTACTTTAATATCTCCCGTCAGTTTGACTTTGAGTAAATCAAATTAATTTCCTCGACGTTGCTCGCATTATATTACAAAAAGATTTTAACAGCTTAAAATTTTTCTCAAAATCACTGAGTAGCTAGCATATTCAAGAAGAACGGTTTTAATCTCTCTGCCGAACTACCCCTTGGAAAGAAGTCTAGTGTTCTGAGGCAGAGCGTTGTACCTACCATATCCGAATTGCAGATAAACACTGTTGCTGGTCAAATTTTGAGGGCGGTATGAATGCATTTTATGTGCACATTGTTTCATAGCATAAGTATGTCCCTCCTTTTTTGTAAATTTTTACAGTGAAGAAATGTTAACGTTTTGTAAAAGAGCTCATAGTCCTCGGTGTTAACAAGCATTCTCTTAATATATATTATGTTGCACAAAGTGAGCAAAACTTGATGTCCCAACTTTAGTATAAGAAAATTTGTTGTCCCATCAGTTATTTCTGCCAAGTATTTGACCTAAAAAACGTAGTATCAGCTCTAGTACATGGATTATTTTCCCTAACAAGTATTATTTTTGGTAAGTTCTGGCAACAACATTTTTTGTAATGGCAGCATTTTATAACCCTTACATTGCGTACGTTCCGCCGACGGCAGCAGCTTAGAAGTTTAGTCAGCGAACGCTGAAAATCGGCACCTGATTGGCCATATTGAGGGTTCGCTGACTAAACTTCTCAGCTGCTGCCGTCGGCGGAACTTACGCATTATGTCAATATAACCAATAAAACTCACACAGTTCAAATATTATACAGGGGGCAATCTGTCAAATTTTCATGGCCTACTTTTCCGAAAAATATATAGAAAAGATGTATACATCTCCCTGTACTAGGAATTTTCCCTAAACTAGGAATTTTCGGAAGCAGTTAGTTTGCCTTTGGTTAAGTTGGTTTAGGTTAGCTTGGTTATGTTTTACTTTTGGTTTGGTTAGTTAGTGCAGTGCAATCTGTCAAATTTTCATGGCCTACTTTTCCGAAAAATATTAAGAAAAAATGTATACATCTCCCTGTACTAGGAATTTTCCCTAAACTAGGAATTTTCGGAAGCAGTTAGTTTTTCTTTGGTTAAGTTTTACTTTGCATTTCATTAAGTTTTAATTTGCCTGAGGTTAAGTTGGTTTAGGTTAGCTTGGTTATGTTTTACTTTTGGCTTGGTTACTTCAGTTAAACTCTTCATTTGCGGCGACCCGTGAGGGGCACCTCTGGACTTGTTGGTTAGGTTAGTTCAGTTTTACTTTGCCTTTGGTTAGGTTAGTTTAGTTATGTGTTCCCTTTGGCTTGATCACTTCGATTGTACTGGTCCTTTAGTCGTCTACGGCCCTTTAGGGTCGCTACGGAGCCTGTTGACTTCTCCACATAACTGAGGGCTCTGTTGGTTAGGTTAGCTCAATTTTACTTTGCCATTGGTTAGTTCAGTTCTGTTTTTCCCTTGGTTAGGTTAGTTCAGGTTAGTTCAGTTCTGTTTTTCCTTTGTTTAGCGTAGTTCAGTTATGTTTTTTCCCTGCTTTAGTTAGTCCACTTGTAATACTCATTTAGGGCGGCCCGTTAAGGCCGCATCTGCACTTTGCCTCAGCGGCACTTTAGGGCTGCTACGGGGATAGTTGATTGCTGCACATAAGTGTGGGTTCTGTTCAGTTCAATTTTGCTTTGCCTTTCATGGTTAGTTCAGGTTAGTTCAGTGTTTTTCTTTGGTTAGTTTAGTTCAGGTTAGTGCAGCTCTGTTCTTGCCTTGGTTGGATTAGTTTAGTTATGATTTTTCCTTGGCTTGGGCAGTCCAGTTTAACTTGCCTTTTAAGGCGGCACCTTAGGGCCGCGTCTGCATCTTGCCGCAGCGGCCCTTCATGGCCGTTATGGAACTTGTTGATTGCTGCAAGGTGGCTCTGTTGGTTAGGTTAGTTTTTTTTTGCTTTGCCTTTGATTAGATCAGTTCGGTTTTTCCTTTGGTTAATTCAAGATTACTTGTGGTTTAAGGCGGCCTATCGCCGCTTTAAACTACTTAACTTGATACCCTCTTCCATGTAAATTTCAAAAAACCCTGAAATTCCGTAATGCTTAATACCGACTAGACCCGGTTTAATATGTATTTTAGCATGCAGATACCTCGAGAGGAATCTAGTGCCGGAGCTCCCTGATGGTATGGTCTTGACGATATTGCAGCTCTAGTATGTTCGCAAAAGGGGTCTACTCTTCCAAATCGATTAGAGCATTAGCAACAAATCAAGAAACAATGAGTTAGGAAAGAAAAACCCAACTTTTAAAAGAAGGGTATCCCTAATTTGCTGACCCATAAGAATTGTTTCTATTACAGAAAAATTTGCTGCCCCGTTAGAAGTTCTTGCTGGTATACAGGATGACAGCTGTTAGCAGTGCTAAACATTGTCTGTGAATTTCGCAAAAATTAAGCAGAAAATAACTTAATTACAGCGCTGTAAAATCTTTAAAAGTGAGATTTTTTTTCTGACCCGATAGAAATTCTTGCTGATCGGTACGAAGGGTATTTTCATTAATCTTTGACATTCCTTTCACCAAACACAACGCCGTTAGAAATAGAATTTCTAACGGGTTAGCAAAAAAAATCTCACTTTCAAAGGTTTTACAAAGCTGTAACTAAGTTATTTTCTGCCCGATGTTTACGAAATTCCCACACAATGTGTAGGGCAGACTCAGCTATTCCCATGCATACCGCTCAGCAAGGATTTCAAGCAGAACAGTTCAGCAAGAAAAATTTTACTTTTAAAGAGAGGTTTGTAATTAAGTTATTTTCTTTCGCATTTTTGCAAAATTCACCTACAATGTGTAGTTACTGTGTACTGTCTCAGCTCTCACCCCGTATACCGGTCAGTGCTCTAACGAGCCAGCAAATTTCTCGGTAATTTTAGCAAATTGGTTTCCTTAAAAGAAGGTCTCAACCAAAGGTACTGGTTTAGTCGATGCTACGTCGCAATGTGGAATGTGTAAAACGTGAAAGAGGGGATAGACGAATTCTCAAAGTAACAAAACATCAATGGTATAGTTCAGCAGGATAATTTTGCAGTAACAAAAGTCAAAACTTGACATACGTGAGGTTAAGTCAATCAGCTCACAACCTCCCAATCATAAAAAATCAGTCACTAGACTAGGTAAGGCACTTTATTGCCAAGATAAAATTGAGGGTAGTTTTAGCTGAATTATAAAATCCGAAGTCGAAATATGTAGCTCAGCAACCAGCCGAGAAGCTCACAGAAAAAAAGGAGAAAAATGGCAAAATCGCCTTCTAGAATCCTCAACCCAATAAAACTAGGCCCGTACGAAAGCATGCAAATTCTGTAAAAATTCCCATTAGTGGCAATTGGTGATGTCACGACCTTTAGTTAACCTTTAGGGTCAATCAGCGTGAAGGTTTTGAGATCTTCCAATAATCAATATAAATGACCTTAGCCATCGGCAATATATGCAGTGCCGGACTAAACAAAACTAATACTACGGGCAAAAAGAAAACGTAACACGAGGTAGCCAAAAATAATATATTAAGTATTAATATCGGTATACTCCTTGCTGTTCCAAGTGCTTATGCTTTTTTTGTGTGTGATCTGAATAGCACTAATTTTAAAATAAATATGCGTATTTTCATCTAAAATAGTAGATTATGTCACTAGGAGTAAAAGTGAGTTTTTTTGTGCTGAGCTCAGAGATTGACGGCCGAAGCGAAGCTGAGGCCTGCAACTGAGCGAAGCACAAAAAGGCCTTTTACTCCGAGTAACATATACTATTTTTTTTTCAAGCATGCAGGAAATAGGATGTCTATTGTGATTCAGTTTTGTAATTTACTTGCATCTGTTTCTTTAGGAGAGTCTAGGTACTTACCCAATTAGTGGTGTGTTTATTTGTAAAATAAGAACGATTTAGAACGGTGGTTTTCAATGTTTAATTGTTTTAATGGTATTAAATCATAACCAATGGTTTAGGTGGTTTAGGTGTAGGTAAATTGTGGTAAGATAAAAATATGTTGCACCATTATTAATACTAAATTAATAACAATCACAATGACAAATGAATATGATGACGCGCATGACATTTAACAGACGAACCGAAAATTCGAGAAGATATGCGATTTCGACTATATAACAGCAGTTTCGGATAACAGCTCTAGAGCGTTCTGCGAGTATTCTCATTCTTTGTTTCCCCAATAAGAATATAAAGATGGCAACAAGTACACTCAGACTGGTTTAGTGCCATCTAGTGCTCCAATAGTCAAACACTTAGCTTATATATTACAAAACTAAAACCTAATATACAAAATCTTAAATATTGCAAAACTACTAACCAGTCGAAATCCGCGAAATCAACTAAGAATTTGCGTCAAAAACTGAAACATAGGATGGATGCACCTTCGCACCAAGAGCTTTGATTACTCTTTTTATTCAACTGTTGTAGTGCCATCTAGTATCTAGTGCTTAAAAGTTGTCGTAAATTTCAATATTAACAATCGTTTATGTACAACTGCGCCACCACGACCGTAGCGGTGACTTTTGACTTTACTTTTACTGCCTAGGACTTTTTTGCTACTTTTTTAGTCTCAGGATTAGAAAGCCCTCTTTAGGTGTGCGAATGGAGAAAACAAATGACCTACTTTTAGTCCGCTTGAAAAAAATAGTAATTTACGTCACAAGTTCAGTAGGTGCCTGGTTACAGTTTCTAGGTTTTTACGGGAAAGTCATACGAGTTCTGTAACAACACCTAATGGACGTGTATCGTACAATATTTTGTCTACGACCACCTATTACTATATTGATATTAGAGATGGGTTTTCACCCGGTTTTTTCATTTTTGAGGGTTTATTCCCTGCACACATCCGGGAAAATTCCGGGTTTATTCCATTATAACCTCTAAATTTAACTTTTTAAATACGTGTAACTTTTACCAATTAAGCAATAATTAGTTGGTTTGTGCAGCTTGAAGCTTTTAATCAATTAACCAGTGTTTAGTTTATCAAAAAACAAACCAGAATCTGGATTTATTGAATTCTAATCTAAGATCTAACCTTAAATCTTGAAACTGCCGGGTGCTTTCAAGAAAAGATGGGAAAAATCCCGGGAAAAAACCCTAAATTGGGTTTAAAGGTTTTTTGGGTATTTTCCCTTGGCCCATCTATAATTGATATTCAGCTTGGTGACAAAAGTTAAATAGGGGTCAGAGGGATAAATGAGTTAAAATTGCGGGAATAATGATATTATTCCCGCCATTTAAGTTATATATGTTGTCTTGGCAACCAGTAGGAGTAGACAACAACGCAATATCAAATGCTGCAGCGTAAAAAATGCACTGGTGGCACCGGTTTTACCGTCAAACGAGAGTGTCAGTTTGACCTTACAATAATTTTATTTTTCTACAAACGTCAAATAATGACGCATTTTACGCTTTCATTAGACAAACGTGAACCTGATCTTTTTCGAGGATCAGAATGTGAGTTTATTTTTCCGCGCGTTGCCCAAGACAGCAAGCAAATAGTAGATTATGTCACTAGGAGTAAAAGTGGGTCTTTTCGTGCTGAGCCCAGAGATTGACGGCCGAAGCGAAGCTGAGGCTTGCAACTGGGCGAAGCACAAAAAGACCTTTTACTCCGAGTAACATATACTATTTTTTTTTCAAGCATGCGATAAATAAGAAATCTATTTAAAAGTGGTTCAGTTTTGCAATTTTCTCTCATCCTCTTTAAGCGGGTCTAGGTACTTACCCAATTGTGTATATTATTTGTAAAATACATAGAATATGTTAGAATGGTGGTTTTCAATGTTCAATGGTTTTAATGTATTAAATAATAACCAATGATTATGGTAAACTAAGAATTTGTAGCATTATTTTCAATACTAAATTAATAAATGTCACATTGACAGATAAATATGATGACGCGCATGACATTCAACAGACGAATTCAGAATTCGAGAACCTATGCGATTTCGACTAATAACGGTTTCGGATGGTGCTCTTGAGTGCTCTGAGAGTATTTCTGTCCTTTGTTTTTCAACAAGAATGTAAAGATGGCAATACACTCAGATCGGTTTATCTGGTGTCATCTATTATTAAAATAATTTTGGTGAATGAAAATCGTTTATATATGCGCCACCATGACACTAGCGGTGACTTTTGACTTTACTTTTACTGCCTAGGACTTTTTTGCTACTTTTTTGGTCTCAGGATTTGAAAGCCCACTTTCGGTGTGCGTATGGAGAAAACAAATGACGTACTTTTAGTCCGCTTGAAAAAAAAAGGTTTTTTTCGCTTGCTGTCAATAGCAACTACCACCACTCAACCAATTATTAAAAATGTCATTGTCACTTTGATTTATATTTACAGATTGTGTCTTCAGTTTTGGTCAGTTGTGATTCACATTATTTGAAATTGATCGTTTGCAGAAAAAACGTTGTATGCATTACGAGCAAAAAGTAACTTTTTTGCTATCGAGTGATTGCCGCTCTCCTTCACACTCCTTCACTCTAAGTGCAAAAAAGTTGTACTTTTCGCTCTTAATATATAAATAACTATTACACTACCTATAGATTTTATAATTTGTAATTATTAGGCAAAGGCCTTGGACAAAGTATAGTATTATACTCGCTTCTTATGGCCATTATTCCCACGAGAACGTCCCCTTAAGGGAATAATGGCTATCATAAATAGCTCGTTTAATAATATACTATTATTTTATACTCTTTTTATGATTTAGAAATAAAAAAAAATGAAAAAATGACCACGTAAGAATTGGATTTATTGATGTTTGGCAGTGTCTGTATTATTGTCACTGCCAAAATTCATAATTCGAGAGCTGTAGTGTAATGATATAAAGTTAAACTATTTATGGTACCAAAATAAACTTTTGAAATGTAGACACTAGTTTTAAAACTTTCTTATCACAAACTATTTTTTATTAAAATTATTACTACATACAAGTAATAGATATTTCTCAAATTTCTTCGTCTTCGAGAAATATTTTCTTAATGGAAAAAATGATTGAGATGTCAGCATTAAATCATCAACAATGTGCTTGTGTTTCTTCAAATATATGTAGTACTTTGAAATAAGTCGGTTCTGCTGGGCATTGGGGAGATTTTTGAATTTCAGTGAATATCTTAGAGGCTCGTTTCGAATATCAGGAAATGATGGTTGATTTGATTTACAGGTTTGATTTAATGACAAGTAATATCAAACATCGTAACTACTGCTCACAAATTTTGACGTCGCCAACTGAGCATTTGACAAAATCTTAATCAAATTTATGTAACTTAATGTGTTATATTAAACGGTAGCTCTCTAGTATCGGTTGAATAGCAACTTTTACCGGACTTGTCCGGTAAAGTTCCATTTATGGGACTCAATCGATGCATGTAGGATGCATATACCGGAGAGTATGAAATGAATGTATGTTGTTCTATCCCAAAATCGCTTAAAAGATGGCCATAAGGATGTGTCTAATAAGGTGGCCACAAGTGCCACAAGTGCGTGTTTCGTTTATCTTAGAAAACCGAATGTCACGCAACGTGACAAATGTAAAATAATTATTATGTTAATTCGAATTGTGGCAAAGTTTTCTTTTTGTGTTAAAAGTCTTCGAAGGGGCATAGATGAGATGTCGGTCAGAAGGTCAAAACTGCGTTATAGAAGAAGCGTGGGGAAGCCGAATGCTCCATAGTAACAAAGTTTGTAGTAATACCTGAAAAGTCGAGGAGCCTCTACACAAAACAGTTTATTGTTCAACTAGCGACGAAAATAGAGGCGAAGCCGAGTTTGGTAATGTTCTCGAGCGATAGAAAATGCTTTTTGACGAGTAGGACACTATACATATTTTTTCTTCGACCATTAGGTCATCGTTTACTTTAAAAATAATCTCTATAGAGTATTTCTTTCGAAAATTAAGGCGCGTCAAAATGCCGATTAATCGAACGCGCGCTTACTTGATGTCCGATGGGCCGCCGCCATGCATTCGCCAACTATGTTCGCAATTATTAATGGGTAAGTTCCGCCAACGGCAGCAGCTGTGTGTCAGCGCATAACCGCTGAGTATTAAAACGAGTCAGCGGATAATTGTAGGTATTTACCTTCGTTCGTCCAAAGTAACACGTTTTGCCTTCTCACCGTCCATTTTGATGTGGGACTGCGGACACAACTTCCCAAGTGCAACAAAGGAGATTATAAAAATAAATTATTTTATTATTTAAGGAAAGTTTATTTCAAAATACTTTGTCCAAATGTATAGGAATAAACAAAAAAGGAGAATCAACCATAACCTCCAATTCTCGAGGCCAACAAAAGCAAACCTGAGATGCTCAGCGCTAAATTATTGCACTTAGTAAATCACCCATCCGCTAATATCAAGCGGCTGGAAAGCGTGTACGCTGAACGGGTTTGCTTACTAAACGTCTCAGCTGCTGCCGTCGGCGGAACGTACGCATTGAATAATTGGTTTATTTAATTATATTGCGTGTATTGCTCAATATAATAGTAAATAATAAATAGAGCCTTTCAAATTGAGTATTTGAAAACTGATGCATCGAACCGGGGCTATGCGCTTCAGAACAAGGAAACAAATAATAATCAAGGCCACCTCGATTATCAATGTCAGTTTGGTCAAATTTCAACACTTTTATTTTCTTTTCTGAGGCCCGGGCAGGCAAATATACATGTTTTTGTATAATATCACCATTTTTCATGGTGTTTTACAGAATTAGACCAGTTGAATCGCATTTAATTGGGGATATACAGGCAAAATTAGAACCACTTACTTTCGTCACTAGAGACGAAAGTTACCGCTATAGGAGGAGAAAATTATGTTTTCGGCTAGGGCAGGATATGACAAAAGTTGTCTATTTTTACACGGTCGTAGAAAAAAACTGATTTTAAAATCAGAGATACATCTAAAGACTGCTATACAAATCTCCGAAGCAAAAACAAAAGTTTGCGGTAAGCTGCAATGTAACCAAGGATCTCGAAGGTGAGCTGAAAGATGTGAGATAAAACAACCTAATATTAAAAAGGAATTGGACGAACCTTCTGTTTTGAAAAACAACATATTAACATTTATTTACGTACTCTCCGATGAAAATAAGCTGCATTTCCGTGGAACTTAAAAACCAAATTTTAGGGCTGGGTGAAGGTTCTATTAGGACGGTTCCAACGTTTGATAGCTTTAAACCCGGCTTCTGGTGGAGGTCTTTGAAACACTAACCAGTTAAGCTTTTGGAAACTCAACTATTATTATTAGAAGAAAACAGCGATTAATCAAATGAAAATTATTTACTCCAGAAGGAAAATATGTATTTTTATCAAACGGACTAAAAGTACGTCATTTGTTCTCTCCATACGCACACCTAAAGTGGGCTTTCTAATCCTGAGACCAAAAAAAGTAGCAGAAAAGTCCTAGGCAGTAAAAGTAAAGTCAAATGTCACCGCTATTGTCATGGTGGCGCTTATATAAACCATCTTATTGCCATCTTTACATTCTTGTTGAAAAAACAACGGATAGGAATACTCTCAGAACGCTCGAGAGCACCACCCGAAACCGTTTTTAGTCGAAATCGCATAGGTTCTCGAATTCTGTTAAATGTCGTTAGTTGTCATCATATTTATCTGTCAATGTCATTTTTATTAATTTAGTATTAATAATAATGCTATAAATTTTTAGTTTACCATAATTTACCTCAACCATCTAAACCATTGGTTATGATTTAATACCATTAAAACTATTGAACATTAAACACCACCGTTCTAACACATTCTATTTATATACACCACTAATTGGGTAAGTACCTAGACCTGCTTAAAGAGGATGAAAGAAAATTGCAACACTGAATCACTCTGAAATAGACTTTCCTGCATGCTTGAAAAAAAAATAGTATATGTTACGCGGAGTAAAAGGTCTTTTTGTGCTTCGCCCAGTTGAAGGCCTCAGCTTCGCTTCGGCCGTCAATCTCTGGGCTCAGCACAAAAAGACCCACTTTTACTCCTAGTGACATAATCTACTATTAGTATTGGAGGTCAAAGAAAAATGTTATGAACATAAGTAAAATCTTAGGCAAGACCGAAAGAAGAGGGATCTCTCTAGGGAGAGAGGGAGCTTGCTCTGCCCCTAGTAAATGGCAGTGGAGGGGTACGGCTGCCAGTGAACAAACTAGTACTGCTTGCAAGGATCAAATGAATATTCACAACTCGAGCAAGATCAACTTATTCAGAAAAAATCACCATAGAATGATTGTTGGAAAATCCTCCAAGCAAAACTATAAAAGTTTTATATGATAAAAGTAATCTGCGATCTAAGCAAAAACTTCGAAGATGAGCTGGAAAATGAGAGAAAAATGAAGTTCACCTTAACGAAAATAAGCCGCATCTCCAGGAAACCTAAAAAAAATGTTTTATGGCGATGATGGTTCGGCCAAGACGGTTCCAGCGTTTGATGGCTCTAGGAACAGCCTTCTTGTTAGTTCACATTATACATTGGTTCAGCTCTTTGCAAAATTTTGGAAATTCATCTCAACATTTCAAGAAAACAACGAATTATTCAAAAGTAAGTTATCCACACTTGAAGGAAAACTAATTCTTAAAGTTCGTTAAAGTTCGTAGAATTAAGGATAATTTTTATAAACATATGCAATATGATCATAAGCAATATCTTAGACAAGCCCGAAAGAAGAGGGGTCTTGCTAGTTAAAGAGGAGGCTTGCTCTGCTCCTATTAAATAAGGCGGTGGAGTGGCCGATAGTGGGCAAAGTACTGCTTCCAAGGATCGCATGAATAGTCCCAACATAGGCAAGATCAGCTTGTTCAGAACAAACCACCTCGGAATGATGTTGTGGAGCCTCAAAATCATTTTGTCCACAACCACTTAAAAATATACTGATATTCAGTTTGTTAACAAAAGTTAAATAGGGCTCATATAGCGTCAGAGTGATATATGAGTTGAAACTGCGGGAATAATATCATTATTCCCGCTTGCCATTTAAGTTATATATGTTGCCTTGGCAACCAGTAGGAGCAGGCAACAATGCAATATCAAATGCCGCAGCGTAAAAAATGCACTGGTGGCACCGGTTTTGCCGTCAAACGCGAGTGTCACTTTCATTTCAATAATTCTATTTACACTAGCTATAGATTTTTTATTTTGTAATTAGTAGACAATGGCCGTGGACAATAGTATATTATTAAACTAGCTTTTTATGACAGCCCCTCGCCTGCGGCTCCTGACGCAAACGTCCCCCTAAGGGAATAATGGCCATAAAAAGCGAGTTATCTTAGTGAAAATTTTTAGTCAAGAGGCATGCAAGTGAGTATGTTTTTTAACCTTAAAACCCATAGTACTTGATCCTAGACTATAATGGGCTCAATCAAGCCACTCCTGCGCCGGACAGCTGATCTGCTTTGTGCTTTCTGGCCATCTGTTACTGAAGAAACTGCTCAGAAATTAACCTGAACTAACATAGTGTGAATTTTGTATTAACTTACTGTCTTTGCTGGAGATAACTTGACTGTTTGTATATAGATCTCAATCTAACAGCTTGGTTATATTTTTGAATGTCCTGAATAAATTCCTGGACAGTGTATGCTCTCCAAACAGGTGTCTGGTGGTATGTGATGATTTTGATGTAGTTCTTAAGATAAGTGTTAAGGGCCTGAATTGTAAATGTCAGACAAATGGCCAGACTTAACATCTTTTATGGTTTGCTGTGGAGGATCTTCAGGGTAGTTTATTTTCATATGACCATATGTAAACCATATGTATACATAGCTACAATGCAATTTTCGGGGGTAATACCACGCGAGATTTAAAATTACCGATAATTTTTCACGATTGCATGTTTTCCATAATTTCACGAGTTCTTTAGGACGAGTGAAATTTGCAAGAAAAACATACCAGAATGGAAAAATTACATCGAAAATAACCAATGAAGCAAAAATTACATTGAAAACAAGCTTAAACCACAATTACAGCAAAAAGATCACACCGAAAATTGCATTGTAGCTACGTCACAGGCTACGTTCTACATGTGGTTTGATTTTTTCATTAGATGTCATTTTTGAGTTGTCATATGACGTAGCCTGTGACGTAGCTACAATGCAGTTTCGGTGTGGTCTTTTGGCTGTAATTGTGGTTTAACCTTGTTATCAGTGTAATTTTTGCTTTATTAGTGGCTTTTAATGTAATTTTGTGAAAACTGCATAGTTTATATGGAGAAATTTACATAAGAGGGAAATATTCGCTTTAATGTTGGTTTAATCTTGTTATCGGGGGTAATTACACAAGTGCATCAAAATTATCAGGTTATTTGGATGCACGAGTGCAATTTTGGAGAATATTACCCGAGTAAAGCGATTAAAACTTTATGTTGTAACAATATCTACTACCTAGGATAGTTATAAATAAGAATTACAAATTAACAAAATTAAAATAAGAAAATTCAAATAATTGTAAAATATCAAAATGACATCTAATGTAACAATGAAACCACATGTAGAACGTAGCCTGTGCAATGCAGTTTTCGGTGTGATCTTTTCGCTGTAATTGTGGTTTAATCTTGTTATTAGTGTAATTTTTTCTTCATTGGTTGTTTTCGATGTAATTTTGTGTTACCTGCATAGTTTTTATGGATTATTTCACTCATGCATACATTTTCCCATAAGAAGAATGTGTTTATCAAAAAATTACAGCGGTAATTCCGGTAATAATTCTAGACGACGTGGTATTATCGCTTACACTAACCTAAACCTTAATCAATGTCGTTTTCGATATTAATTTGATTCGAGAAATAATCTCACTAAATACCGTTCGAACTTTAAAATGGACCAGAAAGTTTTCCTTGCAAATTTCACACGTCCTAAAGGACTCGTGAAATTATGGAATGAAAACATGCAATCGTGAAAAATTATCGGTAATTTTAAAGCTCTCGTGGTATTACCCCCGAAAAATTTACATAGGAGGGTAATATTGACTTTTATCAGATAGTTTTTTTTCTGTGCCTGGTCTATTCTTTAGACTGTTACCCTTTTTCTAAGAGCATTTCGATCTTTTTCACATAGTTACTAATTTCCACGCAGAGGTCACATGTCTGTCGAGACCAGGGGTGAGCCGATCTTCAGTGTGTTTTTGCATATTATAATATCGCAATTTTTTAAAGGGCTTATACTTATAAGATGGCAATAAAGCATACAGTCTTCGGGCATACAGTCTTCTGCCTCTTGCTTTGAGGAAAGAATGGAGCTTGGCTAAGTTCAGGAGCGATACCATCAGGTACCCTTCTTACTTTATTTGAAATACCATTCAAATAAATGTATCTGTGTTTTTTATTTTAATTTGAGATGTGAATGTTTACATCTAACAATTTTTAAATTATACTAAAATAAAGTTTTGACCTAAGAGAAGATTCTAGAGGATTTTTAGTGATAACTCGCCTATCCGCCTTTATTGCTTTCTGGTCAAAATCAAATCATCAAATCAAAAAATATTTGTACAGTACATATCTTTTACCAAATTTTAACTTTCTAAGTTAAAGGGTTCAAAAACTAAGAAGAGCTGTATTTAAGACCAAACTCTGTTTATACAAAATAAGCAACGCACATTTGCAAAATGCATACTTACGTAGCTGTGCGTACGAAGGATCAGCAAAGTGGCAAAGGAACACACACAATAGCAAAATGAAGCCTGAAGGCATAATTAATTTTTCTTTGCTTCGGTTCAAAACTGAAATTGCAAAACTCAACAAAGTAGAAAATAACAGCTGACTGCAATGTTGTGGTACGTTGTGACATTTAAATATGGGGTTCATTAAAAAACTTTTTTTAACAAACTGATTGCCATCGTATCAAAGGTGTATTCCTATATTACTTATTACAAGTTTTTCGCGATATAAAGCAATTAATTGACCACTTTTCTGCTGCAAAATAAATTAATCATTAAACATAGCCATTAGTGACATTAAGCAATTATAGAAATAATAAGTTTTGAGTTTTGTCATACAGGGTTTCGTCACAAACCTAACACCATTCCTTTATTAGAGTTATGACTTGTATGAGAAAAAGAGAAAGAAAGTAATAACAGTCAAAGCAGTGCTGTGTTTTAGGAAATGGAAATAACACTAAGGAAGAAGAGGGGATGGATAGTATAAAAAGTGACAAGGGCCGCAAAGTAAAGACGTCTTTAAGACGTCTTTCAGACTATAGCACTTGCTCTGAAGGGCGTCAGTTAGATGACCAATGGAACGTCTTAATGACGAAAGCAAGACATATAGATATCATATTCAAGAACGTTGCATGGCCATATATAAATATCAAATCTGGACGTTTATTGGAATCAATTATTAATAATTTAATTATTAATCACTACTTGATCTTGACTACTATAATCACTACTCACGAATTAAAAATCAATTATTAATAACTTATTGATATCAAATCTGCCGTCATATGGAAGTTACTTTCACCAAGAATTAGCCTAACACAAGTTAAAAAAGCTTATATTTTCTTTTACTTTATTTAATAATTGTTACAGCAACTACTTAGAACATTCTGAAATCTAAGATTGACATTCCTGTTACAAAAATAAAACTGATACTGACTTACAATATACCAAGAAAATAATTAAGTATAAATATCAATGCCTTTTCTACTTCGTTTTTTTTTGTCTATGAAGCGTAAGCTCAAGTTTAAGTTAAATATAAAATGTATGATTGATACCTAACCTCAAGAGTAACAGCATAAACGGTAGATATCGGCCAAACAACCTCCATTTTGTGAAAGGATTACTGCAATCCTTATGCAAGACGGCCACGCCTGTCACGTATTTAAATCGCTTTTTGATTTGGTAGAACATCAATCATTTCTCATTTTATTATATATTTTATACAATCCTCGTTATTTTACTAAATTGATTTTTTTTTCGTAAAATTACCATTCGCTATCATTTCTTTACTTTGAAATTCTTTGCTTGAAATCACACATCAGCACACCAAAATCATGTTTATTGAACGTCAAGCCACTGACAATTTTTAAACGGCATATCTATGCCGTCCTTAAGACGTCGTTTTTTGTCAACTCATCATTATGACTGAGTAGTTTAATAAAAACATACATAAGTTATTTCAGATAGATTCAAAACTGAGATAGGGGGCTCTGAGGCTGGAAATTGACAGCTCGAAAAAATCTCCTAAAATAATTTCAATATAAGATGGCATAACTGCGGTATTCGGTACGTTATGTTGATTGCTGACACTATTTCGATCTTTAAATTCTTATTAAAACAAAGGATGGGAATAATCTAAGTATTAGCATTGCATATGAATCACAAGTAAATCAATGAATGGATAGTTTGGTCCCTCTCTGCCAGAGGGCCATGGGGGACGCTGTCAATCCTGTCAACTTCATGGGGGACCATAAACTTGGCAACGGTGGAAATGTCATGGCAAAAGTAAAAATAACCTCAGCTGTATACTCTATACAAATAAAAACAAAATTTCTATTTCTTTACTGCATTGGGTGAACAAGGATGGATATATTCTATAAATATAAAGTCATTATAAAAACTAGTAATTTTGCAGACGTAGAGAAAAAGATATGCCTTTTCGTTTGTCATTATTACTTATTAAAGTTTGGTTATGTAGTGTAGCTATAAGTATTTGTGATATTATGTTATTTTACTTTCTTTTTTTGGCAAATGCCGGCCACAAAGAACAATGAGAAAGGATGACCTCTATTACGTACTGTCGCCCCATCCATTTAAGTTATCCTATACCCAGAGCCGTAGTTACAATAGGGCAGCCAGGGAACCCAGGCTTCAGAGCCTCAATGGATAGTGAATATTGTGATTGTATAGTAGCACGAATGCGATACACTCCTTGGTACCGGAGCTATCAGTATATATCTCAGCACTACGTGTGCAATATGGGATCCTGGATAGGCTCGTTGTTGGTCAGCTCACAGGGCATGCAAGTCCAAGTGCGAACCATCTGGAAAAAGGTACTACCCTTGATTAAAAACTGATTAAAAACTAGCTGAAATATCCAGCTTTTTTGCTCCAATATCCATAAGATTTAAAGATTCCCTGGTTTTCGCGCCATTAGATTCACTCACTTTTCTGTTCACCACTGTTTTAAGTAACGGCAGCAGGCGAAGGCATTTTGGTACTTATTGAGTTATTTATCGGCTGCTTCATTAATTAGCCCAAATATCGAGCTTTATTTGCTCCAATATCCATAAAAATGTAGAAATTATGAATTGTAAATAAAAAAGCTATGACATACCATGACAACTACGACTGCAGGCAAAGAGAGCAAGGAGCATTTCGGAGATCTTTGTCTAGCTGACGTGAAGTCAGTATTACGTATATTACAATTGCAACAACGCCGGAAATTAAACGGCCTTGAAATATTTGTCTAAAATGATGATGTCACTAGGCTCCAGTGACATCTAGTGAACACCATCATAAGTGCCATTGACTTACTATTAGATTTAAATACAATGGTATTAGCTAGAGAACCCAGCCCACCCCAAAAGATTTCTTGTTGTTGTTGCTACGTCACCGGCCTCACAAAACATCCCCGGCCTTCTCGATTTCTTGGTGTCGTACATGGTTAGCGTTTCGTCGATTTTTTTTATTTATAAATAATCTTTAATTTTTTCTGATTTTAAATGCAAACTAACAAAGAATTTTCTTGTTCATAGAAATCCAGAAGCAAGATTCAAGTTAAATACATGACTTTTTTACGTATACCTACAGTGTGTCCCAAATTGGTCTTCCATGTATTGGGATCTCGGAAACTATAGGAGCTACGAAGTTGGTTAAATGGGGAAAGTTCTAGACAATTATGTTAGTAATGAAATTACAAAAACGAGGTGGCTGTAACCAATTGGGTTTTTGAGAAATGTTGGGAAAACCAATATGGTGCATTTTTAAAAAACTGTTATAAATCCTTTATTTTAAAAGGTAATCAAAATTTGTGAAAACATTTCTGAAGCAACTATTTGAGTGGATTATACCTGTAAAGGTAAAATTTCGATACAACGTTTCGGTTTTCTGGAACCATTATCAACTTATGCTTTTCTTATGATGGCCTTATTGGATTTTTACACTTGTTTACAGGGGACAAGTGTGCGAGTTACACACAAAGAGGGGTGGAGTGCTTAGCTTCTGGCACTCCGGGTAGGTGCTTGGTTCAGAAATTACAAAATCGGAATTCACTAACTGGTATTTTAATTAATTACAACCGGGTTTGTTGTCAATTTACAAAAGGTACGAATAGCTGTGCGAATTCGAGAGAGCGTAGTTGAGAGTGAGACCGAGTGTCTCCAACAAATGTCTGCGCAAGAGTAAGAGTCTCTTTAAAATATACAAAACTTAAAAACTAACCACTAGTCTATAAAAGCGCCGGAAAATACCACCAAACAGCAGCGAGCCCAACTCCAAAGAAGGTGGCGGCACCAATCAAATCACAAGGATATTAGGGGCCCGGCGGCAGCCATTTGCTTTTACGTGACGTAGACCGAATTCCAGCGCTTGATTTATTACTGACAGGCAGCTGCAGCGGGCCGCGTGAAAGCGTCGGCTAGTCTTTGAGAGGCGGTGCTTCCCTTTGATAAAAAGCTCATACTTATTTCGCTGTTGTTTTTACAACATACTCCCCCCCCCCCGCAAAAAAAAAGAAAAGATTACTAAAACTTGTCAAAATAAAAGAACTACTATAACAAATAAATATATATTATTATGCTGTTACTAGTTAATCGTTACATTCTTGCAACTCCTTCGGAAACGGGCATATCTTTGTAATGGGTCTAGTGAATAAGTCATTTTTAGTTCTCAATTTGACAACACGAACCTTTCCAGCTGGTCCCGGCATAATTTGTTCTATGCGTGCTCGGCTCCAAACTAAAGGAGGTGTATTATCTTCCTTAAGTAACACTAGTTGCCCAACCTTCAGATTTTCCTTAGACGCCAACCATTTAGGTCGATTTTGTAGCCTGTTCAAATACTCAACTGACCAACGGTTCCAGAACTATTGCTGCATTTTAACACACCTTTGCCAAAATGTGAGTCTGTTGTCAGATTTCTCAGAAATATTTCTGTCCGGGAAAGCGGAAAGAGGAGCCCCAATTAAAAAATGGCCAGGAGTAAGATAATATAAATCTGAGGGATCATTGGAAAGTGCACAAGGAGGCCGTGAATTCAATATTGCTTCGATCTGTGAAAAAACTGTACTCAACTCTTCGAAGGTCAAATTTGAGTTACCAACGATTCTTACTAGGTGAAATTTGGCGCCCTTAACAGCTGCTTCCCATAAACCTCCCCAGTGAGGGCTACGTGGAGGAATAAAAGTCCACTGTATTTCGAGAGTCGCAAGATAATCGTGAAGAGGCTCAAAGTTAGTCTCCTTTCGAAGAAAAGTGTATAAATCTCTTAGAAAATTTCGAGCACCGTGAAAATTTGAGCCGTTGTCAATAAAAATTCGTGTTGGATTTCCTCTTCGTGAAATAAATCTTTTCAGGGTAGCTAAAAATGCTTGAGTGGTCACATCTGAAACTACCTCAATGTATGCCTTTGTAGACATGCAAATGAAAATAGCTGCGTATCACTTCTGAACTGGGGCTCGTTTTAATCGTGACGATTTAATAAGGAATGGTTCCGCGAAATCCACTCCCACCAATTGAAAAGGACGAGAGGGTGAAACTCTATCTTTGGGCAAGTGAGACATAAGCTGCTGGCAAGGTTGTAGAGAAAATCCGAAACAAGCTACACAATTTCTGATTATACGTTTAATGTCTCTTATTTAAAGGCCAATATTCCAACCGAACATTAGACAAAACCGTTTGAGCACCTGCATGTCCTAATCGAATGTGCTCTTTTTTCATTAACAACGAGACAACGTGATTCTTTGATGGTAACAAAACAGGGTGTCTTTAGTTATAGAGTATTGGAACATTTGACAAACGTCCACCGACTCGCAAAATTTCATCAGAATCTAAAAAAGGTTTAAGAGATATTATTGCCTTATTCGTTAGTGGAATACCAAGACGTAGTTGAGAAATTTCATTAGAAAAGTATTGTGTTTGCAAATTTTTTTATGATTAATTTTAAAGAGGACACACTACTTAAAAACTTCAGTTAAACGATTATACCGTGTTTTGTATTCAAAAATTGAAATGGACGTGTTATTCTGATTTTTATCAAAAAAATATTCAATTCGCGTAAGAGTGCGTTTACATGAAGCACGTTCCTTAACTAATCCCTCCATTTTTAACACCAATGATAAAGATTTTATTACACTCAGTAAAGGGTTAAAGATAGCACAAAATATTGAATCTGCAAAACACTGAGCAAACAAATGAAAAAGGAAAGATCTGACCTTAAACGCTGTAGCTCCGACGGACAACGCAATCCGGGACGGGGACTTCCGTTCAATCTTCTTCAACACTCAGGATAGTGCTAAGTACTAATCTTCTTCGGGGCCAATAAAAGACATCTAACTTGTCCTGCACTCGGGATAGTGCCTGTACGCCAAACTTCTTCGGGAAATCTATCTTTCTTTTGTATCACTCGGGATAATGCTCTTCGTGTTTCTCTTCGGGTTACCCAATTCGTGTCACTTCCTTCGGGAATAAAGCAGTTTTTTGGGGATGTTCTCAGGGATTCCGCTCTCTAGTGTCGTAAAAATCCAGCTATTGATGTAAAACCAACAGATCCGGCTCGAAGGATCACTTTGATGTGCGAGTTACACACAAAGAGGGGTGAAGTGCTTAGCTTCTGGCACTCCGGGTAGGTGCTTGGTTCAGAAATTACAAAAGCGGAATTTACTAACTGGTCACAACCGGGTTTGTTGAGAATTTACAAAAGGTACGAATAGTTGTGCGAATTCGAGAGAGCCTAGTTGAGAGTGAGACCGAGTGTCTCCAACAAATGTCTGCGCAAGAGTAAGAGTCTCTTTAAAATATACAAAACTTAAAAACTAACCACTAGTCTATAAAAGCGCGGGAAAATACCACCAACCAGCAGCGAGCCCACTCCAAAGGAGGTGGCGGCACCAATCAAATCTCAAATCACATGAGGGGCCCGGCGGCAGCCATTTACTTTTACGTGACGTAGACCGAATTCCAGCGCTTGATTTATTACTGACAGGCAGCTGCAGCGGGACGCGGGAAAGCGTCGGCTAGTCTTTGAGAGGCGGTGCTTCTCTTTGATAAAAGCTCATATTTATTTCGCTGTTGTTTTTACAACAACAAGAAATGCGTTTCAATAATGTATAACAACTCTAGTAAGTTTTTATAGTATTTTAAGAAATCAAGAAAAATGTAGTTTTTACTAGTAGGCCATGAATTGAACTTGACAGTAATATCACAGTATAAAGAATAATACATTATATCAGTAGCGTGAGTCGGTCGAAAAATTGAAACTCCCCTCCCCGTGCCCCCGTCCGCCCGGCCGCCGGCCGGTGCACCACCAAACCGGTTTTGGCCGGCTTTGACCGGCTTTGGCCGGTTTTGGCAATGCTTTGGCAGTGCATCGCATGTGTTTGTCCCCTCGTAACTACTCGAGAACAATGCCGGGCGCGGCACGCTTTAGTTTTAGAAATATCAAAAGTGCCGACACGAACTGACGATACTGATATAATGTATTATTCTTTATACTGTGGTAATATGTGGTTATTATCGGAAATGCTTAAAAACACTATCACAATGGCTGTAGAAGTCACAGAGGAATATTTGTTAAATGCAGAGTCTTAAAAATTAAATTGAAACAGCTGGAAATTACTTAAAGTGAGGGAAATTTTGACATGTTGGAATTTCTTTTCCAAGAAAACAGAAATGTTCAAATTTCTAAAACTGACTACGAAGGAAAATATGCGGAACGAGGAACGACTTCAACATGGTTTAAAACAATTCAAGTCTTGAAGTCCGAACGATAAATTGCGATTCAAATATTACGCTAGCAAAGCATTTTAAAATCATTCAAAAGACACTCGAAGACAAACTACCAAAATCGATCTTCTCAGAGTGGTTTAAATGTTATCGCGATCAATTTGAAGTCTTTAGATACCGTCAAAGTAATTTGGTTAGATGGAAGCGGGACCAACGTTGACGTATCCAAATAAGTTACCGCATATTGTGTATTGGTATACATGGCTAACTCAAAAAATTCTCTTTTTCAGTTGAGAGTAATATACATACAGAATACACGGTACATTTACCGTGTATTCCGCATTTGGCCTTGAAGAAAGAAATTTTTTTTTAATTTAATAAATTTAAACTGCAAGACTTGAATTGTTTTAAACTATGCCGAAGTCGTTCCTCGTTCCGGATATTTTCCTTCGTAGTCAGTTTTTGTAATTTGAGTATTTCTGTTGGGAAATGAAATTCCCGCATGTCAAAATTTCCCTTAATTTAAGTAATATCCAGCTGTTTCAATTAAATTTTTAAGAACTCTGCATTCGACAAATATTGCTTTGTGACCTCTACAGCCATTGTGATATTGTTTTTAAGCGTTCGCAATAATAACCTCATATTACTGTCAAGTTTAATCCATGGCTTACTAGTAAAAACTATATTTTTTTTGATTTTTTACAATACTATAAAACTAGGGTTGTTATACATTATTGAAACGCATTTCTTATCCCCTGTAAACAAGTGTAAAATTCCAATATGGCCGTCATAAGAAAAACAAAAGTTGATGATGGTTCCAGAAAACGGAAACGTTGTATCAAAGTTTTACCTTTACAGGTACATTCCACTCAAAAAGTTGCTTCAGAAATGTTTTCACAAAATTCGATTATCTTTTAAAGTAAAGGATTTATAACAATTTTTCAAAATGCATCATTTTGGTTTCCCAAAGTTTCTCAAAAACCCGATTGGTTACAGCCACCACGTTTTTGTCATTACATTACTAATATAATTGTCTAGAACTTTCCTCATTTAACCAACTTCGTAGCTCCTATAGTTTCAGAGATCCCAATACATGGAAGACCAATTTGGGACACACTGTATATAAAACAAGGTTTTATAAATGTGTGTGCTTCTGCCTCAAGGTGAAGAAGACACTTGTGTTTTTTTCCTATAATTATGTAAGACTCAAGGCAGAATAACTCGTAACAAATAATTTAAAATTAGTGTATGAGAAAAGGTTTGGTTTCCTCTGATGGCCAATAATTTTCATTCATCAATAATGGGTTGATGAGATGTTACTATGGACTATGATCTGTGGTACTTAACATATTATTTGATTAAAAGTTAAAGATAAATGTATTTTTCTAGAATTATGTTCACATTTTATTATTGTTTTTTAATGCTTGTGTGTTGCTCTGCATAACACCTAGGTACTTATTGGTTTACAGCATTGGTTACTGCACCCACTATTTGAATTGGTTCATTTCACCTACAGACACTTTTATAAGGACTAAATGTTCATGGACTGACTATTTGAGTAAGCTGAGGAGTAGCCAATCACAAAAAGATACATGGCTAAGTAGACTGAGGTAATTTGAAAGAGTTCTGTGTAATTTATTCCATCCATATTTATACAGGGTTATTCATTTTCGATTCCGATTTTCAAAATAAATTTAATGGTGTTGTTATTTCCTTCCTGGCCAGCTTGATTTGTTTTTCTCATACAGGATGTTTTTGAAAACACTTTTTTCACACACTTCAGTGTCACACGTGGCACTGAAGCTAAGATATTTTTATAGTGAATAGAACAAAAAGGAAAATAGAGATGTTTTAATAATATATTGTTCAACCGAGCGAAGATTCTTGATTTACAATTCCATAGTGCTTCCCGTGGAGCTGCTTTCCTGCTCATTCCTTTAGTTTTATCTCGGTCCTGCTTGCAGAATCAACTTCAACTCGACTCGCTAGATTGAGCGGAGTATAGTTTTTGTCCAAGGCGCAAATACTCTTATGTAGCGGTTGATCCTTTTTGTGGAAATAAGATCTTAATGATTTAATTAGGTTGTCATGAGTTTCATGCCGACAAATTAGCCCCCGACCTCCGTCTTTTCTTGTGATTGTGAATCTCTGGGTACAAGATTTTGGGTGTAGTTTTCTGTGTTTGCTGAGTTGTACCCTGGTATCAATACTGAGATTGGTTAAGTCGGTGTCAGACCATTTTACTACTCCAAAAGAGTACACAAGAAGCGGTGTGGCAAAAGTGTTGATAGCCTTAAATCAATTTCCCGAGTTTAGCCTAGATCTAGGTAATAACTTGAGACGAGATCTGTATTTTGCAACAAGTTCTTGTTTTAGCGTGGTGTGATCCAGTTTGTTGATTTGGTCTAACCCTAGACATCTGTACTGTTCAGAAGTATCTAGTGGCTCTATAATTTACTCGGATAGGGGGTTCTCTGGATCTGGCAGAGCCCATTTCCCTGTTTTGATGAGGATTGTTTTACATTTATTCATTCCAAATTTCATTGAAATATCAGATGACATTTTTTCGACAGTTCTTAGAAGTTCTTGCAGCTGTTTTGCGCAACTTCAATATGCCCCATAGAGCCATATGACCCATAGAGCTTTATAACATATTCCATTATATTCTGCATCTCGTTAGCTTTGGAAATTTGACATATTTCACCCAGTATATATAACCGACAGTGACAATGATTGATAAATCGGTTTGAGGTTATGACTATTGTTTACTGTTATGCCTACATAGTTGCTAGACTGTTTCAATTAGTCCAGATTTTAGGGTAACTGTTTTATTCATAGGCTTCATGTATATTATAAAATTTACTGAAACCTATAGGTACTTCGTGGTTACTCATTTCAGTTTGCTCATATTTTTTTACTTTTGACAAAAACGACTAATTTAAGTGGTTGTAATGACCAATTCAATCACCGAAATTTTATGTTTATTATCACTAAATTAATATAAGTCGGACCTTATTTAATTTTTCACTTTCTCATCAAATTGCAAAACACTAGGCTAATGGTCATTCAAAAGTGTTTATATTGAGCATTTCCAAGAACAAAAATTTTACATGTTTTATCATTAAGTTCATCATAAATCATTTTGTGTTTAACAATGACATTATTATTCTGGAAAAAAAATAGCGAAACAACTTCAATATAATTATTTAATCTGGCTACGCCGATAATTCGCCAACGTTTCGACCATACATTTGTAGTTTACATCAAAGCTCGAATAAATTGACGATAGTATGTCGGCTCAATACAAAATTTCTTAATCTTTTATCTATCACGTTATATAGGGCTTCAACAACAAACAATTGCCATTTATTATAGTTAGCTCCTCTCATCTTCATGGAGCATCAACCACCTCTAGGAGGTAGGAGTTTTGGCACAGCTTCTGTCCATTTGAGTTAGTCTTGTGAAATTGAGCAACTGCAACTTTCTTCTTATGGCTTGCTATGGGTATTTCTTCTGTGGAGCAGGGTATAATGAGGCCGGAGTTCATAGCTTTTGAGGCGGAAGCTGGACTCCCCATCTTAAAAGCCATAATTGTTCTTTCCTAATCAAGTTGTATGTGTTGTTACTTTTATAATTACGTATAGATTAATAATACTTACAAGAAGGAACTATCACCACAGACATTTATGCTCAGTCTTGTTTTCCTACTTTGAGTTTCCAGATATTTTGTTGAAAGTCAAAGTCGCATATTGAAGTTGTGTAATTTAAATTATTGCAGTTAGTCGATTTTTAATCAGTCTGTGAAAGTCGAGTTAGTGGTTTCTACCTCCATCATTTCACTTGATGCGTTACTATTTATTGACAAATCATCTGTGTCTGAATCTGCCTCTTCAAGTGAAATGATAAAGGGAGGAATATTGTCGATTGACAGATTACCCATGTGTTTATACCAGTCAGAAGTTATTAGTCGTTCGCAGTGGTCACAGTATTTTGTCCACAAGTCTCCGTTACATTTTGAAAGGCATTCCTTCCAGACATGTTCAACCCTACCTTTCGATGAGAGTTGACTCATGAAGGTTTTATTGTAGAGGTTCTTACAAAACCCCCATGCCATTTCAATAGGATTGTATTGACAATGGTAGGGGGGTAACCTAAGAACCTCATGACCGTGCGCTTTCAAAAGTTCGTCAATCACATAAAGTTTAGGTCCACTTCGTAACGGTCGTATTATGTCCCATAACTGTTTTTTGGTCATGTTCGCTTCAAACGTAACATTATGGCTAACCAACCATTCCACCATGTTCGCTTTTTTGCTTGAAAATGTGGGAGGTTTTTCCAATTGCTCTAATTGATATGGAGCATTGTCCATAACAACCACACATTTTTCTTGCACTGAGCTTAATGCAGGAATAAGCTGATTGGTCACCCAATTTTGAAAAATGTCCGCATTCATAGTTTTGTGGTAGTCTCGGTCATTGTTTTTTGAATTTATAAGTAAGTCACATCCGTTTAAAAAGCCAGACTTTGTCCCAGCATGTAGTACTGTAAATCTGGTCCCTTCAGATGTAATGCGCGATGGGTTGCTTCTAATGTCAGACTCGTGTACCCATCGACGGACTTGCGACCCATTTTGGTAGATAAAAGTTTCATCTAGATACACAAAAATGACATTATCAGCCGATTTTTTTTATTGTAAAAATTTTCACAAAAATGTAATTTTGGCTGCAATGACATGTTTTTGTTCACATAAAATTTTGCGTCTATTTACGGTCTTGTGTTTGTACCCCATCGACTTTAAAACTCTGTACGAAGTTGTCCGTCCCCCAGTAAAGTAAAAATTTTCTTTTGCGTCTTTAAGTAAGGTATTTAATGTAAAGTACTGGTTTTTTGAGTTGTATTGCCAAATTAGTCGTTGCAGATCATGCCGAAATAAACGTTCCAAAAATGTTATTGTTTTTTTCCCTCTACCTTCTGCTGGCTTTACATGGTTTGATTCATCCTCGTCGATGTCGTGTCCTTTAATAATATTTTGTACAGTTCTAGTACTCACGTAGAAATAAATATATCAGTAAATTGAAAACACACATATTTAATAAATTAGACTCAATAATTTTCTTTGTTTTTCTTAAACTGGAAATGCTACTAGTGAGTTAGCTTAGACAAAGCAACCAGGATATGCGCAGTCTTTAACACATTAAATTTGGTAGAGTAGTTCTTCGACCTTATAGAAAAACTAGGGCTCCCTACTTTAGCGCAGTGGCATTGAGTAAGTATATTTTATATTCTTTGTTAGGTCAAGCAAAATCTATTTTGTAAAGTGAGGCTTTGACAAAATGAATGATACCTGGTAATGCCAATGTTCTATGATCTATATAAAAGCACTTCTTGGCGCCTCCTCGGGTGCCTCCCTACTTGGAGCAATTTGGATTTGAATGGCTTGGAGTTACTGCCTATAGCTGTCTATTCTATACAAACTACTGAGTCCGAGTCGCTTTTCAGCCGATCACTTTATGCAGATCAGCAAGCTTTTAGCGGTTCCGCACGCTATCGTCTGGTACACAAAAGTCTTCTACCATGATTTTCCTTTTCACCTGACGCACTTCCGGTAATATCTGCCTCTCAAGGTTTCAAGCTACGATTCGATAGATGATAGAAGGCAGCTAGAAACTGAATTTTGCGAGAACCCCCGAGCGGCATTAACTGACTTTTATACCGCAGTGCTGTCGTGTAGACATTTTTATATGTCGGGGCTACTGGTATCTACCTAGGTTATTTTGCTTTACGTATTATGTACTAGTATAAAAAGCAATTAGCTATGGTACATAATACTTTTATATTATTAATAGCTTACGCATCAAGAAATTAAGTAGTATTTCCAGTCCTCAAATAGGCCCTACAGTCGATACCTGAGAAAAGTCGAGAGTGATGCATAATACTTACCCCAAAAATGTTGGAAATTTTAGCTAGGGTAATACTGAGCAATTGTTGTGGGAGTTCTCTTCTGGATTGATGGAAACTCCTTTTAATATAGAGGCGAACTTTTTGGTCTATTATTTTCGGCATGTTGGGATTATGAATCAAAAATTATGTATTTAAAACGTTGACACACCAATTAAAAATTGACAACAACGCAACTTCAATTTGACAAAGTGTTAAAGCGTATTGGAGACAATAACGACTAAAAATACCAGTTAGTGATTAGTTCGACTTCATTGGTTGAAAAATACTCATCACGCGATTCTATTGAGCAGCATTCAAATTGCCGAATTTACTTATCATTTTCCGATTCCACATTTACCGTATCTGTTGTGACGACAAGTAAACGACAATTGCCATCGATGTTATACAGGGTAAATTCCATGGCAATGTAAGGTGCAGAAAAAAATGGAATATGGTATATGTCATCTATGTACATCAGATGGTTTATCATGTACCGTGCAATTCTGCCTTTAATTTTATATCCATATTGGGAGTTGTATAGGGCCTTGGATAAAGGATTCAGACACATACAGAACCATAAGGCACTCATGGCATCACCCTGGAAAATACCTCTATTGATATTAATTGGGTAAGTTTCTAGAAATATTTTAGTGGTCTTGATTTGTATTTTGGTTTTCCACTTGGTCATTGCAAATGCGAGAAACTTCTGTATCATGGGGTGCACCTTGCAGATTTCAAGATTTTTTTTAAGCCAGCTATGAGGAACCATATCGAAAGACTTTTTGTAATCAATATATGCAATACTGATGTTACGTTTGTTTCTCTCCACGTTTTTCATGATTGTGCTGTCAATAATAAGTTGTTCTTTACATCCTTGGGAATTCTTCTTACAACCCACCTGTTGGTGGAGCTTCGCGACATATCTGCGCTCCGTCATGGCTGACACGTGTGATTTATTGCTCTGTTTATCTAGAAGGCAGTTGTTCCCAACCTTTTTTTTATGTGAGATTATTCAAGAATTCTTATCAAGAACTTTCTAGGTTTTTCTGTAATTTTAGGATTGTGTATAAAAGGCGCATAGAGCGCGCGGGTAGGAGTAGTCTTATTTTAAGCGAGCTATAAGTAAGCTAAAGTACGAAGCGATAATAGAAGGCTATAAAGTGTTAAGTAGTGAGTTATTTAGTAGTTGTGTGAAATTGTGGAATAAATAAATAGTGTTTTCGTGTTAAATCGTTACACTGGAATTATTGAACCCTGAGTTCGCAACAATTGGTGTCAGAAGTGCGATTCCAGTGGGAACTTGAGAACTAATATTGCTGAACTATAAGTGAGTGCTTCATTACCGCACATTACGTGTTTATGCCAGTGACCAGAAGCCAGCATCAAGCGATGGAGGATCAACTTGCCGCCCTGCTGTCCCTCATGCAACAACAGAAGGAAGAGCAAGAAAGACGTTATGTGGAACAAAAAGAAGAGCAGGAAAAACGTTATAAGGAACAAAAGGAAGAACAGGAAAGACGTGATCAAGTACAGGAGCAACGTTATCAACACCAGAAGGAAGAGCAGGAAAGACGTTATCTAGAACAGAAGGAAGAGCAGGAAAGACGTTATCTAGAACAGGAGAAACGTTATAACGAACAGAAGGAAGAGCAAGAAAGACGTTGTAAGGCACAAAAAGAGGAACAAGAAAGGCGTGATCAACTACAAGAGCGAAGTCATCTAGAACAAAAGGAAGAACAGAAACGGTTTAATGAAGAATTAGTGAGCCATTTCGCAGCTAGGGAGCAACAATTGGAAGAAAGAATAATGCAATCCGTTAACGAAGGACTCGAAGCTGTCAACCAGAAGGTTCTCGAGCTAGAAAAGAAATTCCGGGAACAACTTGAGGACGACAACGTATCTACAGAAAGTTTTAGTACACCCAACGCTAAAATTAAGCATCCCGATTATGACGATACGACGGCCTGGGAAATCTATAAAACCCAATTTGAGGCAGCTGCAAAAGCTAATGGCTGGTCCGAGCGCCAGAAAGCTACATCATTAGTGGTAGCACTTCGTGGGAAAGCGGCTGAATTACTCCAATCTTTGTCGGCAGCTGATCAAAGTAATTATGCAGCTTTAGTACACTCTCTACAACTACGATTCGGAAATGAGCACAAAGAAACCGTGTTGCAGGCCCAGCTGAGGATGAGACAGCAAAAGTCAGGTGAATCCTTACAAGAATTTGAGGCGGACATAGATAGACTAATTCACCTGGCATACCCATCAGCCCCTGAATGTTTTCAAATGCAATTGGCCGCTGAAAGGTTCATTGAGGGAGTTCGCGATAGTGACATGAGATACCACTTACGTCTAGTCAGGCCCAGGATTATCAGCGAGGCACTAGTTCGGGCCCTGGAATTCGAAGCGTCACGAGTGTCATCTAGTTCTTCTCCACGTGTAAGAATGGCAACTTGCGATGACAAAGATGATACGTCAAGGACTGAATCTATGGCAAGTTTACATAAAACGATTAAGGATATGGCAGTCAATATACAAGCCCTGTTGGGAAGGACGCCTCGATCAACAGACAATCGGGACATAAAATGTTATAATTGCGGCAGACTGGGTCACATCAAGAGTAACTCCCGTAATAGGGCAAGAAGTCCGTCGCCGTCGTTTAGAAGACCGAGCGGCGACCAAGACCGCCCTAGGTCCCAGGAAAACTAATTCCGGTCAATGCAAGGGGGCAATTCACCGGGCCCGTTAAGACCCACAGGATCTTTAAAGTCAATAATTTGGGTGGCAAAAGTCTTACAGTGACCGGGCGCATAAAAGGACAGAAAATCCAGATTACCATCGATACAGGAGCAGATATGACCATTGTAAGGCCAGATAAACTTGTCAGATATACCATACAACCATTGCCCAATCCTATTATGTTAAAATCAGTCACTGGAGAGTCTTGCCCTATAGAAGGCGAAGCCGATGTCACCATCATTATTGGAGAAAGACTCGATGTTCGGCATAAAGTGTTGGTTGCCAGGATCAAAGACGAGTTTATTTTGGGAATGGATCTCATCAGGAAACATGGATTTTCCTATGATCACAAACGGAATATTCTCACATTTGGAGATGAGGAGTTTGCATTAACGAATGGAAATGTGGAAACTAGTGTCCGTCTACTGGTGCTGGAAGATGTTGTAACACTTTAATCTCAGTTAAGGTATCTTAGAATATTCAAAAAGTGCTCAGGGAAAAGTATCAGGTTAGGAACAAAAGTGCTACAAAACCGGCCGGTAAAGTGAGTTCGGGGCGCCACCAATTTTAATCAATTAAATTGGAAAAATCCTACGCTGTTAGGTAGCTGATCAGTTCCCTTTAGCCTCTTCCAAAATACCCATAGTACTTGCAAACAAAATAAAACTAACAAGTTTAATTTATGTCCTATAATATCAAAGAACGAAATCAATGTTGTACAATATGATGATTGTACTTCAAGTTAATGAGTGAAAGATTTTCCTTAATTCTACTTATCACAATTGTCTGGAAAATATTCCCCTAGTGGTGATCACCAAGCGTAACAATAAAAAAACAGGTTAACTTAAATACTACTACTTAGCTTGACACGACGCTATTACAGATGGTCTCAAAGGCTAGACGCCTTAGGTCCAAAACAACGCAAAAGGTAGTGGCTATTGGCCCTCCAAAAATTATGGTTGTAGCTGTCTGCCTCTTACACACAATAGTGGTGGTTTTCAAACAATAAGGTGGTGATTAACCTTCAGAAACAATAATGGTGCCTGGTAGCCCCTTGGAAACACAAAAGTGGCGGTAGGCCCCCTTGGAACATTAATTGGTGGCGGTAGGCCCCCTTGGAACACCCTAGGAAGGACATTATTTACTAGGATGTCCCTTGATCTAGTTAATTTTTTTCCTTTAAATGTATGTTTCGTGAAGCGATTACATACAAGTTAACCAATAAAGTGACTTGAAAATTTTGCTCATGAACTACTTTACATCAAATGGACTTAGTAAACTTAAATTCAATAAATAAAATAAACAAAAGTTATTCAATAATTGAAACAAATCCACCCAGACAATTTAACCCCGTAATGACCCCAGATTGGATTGGAAAAATCGAACAAATAAAGAAAAATCATAAAACTCTAAACATAGATAAATTAATGAATAATTACCTCGTCCACGAGGGTTTCCAAAAACAGAACAAAATAAACACGTGGTGTGGCTGCTTTCAGCCCTCACATTAACCTAGCTGACACGTGGTACATTGGCTTATGTGGCCCTGGATCGTAGTATAGGTTGACAAATGCTTTGCTTGTAGGCCCAAACTCTCTTGCTGCACAATCCCGAAATTCGGTTCAACTTCCCTCATCCAAAAATGTCCCAAAAACTGGTCGAGTGACCACAAAACTAACACCAACTAAGGGAAGTTGAAATACTACTACAAATCGACTAAATCCCACGTAGTGGTTTACACTTTTACGTCGAAATGAGTAGCAGCGAAGAGATGAGTGTTGTCTTCCACGTGTCTTGATCCAGAAAGAAAGATCTTCACCAATATTCCGATTTTCAATAGATAAAAGGTGGAGGAGGGGAAAAGATATTGGTCGAGAGCGCCAGCGCGCAACGAACAATTGACAAATGACAACTCTCATTGTTATCGAAAGGCGTTTTAGGACGACACCCAAAATACTTGCTCTCGCTACCCTTTTTACTCCTCAGAAAATAAGCAAAATGTACCACTTAAAGTTTGTCCCATATGTTTTCCATTTCATCTAGTGATATTATCATAAAATAACGTTTGACTTACGAACAGCTAACAAAGGCTATTAATTGCAAGCAAAGAATTTGCAAAGTCCTCTCAAACATGGCGGACTTCCGGCCAAGAAACCGAAGCACTTAGGTGGATAGGCAGTCACCTCCATATCTACATACTTCACCCAACAAATCCGTCAATATATCAGTCAATGAATGCGACATTTGAAATAAGTCAGTTGTTTATTTATTTTCCAAGTTTTGGGGTTATAATTTCCCACACTTAATAAAATCTGTGGCCTCCCTTATTGAAACAAAGGCAAGGAAAATGGGCGCAACTCACTGCCAGCATAGTCCTGAGACCCCTGACAAGACAAAACGTGAACCCTATCCATCTTCCACAGGTTAGCAAAAAAAGGTAAATAAACAACCTCAAATCTTTACACTCGAGTAGAACAACAAACGTTTCAGCCCCAAATAGACGACAAATATCCGCATTTGCATGACTAATTCTAGCGACAGTTTTCAACCGTTACAATGTGAAAATTCCTCCAAATTCAGAACAAATTATCACAGTGACTTCTGAAAATGATCCTGGGTGGTCCATAGGATTTAAAGAACCTAACCTGGATTTGACGACTGAAATCCTGGTAGCACGAACTTTGACCGACACGAAGAAGACTATGCCAGTACGAGTTGCAAATATTGAATTATGAGCCTGTGCAATGGGTATGCAATTGTGTCGAAGCAAAGACATGCAAAATTAAATCCTCTAACCAAGCTTCCCCAGAGGTTATTGATGCTTTCAAACGACATTGGAGTCATCTGTCAAGGGAACAACTTCAATCTGCCATAAAGTTTGCTATGGATGAATCTGATATGTTCAACTTCAAGAGCAACGACAGTCAAACTGATTTAGTTGTCCATAAGATCGACACAGGAGATGCCCAGCCAATACGACAACACCCACGAAGGGTCCCTCTGGCTAAACAACAAGAAGTTAACAGTTTGCTGAATGAAATGTTAAAGGAGGGCGTCATAGAAGAATAATCTAGTCCATGGTCGTCGCCTGTGGTTCTTGTTAAGAAGAAAGATGGTTCAACGCGGTTCTGTGTTGACTACAGGAAACTTAATGACGTGACCAAGAAAGACAGCTACCCATTACCATGTATAGACGACACCTTGGCAACTTTATCGGGATCGAGGTGGTTTTCCACTCTAGATTTAAAAAGTGGGTACTGGCAAGTAAAAATTGCTCTCGAAGACAAAGAAAAGACTGCATTTTCTACTGGTTCTGGACTATACCAATTCACTGTTATGCCTTTTGGATTGTGCAATGCTAAATCAACATTCGAGCGACTAATGGAACTTGTCTTGAGGGGGCTGACTTGGAAAACTTGCCTGGTATACTTAGATGACATAATTGTCATGGGACGTAATTTTGACGAGCATTTGAAGAATTTGAGAGAAATCTTCAACAAGTTACGGAATGCTCCCCTGAAGTTAAACTACAAGAAATGCAGCTTGTTCCAAAAGCAAGTCGAGTACTTGGGGCATACTATCTCAGAACAAGGCATTAAAATTAGCCAAAGTAAAATATCTGCCATTAAAGATTGGCCAGTTCCCCGAGACAAACACGAAGTAAGGAGCTCTTTGGGACTATGTACATACTACAGGAGATTTGTAGAGGAATTTGCCTGTTCTAGTCCAATCGTGGCTTACCCTATAAAAGACGGACTCTTTATTTTGGACACGGATACAAGTAACTGTGGTCTAGGTGCAGTACTCTTTCAAAGACAAAACGGGCAAGAGAAGATCATTGAGTAGTACAGTAAGACTTTAAGTAAGCCAGAAAGAAACTATTGCGTCACTAGAAAAGAGCTATTGGCCATCGTTAAAGCAGTCGAACATTACCTTCCCTACTTATATGGTATAAGGTTCCTGATTAGAACTGACCATGGAGCCTTGAAATGGCAATTACAGATGAAAAACTCTGAAGGCCAAATAGCCAGATGAATAGAGCGCTTGCAGCAGTACGATTTCCAAATTGAACATCGACCAGGGAGGTCGCACGGAAATGCCGATGCATTGTCTAGACGGCCGTGTAAAGAAGATTGTCGGCATTGTCAAAGAACTGAGCCGCGTGAGGGACTTCCTTCTGTAAGGAGAACGTCGGTGGAAATAAACGATGGCTGGACCGCACAAGCTCTTCGAGATGAACAAATGAATGATCCAGATATTGGACCCATACTCTTGGCAAAAACTGACGACAAGAGACCAGCGTGGCAAGAAATTGCTGGTAAAAGTCCAAACCTGAAGGCTCCCAGTGGCACTCTCTTAAAATAGAAAATGGATTACTGAAGAGAGCGTGGGAGAGTCCGGATGGCGAGAGCGTGGGAGAGTCCGGATGGCGAGACCGTAGTCAGTCAGTTGGTTGTACCTGGTAGCAGAAAAGCGGATGTACTACAGGAAATGCACGACGGAACCAGTGGAGGTCATTTTAGGGTCAATAAAACCTTGGCCAAAATTAAAGAGCGGTTCTACTGGATGAATTATCATGAAGTCGTCGAATCTTGGTGCCGCAAGTGCGAAGTTTGTTGTGCCACAAAAGGACCTCGAACGAGATCACGCGGCCGAATGGTGCAGTACACTGTAGGTGCTCCATTCGAGAGGCTAGCAATTGATGTTGCGGGACCATTTCCTCAGACTTAGTCAGGCAATAACATCTTGGTCGCCATGGATTACTTTACTAAATGGCCTAAAGCATACGCCTTGCCTAATCAGGAAGCAACGACTGTGGCAACGGTGCTAGTAAATGAAATGTTCTGCAGATTTGGAGTCCCTCTCGAACTTCATTCTGATCAAGGCCGAAATTTTGAATCGGCTGTTTTCCAGAAGGTCATGGAACTTCTCGGTATTCGCAAGACCAGGACAACTCCTTTGCCTACGCAGTCGGATGGGATGGCAGAGAGATTTAATCGGACCATGGTCTAAAATGGTGTCTAAAATGGTGGCAGATCATCAGCGTGATTGGGACCAACATCTACCTCTGATGTTGATGGCATATCGAGGCTCTACGCATGAAGCCACTGGTTATACACCGGCGAAAGTGATATTCGGAAGGGAAATGAGGCTTCCTGTGGATTTGATGTATGGAACAGCAGAAACAGAGTCGCTCAACTCTCAGAATTTTGTGGAGGAGCTTAAGGAGAGGCTTAACAATGTTCATGAACAAGTCAGAAATAAACTGCGGATCTCCAGTGATCGAGCCAAAGCAAGATATGACTTACTAGCTAACTCCCGCGGCTTCCAGGATGGCGATGTCGCCCAGACTTAGCCAAAATTGGGAAGGACCTTATACAATTATAAACAAGATTAATGACGTAGTGTATAGGATCCAGCGGACCCCTAGGTCAAAGATGAAGGTTGTTCATCTGGATCGATTAGCACGATACCATAGAACCGTATCTGTTCGGGACCATCAGCCTTAGGAGGAGGGCAATGTTACGGTAGGCAGCGCCGAAGCGCCGTAGGCGGGGCGACGCGTGTGGTTGGTGGAGCTTCTCGACATTGCTGCGCTCCGTCATGGCTGACACGTGTGATTTATTGCTCTGTTTATCTAGAAGGCAGTTGTTTACAACCTTTTTTTTTATGTGAGATTATTCAAGAATTTTTATCAAGAACTTTCTAGGTTTTTCTGTAATTTTAGGATTGTGGATAAAAGGCGCATAGAGCGCGCGGGTAGGAGTAGTCTTATTTTAAGCGAGCTGTAAGTAAGCTAAAGTACGAAGCGATAATAGAAGGCTATAAAGTGTTAAGTAGTGAGTTATTTAGTAGTCGTGTGTAATTGTGGAATAAATAAATAGTGTTTTCGTGTTAAATCGTTACACTGGAATTATTGAACCCTGAGTTCGCAACAATATTGTTGTCCTCTAGGTATTGATCTATTTTACCAATAATAACCGACGGAGAGAGTTGGAAGGAAGGTGATGGGCCTATAGTTTGCAGGGTTTTCACTGTCTCCTGGTTTGGCTTTTATAACTGTTTGCCCTTCGGTGAGAAATATTTGTAGAAATTCTGGGTTATTAATTATTTCATTTATCCGTATGGTACGATGTTTATGAGTTGATGTAAATTGTTTGTAACGGAAGTTTTGGATACCGTCAGGTCCAGGGCATTTCTAGTTAAGTTTTTGAGACCGCTGCAGTTAGTTCTTTCTCTGTTGTTAAGAATTCACTCTGTTCCTTGATGTTTCTGACGCTCTTGATTTCATCATTGATCCATTCAGCCTGTGTATTATGATTGACCGATTTACCCCATATTTCGCTCCAGTACTCAGTTATGGCTTTACTTGTCGGCGGGATAATTACTTTGTGTTCATCTGAAATTGCTTTCCATTGATGAATTGGGTTGTTCTGCCTATATCTTGGCGGAGTTTTTTTATTTTCAAGTCCTATTTGCCAGTTCGGTTTGCTAATAGGATTTGTAGATTGTTTAGAGACATAACTGATTTTCTGATTATTTAGAATAAGGGTGGCGCTAGAGCAGGCATACATAATGCAGTGGATATCCTCTAGTGTTAGATTTTCAGTAACATAGGAGGGAATAATTTGGTCATTGATTATCTTAATGACATCTGAAATCCGTTTATTTAAATTCAGTTTGGGCAAGGGAGGTCTGAGACTGCACTTCGACTTGTATCACACTTATTAATAGTTCTGATTCAAGCGACGATCTTTCATTATCGGGTGTTTTACTGGGATTAGATGTTGGTGTGATGGTGCATTTATTTACGTTTCCTTCATTTCCACCGTCCCCGCCGGTAACATAATCGGGTAATTCAGCTATGGCAGTATTTGCTGAAGTATCCGCTGTCGTCGTCGTCGTTTGGTTATTTGGTCGTCGTTTATTATTATCATTATTATTATTAATAGTGTATTATTAAACGAGCTTTTTATGATAGCCGTTATTCCCTTAGGGGGACGTTTCCTGTGGGAATAATGGCCACAAACGGCGAGTATAATACTATACTTTGTCCACGGCCATTGTCTAATAATAATTACAAATTATAAAATCTATGGTAGTAGGTAGAGTAAATAAAATTATTGAAATGTCAAAGTGACACTCGCGTTTGACAAAACCGGCAAAACCGGTGCCACCAGTGCATTTTTTACGCTGCGGCATTTTATATTCCATTGTTGCCTACTCCTACTGGTTGCCAAGGCAACATATATAACTTAAATGGCGAGCGGGAATAATGATATTATTCCCGCTGTTTCAACTCATATATCCCTCTGACGCTATATGAGCCCTATTTAACTTTTGTCAAGAAGCTAAATATCAGTGTACCTATTTTTAAGTGGTCGTGGACAAAAATATTTTATATATTATAGATTGATTATAAATTTTTTGTCTTAAATTTGCTGCTGAATCTAATCACATATTTTATTTTTGACTATCTATTCAGAAACTTATTATACAACTACCAAGATAACCCCTTGGGACGTATTACCATCATTATAACAATATTTGTTATATTGGCGCAACAGTATTTGTTACAGAAAAAAAGTAATTTTTGTTGTAATTTTGTTGTTCCTGATGTTTACTATTATGGATTAAGTCTCTGAATTTTTATCTCTCTGAATTAACTCTTTGAATTTTTTAACACATCATTATTACACATAGGGTATTGTTTTTAGAGTTGGCTCATAAAGTTTATTTGCTGATTAAGCTATTTTGAGTAGACCCTTTTTGTTTTCAAACACTTGAATATTTAAGAACTTATTTGTTATGTATTTAATTTCAATACAAATGTTTCATTTTTTTATAAGAAGGCCTCAATATTCATGTAATTTTATTTTTTAATAAACATCGTTGTAGATAATAATCGTATTTTTTTCAATAAATTCGTTTTGGAAACATTTGTGGGTAAAAAATTGAAATATATAGACTATTGATTGCAGATATAATAGGTTTCGTGCACGTGACGTCACAATTTGAACCTGGGGGTATGACAACATAACCCATTTAAAATACCTGTAAATTAATGACATCTTTGCATTTAATTACATTTTTTTCAATTATCTTAAATCGAATGAAACTTAAATTTTGCTGGAGGCCTTCTAGAATCATCATTCTTGACAGAAAAGCAAAAAAGAATTACCTTTATGCCGAAATAAGTGGTAAGGAGAGCAATATTTTGTGGACTAGACCTACCACCAAGTACCACCAACCTTTTTATGCCTCAAAACTACTTCAAATTCAGACAAAGGAGCATGGAAATAGAGGAATATACAAGGAAATAATTATAAAAAAAATTGATGGGTGTGATCAGAAATAGATAACACAAACTATAACAGTTTGAAATACTTGAAACCTTTTATGCCACAAAACTACTTGAAATTTAGACAAAGGAGCATGGAAATAGAGGTTTGGTATTCACAATAGATTTTAGTGTCATAAAAACTAAAAAGGCGTGGATTGTGAAAAAGTATATTGTGATTACTTGGCTGGAAGATGAAATAAGATATTTAGACACTCGTAGGTGTGAATTCTGAGTCATATATGCCCTAGACTTGGAAATCTTGCACCAAATCCATATAAATCAAGAACTTTTATGTCTACGAGGAAATAATTGTCAAAAAAATTTGGTGATTATTGTGGTCAGAAATAGGCAACACTTGAACTGTGCAGTGATAAATTAAGTCAAAATAATTTTTAAGATGTGGTATTTAGAATAAATTGTAAATGTTCCTCGAAAACATTGTTACTTTTGAGGCTATAATTGTGTATCGAAGAATTTAAAACAAAACCTGTCTCTTAATGGAACACATGTTATTGTAACAAACACTTATTCAAAGATTTTCTTCAATACAATCTCACTGATACCGCTAGAATATAAATATATTTTTTTAAGTTATAAAAATAAATTCATTACTGAAATAAATATGTTTAAGAATATATGCCACGAAGCCCTTTTGCTACTTCTTTTTAATATATCTTTGTCCTTTCGTTGCATTACATACTACTTATATGGAAATGCTTGTGTTTTCTTACTTGGCTACCTATTTGTCATTTCCATACTCTACAACAATAAAGCTGTTAAGATATTAAAAACATAACTCCAGTTAAACAATTACAAAAAAGAGCAAAAATAATATGATTGGAACTGTATGTTAAGCACCAATGAGGGTATAATTCTGAACTTAAGCATCTACTTAGTAATATTGTATCCTCCTTGGCCTGGGTTAAGTTAAGCACTATGAAGACAGGCATTGCAAAGTAGAAACAAACAAAATTCTGATTTCAGCATTTCTTATTCCCAAAATATTTGGAGTTGAAATAATGAGCTTCTTAACAGTTGTTCCTATCACGCAATGCTCAGATATCAATAGTGCGATTTGAAAGTACATTTTTAAACTGTACCTGAAGCAGATTAGGGTCTGTGTAGGCAGAATCTGCAAAGTTCCAATTTTATGTAATTCCTGTACAGTTATGAGGCAATGTTATCCAATAGCTCCACCTGGATATGGGAAATGTACTGCTTAGAACAACTCACTTTTGTTTCAGGGTAAATATCTAACCAAAAATTATAGAAAAACGGATTTATATGCATGAAGGCAGATTTTTTCCATTTACGTCAATGTAATTTTTGGAGGTTGTTTTACCACCAAGTTCGATGACAGGTCACGTGCTGCACAAAACCTATATATTGATACGACTCGGTTGGTTAAATGATAAAGTTCATACCTAATAGAAAGGTAGGTTATCCTGTCAGTCAACCAGCAGAGCGCAGTATCACTTGTCAAACGTGGCATCTTCACTTTGGGAGATTTTTTTGCCCTGTCAAAATCGTCACTTCCGTTGATACCGCAGATTTATATTGTACGCAGATAAACAGTAACTTTTAGTCATAAAACATCAGTAATTAACAAATAATGAAGCTAATTTAGCAACGAATTAGGAAGGAAATATGGTTAGATGTTGGAAAGATGGTATATTGTGCAACTAGGGTCGAAAATTGCACTGTTCACACGAGTGTGACGGTTTGGACACGAGCCTTAGGCGAGTGATACAATGCGTACGTTCCGCCGACGGCAGCAGATGAGAAGTTTAGTCAGCGAACCCTGAAATTGGCCAATCAGGTGCGGATTTTCAGCGTTCGCTGTTTAAACTTCTAAGCTGCTAACGGCGGCGGAACGTACGCAATGTCACAAGAGTGTAAAGAGTGATTTTCGTACGTGTTGCACACTATACTTTTTTGACCACTGTGCTTTTGCTTCATAAATGATCATTCGTATTATAATAGTTATTTTCCTAACAAGTGCGCAAAGTAACACTTTCGCGCACGCGACTGCCGTTGCCCGAACGACGCGAAGCGGAGTTCTGGCAGCAGTCAAGTGCACGAAAGACACTTTGCGCAAGAATTAGGAATAACATTTTTTCTACAACGGTATAGAAGTCCAGCTGCCACTATTATGGAACATCTTGAATGATTTTATAAATGATTAAGCTTCACAGATCTTTTCTGCTACCCCTGTATTGACGGCGTGCGCGAAAGACTTTGTCGCACGTGTCCTATGGCAACCAGTAACTTATTTTTACGCTGCTATGGGCGACGTGCGAGAAAGATAACAATGAAAATACCTGTCAGTTTGCATAATCTCAGTAATGCGCAAACCATGTAATATTTTGACGGTTGTAGAAAAAATATATGCAAAGCGTGTCCAAAACAATCAGAAGCGTGTGCGAACTAAACTTTCAAATGTTCAAAGTACCCTTGATATTTGTATTGTGGAATAGATGTTTTGCACTATCCAGGAGAAGCTTTCTATAATGCTTAAAACATAGATTAAGAGTCGAGATCAGGCCTGAACTAACGTGGATCACAATTAGTACTCATTCAAGAATGTATAGTCTTTAATTGATTAATGAGTAGGTCAAGGTTAAGTCAAGTCAATTATTTTATTTACCAGGACCAACATTAGAGTTTCGAGAATTTGTCAGATAATCTTACCGAGAACTAAAAGGTGGTCAACCCTTCGATAGATGCTACATGGAGGACTGTATAGCTATGGACCGTCATCGGAGCGTGATAGATAAATAAAAGTAAGGAATAATAAATTATCAATAGTAAAAGAAAAGTAATCTTTGACATTTGAGAATCAATTATTTAGATTTAGTTAGATTGGAGGGAGGTTGGACCTAATGGCTCTGCTTCAAGATAATATGATTTTTTTTACCAGGTGTTTAATTAGGATTGGATGTTCAGGTAATTGTTCACCTGTCTTCTCAATGATTCCTGAGTATGAACAGATTTTATTATATTATAAAATAATTAATATACATTATACATATTATTAAACTTGTATTAATATAAAAACAAAAGCCTCTATTATGAAACACATAACATGTTTTATTCATTTACGCTAAATATAAATCTTCAAATGAAACACTCCCCAGGACTCCATCAAAAACTGTGTTGGTAACAACTTTAATTATTCCTGACACAGCATCTGCCACTTCCTTTATTACGTCTTGATCGTTCTCGTTTAAGAACTTGTTTACATTGTCACCTAAAACCAAAATCCTACAATTTGCATACAGCAGATATAGCATGCAAGTATTAGGTAAACCATGACTGTCTTGTGATTAATCTATTATTATTCTACGTAGAATGTGGAGGTGGGTTCTTGAGGTACGCTTCTTCAGATATGTAAGAAAAAGTAAAAAACTAAGCAAGTTTTGTTAATCTTCTTCGTTTTATTATATGCACGGCTCAACGATTGTTAGCATATTTCCGAAACGTTTACCTATATAAGTGGAAAGACTGACAAAAATTGCTTAAGCCTGTTTTTATAGTCGCAACTGGAGCATAACCACTCAGTGCTTAATCAAAAATGTTCAAAGGAAGTCTATGTATTTCAAATAGTGACTAAACGTCAAAGTTAACCTTGAAGGTATTATTGACATTAAGTATGCATTGGAAAGCTGCCTTTTTGCCACCGAGGTGGTACTGCCTTAAATTCAATGTGATTGTCTCACAGAAAGTTTTAAGATAACAACATTTAATGATTAAACTTTATGAGAATATTGGCGAGTCACTGGACTGGAATACGAAAAGCCAAGGATTTGTTGAATGAGTGAAGATGGATCACAGACCAGCCGAAGTTGGTGTATGCCCTACTTTCAATTTTGATCTTTGGAGATGGAAGACGCTATTGGAGACTAATAATTTTTCAGAGAGGGACGCAGACTAGCTATGCAAGAGAAGTTACATACATCATACAGTCAAGAAACCTGATGACGTAGTCGCTCCAGCAGTTGTTGGAAGATCTGAAGTGGCAACCAAAAAAAAAATTAAATCTAATCAGCTAAATTAAAGCGAAGTTATCGGAATCTACACCCAGTGTATATAAGTAAATAGTTGCATCTTCCTTTCATTCTAATGGTTCTACTTTATCTGAATTTGATGGTTCACGACATTTGTTTGCTTCTCGCTAACACTAAAACTTCCTCAACTTTTCTTGTCACCACGACTATATCAATACGAAGCTACGAAGCTTATTTAACATTAAACATAATTAAGCTGAATTACCCATTTGTTTGTTGCCATTAAATAAATTATCAAATTTGAAGTACGTCTTTTTTACCGTCCAGTCGAAGTTATCGTAGTCTCCAATCGTTGAATAATGCTTTCCATTCCTCATCTCAGATTTATAGTTTACGGTGTATTTTAAATGCATTGTATCTAAAAATAGCAGATTTTGCTGTCACCTACACATCTAAATGAAATTAGCTATACTACCCATAGTGATATTAAACGGTCCATTTCCTTTTACAGGCAAAATCATTATCTGGCCATCGATTTCATAATTTCCAACAAGGGATACTGTTGATAGATCCATAGCTAGAATAAACTTGTTCTTGTCGAAATCTGCACTAAAAAAAACATATTAAATAACTTCATGTTCACTAAATTGGATCTCTTTGCAGAAGCGGGGTCTTTTTTAAATTTTTTACTATTCTAAAATAATATTTGCAAAACTCACGGACATTTTAAAAGTATTGGGAGTACCGTCTCAACCTCCAGTTAATGAGGAGTGTTGAGGCAAGGAATGGGGAGGGCTAACTGCTAAGGAATTGTGAATGAAAGGGGCTTACAAACTAAAGTGTTTTCCGGGCTATGAAGCCGTGGTCCAATGGAATTTCTTCCTGACGTTTCTTCTACAGTTGCTGCAGACATTAAAAAAAAGGCAATGAGGCAATGGGCCAAGCGATTTCCGACGTTGACGTCGGGAAACACGGGAGATCACTTGGCCAATTGCCTCATCGCCTTTGATAATGTCTGTAGACGAAACGTCAGAGTTTCATTGGACCACTGCTTCAAAGCCCGGAAAACGCTTTAGATTGCGTTTTGACCAGTCGCGAAAGCCTTCACACTCTTATGAAAGGGATTAAAGTTATATTGCTGCTTAATTTATTCAATGGAGAATATTGTTACAAATAAAACATAAAGCACAATGAATTTGGTATTTAGGACATTTCTACATATATTGAACAAGTACCTTGAGCAAAGTGGCGAATGTGAAATAAACTGCGCTCCAAATGATGAGTTATACACAATTTGTTGGATGAATTTTAAAACAAAATTTCTTTAAAACGGCTAGACAGAATTTTAAACGTAAAACCAATTCAGATAAGTATATCATTAGGCTATCGTACAGAGATAGTCAAGAAGCCATATACTCCAAGGAATAGTTGCTACTAGCCCAGGATACATAGCAGCGCAAAACGTTGAGAAAAGTTGTTATTTTCGAAAAAGCATATTATCAAGCAGTATAATCCATAGTAAATCGAAAATTATTATTCCGAAGAGTTTTTACAAAATTATAGACTATTTTCTCCGTCCTGGAGACCCCCGTATCCGGTACCCATGGAGGTGATGAAATTGGAAATCTGCTTACGAACAGGAACGGCCATTTTACTTTGTCATTTCTACGTAGATTCGCGCTAAAAATTTGTTTGTTGCCTTTAGTTGTTATTTCAGAATGTATGATGTAGGTATTTTCACGTTTTCTATGTGTAATTACTTATAGCTAACAATTCTAATGAAAACAAGGAAATGATATATGCCTATAGTCATCTCTACCGGACATTGTATGCCATTGATGGCCATGAATCAATAATGAAATGATGTTATAGACTTTGGTAATCTTAGTTTACAACTTACTATGCCCTTGTGTTTGTAGATGCCAAACCAATATAGAAGAAAAAACATTCAGACGCGTGGCAACTGGTCACAAGATAGTTTGAAAAACGCAATTAGAAATGTTGTTAGTGGAAATATGTCTGTTCGAAGAGCTTCTTTTGAATTTGGCATACAGCGTAAAACCTTGGAACGTCGGGTTAAAACTGGAAACTCTAAGAAAGGAAACACGGGCCCCAGCTACGTTTTGGAGAAGAAAATGAAAATCGGCTGTCTCGACACATTTTAGCATGCAAAACCGAGGTTTATCTCTCATCACTTTGTCCAACAGTTAAAAATAAAACACACATTCTACAATGATATTGCAAAGGCGGTTTATGATTGGCTCACCTTGTTTTTAATTCCACATCCGGAAATTAGTATTTGCAAATCAGAAGGTGTGTCCATAGCTAGAACAGCAGCTATGAACAGACAACAAGTCAAAGACTATTTTGATATGCTTGAGAATAATGTTAGAGAACTCTTCATTTGATAAGCGTGCTAATATTTTTAATATCGATGATACAGGTCTTCAGCTAAACACTAGACCTAGTGAGGTACTTGCCAAGAAAGTTGCCATATTTGGCATTGAAGAAATGTCTAGAACACATTTAAAAACGCTTATCTTTCTGTTTTCTTTTCAAATTGAAAGAAAGAATTATTTCAATTATTCCGTATTTTTTCTATATTTGCCCGGAAAAAAAAACAAAAAAAAACTTGATTCTCTAATCAGAATGTAGTGTGTTTCATTAACTTTGATAACATTTTGATTAGCTGTAACTTTTTTGTTTTTAAAGATATCGAGATGAACTATAAACCATATTGCATAGTTGACTAGCAAGTTTTTTCCTATTGGAAGAAAAAAACAAAAGACCAATGATTTCGAGAGATCTTAACCTAACTTATATATTTTTTAATGGGGTATGTTATTAGATATTTGGATTCTATTCGAAATTTCAAGTATATTTTATAAAGCATACCCTATACCTATCTTCAACTGTTTCTGAGAAAATGGAGGAAATTGGTCATATAAAAATAAAATAATAAGTAAAAAGCAAAGTAAATTTGAGCCGTAGTATTAAACAGATAAAAAAAAATGTTCTAATGTAAATGTCCCTACAAAACTTTTAAAAATCGGCCTTGCCTTTTCGAGAAAATTAATTTCAAAATTGATCCGAAAAATTGTGTGCAAGGTTTCCATTACCGCTTAGGTTATACCGTGCGTTCATTTAATAAAAAACTTAAGTAAGCCATGGAATTAGAACATTAGGTCTGAGATGACTTCATAAAAACAAAAGAAAAGCAGATTTTCATTTTATTATGAACTTATCTTAGCCAAGAGTTTTAATTCCATGGCTTGCTAGGAGTTTTTTTTTAATTTACACACTATAAAAGATTATATTGCTAAAAATACTTTTTTCTATACCCCAGGTGGGTTTATGAAGGTTAATATAAAACCAATTTTTCTCAAGTTAAAATTTTTCAACAATGGGTCGATGCAATTCGCGGGGCACATCTTGTATCTGTCTTTTGTCTGTGTCTCTCCGATATTCTATATAAGAAGTACGTAGGTACTTACTCCATATTGACCATTTTTGTAGTTTCTAAACCATAAACGTCCACATCTTGGAAAGTAAGTTTCAAGCTTCCCGCACTTGTCTCTACTTTCCTTAATTTCATTGGAGATAGATTTGGCAGGTTTAAACTTTTATCTCCTTTTATTATGTGAGGAATCAGTTCATTGGCTCTGGCAGTAAAACATTCCTTTTTGTTTGGATCAGATTTGCTGCATGGCTTTATATAAGAAGCTGAAAGTAAGAGTATGAGTAGTTATTTAGCGAACGAGCTCATTACTTTTCTCTAACTCGACTTGTTTAGGTCAATATTTAAAAACCGAGAGCAATGAGTTTACAGCCACATAAACACATTTCTGAGGTTATTTTAGGTTTGTTTTGGTGGTATTGGTAAAATTTTATGTTAAGTAGCATAAGATTTGCATATCAAATGTTTTATCGTCATTTCCTTGCGACATTAAAGTAGTTTCAAGCTGTGCCTACGAAGCAATTAGATGCGACAAACAATTCACCACAAAACATTCCCTTATAGAAAGGAAAGATCAAACGGAAGGCTCGGTTAACTGTTTTAAGTTTGCCTTCCTATTGCGTGAGAGCGCCACTAGTACTCAATTTTCAAAGGTTACAGTTTTCTTCAAAAAATACCAAAAAACTAGGTTAAGTTGAAGGTGACTATGACGGGACACTTAAAATTCACGTCTTTCTCAACTTGGCAGTACTCAAATTTGGGCACAAATTTCGCTTAATTTCAATGATTTCAACTTGCTACTTATTGAGTTATCATTTAGTTCAAAAGAGTTAATTATTGCAAATATATGGTTTCTTGAGGATGGTAGAAATCTTACTCCAGACGCTTTTCCTGTTTTATGTATACCCCAAGGTAAGATTTGTCAAATTTATAAGGAATACGTTTGTAAAATATACATTATGGGATTTTCTCGTTTTGAATGTGTTTGGACATACAGTACGTATCTCATATAAAAATTGAAAATAAGGTGATTTTTGCGATAGTTTGCATATTCAGCCCATCATCATTCTAGTTTATATACTTTCTAAAATTCTCTTATTAATATGGCATTCAAAAAAAGAAACGGTATATATGAGCCAGATTACCATGTTGAACATAATACGGAAAGCATAAAATGATTGGGTAATGTATGATAGAAAGTATTGTTTCCTAATGTTCACGTTTCTTTCAGCAAAAAAAAATACATATTTACATCAACAACATTTGCAAAAAATTTTGTTATTTCTTATCTCTTTCAGTTCCCAGCCTAGATTGCAAAAAGCTGTGTACTTACTTAATCTCCCATCCTGGAGGGCCGAAAGTAAATATCATCTATCTTGCTTTCACTACATTTTACAATACATTCAATAATTTACATTGGTTACATACAATAGTTTACAATTGGAAACAAAATAGTAAAATGTACAAACCCCTGTAAGATACAAACCCCAATAAGAAGTTTTATTCCATTCAAGAATACAGATGACTTTGACGCTTTGCATCGCGTTCAACCAACTAGTTTCTCAAGAGAAATAAAACACTTTTTCTAATTTTGACATATAAAGTGGCACTTTTCAATACTGATGACAGTGACGTAACGTCCTACTTTTCGTAACTAGTTACGAAAAGTAAAATCTTTCGTAACTAGTGACGAAAAGTTGGTGTCACCACCAGTTGCAGGTTTCGGCTGTGTCACACCGTTGCTATAGTTTTACGGTATTAAGTAATAAATATTGAAGTTTAATAATAATAATTCTCTCTCTAAGTAGGTATTTGTAGTCAAAATTAGAAAAAATCTTGTATGAAACACGTGACGAAAAACCTTTTTTGTGTATCTCATTCAAATTGCGGGAACTCGCTCCGCTCGTCCCGCAAACATTCATTCGTTACACAAAATCGGACTTTTCGTAACTGGTTACATAAATAGCTATTCCTTACTTGGCAATATAGTACTTTGACATGCACACGTGTGGCAAAAACTTTTACTCATGCATGTCAAAAGTGAGAAGCATGCGGTATAAATGAATAAATGTAATGGAATAAAACTTCTTATTGGGGTTTGTATCCTACAGGGGTTTGTACATTTTACTATTTTGTTTCCAATTGTAAACTATTGTATGTAACCAATGTAAATTATTGAATGTATTGTAAAATGTAGGGAAAGCAAGATAGATGATATTTACTTTCAGCCATCCAGGATGGGAGATTAATTAAGTACACAGCTTTTTGCACTCTAGGCTGGGAACTGAAAGAGGTAGGAAATATAAAATTTTCCAACCTTAAATAAGGTTAAAAATGTCAACATTGCAATTTCAGTTTTGATTAAAGATTTTTATATCACACGCTACTAGGTGGTATTGTTGTTCATTTGAAAACGTCGTCTAGTTGGCTGTAAAATGTCAAAAGAAAAAGATGAAAGAACAAAAGTCCATCTACTTTGGTCACGTCATCCTTTTCTGTCAAAAATGCATACCCTTCTAGATGACTTTTTCTAATGAACAGGGGTTATTTAATTGAACTTACAGGAGACCACAAAATTAATGCTTATGTCCTCGTAAAAAATGTACCTAACATGTGCGTATAACTCATTCACTTATTTTTTACATCTCGTTACACGAGTTTTTATTTTTTTATATAAGCATCTCCTTTTAGCACATGCTGAGGAGATACGATATAAGTGCTTATTCCGCCTTTAATAGCTGGCCGAATTTGGGCGCCCGTAACTGCAATCGCCTGAGGTAAAAACCATGTTCCGCATATGTAAGGTAAATAACTATTAATGTCGGCCATTTATTAGGGAGCTTAATAAATGTGGGGAGTTCAATAGAAAAAGAAATCAAGTTGGTTGTAAAATGTCTGTAATGATAGAAGACATCAAAATACCAGAAAACAGGTAAGTCGTTAAAACATTACCTAAAAGGAAAAAGTGCTGCCACACCACATACTTGATAACATACAATGGTATAAAACGTGCACATCATATTATTACTGGTTAAAAATGTGTTCAATCTTAAGGAACTTTTTTGTTATATTTCTAATATTGTAATTTTTTCTCCATTTTGTCAGTCAAAAACCGCTGAGAACAAGATATTCTTCCAAATACATTTTCTCAGCTTTCAAGAGAAATATTAAAGTGATTTAAAACGCAGAATCGTTACAAATGCAAAGGCTAATGTTTCATCATATTGTAACATTTTGTTGTAACCGTAAATATTCTAAACGGTGTGGCAAAGTTTATGATAAAAAGCACTTTGCGATTGTTACACCCTATACTTTAGTTAAGAAGTAGTAAAGCAGTATATTTCTAGATAAAGCTAACTTTTACATAAAATAAAACATACAATTACTTGTTTGTTCACTCCAGTGAAGTTTTGAAGTTATGATAAATTCAACTTTCACAGTACTTTATATTACCTCCTCTAACAATAATAAATGAATAATTGGATTATCATACTTACGTAGTTGTGCATAAGAGGAACCGACAATGCAGCCGAAGAACAACAACAGATTGCTTGGAAAAAAGAACATAGAGCGTAAAAGTACCATATTTTGTGTTTTTCTTCTCTTTCACGCTTTAGCACAACAAGTAAGCTTCTAAGAACGCAAAAGTTAAAGCACAAAGTTTGGACAGCAAATTTGTCCATTTTAAATACCGGTGTCATCGTAAATACTACATGCGGGCTAATTACCACATTTTTTATATTACATATTAACTTTTGCTTATAACAAATACCATATCTAATAAAAATAAAAAGTATGTAGGTAATTAATATTGTAATTAGTAAAAATAACTCGATCTATTGGCAAAAATGTACCTTTGCTCAGTTTAATTAAACCAATCATCATAAAAGGTAGCAATAATTGCCAAGCACGTCCATTAAGATTTGCTCTTTCAACTTAGAAAAGTTGCTGTTAATTTGTTGAAACAATATTAACTATTTTGATGAAATATACTTCTAACAGAACAAAAATGATACTGAATAGTTCTTCGCCACGTCCAAAGCGATTTATGTCAGTAACATGAGTGCCTTGCTAACACTGAGACGGAACCCATCAAGCTAATAAACCTTAATTTTAACGAGCCTCAACGTGCCCAGATTAAGCTTCAACAGTACGATTCTAAGCTTAACCAGCGGATAAACCAAGCCTTCTGTGTACCATCCTCAAAGAGGTATGATACCAATTTTGTCGTCACGTCTACGTTTCTTTTAATCTTAGCAGTCGTATGGTGTTTCTGCAAGCGAGGTCGTTGACCAACTTTTTATTTAAATCACCTCATCCAAAGCACTTCCAAAGTCCGCATCTATAGCAAAATATCTTATGAAGATGTTTTTTCCATATCGACGAATACAGTTCCACACGATAGTTGAAGAAAATCTAGTCACATGGCCAATTCAACGATTGCCTAATGAAGCCGATGGACGGTCCCCATTTTTATGAAGGACTATTTGAGGCACTCAGACGAGCCAAGCGTAATAAAACCCTGGTTCTTCCAAGCGTAATAAAACCTTTTAAATTATTTAATTTTTATTCTATTTTATTTTCAATCTGCTGGTTTAAGGTAGAATTCCTAGATTTGCCTACATATTCCCGACTGTGTCCACTTTATCTTTGTACTTTCTCATGCCAACTTGTTCAGCGTACGGCAGAGAGGGTTTTGGTTTTTGTCGCTATTGACGTGGATAATGAATCCGATACAAAATTAAAAAAAAACTTTTGACGCTCTTTTGCTTTGAGTTACCGACTTTATTCTTTAATTTAATCATCCCTCAATACGTTTATGTTTTAACATTTTATTTTGTACTTGTAGTAATCTTTATATACATTTTTTTCATGTATTCCTTATACCATTCCTTCCTGCTATTGTACAAATTAAGTATTCCATATGTTGTAGTACTCTGATGAAGGCACCAGTTTGTGTCGAAACGTCAATAAACAACGAAGTTAGAAGCACCCACTGTAACTCATTTTAATCAAACAAAAGGACCAGAACCCAAGATAACAACCAACCATACAACCACAAGGGTCCAAAAATCCAGAAGCCTACGTGCCAACCATTTATATTCTTACTGTGACTCGTTCTTTCTTGGTGTGGATCAATGAAACTACAGCATGTAGAAACGTTGCAAAATATTGACTTTTCTGTACTTCATTAGTTCCATCTTCAAAAAAATATTTTTTTAAACATCAAAAAAATGACAAGCACAAAACTCAACAGATATTAATACGGTGAACATCCTTTCTTTTCGTTTTTTTTTTTAAATAAAAATGTAAAAAAACTGTAAAAATAAGTAGGGGTTAAGTTTGAGTAGCTTCCTTCATTAAAGACAATTATTATTTTTATTATTATAAATTGGTTAAAAATCTTTTTTCCAAAACAATACATCACTATGTACTTACATACAATATAAGCCACCACAACAGCCACTCCGGTCTAGCAGAGAGTAGAAATCAGCTACACAGTACAAGGCAGTTGTTAAGCTCTATAGGCCGAGCGAAACATTAAAGAAAAAAGGAAAAGAAGCAAAATGTCTTCTCGACTCACAAGCAGAATCGAGCGGTGAGATGTGATCACCACACACAAGTATTGTTTCAACCTTCTTATCTCTAAACGTTCTTATTGAATTTTCTCCTTGTTCTAGAACTTTGCAATAAGTTAAAATATAAATGGTTAAACTTCAATATCTTATTTTTTGTTAATTCTCCTAGGATCCTTCTTAACTTCGATAATTTTTTAAAGAGTACTTTGTGATTGTTACTTTAATTTCCGAGAATTTTTTCGTCATTGAACCTAAATTAATGAATGTAGATATTTATCCGGATGTTCCACCAGTGCTGTTTTGTGTTAGGGTTAGTTATATTAGATGGGCGAATACTCCTTTAACGTTCTTGGATTCTGGTCTTTAGGTACCTATCTACCAGTACTATTACTTTTATTGGATACTGTTTTTTTTGTAGATATCTTTTTATATTACAACACAAGTTTTTTTGAGAAAGCCTTTATGCGAAAGTGACAATGCTCGCTGTTTAATAATAATTTATTTGCTGAATATTAAGAACATCGACAGTAATTTGCAAAAAATCGTGTAATGATATTAAAGATTGAACTTCTCCGCTGCTCGCCTACAAGTGGCGTTCAGCAGGCGAACTCTGTAACGGCATAGAAATAGAAAATGGATAGAGACAGACAAGAATGAAAATTTCTTTCTATTCAGGATTGGTACTCTATAGGTGCTTTTCTATCGCGTTCGGCTGACATCGACTACAAGAAAATCGAAACACTTGGACCTGAAAACATTGACTCATTTTGGTGACATTTCTAGGAAATGTTAACTTTGTAAGTTGCCAATATAAACAATAATATTGAAGATAACCTAATTCTTATTGAAAATTTCTTTTGACTGCGATTATTTTGAGTTTGCAATAGTTCAGTTGTTAAGATCTTTGAGTTTTAATATGCATCCTATCCTTATGCATTTTGTGGAGAAAGTAGAAGCTGAAGAGGCGATGGAGGTTTTACGGAGAGAACGAAGGGCTTTACGGGACCATTCCAATCCATTTGAATTGCCTGAGACGCATTTTCGAAAGCACTACCGTTTGAGCAGAGACTTAACAAGGCATCTCATTGAGGAGTTAACTCCTCATTTGAATGTTGGGGTGTGTAGCACCAAAGTGCCCATTCCTACCAGGGTATTTGCCGCTTTGAGGTTTCTTGCCCAAGGATCCTATCAAAGGAGCGTTGGGAATGAAGCAAATGTAGCTTTGGCACAGCAAACTATGAGTAGAGTCCTGGCTGAAGTGTGTGCAGCTCTCGAAACCATTGCTCCCAGATGGGTAAAATTTCCCACAACTCCTGAGGAAAAGGAACAAAAAAAATAAGTTTTATGAGAGAGTTTGAGTTTCCTGGTGTTATAGGGTGTATTGATGGCACCCATATAGCCATAACACAACCAATGGAAGATGAGCACCTATATTTTAACAGAAAAGGATTCCATTCTAAAAATGTTCAAATAATCTGTGACTCAGATCTACTAATTTTAAATGTCAATGCCAGTTTCGGAGGAGCAACTCATGATGCATTCATTTGGAGAAATTCAGTAATACGAAATCATTTGGAACAGAACTTTGCTGCAGGTGACAGACACAGTTGGTTGTTGGGGGATAGTGGTTATCCCCCAGAACCTTGGCTGATGTGACCAATAAGAGGTGCTCCAGAAGATAGCCCTGAGGGCCGCTACACACGAGCTTTAACAAGGACCCGAAATTGTGTGGAGAGATGTATAGGTAAGAATTTGAAGTGTTAGTTGGCTTTTTAGCATTGATTTTTTATTACTTTATAAATTCAATTTAATATTTTTTTTTGCTTTATAAAATGAGCTTTGAAACAAACAGTGTAATTCAATGCCGGTAGGGGTATTAGCCCTCGGAGTAGTTGTTTCTGTTTGTTTCCCTCTTTAACGCTGCAATATTTTTGGAAATATTGAAAGCAGATAAGTTTTCAATTTCCAATTAGTAAATATTGCTTTTTGGCATATTTTAAACTAGAGTTTCTTGCGAAAAAGCTAAAAATTTCGTTCACTAATAAATGCTGCATGTGTTTTGCATAATAGGTGCATTAGAGGAAACTTGCCAATTGAGGAAGATGAAATACTTCCTCCTGAAGATGTGGATCCACAACCACATGTTGATTTAGATGTAGTTGAACAGGGTCAACTGAGACGGAGGCAATTAATTGACTAGTATTTCACTTAATCTATTTTGTACAATATTTAAAATAAACTAATCATACCCATTATATATGTTAATTCATTATAAATCTATAATCTTTAACTCTCAAAGTGACAAACAAAACATTTAAATACATTTTATTTGTAATAACTGTGTAATAACATAACAAATATTCATAACTAATAATAAACACAAATGTTATTCAGAATCACAGAACATGCAGCCTTAAATTATCACTTACAATACAAAAACAAGTCTTACAATCCTAAATAACTTAATTGTAAAGGCAACAAAATATTTTTTTTTTAATATTTAACAAAAACAACATTTAATATATATAAACAAAAAAAGTATCAAAAAAAATAAATAAATTTAACCATTTTCTTTTTTATAATTGAAGTATTCTTTCATCGTATTGCTAATTTCCACAAGGGCATTGGCCATAGTGCCTGTATTTCTTTCTATGTTGGAAAGCTTTTCCATCATTTCGCTATGCATTTTGTTCATATTTACAAATCTTCTAGTTCTCTCACAAGAAGTTCTAATTTTCTTAGGAATATCATTAACACCCTGCTTAACGCCCCTTTTAGATGCTTTTTGTTTGCACGTAAAAGGTGCTAATGGGGGCAGTCCTTGCTTATTACCATCTATTACTATGTTTTTCTGGTGACTAGGCCCAGCAACTGACTCCCCTGAGTTTAAGTTACTATCCACATCTACTGATGACACTGATTGTGTCATCAATGGGGATTTTGTTGGCTAAAATATCAAGTTTAAACAAAATTAGTTTATTTTGCAATACCAATAATAATACAACTCATACTTATGGTGGGTTTATACACCAAATAAAATAAAATAACAAATAAAATTAAATTAGAAATAAGAGTTGGTTTCATGTATACCCCTATTAGCGTTCATGCACCAAATAAGATTTATGTTATTTGCTAATATGCTAATAGGGGTATACATGAAACCAACTCTTATTTCTAATTTAATTTTATTTTATTTGGTGTATAAACCCACCTTTACAATGCCCAACTCTTGGTTCATGTCACCCGTAATTGACTTGTAGCCCATCAGCTGCATTAGCCTTTCTTCAGTGGGGTTCAAAGGTGGGGCATTTGGAGGACCTCCGCCAGTCCTTTGAGCTTCCAGCCTTAACACACTTGCTTTAGCCTTAGTTTTGGACTTCCACCTACCAATTGCCTAAAAGGATAAACTATATCTAGTATGTCCAGTTATTTCAGTTTTTGTAACATTACAGCTTGCCATTTTTGTATATTTCTAGCACCAAGCCCCATCGAATTTAATTGGGTTGTTAATTGTTGCCACAACTTTTGTTGGGCCTCATAATCCCCATCTGACGAATTGAATTTGTTTTTCAGTAAAACTGGATATTCCTCAAAATATCCAATTATTACCCTCCACTGTTCGGGAGACGTCTTGAACTCTCGCTCTCTAGTCTCCCTTTCTGTAGCAAAGGTATAAGTGGTAGCAGTAGTAGTAGTAACAATATTGTGTGTCCAAAGCTTTGCGTCTCATAGATAAAATATTAATAGTATTAAACGTAAAAGTGGAAAAAAAAATATTAGTAAATAACGGCTACTACATACTTACCCATTTTCTTCAATGGAAAATTCTCTCGGAATAGAGTTAAAAATAAATCCTTTGAAAAAAAATACTAAACCTAATCTTAATAATGAACAGGAATAAATAATCTTTAATCTCCCTACCTTATTAATAAAGAAATAATAATGAAAATTGATGTATTTGAATTTGGATAATAGACGTCAAGGGCTAAAACAAAATCAAAAAGTAAAGTATTTTTAATGGCCGACTATTAGAATAAACCGACACATCACCTGATAAAGAAAGACATATCCAGAATTGAATAATCCCAAGAGAGATGAAATAATAGCAAGACCCATTTTGATCTTTCTATTTCTATCAACTCGAATATCTCTTCGGGTTCCGGTCTTGGCCGATCGATACGTACAGAGTAAGGTAATATTCGATAGAAAAAAGTTCTCTATTATAGCAAAGAAATTTCCTTGCTATTCCTTACGGAGTTCGCCTTCAGGTCTTCTTGCCGCCCCGGCCCGGCACGTTTGTCCCCTTTCCGCGCTTCGCTTTCCGGCGGTGTTGCCGATACAACATGCCCCCCCCCCCCACCTTGAACAGCTTGGCTTTCAACATCATCCAGTGGTAAGGGACAAATGCGCTGACAGGCTCTCCTTACAACTCCTGAGTTGGTTCGAACTGATACCACTCTGGTCACTCAATCGTTGCCCGGATGCAAGGCCTCGATTCCTCGATTCTTCCTAATTTCCATCGCATCGGAGGGAGATTGTCGTCCTTGATTAGAACCATCGAACCGACCTTGGGTTGCTCACAGTTCTTCCTCCATTTTGTTCGTTGCTGGACCTTGGACACATATTCTTTCGACCACCGGGACCATAGATTTTGCCCCATCTGTTCATGCATCTGGTAGCGGGAAAGTCTTCTAGCTGGCAGCTCCATGATGTTAGGTTCGGGAATAGTTAATAGACTTTTTCCGACGAGAAAATGGGCGGGCGTCAGAAGAGTCAGGTCATTAGGATCAGTTGTTAAGGGTGAGATAGGGCGGGAATTTAAGATCGCCTCGGTTTGGGTCAATACGATGTACATTTCTTCGAAACTTAACTTATTATTCCCTATTACGCGTTTTATATAAAATTTACTTGATTTTATTCCCGCCTCTCACAATCCCCCGAAATGAGGGGAGTTTGGAGGTATAAATCTCCAATCGATGCACAAGAACCCACTATCTGATCCTTTTATTATTCAAAAAGTTTGAAAAATCGCGTAGTTCCGCCTGGGCACCTACAAAATTGGTCCCGTTATCGGAGTAAACTAGCGCCGGCTTGCCCCTTCTGCTTATAAATCGTTTTAGAGCCAGCAAAAAGGCGTCAGTAGTAAGGTTGGATACCACCTCCAAATGAACCGCCTTTACTGAAATACAAACGAATAGCGCTAAATAACATTTGTGAGTCTGGCATCCCCTTCCCTTTCTATCCTTAATACAAAACGGACCAGCATAGTCCACGCCGCATACATTAAACACAAGACCGCCCTCTAGACGTCTCTTTGGAAGATCACCCATCAATGGAGTGTCTGGATTTTGTCTAAAGCAAGTTACACGCTTTCTTACAGTAGCCTTTGCCAAATTTCGCCCTGATATAGGCCACAAGGTTTCTCGCACATTTGCAAGCAAAAGTTGAGGTCCAGCATGAAGCATTGCCTTGCGCTCGTTCTCGAAAATACGTTTGCTCAATGAATGTTTAGCCTCTATTATAATTGGGTACTTTTTGTCAAAACCAAAATCAAAGTTTTTTAAGCGACCCCTCACTCTTAGTAATCCGGAGTCATCCAAAAATGGATTCAAATTAAAAAGCATACTGCTCTTTGGGACACCCTGACCACTTGAAATAATTCTTATTTCATATGAAAAAGATTCACGCTGTGACTGTTTCAAGAGGATTTCGAAACCCTCCTTAAATTCTTTGAGTGATAGAATGCCCACTTTTTTTTGCTCTTGGGATTTCTTAAATTATGTATAAATCTAAGAGCGTAAGCGGTAGAATATTTTTGTCGACTTAAAGATGAGAATCTGTCAAAATTTATTACATTACTCGGGACGTGTGTTACAAAAGATTGCATTTTTATTTCGGGTAAATCTTTGGGGGTAAGCTCAGAAACGGGCCACTCCCTATCTTCTTCCGCTAACCATTCGGGACCATTCCACCATAAACTAGATGCCCTTAGCCTTTCTGATGATAATCCGCGTGATAAAATATCAGCTGGATTACAAATTGTGGGAACGAAGAAAATTCTTGTATCTCCGATACTCGATTGGCCATAAAAACTTGTAGCTGCTTTGGTGAGGTGTTTAGCCATCCGAGTACTATGGTGGAATCAGTCCAAAACACGATGTCACTGATTTCCTGTCGAAGTGAACAAGTTACCTTTTTGGCAAGACGAGCCGACAACAACGCGCCGCATAGCTCCAACCTAGAAATTGAAATGGTCTTTAGAGGAGCCACTTTAGTTTTTGAACAAAGTAAGTGCACGTGCGCCCTGTCATTTTGATCTATGGAACGCATATAAATACAGGTGCCGTAAGCTTGCTCACTAGCGTCTGAGAAACAATGGATTTCTATACGCTTAGGGCTTTTACATAAAGCATGACGCTTAATCTCAATAGCCTTTAGGGCAAGGACCTCATCCCTAAATTTTAACCAAGCAGTATGTACTATGGAGGACACCGATTCGTCCCAAGCCAACCTTTCTAACCAAAGCCGCTGCAATAATATATTTGCGGATATTATGCAAGGGCTCAAAAGTCCTAAGGGATCAAATATTTTTCCTATACAAGAAAGTATAACGCGCTTTGTGACTCTGATTTTTTACCCAACTCGAATAATTTTTATAATTCAAAGTATCGTTTTTGCAGTTTTCGCATGTACCTATCGGTATGACTTGTCTGTGGTTTCCGATCCTGAAATTATAAGCTTTACCGTTTCTGGAAAATTGGAATGCCATTTTCGAAGTTCGAACCCGGCTGTTCGCAATATTTTTGAGATTGCTAAGCCTAAGCATAATTCAGTGGCGCTTTCGATTGAACTAGCCCCGCATAAAAGGTCATCCACGTAAAAGCCATTTTTTATTATTTCGGCCGCTTCAGGATGGGAATTTTGAAAATCTATCGCAAGTTGAATCAGACACCTTATCGCTAAGAAGGCCGCACTGCTGGTACCGTACGTAACGGTTTGCAGTTCGTATGTGCTGAGTGTATCTGCAGGGTCGAATCTCCAAATAATTCTTTGCAGCGGACGTTGCTCTGGCTTGACCAACACCTGCCGATAAATTTTTGCTATATCTGCGGTTAGTTCAGGTCACAACGTCATATGTTCGAAACCTCAAAAGAATGGACTCCAGGTCGTTCTAGATTGTAGCCCCTACCATCTGTAAATCATTCAGAGAAATGCCCGTTTCTGTGGCAGCACTACAATCAAAAACCACTCTAAGACGCGTAGTCAAACTTTATTCGCGACAAACCCCGTGGTGACGCATGTAATATGATATTAATGCGTTGCCATTTTCTGACATTCTTCGCATATGACCCAAAGTTTCATATTCCCGCATAAAAATTACGTACTCCGCTTTCTGATTAGGATTACGATTCAATTTCTTTTCTAATGCCAAAAATCGTTTTACAGCTTGTTCTCTTGAATCACCTAACCTCTCTAAACTATCTTTAAATGGTATGGAAACCACGAATCGGCCGTCAATGTTACGTGTAGTATTTTTCCTAAAATGTTGTTCGCATAATTGTTCCTCTTTTGATAAGTAATTGTTTTGAAACGAACACTCTTCCAGCTCCCAGAATTTTACTAATTGTTCCTGTATGTCTAAGTTTTTATTAAAATTACAGTGAACAATATCGTTCGTTAAATGTGCAGAAATGGGCCCTGACACTAACCATCCGAATACGGACTTTTGCGAAACCGGCATGTTTGGTCCTAATTTAATTCGACCTATAGATATGAGATCCCAAAATAAGTTGGCGCATATTAGAACATCAACCGGACCCGGCTTTGAAAATGACGGATCTGCCAGTACATCATTTGGTGGAATTTTTAAATGATCAATATTTATTGGGAAAGTTGGAAGATTACCCGAAATAGGTAGTAGGTGGATTAGCGGGATGGGGACAAATAACGACAATTCAGCTTTTATCAATTGCAATTGCAAGAATTTTATCAATTGCAATATATTCTTGCAATTTATCAATTAACAGAGATAATCTTAACACAGATAATCTGTATTTTTCTAATCTATATAAATTTTTCATTGTAATTTTAAGTTAGTCATGCCGCTGGCCATAAACTGATCGATGTTTCTTGCCTTTACCGTATGCGCCTCTCGATTTTGATCTTCAATTTGTACTAAAGCTGTCGACCATAAAACAGTATTATTATTATTTGTTTGATGACTTGTGAGAGCCGTGGATTTATTATCTACTGCCTTGCTATTATCTACTTGAACACTTTGTGTAAGGTCTGGATGTGAAACCCTAGGCATGTGTAGTACAGTTTGTTAGCCGACAAACAAAGCTTTGATGGCCATAACGTAAGCAATTTAAACATAGTTTAAGTTCTTTTACCCGATCGAACCTATCATTTACGGCTAATTTTTAAAATTCTTCACAATTTCGTAAATAGTGTTTATTTGACTTACAAAATGCACAATTTACATTTAATTTAGAATTTTCATTTCGATTCCTATCATGATTCGCGTTTTGATTTAACTGCTCGGTTAACAAATGCGCATTGTGTCGTTTCTGTTTGCCTTAATAGGAGCCTTGTCGTTTCTTAGTTCTAATGTTTCTAAAAGTCCGCCTTTGATTTCATAAACGTTCTAAAGTCATCGAGCGTAGGGATAGAAATTTTCAAAATATACTCTTCCCAGTCACGTGCGGTGGAATTATCTAGTTTAGAACTAAGGATGTATATTATCAGTGTGTCCCAATGATCAGTAGGCTCCTTCAATTGTTTTAAAGCCTTTAAATGTTTAGAGACCGTGTCAATTACATTTCGAAGGGCCTTTGACGAAGCTTTTGATACATTTTCGATGCCAAAAAGGGATTTGATATGATTTTGAACTAAAAGCCTAGTATTATTATATCTTTCATTCAAAAGGTCCCAAGCGACTGAGTAATTATCCGCAGAGAACTCCAGAGAAGCGATAACCTCAGCGGCGTTTCCGGACAGTGCTAATTTTAAATAGTGGTACCTTTGAATGTTGTTCAACGAACCATTCGCATTTATCAAGGATTCAAAGGTTTCCCGAAACTCCAACCAATCCTCGTAGTTGCCCCGGAATTTTGGAAATTCTAACGGTGGCAGCTTGGCGCCAGACTGCAAAGGAATACTTTGTGTGTGTGCACCCGATGCTTGACTAGAACTATGTTTTGTCAAAATCAACTTAGCGACTGATGTTGTGTCATAATAATGTTTTGAGAAATTATCACGCTCCAAATATTCGCTCTGCAAATCTGCGTCGCCAACCTCCAGCTCTATTTCCGTTTGCACGTTATTAAATTCGTCAATCAAGTCTTCACACTGAGGTAAACGCGCAACTACATTAAAATAATCGATTTCGTCCAAACTCCCCTTATTTCGCATATCGTTTACGAATTTGGAAAATATGGTAAGTTTCGTCTTAATTGACCCTCGCTTTCGCATAAGCTTCCTAACCTCTTCATCATCCCGCATTTTATAACTTTCATCATCCGGCATTTTATAACTATGTAATGTTTTAACGTATTAACGAGAAACAAAGCATTAACGAATGCTAACGTGTATATCGTACACCGTACCGACCACAGTATAAAGAATAATACATTACATCAGTATCGTCAGTTCGTGTCGGCACTTTTGATATTTCCAAAACTAAAGCGTGCCGCGCCCGGCAATTTTCTCGAGTAGTTACGAGGGGACAAACACATGCGATGCACTGCCAAAGCATTGCCAAAACCGGTTTGGCCGGCGGGGCGCACGGGGCAAGGGGAGGGGAGTTTCAATTTTTTGAGCGACTGACATTACTGATATAATGTATTACTCTTTTGTTAACGACTAAAAAACTAACGCGGCGATTATCAATCTCACAACTATAAATTTATTATTTGAATTGAATGTAAATACAAGTTATTTACATAACTAATAAAATATTCAGAGCAACCACCCAACGACGAGTCAAAATGTCAACTCCCGCAAAACTGCCTTCTTTCCCACGTCCCGGTAGGCATCAGCCTCCCTTGACGTAATCCGATACCCACTTGATAAACTCCCATATGGATCTTTATGGGTTCCTCGAAACGAAGTGGGCTAGATTAACTTTTGGTTGCTTTGACCCCCGACGATAACACTTTATACTATGGTACCGATCAACACGTGTCGTCTCGAAAGGAAATTGTGGATAAAAGGACTTACCCAGCAATATTTGTGTGGCGAGCAGCCCTACACTACCCCGATCACTATCCGTCTCAGTAATTTGCAAAAAATCGTGTAATGATATTAAGGACTGCACTTCTCCGCTGCTCGCCTACAAGTGGCGTTCAGGCAGGGTTGCCAGATTGCTTAGAGAAGAAATCGTAAAATTGGTTGCCAAAAATCGTGAGAAATCGTGAGTTTCCTAATTTCAACAACCAGAGTTTTATTATTTTATTATGAGCAGTTACTCATCATTAATTATACAAAAATAAAAACAATGCAAGATTTATTTTTATTTACAAATAAAACATACTACACAAATTCGAAATACATAAGTACCTATATACAAAAGTACATTCCGATTTAGGTATGTATACCTATACTTTTACTAGGTATTACTAAAATATTTATTTATTACTCATCAGATGATAAACCTTCATCTGGATCATTTTTCAAATATAAAGTTGTGCTGTGCATATTTTTTTTAAATTTCTGGAGAAATTTTAAAGTTGTGGCAATAACCAGTAGCTCCAATAAGGTTTTTTGTTAAAAGGACACCTTCCAAACTTTCCGTTTTCAAATAAGTTCTTGTACTCGTTTTATTGAGGTTAACTTGTGAAAATACCCTTTCCAAATTGGCACTAGAATGTGGGAGACAAAGTAAATTGAACACAAAAGGGGAAATGAGTCCAAACGTTTACGTTTATATGATAGTTAAAGATACCTAGAGATGGGTCTGTGGTTTTGTAAATATGTATATGGTAGAATCCCAACAATTGTTAGTCTTTTTAACGCAAAATGTTGCTTTATTACGTTAAATCGGAAGAATCATGAGATTCTGAACAGAATCGTGATATCGTGAGATTGGAATTGAAATCGTGAGATCTCACGATTTATCTAAACATTAAAGTTTTTGAGAAATTTTGAAAAAATTAAAATGTTTCCGGCCTATTACACTACTCCCTGTACTAACTAAAATACTCGAACTTCCCCCTTCCGAATTCCACCGTATCAATTTGGTTTTAAACCAAAACACTCGACTATACACCCACTTTTCATCTTAACCAACAACGTACAAACCTCACACCTTGATGCACATAAAACACCAATTATTTACAATATATACTGTCACGACATATACAACTACAACAAACTGGACAAAACTCAAATTGACAAAACAGCCTATATATAACAATATGCAGACGACACTGCACTTATTGTGCACGACGGAACTACCTCGAGAGCGGTATCAAAATTACTATCACTAACAGAGGACACAATTACATAGTTTTACAGATGTATGCTAACGCCAAACGCCACTAGTAACCAACTTTTATTGCTTAACCACCAAATAAAAGACAGCTCCCCAACTATAATTGCAGACGGACACAGAACTGAACCCAAACATGACATTAATTACTTGGGAGTAACACTAGACCCAAAGCTTAAATTCATAAAACACTTAAAAAATTCAAGAACGGAAATTATTAAAAGGACGAAACACTTCAGAGTACTAACATATAAAGATAATGGAATCAGTACAAAAACGGCAACCAAAATATATAAATCCATTTGTAGACCAATTCTTGACCATGGACATATACTCAAAGCAAACGCAACCGACAAAATTAAAAATATACACAGACTACTGAGCAAATCGCTCTAAGACTAATAACCATAATAAGACACCCTGAAAACCAGCTACACAACCCACCTAACCAACTTCTCTACGAACGTACAGCGACATCATTTTAAGTGTCTCACCCAATTTGCTCCTTTCCTATTCCGATTTGAAAAAAAGTTGATTTGCGCTTGATACTTTGGCCACGGGAGGACGCCAAATCTTTATTTATAAAATGTTTTATACGTCAAATTTGACAGTTGTGACGTAAGGTTGATTTTTCTTAAATGGAATGATACATAATTTTTTAGCCAAATCGATAGAGCCGAAGAAGCTGATTTCAAAAATACTTACTTTCATATAGGTACCTAACGTCAATGGTTTCCGATGTACAGAGCGACAAAGTCATTGAATGTCTAGAATAATTTTAAGTGTCTCACCCAAATAGAAAACAATTGAATATAGAAGTAGTCAAGGCCTCAAAAATGTAGCTTGGAACCCGAAGATCAGCCCGGTTGCTAACTAAGCCGCATGCGTCCTCTAAATAGTTAAGCTTCATTTTTGCCGACGTCGAGCCAATCAACGTTGGCTAAAGGAATTTCTCAGCCAAACAACATCGTCATAATTTTCGTGACGTAAAATGCAAAAGCGCTTGGTGTTAGTATAGAACCTTTTTCCTGATCATCGTACAATTTATAAAATTGTAAATCGTAAGCATCCAAAAAATACAATTTTGGTTGTAAATTTTGGCTTTTTAGCAGCTTTAGTTTGTGCTGGTGTTGTTTTAATTTCAAATTTAAATTATTTCAATAGCCATTCAGTTTATTGCTGTACTATTTTGCTTTTTTCTGCTGTTCTGTTAAGTTCTGTGCTATTAAATGTTTACTTTAAACTTGAAACTGAAGATTCCGGAACCTTTCAACATTATTCTATTTGCAATTATTAACAAGCCCAAATATCCATAAAAAAAACGTGGATGCCAAGAAGAACAAAATTATAAACGTGCAATGCATAGTGTGAGATGCTGAAAAACCTCCAGTGGATGGAGTTTTCTTGTGGTGAGTAGATGTAGCATGTATTTACTTTTTTTTATACTTGTAGATTTGTATGTAGGTAACTAAGGGATAACATTTTTATTGGCAATATTGCCTAACTAAATGCTTTGGAAGAAATCTTCACAATTAAATAGATGCCGTCCTATAGCAACATCAGTACCTAGCATTTTTGCACTTTATTAAAAAGTCTATTTTTCTAAAATAAATATGAGAGAAAAAGAAATTTTCTCTTATATGTATCTAGTTGAATGAGTATCGGAAAAGTAGTTAGTTAGGTATTTAGGTAGCTACTTATATGATATAAAGTACTACCTATTTTTATTTTTACTTAAATGTTGTTGGTGTAGGTAATATACTACCAACTACCATAAACTTTGAACTCATATTTTGAACATGATAAGACCAATAATGGATTCCAACCCAGGAAATGATGAGGAGGATTATAATTTAAGAAGTGTTGAAGCTTGTCATAAGAGTTATTTAATAGAATTGAAGGCAGCTAATAATTTTTTTTTAATCTTTTCAGATTTCTATAGGATCCAGTGGTTAAGAATTCTTGCATAGATTTTAGTGTTGGTTGTGGGGTTATGCATCTAGGAGAAATTGACTTCATCATCCGGAGCCACTTTATAGGCGAATGGCACTTTATGGCAGAAAACCTGGGAAAGAAAAAGTTGAGAAAATATGCTGCTCCCACTATTTTAAGTCCAGGTAATTAGAAATTATTCTTTATGCAAAACTAATTTTTGTTTTTCTTCTAAATTTAAAACTACCTGTTAAATTTAACTGTTGGGTACTGATAGTTTTCCGAGCCTTACATGATGAGAGATTTAGATAGAGATCAGAAATAGTGACACAATATGTAGAGAAAAAAAATTGATTTATTTTTTTTTAGCTATAAATGGTGGGTTTATTCATGAGAATAAAGAATAACGTTTAAGAATGAAAGAATCTTGGAAAGAATAAGATAATTGTTGGTTACGCATTAATCAAAACATGTGATTATTAAACAAATATTACTTAATTTACCTAAGCTATCTTTCAATTTAAATGGTTTTATGTTTAAATAATAATGTAGGTAGGTTATTCCTAAGCTCATTCCTAAGTAAAACCATATTCTTATGCTTAAGGCCATATTGTTATTCTGATGTATAAACAGCACAAAGTAATTTGTTGTAGACTCTATAGAGCATGTCATGCTTACAATATTTTTCTTCTATGTATCAATTAAAGGTTCAATAACACTGATGTTATATACCTAGAACATTTAGGTACATCCACAACCTACAGCATGATAGGATACTAGAAAATATTGACAAACAACACCATGGAGTTTGGGCAACATCAAGTGTCCTTCAGAGGATTTATACAATTTGGCACTTCAACTTTGCATTTTATCTTTTCAAAACTCAAAGGATTTTATAATTGTTAGATTTTCGACCAACTTTGGAAAAACAATGTGAAGCAAAAGAAACATTGCAGCATGGGCTTTCTTGTCCAAACTGTGTAACTTTTTTCTGCAACTTTTGATGACATTCTGAGTGGTATCCTTATCATAAGACTTTGGAAACTATCAGTCTCTATTGCCAGACTCTGACCCTGTATATAATTTCCTATAACCTGGCATGAACTTTTGTAACATTAAAGGAAGTAATACAGGGTGATCGTTTGGAGTTTAACCATGGGGATCTTGGGTATTTGAAGAGATACAATGAAGGTTAAATTAGGGCAAAGTTGCGCAATTAGAAGTCTATAAAAGTTGTTTTCAAATTTTGAAAACTTCGGCTGGTTTTGGAAATATTCACAAAACGTTTTTATTTTTTCTAGCCTTAATTTAATGAGTTAATTAAAAACAATTTAACACTTCTTCATAGCCACTTTTTGCTTTCTTCAACGCGGTATTTTCAAATTTAAAATCCGACGTTTCATTTTCATGCAAACAACATTGCTTCAATTTTTTTTAGATACAGTCCTGTATTTTTTATATCAGATTCTGAATCTCCCTGTAACTCTGCAATAATTAATATGCAACAATTAATAATTAATTTTTAAATTTAATTAGAAAGAGCAAGTGCCTTAATAAGGCATTGATTGCTCTTTCTAATTAAAATATGGTACTTATACAGACAATACAGTCAGATGAGGGAGTAAAGTTATTTATGTTCTATTTAAAATTATATAATATATATCTGTCAGTTTTTTGCTCCAGCACGGATAAATCTTAATAGTTATTTTCATAGTTAAGTTTTATTTTCACAGTTAATAGTCACTAAGTCTTAATAGTTGTTTTCATTACCTACCGCCCTTATCGCTTTGGCGGAATGTATGACCCTTAATATATTTATTTCCTGTCAATCTCTAGGTCCAAAATTCAAGTTTGATGAGTGTACAACCATTGACATGGAGGAACCGCAGAAGGCAAAATATGTTCGTCGCAAGAGCGTCACATTATTTTCAAAGGCAAACAATTAAGAGGGTCCAAGACCCGAATAAAATCTTTGAGATCTCTTCTAATAGTTCTCAGGAAAAAGGAGCTTCTATCTAATGAATCCATAGATCGTCTACTGGAAAGATTGTTTTATTATATAATATGACAATAATAATTTATAATAATTATCATGTTAGCTCTACTTCAAAGCACAGATTGTTAAAACATAGATAATTTAAAAAAAAATCTCAAAATCAATTATTGAATACAGGATGTTAAAAAATTATTTTGCTCTTTAGTTTTTAATTTATTTTTATTTAGGTATGGTTTTTATTTTTTTTATTCTTATATACTTATCAAGACTTGTAATAACTGACACAAAAAAAAATAAATAATAACAAATTAACCTTACATATTTTTTGAGCCTTGTATGTTTTGAAACAGTTTCAACTAATAATAAATGTAATCGCCTTATTTGACTTTAATAGCTTTACAAAGAAATAAAACTTAATCGAAGGATCCTTTGGAATTATTGAAAATTGCTTTCTGAAATACACTGTAAATAACACTACAATAACCTATACGTTAAATACATAACTTATACGTTTTAAGTAAAATAAGTAAAAAATCAATGTCGTTTATTTTGATTTTGGTGCACAAATAAACATGGCATATATAAAAGATGTGTTTTTAATTTACCTAACATTTCAAACCTTAATATCACATATCGCCAACATATGTTTCCTAAACCTCTAAATGAAGAAATCCACATTTTTTGTTTTTCAGATTACCTTAAAATAGTTGTATTGTTTCATTGACCATTACTCAATTGAAGATATCTTTTTATAGGCTAGTGGTACCCAAGAGTTTTATAGACGTCATAGCAGTACAATTCTTCAGCATGTAGAAGTGGCGCGACCTTTTTTACGCGCTTGTCTTCATTCATCTTCAAATTTAAATTGTGGGTTTCAATGCAGGATGGAAACTCCATATCCGAACTATTTCCGTATTCCTTCCCAGGAAATTGGAAGCCAGTATGACAGACTTTCTTTGTCCTTCACTTAAACCACTGTTTATCAACCCTGTAACAAAGAAAAACACCGATACATTTTTCTAATGTTGAATATGTAACAATTGAACTGGCGAATAAAATTCTCAATTTAATATAAAAATTAATTGTTTTGAGCACATTTGATCAAAAGACTGCTTAATCATAATTAATGTAATAATGTGATCACTGAATGCCTATTGATTAAGGTTATATGCTCCCTATTAATTTTTCGATCCTCTGCTTACTTTCCAGCAGGAGTATTGAGGAGTGTTAATTAGTAGAAGGCATATATAATAGAGAGGAATTACTAACTTCATCTATGCCAGTGAAGTAAATGTTTAACTTATTTGGTTCTTCAACTGCAACATGGTTGTGGCCTTAACATATTAATTTACACTGAATATAAATGTATTGTAAAGTTTAATACAGTATTTCTATAGGGATAGGGTATCTAAAAAAAAACCTCGAAGCAAGCCATAAAATTAAAGCTCTTGTCTAAGATAAGTTTACAAAACATATTAAAATCTGAACATTTTAAGAAATTTCCAATTTTCAATTGTTTTTATGAAGTCATCTCAGACTTACTGATCTAATGCCATGGCCTGCTTGAGGTATTTTTTAATGAACGCACGTTATCTTTGTACTTGAACATTTTACTTTTTTTCATGATTTTTCATCATACTGAAAATAAAGTATAAAATATGTGAAATACAAAACCGTCATTTTTTATTAATGAAGCGTATTGCAAATCCATAATTGACCAATAAGTATTTGTTCACAATTTTCAGGATTATTATTACACAGAAAAAATGAGTTTGTGAGCAGAATATGTGCATATAGTAAGACAATCGCAAAAAAAGGATCATTCAAGTGGAAAAAGGACTTTTGGTAAACTGGCAACACATTTCATTGGCTAGACTTGACGAAGAGACAAAAAAATAGGAACTACATTCAGGAATCAACTGAGCGAAAATTATTGAGTGTGTTAAGTGTTAACAATGTGAGCAATCTATAAACTAAACTAAGAATCAATTGAAACGATATACCCCAAATTTTGAATGAAATTTAAAACTGTCTCTCTCTAAAGCCACTCAACCGATTTTCGTTGTAAATGCCATTTTGGTAAGATCCAGCTTGCCCTGTGCATAGTCTTTATATTACATATAAAATTTTTATCAATATTTGTATTATGGGGCAAATTGGAGCTCCAGTGTTAAATGATACCTCGTTTATAGAAAAAAACTAAATATCAGTGGAACCAGGCAAAATATCCAAAAAACACCAAATATGTCCCAAGGTATGACGCGTCTCCACATACTCCCGTAGCAAAACATGTTCTGAATTTTTTTTCCGCAAAATTATCTGCTCAAAAAGGTTTTACAAATCTGCATCAAGTTTTGTTGAACCCTGTATTATGTAACCTGCAAAACTTATAAGCGAGTACATAACCACTTAAAGCTGTTTATACACGGATCTTACCAAAATGGCATCTCCAATGAAAATCGGTTGAGTGGCTTTAGAGGTAGACAGTTTCAAACAAAATTTGAGGTGTATCATTTCAATTGATTCTTAGTTTAGGTTAAAAGGAAGGTTTAATCAAGTATGAAATTTGATGCTAACTTACATGCTTGAAACCTTAGTGGCACCCTGGAATTTCTTTGAAACACACAAATCTTTTCCTTTATTATCTATTTATAAGTCGCCTTTCCATGGTTGATTCCTAGGTTGGTACTACATAAGGAAAAAACTCTGCCACATCTCATTTCCACAAAAAAAACCTCTTCTCAAGACTATTCTGAAAACCTAAAACAAGATAAGAGGTAAGTAAAAAAAGAGATAAAAAAACAGGGTTTACACAATATGTAATTATTAACCCTCATATCTCACTAAAAAAATTAATATGGTACCTTAACAGTAACAGGCTTCCGAACTTTAGTCATTGCAAAAGAAAAGTAATAATTTAACTTAAGTGCTAAGATGCATCCTTATATTGTTAGTTTTTTTGGTACAAAAGTATGCCTTCTAATATGCTTCTTAGTAAATAGTGCACCCGTAAACCTTCATAAATACATTTCTAGTAAGGTAGCTGACATAGACATAAGTATGCAGAAAAGCTAATGCAGCATAAATTGCCAAACCAGCTACTTGCTTTTGAGTCAAAAATGAGAGGAGAGCTTATTGTGCACACATTGAAAATGGCATAGGCATAATCTATTTCTGGTCCTAGTAGTTTTAATGTAAGTATCAAAATCTTTATACAAACCTTAACTGCACTGTGGATGTACCCATAGCATAATTGTCTAGCAAGACGAGAGTCACTTTGCTTCTATATGAATAGGATATACATAGATTATTAACTGGGATAGTAGATCACTGGCCTAATAGATCATCTGCTGGAACTTGATTAAAATAGATCCTTTTTCTCTTTTAAACAAAGTTTCTATATACTCTCCAGTGTGTGGGACTTACTAAACCCTTCCTAAAAAACGAGAATTTTTAACTTCAGCCTACCACAACCAGTGTTTATCATTTCAAATTAGGAGTAAGGATAGCCGATAGCCCTACTTAATCATACTAGCAAATGCAAATGGCATAAGTGATGAACAAAATGAAAGGAGAGTGCCATACTCATGAGCTGTTGAATAAAAGAAAAGTTGTAAAGCATACATGAGCCCTAACCTTACTGTGGACTCATGTATGCTTTACAGTCTTTACAACAAGGCCAGGGTTGTCAACAGCTGTGAACACAATGTTCCTTTGTAGGGGCTATTTCAAAAACTACCTCAAACTCATGCTGCCCCTACCTTTCATTCTTTCACACCAACACCATACCAAATTATTACACATACCTAGATACTGGATACTTACATCTTTAGGTACTACACAAGCACAAGACTGCACTGAAAAGTGTGTGTAGATCATTTGATAATAAGAAAAATTGATATTATTGAAAAATGAGTGGAGCAGAAACAGGAAAACTGCGTGCCGGCTGGTGTACCTGCATGACGCTTTCTCGAAATACGAGAATCCAATAAATCCGTCACTTGACACGTTGCGTTAGCGAGTCTCGCGCAATTCTTGCTAAACAAAGATTCCTTTTACTAATTGAAAACAGCAATTCTATTGTACCAACTTTGCTGAAATTAAAAATTACTGTAAATTATTTGCAAAACGTAATTTTTGATTGTCAAAATGGCCGGAATCGTAAACAAAAGAACCCAGTAACCCACAATCCTTTTAATAAATTTTGCGCATGCGCAGTTAAGACCAACCGGGCTGATGTCGGGATTCCAACGCCTACTCGAACGTTCACATTTCGAACATTGGAACCAAAGGCGACTCTTCGTATAAATCTCAACAGTATTCGGTCTCACCCAATTTGCTCCTTTCCTATTCCGATTTGAAAAAAGGTTTATTCGCGCTTCCTACTTTGGCCACGAGAGGACGCCAAATCTTTATTTAGAAAATGTTTTATACGTCAAATATGACAGTAGTGACGTAAGGTTGATTTTCCTTGAATGTAATGATACTTAACTTTTATCCCAAATCGACAGAGCCGAAGGGGGCACCACACATGGCAGTATTGGCATGGGGAATACTTCATTCATAAAATCGACGCGATGTTCATTCATAACTACTGGCCAATCAGGACAGGGGACAGGATGTAAACAATATCAGCTGATGATCGCTCATCCAATTTAAAATTGTTATTTTAAAATAATTCTGCTTTTAAATAATTATTTATTAAAAAGCATTTTTTTAATAGTGGTTATTATTGAATATGTTTTTCAAAAAGTTATAATAAGTTAAATAGTTAATAGTTCTATGATGTGCATGGTAACAGAGAAACAAAAATCATCAGTCATATTATGAAATGAAAAGAAATGTTGGGCTAATGTGGACTATCCGAATCAAAAGATTTATAATAGGGCATGGAAGAGCTGAAAGACGAGGAACTAAACGCGATAGTGAGAGGAACTTTTTTTTACTACCTACCTGTTCGTCTTTAGTTTCTGCATAAAAGGGTAGAAGGGACAAACATATTTGTTCCTTCTACCCATCACCAATAGTTGCAAAGGTTTTTTTGTCTATAAGAAGACAAGAGGAGGACTAAGATAGGATCCCACACAGTTCTTCAATATGCAAATATAAAAGGGTCAATTAAAAACAGGTAGGTATAAATAACCTCAAAATTGATATTTATTTAATACATTTTTAAATAAAGTTAACTATATTACATTAAAAATAGGTATTGTATACAGGACTTGAGACAGTCAGATATCTTGAGAGTTAGTAGTGGGGAATACATTTTTCCAACGATGGCCTATATTGTACAGTTGAGCTTATTTTAGGTAGATATTTTTACCTACACATAGGTTTTTGAATTTGAATCATCTTATCATTGCAAGAAATACATACCCTTTGCCACAGTGTCACATTTTTAAATTATAATAATTTGTGTTTTGTTTCAATGTAGATGTTATTCAACTAGTTAAGTATAATATGCTTATTGGTAATATGTGACTGCCTATTTAAGTGTTAGTGATACTATTTGTTTCCCCATGAAAAAAGTTGTTACGTCTTTCAACAAATCTTATATTTAAATTGTTACTAAGTAATAGTTGTGTCTACCTAACCTTAGAAATAAATAATATATTTACAATTATGTTATGTATATATTTATTTATTCCCTTATCTTAGCTTAGCAATCAACATAAGTACATGATAAAGTAGCGGGAGAAACGTCAAAAGAATAAAATTAATGAATAAGTCTATTTACTTGAACACATGAAAGTGTGAATTTTGTTATTGATTTAACAGTTTACAGTTTGACTTTTAGGTGTTTGCACATCATTATGGCGATTTATCCCTTCGTTTTCGCTTTTTCCTTGTAGGTAGGGACCAAGCAAAATTGATTCTCACCCATTTTTAAGCAATCCTGAAGGCTCAGAATTTCTCAGTTTTGCTTCTACCCATTTCTATAGAATAATTGTCTTGGTCAAGTACCACTCAAGTTCAGTTGAACCACAATTCTACAACTGACTCTAAAATGGTTCATGCAGTTTCTCCTAGGGCTCAGTTTTATAGTAAAGTCACCCTGCCCCAAGTATTAAACATATCGAGAAAACACAGCTCTAACTTCACTCTTAGGGAAGAGTCAAGTTAATTCAAGGAAAATCTGCTATGTTCATCAGCAAACACTGCTGAAGCTGAAGGTGATAGTAAGTAAGTAGTAAGTATGAAGAAGGTGAGCGTAAGTTAGGGCTTCCAACAAACTAGTGTTACCAGTTGCTGAGTGTATATTTATCAGTAGGGTTATTCTCCAATATGCATAGGTTGGTTGCATTTTTGAGTAATTAAAATCTTATTGTCCAAGATCAGCAAATATCTGTAGATACCTATTCTAGTGCCTGTTAACTTAATTCACTTATATATGATGAAACTAACCGCCATTTGCACCACACAATTTTCAAGTACACCTAGTTAAGGCTTTCCTTATTACTTCCTCATGCTAATAGCTATGGCTTAGGGGTCTTTAACTTTAGGTTTACCTAGATTTGTTTGGTGCAAATAGGAGTAAGGTAAGTAAAGTATGCATGAACAAAATCATCAGGACTGATGAAGAGTGGCAAGACTGATCGAGAATTAAACTAAGTAGATATGGCACTATACTCCCTGGAAACCTGTGTCTATTTTCTTAATTGGTTGATAAGAATTCTACTTTTTTGTTCCAATATCCATAAAAAAATAGACACAATATGGGCACAAGGTACAAAATCTGGCAAAAATAATAACAAAAACAAACTAACCTCAAAATTTCGTCAACATCCTATCTTTACTATCATAGTAAATTTAAGGACCGCCTCCAGTGCAAGGTTGCCGATGTGATATTTCTATCTTTAATCAACCACGCGCAAAGGGCATAACAAAAACTAAAGTAGATAAAGAATAATTATAACGATTTATCTTCTATACATTTTACTCTATTATTAATTCTATGGCCGAAGAAATGCATTTAGAACTTCTAACTGATGATTTTAACCACATGAAAGGAAACATGAAAATGTATTATTGGTTATAGGTATCCTTAAATATCTATAATGATGAAGCATAGATTCATGCGTAGAGTATCACCACAGTTTAAGGAATATAACATATTCCTTAAAGTGTGGTATCGCTTAGGTAAATACTTCATTTACAGCAAATAATTCCCTTACATGAACGTTAGGAATGGGTTAGTCCTTAAGACAACGGGTTGACATTAGGTCAACCTCCCATATATACATAATATAACCACCAATCCATAACTACATAACTTGTTCTGCTTGTTGGAGGATCAAAGTTAACCCTGATTCAGTAGATATCTTCTATCGCTATTTTTTTTCTTACATCATTTATCAGTTAAAACAAATGATAAATTAGCGACACTTTATTATTTATATATGATTATTACGAATATATCCTATGAGCCGCAGAAATATTTTATTCAAAGAATGTTGCATTTTATATGTGGCAACGTTGCAAATACTGCCCCGTGCGCATACTGCTGGATGTAGCCATCTCGAGCCGAAAAAGCTAATTTAAAAAAAGCTTACTTTCATATACCTAACGTCAATGGTGTTCGATGTACAGGGCGACAAAGTCATTGCATGAATGTCTAGAATCATTTTAATTGTCTCACCCAATTTGCTCCTTTCCTATTCCGAATTGAAGAAAAGTTTATTCGCCCTTCCTACTTCGGCCACGAGAGGACGCCAAATCTTTATTTAGAAAATATTTTGTACTTCAAATATGTCAGTTGTGACGTTAGGTTGATTTTTCATAAATGGAATGATACATCATTTTTAAGCTAGATCGATAGAGCCGAAGAAGCTAATTTTAAAAACACTTACTTTCATATACCTAACGTCAATGGTTTCTGATATACAGGGCGACAAATTCATTCAATGTCTAGAATTATTTTAAGTGTCTCACCCAATTTGCTCCTTTCCTATTCCGATCTGAATAAAAGTTTATTCGCGCTTCCTACTACGATCTTACTTAATGGTATGTCGCAAATCTTAGTAAGTAACGCCTTGTATAAAGATAAATATTTTTCAAATTAGCCTCTCTAGCTCTATCGATCTAGGTTAAAAATCATGTATCATTCTATATAAGAAAAGTCAACCTTACGTCACAACTGTCATATTTGACGTACAAAATATTTTCTAAATAAAAATTTGGCGTTCTCTCGTGGCCGAAGTAGGAAGCGCGAATAAACTTTTTTTCAAATCGGAATAGGAAAGGAGCAAATTGGGTGAGATACTTAAAATGATTCTAGAAATTCAATGACTTTGTCGCCCTGTATATCGAAAACCATTGACGTTACGTATATGAAAGGAAGTGTTTTTTAAATTAGCTTCTTCGGCTCTATCGATCTAGCTTAAAAATGATGTATCATTCCGTTTAAGAAAAATCAACTTTACGTCACAACTGTCATATTTGACGTACAAAATATTTTCTAAATAAAAATTTGGCGGGCTCTCGTGGCCGAAGTAGGAAGCAAGAATAAACTTTTTTTTCAAATCGAAATAGGAAAGGAGCAAACTGGGTGAGACACTTAAAATGATTCTAGACATTCAATGACTTTGTCGCCCTGTATATCGGAAACCATTGACGTTAGGTATTTAAAAGTAAGTGTTTATTAAATTAGCTTCTTCGGCTCTATCGATCTAGGTTAAAAATTATGCATCATTCCATTTATGAAAAATCAACCTTACGTCACAACTGTCACATTTGTCGTACAAAATATTTTCTAAATATAAGTTTGGCGTCCTCTCGTGGCCGAAGTAGGAAGCGCGTTTAATTCGGAATAGGAAAGGAGCAAATTGGGTGAGACATTTAAAATGATGTCCCTGACAAAAGTGACTAAAATAACTGAAAGACTTATACATTTACAAACCAAATGGAGTAACAATCCATACAACTGGACTATAATAAATCCACCTTGCGTAACAAGATAGACCAGACAATCCCGTTACCTTTTCCTTACCTCCACCCTGTTAGAACAGGTCAATTTAGAATTACGTTTTTTATCTCTATTACATGCACATATTAAGTAGAATAAGGAAAGTTGTGAATAACATATGTTTGTTAAACATAGGCAGAAAGACCAATAGGTCGATAGCCTTTTTTTCTCAGGAAAAATAAAGATAATTTATATATTTTTGTTACGGTACGCAGCAACACCGCAGCGTAGGCGGGGCAACGCGTGTGGTTGGTGGACCTTCGCGACCATTCCGCGCTGCGTCTTGGGTGACACGAGTGATTTATTGCTCTGTGTGACACGAGTGATTTATTGCTCTGTTTATCTAGAAGGCAGTTGTTTACAACCTTTTTTTTTATGTGAGATTATTCAAGAATTCTTATCAAGAACATTCTAGGTTTTTCTGTATTTTAGGAGCTTGTGTAAAAGGCGAATAGCGCGCGCGGTTAAAAGTAGTCTTATTTTAATCGAGCTATAAATAAGCTAAACTACCAAGCGATAATAGAAGGCTATAAAGTGTTAAGTACTAGTCGAATTATACCTGTGTGTATTTGTGGAGTAAATAAATATTGTTTTCGTGTTAAATCGTTACACTGGAATTATTAAACCCTGAGTTCGCAACAATTGGTGTCAGAAGTGCGATTCCAGTGGGAATTTGAAGACTAATATTGCTGAACTGTAAGTGCGTGCCTCATTGCCGGACATTACGTGTTTATGCCAGTAACCAGAAGCCAGCATCAAGCGACGTAGGATCAATTAGCCACACTGCTCTCCCTTATGCAACAACAGAGGGAAGAGCTGGAAAAACGTGATCAAGTACAGGAGCGACGGTATCTACAACAGAAGGAAGAGCAGGAAAAACGTTATCTAGAACAAAAGGAAGAACAGAAACGGAAGGACTCGAAGCTGTCAACCAGAGGGTTCTTGAGATAGAAAAGAAATTCCGGGAACAACTTGAGGACGACAACGTGTCTACAGAGAGTTTTAGCACAGCCAACGCTAAAATTAAGCCTCCCGATTATGACGGTACTACAGCATGGAAAATTTATAAAACCCAATTTGACGCAGCTGCAAAAGCTAATAGTTGGTCCGAGCCCCAGAAAGCTACATCATTAGTGGTCATTAGTGGTAGTGGTAGCACTTCGCGGAAAAGCTGCTGAATCACTCCAATCCCTGTCGGCAGCTGATCAAATTAATTATGCAGTTTTAGTACACTCTATACAACTACGATTTGGAAATGAGCACAAAGAAACCGTGTTCCAGGCCCAGCTGAGGATGAGACAGCAAAAGTCAGATGAATCCGTACAAGAATTTGAGGCGGACATAGACAGACTCATTCACCTAGCATACCCATCAGTCCCTGAATCTTTTCAAACGCAATTTTCCGCCGAAACGGTCATTGAAGGAGTTCGCGATAGTGACATGAGATACCACTTACGTCTAGTAAGGCCCAGGGATATCAGCGAAGCACTAGTTCGGGCCCTGGAATTCGAGGCGTCACGAGTGTTATCAAGTTCATCTCCAAGTGTAAGAATGGCAACTTGCGGTGATAAGAAGTATACATCTATTGCTGAATCCATGGCAAGTTTACATAAAGTGTTGAAGGATATCGCAGTCAATATGCAAGCCCTGTTGGGAAGAACTCCTCGATCAACAGGCAATCGGGGCACAAAATGTTTTAACTGCGGTAAACTGGGTCACGTCAAGAGTAACTGCCGTAATAGGGCAAGAAGTCCGTCGCCGTTGTTTAGAGGACCGAGCGGCAACCAAGACCGCCCTAGAATTCAGGAGAGACCAATTCCGGTCAATTTAAGGGGGCAATTGACCGAGCCGGTTAAAACCACCAGGATCAGTCAAGTCAACCAATCAAGTCAAGTCAATAATTTGGGTGGCAAAAGTGTTACAGAGGCCGGACGCATTAAAGGACAAAAGATCCAAACTGAACATCGACCAGGAAGGTCTCACGGAAATGCCGATGCATTGTCTAGCCGGCCATGTAAAGAAGATAGTCGGCGTTGGCAAAGAACTGAGCAGCGTGAGGGATTTCCTTCTGTAAAGAGAACGTCGGTGGAAATAAACGATGACTGGACCACACAGACGCTTCGAGAAGAACAAATGAATGATCCCGATATTGGACCCATCCTCTCTGCAAAGACTGACGGCAAGAGACCAGAATGGCAAGAAATTGCTGGTAAGTCCAAACCTGAAGACGCTCTGGGCCCAGTGGCACTCTCTTAGAATAGAAAATGGATTACTGAAGAGAGCGTGGGATAGTCCGGATGGCAAGTCCGTAGTCAGTCAGTTGGTTGTTCCTGGTAGCAGAAAATCAGAGGTATTACAGGAAATGCACAACGGAACAAGTGGAGGCCATTTTGGGGTCAATAAAACCTTGGCAAAAATTAAAGAGAGGTACTACTGGGTGAATTATCATGAAGACGTCGAGTCTTGGTGCCGCAAGTGCGAAGTCTGTTGTGCCACAAAAGCACCTCGAACAAGATCACGGGGCCGAATGGTGCCGTACACTGTAGGTGCTCCATTCGAGAGGGTAGCAATTGATGTCGCGGGACCATTTCCTCAGACTGAGTCGGGCAACAAATACATCCTGGTCGCCATGGATTATTTCACTAAATGGCTAATCAGGAAGCAACGACTGTGGCGGCGGTGCTAGTAAATGAAATGTTCTGCAGATTTTGAGTCCCTCTCGAACTTCATTCTGATCAGGGCCGAAATTTTGAATCGGCTGTTTTCCAGATGGTCCTGGAACTTCTCGGAATTCGCAAGACCAGGACAACTCCTTTGCATCCACAGTCTAAAATGGTGGCAGATCATCAGGGTGGTTGGGACCAAGATCTACCTCTCATGTTGATGAGAATGATGAGAAGAAATGAGGCTTTCTGCGGATTTGAAGTATGAAACACCAGAAAAAGAGTCACGCAACTCTGAGAATCTTGTGGAGGAGCTCAAGGAGAGGCTTAACAATGTCCATGAACAAGTCAGGGAGAAGCTGCGTATCTCCAGTGATCGAGCCAAAGCAAGATATGACTTACTAGCTAACTGCCGCGGCTTCCAGGATGGTGATTTGGTGTGGCTGTACAATCCGCGGCGAAAGGTGGGGAAGTCGCCCAAACTTAGCTAAAATTGGGAAGGACCTTATACAATTATAAAGAAGATTAATGACGTGGTGTATAGGATCCAGCGGACCCCCAGGTCAAAAATGAAGGTCGTTCATCTGAATCGATTAGCATGATACCATGGAACCCTATCTGTCCGGGACGAACAGCCTTAGGAGGAGGGCAATGTTACGGTACGCAGCAACACCGCAGCGGAGCGGGGCAACGCGTGTGGTTGGTGGACCTTCGCGACCAATCCGCGCTGCGTCATGGGTGACACGAGTGATTTATTGCTCTGTTTATCTAGAAAGCAGTTGTTTACAACCTTTTTTTTATGTGAGATTATTCAAGAATTCTTAACAAGAACGTTCTAGGTTTTTCTGTATTTTTAGGAGCTTGTATAAAAGGCGAATAGCGCGCGCGGTTAATAGTAGTCTTATTTTAATCGAGCTATAAATAGAAGGCTATAAAGTGTTAAGTAGTAGTCGAGTTATATCTGTGTGTATTTGTGGAGTAAATAAATAGAATTTTCGTGTTAAATCGTTACATTGGAATTATTGAACCCTGAGTTTGCAACATTATATATATTAAAATGCTGCATTTATAAAAAAACACTTTTTCTTATTTTAGAAGTTAATTGTGAGAACATTTCTGAAGCAACTTTTTGAAATTAATACACCAGTAAAGTAAAATTTGAATACAACATTTGGGTTCTTTTAGAACTAACAACTTCTATTAATTCTTGAAAAAAATGTTTTTAAAAAAATTGCCTTTTAAGCATGTTTGATAAATCTATTAAAGTTTTATCCAATGTTTTTATTTTACAACAGAGAAAAAACAATTGTGTGAACTATTTCAGTAGGTAATTCAATTTATAGCAAATATTGGTGTGCTAATATGGACATGTCAACATTAGTTTGGCTGCCATCTAACGAAACTACTTGATAGGTACCTAAAGAAAGTCTTCGAATTGGTGGCAGTAGCATTTGAATCACCCTGAGAAGATGGATTTTCTTAGTCTTCTTCGAGCGTCTTTTGAATAATGTTTAAAACCCTTTGCAAGCTAGATTTTTTAATCGCCATTTGTCTTTCGATTACTCTATCGGATATTCTTGCCCTCACTATAATATTTTGTTATTTGATGGTGTCATTATTATGCGGTGTACGCTGCATTTACTGGGCCTGGAGTTCTACAAAACCAAAATGTTGTATTCAAATTTCATTCCTACCAGTGTACTTCTTTCAAAAATTGGCTTCAGATTTTTTTTCGAAAAATATGATTATCTTCTAAATAACAAAGTTGTATCGGATTTTTATAAATGCACTATTAAGAGAGACTATATAAGAGAAATTGGCTCGTAGGAAAAAAATTGTACTTAACACGTGCGGGAAATGCTTTTTATTTCATACTGTCCGGTATATACGTCATATATGCATCGATTAAAGTCCGGTAAATGGAACTTTACCGGACAAGTCCGGTAAAGGTTGCTAGGCAACCGATGCTAGAGAGCTACCGTCTAATATAAAATATTACGTTACTTAAATTTGATTATGATTTTGTCAAATGCTCAGTTGGCGACGTCAAAATGTGTGCGCAGTAGTTACGATGTTTGATACTACTTGTCATTAAATCAAACCATTTAATCAAGTAAACCATCATTTCGTGATATTCGAAACGAGTCTCTAAGTTATTCAGTGAAATTCAAAAATTTCCCCAATGCCCAGCAGAAACGAGTTATTTCAAAACACTACATACCTATATTTGAAGAAACACAAGCACATTGTTGATGATGTAATGCTGACGTCTCCATCATTTTCCCCATTAGGGAAAGACTTCTCGAAGGAATTTGAGAAACATCTATTACACGTATGTAGTAATATTTTTAATAAAAAATAATTTGTTATAATAAAGTTTTAAAACTAGTGGCTGCATATTTTCAAAAGTTTATTTTGGTACCATAAATAGCGTAACATTAAATCATTATGCTATAGCTCTCGAATTATGAATTTTGACAGTGACAACAATACAGACACCGCCAAATGTCAATAATTCTAATTCTTACGTGGTCAGTTTTTCATTTAATTTCTAAATCATAAAAACGGTATGAAATAAAATTTAGTACGATACACGTCCATTAGGTGTTGTCACAATACTCGTATAACTTTCCAGACTCGGCTCTTGACGTCGCCTCGTTCGTAAAAACCTCGTACTGTAACAAGTTACCTACTGGACTTGTGACGTAAATTACTATACCGCACTTGATTGCTGAACGAACGACGCGTCGTTCGTTCATTGCAATGCTGCAGCGTGCGGTAAAGCTTCACTTCCCGCACTTCTTGGGTAAATAACTATTTTCGCTTGTTGTCCTGGGCAACGCGCGTAAAAGTAAACTCACATTCTGATCTCAATTTCAATTCTCATCTCAAAAAAGGTTAGATTTTCGTTTGTCTAATGAAAGCGTAAAGTACGTCATTATTGGACGTTTGTAGAAAAAATTACATTTTGATAAAAAATATAAAATATTCGATTAATTATGCCTTGAATTATGTTGCAAACCGATAGTATTTTAATGGGTATTAAAAAACTAAGTTTGGTTTTTCAAAAAATCAGTGACGTGCTACTTTTTTTCTCAAATAACGTAAATCGACGCGCTGGTACTTGGCAAAATGTGTGTCTTCTGTAGTAGTCAAAAAGTACAAAACTTCAATAAAATATCCCTTACGCTTACACCCTGTAACTTTTTAACGAAGCTCGATAGGTAACAATTGTATGAAAGGCCGTCCTTAAAATCGACCAAAGAATATGAGATTTCATATTCGACCACCCATTAGGACTCACCCCGTATACTTATTTTGTCAAGTCCGTACCTGTAATTCAGTAATCACTTTGGGAAAACTCCATTGATAAGAAACAATTTGTAGATAATTCTACCGATCCAAAGAATAAAAATAATAAACCGTCAACTTGTCTTCGAATTACGACGATTTAAAAAAAATACTAACGAAATTTTCAAGAATATTTTGATTTCCTCTGTATAAGTTCTAATACCTGAAAAACAAAAAATGACAAAAACGTCTAGAGATATTGATGCTGGCTATCTGCGACGGCATCAGTCAATTTCCCTGTGCCTCTAGAAAGGTTATATTATTTAATTTTGCTTTTATAAGTCCCGAGTATCAACAATAATGGTTTCATAGTTTTTTAACGCTAGTTATCTAGAGAAAACTGCGCTCATTTTAAAATTCTTTGAATGAGGAACAATCCACAGACAATACGTAAACAAATAAGGGAAAACACTTTAAGATTCTGTACCAGGTTTTCAAACTACGAAAATTTACAAATATCAGCAACAAAAATTTCACACATTTTACGTTTCGCTCTGTATAAAAATTGAGAGTGCAGATAATGGCGTTTTTCACCAACAATTGAATTATTTCGAATAACTCTAAAACCAGTTATTTTACATCCAAATCTTCGAAATATGATTTAGTATACACTGTGTCCAAGGAGTGTGTGGCAAGGAGGTCCACTATGGGGATCTTGAAAACGGTAAGAGATACAGATTTGGTTAAATGGGAAAAAAGTTGCGTAATCAAAAGCCTAACATAATGGCGTTAAAAATCTCTGACACATATTTTGGTTTTTGAGATACCTATTTTGAAAAAATTGAATTGTTTTATTTTACGTATTATTTTTTTCCTATCGTTAATAATTTTTTAATCCGACGTTTCGTCTTTGCGGAACCATCGTCAACTTAATTCTTTTAAATACAGTGTGGTTCTGACATCAGATTCGGAAAGCCCTTTTTATTCCGAATTCAACGGTGTATAACACTTTATGGTTTAATTCTGTTTTAGTATTTTTGTTCGGCCTTAATAACAAAAAGTCCTATTAAGGATCTGTACAGGGATATCATTTTAAGTCGCTCACTTGATTAGCAACTTTTCTGTTACACTTTTTAAAAATTTTATGCATGGGTGTTGTATGGCATCTAAGGCCGACCTCGTATCCAGGGCTAGCGAATTTATTGGCTGCTCGGTTTGACAGATACGATGCCATCTTGATTTTTCTTAAACCGAAACACACATATATTTACCCATAGTCTAATAGAGCTGAAGGAGCAGATTACAGAAATATATAACTTTATATATTTATCTCTAGGCATTTCGATTATACAGGGTGGCAAAATTGTTGAATTTCGAAAATCATTTTAAGCCACTCACTCGATTAGCAGTTTTCCTGTTGCACTTCTTAAAAATTTGATACGTAAGAGTCATGTGGCATCTAAGGCCGACCTCAGATCCAGGGCCAGCGAATTTATTGGCTGCTCGGTTTGGCAGGTACGACGCCACCTTGATTTTTCTTAAATAGTAACACACATATTTTTACCGAGAGTCTAATAGAGCTGAAGGAGCAGATTACAAAAATATATAACTTCGTATATCTATCTCTAGGCATTTCGATTATTCAAGGTGGCAAATTTGTTGAATTTCGAACATCATTTTAAGTCGCTCACTCGATTGTATGTTTCCATTTAAGAAAAATCAAGGTGGCGTCGTACCTGTCAAACCAAGTAGCCAATAAATTCGCTGGTCCTGGATCCGAGGTCGGCCTTAGATGCCATATGACCCCCACGTATCAAATTTTTAAGAAGTAGAACAGAAAAATTGCTAATCGAGTGAGCGACTTAAAATGATTTTCGAAATTTAGCAACTTTGCCACCCTGTATAATCGAAATGCCTAGAGAATGATATACGAAGTTATATATTTCTGTAATCTTCTCCTTCAGCTCTATTAGACTATGGGTAAATATATGTGTGTTTCCATTTAAGAAAAATCAAGATGGCGTCGTGTCTGTCAAACCGAGCAGCTAATAAATTCGCTGGTCCTGGATCCGCGGTCGTCCTTGATGATATCCCTGTACATACTTTTTAATTCTCTAAAATAAACAATTCGCTATAATAGTTTATGTCATTTAGGTGTTAATACCAACCTAATGGTAACACTAATTTAATCTTCTTCTTCTTCTGTAGCTTATTCTGTCCACTGCTGAACAAAAGCCTCTCTCAAATGCTTCCATTTCCCCCGTTCTTGTGCAGCCAGTATCCAGTTTCCGGCTGTTCTTCTTATATCATCGCTCCAGCGGGTAGGCGGTCGTCCTCTGTTACGATATGCGTCTTGTCTTGGACGCCATTCTGCTATCTTCTTTGTCCATCGATTGTCCGTCATTCTGGCAACATGCCCCGCCCAGTTCCACTTTAAATGTAAGATAGTCTCGACAGCATCTCGTGTCTTCGTTCTAAGGCTTATAGTTGTATTTGGGACTCTGTCTCGAAGGGTGATTCCCAGCATCGATCTTTCCATCCTGCGTTGCATCACTTGTATTTTCGTAATGTTTTTTCTTGTAAGTGTTAGTGTTTCTGCACCATATGTCAGCACGGGAAGGACGCATTGGTTGAACACCTTTCTCTTCAAGCATATTGGGAGATTGGACCGAAACACTGATTTTAATTTTCCAAATGCTGCCCAAGTCAGACCTATTCTACGCTGGATTTCGCGTGTTTGATTGTCCCGTTCGATACTGATTTCATGTCCTAGATATTTGTATGAATATGTCTGTTCTATATTTATGTTGTTAATTTTTAGAGAATTGTTTAGAACAAGGTTTGTCATATATTGTGTCTTTGACAGATTTATTTCAAGGCCTACCTTTTCTGCGGCTGTTTGTAAGTCTTGTAACATTGTTTGTGCCTTAGCCGTGTCGTCTGTTATTAGGACGATGTCGTCGGCGAAGCAAAGGTGGCTTAGATTTTCTCCATCGATGTTAATTCCCGTGTTGTTCCATCTTATTTTGTTTAGCACACTTTGCAGCAGAGTAACGAAAAATTTAGGAGAAAACGCGTCACCCTGTCTCAGGCCCCTTTCAGTTTTGAACTTGTTGGTATGTTGATTGTTGTTTATCTTCACGTATGCTGTGGATGTAGTATATATGTATTTAATAGCTGAGGAGTAACGGTAGTCAATTCGGCATTCTGCAAGTGCTTCTAGCAGTTTCTGGTGGTCCACTGTATCAAAGGCCTTTTTGAAGTCTATAAAAATCAGCATAAGCGGTTTGTTGTACTCTATACACTTCTCAATTATTAGTTTCATTGTGAGCAAGTGATCGTTGGTACCGTATTTTGTTCTAAAACCCGCTTGCTCTCTTGAAAGAAAGAACTCTAGTTTGTTTGTTAGACGTGTTGTTATAATCTTTGTGTAGAGCTTATAGATGTGACTTAGAAGACTTATTGGCCGGTAGTTTTCAAGGTTCGTGTTATCTCCTTTCTTGTGTATGATGATGATTTGCGCACTTTCCCATTGCGATGGTATTGTTCCTCCGGAGAGGCATTTATTAAATAGGGTTTTAAGGGCATTGGTGATGTCTTGTCCGCCCATTTTAATGCTTTCTATTACCATCTCGTCTTCACCAGGTGCTTTGTTGCTTTTCATATTTTTTAAAGCTGATATAATTTCATCGTCATTTATCTCTTCGAGGTCTTCTGAGCCTTGGTTTAAAATTATTGGAATATTGGATTTTATTTCTCTATTTGGTGTTGAATATAGTCGTTTGTAGAAAGCTTCAATGGTCTGCGTTATTTCCCCCTTGTTTGTCACTATTCTGCCATCTGTGTTTTTGATTTTATATATATTATTTTTTCTCGCTAGATTTTTCCTTGCTAGAACTTTCAGACTTTTATTCTCTTCTATTGTAGTTTTTATGGATTCCGTATTTTGTTCTCTTTTGTGTTTTCTTATCTCTATAGCTATTTCTTTATTGATATTTCTATATTCTATTGTTGTTTTGTCTCTTCTTTGTTTCATTAAAGATTTTGTTCTTAGGTTGAGTTTTTGGTTCTTGTTTTTGCTTCTGCAGCACTTTTCAATTGTTGCATTTACGCTGTTTGTAATGTTCTCATATATTGCGTTAACTGTCATACGATTATTTACGTTTAGAGATTTAGATAGTTGCTGTTCATATTCATACACGTTTTCAGGCAAGTTCCATTTTTTGTGACTCTTTTTTAGGATCATGTTGTTTCTTTCCTTTCTTATGTTTAGTTTTATTTTCGCTCTTACTAGGCGATGGTCGCTGCCTGTTGAGAATCTATTCAGAACATCTACATCACTGACAATATCTTTTCTGCTGCTGCATATGAAGTCGATGGCGTTCTTGGTCCTTCCGTCTGGGCTCATCCATGTCCATTTTTTGTTGTCATTTTTTTGGAAGAAGGTGTTCATTGCGAAGAGATTTTTGCTATGCAGAAAGTCTATCAAGGTATTTCCTCTTTCGTTTCTCTCGCCCAATCCGTGGTGCCCAACCGCGTTTTCAGCTTCATCTATTTTGCTTCCGATTTTAGCATTAAAGTCTCCGATTAGCAGAGTATAGTGGGATTTCTCGTCTTGTATGGCTGAGGATATATCTTCGTAAAAGCATTCGATATCTTCCTCTGTATGGTCGCTTGTGGGCGCGTAGGCTTGAATGATTTTCAGAGAGTATTTTTTGTTAAGTTGGATGGTGATGAATAAGACTCTAGGGCTTATACTTTTGATGTTTATAATATTTTCAGTGTGTCTTTTGTGGACCAAAAAACCTATTCCTCTTATTGCAGTTTCTTCTCCTGCATAGTGAAAGATATGTCCTTTGTCCAGAGTGATTTGACCTTCCCCTATGCGTCTGACTTCGCTTAGGCCCAATATGTCCCATTTAATGTTTGTGAGTTCTTCCTCTAGTTCTAGCATTTTCTCGTTTGTTGATAATGTTCTGGCGTTGTAAGTTGCTACGTATATCGGGTATTTTCTGTGACGGTGTGTATTGTTGTCTTTAGGTGATGAAGGCGATTGTTTGCCTCCCCCAGAATCCATGAGGCAGACCTTTTTCAAGGTGTGGGATTTGCCAAATATTGATCTACCCACCTGGGGTGTGTGTCCTTTTCTCTTTGGAATCGCCATATTGAGAGGTTTATAGCCAAATTTTCTTCCACGTTGGCCAGACGGGTTGGAAGAGGGATAGGAATATTGGAAAGGAAATAGGTGGTTTTAGAGGAAATTGGGAGTTTTGACAATGGTTTCCCCGTATGGTCTTTGGAGATAAACCAAAGCTCGCGTGGGCAGGGTCGCATTCCTGAAGTAGATCTGTCATCTATCGGGACTATAGATGAGTATCTACCCGCTACCCAACCAATTTAATAGAATAAACAAAAAACAAATTAATTGAAATTAACAGAAAACCTAAATAATAAAACAAAAAACAACAAACGAATAAGAACAAAAAACGAAACTAATCTGTACATAAGTACTTTTTAATTCTTTAAAATAAACTTATGTCTTGTGTCTTTTTGGCTTTTAATACTAATCTAAATGCTTAATTTATACACTAATTTAACAAAAAAATAACAACACACGAGTAAGCACAAAATAACAGAATTGAACCATCGCAATTATAACGACCGATCGAAGACCGAAGCATGCTTTGGAAAACAAATGAATGTGATATGGGGTATTTGTATTTGGTTGACATATTTTTTGACACATTAATTTGGTGTTCAGTAAATTGTGTAATAATTAGTAATTTTTCCTGTTAAATATGTTTTCTAACGAAGAGAAGCTTGACATGGTGGCATGTTTCATTTCATCCATTCGAAATTGTATTGTTGCGGAGCGTATGGATTTCCAGAAATATCCCGAAAGAAGACAACCAAATAAAAGAACTTTCAGTTAGTTGGTGGCGAATCTTAAAGCATATGGTTCTTTTAAAAAAGCTCTCGGAAAAAATACAGCAATGAGGAAACAGCACATAATGTTTTGTTAGCCGTCAATGAGGAACCCGGTACATCAGTCCGGCGGATTGAAGAAACCAAAAAAATTTTGGAATACCAAAATCAACGACACATTGTATTTTAAAAAAAACAAAACCACATACGTATAAATACCGAATTTGTCAAGGACTTATACCAGGTGATCTAGAACGGCGTCGCTCATTCTGCGAATGGTACACAAGAAAATGCCAGGAGGATATGAATTTTCAATATAAAATATTATGGTCTGATGAAAGCATGATTACGAATAATGGTATTTTCAATAGACGAAATGTTCATTATTGCTCCGAAACCAATCCAAGTTTGAACAAAATGTCAAGGCATCAAGAACGTTTTGGTTCTAATATGTGGGCTGGGATTTTCGGCACAACGATTGTGGGGCCGTTTATTTACCATCATAACTTAACATCAGTGCGATACCTACATTTGCTGCAAAGCGATTTAGAGGATGATCTCGATAATATGCCTCTAGCGATAGTTCGCGACTGTTGGATTCAGCAGGATGGTGCACCTGCACATAACTCCAGAGCCGTTCGGTAATATCTTTTAATGAGATTTCCAGGGAAGATAATTAGCACGAATTCGGAAACACCCTAGCCAGCGCGTTCACGCGATATAACCCCGCTTGAATTTTTCGTATATGGGTACGTTAAGAATCATGTTTATCAGCAAAATTTTTCTACAGAACAAGAACTGAGGGTGTTAGTTCTGGAAGCATTTGCCAGCATTACTCCACAAATGTTGTCTAGGGTATTAGAATCAACCGTTAGGAGATCCTACATGTGCTTCGAAAACAATGGAAATTTGTTGGAACATAATCTTTAATTTAGTTTTTTGTTATTATTCGTTTGTTTTTTTTTGTTTTATTTTTTAGGTTTTCTGTTGATTCCTATTAATTTGTTTTTTGTTTATTCTATTAAATTAGTGTTATCATTAGGTTGGTATTAACACCTAAATGGCATAAACTATTAGGTGATATAGCGAATTGTTTATTTTAGAGAATTAAAAATTATGCGCAGATCCGTAATAGGACTTTTCGTTATTAAGGCCGAACAAAAATACTAAAACACAATTAAACCATAAAGTGTTATACATCGTTGAATTCGGAATAAAAAGGGCTTTCCGAATCTGATGTCAGAACCACAGATTCGTATTTAAACAAATTAAGTTGATGATGGTTCCGCAAAGACGAAACGTCGGATTAAAGAACTGACAATGCCACTTTAAAGAGCATTAAAGGTTGATATGGAAAAGTGCTATCGGTTTCGGTCTAGGTCCAATATTATTGTAAGAAAAAACTAATATGTAAAATCTAAAAATTCAATTTTTTCAAAATATCTCAAAAATCAAAATATTTCTCGGAGATTTCTAAACGCCATTGTGTTAGGCTTTTGATTATGCAACTTTCTTCCTATTTAACCAATCCTCTATCTCTTACCGTTTTCAAGATCCCCATAGTGGCCCTCCTTATCTCGGACACAGTGTATACCGCAGTGAAGTCAATAATGCTATTTTGGGAAAGATTTTTCTAATCCTGTAACTTGTAGACAGTTTTTTTATTTAAATTTTTGAGCAGTTTTTCCAGTGGCCCCGGGGATGTAATCCCAGGGTTATCAGCGACTATTAATTCACCATTATTTTTACCTATTTAATAGTAAGTCGATTTTTGCTAATAATATTACGTATAATATTACTAATGTTACAAATAGTAATTTAGTTCCATTATTATTTTTAACAAAATATTTTATTATGTGCTACAATACCAATGCTACGTCACTGGTATTTTCACACTTAACAGATTGGAGCAAACTGGTAACAGACGCCGGCGTCGTATCCTACCTCCTCTGGTTTACCTTTTCAAAGTTTCACACCCTATATAATAAAGAGAATGTCAGTTTTTTTCTTAATCTAGAGGAAATTAAGTTTCAGACCGTACATATTGTATTTAAAACAATTCATTGCTTGCTTGCGTAGTTTATTATAATAAACTGCTCACATTAAAGTTCGGCACAAGCAATTTTTCGTGTAATTTTCCCAATCAGCTCCCAGTAAACAGTCGAACGTTGTTTCGACGTAGAATCATCGTTTGGTCCGTTGATTTTAACGTGTTGATTTCAGGTTTATATAAGCGATAGTGCACAATCATGCTTTTCGACGTTAAATCTACGTTGTTAAAACGTGCTTTGGATGTGTTTTAATATTGGTTGAATTTATCCTGCTGATTAAACGTTGAAAATAGGAACAGTAATTAAACCGTCACGAATGCGCGATTGCGAAATGTCTTTCAAAACTTATCATCATTCTTTCGCTTGATTTATAGTTGTCTCTTGGATATTAAGCTGTTGATTTTTGGTTGATTTTATCGGAAATGAACAACCATGTTTTTCGACGTTAAATCAACGTTGTTAAAACGTGTGTTGAATATGTTTAGATATTGGTTGAATTTATAATGTTGATTAAACGTTGAAAATAGGTTTACATGTCATATACTTTGAGCGCTAGGTGGCGTTGGCTTAAACGGCGGACGACCCAAATTCCTAGAACGAGGCTTAGAGGGGTAGGACGTAATGCCCCGATCCGCGGTGTTTATCTTTCTCAGTGGTGTCGGGCGTCGGCACTGTCGGCTGCTTGAGATGTTGTTGTCGGCCATGACACGACGTTCGTTGTTCGTTTCGTTTGGTTTGTTTACCGGCTTTTTAGGGTGAAACGTTAACTAGGTGGATTCGTCCAAGCCCTTTCGAGGGTAAATTGTTTTTAAAAGTAATTTCACTGTGAATTGTGGAAAATTTCTTTCCAACAATGAACGAATCGTTAAAAAAAGTGAATGAGGTAGACATTACAATTTATAGAATATAATTGTTTTACTAATGATTGTAATTAGTACCAGTATTATATTTCCAATAAAACATGTTTAAAATATGTAATGAATTTTTTTATGATAAAATGAAAAAGTTTGATATATTAAATATACGTCAATAAATGGACGTCGGAAGACGTCTAAACAAAGACGTTCCACCGTCGTCAACAAATGGACGTCTTGTGGATGTGACATGTAGCCGTCATTTGGACGTCCATACGAGGTAGTGTGCTACCTGAGGTCAAACATGTTTTTGTATGAGCTTTTTCATTAAACATTAACTCTCTGTATATTTTTAAGATAAAATTTTTGGTTTAAAGTTTTTGTCTTAAATTAAAATTAAAACTGATTAAACGGGTTCACTAATTTTTATCGAATGTTTTAACTGGGTTCAAAGTTCAAACCTTGTAAAACTAATTTGACATAAATTATATTCATGTAAATGGAAAAAAATAGATTGAAAATGTTGATTAAACGTTTTAAACACTGTTGATGAAAACGTTGATTTAACGTTTTAAGTAAGGTTGGTAGATACGTTGAATAAACGTTTTAAGCAAAGTTGATGAAACGTTTTAAGAAAGGTTGATAAAAACGTTGATTGAATGGAAATAATTACGTTGAAAAACGTTTGGTTACAGGTTTTTTTTTAACATTGAATAAACGTTCAACTGTTTACTGGGCTGTAACTTTTTAAGCAACGAATTGTTTTAAATGTAATTTGTCCCGTGAAACCTCATTTCCTCTAGATTAAAGAAGCGGATAATTTTAAAAACCGACATTTTCTTTATTATATAGAGTGTAAAACCAAGTGGTGCAAAAATTGCAAAATTTTGATGTCCTGCCATTTGGCATTAAACTTTTTTTTCTTTATCGTTTTCAGGTAAGGAGTAAGCTCACATCCATTTCTCGGGACCTTTTTGCCATATTTTTTATTAAAGCACTCTGAATTTTTATACAGAGCAAAACGTAAAATTTTTGAAATTCTTGTTGCTTTTATTTTTAAATCGTCGTAGTTCGGAAAAGTGATAAAGAGTCCTGTGTTTTCCTGTTTTCGTTTCTTTGTTGACTCGTTGTCTGCGGATTGTTACCCATTCAAAAAAAATTAATTGAAGTGCCTCTTTTTCTAGTATACTAGCATTCAAAAGATATGATATCATTATTGTTGATATTCGTGACTTATAATATCAATAATATTAAGTAAAATAGCCTTTCTAGAGGTAATAGTTATTTACGTTATAAGTCCGGTAAATATAGTTTTACAGTAGGAGTAAGATGTTTCCCGACGAGGCGCTAGCCGAGTCTGGAATTTCGAAACGACCACTGTAACACGTTACTGAACGTATGATGTACAACATTTTACTTCATACTGTATCATTTAGGACACTTTTACGTACTTGATTTTAATCCGGTAAATAGCTTTTTACAGGATTGGATATCGTAAAGAAATTTTACAGTATTGAGTACCGGCACATCTTCAATATATCCATTGTATCCATAGTAATCTGAGAACCGATACCGGTACAGGATACCGTAATGAAACTATTTGTCAAATTGGCGGATTTGTCAAAAATATATTCGCCGCGCATAAAATTACTTTTTTCCTGTTTTTATTAAGTATGAAGTAAAATGTGGTACATCATACGTCCGGTAACATGTTACAACAGTCGTTTCGAAATTCCAGACTCGGCTAACGCCTCCTCCGGAAACATCTTACTCCTGCTGTAAAATTATATTTACCGGACTTATAACGTAAATAACTATTACTTCATACTTATTAAAAGCAGGAAAAAAATAATTTTATGCGCGGCGAATATATTTTTGACAAATCCGCCAATTTGACAAATAATTTCATTACGGTATCCTGTACCGGTACCGGTGCAGGTACCGGTACGGATTACCATGGATACAATGGATTTATAGCAGATGTGCCGGTACTCAATACTGTAAAATTTCTTTACGATATCCAATCCTGTAATAGTTATTTACATTATAAGTCCGGAAAATATAGTTTTACAGTAGGAGTAATATGTTTCCGTACGAGGCGCTAGCCGAGTCTGGAATTTCGAAACGACTACTGTAACACGTTACCGGACGTATGATGTACAACATTTTACTTCATACTTATTAAAAACAGGAAAACATTAATTTTATGCGCGACGAATATATTTTTTTCTAATTTTGACATATAAAGTGGCACTTTTCAATACTGATGACAGTGACGTAACGTCCTACTTTTCATAACTAGTTACGAAAAGTAAAATCTTTCGTAACTAGTGATGAAAAGTTGGTGTCACCACCAGTTGCAGGTTTCGGCTGTGGCACACCGTTGCTATAGTTTTACGGTATTAAGTAGATACAAAGTGGTTTAAAAGTAAATATTGAAGTTTAATAATAATAATTCTCTCTCTAAGTAGGTATTTGTAGTCAAAATTAGAAAAAATCTTGTATGAAACACGTGACGAAAAACCTTTTTTGTGTATCTCATTCAAATTGCGGGAACTCGCTCCGCTCGTCCCGCAAACATTCATTCGTTACACAAAATCGGACTTTTCGTAACTGGTTACATAAATAGCTATTGACAAATCCGCCAATTTGACAAATAGTTTCATTACGGTATCCTGTACCGGTACAGGCACAGGTACAGGTTACCATGGATACAATGAATTTATTAAAGATGTGCCGGTACTCAATACTGTAAAATTTCTTTACGATATCCAATCCAGTAAAAAGCTATTTACCGGATTAAAATCAAGTACGTAAAAGTGTTCTAAATGATACAGTATGAAGTAAAAAGCTATTTACCGGATTAAAATCAAATACGTAAAAGTGTTCTAAATGCTACAGTATGAAGTAAAGGAAAGTTGAGTGACGCCGTCGCAGATAGCCAACATCAATATCTCTAGTCGTTTTTGTCATTTTTTGTTTTTAAGGTATTAACACTTATACAGAGGGAATCAAAATATTAGTGAGACGTTGTACATAGCAGGAGCAGGCGATATCGATCAGCGTAATTTAGAGACAATACTGGATGAAAGATGGCTCTCAGTTCGAGAAGCAGCCCATGTTGCTCTGTACCTCGCGGTTATCGGAACCAGAACAAAGTGAAAAGAGTAGATGGTCACCAATTTGTCGATCAACCCATCCGCATACTAGTTTCGGGTTCTACCCCTTTTCAGTACAGCTTTGGCTGGTCGACAAATTGGAGACCGTGAGTTAGCGGGTTAAAGCCGAGAATGTACGGAGTGCCGTTGAGATGTTGTACAGAGAAGCAGCAGGCGACATCCATCAGCGTATTTTAGATCCAATATTGCATGACGGATGGCTCTCAGTTCGAGAAGGAAGCAGCCCACATTGTTCTTTACCTCGCTGGTTATCGGAACCAGAACGAAGTGAAAGAGTAGGTGGTCACCAATTTGTCGAAAACCCCATCTGCATACTAATTTCGGGGTCTACGCCTCATCAGTCTCGGCTGATGAGATTCTCGGCTTTAAGCCGCTATTATATTCGATGTGAGTGGACGTATACCATATTCCATTATTTTCTGCATCTTACATTGCCATGGAATTTACCCTGTATAACATCGATGGCAATTGTCGTTTACTTGTCGTCAAAGCAGATACGGTAAATACAGAATTGGAAGGTGATAACTAAAATCGGCAATTTGAAAGCTGGCCAATAAGATCGCTTGACATGCTTTTTTTAACCAATACAGTCAAACTAATTACTAATTGATATTTTTAAGTCGCAATTGTCTCCAATAAGCTTTAAGATTTTGTCAAATTGAATTTGCGTCGTTGTCAGTTTTCAATACGTGTATCAACATTTTAGGTGGATTAAAGAGTATCAGAATTCTAAAATGCCCAAAATAATCGACAAGAAAATTCGAGAATTTATAAATAAAAAGAGCTTTCCAAAAAAAGATTTGCAATATTTTTGAGGTAAGTATGCATACAAGTATAATTTTTTCTTGCATTAGCTGTAGGATCTATTTGAGGACTGGAAATCCTACTGAATGTCTTCATTCGTAAGCTGTTAATGGTTTAAGTATAAAAGTATTATGTACTATAGTTAATTGCTTTTTGTAGTTTTACTTAATGTAGGATAGAGAAATACAACAATAATAATTTTATTAACCCGGATATTCAAAGCAAAATAACCTAGGTAGATACCAGCACCCCCGACCCCCGAAAACGTCTACACGACAGTACTATAATTCACATGTCAGTTAACTCCGCTTCTCGGCCTTTGCACAAATCCAGTTTCCAGCTGCCAACTATTGAAGGGCTGAACGTCAGGCGTGAAACCTCGAGACGCAAACATTACAAAAAGTGCGCCAGGCGAAAGGGACAATCATAGAAGAAGACATTTTGAGTAGCAGTAGACGCTCATCCAGAAAACCTAAAGGTCGTCTCGCGAACTCACGTCTAGAAGATTTCCTGGAATAGAAAGCTACTAACACTAATACCAAAAAGCCATTCAAATTTAAATTGCCCCGTGTAGGGAGGTGCAAAGAGGCGTTTTCATACACGATCTGTAAAGAAATTACTTATTACCAGGTATTCATTAATTATTTTGTAAAAGCCTAATTTTTCATATACGAGTACATATTTCGCTTGGGTTTACAAAAGAGATCATCATGTTCACTCAGTGCCACTGCGCTTTTTTATACCTACTAGAACCTCAGTTCAGTACAAATTGTATAGGAGTACTCCAAGTACTCCACCAAGAACTACTCTACCAAATGTGATAAAGATCGAGCATATTCTGGTTGTTTGGTAAAGATAAAAATATTTAGTAGCACTTTCAGTTTAAGATAAATAAAGACAATTATTGAATCTAATTTATTAAATAGATGAGTTTTCAATATACTTTTACATGTACTTTATTTTTAGGTGAGTACCTACTAGAACTGTACAAAACATTATATAAGAATACGCCCTCGACAACGATGAAGCAGACCATGTGACCCAGTAATAGAAAGACGTAAAAAAAAAGTTTTACACTTTTTACTTTTTACAGAATAAATTATTGTAGTTTCTTTATTTTTTCCTCAGGATGTTACTGTTAAACATAATATAGCTATAGCTTATTATTTTTTATTATTTATATTATGTAAATAATGTTATAACCTCAAGGTAAATTGTAAAACTGTAAAATTTCACTTTTTGGAACGCTCAATATATGTAAAAAGAAATAGGCTCACGAATTTTAATACCTTAGTATATATGTAATATATATATTATTTGTGTATAAATATATATAATTTTAATATCTTAGTATGATGATGAATGACAATAAGCTTAGAGTTTTGGAATTGAATGAAAAGTAGCGAAAAGTGAAGAAAAGTCTGTTATATCCATTTATTGCTAATAACCGTTAAAGTTCAATAATTAAATTAACCAATAAAACCACATAGAGAATCGCGAGACTTAAGAACTATGAATAAATTAGTTGCCTAAAAACCTGGAATAATTGGTAGAGTCTGGCATCTATGTAGGCTTAAGTGTAAATAATATCCATAACCTTAAACCCATTTATCAATTACTGTCAGTGTCCGTTATATATACTGGGTGAAATATGTCAAATTTCCAAGGCTAACGAGATGCAGAAAAAACTAGAACATATTATAGGTACAGTCCTCCACCGCGACCTGTTGTCTGTTGTGGCTCACCTGAATTGTTGTCAGCAGGGTTTACCCCCCTCACCCAGTGTTGCCGGCACTAATTGTCGCCCGTTAAGCCTAGACCCGCAACGAATCTGATGAGTCTTTCGGGCTACACTTCGTTTGCATCTTGAGGCTCAATGATCGTGTTACCGAACAGTGAGTATCTTGATCTGGCAATAGCCGGGCATTCGCGTAGAACGTGCTCGACGGTTTAATCTTCCTCCAAGCACAGCCGCCACTCCGTTTCCCCGGACAGTCCGAGTCTGTGCGTGTGGAGCCTTAGATGGCTATGGCCCGCCTAGAGTGCAGTAGCCACTCTGATTTGTCTCCTATTTAGTCTGAGGAATGTTTGGGCATTTGCCCTCCCTCTTCCTGTGATTAATTTTTTGAAGTGTGTTAGCCCGAGTCCCACCATTCCTGGGACTTGGCATTGCCCCATTTCTAGAGTTCAGCCTTGACCAGGGAGTATGGGACCCCCAGCACCGGTTCCGGGCCGACAAATGCCGAGTCCGCCGCCCTCCTGGCTAAAGAGTCGGCCCTCTCATTGCCTTCATGCCCTCGATGCGCTGGGATCCATACCACTGTGACATTGTTTTCCTGCGATAGTATGTTCAAAGTCCTGCTGCAGCTCCAAACTGTTTTGGAGTTGCAGCGCGATGACTTTAGCGCTAAAAGTGATGCCCGACTGTCCGAGCAGACCTTTATTGATCTATTGTGTCCTCCTTCCCCTAATAGGTGTCGGGCACAAAGCTCAATGCGTGTATTTCGGCCTGAAATACTGTGCTGAGTCGACCTAGGCTCTCTGCTATGCAGGTGCCATCCGAACTTTCGTATACTCCGGCGCCAGCACCTTCATCGGTCTTGAATCTGTCTGTGTATCAGGTACTACCTGCCATTTGAAGTTCTTCGCTTCGTTCGTCCCAGTCTTCCCGTAAGGGAATCCGGACGACGCCGATGTAGCGAGTGTCGGTTAAGCGTTTTGATGCCATTAGGTCGGACACTATTTTCAATACCCTAACGCCCTCCAGGTCGGCCTGGGCATTGTTGGTTCCCCAATTGAATGGCTTCGGCGTTATGTATGCCACCTGATGTAACCGGTACCTCGCCTTCATTGCCTCTTGTTCCAAGAGTATTGGAAGCGGAAGCAGGTCAAGCATGCCCTCCATGGCTGCCGCTTGGTCAGCATAGTTTAAGCCGCTAACTCAAGGTCTCCAATTTGTCGACCAGCCAAAGCTGTATTGATGAGGGGTAGACCCCGAAACTAGTATGAAGATGGGTTGATCGACAAATTGGTGGCCACCTACTATAATCAAAGTATTCTTGAAAATTTCGTTAGCAGTTTTTGTCAAATCGTCGTAATTCGCGGATCAGTTAACGGATTATTATTATTATTCTTTGGATCGACAGCATTACCTGCAGATTGTTTCTCACCAAGAGAGTTTTCCAGAAGTGGTTACTGAATTACAGGTGCGGACTTGACAAAATAAGTATACGGGGCGAGTCGTGTTGGGTGGTAGGAAATAAAATCTCATATTTTTTTTTCGATTTGAAAGGGGTCTGTCATACAATTGTGTTACCTATCGAGCTTCGTTACAGAGTTAGAGGATGTTGAAATCAGAATGTCAAAATGCATATGTATTGATTATTCCGAAAGCGTAAGAGATATTTTATTGAAATTTTGTACGTTTTGACTGTCACGGAAGGCTCACATTTAGCAATATTTGTTTTTTATTTCGGAGAGTGGCGCGCTTAACAGCACGTCGACATATTATTTGAAAAAAAAGTGGAACGTCGCTGGTTTTTCGAAAAATTAATTGTAGTTTTTGAATTCCCATTAAAATACTATTGGTTTTCAACGTAACTCATGCCATAATTAATCGAATATTTTAGATTTTTCGTAAAGATGTAATTTTTCGCAGCTGCACTTACAGGCATTACAATGTTTTTATTTATGTACTAGAAAACGTTGCGTCGTGCTAAAAAACCCGAAAAAGGCTCTTTCCTTTATAGTAGAATGGGTATTAAAAAACTAAGTTTCATTTTTCCAAAAATCAGTGATGTGCTACTTTTTTTTTCAAATAGTGTAAATGGACGTGCTGGTAAGCGAGCCACTGGCAGAAATAAAAATAATTTTTTACTGCAAAATGTGCGCCTTCTATAGCGGTTAAAACGTACAAAATTTAAATAAAATAGTTCCTACGCTTTCGGAATAATCAATACATACGCATTTTGAAATTCTAATTTTTGTTTCAACACCCTGTAACTTTTTAACGAAGCTCGATAGTTAATACAATTGTATGATAGACTGCCCTTAAAATCGATCAAAGAATATAAGATTTTATTTTTGACCACCCATTATGACTCACCCCGCAAACTTATTTTGTCAAGTCCGTACCTGTAATTCAGTAATCACATTTGGAAAACTCCCTTGACGAAAAATAATTTGCAAGTATGAAAATAATAATCCGTCAAATTGTCCTCGAATTACGACGATTTAAAAAAAAATACTAACGAAATTTTAAAGAATATTTTGATTCCCTCTGTATAACTTCTATCGCCTTATAAACCAAAAATGGCAAAAACGTCTAGAGATATTGATGTTGGCTATCTGCGACGGCATCACTCAATTTCCATTTGCCTCTAGAAGGGTTATTTTATTTAATATTGCTATTGTAAGTCACGAGTATCAACAATAATGGTATCATATTTTTTGAGTGCTAGTTTACTAGAAAAAATGCACTTATTTTAAGATTCTCTAAATCGGGAACAATCCGCAGACAATATGTCAACAAATAAGGAAATCGCACTAAGATTCTTTACCAGGTTTCCAAACTACGATGATTTAGAAATATCAGCAACAAAAATTTCACACATTTTACGTTTCTCTCTGTATAAAAATTCAGAGTGTTTTAATAAAAAATCTGGCGGAAAGGTCCCGAGATATGCTTAATTCCCACCCTATTAATTAGGATAATGTCGTTTTTTTTTCAAAATTATCCGCTTATTTAATGTAGAGGAAATGAGGTTTCAGGCTTAAAAAGTTACTGATTGAAAATGACACGAAAAATTGCTTGTGCCGAACCTTAAGTTGAGCTTTAAGTTGAGCGTTCTTTAAGAGAACACCCTTACACCCTTCGCTTATTTTTATATATACCTATTTATTTAAAAATACTTAAAACCTCCGTACCAGGAATGTTGCAGCTTTATACTATCATTTCCTTTGTTAAAAATTAGTTGACATTTTATACCAGATGTAATGTACTTAAAACTTAGGTTAAAGATTACTTACAGTTCCTACATATTCTTTTTGTTTTGTAGTTTTAACACGTGAAATAAATAAAATTAAGGTCGACTCACATTCATTTTCACCTTAATGATAATCGAAAAAAAGTTAGAATTTATGTACGTAAATAAAGCTGATTTTTTAATTTTTTATGCATACAAATTAATTGCAAATGTTTTAATGACTATTCAGTTTACTTAACTTATGATGTGGTCTTAGACTGACTGCAGAACAGCACATAGACCTGTAATGGAATTTAGGCGAAAAGGTGGAATTTTACTTGGAAATTTTATTATTTAGAGCATGGACTTCTTATAGAACATCATTCAATAAGTATTAAAGTTTTCAAGCATATTACTTTCATTCATGATCATAATTATATGGGTATGTACAATCATAAACGTACCATACATAAATAATGTAGCGCATAGTTAGAACAAGCTGTAAAACACATTGTCTGATTGCAATCTAATTGCACCAGAATTAGATTATCATGTAAAGGAACTTTTAAGCCAAGAGCAAAAAAAGCTAATTACAGACTGGCTGAAGCTCATAAAGGTATCACGGTGTACTACAATTCCTGCATTAAAATTTTGGCTTTCTTTAGAGTTCCAACATCTACAACGGTTAATTAAGTATTTAAGATCTTGTCAGCAATAATCAGAATAATAATGTTATTGATTACATTCGTCACCTTAGTTGTTTGTACTTACATCTATAACGTTCATTGTGCCCCTTTATTACGTAAGTAAAAACCCAAATAATAGTTAATAATTTGTATAGCTGAGTTATGTGTCTAGTTATATCTATTACCAAGGTGAAAAAAAGGATGGTGAGGTTGAGGTGCTAAAGATTTATAACCTTTACATTTTCTATTTATAAAAAAGATAACAGCAGATCTACACCTTTTGCAAAATTATAAAATATGTATATTATTACATAATAACTCGTAATGTTTAAAACGTCAATTGGGTTTCAGAAAAGTCATTTGAATTTTTTTAATTTATTTGAATTTTAGATGTGACATAATATGTTTTTCAGATCATCAATCAGAATCTAAATAAATGCTTCTAAAATGTATTTCTATATTTTAGAGTAATTTGCATCTAAACGATTGTTTTAAATTTCAACTGTACTTTTTTGAAATATGTAACGGTTTTATCATCACATGTAATATAACAAGTGCATTGAAAATGATCGGTAATTTTAGGACGATATGCACGAATGCAATTTGGGATGAATTGGGATGCGATTTCTGATCGAAATTGCTTGAATTGCAAATCGGTCTAAAATTACCTATAATTTTCAATGTACGAGTTGTATCCGAAGGAGAATTTCATGAACAAAATAATTAAAAACCCTTGCGACATTTGCGACACCCCTGTAGGTATAGCTATTTTTATTCGAATCAATGTCAGAAAACTTATTGCGGTGCCAGATAGTAGGACTATGGATTGAATATAAATTAAGTTACTTTGCATGGTTTATGCCATGACATTGAACCAGTTACTTTTCAATTGACTTTAAAAGAAAAATTATCGCAATTATTTTTCTGTCACGATAATAATCGGGGGTAATACCACAAGAGCTTTAAAATTACCTATAATTTTTCACGATTGCATGTTTTCCATAATTTCACGAGTCCTTTAGGAGGAATGAAGTTTGCAAGGAAAACATGCCAGAGTGAAAAATTATCTGGTTCATTTTAAAGCTCGAGCGGTATTTAGTGAGATTATTTCTCGAATCACAAATACTATTAAGAAATAAATTAGTAGTGTTAGAATATTCGGACGTCACCTTAAATAAGTCAGTCAGACAACGACATTGATTAAGGTTTTATGGTTGATTCCAAGACAACATGAAATTACCGCTGCAATTTTTTAGAACATTTTCGAATTACCGCTTATTAATACCTGTTTTGCTGCATAGCAATAATATGGATGAGTGAAATAATCACGAGAATTTCATGTAATGAAAAGTAACTGGCTCAATGTCGTAGCATAAACCATGCAAATTAATTTATATTTAATCCATAGTCATACCATCTGGCCCCGCAATAAGTTTTCTGACATTGATTCGAATCAAAATAGCTATACCTACAGGGGTGTTGCAAATGTCGCAAGGGTTTTTAATTATTTTGTTTATGAAATTCTCCTTCGAATATACTCGTGAAATGAAAATTATAGGTAATTTTAACCGATATGCAATTCATGCAATTTGGATAAGAAAACAGCACTCGTGCACTACGTGCGTTCTTTTTTCATCCCAAAATGGCATTCGTGCATATCGTTAAAAAATTACCAATAATTTTCAATGCACTTGTTATATTACATATGATAATTTTTCTGTTGTTGAATATTACTATGCTTACAAGTGTTCTATAACAATAGAATATTGCCAAATATTGAATAACAGGTAGAGAATGAAATTCTCAAAATTACTATTCTGAAGTACGGTACGAGTGATATATTCTGACGATTCAAATGACTATTTTAAAATACAAATTGCACTTTTTAAATTACTTGTGCAATGGTGTAATCTTAAGCATTGAACCATACCCGCTTGTAATTATTTAACTTTTGTGACTGTTAAGCATGCGTCACACAAGATTATATAAGTTGAATAAGACACTTGAATTCAAAAGGTATATGCCATAAGTACTTTATGGCCATTTGAAAAAAGAATTGTCCTAAAAATACTTGTAACACAAATTTTTGTTTAGCTGATTATCTAAAGCCATGTAGTCGATCCGACCCAAATGTAAAGAACTGCTACGTTTCTCATGGAAATGCCGCTCTGCCATACCTTCTCAAAGGAGACAAACAGCTGAAACTACCCAATCTGTTACCCCTCAAGTTTCCTAGGGCCGATGCTAATGCAGGTCCAGACTTGAAGCTAAGTTTAATCGACATCGCCATTTATGGATTGGACACCATCTCTTTGAAGTCCATGAAGTAAGTGTTTTATATTCGTTTCAAGTCGTATTCATTTTTCCAGAGTCCTTTATGAATGACGAAAGTTTAATATTGTACTTCTTCAAGTGCCTGCTGGCAGAACACTAAGTTAGTTTGAAATAATATTGTAGGCAATTACGTCTCGTGTTATGTGAGTTTTCTTAAGTTTTGGTACAAAGTGTGGAGAGAAAAAAGAAATGAGATATTTTCAAACCTTCAGTTTCATGTGTGTTGACGATTAGACGACGTTCCCTATGTGTTATCTTTGTTGTTGGGACAGGACCACGCGAAGAGACTACATAAGAGAGCACACAAACACAATTGTTTTAATGGGAGGAAAGGATGCCATAAGAAAAAAAACCCTTGTCAGAGGTGGTGATGTGGAAAGAGATAAGTAGAAAACAAAAATTGATACTGCAAGAAGCCCCAGAACTGCAAAAAGATTACGTTAAGTCTCATCCAGGGCTACATTGTTTGAACATTCTACATTGATTAGGTGCCCCAACAGAAATTGTTGTTCAATGACAACAACAAGGGACGCCTATTTGATTTTCTTTGATCAAAACTTAAAAAGTAGGAGATTCAAAGCGAGTGAGATATAGAGACTGCCTTTTCCAAGCAATCAATCACTGATAAGTAGTCATGCTGGTCATGCAGGATGACGGAACTTGTTAGGTCTCTTGAATGGATTGTAAATGACTATGGAAAATGTGTTCTTTCAGAATAGCATCAGAGATAAATCAATTTTCTGCAGTTTTTCTCTACATCGTCCAACTCTAAAGGTATATGTCAGAATCCCTTACATAATACACGATCTTCCTTAACCTGCCTCCAACTGAAGAGGAGCATGCCAACCGAAGAGGAGCGCCCTGTATAGTCTTTTGTAAATTGTTAATCCTGGTATATACACAATTTTATAGATTCAAATGTCTTTGGGAAGAGAAAAACAACCTACCGACTAGAGCTAAATTAAACACTCGCTGGGATTGGTGCCCATGACATCACCAAAGATCCCTCCTTAAGCTGCTTAAATAGAAATTTGCAAAAGGTGGATTAGAGAAAGGTACTCATGCCAAGAAAAGGCAATAAATGCTCTGCTCTTTACAAATTCTGATGAGGTAAGTCATGACAACATGTCACGACCATTGAGATAGTGGAGTCATACCAAGGGATGGATATCGGTAGAGCTGTAGTAGCTGTAAAACCGGGGCCTTCCAAACAGTATTGTTGGAGGGCCCCGACCAATACTATAATGTACGTACGCCACACTTATTTCTCACCTTTACAACTCAGCAAATCATCAGGCTCTTGCATTAATTTGAGCATATTTATGAAAAAAATTAGAAGAAATACAGGTTAATTAAATATGATTTAATATCTAAAAGGTTTCATTTAAAACATTTCACTTTTTGCGCCTCAAAAAATTAAAACATTTGGGACAATGACGAGGAACCATATAACTTATTTTCTCACATGCTGTTGTGCGCTAAATTTACCAAAATATTGAGTTAATAAATTTGGTTTCTTCAGATAGTTTTGATGTGTATAGTAATGATTAGAAAGTTTTTGGTGGTAACTTTATAACATCTTTTTTTTTTAATAAAGTTTATTGAGATGTGGATAGATGATGCCATTAACGCCTTCGGTTGTGAATTCCAGTTGCTAAAGAACAATGGAACGTATAATATAGAGATAACAGTTGTGTTTTTGAGTAATTAGCGGATCGAATTAAAATTTAGTTACCTGCTGGACTACGTCGCTTTGGTACGCCAAAGAGTAATAAGTAAAATGTTGTTTTTAATTTGAAGACACTAAATACTGAGGGCGGTATTTCAAGATCTTTGGGTACTAACTACACTGGAACGTATCCCAGAGCGTGGCACTGGGATACGTCCCTAAGGCGTGGAGAAAAGCGAACTCTGTCTTCATACCAGAAGCTGGGAAAAGTGAGTACAATGTCGCTAAATCGTTTAGACCCATAAGTTTGACATTCTTTCTAATAAAAACGTTAGAAAAGGTAGTCGATAGGTACATTACAGAGGTAATTTTGGCAAGACAATCCATAAACAAAGATCAACATGCCCACAATAAAGGAAAATCGACCGACACGGCTCTCCACTCTGTACTGCATAAAATAGAGAAGGCATACTCGAATAAAGAAGTGCTGCTGGCACTTTTGTTCGATATTGAGGGAGCATTCGACAAAGGTAGAACAAACAATATCTGCCAGGCCCTTAGGGCCCGGGGCACTCCAACATAGTTTGTAAGCTAGCTCAGATCGGCGCTCCGCAACCGTAGGGTGACGGCTTCTCTAAGAGATCACCGGGCGGTCTTTTGGAGAGATTATAGGCTGAGAGGTTCAGGGCGCAGGCGTATGCGAATGACGGACTAGTCATGATACCAGGAAAGTTTGTCGGCAGCATTTGTGATCGAATGAAAAGGGCATGCAGATTAATAGAACAATGGTGTACCGAGACAGGACTGTCGGTCAATCCTGGCAAGACAGAGCTTGTGCTCTACACCAAAAGAAGGAGAACTACGGGATTCCGTCACCCACGCTGTACGCGGAACGTCTGCTACTAAAGCCTCAGCCTAAGTACCTGGGGGTAGTAACGGGTGCGTTCAGAACCACACCGCAAGCAGCTCTCAATGCCTTACTGGACCTGCCGGAGGCGATGGCTTCCTGCAGGAGGATAGATTGCTGTTAACAGTGGAAAGAACTATTCATGGGAAGCGGTCACGCGCAGATCACCAGCCTCATCCAGCGAAACATCCTAATTCTCCTGTTGCAGGAGGGGCGCCCTTGCGATCGGCTGAGACTAAATATCCCAACAAGAGAAGAATTCAAAGATGAATTGCTTCAGCAATCTTCTGAGAATAATCAGGTATGGTATACAGACGGATCAAGAATGTCTGATTTACAGCCGTCAGGAGCCGGAATATACAAAGCAGGCCATGAAGAGGGCGCTCGTTTCCGTGGGAAAGAAGAGGGCGAGAGCTTTTCCCTGGGAAGCCACACGACGGTTTTCCAGGCGCTGGTTTGCAATACTCGAAGTGGCCACACGACCAGAAGTCAAACAAGGAGCAAAACAGAACATCTTCATCTACTTCGACAGTCAGGCGGTCAAAGCAAAAAGCAAAAAGGGTAACTCTGGGATGGGTTTCTGGACATAAGAGCATTGAGGGAAACGAGCGCACCGATGAATCGGCCAAGCGTGGTTCCCAGACGTGCTTTACTGGACCGGAGCCATGTCTAGGAGTAAACAATAGGTACGTATCTTAAACTCTAAATAAGTGAGCAGAGGAGAGTACAAGGACAAACTGGACACAGTCAGGAATATGTACACAGTCCTAGAAGAGATCTACCCTAACCCGGATAGATCCAACGACTCGTGGCTACTTGGGAGAAGTCTGCAGTGTCTGGCAGACCTTAGGTATCCCACTGTCCACTGCAGACTAAACAGACACATGCACCTCCTCCTAGGAATGGTGGACAGTCCACTGTGGAGCAGAGAAAGGGTCGTCATACCTCTTTCTGGGAGCGTGCTATAGGTGGACGCCTCTGCGCCATAAGGCACTTGGAGCCGCCTTCCTCTATTGAGAGGAGCTTCCGACTCTGGAGATGGGACGGGATACTCTCCTTCATTAGGGGGACCGGTCTAATCGTGGAGGAAATGAGGGCCCAGGCAGAGTAAAAGGGCCTTTAAGTCCTAGTCGCAAGGCTTCGGCCCACCCCCCCCCCCCCTAATGTCTACTACAACTACTACTACTAACTACGCTAGAAAATTGAGACGCTTATCTCACAATTTTTAATCCCTCAAGCACCACCAGAAAAGACACCGAAATATACACACCATACATATTGTAAAATAACCAAACCAAAACAAAAAAAAATATTACCTGTTTTTCTTATTATATAATAATAATAATAAGAATATATTGTATATAATAGACAATTATTTCGAGGCGGCAGTGACTGGTTTGGTCCATTCCAATTCCTCCATTATGTGTACTGGTGCACTAAACTCCATTGACACAACTATGTTCTCAACTTAAAAAAAAAAGCCCTGAAGAAGATTGTAATATACAATCGAAACGTCGGCAATTTTTTAACGAGAGCTGGTTTTATACAGTTCTATACCCGTAAACCTGTTCCTATTCATGGGCAACAAGGACGTTAACCACATATAATGAAAACTTTCAAATATATATAACATCTTTATTTCCAGGGAAATAGGCTATCGACCATTTGGTCTTTCTGTCCATGTTATAATATTACATAAATGAATTCCATATACAAATATTACAAACTTAGGGAAAGGAAGAAAAGCGACTCATTTCTGAGCTTGGCCTTTCTACGCTTGGAAATGTTCCATTAGGGTGGTTGTAAGGAAAACGAAGCGGGACTGTTTATTTTGTCTTGTTAAGCAAAGTGGGTTCAGTAGAGTCACATTGTGTGGGTTATTTTTCCATTTAGTCTGAAGTTGCATCAGTCTTTCACTTATTTTTGTCATGTGTGTGCGTTCGTAGAGTAGTTGGTTGGAAGGATTGTGCAGCGGGTTTTCGGGGTGTCTTATCTTGGTTATCATTCTTAATGCGATATGTTCTGTTGTTTGTGTGTATCGTTTAGTTTTCTCTGACGCATTTGCTCTTAGCACGTGTCCATAGTCTAACAGTGGTCTGCAAATGGATTTGTATATTTTTATAGCCGTTTTTGTGCTAATTCCTTTGTTTTTGTATGTCAGGGATCGAAAGTGTTTTGTCCTTTTAATAATTTCCACTCTAGTATTTCGTACGTGTTTAGTAAATTTTAATTTTTTGTCGATTGTTACTCCCAAGTATTTTATATCGTTTTTGGTTCGGTTGTGTGACCGTCTGATGTTATTGTTGGGGAGTCTGCTTTAATTTGGTGGTTTGAAAAAAGGAGTTGGTTTTTGTGGCATTTGGTGTTAGTCTTCATTTGTAGAACCAGGCCATTGTGTCGTTCGTTAGTGTCTGCAGTCTTTCCACTGGCTTTTTAGTGGTCTTGTCGTGTACCATGAGGGCTGTGTCGTCTGCGTATTGTAGTATATAAGCTGTTTTGTCTAGGTGGTCTCTATCGGGAAGATGATAGTTGTATATATCATGGCAATACACGTTATAAAGCAAGGGTGAAAGCGGCGAACCCTGAGAGAGTCCTTGTTTAGGAGAAAAAGGGAAAGAAAGGGTGTTATCAATTCGCACTTCTAGTTGTCTGTTTTCAAGTAGGTTTTTAATAGTATAAAGTAAGTATTTTGGTGTTTGAAGTTGGTGAAGTTTGTACAGGAGACCCCTGTGCCAGACGCTGTCAAAAACCTTGTTAATATCCATAAATAGACTTGCTGTTTTTCCACCGTTTAGGTGTGTTGTTTGTATGTTGTTAGTCAGAACAAAAAGTGGGTGGATAGTCGAGTGTTTCGTCTTAAATCCAAATTGGAATATTGGAATATATTTGCCGATCAGTTCTGGAATTCTTTTTTTTTATTATGTGTTCACATAATTTACTTAACACTGGGAGTAATGTAATAGGTCTATAGTTTTGTGTTAGTGTGTTATCTAAACCATTTTTTGGAATGGGTATTATTATGCCATTTTTCCATGTCCTTTGGAATATTGTTATTCATAATACAATCGTTGAGTTGGTTAAGTATGTAGGCGTGGGTTTCTGGGGTTAGGTTTCTAAGTATTTTACCCTTTATTTTGTCTTTTCCCGGTGCTGTATCTTTGATTTTAGTCAGTGCCTCGTCATATTCCGTGTCTGTAATTAGTGTGTATGGGTGGTCAGATTGTTGTGTAAAGTAGTTGTCGTACCAGTTATTCACAAGATTCCAGTTGTCTGCATCAAATTTAGGATTTGTTGACGCACTGAAAGCCCTCTGGAAATGTCTGGCAAAGGCGCCCGCTTTGTCTTTGTCTGTACATCGTTCTGTTCCGTTTTCGTTAATCATACCAGTGGCGTTGTTTTTTTTTGTAGCGTGACAGTTTCTTTATTTTTTGCCAATACGTTTTTCCTTGGTAATTTTCGATTTCTTGGCATGCCTCCAGCCATTTATCTTGTCGTTATTGGTCAATCATCGTCTTTATGTTTCTGTTCAGTTGGTTGATTTTTCTTTTTAGTTCATTATCTTGTGTGTGTATGTAGAGTCTGTAGAGTTCCCTTTTGTGTTTAATCAATCTCAGGATGAATTTCGGTAAGGTGTGTTGGTGAAAGGATCTGCTTGTCCGGGGTGAAGATTTTTCTATTGCCAGTGTCAGTTGCTGTTGGGTTTTTTCAATTGAGATGGGATGTGTCTGTGTTTGGATGTAGTTATGTATTTGGTCCCTCACTCTATCCGCGTCAGTTTTGTTCAGGTTTAGTTTTTCAACGTTTTGGTTTGTAGAGGTCATAGGTTGCATCCGCTGAAGGTCTAGATCAAATGTCACCGCCAAATGATCTGACCCCAGTTCGTTGGTCAGAGTCACGTTATTTATGTTGTTAGTAAGATTTCTTGTGTAAAGTAAGACATCTGGTGTTGAGTCTCTATTCTCTGGCATTAAAAATGTCGGAGGCGTATGTTGCTCTACAAGGTCGGAGTTTTCTATAAAGGTGTTTAGCTGTCTCGTTTTCTGTCTGTTGAGGTTGAGATCTCCGATAATTATTGCGTATTTGTAGAGGCATGCTTTTGTCAGTATGTTTTGTTCTATGTTGGAGAATGGATGTATGTATACTAGGAAAACATGAATGTTGTCATTTCTGTATGGAATGGTAAAATGAAGGCAGTCGTTTAAAGGGTTGTTAAGAGCAGGTGGATTTGCTTTGCCTAGTTTTGCTTTTGGTTTGAGTAAGACCATTGCCCCTCCTCTTGCATTATTTATCGTGTTGCCGTGCTTGCAGATGTACTGCCAATGTCTGTATGTCTGTGTCTGTCCCAGTTTGGTTTTAGTTTCTACGAACATGCAGCAGTCAATGTCATTACGTTCTATGTAGTTGTAAATCAGATGTTTTTTGCGGTTTAGTCCGTTGATAATGGCATAATAGCTATTTATGTAACCAGTTACGAAAAGTCCGATTTTGTGTAACGAATGAATGTTTGCGGGACGAGCGCAGCGAGTTCCCGCAATTTGAATGAGATACACAAAAAAGGTTTTTCGTCACGTGTTTCATACAAGATTTTTTCTAATTTTCACTACAAATACCTACTTAGAGAGAGAATTATTATTATTGAACTTCAATATTTACTTTTAAACCACTTTGTATCTACTTAATACCGTAAAACTATAGCAACGGTGTGCCACAGCCGAAACCTGCAACTGGTGGTGACACCAACTTTTCATCACTAGTTACGAAAGATTTTACTTTTCGTAACTAGTTACGAAAAGTAGGACGTTACGTCACTGTCATCAGTATTGAAAAGTGTCACTTTATATGTCAAAATTAGAAAAAGTAATTTTAACGTGAATTTTCTACGTTTGTGATTGTTTGTTTTAGTTGGTCTTGGGGTTCTGTGTGGGAGTTTGTGTTTGGTAGGGGCGGCAGGTCAATCATTAATATATACATATGAGTGCCAAAGAAAACCACCGAGGTGTCAATGTTGAAGTCATCGCTATATTGTTTTCGCATTTTTTTTTAATAGTTCTCTGTTTTTATTGCTTGTTTTGTTCAGTTGATGCTTGTATTTGTTTATTATATAGTCGTGATTTGTTATAGGCAAATGAATTCTACTTCCCTCCGTTATTGATTTTGACCCGTCGGTCCATTTCTTGTTAAGGCATTTGATTTTAACATTGGGAATACCCTCAATTGAAGCGGTAGGTCTGTTGGGGCACTTCATACTCCATGCTGCGTGCTCTTCTGATTTGCAGCTGGCACATTTTATGGGGCGCGGTTATTTGCATGAGGACGTTGTGTGTGGTCCTTGACATCTGTTGCATTTCGTTGGGCTCTTGCAGTCTTCTGTACGATGGTCGAATAGGTTACATCGGTTGCATGGAGCAGGAATAGGAGCCGGTGGCTTATTTTCCACGATTTTAAATATTCTGACTAGAAAGTAGATGGTACTGTCGTTTATCAATCTTTCATAAGTGTTCAGGTCCCCTGTTATTAATCTCATCATCAGTGTTGGTGTTCCTCTCTATCTTGAGATAATTCTCTTACAAAATCTAATTTGAAGACCCAACTTTCTCAAGTTTTTTAAAAACATGTCGTCTGTTTTTTTCTAGATCGGCACCCGTAGCAACAACAGAGTAGGAAGGTAATATCTGGCGGTTTAAGTTTGTCCCGTGTCCCGCTGTTGTATTGTTGTTAAGGTGCAATTTGAAAGATGTTACTATTTTGTTTCTAGTGAGCAGTTCCAACGTTTCGGTGGCTTTGTTCTCGTCGTTTGTTTTAACAAGAAATTTTTTTTTCCGTTTTATAATAATGTCTTTGTTGTGCTTGTTAAGTTCATCCCATTTTAGGGCAAACTCCACTCTTGATGTTGTATTGGTTGTAAAGATGGTAAATGTGTGGGAAAATGTTGGACGGAGATGTTGTTTTGTCTTGGATGTTTTTGCATTTGTTGTTGTTTCCTCCCTGTTACCACTAGTTGTGGGACAATCTAGTGCTGGTCTTTTTGTTTCGCTGGTTGGTGTAGTAGGAGTTGTGGGTGTAGAATTGGGCCTCCTTCCCTTCTTCCTTGTTTTTGGTTTCAGAACAGCCCCCTCCTGGGAGTTCTGGTCCGATTCGGACTCTTGCGAACTGCCAAGAAACATCTTGGTTTCGAGCGGCCCCTGTATTTGTCAGCGGTATACGACGAAGCATGTTTAAATTCTTTGAATTCCTATGATGTTTATAGGTTCAAGTCGACAAAAAAATGTTTTTAAAACTTCGCACTAGACACGTCTTATCCGCCCAGAGGTTCGATCGATTCTCCCCTTTTAAATATATAGTTGACAGTGTTAAAAATAGCTTGCTCTGTAGAACGTGATTGAACAAAGCCGAATTGATGTTGAGCCAAAATGTTAAAGGAAACCAAGTAGTTGACCATCCGAGTATATATGACCTTCTCGAATATCTTAGCAAAAGACGGCAAAACAGAAATAAGTCTGTAATTTTTTGTTATTTTTTAAAAACCGGAACAACTTTTGCCAACTTTAGGTCATCACGAAAAGTTCCAGATATGAGACATTCATTTACTATATGGGTCAGTGGTGCTGATATCGACTGTGCAACAAATTTGAGAATTCTGATTGGAATCCCATCAAAGAATCACTAATCGGCCTGAAATTGTTATTTGAATCACAGACCAACGACAGGTCTTCAACCATGGGTAATTGATCTTCAAAAATTGTTCATGAAATAGGGAGTATTTATTTGAAAACGTCATCTAGTTGGCTGTAAATTGTTAAAAGGATGAGAGACCAAAAGTCCATTGCCTTGTCATCCTTTTCTGTCAAAAATGTGTAGTCTTTTAGATGACGTTTTCTGACGAACACGGGTTATACTCTCCCTTCTTCTCTTCCTACTCTCGGTTTATTTAGATTAACATAAGTAACATAGTAGTTGGTGAAGTTAGCGGGATTAGGACAAATAATGCACCTCTTCTTTATTCGAAAATGGCCGACGTTTCGACTGTTTATTTAGTCTTCATCAGGGCTATTCTCACTTAGAGAGGGTAGTCATTTAAAATTCTATTCAAGGTGGTTAAAATAGCAAACTCCATTCGATTGTTCGGTGACCCTGGTATCTTAGGCTCGACAAACTACACGTCCGCCGCACAAGGTACAAAACTTGCGAATAAGTGTGCGGAGACAGTATAAGGAATAATACATTATATCAGTATCGTCAATTCGTGTCGGCATTTTGATGTTTCCAGGACTAAAGCGTGCCGCGCGCTCCTGCACCCGGCAATTTTCTCGAGTAGTTACGAAGGACTTGTAAATGCTATATAGCTGCCGTTGGATGCAATCTTTCTAGGAGTGTGCTACGGGGTCTTTTTTAAACGTAATTTTATATCTTTGATTATGGAAAATCTTACCTTTGTAATATTTCTACATAGATAATATAATAAATAATGGGTTTATTAAGGGAACAATTTTTGTAATATACATCATTTTCTATGTTACATTATTTCGGATTTATATAATTTAATATATCTTTCTTGACCTTGTGGACATATAAAAAATGTCATTGTTTCTCTTAAAAAACTTTCGCAGCGATCCACTGAACACAAATTTTTTCCTTACATTTTTAAAAGTAATTAATATCCGCGCAAATTAACTCTATAATTAACCCCCGCCGAGCTGGGGACACTGTGTATCACTCAAGCACCATCGATGCACTACCAAAACTGGCTTGGTGGTGCACCGTAGGCGGCTGGGCGGACGGGGCAGGGGGAAAGGAGTTTTGATTTTTCGACCGACTGACGCAACTGATATTATTCTTTATACTATGATAGAGCCCAAGCCACAAGAGAGTAAGTACCCTTAGTAAGGTACCAAAAGGGTAATTTTTAACTAAAACAGGTTGTCCGTTTTCATTTTTCTCCTATTGACTCTCGTTCCATAATTTCTGAGCTCGACAGTTTTTAATTTTCACTTTTCGCCGAGGATTAGGAACCCTTCAAGTACACGTAGAAATTCGATTTGGTACCGGCTGACTTTCAATGTCGATAAAACCCAATTTTAGATTTAGCCCCAAATATTGGTAGGTATAATCTTAAGTAGGAAGGTTCATTCTCAACTTAACAAAGCAGAAGCTGTATATTTATAGTCGTCTGGTAGATAATTTCTCCAAATATCTCAATAAAAGGCGTACACGTAATTAAGGAGTGTTATAAGAGCTTACCATGCAGTATAAACTTTATATCATTAAAAGTAAGATCACGTTTCAGTAACCATAGAAACAAATGGTTTCCATTGGATTTACTACCAGATACAATGCAGAACAGAGAGTTACAGAACTGCAAGTAATACCTCAATAGTAAATTAACTACAATTGAAGAGAAAAAGTAATAAAGGGGGAGTAGCAAAATTTATATTTTGAGATAATTCCTGTTCTCTGTCATGTAAGTGGCGCCATCTGACGACGGCAAGTGCTTCCACTAGGGCATGCAGTATAATCGTGAAGCGAAGCAAAATCGCTGGCGCCACTTACATACACATACAGGCTTTTAAGCAAGAGTTAGATCCAATTGCCGTTCAAACTTATTTTCTGTCAGGTTCGAGGTATACCACACCACAGTGTAAAGAATAATACATTATATCAGTATCGTCAATTCGTGTCAGCACTTTTGATATTTCCAAAACTAAAGCGTGCCGCGCTCGGAAATTTTCTCGAGTAGTTACGAGGGGTCAAACACATGCGATGCACTGCCAAAGCATTGCCAAAAGCGGCCAAAATCGGTTTGGTGGTGCACCGGCCGGCGGCCGGGCAGACGGGGCAAGAGGAGGGGAGTTTAAATTTTTCAACCGACTGACGTTACTGATATAGTGCATTATTCCTTATACTGTGACTGTACTGATAAGCTGTAATAAGAGCAAAACCGGTCTATGGTTCCTCTGCCTGATAGAGAACTGTGTTTGATACTCTGCTAAACGTCGCCCCCAGACAATATAGTTACGAAATCTCGGCCATTTGTCTGTGGGAAGTGACAATGTCGGCCGAAAACTGGTTTTTGGTTCGCTTCACGATCATTCTGCATGCCCTAGTGGAAGCACCTGCCGTCGTCAGATGGCGCCACTTACATACACATACAGTCTTCTAAGCAAGAGTTATATCCAATTTCCGTTCAAACTTTTTTTTCTGTCAGGTTCGAGGTACCATACTGATGAGCTCTAATAAGAGCGAAACTGGTCTATGGTTCCTCTGGTACCTCAGGTAAGAAATCTCGGCCATTTGTCTGTGGTAAGTGACAATGTCGTCAGAAAACTGGTTTTTGCTTCGCTTCACGATCATTCGGCATGCCCTAGTGGAATCACCTGCTGCCGTCAGATGGCGCCACTTACATACACATACCTACAGGCTTTAAAGCAAGAATTAGATCCAATTTCCGTTCAAACTTATTTTTCTGTCAGGTTCGAGGTATACCATACTGATGAGCTCTAATAAGAGCGAAACCGGTCTATGGTTCCTCTGCCTGATAGAGAAATAAGTTTGATACTCTGCTAAACGTCGCCCCCAGACAATATAGGTACGAAATCTCGGCCATTTGTCTGTGGAAAGTGACAATGTCGGCAGAAAACTGGTTTTGGGTTCGCTTCATGTTCTCTGTCATGTTGGTCTCGACCTACATCAAAGTTTTATGGGAATTCATAAGCAGGCCAACATTGATTTACCTTCCTGAACCGCTCTCTATATCAAGTTCTTGGTAATTTAGAAGGAATATAAATTCCATAGAAATTGAAAAAGCTGGACAATGATCTACATCCATCGTTCCAATCAACCATCTGTCATATTTTATTATATAAAAGTACGTATTACGTATATATATGATATTATTTATGTAAAGGGGGCAAGTCGCTATCGGAAAAACATACACAGTAACATACACATGTGTTGTATCACGCGTCAGATTCAAGCGTCAGCAAGTGGCTATTAAGGAACAAAAAAAGTGGTTGACACTTCTGTAAGTCCATCTTAGTTTCTTGACATTTTATTGCCAACCTAGTAACTAGAGTGTGGAAAATATATAAGGCTTTCATTAGAAAACTTCATCTAGAAGGCTATGAATTGTTGACAGAAAAGAATCATAGAATCACATAATCAAAGTAAATGGACTTTTCTTCTTTCATCCTTTTCTCGCAACATTTTACAGCTAACTATAGATGATAAGTAGTTTTCAAATGAACACCCCCTATAAAGCCTTTACAATATACCATTTAGTTGACAGAAGAAGTTTTCTAAAATGTTGATAAACTATTAATAATCTCGACCCGTATTACTACATATACAATTTTGATCATTAAAACAGTCGCTCCATCAATAAATATTAATTATCTGTATCTGTTTTAGTGTCAACTTTGACGCACAAAGGATTTTTATTAACACATTCATCAAAACTGCGTCGATAGTAGGTGATTATGATATTGATGGAAAAATAATGATATTGCCTGTGCAAGGGAAAGGCCCCTTTAACATCACATTTGGTAAGAATCTAACTACTAGGTATAAGGCTGTAAACGTTATAGTACCAACGTATTTCTTTGAATTATTGCTCGAAAGACCAACATTTTGGTCATATTTAAGACGATAAATAAATATAAAAATAGACAACCAAGAGGTTAAATCTCTTATTTTTAAATTTTCATTATTTTCTCTAATTTCGTTTTCTCTTTTTGCTATATATAGTTTAATTTATTCCTGCTATTGAAAATGTAGTGCTCAAAGCGATTTTCGGAAATTTAAGTGTTTCCGCTTTTAGTTGTCCTCTAGCTTTCTATTAAGTTTTTCAGGGCTTCATGACCAACAATTAGGCTATAGCTCGCCATTTTTTGGCCAACTAAAATAGGAAAAAAAGATATATAGCCGTTTTAAAGATCAAAAATAAAAACTACTTCTTAGAAAATCTTTGAACGCCCTAGCATATTATATCAGCTTTTCCTTCTATATAACACTTTCTTATAAAATTTTTATCTTATTATTTAATGTACAAACATACCCTGAAATTTGGCATAGAAATTTCCATTGGTAGAGTTTAAATAAAAATTCACATGGGATTTGCAATGAAATCACACCCTGTATACATACACAAAGGGGATTTTAAAATAGTGCTCAGCTAGTGTACTATGAAAAAGATATATAAGTAACATAATTACATTGATGAAGTAACAAAAATCTGTCAGTTGAAATAAGTCATAGCAGTACCTTAGTTAAAACTTATCCCTACCAACCATTATGCTTTTTTAGAAAATGTTGACATGAAATATCAATTGGTCTATAAACTAGAGAAGAAAAACGGGAAAGATTATATGGCACTGCAACAAGACGTTACGCTGGATTGGACGATTGACAAAGCTCATTTTAGATTTGAAAATTTATTTAATGGCAACAAACAAATGGGTAAGCATCTTTAAAATGTCTAAACGTTTCCTAATAAATATTTGCGTTATAGGAGACAATATTAACAACTTCCTAAATGAAAATGACCAGGACGTTTTAATGGAGGTGGGAAGTCCTGTCTCAGGACTCATGAAAGCTATAGCCTATAAAGTTGGAAAATCTTTGCTGGGAAATATCCCTGTTGATGCTCTGTTTCTCCCATAGGATTCCAGATGTATATTTATAACTATTTTTATCATTAAAGTTAGAATAATTAATACTAAAAAAGTATTGTATAACATGCACACTTTCTATCAAGCCCTCATGCAACGTAGTATGTATATTTGATTTGATGTGATATAATTTTAGAAAGCGTTGGAGCAGAACATTAAAGTTGTGAAATTAACAGAAAGGCGAAGTAATTATTTTTTTCTACAAACGTCAAATAATGATGCATTTTACGCTTTCATTAGACAAACGAAAACCTAACCTTTTTTGAGGATCAGAATGTGAGTTTACTTTTCCGCACGTTGCCCAAGACAGCAAGCGAAAATAGTTATTTTCCTAACTGGTGCGGAAAGTGATACTTTCCCGCACGCTGTCTGTCCGAATGACGCGAAGCGGAGTTCGGGCAGCAGACGAGTGCGGGAAAGACACTTTCCGCACGAGTTAGGAACAATATTTTTTCCACGAGCCAATTCATTGTAACAAAGACAAGGAATAAGCATACAATACATAAACAGCTTTATCTTTGTCAACAGTATGACAGCTAAATTAACCGACAATCAATTGGTTGTTATGACAAAAACTTGGTGTGATTGTTGGTGTGACGTAATGTTTCAGGCATGAACTGGTCACATTGGAATAAAAAGTACGTATATTATGGGTATATTTTGTATCAAAAATCAATAGAGGCAAGCGTAATAGTTTCTTAAAACAGATAAAAATGTTTGGCACGGCTGTAAGGTAGGTGCTTATCTAGGTAGTAACTTATCTAGATAGACAGACTATAAAGTCTAAATTATATTATAAATCAGTCATTCTTTAAACATTTACTTTCCCGCACGCCAAATTTACTTTCACGCACGCCGTGCGGGAAAGTGACGTTTTCGAAAACAAAATGCGTGCGGGAAAGTGATATATTAAAAACGCTCGTAGAAAAAGATTTTTTTCGCTTGCTGTCAATAGCAACTACCACCACTAAACCAAATATTTAAAACGTCATTGTCACTTTGATTTAAATTTTCAGATTGTGTATTCGGTTATGCTTAGTTGTAATTCACTTTATTTGAAATTGATCGTTTGTAGGAAAAACGTTGACTGCATTACGAGCAAAAAGTAACTTTTTTTGCTCTCGAGTGATTGCCGCTCTCCGCTTGGCAAACTTCACTCTCCGAGCAAAAAACTTGTACTTTTCGCTCTTAATACATAAATACCTATTATCAGCAGACTTAATTATAGCTAACTAAGAAATTTAGTTCTACGCAATGAAGTAGGAGATAATGGAGAAAGAAGTCTCGTTTTTTACAGCTTTAACAATCATAGTTTCCAATAAAATACACAAATAATGACGTCTTATGTCAAATAACTCAACTAATGGTTATTTACTATTAACTGAATTGGTTATTTATGTATTAAGAGCGAAAAGTACAACTGTTTTGCTCGGAGAGTGAAGTTTGCCGCTCGACGCGAAGCGGAGAGCGGCAATCAATCGAGAGCAAAAAAGTTACTGTTTGCTCGTAATGCATACTACGTTTTTTCTGCAAAAGATCAATTTCAAATAATGTAAATCACAACTCAGCATAACTGAATACACAAACTGAAAAGTTAAATCAAACTGACAATTATGTTTCAAATATTTGGTTGAGTGGGGGTAGTTGCTATTGACAGCAAGCGAAACAATCTTTTTCTACAAGCGTGCGGTAAAGTCGCTTTACCGCACTCGAGAGAAAATCATTTTCGCATGCTGCCCTGGGCGCATAAAACCCCACACGCGTAAAAGTAAACTCACATTCTGATCCTCAAAAAAAGTTTAGGTTTTTGTTTGTCTTATAGGTTTCGTGAAGGTGACGTCACAAGTTGAACCTGGTGGTATAACAACATAACTTCACCCATTTAAAATACATGTAAAGTAATGACATCTTTGCATTTAGTTACATTTTTTCAATCATCTTTAATCGAATGAAACTTAAATTTTGCTGGAGGCCTTCTAGAATCATCATTGTTGATAGTGAAGCAAGAAAGAATTACAATTATGCTCAAATAAGTGACAAGGAGAGCAATATTTTGTGGACTAGACCTACCACCAAGTACCACCAACTGTTTGAAATACTCGAAACCTTTTTATGTCTCAAAACTACTTGAAATTCAGACAAGGGATCATGGAAATAGAAGTTTGGCGTTCCCAGTAGATTCTATTGCCATAAAAACTAGAAAGGAGTGGATTGTTAAAAGGTATAATATGATTAATTGGCTGGAAGCTGGAATATGATATTTAAACACTTGTAGGCGTGAATTCTGGGACATATATGCCCTGGACTTGGAAATCTTGCACCAAATCCATATAAGTCAAGCACTTTTGTGTCTACAAGGAAATAATCGTAAAAAAAATTGGTGATTGCTGTCCTCAGAAATAGATAACACTTGCAAACTGTGCAGTGATAATTAAGGCAAAATAATTTTCATAGCTTACCAGACCACAACCTTGGTGGTTAGTTAAGAAGATGTGTTATTTAGAATAAATTGTAAATGTTCCTCCTCAATTTAATATAAAAATATTGTTACTTTTGAAGTTATAATTGTTTATCGAAGAATTCAAAACAAGACCTGTCTCGTAATGGAACACACATTTTTTAAAACAAACACTTATTGCCATTTTCTTCAATACAATCTCACTGACACTACTAGAATATAAAAACATATCTTTAAATTGTATAAATAAATTAGGTAAATACTTAAGTAAACATGTTTAAAAATATATGCCATGAAGCCCTTTTGCTATCTATTTTTAATATATACTTGGATGATGGAATTTCGTTGAGTTACATACTACTTGGTGATGCTGATTCGCATCCTTAAGTACTTATAGTTATGGTGGTTAGCAGGTTTAGGATAATGAAACACCCTTGTAACTCGAAATGGAACTACGTTTTGAGGTATAATTCACGTCTTCTTCAGGGCTATAACACATATAAAAGAACACACTAATTAATCAAAACAGCAATCACCTACGGAGTGTTCATTATAAAACTTCATCTAGCAGGCTATGAAATTTTGACAGAAAAGAATTACATAATCAAAGTAAATGGACATTTGTTTCTCCATCCTTTTCTTTTGACATTTCACAGTCAACTAAATGTATTTTTATAATGAACACCCCGTACATACTTATACCGCTGAAAACAAAATACGAATACATACCGCATGTCAGCTATACAAATATGTAGGTGGTCATGTTCGCTCGATGCTGTTTTAATTAACTAGTGTGTTCTTTTATATGTGTTATAGCCCTCAAGAAGACGTGAATTATACGTCGAAGCGTAGTCAGTTTTTCGAGTTACAAGGGTGTTTCTTTGTCCTAAACCTGCTAACCACCATAACTATTACATACTACTTAAAAGGAATAACTTCCGTTTCCTTACTTGGCTACTTATTTATCATTTCCATACTCTACAACAACAATAAAGGTATTAGAACATAACTCAAGTTAAACAATCACAAAAGAAGAGCTAAAATAATGTGACTGGAACTGTATGTTAAGCACCAATGAAGGTATTATTTTTTACTTAAGCATCTACTTAGTATGCTACTATCCTCCTTGGCCTTGGCTTGCATGGTTAAGTTAAGCACTATGAAGACAAACATTGCAAAGTAAAAACAAACAAAATTTGAATTTTAGCATTTCTTATTCCCAAAATATTTGGTGTTGAAATCATGAGCTACTTAACAGTTGTTCCAATCACGCAATGCTCAAATATCAATAGTGTACTGTTGATACAACTGAAGCAGATTAGGGTCTGTGTAGGCAGAATTTGTAATGTTCCAATTGTATTTAATTCCTGTACAGTTATGCCGTAATGTTATCCAAAAGCTCCGATCTGGATATGGGAAATGTACTGCTTAGAACAACTCACTTTTTTGTCAGGGTAAATATCTTAACAAATATTATAGAAAAACGGATTTATATGCATCAACGCAGTTTTTTTCGTGGGTAGGATAGTAGAGAACTAAAGGATTGATTTTGTTCATAAGAGATAATGTAAAGCGTCCTTGATTACTGCGCATCAAGTATTGGTTGGAGAATGGATGAATGGCGAATAAAATTGCATGCTGTATTCATCAATCAAAACAAGTATTTTTTTCATCAACAATATCTGCGCCTTCGGTAGATCCATCAGCCAAGTTGAGTCATCCTACAGAATGCACCATTCTTGATGAGGCCCGGCCCCTCAACTCCAGCTTGTTGGTGAGAGTATAAATATGACAGAGCGTTTAATGATGGATTAAATCAGCCAATTTCGAGACGTTTGGGAGATAACTTTGTACATTTCCTTATAGCCCTTACTAATGTCCGCCGCAGAGGTGAACGAGACGTCAAAAAAGAAATTCCATTGGACAACGGCTTTTCTGTGCGTGGAATGTGAACACAAGTTACCTAATTTAGGCTTTTGCTGTTATTTATTGCACAGATCACCTTAAACAAATTAAATCCTTCCTAAATAAAGAACTAATGCATAACTTTAGAATTATTCCATAACTTAAGTTGATTTTTTGAACCCTACAAGTTTCTTTGGTAAGAAAAATGATCAGTAAAGTTACAGGAGTAATGGCGCTCTAAATGCTTACCTACCCTAACATTCCATATTCTAGAGAATAATAATTTATTACTTTATTACTTTGAGGTCTGCAAAGCCTTAATTATTGTGAAAACATTTATTAAACACTATTAAACCTAACAAGATCTAATAATATATCTAAACATTGAGGATTTTGGAATACACATATTTGTTACTGATCAGAGGACGTAAATTGTTGTAAATTTCTTGTTAACTTCAAATACATTTCTCGAACTTGTTGCTTAGTAATATTGTAGCTTTAAATTAATTATTAGTTAGCACAAAAGGCAAATGTTCTTCTTTTTTTGAAAAAAAAAACTTGTTTTGCAATCAAAGTTTTATTCAAACACGCTGAAGCTCCAGCTTAAATAGGGGACGAATTATCATTTAGAAAAACATAACCCAGAAAAAAGGTTGCAATTAAAGGTAAATCGTAGGTAAATCTTTGAAGTAAAAAAAAACTTTTTACGACGTGCTTTCATATACAGGACATGGCACGATTTATGACGTAATTCCACAAGATGATTATTCAGACTATAGAATTTTTTTTATGAACTCTGGGCAAATGACTCCTTAACTATGTTCCTGATATTTGATTTTAATGCATCATTGACTGTGTAATAAAAACTAAATTCTAGAGATTACTACACTGTTCATAAGAGGGGCTGTTTCAACAGGGAGTTAAATCAATCTCGAATCCACGAAAACCGCCAAAAATATGCGCAAGGCTTTCAATTTTTTTTGCATTCTCTGTTGAAAGAAAGGAAGTGTGTTCAGGTCTAGCGAAAATTCACTTTTTTTGCTCAGCAGACTTACTAGTTAAAGGTCTCTCTGGAAACCTTCAGTTAGTAAGTTCAGTGTTTTCACCTTAACATTTAAAAGCATCATTGTTCTGTTGTATTGCGAAACATTCTAACACATTACTGTAGCCAGGAAAATGTTGAAAACCCACTTCACCACTTCAACCACATGATGAAAAACTGGAAATAAATATAAGTAGTAGAAAATTAGAAAATACAGATACAGAAAGCAAAATTATAAAATGTTCAGAAGTTTCAGATCTCTCGGTAGAAAGCAGTACATCTGCTTAATCATCAAGAAAATAAATAATGATCAAACTTTTTCATGACTCTTCATCTTTTATCTTGGCCTTTATTAAGTTACAAATATTTACTCAATCAAGTTAGACAGTTACTAACAGAGTACTAACTACAGTACTAACACAGCTAACCACGCCCACCATTCCTATTGGCTGCATCGTCGCCACTGTCGCGCGTCAAGCGACCAGCACTTGTCCGTCGTATCAACGGATGCCACACCGAAGAAACGTCGCAACTTCTAGGTACAATCTAGAAAGTTTCTAGGTACAATCTAGAAAATTTGTGTACAGGGTATTCCAAGGAAAAGTTTTTTTATTGTCTTTTCAAGAAAACGTCAAAACTCATGACCTTTGATATCGAGGTTGCATCTTTCAGGTCACAGGTCGTCTTACAATCTTCATCCCTTTGCCCCGGACGCCCCTCTTTAAATTTTAAATTTGGAACTTGAATATACTATTTGAAAAGTAATTTTAATTAATTGATTCATGACCATATTTTTAAGCTTTACTTTTATTAGCTGGTTGTCAAGAAATGAAAGAAACCCTTCATAACCATAATACTACTTATAAATTAATTCAATAAGTAATAAATGCTGAAAATAACCTCTGTTCACTTCCATGCACATGTGCAGCTCATCCTCAAAACGTCGAGGAACATCAGCCAACATTTAACACGTAACTCGTCAAAAAAATCAAGTTTCGTAGCTTAGACTTTAACCTTCAAAGATCCACACTTGACCACATCTAGTGAAGTAAAGTTAGGTCATCTGGCGGACCACTCCTCAGGACATAATGGAATTGGTAGGATGAATTGTTCAGAGAGTTTTTGGTAAAATCTTCTAGGAAATTCTTGGTGTAAAAGTTGTCGAGCGGGAGGAGTATGTGAAGAGATGTTCCATCCTGTCGAAATATTATTTCTACTTCTATGGGACGGGGTTTATCGTTTTCTAGTACTCCATTAATCATGAGATCATGAGAGTTGTAAATAATATTCTCTATTTAGCTCGGCCCAAACCCGTATACGGGCTGACCCAATTGGGCAAGCCCGAGTCGTATTAAGCTTCCTTATTGTTCCTAATATACAATTTTGGGCACCGAGCGTCCGACGTAATTAACAAGCTCATTTTGCATCTCCAACACTAGAAACTTTCACGTTATAAAATGCATGATTTTTATTAATGATTCTCCCCGAATTATTTAATTTTACACACTCTTTTCCTCTGCAGCATATCAATCTTAAAGTTCGGCCCAATTCCAAAAGTTTACCAAACTAAAAATATCCGCGGTTTATTGGCCGCTTCGAAAATAAACTTTCAGTTTATACATTTTAGAGCGGTCCGCCGTTGTAATCCTAAGATCTGTCCGCACTTTTATTATCCGTCACTTATTTTTATGCACAAACGGTGGTAGTAATGCATAATAATGACTATTTCAATAGTATACTGGGCCATCATATTTGGAGGGTGCACCGCCACTATTAAACCACAGTATCGAATAGGTAAGGGTGCAATTTTTCCGAACAGCATGTGTATTATATGGTGCGTCTTCGAGTAGGTGGTGTATTTAGTGACCCAGTTCATAATGCTGCGTTCGAAATCGCCACAAATAGGTTAAGCAAACAAAAGTTTAATGGAGAACTGGAACTATTTAGTGAAAGTTTCAATATCTCTCATTATAACACCTTGGAAGCAAAAAGGGGTAAGTATAATTTGAGCATGTGTTGTAAGCCTTTATTGTTATTTTACCGGCATTGTTATTTTTTTAATAGCCGTTTGCTCTTTGGTGGAAAAAGAAGTAGTTGCAATATTTGGTCCCAGCTCCATTTACTCATCTAGCTATATCCAGTCAATATGCGACTACAAGGAAATTCCGCAAATCGAGTTTCACTTTGACACAAAAACTATGCGAACCACCTGTGATATCAACTTGCACCCTCATCCCAGCGAAATATCACAATTTCTCATACATCTGGTAAGTGTTAGTCGTTACTATATAAATAAAAAAAATTATGAGACGTTAATAATAATTTATGTCACACTGCTTTACAAAACCCTTCTCGAGTCCGGATCATCAGTTAACTCGCTTACGGAAAGAGTGTGTTCTTTGGGTATCGGTATGGTCCTGAAGATGGCTCGATCAAAAGTCTAAACTTAATGCAAACCGAACTTTTGACATTACCCAATCATTTTTTGAAATAGAAGTTTAAGTAAAACAACACACAAACAGAAGTTTAAACAAAAAAGAATATATATTGTTGCGAACTCGGGGTTCAATAATTCCAGTGTAACGATTTCACACGAAAACACTATTTATTTACTCCATAAATACACACAGGTACAATTCGACTAGTAAATAACTCACTACTAAACACTTTATAGCCTTCTATTATCGCTTCGTAACTTTAGCTTACTTATAGCTCGATTAAAATAAGACTACTCTACCCTGCGCGCTCTATGCGCCTTTTATATACAATCCTAAAATTATAGAAAAACCTAGAAAGTTCTTTATAAGAATTCTTGAATAATCTCACATAAAAAAAGGTTGTAAACAACTGCCTTCTAGATTAAACCGAGCAATAAATCACCCGTGTCAGCCATGACGCAGCGCGGATAGGTCGCGAAGCTCCACCAACCAACGCGTTGCCCCGCCTCCGATGCGGCGTCGCTGCGAATCGTAACAATATTGTTACAATTCGCAGCAACGCCGCATGGGAGGCGGGGCAACGCATGGGAGCGTGTTGGTTGGTGGAGCTTCGCGACCTATCCGCGCTGCGTCATGGCTGACACGAGTGATTTATTGCTCGTCTGGCTTAATCTAGAAGGCAGTTGTTTACAACCGTTTTTTTTTATGTAAGATTATTCAAGAATTCTTATAAAGAACTTTCTAGGTTTTTCTGTAATTTTAGGATTGTATATAAAAGGCGTATAGAGCGGCGGTTGAGTAGTAGTCGTATTTTAATCGAGCCTATAAGTAAGCTAAAGTTACGAAGCGACAATAGAAGGCTATAAAGTGTTAAGTACTGAGTTATTTAGTAGTCGAGTGTATTTGTGGAATAAATAAATAGTGTTTTCGTATTAAATCGTTGCACTGGAATTTATGAACCCCGAGTTCGCAACAATTGGTGTCAGAAGTGGGATTCCAGTGGGAATTTGAGGACTAATACTGCTGAACTGTAAGTGAGTGCTTCATTGCCGGACACGTGTTTATGCCAGTGACCAGAAGCCAGCATCAAGCGATGGAGGATCAACTTGCCGCCCTGCTGTCCCTTATGCAACAACAGAAGGAAGAGCAAGAAAGACGTTATGTAGAACAAAAAGAAGAGCAGGAAAAACATTATAAGGAACAAAAAGAAGAACAGGAAAGACGTGATCAAGTACAGGAGCAACGTTATCAACACCAGAAGGAAGAGCAGGAAAGACGTTATCTAGAACAGAAGAAAGAGCTGGAAAAACGTGATCAAATACAGGAAAAACGTTATCTAGAGCAGAAGGAAGAGCAGGAAAGACGTTATCTAGAACAGAAGGAAGAGCAGGAAAAACGTGATCAAGCACAGGAGAGACGTCATCAACAACAGAAGGAAGAACAGGAACGGTTCAGAGAAGAATTAGTGACCCATCTCGCAGCTAGGGAGCAACAATTGGAAGAAAGAATTATGCAATCCGTTAACGGCGTTAACGAAGGACTCGAAGCTGTCAACCAGAGGGTTCTCGAGCTAGAAAAGAAATTCCGGGAATAACTTGAGGACGACAACGTGTCTACAGAGAGTTTTAGCACAGCCAACGCTAAAATTAAGCCTCCCGATTATGACGGTACTACTGCATGGGAAATTTATAAAACTCAGTTTGAGGCAGCTGCAAAAGCTAATGGTTGGTCCGAGCCCCAGAAAGCTACATCATTAGTGGTAGCACTTCGTGGAAAAGCGGCTGAGTTACTCCAATCTCTGTCGGCAGCGGATCAAAGTAATTATGCGGCTTTAGTACACACTCTGCAACTACGATTTGGAAATGAGCACAAAGAAACCGTGTTCCAGGCCCAGCTGAGGATGAGACAGCAAAAGTCAGGTGAATCCTTACAAGAATTTGAAGCGGACATAGCCAGACTCATTCACCTGGCATATCTATCGGCCCCTGAATCTTTTCAAATGCAATTTGCCGCCGAAAGGTTCATTGAGGGAGTTCGCGATAGTGATATGAGATACCACTTACGTCTAGTAAGGCCCAGGAATATCAGCGAGGCACTAGTTCGGGCCCTGGAATTCGAGGCGTCACGAGTGTCATCTGATTCTTCTCCAAGTGTAAGAATGGCAACTTGCGATGACGAGGGGGATACTTCTAGAGGTGAATCTATGGCAACTTTACATAAAGGGTTGAAGGATCTGGCAGTCAATATCCTGTGGTATATAGGGCACTCCATAGCTGTTAGCCTTCACCAGTCGTCAACTCTAGGTAACATTCTAAAGTTCAATAGGAACTAGAAACATCACGTTCGTTGATAGTTACATTCATTGGCAGTATTATTGTATTATTGGTTAAGGTGAATGAAAGGTGAAGTTCACCCGGTAGTGCGTCAAGTAATACAACATTATAAAAAGGATATAGAAGGATTGTGAAGGGAGCTTCTTGTTTAGTCTTGATTAGAGTAGAGTCAAGAGTGAGAATATAGTAGAGTACGAAATCCAACGTCGTTTGATTTACCCTAATGGCATACTGGCGATAGAACCTTGCTGAGTAGCAGACGAGAATAGTACAATCCAAGCCTTGTTGCAAAGACCTCCTCGATCAACAGGCAAACGGGGCATAAAATGTTTTAACTGCGGTAGGCTCGGTCACGTCAAGAGTAACTGCCGTAATAGGGCAGGAAGTCCGTCACCGTTGTTTAGAAGATCGAGCGGCAATCAGGACCGCCCTGGAATTCAGGAAAAACCAGTTCCGGTCAATGTAGGGGGGCAATTGACCGAGGCCGTTAAGACCCCCAGGATCAGTCAAGTCAATCAATCAAGTCAGGCCAATGATTTGGGTGGCAGGAGTGTTACAGAGACCGGACGCATTAAAGGACAGAAGACCCAAACTAAACATCGACCAGCAAGGTCTCACGGAAATGCCGATGCATTGTCTAGACGGCCATGTAAAGAAGATTGTCGGCATTGTCAAAGAACTGAGCAGCGTGAGGGATTTCCTTCTGTATGGAGAACGTCGGTGGAGATAAACGATGGCTGGACCGCACAAGCACTTCGAGACGAACAAATGAATGATCCAGATATTGGACCCATACTCTTGGCAAAGACTGACGACAAGAGACCAGAGTGGCAAGAAATTGCTGGTAAAAGTCCAAACCTGAAGGCGCTATGGGCCCAGTGGCACTCTCTCAAAATAGAAAATGGACTACTGAAGAGAGCGTGGGAGAGTCCGGATGGCAAGTCCGTAGTCAGTCAGTTGGTTGTTCCTGGTAGCAGAAAATCAGATGTACTACAGGAAATGCACAACGGAACAAGCGGAGGCCATTTTGGAGTCAATAAAACTTTGGCCAAAATTAAAGAGCGGTATTATTGGGTGAACTATCATGAAGACGTCGAATCTTGGTGCCACAAGTGCGAAGTTTGTTGTGCCACAAAAGGACCTCGAACAAGATCACGGAGCCGAATGGTGCAGTACACTGTAGGTGCTCCATTCGAGAGGGTAGCAATTGATGTCGCGGGACCATTTCCTCAGACTGAGTCGGGCAACAAATACATCTTGGTCGCCATGGATTACTTCACTAAATGGCATGAAGCATACGCCCTACCTAATCAAGAAGCAACGACTGTGGCAACGGTGCTTGTAAATGAAATGTTCTGCAGATTTGGGGTCCCTCTCGAACTTCATTCTGATCAGGGCCGACATTTTGGATATCGGCTGTTTTCCAGAAGGTCATGGAACTTCTCGGAATTCGCAAGACCAGGACAACTCCTTTGCATCCACAGTCGGATGGGATGGTAGAGAGATTTAATCGGACCATGGAACATTACCTGTCTAAAATAGTGGCAGATCATCAGCGTGATTGGGACCAACATCTACCTCTCATGTTGATGGCATATCGAGGCTCTACGCATGAAGCCACTGGTTATACTCCGGCGAAAGTGATCGGAAGGGAAATGAGGCTTCCTGCAGATTTGATGTATGGAACACCAGAAAAAGACTCGCTCAACTCTGAGAACTTTGTGGAGGAGCTCAAGGAGAGGCTGGACAATGTTCATGAACAAGTCAGGAATAAACTGCGGATAACCAGTGATCGAGCCAAAGCAAGATATGACTTACTAGCTAACTCCCGCGGCTTCCAGGATGGTGATTTGGTCTGGCTATACAATCCGCGGAGAAAGGTGGGGAAGTCGCCCAAACTTAGCCAAAATTGGGAAGGACCTTATACAATTATAAAGAAGATTAATGATATGGTGTATAGGATCCAGCGGACCTCTAGGTCAAAGATGAAGGTCGTTCATTTGGATCGATTAGCACGATACTATGGAACTCTATCTGTTCGGGACGAACAGCCTTATGAGGAGGGCAATGTTACGAAGCGATAATAGAAGGCTATAAAGTGTTAAGTACTGAGTTATTTAGTAGTCGAGTGTATTTGTGGAATAAATAAATAGTGTTTTCGTATTAAATCGTTGCACTGGAATTTATGAACCCCGAGTTCGCAACAATATTATCTTATAACTTCTCATCCCGGTTGATAAGCTCTGAACTCTCATCCCGGCATATAAGGCAAGGGTCTACCACCCCTTACTGACGAGTCCAATGACCTCGGGACGAAACGCCAACACCACATACATAGGCTACAGCGATCTCAGATAGACCCGGTGTCAGATCTTTTCTGGGAATACATTTCCCATCCATGGCTCATCATTTAAAACACAATAAAACTGTTGGTTATATTTTTTATCCGTTAAATGCTCATCGTCTAATTAGTCGGTGAAGACTAACATTCTTTTCCTAGTTCCCATAGGTATTTGTTTATTGATTCAAGTTCCTGAATTTTTCTTTTTAGTTACTGAGTCAAGTTATATAGTTGTCTTCGATTAGATTACGAATATCTTTGGGATAATTTATTGCAGTGGTTTTTGTCTTTATTTCTGGTGCGTTGTTCCATGGTGCATGTTGAATGTTACGTATATTCAACTGTATTCTATGTTTTTTTTTTATTCTGATCTGTGCATTTTTTTTTTATTTAATTCTTCCTCATCCCTAAAGTATTTATATCCCATGTTAAAATAGAGCTTGATTCCTAACCATTATTGCACCATCAGTATTTTCTCTCTCTCTCTCTCTCTCTCTCTCTCTCTCTCTTTATAAGTTTTCTTGAAATGATTGATTGTTCTTTTCATTTTTGAATATCAAACTTGTAAAAATCACCAAATATTATATCTGAACTAAGTAATTTTAGAACTTATTGTTATTAGATTAGAAGCTACAATTGGCAGAGACTCATCATACTGTTCGAAGACGAAGAAAGCTTAATAAGAATAGATCCATTATTGGAACTCAACATGGCTCACGGGGTTCACCTCATATTTAGACAGTTAGACAAGGATCCTAATCGCAGTTATAGAGAGGTTGAAATCAAGCATTGGTAAAATTCTAATTCCTCATTGAAATCACTTGAAGGTTCTCAGCAACATTAAAAAAATGCCTGACAGCAATATTTTGTTAGAGTGCTCGATAGAAGTACTAGAAGAAGTCTTAAAACAAGCTCAGCAAGTCGGTATTATAACTGACCACTATAACTACATTATCACCAATTTAGATTTTGGAACTATAGATTTGGAACCGTTCCAGTATGGCGGGGCCAATATAAGTGGTGTAAGTACTTTGCCTACTTATCACATAACTACTTCATTCTTCGGCTTAGATTCGTCTTTTTGACCCAACAGATAGGAAAGTTATATCGTACCAAAAAGAAATTACTAAGGCCCTAGAGCTTCCTCCGGAAGCTATGCATAGAATGCGTACGTCGACTGCATTGCTTATCGACGGTTTGAACATGTTTCACACGGTCCTTCAAGACCTGCTTAAATTGCATGATGGCATTGAAGCTCAGAAACTTTCTTGTGAAGACAGTGGATCATGGAAATACGGATATACCATAGCCAATCAAATTAAAGGGGTATAGTTTTAACTCATAATCCTTCCTTCCTGTTAAAAAGTTTTCAATTAACGCCTCTAGAGCACTCTGAGATTATTCGTTTAAGGAAATAAGGACAGGAATGTTCTAGAGCTCCTTATTTCTAAGAGCTGCATTAATCTATAAGTTAAATATTCGACAGATGGATTACACTGGACTTACAAGACATGTCAAATTTGACTTTGAAGGATTCCGCAGGGAGTTTAAGCTCGATTTGCTTGAGCTGACTACAGAGGGTTTGCTTAATGTCGGGCAATGGAATAGCACAACAAAAATTTTGACCACCTCAAGGAAATACGTAAAGCCGCTGGAGAACTTTGAAGTAGAAGATAACTTATTTAACACCACTTTTAGGATTGCTATAGTGTTAGTGAGTATCTCTATATAATCTTTACCTCAATACCCTTCTATTATGTACTGGGTGTTTCAAATTCGAGCCACATCATTGGGATCTCAGCAACTGTAAGAGATACAGGGTCGGCTAAATTGGGGCAAAGTTGCGCAATTTGGAGTTCAATAATATGCCGTTTTAACATTTGAGAAATTTCAATTACTTCCGGAGATATCCGAAAAAATACAAAATTTTGAAAAATCGTTTTTATTTTGTTTTGAGCTTATTCGAAGAGATAATTGAAAATGATTGACACTCTTTCGTTGCAACTTTTTCTGTCCTGTAAGATGGCATATTTAGTTTCTTCCTGCGACGTTTCGTTTTTTGGTAACCATCATCAACTTTACTTTTTTAAATACGGACCTGGATTTTTGATTCGTTATTTTTATTGCTCTTTTTAATCCAAGCAACAGGATATGCAATATGAAATATTTTGCAATCACAGTTTAGCTAAAAATCGTTCTTTTTATATACCTATTATCTCCTTTACTACCTATTGGTAGTAGGATGTCTAACTATCAAACAAAGCACTAACCAAAACGTCTTCTAAGCAATTTCCTGGTTATGGCCCGTTGAATATATTTTCTATTTTTTATCAAGAATTTTTGAATTCATTTATAAATACATAACTTGCAACAAGAAAAATACTCTAATAGATATTTTACAAATAACATAAATTACAATTAACCATCTAAGATAATAATATAGGTTTTTTAATGCTAAGAATGATTCAGTTCTGGTTGGCTTTTCCTAGAACGCTAATGCATTAATTCATTTTTGAAAAGGGTGCCGTGGATTTGAGTACTATGGACACAGGTTAGGCGCACTGCCGCATACCGGAAGAGATGTTACACATTTTTTAAACGAATTCTTACCCAACCGGTGGATTGGAAACCAAGGAGTCGTGCCACTTGCCAGAAAGAAGTCCCGATCTTTCTCCTCTGGATTACTTTCTTTAGGGTTATTTGAAAAGTGGTTTAGGGGTAGCGTCCTCAAGATTTTTATTTCCAGGAGAAAGGTAGCGGGAGAAGGACCCGAAATAAAACTTCTACGCTCCCGCAGAAATTGCCGACGTTTCGACGTTTATTTTACGTCTTTTTCAAGGCTATTCCACTTAAATTGTAGAAGTTTATCGTCAGATAGTAACGATGTTTATTGTCCATCAGAGCAACCACGGGGGGTGACGTACATTAAAACAAAAACGGACAAAGCGTGGACAAACATAAGGAAACCGTGCTTAGCAGTGTCTAGCACCCAATGCTAGGTACCCAACGCATTTCCCCCCCCCCCACCTTTATTTGAAAAACTGCATATTCAAATACCCAACCAATGATCTCAATATTCTAAGGGAAAATTTAATAACGGAAGCAAAGGCTATAACAATTGAACAGTCAATTACCAGCAACTTGCTTAGAAGAACTCAAAAATGTATTGAGGTGCAGGGACAGTTATTCGAGTAATTACTTTAATGTTGTATCTTTTTGTTTAGTGCTTCGTTTAGTAATAAAATCGGTCTTATATATTAAATAAGAATTTTATATAATAAAATTTAAAGAAAAAACGATTTTTAGCTAGACTTTAATTGCAATATATGTCACGTTGTTTGGATTAAAAAGAGCGATCAAAATAACAAATAAAAAATCCAGGTCCGTATTTAAAAAAGTAAAGTTGATGATGGTTTCCAAAAAACGAAACGTCGCAGGAAGAAACTAAATATGCCATCTTACAGGGCAGAAGAAGTTGCAATGACGAAGTGCCAATCATTTTGAATTCTCTCTTCAAATAAGGTCAAAACAAAATAAAAACGATATTACAAAATTTCGTATTTTTTAGGATATCTCCGGAAGTAACCGAAATTTTTCAAATGTTAAAACGGCATATTATTTAACTCTAAACTGCGTAACTTTGCTCCAATAACCGACCCTGTATCTCTTACCGTTGCTGAGATCCCAATGATGTGGCGAATTTGAAACACCCGTACATCCTTCTCAGACGTCTCCATATGCGATGTTAAAAGAGACCACAGATCAATTAGTAGGCAACGATAGGTTTGAAGGCTTCTGCATCGACGTAATACAAGAACTTAGTGCACTGCTGGGTTTTAATTACACGTTTATAGTTCAGGAAGACGGTAAAAATGGCAATCTTAATAGGTCAACCTTCCAGTGGGATGGAGTAATAAAACAGATCATTGATGGCGTAAGTAGATGTTGAGGATAATTATCAAAGAAATAAATTCATATTTCTACAGAATGCAGATTTGGCCATTACTGATCTCACCATAACATCAGAGAGGGAGAACGCAGTCGATTTCACTATGCCTTTTATGAATTTAGGTAGGTAAGCAAAAGTATTTCCACTCAATTCATATTTGAAATGAATCCAGAAGTTTAATCTAGTCAAAGTAGACAGTTAAAGTTGCACTAGTCCACCCGACTATGTACGGTTTATTACAGTTAGCTATTTTGATAGGGTAGTAAATTCTCTTTTCCTCCTAGTTATTTTACTTTTCATCGCATAAGAATTTTACTCTTCTATTCTATATTTCTTCGGTTTAGCAGCATTAAACAGCAAGCATTTCAGATTATTATTGCAGCGTTTAGTTTGCTTCGATAGACCAGTCAAGAAATTCTTATTTTAAAACTTTTAAGCTTATACTGGACAGCTCCAGAATTTCTATGATTTTCTTCATGGTATGAACGAATAAAATTAAAATCCGCGTTCTATTTTCATTCTGAAAAAGTTTTCCTAGTGGCTCGCTGTAATGAGTTGAAAAGCGTCAAACCTTTCTATTTGTGCCAGTTGTTTTCTTCTCGCTTATTTTTTCTGAGCACGTTAACATACTTTATACCGAGCTTGGCATTTGTTCTGGGCTAGAATATCCAGTCGTTAATACTTGTTGACTTTCAAATCCCTAATTAGGTTTTGGAGTTCATTGTTCTGTCTCTCTAAAAGCTGATGGTCCCGTTCTTTGCCAGTTACTTTCAATGGTTCTTGAGCCAGTTGCCTTCATCTCGTTTCTTTTTCATAAGTAAGTTTGGATTCTTTATAAATGTTTTGACATATCATCTGGGCTAGTATTTCCAGTTCTCACTTTCTTGTTTTGCATCCGGTTTTTTACCTCATGATTCTCTCTCCGTAGAACCTGATGATTTCGTCGTTTGTCCATTGCTCTTCTCTGCCATTCGGCTTGCGCTTCAGCCATTACATTTGCCCAATTTGATAATTTATCTTATTGGAAACTTCTTGTTTAGGTTTACCTTATCTCTCTATCTTAGCAATATATCTTTCTTTTCTTCAGGTGGCAACACTGGAGGTGGGACTCCCTGCGACTAGGCCTTAACAGTTCTTTTCACAGTCCGCAATGGCTCGTAAGGTATTACTACAATGCCTCCAAAACATTGTAAGATTTCTTCTAACTAGCCACGAAACCTTGGTTCTGTCCAGGTTAGGATAGACTTTAGTTTGTCTACATATTCTTGACTGTCCAGTTTGTCTTTGTATTCTCCCATGGCCACTTATTCAAGGTGTGAGAGACGTGTATTTTCTTGCTCCTAAGCGTAGTTGTGGTCCAGTAAATCGCGTTTAAGTTAGGGATCTCTCATCTCAAAGTTTTTGATTTCTGCCAGCGTCTCCAGAGCGTCTCTAATTTTTGAACGAGCCTTGAACTCAACCTCTTCCTGTAGATGATTCGCAGAGCAGCCTCACTGTCGGAATAGATGTAAATCATCTTATTCCGCTCCGCCCCTTGTCTGGTGTCAAATTTTCAACCAAACACAAATTAACATTTAGTAACATTTGAAAACATCGAACGTCTTTCATCGGACTGACGAATGCATAAAACACGTGCTTAAGCCATTTTTTTATTCATAGTCCATCTGTTTAGTTAGTACTAACCCTCCCTATTTGAATGAGTTATTTGAGTTTGTTTAATCACAGAACGTTCATACTGTGTACTGAAATGGACGGTTGTTGAGTTTGTAGTTCTTGTGCAGTCGATGTATTTGCGTGCGGATATGTCCATTAGAATTGTTGGCACTTGATGAAAACATGCATGCTCAGATCTATGTCATCCCTCTGTTTCATGTTGCGATTTGGCCAAATTGTTTTTTCTTGACGATAATCGCGACCTCACGCTGCTAGAATTATTGATGATGCCTAGGAATTTCATCTCGCGTCAATCCCATTAACCATGCCTGAAAGTAGCTACAAACTAAACTGCTGGCCAATTGCTTTGCAACACTCAATTTTTTCCCCAAGTTTGAAAAAGCATAATTCTGAAATTGACCAACGGCTTTCCTTGATTGAAACAAATTTGAGAAACCCGTCCTTTTACTAATTTACGCGGTATGTTCAAAGAAGGTACACCCCGTACCTTACTCATGTAAAATTATAGAGGGTTGAAAGAGTGATGTAATTCTGCGTATATCATTTGCACAACTTTCAGAAAAAAAATCAAAATGCTTATTTTTGATATAGGATTAAGAAGCATGATGTAACACTTCGGCACATGTTCGGATTTTTTTCAATATATTGCTTAGTTCAATATATATATATATGCCATGTTTTCGAAAAAGTTTTCTCCAACATTTTAGAATGAAATGGATTCCGCATGATGTTTTTATTGAATGTTCCATTCATGATCGATGCAGTCATATCACAAGAACTCATTCATGCGCGAAAAATGGCTTCCACAACCGTTAGATGTACCAGGGGTAAGAAAAAAGTTAAACTTGCTTTACATTTTCTAAACTGGTAAAATATACACACATGATCGACTTTATTTATAAAGCAGACAGTGCTCTTGACTTTGATTTTTTATAAAAGAATTTTTGAAATTTGCGAATGAAAAGTTGTTAAACCAAGTCTTTTCTCGGAACCTTTTCTTGTTTTTACTGATATCTTGTTATACCTAAGAAGCGTAACGATTTTTTTTTAAATAAGTCTATTTTACATCAATAAGATTTGGTGTAGTCAATGTTTCACGGTCAAACTTCCAAATATTCTTTGTTTAGTAATATGCAGATAATATGAAATTGCTCGAAATGTTACAAAACAATTTCAAAAGCAATAAAAACCTTCATGAATAATATCGATCATGGGTGTCGATTTTAACAGATTAAAAATCATGATAAAAAATTTTTCATTTTTTCCGGTCTACGTTCACCGCGAATTCTTCTAAAATTTTACCTCATTTTTTGGCCTTACCTTTAATTGGAACACGGTTTCTCTATGTTCATTTCCGAATCGTTGTTGCTGAGTATGTACCAGATTTGAATAATTATTTTGCTCTGCTTCAGACAGTGATTAGCTAATTCAGCAGGTATTGCTAGAACCACATATTTCGCTGTATTGTTCTAAGAATTGGGTTTCAAGCTCAAGATCTTTTTGTGACATCTTTCTTGCTTCTCTCTTTACTTTTGATGACGCCTTTCTTGCTCTTCTCTGAGCAGTTTCTGTTCTGTTACTCTTGGGGACATTTTCCAGTTATTTCTTCTGCTTCTGCATAAAGGGAGGTAGAGCGACCAGTTAATCTTCCATTCCTTTATGCTGCCTTTAGCCATTGGCTTAAATATGCAATGTCCGGTATTTGAGCATTGACGTACAGTATACCTCTACTGAATCTTAAAATCCCTACTAGAATATCACTTCGGACACGAATTGTTGCATACACAATAACAATTCGCCTACTAACATTTTACTATTAACTCAATACTTTTTCATAAGTATTGAGTGAAGCTACTAAACACTTGAATATAGCTTTCTACTAACAATTCGTTTTTTTTTGCTGTGTTACCATAGAGAGAATGACTATCCTGACTTTCTAGAACGGTCGTTCCCTTTATTTTTAGCTGTGTTACCCTGAGAGTAACACTAGGAATTTTATTAAAATTACGAAAACTATAAGAAATACTTGTGAATATGTAAATAAAAAAGAGTCATTCCTCGTCGATAAGAGTGCTTTGTCCGTTTACTTAATCTGAGATCAAACAAATTTAGAATGCAAAAATGCTCAGAATGTAAAAAATTTTATACACAACTCACAAGAAAGTGTCTTAATACATTCATATCATTGGCACTATCGCCTGCGATTCGAGGACAACATTTCACGATCGTGTATTCAGAGTTACTTTCTTAGCTTGTTATGTAACTAACTATTGCGTATTTTTTCCGAACTTGTCAAGCTTTCAGCAGCGTTCAGAACCCACAAGCAAGTTCTTAGATAAGTGGATACGGCAACATTGTGTTAAGAATTTCTCTTAGTTTCCATAAAATGGCAACATGGCACTGGTTAAATTAAAAAAAAAAGTATTCTAACAAATAATATATTTTTAAGGCATCAGTATATTGTACAGAAAACCGGAACCAGTGCCACCCAGCTTATTTATGTTCACTTCGCCCTTCTCCACATCGGTATGGCTAATGTTAGGCGTAGCCTACATTTTGGTTTCCATAGCGATTTTCATCATGGGTAGGCTGTCCCCAACCGAGTGGAATAACCCATACCCATGCGTGGAAGAACCTGAATACTATGTCAATCAATTTAGTATTAGAAACTCATTATGGTTCACCATCGGAGGGCTACTGCAGCAAGGATCGGAGCTAGCCCCTATGTAGGTACCCTTTTAAAGAAGGGCTATTAGAAAAAATGGATTTATTACTCACTTTGTATTACTAGACACCAACATGGCTATATGGCGCAGAATAGACTCTAATGCCAAAACGTCCAACATATTTGCTTTCTACAGATCTCTTTCTACGTTACGATATCTGATAAAATTGTCTCTCTTGTGGCCTAGTCCCAAGACAAAGATAAAATATCAGAGATTTTTTTTATGAAAAAGGAGATGGGCTAAACGAAGTACGCCTTATATTTTGGTAGAGGGTTTTTTCACCACGTTGGTGCCTAGTAATTAAACGTCTTTGGAATTTATGAATCTATGTGCAGGAGTATCTCCACTCGATGCGCCTCTGGCTTCTGGTGGTTCTTCGTTCTTATAATGGTCTCGTCATACACAGCAAATTTGGCAGCTTTCCTCACAGTTACTACGTTGGTAGCACCGTTCAAGAATATTGATGACTTAGCCAGGCAAACTGAAATTAAGTACGGTGCGAAGAAGCAAGGTGCTACGGAAAATTTTTTTAGGGTATTCATTATTCCAGTATTTACCAAGGAACGACCATCTAATACTATAATTTTATAAGGACTCTAACGTGAGCACTCACCAAAAAGTTTACCACCACATGAAGGAGCATCCCGAACAAATGACAGTTGAAAATGATGAAGGAGTTAGGAGGGTAGAAACTGAGAATTACGCTTATTTAATGGAGGCCACAACAATTGAATATATAACTCAACGGCACTGCACTTTGGCGCAAGTCGGTGGACTGCTGGATGACAAAGGATACGGAATTGCAATGAAGAAAGGCAAGTAAACAGACATTTCTTTTGATTAAATTGATGAATATCTTATTAATATAATAGTCGATTGTGAAGAGTTAATAATTGCAGAGTCCCCGTTCAGAAATGACTTGAGTACAACAATAATCAAACTTCAAGAAACAGGAGTTTTGACTCGGCTAAAAATCAAGTGGTGGAAGGAGAAACGTGGTGGGAGTACTTGTTCTGTAAGTGAAATTTTGTTTTTAAACCTCTATTATATATAAATATTTTTTTTTTATTTACAGGCTAAGAAAGATGAGTCTGAATCCAAGGCCCTGGATCTACAGAACGTGGGAGGCGTATTCCTGGTCTTGTTTGTGGGAGCTATATTAGCTTTCTTTGGCTCACTTTTTGAACTAGCTGCAAGGCTTTACAAAAAATGCCAAATTCGCAACGAATCATTTGTTCACGAGTTTAAGAATGAGATGAGGTTTTTCATACAATTCAAAAGAAACACTAAAGATGTGATTCTATTTGATAAAGAAAATGGCGAAAGCAAAATATAGAAGTAATGTAGTCTAAGTAATTTCAATAAAATAACATTCACAGAGTCATTGTGACTTCCCTTCAATGTAGATATCTATGTTCTGTGTAATGGTATGGTTTAATTCCAGACTACTTTTCCAACTGATACTATTAAAGTAAGACAAATTGTCTTTGTTAAATTTTTGAAAGCTGTTTTAACCTTTTCACATTACTTACATTACAACTTACTCGTGGGTTTCAGATTCACTCTATAGGTATCTATAGAAGACGATCTCGTGGTTAACATACTTATTGTGATATGCAGTAATCAGTAATTTTCAACAAATAATGTCATCATTAGTAACAATCAATAAAATCCTAACTTTTGTAGGAAATTGATATATTTCTTTTAGTCATAATACACAAAGTCTTACGCATATCCTTAGAATATGTTGCTGTAAAGCAGTTTCATAACTTGAGTACATTTTTTTGTTAGAAATCATGGCACCTCATATAACTATTTATATAAAGTATCTACCTTTATGTACATACATAATCACTCAATATATAATAACCTATATACTAACAAAAGAAACGTATATTATAACAGAATATATACCAACATAACTGGATTATATATATAACTGACAAAGACCTCCTATTAGTAGACACCATCAGAGCCATACATCGCAGAAAAGTCCAACAGTTTTTTTCCACTCATCTCTTTCTATATTACCTCTGATAAGGTTATCGCTCTTGTGATACCCTTTTCTTCAATCAAAACAAAGATCCAAGCATGGACGGGCCGATAGCAAAGATAAAAAGTCAGAGTTCTTAAAGAGGAAAGAGATATTCTAAACTAATTACGTCATTGATAGTAACAAGTTGGATCGTCATGTTGGTTTCACTCTGTCTGCCAACAGTAATCACCAAAAAGATTGCTGAGGTTTGATTATATCCATAAGAGACAACGCAAAGCACATTCTTGGATGACCTTTACAGAGAGTCTTCTGGCACTAATAGAAGCTCTTTGATAGGAATTCATATTTTTTTTATCAAAGTTAATATAATAAAAATTATCGATAATTTTTAGTAAATTTGTAAGAAGATGCAAAGAATATTCTGCAAAACGTCAACAGTTTTAATTACTGACTTGACAGTCAGATCCAATTTTCAATAAAAACTATGAAGACTTAATTTTTCTATTAATTTCCGTTGAAAAATGTTAATAAAATTGTTAGAACCAACATAAATTTCTCGCCAACTTCAGCTGAGCGTTCAACTTTTTTCGCCAAATATCAGTTACCTGCTTGTATTGTCAATCGTATGTGCATACTAGCACATATTAAAGAAGTGTTGTAAACAAGTAAATTTTGAATGGAAAAAAACCTTTGAAAAATAGTATGTTGTGCAACTAGTGTCGAAAATTGCACTTTATACACTAGTGTGACAGTTTGTGACGGCTAGTGTTTATACACTGGCGTAGGCGGGTGTAATAACGTCACAAAAGTGTGAATAGTGATATTCGTACGTGTTGCACATTACACCTTCTCTACGACTGCGATTTTGAGTGCAAATCACACGATTGAATATGCGGTTTTCAACGGTAATTAGTAGTGCGCATTGTTCATCTTCGAGCCAGTTGTAGAAAAATATGTTTAAATAAGGATAGAGAAATTATGACATACCTACTAACAAAACTTTAAATATTTTTCTACCTATTTTCCTAGGTTATAGAATCTTTAGTAATACCAATGAATCCGTAACTAGTATACGAACCTTGCGGATGGAATCTGTCTTTACGTGGGGAATCTTTGTTCACTGGCCTTTTGGGTTCGTGACAACATAACGCTTGACGCAACTCATATACTATTTCCGAACATATGGAGGACTAAAAAGATTGAAAAATATATTGCAATTTTTATTACCCAATGGTGAAGTATAAATGCCAGGTGTTCCAGAAAGATGGTTACTCGCAGTACATTCGCCTTACTTACTGGAAGATTATTTGTCGCATAGTAAAGTAAAAATTTCTCTCCCTTATGTTACAATAATATTAATTACTCAAAAATGACCTCAGTGTGAGTTAATAACCCACGTTTAGGTAGATTAGTATCACTTGTAAACAGTTTAGCAGGAGTAACCTATAAGCTGTTTCTAGTTTTCTTGATTCCGATATAGAAAAAACGATACGATAAAAACAATGCAATTGATTATTTCACTCATGCATAAATTTTCCCATAAGGAGAGTGTGTTTATCGAAAAATTATAGCGGTAATACCACGTTGTCTAGACCTAAACCTAAACCTTAATCAATGTCGTTGTCCATATTAATTTGATTCGAGAAATAATCTCACTAAATACCGCTCGAGCTTTAAAATGAACATGAAATTTTTTCACTCTGGCATGTTTTCCTTGCAAATTTTTCTCATCCTAAAGGACTCGTGAAATTATGGAAAACACGCAATCGTGAAAAATTATCGGTAATTTTAAAGCTCTCGTAGTATTACCCCCGATAATTTGATTTTTATTTTTCTTTCATATGGGCTCCACTTGTAGTATGCCCTGCCAATACCCTTTGTCTTGAATAATTTTGAAAGAACATCTTTTCAGATAAAATTGGAAAATACAGGAGCGTTTTTACAAATGACGATACTTGGTATATAATTTTAAAGTGTTTCAGAAACAGTACATCTTTCAGAAACACCAGGTATAAGTGGGAATAACTTCCAACCTAGTATATAACATACTTACCTTCTAAAGTTCCATTTTTTATGGAAAGCGGGAGAATTTATAACATACAATTAATAGACTTCTAGTTAGATACTTCAGTAAACAGTTAAATAGAAAAATGTAAAATCCATATAGACACCCTTTAAAATATTTACACACAAAAGGTAAAATTTCGTTGTTGATATTCAACCATTTCTTAGTAGCTGCTTACACTCTTACACACCATAGAGTTAAATGAGTATTGTTTTAAGACTATTACATATTCTGGTTAAGCAGTTGTTATTAACTTTACTTTAGTAGTATTACTAGCGTTACAAATTAAAATTGATTACCTAGAAACGAAATGATGTATTGTATAATTATTTAAGGATATCTTGAAACAACATGTTATTGAGCAATATATTTTTGTGATTACTGAATGCCATAGCCTTCAGTACCTACCCAAGTCGGAGACATTTGCATTGAAGCCTAATAAGTTCAACTGGTTAATTTCCTAATTTTTGGCGTAAAATTTAGATAGAGATGTGACGACTAGGAACAAATGCTTTCTGTCTTGTTTATACCACAAAACTGAACCTTCATAGCTACGTGTCGTGTAGAATGCTGCTCACCCGTTCTTCAACGGCCACTTTACGGGATTTCCACACGAATTCGCAAACAGCGATGACACAAGCGACACCCATGCCGCCCATGAGGACCACAAATACTCCTCCAACGTTCGCTAATCCAAGCTCGTTCGCTGTACTGCTTGTTTTCGTTGTTTCGTCCTAAAAAAAGTTAATACTAATACTTTGATAATTTTTCAGATTCAATAGGAACCTTACTGATATCTGATACAAAGCAAATACAGTGCTTGATGCAAGAGGATTTGCACAAAAACAAGAAGTAGATTATGATGATATCTTATCACCCACCGCCCGGAATGACACTATAATAATTCTAATTTTCTATTGCACTCAGAGATGAGAAACTCGTCATCAAAATTTTAAAATTTTTCAAGCTTGCAATAACAGATATGTCAAAAGTCAATGCAAAAGATGCTTAAAATCAAAATTAAGGATTGAATTCCAAATTTGATAATCCTGTATCAACTTTGATCACTGACGTAATACTCTTCTAGGTCTCTCACAAAAAAAAGTTGAAACCTTATAGAGATTTGGAGAGGGAATTGATAATTCTAAGCAAGTTTTCTTTGTTTTTATGACCCACCGAAAGAAATCTTTACTCAATCGGTTTTCTGACAAATTTCCAGAGCATTCTTAATTTTTCAAAACTTAATTTATGCGAAAAATTGATCATTGACTAAGCAGGGTTAAACTCCAACAAATACAATTTAAAAATGGCATTTTTTTACAAGAATTATTTAAAACTTACCCTACAGGCTCCTCCTCCACGCTTCTCTTTCCACCATCTTGTTTTTAAAATATGCAACTTTCCTTCTTCTTGCAATTTCAAAATGGCACCACTGATTGCGGTTCTAAAGGGCGAATCTGCAGAAAAAGATAAAATGGTGAGAACTTATATACAGGGTAAATTTTTAAAGTATATCGGGGTTTTCTTAGACATTCAATGTGGGTTACGTGCCTCCGCATGTCCGATGTTTTCATATTCGGCTATGTATGAGAATATTTTCGGTTGGTTAAAACTCTATCAAAAGTGTGTTTGGCGGATATTCGGTTGCTCGAAAACCAGACTTAGTAATGTGGTATCTCCAAACAGGATTAAGATTTACTTAGGTGAAGTAAAATTGGAAGATGGGAGCTTAATAATTTGATCGTTTTGTAAGACTGTGAAGGCTTTCACGGCCGGTCAAAATGAAATCTAAAGTGTTTTCCGGACTTTGAAACCATGGTCCAATGCAATTTCTTCCTGACGTTTCGTCTACGGCTGCGGCAGACATTAGCAAAAGCGATGAGGCAATGGGCGAAGGGATCTGCCGTGTTTCCCGACGCTGACGTCGGAAGATCACTTCGCCCATTGCTTCAACGCCATTGATAATAAACAAAAACAAACGTGATTTTGGTCACGGTCTCAGTATATTTAATATTAAAATATTATAAAATGGTTACACGTGTTTCGTCCTATGGCATCATCAGACCTAAAATAACAAATAATTACAATCTAATATACAACGACAAAACTCAAAAACTTCATCGAAAACACGCCACACATTTTACTCTTTCGATACTTCTCAATGAAAGGACGAAGGACGACTGGTAAAAGTAAATAAACAAATTGGAATGATAGAAAATAAATAAGATAGCGCTCAAGACCCGGGAATTTATGTGATATTGTAAAAACTTAAATTAGGTTCAAAATTGAAAACATCGTAAACACAGGTGAGAATGGGGCTTTTCATAGCTCTCGTGATTTCCATCTTTTCCAACAAATCCAACTTCCTGTCCTTAGGGCATTCATGAAGAACCTTGGCATTGTCAGGGAAAGTGTAATTGTGGTATCCAGTCAATAGGTGTGTCCCAAAGGCAGATTTCGATTCAGTGATTTCTGAATTTTTGTATTTATTGAATTCTTTGATATTATTAGGCTCGTTAATCCTAGTTTCAATCCGCCTTCCTGATTGACCCACATAAACGCTTGAACAATCTTGGCACGAAAGCTTATACACCTTGCTGAATATGTCAGTTGGATCTCTTAACCTAACCAAATGGCTTTTAAGCGTATTAGCCACTCTGAAACCTATAGAAACATTACAGTTCTTGAAGAACTTGGACAATTGTAAAGATATGTCTCCAAAGAACGTGACACATCTAAAATTGTTCTTACTCACCCTTTCCTGGATGACATTATAAGAGAGAAGATGACTATTAGCGAACTTGTAAAATATTTTCATTACTGAATTTAAGGGAAAACCATTCGAAAAGGCCAACTGTCTGATTATGGATAATTCTTTGCGAAAAGCTTCATCACCAAGAGGCATCTTGAACAATCTCTAGAACAAGGGCTTAAATACTGCGACCTCATGAGAAGGCGGAGAACACGAGCTATATTGGATAATGTTGTCAGTAGAGGACGGTTTTCTGTAAATTTCGAAATGAATTTTATTAGAGATTCTTATCACCATTAACTCGAGAAACGGCAATTTGTTTTGTTTTTCAACTTCTAAAGTGAAAGTAATTCTGTGGTGGAGCGAATTAATGTAATTAAGAAACTCGTTCAACAACTGTTCACCACCCATCCAAATTATAAAGATATCATCAGCATATCTTATGTAACACAATAGATACCTCGCAAACCTCCCACTTACCATTTCCTTTTCTAAGTTATGCATGATAACTTCGCTTAAGAAAGGAGACAAGCACGACCCCATTGTTACACCCGACCTCTGACGAAAAAATTTACCATTGAACTGAAAAAAGTTCTGGTCTAAAGAAGTTCTTCAGAGAAGTAAGAGGTCGTTGATAATTAAGGGTGAACCTTTTTGTTTGTGTAAGAGTCACTGAACCAAATCAATGCATTCTGAAGGTGGCACACAAGGAAATTTTGACATCCAGAGAGGCTAAAATAGCATTCTGAGGAAGACATAGGCCCTTAATGGAATTGGAACACTCAACAGAGTTTTTAGTTGCAAATATGTTATTGAATTGGTTCAATGATAATGCCTGCCCCAGCCGTAGGTTACGTACACTATTACAGATTTTAAGGATGTTGAAAATTTTTAAACCAGTTTTAAAGAATTATCTAAATTTTTAAGATTTGCTTTTCTCCGAAATGATTGGATAATTGGATATAAAAAAAATTGTTATCGCATCTTAATTATTATTATTAATTATATATATAATAATATTAATAATATTACATTATTATTTAAAATGCACATAAAAATAAAATCAAAAATAAAATATTTAAAAAAGAACCGGATACACACTAATTTACTCCTTTTTTAAGTTTTTTTCAATGCCCTCCTCGCATTAATTTTCTCCTCGTCAGCTTTCCGTTCCAGCACTCACTCACCACCCTTTCCTGAACGACCTTTTGTGCCTATTCTCTTATACATACAAAGAAATGAACAATTCAAAAGTCAAAGTCTGATATATTAAATAACCGCATTACTCGAGTTTCGCTCCTGAGACCAACATCAGACGTCTAAAATATGAGCAGGAACCTAATATACACGTAACAGGTAAAAATGAAATTAAAAACTTACATTACGTTTCCTTTAAAATCGACAACACACCGAACATCCAACCACATCTACATACTAAAATGAGAAACTGAATAAAAAGCAAAATTGTGCCGAGGTAAAACGTCGAGTCATTCGAAAACCGACAAAATAGTAGATTATGTCACTAGGAGTAAAAGTGGGTCTTTTCGTGCTGAGCCCAGAGATTGACGGCCGAAGCGAAGCTGAGGCCTGCAACTGGGCGAAGCACAAAAAGACCTTATACTCCGAGTAACATATACTATTTTTTTTTCAAGCATGCAATAAATAAGAAATCTATTTAAAAGTGGTTCAGTTTTGCAATTTTCTCTCATCCTCTTTAAGCGGGTCTAGGTACTTACCCAATTGTGTATATTATTTGTAAAATACATTGAATATGTTAGAATGGTGGTTTTCAATGTTCAATGGTTTTAATGTATTAAATAATACCCATGATTATGGTAAACTGAGAATTTGTAGCATTATTTTCAATACTAAATTAATAAATGTCACACTGACAGATAAATATGATGACGCGCATGACATTTAACAGTCGATTTCAGAATTCGAGAACCTATGCGATTTCGACTAATAACGGCTTCGGATGGTGCTCTTGAGTGCTCTGAGAGTATTTCTGTCCTTTGTTTTTTCAACAAGAATGTAAAGATGGCAATACACTCAGATCGGTTTATCTGCTGTCATCTATTATTAAAATAATTTTGGTGAATAAAAATCGTTTATATATGCGCCACCATGACACTAGCGGTGACTTTTGACTTTACTTTTACTGCCTAGGACTTTTTTGCTACTTTTTTGGTCTCAGGATTTGAAAGCCCACTTTATGGTAGCGTATGGAGAAAACAAATGACGTACTTTTAGTCCGCTTGAAAAAAAATAGTTTTTATTATCAATTGAACACTTCGTCCTGCAAATTGCAAAATACCAAATGTGGTTCCCAATTAAACGTCTCATTGACGCAAGTGAGATCTGAATTCTTTTTTGCCTTGTCGATCTCCAATTTTTCGTGTAAATCTAGCTTCTTGCCCTTATTGCACTGATGGATAACCTCAACTGAATCCAGTTCGGCGAAGGCATGCCCAGACGACAAAAGATGATCTGCAAATGCTGATTTAGTTTCAGTTATGTCTGAGTTTATTTATTCTTATTATAACTAACTAAGATGTTCCCGAACCCTAACAGAAATCCTACGACCCGACTGTCCTATATAGGTAGCAGGGCATTCACCACAGCTAAATCGATAAACACCTGACTTCGAAAGCCTCTCGGTGGTGTCCTTCGTTTTTATGGTATGCCTCGTCAGAGTATTAATGGTCTTGAAAGAAAAAAAAATGTTGTAATTCTTAATAAACCTAGCCAAACGTAAAGCAATATTGCCGAAATAAGTCAAGCCCCTAAACTTTCTATCGGATAGTTATAAGATATTATTATATCACAATGTTATAAGACATTTAATATTTATTTAAATACTTATAACAAATTTATTCGGTGCGTTCAGTTCGGGAAAGTACAGTTCACCTCATTCACACAAGTTTGCAGCGTTCAATTAATTCTTTCATAGATTGCTTAAAGTCCCGCTTTCCCGAACTGCATTCATAAAAGAGCTTAACATCATTCAATATATTGCTTTCAATCACGGATACCCGCTGCAAGTCATAAACAAAATGTATTGTAAGTATTTAAATAAATATAAAATGTCTTATAACATTCTTCACCGGGGCTCTGATAGGAAGTTTAGGTGCTTGATTTATTTCCGCAATATTTCTTTACGTTTGGCTAGGTTTTTTAAGAATTACAACATTTTTCTTTCTTTCAAGACTATTAATACCATAGAGGATTTATTATGGCATCTGGAGATGTGTCCTTGGAAATTCAAATTGCGCCAAATTGTTTTTAGCATTTTCTGCTTCCCTTCTACCCGGACAACACGCAAGCCTCCAAGTATGCGGTTTGTATATCTTGCCAAGTAAACAAATGACAATTTATGATTAACTCGCGGCGTCTATTTATTTAATCCATTGTCAATGATTAATACTCTGAAGAGGCATACCACAAAAACGAAGGACGCCACCGAGAGGGTTTCGAAGTCAGATGTTTATCGCCTTAGCTGTGGGAATGCTCTGCTACCTATATAGGACAGTCGGGTCGTAGGATTTCTGTTAGGGTTCGGGAACATCTTAGTTGTTATAATAAGAATAAAAACTAAGACATAACTGAAACCAAATCGGCATTTGCAGATCATCTTTTGTCTTCTAGACATGCCTTCCCCAAACTGTATTCAGTTGAGGTTATCCTGATTTATAAGGTTTGAGATTATTGAGGTATATAACCTCAACCTGATATACAGTGCAATAAAGGCAAGAAGCTGGAGTTACTTGAAAAATTGGAAATCGACAAGGCAAAAAAGAATTCAGATCTCACCTGCGTCAATGAGATGTTTAATTGGGAACCACATCTTCTATTTTGCAATTCCTACAAATTGGAAGTGTTTGATTGATAATAAAAACTATCTGTGTCGGCTTCCGAATGACTCGACGTTTTACCTCGGCACAATTTTGCTTTGTATTCAGTTCCTCATTTTATTATGTAGATGTGGTTGGATGTTCGAATCAACTGTGTGAACAAATGAATGAAAAACCGTGGTGTTCAGATGGACAAGGATTATTTGGCTAACAAGTCTATGAAGCAAAAAGTAAATAAAACCAAAAGAACTGATTTTATGAAGAACAAAATTGGAGACATTTTTTACCGTATGTTAGCATGAAATGAATATGTAACTATTGCAAACCTTCGAAGACAACTCCTTGAAGAACTAAGTGGATTCTTCACTTGTTCTATTTCGGCCCTTACTCAGTGGTGACATAGTGTATAGAGGGTCTAAATGGAAAAATCTAACAATCTTGCGATGGTTTGTGGTTGATGTTTCTTTTAATGTATTTAGTAACATCTAGAAAAAATTATATTTAGGTGTCATTATATAGTGGTGGACGCCGGCAATGAACACGGCTTTCTTAAAGGGACCAGTTCAATTTTTAAAAGAGTTCCAAGAGGGGTGATTACGATGATTCTATGAGCAGAGTCAATTTCGAAAAATGGTTTAAAACCCGGTGAGTTCCAAACTTACCTCCAAGATCTTTAATTATTATGAATAACGCTTCTCACCACTCCGGCCTTTATGAGGAAATTCCAAACAAATCCTGACCAAAATATAAATTAATTGACTGGCTATGAAAGACGAAATTTGGGCTATTCGTTACCACAAAAGAAATTTGAATTGGGCGAATATGTGAAAACTTCTGGACATAAAATACTACGTTTGTCACCTTACGCTATGTCAGTATAACGCTATAGAAATGTGGTCGCAATGTAAAAGGATTTATGATCAACAAATTTAACATTCAAAAAGGACTGTAGAGAAAGTGCTGGTTACGTGAAGCAATGTTGTAGGACACCTCACAGCAGGGGACAATTGGAAAAAATATGTTGAGCATGTGAACAAAATGATCAAGGATGGGAGGCAATGAAAACTATTGTCTGCTCGGAGGTTGCTCAGCTTATAATTTCGCCAGGGGACCATTCCGATGATTCCGATACCGAGTTTAATACTGCGGAGGATGGCTCGGAGGAAGAAGAGATTTAGTAGAGATAGAGAGTTACTCTCACTTACCTTAGTAACTATTTGCAATCTCAATTATCTCTACTTTAATAACTAATTCGTCAAGGACTTACTAAATTATCATCATTGCAAACATAACTTACATGTCTCAAATTTTGTTCTTCATAAAATCGGTTATATTGGTTCAATTTAATTTTTGCTTCATAGCTTTGTTATCCAAATAGGTATTCTGTCCAATTTAATATCATGTTTTTTTAATTAATTTTAATGTAGCTTTTTCCCAATTTTCAAGGCAGTGGGAGCTCTTTGTATAACACGTTCTCCACCTCTAAGGACCTAATTGAATTAGTTTGTAAAATATATATATGGTTGTAAGTCTAGTTTAAATATGAATATAAATCATTTTATTGAATTATAAATAGAGAGTCAGTTACACACATTAACTTCATAATTATTCAGGTTAGTATAATATTCACACCGATAAATCCGGTAGGGTTGCCTGAGCCAAGTTTATTAAGAATTTTATACTATAAATTACGTAAATTTTACTTAATTAATTAGCTAAGATTTTTCCCCGATTCAAGAGGAAATTAGAAAGCTCATGCGTTATCCGCATGACCGCAAAAGATGGCTTTTTACATTATTATATTATGTAAGTCGGTAATTTTGATCATCCATTATTCTGAAACCATAAAGACACTAAAAAGTGGCAATCCTTTGTTTCTTTTTCAATTTACTTTCTTACGTAGATACTTATCATATATAATTCTAATACAATCTTACCCATCCTAAAGTTCATACCTCTATTTAAAACATTACTTTTGTAAATCAAAGAGAAAAAGGTTTAGAGTTTTTATCTCGATTTTTAGAACTTTGAATTGAACTTTGAACATTGAATAACTGTTTCTTAGTTAAATTGGTGATGAAAATAGGTAAACGGAAGTGGAGTTAGCTTTGGGGTTTTGGGGTGATCGCCAGAAGGGCAACCATATGAGAGCAAGTTTTTATGTCGTTTTTAGTAGAAGTGCGCAACAATTTTAACATTGTAAGAATGGCACAGCACATATCGGCCTTCTGTTAAAGAAGAATAATCTTCCATAACCTAGTGAAAAAATTTACCGAAAAGTTGTACGAGATCATCAGAGAGTTACTTCCCAAGACGCGTTTCGCTTCCACTAGAGCTCGTCAGTTGGGCTCAATCTGATGATCTCGCAGCTCAATATATCATAAGTCTTTCTTATATATACAGGGTATCCGATAAGAATGTGGCATAATTTCAGGAACGTATAGGTGAGGCCAAAATAACCCTAGTTTGTCATATAAAAAAATTCCTAAAGTGCTCCCTAAAGGAGATACAGGATGCTAAAGAGGTACAAAGCGATTCAGTTTTTTGCCTCTAACTTTTGAATCGTCCTGTATAAATTAATAACATTTTTATATTTTATGTAGAGCATAAAGTCTCATAAAACCATACTACAGTACATGTTTTACGCCCTCAGGGTAGTCAGGAAGGGACTTGCCGCCTCACTCGTGGGGCCAAAATTTTGACAGGTTCATTTTGCGGAGCTAAAAACCGAATATTTAAATACCTTGGACCTTGACTAAAACCTTGACTCTCTAAAAAAGGTACTCTTCATTAGTTTCAATAAAATTAGTTTCAATAAACTTGCCTCTACACAATTGCCGAGCGCTTGTCCATAAATTAGATGCATGTTAGCATATTCGCTACTGGAGTAATACTCCATTATTTCAGTTTTGCGTACTCAGTCAATCAGAAAATATTGAAAAGCTTTTCACAATGGGTATAAGTAATAAGTACCGCTGACACACTTTCCAGGAACGTAGCCAATTGTTAACGCCAATTGCCACGCGAACACATTGTTAACGGAATAAAAGCTACTGGTGTTTTATAACCGTAAGTATTTAATTTTCTATTGCAACTGCAACATAAATCTATTTTTTTCGAAAACGGCTGACTTTATCGAAACAAATGAAGAACACCTTTTTTAGAGAGGAATGTCTAAGATATTTAAATATTAGGTTTTTAGCTCTGTAAAATGACATCTGTCAAAATTTTGGCCAAACGGGTGTGGCGGCAAGTCCGTTCCTGACTACCCTGTGGGTGTAAAACATGTACAATAGTATGGTTTTGGGATGCTTTGTGCGCCACGTAAAATATAAAAATTTCAATAATTTATTTCATACGATTCCAAAGTTAGAGTCAAAACACTAAATCGCTGGGTTACCCTTTGGCACCCTGTATTTCCGCTAGGAAGCACCTTACGAAAAATTTTTATATGTCAAACTTGGGTTATTTTGGCCTCCCTTATACGCTCCCGAAATTATGCCACCTACTTACCGGACACCCTTTTTATATATTAGGGCCAACAACCAGATATCAATTTTTGATTTCAAGCTTCATACATTTAACATTAGGCTAGACTTGTCGAAAATCATCGATAGTTTTTGTCATTGTGTGTAAAAAGTTTTACCTCATTAAAAATTGTAGCTTCACAGTGTAAAATCAACAGCTTGTCTACGTAAAAGCCATAAACTTATTATTGTCATCAAGTAGGCGTTGGACATTTGATTTTGACATTTTTATCGTATCTTCTCAACATGTGCTAAAATGGGATAAAAAAAATGAACGTTGCAAGGGTAACTTGATGACAAAAATAAGCGAATGGGTAATAACTCACCAGATGCTTTTACTTTACAAACAGCTAAGAGGCATTTATTTAAATGTCGAGTAGATAAAGTCCAATATTGGTCTATCTTTAAGCACTGTTTTCGAGGAAATTTTATGCAAGAAGACAGTCTAATGGAAAAATGGAAGAAAATACAACAGAGGGTTGGAGGGAGGAAAGTGTACAAACTTTATTTTCCATTAAAAGGCGTTCCTCCGTAAGCAATTAAAAGTGGAATTTCAAGAGTGGAAAGCACAAGTAATTATTTACCTATAGGCTTATATAGGGTGGTCTTTTAAACTTGAAACAACGAGATATCTTGAGAACTAGTACGGTAACAGATTTTGTTTCAATTGTGTCCTATATTGTATAGAAGGCTCTATTTTAGGAAAATATTTTTACATATGCAGGATGACCCAGAAAACTGTGACGTCATATAATTTAATATTTTTAAATTATAAAAAAAAATCTTAAGAATACAAAAAAATGCGAATTTACATCAGCTGCAGCAAACACAGAATTTTCAACGCTCTTAACTGCAAACCATGGTAAACGTACAGGAAAACGACTCACTAAACTAAAAAATAGGAAACGATTCTGTACCACTGTCAGCGCTAACAGTGAATAATGGAACCTAAAATGGAAATAAAGAGATTGGATACACTTTCGGAACTGGTCTTTTGTTCCATCAAACGTCATTCCGACATTGGTCTCGCTTCCGTTGCCATAGACAAACAAGTTAACTTGTTCGTTGCTCAAGCTGTCACATTGACGCGACGCTTTCATTCACGTGCAAATTATTAGAATTTTATTGAAACTTTTCAATCAAATAACACAAGAAATGCTTTTGAAAAATATCTTTCAAAATTCATCATTTCGTTCTTCATGGTTTATATCACAACTACGAAGAACGTCTCATACCGATCTTAAAGTGCCCGATTTCTCTGCAGATATGAGACAGAGCGTTGCCGACCCAAATTCGATGGCTCATCAAAGCGATGAATCTAGAAAAATGTTCACATACATGATCTCGGGAACTTTAATTACTAGTGGACTATATGGTGTGAAAAGTGAAGTTATGAGGTAAGTATTATATAGTGTAGTAGTCACCTGTAGTTTTGTTAAAACTTGAAATGCTCTTTTTATTTGCTTTGAAATACTAACTGTAAAGCTACGATTAAGAGTGAGAGAAGTAAAAAAACCATAATAAATATGTTGATTTATACAATTCTCTTCAGATACGTCTTGTTCATGGCGGCATCTGCTGATATAATTGCAATGGCGAAAATTGAGATCAACCTCAGTCAAATTCCCGAAGACGGTCATTCGACGTTTAAATGGCGGGGTAAACCTCTTTTCATTTGGCACCGCAGTGATGAGGCTATAAAAGCCGTAAGATATTACTCTGTAATGAAAATATTATTACAATTCTTATGAATAATTTTTAGGTTAGGGAAGTTCCCTTAAATATTCTCAGAGACCCACAGCGTGACGAAGATCGTGTTAAAGATCCTAAGTGGCTAGTTTGCATGGGAATATGTACGCACCTGGGTGCGTAAAAAATAATTAGGAAAATGAGTTCTAGAATAATTAAATATAAATGAATTTTAGGGTGTGTTCCTTTGTCCCATCAAGGCGATTTTGGTGGATACTATTGTCCTTGCCACGGCTCTCATTTTGATATCTCAGGGCGCGCAAGAAAGGGGCCAGCCCCAACCAATCTAGAGATACCACCGTATACAATTTCAGGAGACACACTTGTCGTAGGTTAAGAAAAGTTTGTTAACTACTTGCTGAAACGTTTTAAAAAAATGAAGTTTGCTTATCCAATACTCACTTGGTGGCATTGCAATTCCATATCCTTTTGAGTCAAGCATACCTCCAACTTGAGTTAGTTCACAGTTTCTTTCAATGATATACTCGATAGTGGTTGATTCCATTAGAAAAGCGTAGCTGCCTTTACCTTTAACCACCTGCTCGACCCCTTCTTGGTTGCTCGAAGTAAAGACGGATGGTCTTTGAGACTCCATAAAAGCCCACATTCGTTGATAAGTGGAAAAGTTGGAATCCTAAAACAAAAGATCTCAAATTATTAAAGACCAAAGACTTTTCACGCTAAATGGTCAATGGGATTGGTGCAAACCCATTGTTGTTAAACATTATTGAATTTAGTTATTGTTACCGTGATCCGTATCTTATGCCTCATTCCAACGAATAATATATCGCCTGACCACGTGTTTTTGGAGAATAGATCATCAAAATAAATCAAAATGGGCCAGAGCTTTTTAGAAAAGTTTAGTTATAAAACAGTTTTTTTAAGTATTTGAAAGGCTTTTGAAAGAGAGATGATAAAATAGCTATTTATGATGTATCTGTTAAAAGTGCAACTTTAGACACGCATGTGAAAGTTTCTCGCTTTGCTCGTCCTGCAATTCACATGAGTTCCCTAAAAGCACTTTTAGCACGAATACTATAGAATATTTTTTCTACAAACGCATTAAAAATGATTCTATGAAAATCTAATTAGTATCATTTACTTTTAAAACCAGTGTTAAAAGTAATTTACTTTCAACACTACTGCCTGAAGGTAGCTTATTTTTAACACTAGTGTTAAAAGTATCACTAATGCCCTAACACGCTATTTTTAACAATCCATTAGCGTGTTAAAAGTTGAATTTTTAATGCGTTTGTATAAAAATATGTTTAAATACTTGCCCTAAAGAATGCTGCTGTCGATCCGCCTCTTAAAGCTCCATACTTAATTTTTGTTTGCTTGGCCAAATCTTCAGCACTTTCGATGGGTGAGTCCATGCGTTCCACGGTAAGGAAGGCGGCTAAATTTGCAGTGTACGAGGAAATCATAATAAGAGTAAAGAACCACCACATTCCAGCCACCATTCTTGTAGAAACCGCCCTACAGAAACGAAATGGTTTTGCTCAGTTTATAGGTATCTGAAAACGTGCAGTTCACCTTGCCTTGCTTACGTTTATCAACAATCACAAATTAAATAATTTTGTTATTTTATAAACGAAGGTATTATAAACTTGGCTTGGTTTCTATGTATTGGGGAAGCACCACAGTAAAATATATTATTTATATTATATACATATATAGTTTAAACTAGTACAATTAAATCACAAGATGCCATGTAATGACTTTATTCCTTATCACTACATGCCATTACTTGTCTATGAAAGAAATGCGAACTAAACACTAGAGGCACACTATTTATAGATTAGACAATATAAAGCTACTGAGCTAGTCTCCTTCTAGATATAAAAATTGAAGAGTTAGAGATGCAAGATAGAAAAGGAAAGCAAATTTCTACCAATAAACACAAAACTTACTTTGGTGCGATATCAGAGCCCTGCTGCATAAGTGAGCCAATGGTGAACCATAAGGAATTTAGCAAGGTGAACTGATTTTCCAATACGTCAGGATCGCTGTTGCATGGATGCGGGTTGTCCCATTCATAAGGGCTGAACCTGCAACCATTACAAGCAGCTTTACTACTCGAAAACTCACTTACTTGGGTAGAAAGTCGCAACCTTGTTGCATCAGCGAACCGATTGCAAACCACAAGCAATTGAACAGGGTGAATTGGTTCTCTAGATGGTCGGGATCTTTGTCGCAGGGGTGAGGGTTGTGCCATTCGTAAGGTGTAAATCTAAAAGTATATTTCTTTATGTCTGATAAAGCCGGTGATTCAAAATTTATTTTTGAGAAAGTGATGGTTAAGACTGATTTTGTATAAACATGTTTTTTTAATCCAAGTTGCTAGTTGTATACAGGGTGTCACAATTGACAGGACCTCCCAACGTTGATGTTTTATGTGATACATTCTTGTGGAAATACAGGGCTCTAAAATTAGACTTCATTCATTTAATTATTAAATCAAATTATGGAGATTAGCCTAATGGAGCCATCCATCAAAGCAGCACCTTATGAATCAAAGTTGACGTCTTTCTTACAAAACGTAATGAATCTTTTCACCTCATGACCTAAATATATTCTTTTATAATTTAGAGCGAACTTGTTTTGTAAACAAAGTTGCTAACGGTATACAGCGTGGCAGAGGCGACAGGATTTAACAACGTTGCTGCTTTATGTAACAAATTCCTGCGGAAATACAGAGCTCCAAGCTTAGACTTCAGTGATTTAATTATTAAATCAAATTGTGCAGATTAGACTAATGGAGTCATCCATCAAAGCAGCATCTAATCCATCAAAGTTCAAGTCCTTGTTACAAAATGTTTTGGATCTCTTCAGCTAATGACCTCACTATGATGTACTTGGCCATTCTGCCTGTAACTTCTTACCTAGAAAGTGAAATGGAGATGTTAATTCCCGTTCAATTCTTCAAAAAGCGAGGACCCCTTCCTGAAATTTCCATTGACCCTATTGCCAAGAACTTTTTAACTTTGATGGATAAGGTGTAGTCCAAATCATCGGTGGTTACTATCTTGGATACTAAATATAATAAAACCATAACGTAGGATGTAGGATACCAAAGGTATGCTTCTCGACAAATACCTCATCTCAGACTTGATAAAATGAGTTTCATTAATCTCAAAGGCACCGCGTAACACTGCGCTGATGTTTTGTAGTCATAATAACGACTCGGATGACTCAGCGAACATCAACTAGGGATCTCAATTATATGCCAAATGTAAGGAGAGCAACAACAAATAACCAACTTGTCTCTTGGCAGTATTCACCGAAAACCCAACGAAGAGTAGTTTATTCTCTCATACAGTATAAATAAATAAATAAATAATTTATTGCGATAATTACATATACACAAAAGGAAAATATTCGCAGTGCGTTCTTCTATACCGCCTATAAATACTATACCAAATGATTATAGTATGAGGTTTGAAACTATAAAACTATTTTAATTTCCCAGTCAATCCTACCCAACTCATCCCTCCAGCTCCAACAAATAAACATCCCTGAGGTATTTCCTTAAGGTTTTCCCTGAGGAATTAACCATTTTGTCAAATAGGGAGGAGTTGAGGCACCGGATTGCTCAATAACGGAAACAGCTTCTGAACTTAGCCGAAGTGTGCTGAGGAATATCAAATCTAACTACATTTCTTAAGACTAGTGCATGCAAATCCGCTCTACGTATGAAATAGTTATACAAATATAGCGGCATTCCAGTTACTAATAATTTTTGTACAAATAAGTGAAACTGCATTTCAACTCGCTGATCGTACTTCGAAATTCTATTTTCTGTGTATACTGGTGTTATATGGTCGAATTTATTTTTTGCATATACGAATCTTAGACATGAGTTCTGTACCTTCTGAAGTTTACTTTTATAAGTTTCAGTTAAGTAATGATAATAGACAACACTACAGTAATCCAGCTGCGCCAATAGTAATGACTCAATTAATCTAACCTTTATGTCGCTGGGCAACAAGTACTTATATGGATACAGACTTTTTAACTTGATAATTATAGATGTAATCTGTTTTTCTCCATTGAGTTCGGACTTCATTTCGACATCGAAATAGACTCCCAAGTGTAAACCCTCAATTGCATAACCCCCATCTTGGGGCATTATGCAATTATTAACATGCAATACGCTGAGATTATACATAAGGAACTTGTTTTTAATATTTTTTGAGCCAATAATGAGATATTTGCGCTTTTTGACATTCAAGGTTAAGCCATTATCCAAAGACCAAGCCAGCTATATCCGCATTAATATTACTTACAGCTGTTGGTGAAGTTAGCGGGATTAGGACAAATATTGCACCTCTTCTTTATTCGAAAATGGCCGACGTTTCGACTATTTATTTAGTCTTCATCAGGGCTAAAACCCAATAAGTTAAATGGTAACAAATCCCTGGGCCCAACATAAAATTGTAAATACTGTTTGTTAAATTATGGAACGTAAATTCCTATACATCCACCACAACTCTAAAATTTTTAAAAATTTAAAAAAAAATTTTTAAACAAAAAAGAAATAAAAAATATTAAATATACAGACAAACTGTAGACAACTACAAGAATTAACACTTAACAATTACCGACACTACCAAGTAACCAGTAAACATTGAGGCGTACATTACGGATGAAAGAACTTACCTATTCTCACTTAGAGAGGGTAGTCAGTTAAAATTCGATTCAAGATAGTTAAGATAGCAAACACCATTCGATTGTTCGGTGAGCCTGGTATCTTAGGTTCGACAAACCACACGTCCGCTGCCCAAGGTACAAAATTTGTGAATAACAATATTTGCTTGGCACTAACGCCCAATATAAAGATGTAGTACGCTCATGACGAGGGGGCCGCTATCAAGTGTCGATCACTTGAAGTTTCCTAACTACTAATCCAGATGGAAGGTTGGAAACAATTATGGTTTTGTTGATTTTTTTCCCTTATGTTTATTATGAAGTCTTAGCAGATGTTCATAGTGGCTGCTAAGGCCCTGTGTGTCGATTCTAAAATTGACAGTGTTATTTAATTTTATTTGTATCATTTCCGAAATGTTGCGTTTTATATAATTATGTTCCCGGTCAACAATGGAAACTTTCGAGAAATTGAAGTTGTGTGCGGTGACAAAATGGTGATGTGCCAGTGCCGTCCTCTCACCCCTCTCAAGACTTCCCTCGCGACAGTCGTACTTATGTTGATATATTCGGCTCTTGAGGTATTGGCGAGTTTGGCCCACGTAGCAAGATTCACAATCAGCACATGCAATCATATATACAATGTTCGAAGCCAAACTGTGTGGTGTTTGATCTTTCAACCGTGAGAAGATGTCGCCAACCGTATTAGTATTGTAGTACGCCAACCTACATTTCGGGTTTTTTTTGCGGATTTGTCTTTGTATTTCCTCAGACAAGCCAGGTATGTACGGAAATCTACAATATAAGGATTTGCTTTTTTCTAAGAATGGATGGGAGCCATGTTCCAATTGTGATAGATGGACCTTGTAATTATTCACAATCTGGTTCACGAAAGAAGAGGGATAGCTATTATTTCTTAGAATATCTTTTATTATGTTTTCGTTTTTTGTTCTATATTGTGGGCTAGACAACATAAAACTACGATAAAGCAAATTTTTTATGGTAGCAGTTTTTTGTGAAGTGGGATGATCCGACCGGTAATTAATGACTCTTCCAGAAGCTGTGGGTTTTTGGTACCAATCCGTAGATAACGTGTCATCTGCATTATGTATAATCATGACATCAAGAAAAGGGATCCGACCGTCACTTTCAATCTCCACTGTGAACCGCAACCGTTCGTGGTAACTATTAAGGAACTAAGAGTGGGATAATACCTCAGCGACTTTATTAGCTGGGCAAGCGAGAATCATATCATCTACATATAACTTAAGGAATGGTATCAAGAAATGGATTTCACGCACAACACAGAATATCAATTCGCTCATGACGATATTAGCGAGAACCGGGCTAGCGGGGTTTCCCATGGCGGAGCCTTCAAGCTGTTGATACCATCTCCCATCAAACTTGAAGTAACTGCTGAATAATTATAAGGTCCATCTATCACAATTGGAACATGGCTCCCATCCATCCTTAGAAAAAAGCGAATCCTTATATTGTAGGTTTCCGTACATACCTGGCTTGTCTGAGGCAATACAAAGACAAATCCGCGAAAAAAACCCGAAATGTAGGTTGGCGTACTACAATACTAATACGGTTGGCGACATCTTCTCACGTTTGAAAGATCAAACACCACACAGTTTGGCTTCGAACATTGTACCTATATATGATTCCATGTGCTGATTGTGAATGTTGCTACGTGGGCCAAACTCGCCAATACATCCAGAGCCGAATATATCACCATAAGTACGACTGTCGCGAGGGAAGTCTTGAGAGGGGTGAGACCACGGCACTGGCACATCACCATTTTGTCACCGCACACAATTTCGATTTCTCGAAAGTTTCCATTGTTGACTGGGAACATAATTATAAAAAAGGCAACATTTCGGAAATGATACAAATAAAATTAAATAACACTGTCAATTTTAGAATCGACACACAGGGCCTTAGCAGCCACTATGAACATCTGCTAAGACTTCATAATAAACATAAGGGAAAAAAATCAACAAAACCATAAATGTTTCCAACCTTCCATCTGGATTAGTGGTTGGGAAACTTAAAGTGATCGACACTTGATAGCGGCCCCCTCGTCATGAGCGTACTACATCTTTATATTGGGCGTTAGTGCCAAGCAAATATTGTTGTTCACAAATTTTGTACCTTGGGCAGCGGACGTGTGGTTTGTCGAGCCTAAGATACCAGGGTCACCGAACAATCGAATGGTGTTTGCTATCTTAACTATCTTGAATCGAATTTTAACTGACTACCCTCTCTAAATGAGAATAGGTAAGTTCTTTCATCCGTAATGTACGCCTCAATGTTTACTGCTTACTTGGTACTGTCTACTAGGTACTCCTAGTACTGTACTAGGTACTCCTAGTACTGTACTAGGTACTCCTAGTACTCCTAGTACGGTGTCTCCTGTGCGGTGTACTAGGTAATTGTTAAGTGTTAATTCTTGTAGTTGTCTACAGTTTGTCTGTATATTTAATATTTTTTAATTCTTTTTTGTTTAAAAATTTTTTTTTTAAATTTTTAACATCTTAGAGAAGTTAGGGATGTATAGGAATTTACGTTCCATAATTTAACAAACAGTATTTACAATTTTATGTTGGGCCCAGGGATTTGTTACCATTTAACTTATTGGGTTTTAGCCCTGATGAAGACTAAATAAATAGTCGAAACGTCGGCCATTTTCGAATAAAGAAGAGGTGCATTATTTGACCTTATCCCGCTAACTTCACCAACAACTTACAACTTAAGGACGCTAATTACAACAATTACTTACAGCTTGGTTAGCCGTATCAGGGAGGAACCCATATAGGAGTTGCGTACATATAAATTTTGCAGAATTTAATTAGTTGCGGCAACTCGACAGTGTACAGATTAAATAACAGCGGGCCCAGTATGCTGCCTTGCGGCACTCCACCGATAACAGAGACCGTTCCCGACTTTTTGCTGTCCACCTCCACAAATTGCTGTCGCTCCCCAAGATAGCTTGCAAACCATCTACAAGCCCGTTCAGAGAAACCATAATATTTCACTTTAGCCAGAAGCACTGCATGCAGCACTGTATCAAAAGCCTTACTGGGGTCAAGCAAAACCAGACAGCAGACATACGACCGAACAGTATATAACCACTAGGATAGACAATATTTTCATATATCTGTCTTTCCGTTCGACTTAATTTAATTTCAGATGGTAAACTCATAGGCTGACTTTATTCATTACACATCTAGAGCAATATTCTGAGCTAGCAACCATCTAGGAAAATAATTCCACCCACTTGCTGATTGTACCTTCTATAGTAAATATATATTTCTATCTACCGCTAACTTATGATAAAAGGCAGAACAGACTCATTTGCAAGACCTCAAATCTTTGAGCTGGGACTGGGGTTTGATTGGGGTGATTCATTCACGCCGGCTTCTGATTGCCGGTGTTGATCTATCGTTGGTGACTCAGGCATTTATGAACAAAACCAGTTATACCAGTTATGACAATCAGCTTGCTATAACTATGTGATTGTCGGACTTCATTTTTTCCCGCAAGATATGTGCGGGAAACAAGCCAAACAAGCCAAGCTGGTAAGGCTAACAGATGGTGCCGAAGTTTCGACTTACACCGTCAGATGGTGGCTCTGTAGCAGAAGTAATAAAACGAAATGCTTCTTAAGTAAAGTGACAACTCCATTGTTTGGTATCTCTCAGTTTGGTATACCATAACAAAATGCTGAAATCACAACAAAATGGGAATAAATATCAGCATTGACATTGCGACTGCAACGTTGCAATGAGCAACTTCTTCTTCAGAATTAACTTTGTAAAGATGCCTTTTTCCAAAATATACGTCTTCAAGGGCTTTAATCATCTGTTTTGCAGAAATTGAGTCCTTGATTATTTTTATTAACCTATCTTGATGTTATCTTTTGATCTCGTAATTTCCATGACTACAATTTGATTGATTCAACTCTTTTGCCAGTCTTTCAGTCTCAAAATCAATGAGTTTATCTAGCCCAGTTATCAAAATATCATCAATATAAAGAGTAGATAAATCCTGTCTCCGACATATACCCATGAATTGGATTTAGATCTTCGCAAATTATTCTGCTCTGAAAATTGATTAAACATTTCATCTCATACCTCTGGTGACTCCTTTAATTTATATGACGCCCGATTGAGTCTAAAAACAGGTAATTTTGTCCGTGAACTTTCAGTGGTATAAATGTATACTTCTGTGTCTAATTTGGCATTTAAAGAAGCAATTGGTACATCGAGTTGCATCAGTGCCCAATTTTCTTCTAGCGCAACAGGTAGTAAAAGTCTCACAGTTGAAAGTCTTGCGACTGGTGCATAAACGGGCTCTAGGTTGTTCTCCTCCTTTATTTTAAAGTCTTTAACCACCAATCTGGCTTTTTTATTTCTTGCTCTTTACTTCTAAATACCCATTTTGTTTAAGTGGATATCTTTGGTAAGGTTCGCAATTCTCCATATAATTTTAGTTCATTTTGTTTTGCTGCATTCCAAAATTTTTTTAAGGCTTCAATATAGTTTTCTGGTTCATTAGACTTAATTAAGCAGCATGCCCTGTATGTTTATGTTTAGCTATCAGTAAAGCTCCAGTTTGAAGTTTAAACTCCAGATTTTAAGTACATTGCATTGTTTATCTAGCAAAATCTTTCATTTACCTTCAAACTACAGTTTAAACTGAACTTGTAACAGTGGTCCTTAGCTCTTCTTTCTAACTTATACTTCTAGGGTAGAATAACTGACCACGAACGGTTTTCCAACACTCTTAGCTTTGACAAATCTTTATTGTCGTACCATCTTATTACTAGAGGTCATTAGGAAGCGTCATCTAGAAACTTGTTAACCAACCATAATGGCTCATTAAGAAAAAAGAAAAAACCTCGAAATATATTCTATAAAAATTCTATGGCTCATTTAAAAAAAAACACTGTAGATTATGTTATTTTGTTATGTGGGATCTGCTTGACTTAGGCTATAACTAACGCTTCAAACAGTTGTCGAAAATGTAAAAAAAAAACTTTAATTAAGTCTGCCAAATAATTAAATAATCCAGATATGCCCGGTACATTTGGATCTTTCAGCCTGCTCGAAAACCGTCCATCAGAATTTGGAGGCTGCCCTTCGCAACCCACATATCGATAATATGTATTATGTAGATAGACGATCTACATCACTTGACTTGACGGCAATCTGGTAGTATCCAGATTTCAAATCCAGAGTGGGTATAAATAATTGTATTTGTTGATGGAGAATTATCTACACGGGAAAGTGGGTATCAGTCCGCTCTAATTTTAGAATTGAGTTCACGGTAATCCTCTGTCAGACGGACACCGTCATTTATTTGGGACAAGGACTATAGGAGCTGCATAAGGTCTATATAAAACCTTTGCCAATAGCTTGTCCAGTTCTGCCTTGAGTTTATCTTTTTTATTTTATGGCAGTACTCTTTTAAAAAGAATCTTGGCTTTAGAAGAATACTTAATTAAATACATGCAAACTAAAACAATTTGGTCAGTGGAGTCTTATATGTTATGGTCATTCAGTAAAGTGGTAACACGTGTTTCGCCTCTCTCGGCAACATCAGACCACATCAACGAAATGTTTGTCACAGTGCTTAAAGAACGTTCTAATTAAATATGTTTCATTGGTGAGTACCAAGGCTGCAAGTTTAATCGCCCTTTAGGAGTTTAAAAATTTGAGTGTTGACGAATTTCATGCACATTTATCAGTATCTCAACTACGTCAACTTAAACGTTCGCAAAAGTTAAATACTAATTTTCCAGGAAGAACCTTCATCACTTTCGATGCTGTAAAATCTACAAACGTGCCAAGTCCTAAAATCTAGTTTTGGAGGTTGTAGCGCATAACTAGCAGGCTGAGGAATTGACAGATTTGGTCTATTCCATCCATGTAAATATGTCATTTATATGCCTTCTTCTAACTTCTAACCATACTAGATGAACTATAAGCCATTCACTTATTAATGTCGTCAAGTAGGCGGTGAAAATTTGACTTTGATATTTTTATGGTATCTTCTCAACACGTGCTAAAAGGAGATGGGAATAAAAAAATTAAGGTTTCAAAGGTTAACTAGATGACAAAAATAACTGAATGGGTAATAGGTGACCTATTTGAAATGGACTATATTAATATTATTTTGGCTTCCCCGTTATGTCGTGTCATTTATAAAAATAAAGTTTCAGTTTATCCTATGCACATACTAATGCCTTACCTCGCTAAAATAAACAGAAGAACTGAGACTCCCAGATATGCCGTCGCCATATATATCCATACATCTAGAGATAGTGGTGAAAGAAACGAAAATAAATTCGGTGGCTGCTTAATTGGTTTCCTGTAGAGGATGCTGATTCCCAAGTTCATAAAAGGCATAGTAAAATCGACAGCTTGTTCACGGTCATACGTAATAGTCAGATCCGCTATTGCCAAGTCTGCTTTCTGATCCAGAAGCTCCCTATAAAAATTAAACAAAACTTGATCGAGATGTTAACATAATAGCAAATAAAAATGTGCCTACAGCCTAGAGATTAACTAAAGATTTTGCCCCAATTGAGTCTCAGATATTATACACTAACATTATAATAAACTACTATCATGAGCTGTATTGTTGCAGTTAGTTATATGTAAATTTTACTTCCACCTTACTTCTAATAAAGCTCCACTTCAGAATTAGTAATATAAGGATGATTAATCAAAGTAAATAGACTGTTGTTTTTTTTTCTTTTGACATTTCAGAGGGCTGAACTAGATGACATTTTTAAATGAACACACCCTACAAGGCAACCATAAAAACTTTAATGCAACTGATGCGAAATGTTTCGCATACACGAAAAAAATAAAATTACCTGATCATCCCGTCCCATTCATTCGTCTGCCTGTTCAAAGAGCCATATCGACCGTCCGGGGCCAGTTTTATTGTGTAGTTGAATCCCAAAGTGCGAGATATTTCATGGATAAGATCGACGCCATACCCTTCAAATTGAGCGTTTCCAGTTAATTTTTCGCTGGCCTCTTTTCGCATCACATAGGGAGAACTCTAAATTGTAAAATTGATTTCAATTAAATTATTTGATCACTTTGGAGGAGTATGGAAGTTTTTTGGTTAAATTCAAACGGCCGTTTGCACCAATACACCGAAAAATATTATCAAGCAGACACGTTCTGTAACTATCTTAGGTAGTTGATTTTTGTGTGAACAAGATTTGCTTAGTTTTGGACTTAAGACAAATGGCCATTAGATAAATCTTAGTTAAAGATTTGGTGCAATATGGGCGTCTAGCAGCTACTTGCCAAAATGGTGGTCACCACAAAAGTTTTGTTCTGAATAATCTCGACAATTTGAGTGTAAGCTTCCCCATAAGTTCTCGTAAAGTTAACTCCTTCACTCGCGTTCCACGTTCCAATTTTCTTGAGCCCGTCCCTGGTCAATTCAACGATGTCTAACATAAAGTCACTGCGGAAACCTTGATGATCAAACTTAATCACCCCTGTCAATCCCCTCATTTCGACCTGGAAATAAAATCAAATTTCTTGTGCACAACCCGAATACTAAACGCTGCAAGTTGTATGCAGCTTTTTTTGGATAACAGCATTAGCTTTAGGAGATAAATCACTGTCAAATGACTACGGATTTCTCTTGCACTTCTTATTTTGTTATTTGAATGAAGAGCGCTGAAACGCTCTAATGTAAAGTCTCTAATTTTCCACACACCTCTGTAAGCTCGGCTTAAGGACTTTGATGTTACACCGCATAGTTTCAAAAGCATTAATCTTCGAGGCGTTTGAGGAAAATTTTCTTTCCGACAAAAGAGGCTACTATTAGGTATACTGTTTTAGAAAACAATGCTAGTAGGATTATTTCATTCGGGCTTTAGTAGTGCCCAGATAATTTATTAACGAAATATATTTACTGTATTCAAGTTGAACGTCACCCTCTTTTCCAAAATTCGAGAGTCAAAAAAAAGCCTATAAACCATTCACTTATTACTTATATGAAGAAGGAGTTGGAAATCTGAGATTGACATTTTTATGGTATGTGCTAAAAGGAGATTTCGGAGAATAAAAAATTAAGATTTTAAAGGTACTGGAGATGTCAGAAATAAGTGGATGAGGTATACTTACCACCTTCATATAGTTAATCAAGCTGTAACCATGAGGCCAGAAATCAACGGCGTCGCAGCTTAGGGGTTTGATATCAATTTGTTGGCTTGTGTCCAGGTCGTGAAGTGCTTTAGCGAATAAATGGACGGCATCGTACATTAGAGCGGTTTCTGCCTATAAGGGAAATGAGGTGTGAATGCCATGAAGATTATGATACTCAGTGGCCTGCAGAAAAATATTTATTGTTTATGATTTATAAAAGTATCACTTGGTTTTCTCCAAACTCAGCACAGCCCATCAACCAATTTTCTTGAATTAGTTTCGAAACTGACATGGGCTTTACGGCTCATTGTATGGCTAATCGAGAAAAAAAAACACATTTTTTATAGCACTAAACCATGAGCCAATTTAACTTGAATGCATATTCAGTTGAATGAGTGTGATGTATATTAGATCCACAGTAAATAAATATTCTAACACTATTTTGCGAGTCCTCAAGAATAACTAAACTAAGAATCAATTGAAACGATACACCCCAAATTTTGAATGAACTTTAAAACTGCCTATCTCTAAAGCTACTCAACCGATTTTCGTTGGCGATGCCATTTTGGTAAGATCCATGTATAGACTGCTTTAATTGGTTATGTACTCGGTTATATGTTTTGCAGGTTTCCTAATACAGGGATCAACAAAAGTTGATGCATTTTTGTAGAAACTTTTTGAGCTTTTTGAAACTTTGCGGAACAAAAAAATCAGAAAATTTTTTGCTACGTGAGTATGTCGGGACGCGTCATACCTCGGGACATGTTTGGTGGTTTTTTGATATTTCGCCTGGTTCCGTAGAATTTTTGCTTTTTCTATAAAAGAGGTATCATGTAACACTGGGGCTACAATTTGTAAAAATTAAATTTTATCAGTGACTTTTTATGATATTACAACTTAAAGACTGGGCATTGCTTTTACTCAGCCTAGATGAATGGTTTTCAAGGATTTGGAATTATTCAAAAATTCTCGAACGCAGTTGAAAGTTTTAAGTTCTTAAAAACAATTTTAGATTGTTCTAAGCTTTTTCTATTAATTCAAATAGTATCTTTTAGTGTTTTCAAGGCCCTAATGTTATTGATCTCTATGTGTGACATCTTGTTATTCGCCATTCTTCAGATTAGCCGTACTTTCTGAACATATTTAAATTAAAAATTGCGACTATCGGTTAATTCTCTCTGATTTTATCTATACAAACAATTTTCAAAGTTCAGTTTTATTCAGTCAAAATTCAGAATGTAAAGGTTAAAAAAATTAGGATTAATTTCCCCTGTATATCTGAACAATTAGGCATAGCTCTGGTTCTCAGACGACTACGTCCAATTCTAAATTTTTGTAATGCTCATTGAATAGGAGATTTGTTTATTTTATGGTCTTGAAATGTTACACTTTATATCATAAACCATTTTTTTTTAAACTAATGGAGATATAAAGAAGAACAGAAAAAGGTCCCGAGGTATCATTAATATACATCATTCACTTATTCCTGGCATCTCGTTACCTTTGAAACCTTCATTTTTTTAATACCTGTCTCTTTTCGGCACATGTTGAGAAGATACGATAAAAATGTCAAAGTCAGATTTCCAACGCCTACTTGACAAAAATAATAAGTGAATGGTTTATAATCAGGCAGCGGAATTCCAAATTAATCCATAGGTTTGGTTCCACATCACTTAATTTTGCACATTCGATTATCACTTGGATATTTGAAAAAAATTTCTCTTTCTGTTCGCCACTGTAGATGTGTCCAACTTTATAGCCATTACGCTTGTTCGTCTAGCTTGCCCTATGCATAGTCTTTATATTCAATATATGAAATTGTTGTCAATATTTGTATTATGGGGCAAATTGGAGCCCCAGTGTTAAATGATACCTCTTTTATAGAAAAAACTAAAAATCTACGAAACGAGGCAAAATATCCAAAAAACACCAAACATGTCCCGAGGTATGACGCGTCTCCACATACTCCACTAGCAAAAAGTTTTCTGATTTTTTTTTCCGCAAAGTTATCTGCTCAAAAATGTTTACAAAAATGCATCAAGTTTTGTTGAACCCTGTAACAGGAAATCTGCAAAACATATAACCGAGTACATAACCAATTAAAGCAGTCTATACACGGATCTTACCAAAATGGCATCGCCAACGAAAATCCGTTGAGTGGTTTTAGAGATAGCCAGTTTTAAAGTTCATTCAAAATTTGGAGTGTATTTCAATTGATTCTTAGTTTAGTTGGTAGTTTATTTTACAAAAAATAGAATTTCTTTATAAAACAAGTGTCAATTTTTGGCCATTCTATACATTTTGATGAACAAACATATTAATTGAGCCCTAGTTTCAACGATTTGGTTTTTAACAAATAGTCACTTTACGGTTGTTATTACATAAAATGTAGAACAACAATATATAGGTGGTTTTTAATGTTTTTTTCACATGGCATGCCACAAATTGAAATCCGACGTTTTGTTTTCGAGTAACCATCATCACGTATAGAATAATTAAATACTCCGTCTTCTATCGAACAACGCCAACGTTTCGAATATATTGCTTAGTCTTCATTAAAACTAAAAAAAAAATGGAGCCGCTATAAGTGGTCAAAATTATAGGTGCAATATTATGGCTTTGCTTCATTTCCAAGTGTTTTTTTTTTAGCCTTGATGAAGACTAAGCAATATAGTCGAAGCATTGAGGCTTTTTAATAGAAGGCGAAGTTTTTAATAATCCTCTACCCGCTACCTGCTTAACTATTTCTTGGAAGGGTACTGCTACACATCATTTTACTCCTTACCTTAACAAAAGTCGTATTGTCCTGAGTTGCAAGAAACAAAAAAAAAATATTTATAGAACTTATTTTTTGTTTTATTTTTTATAATAATATGAGGTTGTGAACAACTTCATACGTAGTACACTTAAAAAAAAACAAGGTGTACTAGAATGACATATTTTTTTTGTGGTATTTTTTAGTGTACTATTTAAAGAGAGCTTAGAACTAATAATTTACTTACTCTGTATAGTGACGGAATTGTTTCACCTTTCTTATTCTTAGCATCGGGAGGAAAAGTCCAGTCTCTAACGGCCCGACGAATTTCAGGACCATCGGGATCGACGAGACGAAACGCAGTTATGTTAGTTCCACCGTACTTGAATTCTTCCAAATCTACTCCGTGTAAATCCTAAGACCAAAAAGTATTTGGATAAATAAGGATAACTATAAAATTTTAAATAGTAACTTTATTGCTCAGGTGTTATTTAGTTGAGATTTAAATACAAAAATACTTCTACCTATGAGAGATGGACAAATATCTCGCAGACTGTAATAAAAAAGTAATTACATATGTTTTATACTTTTCTAATAACCATAGACATTTTTTTAGATCTACAAGACGTTTCACATCTCCAGAATGTTATATACATATATAACTTTGTTATTTTAGAACACCTTGTATATTTTTGAATTTGTCTCGTAATAAGTGGAACACTTCATATTGCATATCAATTCTCATTTCCAACCGTTTCAAAACCGGCAAGTTTGAAACATGAAAATTTTTATCTTTTGCAGCGCCATAATATAGTATATATATAAAAAATAATATAATATATAATATAATAAATAATTTAATATAATAAATAAAGAAAAAATAAAATTTCTCTAAATTTGACATATGTCATTTTAGACATTTTAATTCACCTTGAAAAGTTAAGACAGGAATGTGAAAATTCTTTACATCTAAATTAAACCATTCGGCGGAGTAATTTAGATGGGAATCGAGCCCGGTAAAAGCTAAAAACAAATATTTACTTCATACTCTATCACTTAGGACTTTTACGTACTTGATTTTAATCCGGTAAATAGCTTTTTCCAGGATTGGATATCGTAAAGAAATTTTACAGTATTGAGTACCGGCACATCTTCAATAAATCACTTGTATCCATGGTAACCTGTACCGGTACCGGTACAGGATACCGTAATGAAACTATTTGTCAAATTGGCGGATTTGTCAAAAATATATTCGTCGCGCATAAAATTATTTTATGCGCGACGATTATATATATTTACATTACGGTATCCTGTACCGGTACCGGTACAATGGATTTATTGAAGATGTGCCGGTACTCAATACTGTAAAATTTCTTTACGATATCCAATCCTGTAAAAAGCTATTTACCGGATTAAAATCAAGTACCTACGTAAAAGTGTTCTAAATGATACAGTATGAAGTAATAGTTATTTACGTTATAAGTCCGGTACTGGACTGGAATAGTTATTTACGTTATAAGTCCGGTACTGGACTTATAACGTAAATAACTATTTTTAACCGTTTCCATAATCACGACTCTGGCCAATCTAAAAATACCAAAATATACATGGTGGTTAATTTACATTAACTTAATAATCTGTAGATATGAGACACCCAGAATACCTAAAAGTAATTTCTTTTTATAAACAACAAGAATTTATAAAACAAAGATTTTAAAAACTTAGAATAAGGAAGATATACAGGATGTTCGGAAAAGATGAGCAAAAAATTCGGGGACTACAACCTAATTCCGCAATGATCTTAGGGGAGCTAGATCCGCTTAGAGGTTGAATCCTGAAGACGGTGTTTTGCCGATATACTCGAAACGACGTGAGATAAAGTCATGATATTTTGTATGTTCACTTAGATTTTTTAGCCAAATTCAAAATTTTGTTTGTGTTAACCAAGAGCGGCTTAGGATCTTTTTGGCCCTAAGATTTTCTTAGCAAATTTTTCTGAAATTTGAAGACTATCTGAAAAAGCATTATTTTCTGTATTAAAAAGGTGCTCTTGGTCGACTTCTTAAAAATGAACCGTTTTCGAGTAAAACAGGTCTTAAATACTTAGTGTACTGTAAGTTATTATTGTAAAATGAAAACTAAACAGAAACTTTATCCACGACCATATATGAGAATGCAAAAGAATAATCACATTATTCTTTTGCATTCTCAATATTAATACTAATCTCTATTCACTTGTGAATATTGAATATTATTTCCAAGTGAATAATGAGTTGTCATGAAAACGAAACATATTCTTCTACTTCTATTAGGATGTATTGAGACAAATGTAGGTTACGGTGTCTCTTTTTCTCATTAAATGCTTGTGTGTGCAGTTTTGGTCGATGGTGATTGATAATGTATGCATGTGCTCAGCATTTAAAACCCATTTTACTCGAAAACGGTGCATTTTTAAGAAGTAAACCAAGAGCATCTTTTTAATGTAGAAAGTGCTTCATCAGCTCTTGTGTCTAAATTGCAGGAAAGGTTTTTGATACAAAAGTTAGGGCCAAAAATACCCTAAGCTGGTCTTCGTTAACACACTAAATTTTTAAGTTTTGTTTAAATTTTCCAATTCGGCTTAAAGAACGAAGTGAACGTACAAAGAATTATGACAATATCTTATGCCATTTCAATTATATCGGTAAAAAACATCTTTGAAGCGGGTTTAGCTCCTTTCGGGACTATTTATTAAATAATATGAAGTTATTTATCTATTTCCTATTTTTAGGGTATATTCATCACACAATATCACACATTAGCCCACGAACATCTTGAGCATCATTTCGGGACACCCTGTAGAAGAAGAACAATTCCGTTAAGAGGGAGCACTGTATATGCAGTTTTCATACAGGGTGCCACGGTTAAGAAATCTCGAAACTGGAATTACTAGCCACAAAAATAGTTGAACGATTGAACCACATACATTTTAGTTCAAAAGCTTATAATTTCCGAGGAGGACTGTGTCAAAAGTACACTTTTAATTTCATTTTCTTATTGCATGAGAACTGTGTAAAATATACAGTCCTCACGTAGAATATTCAATAAAAATATTTTTTTCAAGAGTTTAAGATGTAAGTGCAAATAATTCATTTTTTTATTGTGTGAAAATTGTATAGAATATTTTCAAGTTTGGTTCACGAGGATTTTTAGAAGTAAGAAAACTAAATCTTTAATTGGCCTTTGATCTAGAGGACGCTGCGTGCACCAAAATTTCAATAAAAAAAAACTCTTGTTTTGATATTGAAATATATCTCTTGTTTTGTACTGAATACTGAAATGCTAAAATCTAAGAAAAACGTCGTTTTATAGAAGGAAAATGATTTTCTTGCCGTATAACTGACGGACAAATAACATAATTGTCTTGGTGGGTCGAGTAGCTGTTGAGAACACAAATACTCCCTAAATTGATGTGTTGAAGAAAGTCAACGTTTCCACTATATTGATGTATTTTTTTTTTATGTTAGACTGGAACATAAGAGCAACACTTACAAGTCTACAAAAATTGAATTAATATCTATTTATCACGTAAGTGTTAAAAGTGCAACTTTAAGGCACGCTCGCTTTGCTCGTCGTGCAATTTGCATGAGTTCCTTAAAAACACTTTTAACCCGAATACCAATCAATATGTTTTCTCCACACGTACTAAAAATTATTCCTTGAAAATTTAGTTAGTAATATTCATTTTAAAAACCGTTTTAAAGGTAAACTTTTAACACTAGTGTTAAAAGTAGTTCTCTTTTAACACTACAAAGAGGTAAAGTAGTAAATCACAAAGTAGTTAAAAGTAATACTTTTAACACTGGTGCCTTAAAACGCTAATTTTAACAAATTATTAGCGAGCTAAAAGTTACATTTTTAATGCGTTTGTAGAAAAAATCAGTTAAAAATAATTATAAAACATTCCTTTTTCTTTTTCCCCTTTTGTAAAAATATGAACAAATATTAATTCTTTTTACTACTTTTTATTATATTTACATTTTGTTATTAGAAAATAAATCGAGGAAAGCACTTTGGGGCAAAAACGGGGAACAACTCCGTTTGCTCGAATAATGTCTCGGGGAGTTCAATTTGCAACCGACCATTAGGTTTTAATTTTTAATACATATTATTAACTTATAAGAGTTAAAGAAGTGATGTAAGTTCTTTAAAAGCACTTGTAACACAAGTACAATACAATATTTTTTCTACAAACGTATTAAGAGTAATTCTGTCTATTAAAATTTAAACAGTTTTTACTTTTAACAATAATGCCTTAAAGCAGCTTATTTTTAACCCCACTACCATAATATTGACGGTTTCTTCGTAAAATTTGTAAACACAACTACAAAACATTTCATGTGATTTCATAAGTAGTTTTTTTTATATAATATACTTTTGGCCTCTTCTATAAAATTTAGCAAAGTAGAGATACGCACAAAGCGAATTACACTGACGTTTTGTACTTTCACTTCACCCCTCTTTAAGTTCATTACCATAACAGCAACCCCTAGTTTAATGAAATAACCTATTATAACAGATATCGTTTAGTCAAAGTTTACACCCCCTTTCCTACCCTGAAAAGATTAAGAAAACAAACATGACTTACCAAAGAGGTAATCAAATAGCTGTGGTAGTCACTCATCATTCCAATTTGCTGAGCCTGCTTCAAAACGTCGTAAATCCTCGGAGTTGAACAATCCAGAACTATGTGTGATTCGGCGGAATTCTTTATTTGTTTCAACAAAGGCCTGAAAGGTCTCCAATTTATATTTATGACGCACACGCTTGAATCTATTCGTTTACACTAGTTATTCATCCATGCCTGTATTTCTTACTTTTTTAACTAAATTTATTTTCAAGTATGTATCTTTAAATGTAATGATATGGATTATTATATAGGGTGGCCCATTTTCAGAAATTTACAGCATAACAAGTTCAAGAAAATGTGACTTAAATATTGTATGTTCCTTCACCCTCTTCAAATTACACAATATTTATTTGACATAATCTAATTGCTATAGTTTGTGAGATATTTGACTGGATCTTTTAAACTTAGCCACCTTTGTACTGCTGTTTTACCTATAATCATTTCCTTCTCCCAACTGACGCACTGTAATAGGAAACTCATATGGTCCATGAGCTTTGAGTAGCTCTTGGAGACGTACTAGGCCCTCGTTGTTTTCGTAGATGATGGTGAAAGACTTCCATCCCCAAGCTTTAACAAGATCAACGTACGCCTGTAATAAAATTCAAAGTGCTGATTCAAATGTAGCATTAAGTTGAATGGCTATTACTTAAGCCACCTCAGATTTGCGGATGACCTAATATTTACAGAAAATGATCTCTCCAAAAAATAAATTAAATTCTATAACTAAATAATGCATGTGACGCATGAATGTGTCGTCATCACATAAATGCTGCATTTCGGAACTGTAGGCCTTAAAATGAACTATAACAAAACGAAAACTCATGCCCTCGAAAAATCAGTCAGGAACAGATACATATAACAATACAGAGTCAGAGAATTGAAAAAGTCCAACACTATGCTGGTTTACGACACCAGATTATATAAATCAAACCAGCTTTCATTAAACTTGCATATGTGTTGAAAAATTGAAGAAAAAATCAATTTTTATAAAGCTAAGAAGATACGCCGCGCAATACCGCAGTGTAGTTGGGGAATGAAGAAGATGTTCTCATTAGAAATATGACGATATGAGGTAAAACCATATAAATAATAATTGACATATAATTATAACGTAACATTAAAAAGTTCAGCCTGAAAAAGTCCGGCTCAGTGGCAACAAAAGCGCATGCGCGGCTGGCAAGCTCCGCCCCTTAATTTTGAAAAATCGACGATGCCAAGCTTTATGTTTTATTAAGTTTTAGCCGAAATATAAAATATCTAATAATGTATTATATCAATATAAAAAATACTAAGAATTATTTTTAGTTTCTAAAATGTTTGAGCTGTTAGTTAACTTGGCAAATTAGCATGGTGTGGTGTAAGAAAAAACTAAAAACTCATAATTTATTTAAAATAAGCTTCTGTCTAGTCCTGAATATAATTTACACATGACAATGCCGTAATGCTTTCAATGGCATTTGCTGTTAACCTAACTTTTTAGGTTTTTTTTTTGCGGGTACGCGTGTAACATTTACACATTAGTCAGTTGATATTGATAATAAAACCATAATAATAATTATAATAATGTAATTTAATTAAATTAATTATAATCATGAAACCCTTAAAAAGACCCAATACTCACCATTTTCAGTCAGAAAAAGTCTAACCATCCTATAAAATATTGGCACCTTTCCTTGTCTTGGCTAACAAGTCAGGTATCAAGAAATCAATACACAATACACTTGATGGTCTTTTGTCGCCCTTCCTTGCCTTGGCTTACGAGTCAGGTATCAAGAAATCAATACACAATACACTTGATAGTCTTGGTTTTATTGTAGGACAAAGTATTTGAACCTACGCGATCTTTGACGGGAACGGTCCACTTTCACTACCACCAAGCGATGTTGCAAGCCGCCCGATGAGTTTATTACTTACTACACTAATTTGTTTTAAAATAAATACGAGCCTATAATCAAAAAAACAAATCTTCGATCTTTCGTTATTACAAATTTTCTTTTCATGTCAAAAAGTAGGGTTGTATTCGATACTTTTAATACTTTGAAAGTATCGATGCTTAGTCATAAAGTATCGATACTTTGGTATCGATACCAAACGTTCGATATTAAGAGCGGTATCGATATTCAAGCAAGGGTATTGATTCTTTCGATATTTACTCCAGTAATCACAATTTACACGAGCGGTCTGAATCTGAAATTTCCCGAGTCCCGAGCAGCCACCGGTGCGAGCGGGGGAAAGTAGGTTAATCGGAGTCAGCGTGTTCAGTCAGTGCTACTTGTTGGCTTACACGAGAAACAGTACTGACAGTAGTGACAGTTGACAATTGGTAAGATAACGATGACAAATGAGGTAAGATAAATCAAATCAAGCAAATAAGTCAAACGACAACGATCACAACTTACAACTAAAAATTTTTAAATTCCACACACAAAATTTGTGTAGCCCCTGGTCAGTGCTTTCTAGTTTCCAGTGTTTTCACTTGCAAAAAAAAATAAAATACGATACGTCGCAAGAATCGACATGCCTCCAGCAAAAAGCAGATTGTGGAAGTATTTTTCCAAAGTAGGTGTAAACTTAGTTACCTGCAAAATATGTTTCAAAGAAGTAAAAGCTTCTGGAAACACATCTAACCTTGCAAAACATTTAAAACTTCATAAGGACATTGGTTTTAATTTTAAACTGTTAGTAAAACTGAATTATTGTAGGTTCTTCTTCACCTGAATCTCCTATTGCAATATTAATTATTTCACTTTTACGTTTCCTGTTATAATTTGTTTCTCTATTAGGTCAAAAATCAGCCTTTCTTGTCAAAACAGTCCAATGTGAGTAATCTACACATCCTGTACACTATAGGCCGAATTCCAAAACTCTCCAGTGAGTCACTGGTTAAGTCAGTCATCTGCTTAATCCATTGAATTGCTAGATGACTATCGTCTCACCGGTAGACCTACCGATCAGTTTTGAAATTTGGCCATACCTACAACACAACGGCTGCAATAAAAACATTGGATATTGGAAAATTGGTTCGATACTCTATGGTATCGGATAGTATCGATACTTTTTAGCTTTTATCGCCTGGTATCGATACTGCACTTTGCCAGTATCATACGATACCGATATCGATACTTTCATTCGATACTGCCATCCCTATCAAAAAGTACTCAAAGTTGACCTAACCTCAAACTTTTGTTCTTCTAGAGTTTTCGGTAGACTACTCTGTGCGCTGCGACATTACTACCATCCTTTGTTTTCTCATTGTGAATAGAAGGATGAGAATACTCCGAGAGTGCACTAGGGCGTCCGGCCGAAAACGTTATTTTTGTGGTGGGCGTGTCTTCCGCATATGTCTTGCGCAGAAGAATGTGCGCGTTAGCAAGCAGTGAGCCTAATCTTGGTTTCCATAGGTCACTAGAAGCTGCACTTTTAGTTCATGGGGAAAGATTGACGTTCATAGTATATTAACTATTACGAATATGGGTAAAACGAAAGTCAGGAACATTATGGAGGAGATAGCAAGGATGAAGTAGAGTTGAGCTGGCCAAATAGATATGATGGAAACAGATGGACACGAAAGATTCTGGAATGGACACCAATAAAGACAACAAGAAGCATAAAAAAACCTCAAAAAAGATCGGTGGACACCATGAGCACAGTAGAAGGCAAACGGTGGATCACGCGAAAACAATTAGGCGAGACCTGATGAAATGAACTGACAAATATAAAAAAGAAGACAATGGTACGAATTTTATCGAATCTAGGACTAGCAAATTAATGTGAATCAATGAAGATTCGAGAGGATACATTATAACCCCCCAAAACCTTCATGAGTGGAAGGGTTTCTGGAACTGACTTGACAAGATATTTAAAAGGTTGTTGAGAAAAGTTCTAGCAAAAGCTTCGATTTGCGGTGAGAACTAATCACACTCGAGATCACTGAAAATATTCCTATCCTTGAATTTATTATTCCCAATGTCTATCTTTTTTTGTTTTCAAGAAAATGGTGCACAAGTAACAATACTTAATTTAAAATGTATATACCGGGTGACACGAGAATTACTAGCTAAGCGATAACTCTGGTTAAAAGAAAAGAATGCTAATAATTTGAAATTTTGGGGATGAATATAGTAGGTTAATACCGACAAACTTCACATAAGTGGTACTAAATTGCGTTTTCGGTTTCATCGGAAATGACGTCACTTTTATTATTTCAAATAGAACACCCTGTATATTTGTCTATTTTCGAATTATACGTCGAATTCTAAGTTTATCAGCATGAATATAGTCTATGTTTAGCTCTTACGGTTTCCGAGCAAATCGCGCCCAAACTTTCCATAACAGCAATAATTAATGTTGATTTTTATGCACACAAAATATAATCAATCAGCCTCGATTGCACAGATGACTATTTTTAGGTCTCTACCTACCAACATTAAAAAAAAAAGTTATTCCAAGATGTCATGGAAAAAATGGAGAGTCGATTTTTTGAAGACATTTATCTCCATAACTTCCAATGAAAACACCTAATTTTATTCCTAACATTTGGACCTTTTATTTGTGGGACAATTTCTCGAAAACGACTGGTTTTACTCATGCACTTTAAGAAATAATGTTTGAAATTGAATAAGGAATCCAAATTGGAAAACAATTGGGCTTGGAAAAACTTTTTTTCTACAACTGTCAAAATATGACACGGTTCGCGAATTACTGACAGTATGCAAACTGACACATATTTTCACGGTTATCTATCTCGCACGTCGCCCATAGCAGCGTAAAAAAAAGTTAGTCGTTACCATAGGACACGTGAAAAAAAAAAGCTGTCAATACAAGGGAAGCAGAAAAGAACTGTAAAGCTTAATCATTTATAAAATCGTTAAAGATGTCCCATATTAGTGGCAGATGGACTTTTCTACGCTTGTAGAAAAAACGTTGTTCCTAATTCTTGCGCAAAGTGTATTTCGCGTACTTGACTGCTGCCCGAAGTCCGCTTCGCGTCGTTAGGGCAACGGCAGTCGCGTGCGCGGAAGTGTTATTTTGCACACTTGTTAGGAAAATAACTATTTTAATGTTGGTTGGTTAACGGGTCGTTAACGACGATTCCAGTGTAAGAGAGAAGGATGAATTCTACGAACAACTCTCGTATGAAATATCAAAAATAGGAACCTCCAGAGAAGTCATTCTGTTGGGAGATTTCAATGCCAGAACGGGTTCAAAACAGCAGGATAAAATAATAGGTCGATTCGGAGAAGACACAGTAAATGACAACGGAAGCAGACTTATAGATATTTGTGAACATAACAGCCTCAAAATACTGAATGGATTCTTTCAACACCGCTCAATTCACAAGTTCACCTGGGTCCAACATACAAGAAATTTGAAATCAATCATAGATTATGTGATCATACGACAGCAAACACGGATGGTCATCCAAGACGTACGAGCCTACAGAGGGGTAACATGTGGAAGCGACCATTACCTCGTCAAAGCCAAAATTATCCCCTTCGGAATTCAAAGCAGCCAAAAAACTTATACCGAAGACAACGAACAGGAAATGACGGAGAACAAAAAATATAACCTCGAGAGCTTCGACCAAGAGAGTGTTAGAAAACTATACCAGTCCAGATTAAACGCCAAACTCACCCAAGAATATTTTGAGACCACGGAACAACAATATGATTACATAAAAGAATGCTTAACAGGTGCAGCGTTAGAGGCTTTGGGAGAACAAGAGAGGAGCATCAGAAGGAAACCGTATTGGTAGGACGAAGAGATCGAGGAGATAATCAGAGCTAAAAAGAAAAAATATAACATATACCTCAGTACGAAAACAGAACACTGCAGAAAGGAATATAGATCAGCACAGAAACAAGTGCATAGAGCAATAGCAGCGAAGAAAAACAAAAGCTGGGAAAGAACCTGTGAAAAAATCAATTCATATATAGGAGGTACAAAGAGCACAGAGAGCTGGAGAACATTGAGAGCTCTTCGGCAGAACAAGAAGAGAGACATTGTCTCACCAATTTCTTTACAGAAGTGGGACGAACATTTCAGAGAACTCTTGGCGGAAGACAGGGCAGAGTACAACCAACCGTATGAGAATGATCACCTTACAACTACTGGATCCCCGATAAGAGTCATTAAAGAGCAAGTCGAAAGGATATGCCGCGGACTGAAAAATAGAAAGTCCCCGGGCCACTACTACTCAAATATGGTACAGACAAATTGTTCGAATGTCTTGCTGACCTGTTTGAAAAATGTCTCAATGGAGAAAGCGTCCCTGAGGAATGGAGATCCTCCTACATAACAACAATCCATAAAAAGAGTAATAACGAAATCTGTGATAACTTTCGAGGTATCGCTGTGCTGAGTAGTATTTCCAGAGTATACGGAAAACTTTTGTTGGAAAAGATCGAAGGGGAGTTCTCTGACATGGAAGCTGAAGAACAGGCCGGTTTTAGGGCCGGTAGATCGACAATCGACCATCTGTTCACTCTTACGCAAGTAATAGAGAAGAAAAGAGCGCTAAACCAGGAAATTCATCTACTCTACGTAGACCTCAAAAAAGCGTATGACAGCGTACCCCAACAAAAACTGTGGGAAGCCCTTGAAAGAACTAATATAAGTTTAACCCTCATCAAGGCGGTCAAGGATTTATACAAAGACAATAAAAGTCAAGTAAAAAGAGGAAAAATGGTTTCAACTGGATTCTGCGTGAGCAAGGGGCTGAAGCAGGGCTGCTGTCTTTCACCTTCTCTGTTCAAAATCTATCTAGAACAGGTTCTCAGGATATGGAAGAGGAAGTGTCGGGGCATGGGTATACCATTAAGTGAGACAATTCTCTACACTCTGTGTTTTGCCGACGATCAGGTGGTCTTGGCCCAAGAATACGAAGATCTAGAGTACATGACACGGAAACTTATAGAGGAGTACGACAAATGGGGGCTAGAAGTAAACATCAGTAAGACAGAGTATATGTGTATTGGCGGAGAACAACAGGATTTGGTACTGGAACGGCAAGTTATAAAGAAATGCAGCAAATACAAATATCTTGGAGTACAGATCAGAAACGACGGAAGTATGGATGAAGAAATAAAACACCGAAACAACCTAGGAAGAACAGCAATCAGGCAACTGAATGGAATACTATGGGATAAATCAATTTCAAAAAACAACAAGCACAGAGTGTACGATTCCATAGTCAAAACTATAGCATCCTACGGTAGTGAAATATGGCCATTAAAACAGAAGGCTCTCCACTCACTCGAGGCTATGGAAATGGATTATTGGAGAAGAGCGGCCAGTAAGAGTAGATTAGACAGAGTGAGGAATGAAAGAATTCTTGAGATAATGAAAGTTGAACATCAAATTACTGACGACATCAGAGAAAATCAACTGAGGTGGTACGGGCACGTCCAGAGAAAAAAGGGGAAGACCTAGATTGAGTTGGAGAGAGGGAATAACTAAGGACATGAGATCAAGGGGCATAGAGGAAAACCTATGGGAGGACCGAGACAGGTGGAGGCTGGAAATCAGAGGACGTCGAAGAACGTTGTGAACTGATCTATATAGTAGTATGTTGGTTGGTAAAGAACCCAAAAAGATAGTCATCTGTGATATCGAGGCTAATTGACATTCATTTGTTTCCATAAAAGTCAACATTTATTATTGATGATATGAAACGTTCCGACGCGATTTTCTCGAAAACGGTAAGAGCCAGGCATACAGTATATTACATGTTAATAACCTAGAATTCGACGGTGAATCTGAAAATTGACAAATACACAGATTGTTCCATTTGTAATAATGAAAGTGACGTCACTTCCGGTGAAACCTGTTAAGAAAATTAGTCATACTTATGTGCAGTTTGTAGGTACCTAGCTACTATATTCATGCCCAAAATGTCAAAATGTTAGCATTCTTTTAACCAGAGTTATCGCTTGGCTAGTTATTCCTGTGTCACCCGGTATATATATATGAACATTATGAACGGTTTGCTATAAAGCAAAAAAAAATAAAAGATTTCACTGATTCAAGGTAAAGCTTTTACAGGTATACCAAAGCATCATAAACCAGTTCATCAAAATTGGATAAACGCTTTAAATGTTGAGCATCATTAGAAAACAATACGACAATGGAGTTTTTATTTTTATTACTATTATAGAAACGATTTCGAATATAGGTGGCTGAAAAAACAATATTCTTCCTTTTAAAAAAAAGCTAATTAAAAATATGCCCTGAAGCCCAAAATCGGTTTTCCACAAAATGATAATTACATTTTCCACACAAAAAGGACGACTTTTTATTTCACAACTACATGTTTGAATGTTTTTATCGATTCACTTCAAACAGATTTAGAGTAATTGCCTTTATTTGAAAGTGAAATAAATGAACACAAAAAAATCTGATTGCTTTATTTCTCAATGCCAACAAAAAACCCAAGTCTAATTCCAAGGATTGTTGTGCTAGTGGCCATCTTCTCATCAGAGAGCATTAGAAAAATATCTGACAGGTTCTAAAGTAATTTATTACATCACATTGGCAAAGTTGATTAATACTGGGGAAGGAATTAAAGAAACCAACTGACAATGACAGAATCGTTAAGTTCAATAATGTATTCGCATTTGGCACCACTTGCTGTCAGTAAAAAAAAAAGGAACAAAAATTCGCTGTAACTTTTGAGAAGAGTTTGGTACAGGTGTGGACTAATTGGGAAGAAGAAACTGTCACGAAAGTCATCCAACACGGAAATCTGTCTCTAGGCAATTTCTTTATATGGGTTTTATGAAAAAAAGCTTTCGCTGCTACCTAGTATAGTGGTCCAGACTTCGAAGTTGGCACATTTTCCTAATGATCCACCTTTAAAATTCTCTAAAGGATAGCAAACGGAAGTCCGCGATGGTTGTATATCACATAACGTAATGTTATCATCAGCACCCAAAAATTGGAGAATTGCAATTTCGAAATTATTTGACGTAAGACATTAAACGACGGCGGATATTGTCACCATTTTTTGTCATCTGCTGCTAAAAATGAGAACCAAAACTATGAAACAGAAGAATTTCTCCATAATATGTATTATAATAGCTCGTTGGTTTAATGCTTTATGACACATCACAACGCATTCCAGAAATCTATAAAGAGCAGTAAACCAAAGTAGGTAAGTTAAGCAGACAATTAAAATGAAACTGCTTGCTTTAAAATAAAACCACACTTGTGATATAGTCTCATACTCCACTGATAAGAAGTATTAGATTCAAAACGGGTTTTTAAAGAAGATAGTGTAATCTACGGGGATTTCGATTCAATAATCGATAGGATGATGGCCATCAGGCGATTACTGTCCGTGATTATGAAACTTCGCATGTGACCAACTGAACATTAAGTGAGCATATGGAGTGTTGATTAAAAACATTGACAGAAGAAGGTAACATAATCTAAGTAAATAGACTTTCTTTGCTTTTATTTTTTCTTTTGACATTCATCAGCCAACTAGATGACTTTTTCAAATAAGCACCCCCTACTTTGAACTCTAGAAAACTGTCATATCAAGAAGGTTCCGCTGAGATGTTGTACAAAGCAGGAGCAGGCGACATCCACCAGCGTATTTTAAATCCAATACTGCATGGCAGATGGCTCTCAGTTCGAGAAGCATCCCATATTGCTCTGTACATCGCTGTACCCCTAATCAGTATAGCTTTGGCTGGTCCACAAATTGAGGACCGTGATTCAGAGGCGTAAAGCCGGAAATGTACGGAGAACCGGTGAGATGTTGGACAGAGCAGGAGCAGGCGACATCCACCAGCGTATTTTAAATCCAACACTGTACGGCAGATGGCTCTCAGTTCGAGAAGCAGCCCATACTGCTCTGTACCTCGCTGGTTATCGGAACCAGAACGAAGTGAAACGAGTGTAGGTGGTCACCAGTTTGTCGAACAATCCATCTGCATACTAGTTTAGGAGTCTACCCCTCATCAGTACAGCTTTGGCTGGTCGACAATTTGGGGACCGTGATTCAGAGGCTTAAAGCCGGAAATGTACAGAGTACCGGTGAGATGTTGTACAGAGCAGGAGCAGGCGACATCAACCAGCCTATTTTAAATCCAATACTGCATGGCAGATGGCTCTCAGTTCGAGAAGCAGCCCATATTGCTTAGAGTGCCTGCAATGAGAGTGTGGCCATAAGGACTTGTCCGCCATGTTTTTTCCAAGATTAACATTGTTCTTATGAGCGAAAGCCTTCAAATGATTTTTTTTCAGACAAACGATGAACTATAATTGTTCCTTCCTACTAATAAGTAAACGCTTTAGTTCAAGATACATTATAAGCAATTGAGAATTGTTGAAGAATTCAGAAATTCCCACAACAACCCTTTTAAGTACAGGTAATTTTTGAATATCCCGCCACTTTTAGATGACGTTTATCCATCATCGAGTGTGACGTACTGAGTACTGACAGCCGACGGAATTCCAAATTGGTCTTAGAGTATTCTTGTGCTTAAATTCATTTTGAGGAAACAAAGGACGGGTATATTCCCAAGGCGCAGTAGGGTCATAACCTATAAATGCATCAAAATGCCATATACCATATATGTCAATCTGACCATTGACTTCTGACTTTGGAAAAACCATGGCGGCACCAATAGAAAACGATACCACCTTATGGCCACACTCTCATTACAGGCACTCTAATATTGCTCTGTACCTCGCTGGTTATCCGAACCAGAACGACTTGAAACGAGTGTAGGTGGTCACCAATTTGTCGATCAATTCATCTTAGATCGGATATTAAATTATGGGACGTCCAACAGGTGTTCATCGGATATCACATGTGATGGTACCAATATTAATATATCCTATAAAAGGCGTCCGTGATATGTAATAGTTTTGACAAATCCAGGAACAAAATAGGAATGTCTTGAGGACGTCCTTACGATATCACAAAATATACAAAATACGCCAATTTTTTTTTATCATCAATCTTTGTGGAGTGGATGACGTTTTCATTTACTTTAGGATGTTTTTAGATTTAATTCGGACCATTTAATTAAAAGATAACACGAAGGAACATTGTGCTTTTCTGTCAAAATTTGATTTTTACCAGTCATGTTACCAGTCAAAAGTTATCAATCATAAAGGGTATGTTTTATAGAGCTATCCAGCTTAGCAGTCCTGTTTTTCATCGTACTAATGTCTTAAAAGTAAAAAATATTTTAAGAACCAATAATTATCCGTCTAGCCTCATAATTAGGGTGTGGAACGAATACCAGCATCAACTTGCGCGTCAATCTCGCGTTTTACGTTCCCATGATCTTACTTACTGCCAGACTTACAGAAAGGATCCAATACAGACTATCACGTGTTAATCCTAGTATTAAACTGGCATATTACTACAACACTAGAACTTTGAGCCAAATTTATTCGAGGCTGAAGCATCCTGTCCCCACTTCTCTTTCATCTGAATTAATTTATAGAGTACTTTGTGGAATGTGCGGTGAGTGCTATTTGGGAATGACTCGGCAGTACCTCAGGAACCGAATTTACCAGCATGAATATGACTGTCGTTAGATCAATAGGGGAAAGAGGGAGAAGACTGCTTTGGCACAGCACCATTTCACTTTGGGTCATAATTTTGATTTTCAGAACACCACCATACTGGACCGAGAGAATAATTATCATAGGCGAGTTATCAGTGAAATGATACACATCCATATTAACAGTACTGTTAATGATAAGACATACACCCAAAATTTAAGTGTGCTGTATTGCAGTCTTTTACAACATATTAAAAATACACAGTCGAGGTAGACATCTCCATCTTTCTTCTTCTTTGTGGTCCGCATCTGACCTAGCATAGATAATGTGCGAATCGATGTGAATGGGACAAAAAAAATAAAAAATTGGGCAAAACACTGCACTTCGAACAGGTCGAGTTTCACTTTATGGGTTTGGACTCCTGGTTTTATTTCCCTGTTTTGTTTCGTTGGCCCGTGTGTTTGTCTTTTACGTGCACCGTCTGGATTTTAACAATTTTGGTTTTATGTGCTGCCATGACGGTCTGTATAAGCTTTGGTGACATTCTTCACTGACTGAAAAAGGTAAGCTGTGTTCCCTCCCGCGGCAGAATACATTCCAATATGTAACTGCTTTTACTCGTACATTGCGGGTATGGCGCACCATTCAATTACTGACTGATGCATGGCCATCAAATTAAATAGTTCATTCGTTTTTGTTTTGTTTTGTTAATAATTTATAATAAATTACCACCTCAGGTAGCGTTCCCCCTTTTTTTTGTCGGTTGCTTGTGGAAATTGTCTATGTCATTCTATTGCTAATCATACTTGTTTATTTATTTTTGTATTAATAGGCATAGTTTTATGGAGGGAAAAATGTATAAGATTCACCCATTTGGTGATGCTTTTCTCTTGTTAATTTACCTGTATATTTAAAGTTCATTGTGCCTATTGGTTTGTCATACATATTTTGTTATTGTAGCCCTGAGAAAGACCTAAAAATAAAGGTCGAAACGTTGCGATTTCGAGAAAGTGAAGTGGTTATTTGTCCTACACCTGCGATCCAACACCTTTATAATTATTGATAGGACGCAAAGCGCAATATAATTACAGTTTTGTACATTGAAATAAATAATTTGGGCTTGCTTAGGTTTTAGGATTAGGTGTCTTGATTTTCTTTAGAAATAAACATAATAATTATGGGTTGGTATATAATTGTTTGCAGCGAGAATAAAACGAACTCGTTTTTTTTTTACATTACATGTTATAAATAGTTTATTAAGTCAGATCCATGCATTTTTAAATTATCTATAATTAGTAAAAACAAGTAATTACTTCTAATTATTAAACCTACAGTAACAGTAAAGGACAAAGTTTCACAGGCTTATTCGTCCGGCTCTAGCCTCCGTCAATCGTAAATAGTTAATAATAAAGTTTGTGGAGTATGCGAGGACTTCTTCAGGCCAGTATGAACTACAAACTTTTAGCTATTTATTGAGTTTACTAGTTATCCCCTTTTATTCAGTGTTATAGCCGAGATATAATTTTAATATTCGATAATAAATGAAAGTGAATACCCTTGTCGAACTTGATACAGGGTAATTATATAAAAAAGGGCTACTGCTGTCGGTGGTGGCAGTAGATAGCGACAATAAGTATATACAGGGTGTCTCGTAAACCTTCGACAATACTCCTCCTGATAAAAGCCCCATCCTTGTCAACTCAAAAAATGAAAAGTAGTTTATTATTAATGTAGTATCATGGTTATTTATTAAGTATTAATGAAAGTATCATGGTTTTCAAGATATTTGTACTTTTTTTTAAATCGACAAAAACTTACATCACTTGATATTTCGTACATTTACTCTTCCATAACACAATGTAGAAAAAAATTTCAGTTTTAGTTTCGCGAATGGAGGTAGTACAATTGCTAATCAACAGATTCTGAACGTCTATTTGGTTTATTAAGAAACAACTTTATTTTAACGTATTTCTTGTAACTCCATTTCAATTATGCAAATTTTGACCCCCGCTGTAGCAAAAGATGCACAGCGATCTTGATGCGCTTAAGTACAAAAATTATAATAGGTTCTATTCCTTAAAAAGTAAATGTTTTTATAGTCAGTTTGATCCAACAAGTACAATTTTTACGATTACATACAATATCGTTTATTTGTGCTATTTACAAGAAATTGAGCAAGAAGCAATTAACGCAAAAAAAACTTAAAGTTAATGTTCAAAGTGACCGCCATTGGTTCTTATGCACGCTCTGCATCTTTTTATAAACGATCTTTTGATTGATCGATACTGAGCCTCGTTAATTTCTTGCGCTGCTCTAAAGACATTTTGTCGTAGCTCTTCGCGAGTTTCGGCCAGTCGTGTATAAATTTTTTCTTTCAGGCAACCCCAATAAAAGAAATCTAAAGGATTTAAATCCGGCGAACGTGGTGGCCACAAAATAGGTCCTTGACGTCCAATCCACCTGCCAGGAAAAACGTTATTTAGGTGTTCTCTCACAACCAGTGCATAGTGGGCAGGACAGCCGTCATGTTGAAACCACATTCGTCTTGTTATTAATAGAGGAACGTCTTCAAGTAACACCGGTAACTGATTCTGCAAAAATTGCAGATAATTTTCAGTATTCAAATTTTCTGGTAATTCTACTGGTCCTATAATTTTGTTGTTGATTTTAAATTGATGCTGAAAATTATTTTCCCTGAAGGCATGTGGATTTTCCATTTGCCAACTGTGGAAGTTATGTATGTTGAAAATGCCACCTCGTTTGCATGAAGATTCATCTGTCCAAAGAGTGCAATCAAAAAAAGTTGAATCTTGACGCATTTTTCGTATACTTTCGCCTACAAAAATTTACTCTATGTTGAAAGTCTCCTGGAAGAAGGGCCTGCACTCTCTGGACATGATACGGGTGCATTTGATTTCGCTTTAAAATTCGATGTACAATCGTTTTTGGAATGGCTGTCCGACGTGCGATGGCTCGTACTGATGTGGTTGAATCCCGATGTATTTCTTCCAATACCTCATCATCGTCCGCCACCTGAGGCCTCCCTTCTCCACCACGCATTCCCGGTAATCTTCCTTCAGAATAAGCGTTGTGCACGGCGGTGAAAACGCGAGGTCCAGGATGGTTTCGTAGTGGAAATCGTTCTCGGTAGCGTAGTGATGCATGATTTGCACTACCTCCACACTCCCCAGAGATAAAGTGCATTTCTGCATATTCGCGAGGGGTGTACTGCACAAATGGGATGATAAGTATAACAAGATAAGCTCAACAAACTACTCAAAACATATTTACAGAAAATAATGGATTAATTTTAACAGGTTGATAGATGTCAAAATTCGTTGTTACGTAAATAATACAATAAAAACAATCAAATCAAGCTGCATGAATATGATGTGAAGTACCTTTATAGGTGAGTAAATTGCAATTAAATGGTGATGTAATGTGGTGCTAAAAATTGTACTTGATGCATTTAACGGTTATAAAAATATTTACTGTTTAAGGAATAGTTACTTATTATACAATTTTAGAATCTACAAGAACGACGCTACTTTTTGCACGTAAGGGCATCAAGATAGCTGTTCATCTTTTAGTAGCAGTTTTTAGCAGTAGGGATCAAAAGTTGCATAACTGAAATGGAGTTATAAGAAAAAGGTTAAAATAAAGTTATTTCTTAAAAATCCAAAGCATACGTTCAAAATCTGTAAATTAGCTTTTGTACTACGACCATTCGCGAAACTAAAACTGAAAACATTATTTTTCTACATGGTCTTGTGGAAGAGTAAATGTACGAAATATAGAGTGATGTCAGTTTTTGTCGATTTTGAAAAAAGTGCAAATATCTTGGAAACCATGATACTTTCATTAACACTAATATTCATTTTTTGATTTGTCAAGGGTGGGGCTTCTATCGGGCGGAGTATTGTCGAAGGTTTACGGGACACCCTGTATATACGGTACCGGAGAGCTTCGGTCAAAGCAGCATTCTTCGGAATGTTGGCTGCAAATGAAACTGTTATTAACGTCTCCGATTATATCTGCTTTGTTCAGAAACTGAATCCAAATTCGTTTTCTAGCTTTCTCTAGTGGAAATCTAAAATAATATAGGGAGTATTGGTAAAACATGATTCCAATTTTTATCGCAATTCTACTGACTATACTGAGCAAGTTTTTTAACTACTTACATGGAACATACTTAATTAGCAAAAAAAGTTCAAATAATATACTTACCGATGGAAAGTGGTTCCCTGCAATTTAGTGGCAGGTGATTTTGTTCGATGGCATACCGTACAACTAACCATGATTTTTCAGGAATGTAATACAAATTACTTAAAATCGATTAAGATAATGTTTTTGTTGTGTATGTTGAAAGGCGCGTCTCTTTGCTGACAGAATTGTCATATTACAGGTCAGGTATGAAAATTTAAAAAGGTAATTTGACCTGAAGTAGGTTTTTCATGATGGCGGAACTTCCGTCGCAGGTCATATTAGTGCAAATTAAATAGAAATGTCATTTAGTGTTCCTTCCTGATATCTTTTAATTCAATGATTCGGACTATGACATTTAAAGAATTGTCAATAGGATAATATGAAAGTGATCGATCCAAGTTTGTGTATGCGTGCGACGACCTCCATAGCTTCAAGCTAGAAACTTGAACTCGCATGCGAGAGGTCCTGAGTTCAATTCCCAGTTAAAAACAAATTTCTTTTCATATAAGTCCCAACAACAACCCGAACTGTTCCAAAAGTACGTCCCAGATTCATCCTAGGGGCGTTATGGAATCATACGGTATATCCCAGGGAGTCCAATAATATCCCGCATTGATGTACTGGGTACGTCTTAGGGACCAATTTGTGTTTACTGTGTAGTTTCTACCTTTCAGACCACCGCTTTGGCTGGTCGACAAATTGGGGACCGTGATTCAGAGGCTTAAAACCGAAAATGTACGGAGTACCGGTTGGTGAGATGTTGTACAGAGCAGGAGCAGGCGACATCCACCAGCGTATTTTAAATTCAATATTGCTCTGTACCTCGCTCGCTATCGGAACCAGAACGATGTGAGACGAGTGTAGGTGGTCACCAATTTGTCGATTAACCCATCTGCATAATAGTTTCGGGGTCTAGCCCTCATCAGTATAATCCATTCAGTTATTTTTGGCATCAACCTTTCCATGGAATTTCTCCGGTATAACATCGATTGCGATTGTTTACTTGTCGTCAAAACAAACTTGTCAAGATGTGTCATTAAAATTTCGCGGTTGCTGATTTTTTTTACACATAACACGTGCATTTTGTATTTTGTTATTAAAAAAACTGTTTTATCCTAACAAAAAGATGCCAAAAGTATTTAATAGTAATCAGTAATAAAAGTGACTCAAATTCAGAAGAAACCTCCCCCCAGAATTGTCCTCTATGACCTTGCCTAAGCTTCCAATAGTTTTGAGGTAAGCATTAACTGTGCTCTGCTCTATACCTACATTCTTCAGTTATTGGATGTTTGAGGACTGGAAATAATACTTATGATTCCAATGATCCCATGCTAATAATGTTTGATATCAGACACGACACCCGAAAACAATGCAATTCTAGAAGTATTAATACGTAAGTAGTTGGGGACCTAAGCTTACAGCCCATTGTCCCATTTTCGTACCTTCAATTGCCGCTGACAGACACATCATTGGTCCTGTCCTTCCGTAACTGTATTCCACCTTTCCTTTCGTCCAAAAAGCAAACTTCTTATACATATCATCACTTGCATTTTTGTAGGGTGCATATATTGCTGACATCACATTCACACTATAAACTTATTAGCCTCAACTATTATGGTTGTGAAAGATTCATTTTTAAAATACAGTAATAAAATATAATATTGTTGCTAGCGTTGAGCCCCGGCCCATTTTTTACTAGATTCTGGGTTAGTAATCATTATTATATAATAAAAGTTTGAACTAATGAAGTCATCCGGCAAATTTGTGAGCAAAACAGTAAACAATAACTTTAACCTCAAACTAATTATTAATCACTGTCACTGTCAGTCATGTTATACCGGGTGAAATATGTCAGATTTCCAACGCCTACTTGGCGACAGAAATAACTGAATGAATTATACAGCTTTGGCTGGTCGACAAATTGGAGACCGTGATTCAGAGGCTCAAAGCCTCAAACTCAAAAGCACTCAAAGCAGGCGACATCCACCAGCCTATTTTAAATCCATTACTGCATGGCAGATGGCTCTCAGTTCGAGAAGCAGCCCATATTGCTCTGTACCTCGCTGGTTATCGGAACCAGAACGAAGTGAAACAAGTCTAGGTGGTCACCAATTTGTCGATCAAACCATTTGCATACTAGTTTCGGGGTCTGCCCCTCATCAGTGCAGCTTTGGCTTGTCGACAAATTGGGGACCGTGATTCAGAGGCTTAAAGCCGGAAATGTACAGAGTACCGGTAAGATGTTGTACAGAGCAGGAGCACGCGACATCCACCAGCCACTAACCAGAACGAAGTGCAACGAGTGTAGGTGGTCACCAATTTGTCGATCAACCCATCTACATACTAGTTTCGGGGTCTACCCCTCATCAGTACAGCTCTGACTGGTCGACAAATTGGGGGCCGTCATTCAGAGGTTTAAAGCCGGAAATGTACGAAGTACCAATTGGTGACCACCTACACTTGTTTCACTTCGTTCTGGTTCCGGTCACCAGCGAGGTACAAAGCAATATGGGCTGCTTCTCGAACTGCTGTGCCATGCAGTATTGGATTTCAAGTACGCTGGTGGATGTCGCCTGCTCCTGCTCTGTACAAAATCTCACCGGTAATAAAATAAAAAAAAGGTAATTTAAATTTTTATTTTATTCATTGATTATATTTTTGGAAATGTTTTCTTGTTCAGCTTTGCACAATTAATTTGCTATAAATATAGTAACTAATAAAGTCATTCACATGTTTTAATTTTTAACAAAATAGAAGATTTTATGCATTTGAGTGCGAATGAATAATTCTATTTCCACAAAGCCAACTGCGTATCTGGCATTTTTAAGAAATTTATAGACAACTTCTGCCGGGTGGATGCTCTGAATTTTATTCTCGGGGGTACTACTACGAGAGCTTTAAAATTACCGATAATTTTTCACGATTGCATGTTTTCCATAATTTCACGAGTCCTTTAGGACGAGTGAAATTTGCAATGAAAACATGCCAGAGTGAAAACATTTCTGGTTCATTTTAAAGCTCGAGGGGTATTTAGTGAGATTATTTCTCGAAACAAATTAATATATACAACGACATTGATTAAGGTTTAGGTTAGTGTAAACGATAATACCACGTCGCTTAGACAACGTGGTGTCTAAGCGACGGTACCGCTGTAATTTTTTGATAAACACACTCTTCTTATGGGAAAATTTATGCATGAGTGAAATATTCAACCAAAATCGGAAGATTCGAATATTTTAAATGACTTTGAAATCGGCTACTGCACTGATTTATACATTTTTTTAATCATCAAGAAACTCGGAACTACTTATTTGACTCTAAAAAAACGTAAAAAAAATTACTCCTTAAAATGTGTCTAGTCTCGAAGTTAATAGCCCAAAACAAGTGCTTTTTAAACTTCAATTGAAAAACAGAATCACAGCTATTCACGTTTTGATATTAATATTTTGCCCTAAAGATCTTACATTAAGTCTTGTCGACACAAAATTAACACTTTCCATCAAATGGAATAATATACGATAAATCCTAAAGTCTGATAGTCTGACCAATATTAAAATTTGTAGTGTTTATCAAGACAAGACAAATTTGTACCTTCTACTCACTGATGAAAAAACCTTTATTGTAAAAAAATTAGGTCACATAATTAATCAAACTAGATTAATCACAGTAAATTTTAGGAACATTGCTTCAAAGTTCATTATGCATAAAATGGGACAACAGTCTATTCAAGCCAGTTTATACGGAGTAATCACTCATAGCTCGATTAGTAAAATAAAACTGTTTACCCTAGTCTCAGGAAAACGGAAACAAAGGAATTCTATTCTTTTTTAGTTTAGCTCATTACAAGAAGGTTACATCAAACAATTTTGTTTGAGTCTTTTAATCTGGAAATGCTCTGGGAACATTAGCAAAGAAAGTAATTAAAACTTTCTTCAATAGCTACGAAGAATATTTCCAAGAATTTATACAGTCCCTCGAGTGCATAATACACAACGTGTATTGACGATAAATTCTGCTGAAAATTTGCATTTTATTGCGTTTCAAAACAAATAGCCGACACGTATATATGAAAAATTCAATTTCTCAAGCAAGACCGGAGCTTATCTTCCAGTTGGAATTTTGCCAAAAGTGTTTATATTTCGGAATAGGTAAGTTGAAGTCAATGTTTATGCGTAGTGAATATACCTGTAAGTTTATATTTTCTATGTGGTAACAATTTCAACTATCCTAAATTGATGATACAGTATTCAGTACTGTATCATCTATAACTCTTTTACGTTCTTAATATTAATCCAGTAAATGGTCTTTTTCCTAGGAGGGAAGGGTACAGTCGCTTTACCGCACGCATTTGCATGTGGGAAGTAGCACTTTAGCGCACTTGTGCGGTAAAAAGTTTTACCGCACGCAAAGCCAAATTACATACAATTTGAAGATTTATTAATCTAAGCGTTAGTTTTGCATAATTTTATTAATCTTGTGTTGTTGTTTTTTGCTGAGTTGAAATAAACTGATTGCGTTTTTCTATACTTATCTGAATGCTTTAGGGGTCAGAGGACATTTAGCATTATTAATTAGGTACCTACCACCCGTGCGTGTAAATTAACCCACGTTCATATTTAACTGAACTTACAGAAGACAACAAAGTTAACACACATGCGCTCAGAGGAAATTAACTATCCACGCCAAGGATTAAAAAAAAATATCCTCAACGGTATTCGAACACACTGTTCACAAAGTGCGTTAACCACTACACCATGCATTTCTTTTGTTTTCATGTATTAAACCAAAATAAGTTCAGATTAATTACAGTTGACAAATGTCAGTTTTGGTATTTTTAAAAATAAATTTACAAAATAGAAAGTAGAGACAAAAACCTTCAAAACATATAATCAGAATGGTGTTATCAGACGAAATTTTAGATGCAGCAAATAGGTACGGTTTCACTTGAAAACGAGCAGAGATTCCAATGCTCGAAACGTCGTGTAAAAAACTCAATAAAGACAATGGAATTCCAAGATGTTTCACTTAAATAGGTGCGGTCTAAACACTTATAAATAATTTCATGGCGTTGACAGGCGTGCGTGTAAATGTTTTTACCGCACGCAAATTTAAAGAACTAAACTGGAAAAGCCGAAAAAGATTAAGAGAAATTGGCTAGTAGAAAAAATATTGTACCTAACACGTGCGGGAAATGCTCTACCGCACTTAATTGCTGATCTATTGCTACGCGTCGTTCGGTCATTGCAATCAGCGTGCGGTAAAGCATCACTTCCCGCACTTACTAGGTAAATAAGTATAGTAAATAAGTATTACAATACTGAGTAGCGTAATGAAATTTTACAGTGCTGAGTACGGTAATGAAATTTCATTACAGTACTGGATACCGTAATGAAATTATACCGAATTCTTCAAAAAATATTAGACGCACCCAAAATTAATCTTTTCCTGTGTTTAAAAAGTATGAAATCAAAAGTTGTACGTCAAACGTTCGGTAACGTTTTACAGTACTTGTTTCAAAATTCCAGGCTCGGTTATCGCCTCATCCAGAAAGATCTTAATACTTTTACGATGAAAATGTATTTACCGGACTTATAACGTAAATAACTATTACCGGACATAAGTCAAGTACATGAAAGTCTTCTAAATAACACATAATGAAGTATATAACCTGCGAGACTGGTTTGAACTCTCATATGTCGAACTATTTTGGACAGCTGCCTCTAAAGTTAGAATAGCCGTGATGATCAGCAACCTCCGAAGGAGAAGCTGAGATCAAGAAGAAGAAGCAATATGTCAGTTGCGTAGTTACATCACTTTTTTTCTCAAAAACTCATAATAAAAAAAAAAACGTATATAAATTTGGTTTCGCTTCTAAATCCCAAATCATGTATAATTTTGCAAATAATTATTTTCCTATTAAGTGTTAATTAAGTGTTATTAAGTGTTCCTATTAAATGTTAATTCTTTAAAAAATTAAATAAAAAAAAAGTTTATAAAAAATAAAATCAAAATAATTTATTGTTGTTGTCAAATGTTGTTATAAGTAAAGCTGCACAGCTTCGAAGTCACTGAACATAACTGAATTATTGACACTTTCTTCACGAACAGAGGATGCAGTAGAAGATGCAGATTGCCTGAAGTTCAGACATAAAGTTGACAGATTCAAAGTCAGAATTTTGTTACACAAGTTTCTTTTTTGAGTGGTAGATTCATCTAGCAGGTGGAAGTAACTTTTAGCTACACGAGTTGATTTCCAGCTTCCTAGCTGGAATGCTTAGGCTTAGGAAGCTTCAAATATGCTGGTATCTCGGAAGGTATTTTTCTAAAGATGTTAATACCTAAATACATACTCAACAGTGCACTTTTTCTTCATATATTTTATGAAGAAACGACAATGTGGAATAGTCTGATGCGTCTCAAATCGGACTACTCTCTATAGCATCAAAAAGTATCCATACTTTATTTCTTCGCCTATGACAAAAATTTTGCAGAATGGGTATTAAAACCGGTGGCTTTTACCATAGTATAGGGAATAATACACTATATCAGTAGCGTCAGTCGGTCGAAAAATCAAAACTCCTTTCCCCTTCCTGCCCCGTCCGCCCGGTCACCGACGCTGCACCACCAAACCGGTTTTGGGAGTGCATCGATGGTGCTGGAGTGATACACAGCGTCCACAGCTCGGCGATAAATTTAATTTTTCTACAAACGTCAAATAACGACGCATTTTACGCTTTCATTAGACAAACGAAAACCTAGCCTTTTTTGAAGATCAGAATGTGAGTTCACTTTTACGCGCGTTGCCCAGGACAGCAAGCGAAAAAGATTTTATCGCTTGCTGTCAATAGCAACTACCACAATTCAACCAAATATTTAAAACGTCATTGTCACTTTGATTTAAATTTTCAGATAGTGTCTTCAGTTATGCTCAGTTGTGATTCACATTATTTGGAATTGATTGTTTGTAGAAAAAACGTTGTATGCATTACGAGCACAAAGTAACTTTTTTGCTCTCGAGTGATTGCCGCTCTCCGCTTCGCGTCGCGCGGCAAACTTCACTCTCCGAGCAAAAAAGTTGTACTTTTCGCTCTTGATACATAAATAACTATTGCGCGGATAGTACACATTGCCTTTTAAAAACGTCAGGGAAAAAAATTGTGTTTAGTGGATCGCTGCAAAAGTCGTTTAAGAAAAGGAATGACATTTTTTAGATATCCACAGGATCCAGAAAGGTAGATATGAATTAAATTGTATAAAACCGAAATAATATAACACAGAAAATGATGTATTACAAAAATGGTCTCCTAATAAACCCATTATTTATTACATTATCTATATAGAAATATTACAAAGGTAAAATTATCTATAGTTAATGAAATAAAATTACGTTTAAAAAAGACCCCGTAGCACACTCCTAGAAAGACTCCATCCAACGGCAGCTATATCGCATTTACAAGTCCCTCGTAACTACTCGAGAAAACTGCCGGGCGCACGCTTTAGTTTTGAAAACATCAAAGTGCCGACACGAACTGACGTTACTGATACAATGTATTATTCTTTGTACCGTGCTTTTACGATGATAACTTTCCCTTTATCTTCTATATCGTCAAGTGTGTCTGGGTTAGCTCTCTTCTTCGACACACCCCTTAAGGAAAAAAGGTAGCGTGTTACTTTCTGGCACTAGTGCGGGAAAGTGAAACATCAGGCACGAAATGAATGCGAAAAAGTGGTGTTTCGCATATGCTCGTAGACAGAAATCATTTTCTTCTACAACCGTCAAAATATGGCACGGTTTGACATACCGTCAAAATATGACGGTATGCAAACTGCCACATATTTTCACGGTTATCTTTTTCGCACGTCGCCCATAGCAGCTTAAAAAAGTTACTGGTTGCCATAGGACACGTGAAAAAATGCCTTTCGCGCACGCCGTCAATACAGGGGTAGCAGAAAAGAACTGTGAAGCTTAATAATTTATAAAATCGTTAAAGATGTCCAGTATTACTGGCAGGTGGACTCATTTTTAAATTGCTTTCCCTTGTAAAGCTTTATAGCCTAAGGAGTACACTTGGATTGTCCTATTGCTTTTTTTTTATACGGTTATAGAAAAAATGTTGTTCCTAATTTTTGCGCACAGTGTCTTTCGAGCACTTGACTCCTGCTCGAACTCCGCTTCGCATCCTTTGGGCAACGGCAGTCGCGTGAGCGAAAAGTGTTACTTTGCGCACTTGTTAAGAAAATAACTATTTTCTAGTACCGTGCTAAATTGGGACTTTCCCGCATACAATTTAGCATGGAATGGTTATTTTCCTAACTAGTGCGGAAAGTGATACTTTCGTGATACGTACGAGTTAGGAGCAATATTTTTTCTACGAGCCCATTTATTGTAACATATACAAGGAATAAACATACAATACATAAACAACTTTATCTTTGTCAACAGTTTGACAGCTCAATTAATCAACAATGAATTGGTTGTTATGATAAAAATTTGGTGTGATTGTTGGCGTGACGTAATGTTTTAGGCATGAACTGGTGACAATGGAATAAAAAGTACGCATATTATAGGTATGTTTTGTATCAAAATTCAGTAAAGGCAATCATAATAGTTCCTTAAAACAGATAAAGATGTTTAGCACGGCTGTAAGGCAGATGCACCTATATAGATACACAGACTATTAAGTCTAAATTATATTATAAATCAGTCATTCTTTAAATATTTACTTTCCCGCACGCCCAATTCTAAAACAAAATGCGTGCGGGAAGTGCGTGCGTCCCGCACTCAATTGTATTTTAGGTACTTATACTTTTGCGCTTTTTTATTTTTTCCATTTATCATCCAATGTTAGCTTCTCGTAAGAACTTACATGGACAAATAATTTAGAGCATGCGGTAGTTTTAGGTTTTACAGGGGAAATATTATGGAATTAACAAGTTATTCCACGCTCTCTAGTATATAAGTGAAATACATATATCAACAACTTTTCGAGTTTTGACACCTTGCTGGTTTCCAAAGTCTCCATGACAAGGTTCTTAACATAAGGTCTTTATGTAATTAGAGTTACATAACGTCTCGTAATTTGAAATCATTTTGAAATCAATTTGTCATTCATTTCCCCAGTGATAAGAATATTAAGAGCATGGATTCGTCAGATGAAGAGCTGTTACCAGAGTCAATTGTTGAAGCTGCAGCTGCTTCAAATCTGGAATTGTTGCCGGAAATTTCCCGTAAGCGGTATGAAAAACAGTAGTAATTTCTTCAAATGGTCCGAAGACAATGGAATCACCGAAGCTCAAGAAAAATTTCAAGCCAAATACGCTTTGGTCACGATTTTCAATGATCAAATCACTAGTCAAAATTAGGCAGGACATTAATATAACGCTTATTTGAAAGGACAAAATGTGGGTTTGAGGCAAAAAAAGGCGAAAATCGGTGCTGGTCAGTATTAATCACTAGGATATTTCGAGGTTTTTTGAAATTTACAATAACGAGGACATCAAATTAAGTAGTTTAAAGCAAAAAATTTTAGGGAAATATTCATATTTTACTAAAAAATATTAAAAAAATTAAAAAAAAAATGGAATATATGGTTTATTTACATTTTAGTGCCCCACGGCGCCGGCGCATTCATAATTAAGTTCAATTTATTTAAATCGTGTTAGCAGTCGCTGTCACCTATTAGACCAGCTAGGCTGCCAGTTCCTCTCTCAATATCCAAAAACTAGGCTCTTTCGGAAGCTCTTAGTTAAATATGTATCGGATCTCACAATGGCCCTTACGTTCAGGCGGCAAAATAAAACTCTAGTTCAGTTTTACTTTGCTTTTGGTTAAGTTGGTTCAGTTTAGTTCAGTTATCGTTTTCTTTTGGTTTAGTTAATTCAGTTAAACCTGTCTTTTACGGCAGCCCGTGAGGGGCGCCTTTGGGCTTGTTGTTTAGGTTAGTTTACTTTTATTTTGCTTTTGGTTAGGTCGGGGTAGTTCAGTTCTGTTTTTGTTTTGGTTAGGTTAGTTTAGTTATGTTTTTATTTAGTTTGGTGAGTCAAGTTGTACTTGTCTTTTAAGGAGGCCCATTTAGGGCCGCACCTGCACCTTGCCGCAGAGGCCCTTTAGAACCGCTACGAAGCTTGTTGATTGCTGTACATAAGTGTGGGCTCTGTTAGTTAGGTTAGTTCAGTTTTACTTTGCCTTTAGTTAGTTGAGTTCTGTTCCTGTCCTTTGGTTATGTATGTATGTTATGATTTCTTTTGACTTGATTAGTCCAGTCTTAGTCGTCTTTTATGGCCTTTGCTTCTTTTTGCAGCTTGTTGGGGACGCTACAGTGCCTGCTGCTTGCTACACATTAAGTGTGGACTCTGTTGGTTAGGTTAATTCAGATTAGTTCAGTTCTGTTGTTCCGTTGGTTAGGTTAGTTTAGTTACGTTTTTCTTTGATTTGGAGGTCCAGTCTTACTATATCTTTTATGGCGGCCCGCCTGTGCTTCTGCAGGAGCCCTTTAGGGCCGCTACAGAGCATGTTGCTTTCTACACATTAAGTGTGTTAGGTTAGTTCAGTTTTACTTTATCTTTGGTTAGTTCAGTTATGGTTTTCCTTTGAATTGATCATTCCAGTTGTAGTTGTCTTTTAGGGCTGCCCGTTAGGGCCGCGTCTGCATTTTGTCGCAGCAGCTTTTTAGGGCCATTACGTAGCATGTTGATTGCTGCATATAAATATGGGGTCTGTTGGTTAGGTCAGTTCAGTTATGTTTTAGTTTGGTTTGGTTAGTTCAGGTTTACTTGTCCTTTACGGTGGGCCATGAACTGCCTCTAGACCTTGTCGCAGTTAATTTAGTTTTACTTTGCCTTTTGTTACATTATTTCATGTTACATCAGTTCTGTCTTTCTTTAGGTTAGGTTCAGTTTAGTTCTTTTTTTTTTGGTTAGTTGAAATTATATTAGTCCAGATTATTTCTTTAATTTTTTATTTTTCTTTAAATTTTACAACATTCCATAGCGGCAATGTTGTAAAGGACAGCGATCATCAGCATTGTCATGAATGTCATTTCATATTTCCTTTTTTCTAGGTTGAAGGATAAAAATAAATAAAATAATTTCAATTTGATTTCTCATTTGGTAATAATTTTTTAATTAAATACAACGATAAAAAGCTGGGTTGATTAAAAAAAAACATTTCAATTCAGTTTTTGTGCCCCCATAACTGTTATTTTGAACTGCAAGGTATTGTTTTGTTTTTCTTGGTATAGGATCCTATTAAACATTATGACACATTTCGAAAGGGTGATTCTGCGTGAAAAAATAATCACAGTTGGCTATATAAACGTATGTCCACCAATGTCGGTTCTCCGAGGTACGGCGTTTTTTCTTAAAAACTGACGATGTATTTATTGTCGCGTCTGCGTTCGGTCATTTTGAACATTTGTTGTAGCTTTGCGTCTATTAAACATTTTATTAGTGTTATTTTTTGTTATTGTTCTGGTTTACTGTTATTGTATTTGATAGTTCTTGCTAATGTATTAAAGAAATGAAAAATACGCGTTAAGGTGCTTTTTTGCATCAAAACGGCGACCCATACGAAAAAAGAAATTTTTTGTCGCAAATTGAACAAGAACCTCAAAGATGATTTTTAATTTAAAATATATCAGTGGCGTACCCTTTTTTTTTAAAGTTGAGGTTATTACACGTATGCTCGCCAATGATGAACATAAAATTCTTAATTACGTGTCAAGAAATGCACAATGACTACCTCTTAAAACCCACCAAATTTCATTTCCCAATCTCGACCGGTTTCAGAGCAATAAATACATCGTCAGTTTTTAAAAAAAACTCTTTTTTTTCAAGCGAACTAAAAGTACGTCATTGGTTTTCTCCATACGCACACCTAAAGTGGGCTTTCTAATCCTGAGACTAAAAAAGTAGCAAAAAAGTCCTAGGCAGTAAAAGTAAAGTCAAAAGTCACCGCTACTGTCATGGTGGCGCATATATAAACGATTTGCATTTACCAAAATTATTTGAACACTAGATAACACCATTCTTATTAAAAACAGAGCGCTTGAGAGCACCACCCGAAACTGTTATTAAGTTGAGTTCGGTAATTACATCTCAAGCGCTCGGGACATCAGTCTATCTCAATCTACCTTGTTAATTTTGGGAGATGGTCTGTGTCTGGAGCGCTCGGATGGAATTACCGAACTCGGCTTAAGTCGAAATCGCATGTGTTATCGAATTCTGTCGTCTGTTAAATGTCATGTACCTCATCATATTTATCTGTCAATGTGATTTTTATTAATTTAGTATTGATAATAATGCTACAATTTTTTAGTTTACCATAATCTACCTAAACCATTTAAACCATTGGTTATGATTTAATACCATTAAAACCATTGAATGAAAACCTCCGTTCTAACACATTCTATTTATTTTACAAATACTATACACCACTATAATTGGGTAAGTACCTAGACCCGCTTAAAGAGGATGAGAGAAAATTGCAAAACTGAATCACTCTGAAATAGACTTTCTTGCATGCTTGAAAAAAAAATAGTGTATGTTACTCGGAGTAAAAGGTCTTTTTGTGCTTCGCCCAGTTGCAGGCCTCAGCTTCGCTTCGGCCGTCAATCTCTGGGCTCAGCACGAAAAGACCCACTTTTACTCCTAGTGACATAATCTACTATATAGTCGTTTTCAGGAAGATATTCATCTAGCCACCCATGACATTGTAAACGCACCTTTTAAAAACAATTGAAAAGTTACCAGAAAAGTTACTAGATCGGAGATTGATGCGAAGCGAGCTTAACGTACGCATTTGTCGGGTTTTAACCCCAAATTTTGTAATTTTCAAACATAACTACTTTATTTCTCAAATTTTGCTCAAATCCAATTATTATTCAGCGTTTGTAATGTAGGAAAAGTAAACTGGCTTAATAAACGACTAACTATCACCCAGAACTATTAACACAATTCATCGCATGACCCAGAAAACTCATCTGCATCCTCCAACTTGAGCCAGAGAGATGCCAGGGTAGAGTTACAAATACAAAAATGGAGACATCAAAACCACATTCAAGCAGTTGTGAGTATTGATGATTGATTATTGCCAGCTAAAGCGAGCGTTAAATTAGTATGCATATGCAGAGGGAAGAACTGAACTGGACCATCAACCATGAACAAGATTTCCAAAAGTTCCGAATATACTCGCCCAGAAATTACTTTAGTATCCAGATGCCCTGGGAATAGACCATACATTTAACTATGCTTATGCCTATGCCTTACATAATAATATATAGTCTACCACTTTCCAAGTTTAAAATTGAATGCAGATTGCAGTCAAGTAAAAATTGTTCCAAACACCAAAAGCATCTGAGAAAAGATGGTTTTCTACCAGATTGAATTTAAGTACTGCCATATGATTTGGATTGTGTGATGATCTGTGATGAGAGTCCGAGTGGCCTTTTCATATACGTACCTATATGCCATATGCCATCCATAATTATGATCACTTTGGATCTTGAGTTCATATTAGTGAAGATTACCCCCCATGATAAAGAAAAGAATATTTCGATGAATTTACTGTTATATCATTTCAGTTGTCATTTGGCTCCATTGTTGGATCAAAATTGACCCTTTCATTCATTTGTAGGTATGTAGAGAAGTGTATTTTTGTTTTGTTAATTATATATGATTTTACATTATAATTATACTAAAAGAAGTCTTGCCTAATTGAGCATTTAGTTTCTTAAACTACCTAAATATCAAGAAATTAAAATGTTTGTGTGGTGGTTTATTAATTGTCTGATTTAATATTAGGTTTGTTCCAACATGCTAGAGAACCATTGCAGAACATTTAAACAATCATTTTTCAAATTGAAATGAGGAACCATCTTGACATGGTTGCAGAACCACTGTGGACAAGCACATTGTTTATTTCAATTTCGATATCATATTAGTGAGTTGTCAAGAATAATAGACCCTTCTGGAACAGTTGCTTGGTCGAATGGAACCAACTTATTTTCAACTAAAGAGAGCTACAGTTCTTTTAAACTAAATAGCATAAGCAGGGGTCATTTCTTACAAACTCTCTTCAAAAAGTTTCGACTTATAATACTTACGTATAGACATAGAATTTGAAGTAACTTTTAGAAACAAGTAAAGGCTATTTATTAGTTTGAAATTAAGAACCCCTTTGCAAATAACTTACTATACCCGGAATAAAAATGCTATTGAAGTTGCAAGAACTTTTTATTTTATATACAAGGCAAAACAAGTATAATGTGTTTAATGAAAAAACTTATTAAGTGGGCTGAGAATTGTCAGGAGACAAGAATGCTGGAGTAATAAAGTACCAGCTACTTTCATTGTTCTATCCTATTCTATGAAAACTTCACAACTAACCTGTTCACATTTGGAAGATATTTAAAAAATTATAACTCAGACATTGATACTTTTCTGACATTAGGACTTTACCTTCCACTATAGGATGTCTACCATAACATGATTTCGGAACTGTATAGGGCAGGTCCAAGTCATCTTGTATACATTTTTTTTCTCAATGTGGGCTCTAGGACATATCTTGGGCTTCAAAGATGCACTTGAGTGTTTGTGATACTTTCAAGCTAACTTGTATATTGTTTTGGAATTTTTAGTGAAATGACTTATGAGAAAGAACCATGACATAACATAAAATAAAAGGTTCCTGCTTGGTTTCTGTTAAAATCTCAAGTATAATTAAAAATTATATTTGCAGAAGAAGATAATTACACACACATGCCGTTAGCTTTCTTGTAAGAATGGAAGATCCACATCAAAGGCACACTAAGGGTTGTTGTGGTAATATATTATACAAAACACTTAAAATCTATGGTGGTTCAAATATTAGAACGCAGGATGTAAACTTCAAGAGGCTCCTTTTGAGGCCCAGTCCTTAGCAATCACATTAGCAAAAAATGAATATACCTTATATGATATACAGGAGTATGATAATATATAAACACTTAGTGTTATTTTGACAAATGTTATACTTATGCATCCTTCGGAGAGATTAACACTTATATAGCACTCTGTATAACTGAGTACACAATGGTCACCCTCAAATTGAATCCCACACAATTACTTAACAGAGCATTTAAATTTATAAACAGAAACACACACATACTTTGTTTAGGTTAGTCCGTCCATCCTTCCTTTGGCACATTCATGGATAATTGAGATGGTGAAAAGATCATTCTTCATTTATCTTGGATAATGCAAAATCATTCAGTAGCACCTTGATGATGTGACTTGAATACTGGACATTGGGCAATTCTTTTTATTCTTCGGTTTTATTATTGTCTGCAAGTGAATTTTCCAATTCGCAAGTATCAAGCACTTTGCTTACAGTCTTCATACAAAGTCAAAAACAAACAATGCATGCAGCTGCAGCTCTGCTACTGGAGTTAAGGAAATTGCGAGGAAAATTGTTACAAAATAGCTTCATTCTCCAAGGGATTAAATCCGTGGTAGGTTCTAGGTTTATTTCACTTTCTGCTTTCACTATATGAGTTGTTGAGTAGAAAAGTAGTACTATAAACATAAAGGACTGTTTGATGATAATAGGCAGTGTAGTTATTTGATAATAACTCACGAAAATTGGAATAAGAAAAAAAGAAATATGAGAAATACATTCACAACATTTACAAATATGCTTCCAAGGAATCGTAATACGTAATATTATGCTCTCTTTCTCAAAATACGGGCAGAAAACAAGGATAGAACATAAGCGTCATGCCATTTCTTAAATTTTGACGGAATGTCTTAGATACCAACAGAAAATAAGAATTTCCCCAGATATCAGTTGAAAAATTTTTGGAAGAAGGGCTGCCACTACAAAACCGATATTTCCATGGCTGGCTAGATGAATATCTTCCTGAAAACGACTATAACACCCCGTGCCGCAGCGTAAAAAATGCACTGGTGGCACCGGTTTTGCCGTCAAACGCGAGTGTCACTTTGACATTTCAATAATTTTATTTACATTACCTATAGATTTTATAATTTGTAATTATTAGACAATGGCCGTGGACACAGTATACTATTATACTCGCTTTTTATGGCCATTATTCCCACGGGAGACTTGCGCCTCTCGCCTGCGGCTCGTGACGCAAACGTCCTCCTAAGGGCCCCTAAGGGCTAAAATAATGGCTTTCATAAAAAGCTAGATTAATAATATAGTATAATTTGATGCCCTCTTTCTTGGAAATTTCAAAAAACCCCGAAATTTCGTAAACCGACCAGGTCCGCGAAAATCTTTACAAAAGCACAAATATTTTAAAGTTAAGAGAGGAGGCTCCGGACAATACTCATAAAGGTTGTAGCGATCTTTGGATTGGCAGGTACCTGCCGTCGAGTAGAGCTGACGAAAATTACTCTTGACAATATAGCTTAGATAAAAGAAATTATATCGTCGTAAGAATACACGATTCTAAAAACCATTCTTCAAGGTCTTTGAAACTTTACAGAACATATTATGCAGCAATGCGTCCATCAAATATTACTACCCATGTTCGCTTTTTCATCAATTCAAAAGGGGCAAATGTAGCAGCCAATGTGTAGGTGTCAACTCTTTTGGAAAGATGCCATCCGAAATTGCCAATTATCATCTTCCAGAGCCTCAAAGCAACACAGGACACAGTTTTCGCCGCTGTTGCCATTTTTTTTTGGCCGATTCTGGAGTAGAAATCACAAATATAAAGCGAATAGGCGAATGGAAGTCTACCGCGGTTGCGGAGGGATACCTGGAGGACTCCGAAATACAGAAAAAAAGATGTCTGCAATAAAATTCTGTCACTAACTTTAGATTCAGGACTTCAAATCCAATCAACAAGTACTTCAGAATCAATCTTCGAAGGTTCGCATCGCCCATGGAGTTCAGAGAATTTCTCAACAACAGCAACAACTGAGGTCAGCATAAACCTCAACAACCATATGTACTTTTTAGTTACAATTTTTCAGATTAAGACTTTGTTTATGTTAATTAAAAGAAAATATTTGAATAACAAAGTAAACATGTTTATATTTATTAGCGGTAATAGAAAAAGTTTTGTTCCTAACACACGCGGAAAGTGTCTTTCTTGTCGCGGAAAGAACTATTTATATTTTCTCGTTCTACAGTATGTATGCACAAAAAATATCAATTCATTAATGATAAATAAGCTACAAAGTAGGATCTGCATCGGAAATAAGCCGATTGCATAGATACTATATATAAACCATTGGAAGTAGGCGAGAAATATCTGACTTTGACATGTTTATTCTTCTCAACATGTGCCGAAAAGAGATAGGTGTAAAAAAAATTAAGATTTCAAAGGTAACCCAAAGAGATGCCAAAAATAAGTGAATGAGGTATACACCTAGACATAATCAAAAGCCGATGTGCACTGGTCATAAATAATTTACTTACCCGGGAAAGCGTCGTCGGATGAGGGTACAAATTGACGAGACAGCTTTCTCTTCGAAGTCGGTAATCCCAACGGGTTTCCAAGTGTGGTATCTCCATCGTATCACAAATTGATTGCACGTGACTGGCGGTGTGGGGCGACTGAGGACCGAAAATTGCCGCCACTCCAGTCCTCAGAAGGTGACAAACTGAAATAGGGGCACGGGACGAATTAAAAACGGTATCGTTGCAATTTACTACTTAGCTTGATTTAATTGAAATACTCGAGCATAATTGAGGTACTCGCGCAAGTAAATATTTATAACACATCGACGTTTAGACAAGAAAAACTGCAAAAACTGCGTGACGGGGTACCCCTGCGTGTCATCAATGAGCCTGTGATCGTTAAGTGTGATTTCGTTGGGACGTCCAGCGTTCGCGGCGCGCTGCGGCGTCTGGCCGTTAGGCACTGCTATACATGCTTTCTAAGGTGCGATTTCGTTGCGACGTCCAGCGTTCGCGGTCCACCGCGGCGTCCGGCAGCGACGCTTAGCCGCTGCGTTCGAGTGATTTGCTTCAAACGTTTGCCGACGCCGTCAATCGCCGTCACTCAATTTCAAAAATTTGTTTAGTAAAAAGAATTTTAATAAATGGATCCAGAAGAACTAGCGGCATACATTTTGGAGGAAGAGGAAGACGATGATATCCTAAAGTTAACGTTGTCGATGCGGGAAGAAAGACATGAATTATTTCAAACAAGAGGCAAAGAAGGATACTACAAGATACTAATTAAAGCCCATCTTGACGCTGATGATGGAATGTTTCGTAGCTTTTTTAGGCTTAACAAAGATCAATTTGATTTTGTTTTAAATCTAATTCAACTGGATTTAAAAAAGCAGTCTACAAATAGTGTAAAACTCCCAATTTCTCCGAGGGAAAAATTAGCGATAACTCTAAGGTAAGACATTTTATTTAATAATATTTATTTAAAACATATCTTTAACAAGGTATCAAAATTGTACTGGCGCAAAGTAACTCGACCTCTCTCAATCAAAATCTGCTGTCAAATCTGCTTACACAGTGCTTACACTTTGACCAAGTCCATCAGAAGACGCTTGAAGATTATTAACCAGAATTAGTATTTCCAACTTAGCTTGTGCTAAAGATAAAGGAAATTTTTTTAACGTTAAAGCGACGCTTTTCATAAATAAGTCGACATCATCGTCGTCCAACTTTTGACTCGCCACTTGTTGCAAAAGTTGCATGCGTTGGTTAGATCGTTCATCCAAATTCTGCAGTAATCTAACCTTTACTGAAGGTTTTGAGGTAGAACTCTTTGAAATTGAAATTAATGATGAATTGGCACTTTCAGGATTCAACTTTGTTTTTTTTGCATTGATACCCGCAGATTGAGGTATTCCGGATTCAGACTCAATTTCATTAGAGATTTCTTCTCCTTCATCGACCATATTCTCCGAAATGTTGGACGCCTCATTCTGATCTTCACAGTTTAAAATGCGCTTCCTTTCAGATTTTACTGATTCCAAAAATTGTAAGTGTTGAAACAGTGGCCACCTTGGTTGCCGTGCTGATGTTGAAGACCCAGTTCCCATTTTTAGTCTCCTTTTATGCTTCAAATAATTATCACGGATATGTTTCCAACGTGATTTGCACTCCTCACCTGTAAAATATTATAACTTATATTCATATAGTTGCAACTCTTAAATGTGCGTCGTAGTGGATCCTGGAGCGCAGGTGGTGTGCTCTTGGGCTGTAATATTTTGATGGGTGAGAAAAAAAACTGTTAAATTTAAACTCTATACATATTGCTATAACAGTAAAACATATTGTTATTTTCATAACATATTATTAAAATCGGCCACAAGAAAATAAGGTAGTTATGTAATAAATGTAAACGTAAAACAGAAAAAAAAAAGTTTTTTCACCCATTAAATAAGGACCACAAACTAACAGCTTCCTGCAAGATATAGAAATTAATGATATCTACTTTTATAATATGCATAATGTTTATTAATTTTATTATTTTAATAATATTTATATTAAGAAATTTTTGATATTAATTTGTTCCAGGTTTCTTGCAACCGGAGAGACATTTAGATCTCTTTCATTCGCTTTTCGAATATCAGCCAGCTACATCTCAATTATTGTCAGAGAAACAATAGAGTCAATGAGCCATCATTTGAAGCCTATATTTCTCCCACCAGAAAATGAAATTAATATGAGAGAAAAAGCAATAGAATTTTACAGCAAGTGGAAATTTCCTAACTGTGTTGGAGGAGTTGATGGAAAACATATCCGAATTCTTTGCCCTAAGAAAAGTGGATCACTCTTCTTTAACTACAAGGACTATTTTTCAATTGTATTGCTTGCAGTGGTAGACGCAAACAATAAATTCTTATTTGTGGATATTGGTGCCTATGGTAAAGAAGGAGATAGTTCTGTATTCGCTAGCTCTAAAATCGGAAAACAGGTATATTCCGGACAATTATTCCCAGCTGACGAAGTCCTACCAAACTCAAAACACAGGTTGCCGTACGTCGTAATTGGTGACGAAGCTTTCAAACTACACAAGCATCTTATGAAGCCTTACAGCAAGTTGTCCGCGAGATCGGATTCGAGAAAAACTGTTTACAACTATCGACTGTGTAGGGCTCGCCGAGTCACTGAAAATGCATTTGGTCTCCTCTGTCAGATTTTTCGAATATTCTACACACCAATCGCAATACAACCAGACTTATGTGATAAACTGATTATGGCAACTTGTTGTTTACATAATCTACTGAGAGATGCATTTTTAGAAAAAAATTGTCGACCGTTTTACGAATATGACCCAATGGTACAGATGCCGAATAATATAGTACCAATGGCAGGAGCAGGAGGTTTTGCAAATGCAACTGGTTTAGAAGTAAGGGAGATGTTTACTAACTTTTTTAGTGAAGAAGGAGCTCTAAATTGGCAAAACGACCATGTTTTCAGATTATCCAGTTAATATAAAATAAATTAAAAAAAAACTTTGTTAAATTCGTATTCGGTAATTGGTACCTACTCTAGATAAGATTTGTATTCATTGCTTGGGTAATAACAATATATGTTTTTCATATTCTTTGTGCATAATTTAAATGACGTTAACGTTAATTTTTTTCTTTCCTTAAGAGTTAAATAATAAATGTAATACTGATATTAATGCTAATACCAAAATTAATGTTTTATTTATATATCCGGCTTAATTAATTATTATACTCACCGCTCTTTGATAGTATTTCACCAATCCGATTCCAATTATTTTCGCGAATTTGGTAGTCCTTAAAATCCTTGTTTTCATGGTCGTATAAACAAGGAATGTCACGAACATTGTAAATCAACAATTCATCATCTAAATTCGAAAAATGTTTTGACATTTTTTTTCTATACTTATTCTTATTGAATTTGGCTGACAAATAGTTATCTACCTGTATGTCATACCGCTATGAAAATTGAAGAGCTGGTACTTTGCAATTTTTTTTCGCATCAATCATGATTTTACCTTGGAAGGTATAAGTGATTTGAGCTGTACTTATTTATACTTTTTAATGTGATACAAAATACGATAATATTCATTTAACATATTTTAAAGTCAATAGCTTATGCTAATAAATTAAATAAATTGTAGTTTTGCATATTTTTTACTCGACCTGTAAGAAAATTATAACCAAAAAACATTCCAGGAAAAGCATGCTGTCCATAATTCTAGGATTTCAGGTAAGAGTCAGTTAAAGGTCAAACATTTCTTATTAATTTAACCATTTATACTGTCACTTTATATAACATTTTTTAATTTATATTTTTGTGTTAACTTGATTTAACCCAATTGAAGATTTTAAATTGCTTATCACTTTTATTTAATTTCTGCTTTAATCTGATAAAATAGATAATTCTGGGCCTAGATGAAGTACATTTTACAATAATATTCATCTAGTGGCCCGAGAATTCGTACCATATTATTGTACAGCAATAAACAAATACTATTTTCAAACTACTTACTACCCTTAAGTGCACGCCCTTAAAATTTAATGAAAAAAATTCTGATATGAAAAAAAAACCATAATAAAAATAACAGATCTATAATTGTTTGATTCATGTAGAACACTTGTGATACATCTGCATCTTGTACCATCAATTTTTTAAAATGTATGGCAAATGTTTTTAATTTGCAGTTACCTGACGATATCGACTTACTTACCATCGCTCAAAAAAGGATATCAATGCAAGAAGAAACCCACAATTATTCAAATCGAGAACCTCGAATGATATTACAGATTACAGATCAAAACCATTTTTCATATTTTTTTCAACAGTTTATCAACATTTGAAAATATTTTGACGTTTGCTCTCCATAGTTTTTTTATTACTTATATGTTTCCGTTCCGAGTTGTTTTTGAGCAGTCACCTAAACAAAATAATTCCCATTGGGTAATATTCCCATAATTCCCAAAAGCATATAAAGTAGTTTTCAACGGCCGGTTGTCACGAAGAGCCGCGAACTCTAGACGTCGCAACGAAATCACATCTAGGTCGGCCGGCCGTCGACTGTCGGTCGTTGCGTTTTTAAAACGCGCCGCTTCAACGAAATCACTGCCATTAGAAAGCATGTATAGCAGTGCCTAACGGCCGGACGCCGCGGCGAGCCGCGAACGCTGGACGTCGCAACGAAATCGCACCGTAATGGCAGTGATTTTGTTGAAGCGGTACGTTTTAAAAACGCAACGATCGACAGTCGACGGCCGGATGACGTAGAGGTGATTTCATTGAGACGTCTAGAGTTCACGCCCCATCGTGACAACCAACCGTCGAACACTGTTATACATGCTTTTCAATGGGAATGATTTTGTTGAGGCTGCCCGTTTTGTAACCGCAGCGGGCGGCTTTCGACCGCTACGTCTAGACTACTCAAAAACAAGTCGAGACGCAAATACCGCCCAGCTCACAGTAGGTTTCAATTGTAAGTAATACAAAAATATAGAGCAAAAATATGAAAAATGTTTTTGATCTGTAATGTGTAATATTCTTCATGCGGTCCTCGATTTGAATAATTGTGGGTTTTTCTCGTATTGATCCTCTTCTTTGTGTGAAGGTGATAGGGTTGATATCGTCAGGGCATCAAACAATTATAGGCTTTATTGTACCTCTTTTTTTGTATCTCATAATTATCTTTCTTTAAGTTGGAATGTCGGTCCTCAAAGCTACAGTAAATATACATTCTTATCTAGTAGGAAATGAGAATAAGAAAGCAACTTATAAATGAGATATTTGCAATGAAAGAATAGGAACAATTTGTCAATTTCGGTCTACTTGATAAATATTATTCGGAAATAGACTTTATTTAGGGTCAGAAGCATCTCTTTTATGATGAGTGTAGTAGCGTCCTTATGTAAATTAGACTGGATTGATAGCATGTAGAGGACAAAAAAACTATCTATCTTCTATTGAAGAATGTTGACGTTTCGACTAAATTTAGTCTTCTTCTATGAAGGGGAACAGTCAATCATTATATACGAATCCTCCCTCTAGAGCCAGGCCAGATACTTTATTCAGCCGAGTAAACATTTTATCGCTTCGGTAGTAGGCTGATGTGTCATTGATAGTAGATTGATTTATCAAAGATACGTCAATACTACCGAAGCGGTACATGATTTACTAGGCTGAACAAAGTATCGGTCCTGGGTCTCCAGAGAGGGACTGTTCGTATATATTGAATGACTGTTTCCCTTCATAGAAGATAGCCTTGAAGAAGACTAAATTTAGTCGAAACGTCGGCATTCTTCAATAGAAGATTTTTTTTTTTAAATTAACACAGTAGGTTAAATTCAGAAATGTTTTTTTTTTGCTTAATTTTTTTGAGTAACCATTAATGGTTAATTGAGTGGAAAATATAGATTGACCTTTAACCTACTTTTGGCTGAACCCGTAGGTCTTATATGTAGCAAGTTTTTCTGGTTTTTTTTTAACTTTAAACGCATTTCTTTTTGGACATCGTGTTGTTACTGTCGGGTATAAAATAAGCTAAACAATTTATTTAATTTATTTGCATAGGTTTTTGATTTTAAAGGATGTTACATAAACGCTATCGTAGGGTACCACACACCACAAAATGAATGGACCTAATTTTTTGAACGCTCTTTAAGTCTAGCCACTGTAATGATGCTTTTCACCTCTAACTCTCCCTGAAAGTTAAATTAGTATCTTGAGAATCCTTCTTCGATTCGTGACTGGAATAATTTGAGGGTTTTTTCACCCAATGATGACTCTAATCTAAGGACATCCTCGTCTTCGTCTTCTTCCAAAATACATACCGCTAATGCTTCTGGATCCATTTATTAAAATTTGGATCACTAATCAAAGTTTTGAAATTGATTGAAATTGTTTTGAAATTGAAGCGACTGATGGCGACGCCAAACGTTTGAAGTAAATCAAGTGAACGCAACGGCTGACCGTCACTGCCGGAGGCCGCGGCGCTGGACGTCGCAACGAAATCACACCTTTAGTGTCCACATTGTGATGATGTTAAATAAGCTACTTGCTTATCTACATGTTAATAATCTATTGTCATATGATCATCATGGATTCGTATCAGGCAGATTCACAGAATAGGTTTTTTTTTCGTTTTTTCGACTACAAACATGCTGCGCAGCTTCAAATGCTGCAAAAACAAGGAATTTAAAAGGAATTTTTAAATTATTGTTGTATATACTGTTCTGTATACCATCCCAGTTGCATGAAAAGGAATGCAAGATGGTAACATTGGGGGATATTATGCTCCAGTACTATAATGAAAGAGAGAACACAGATAATGACATTACAAAATATAACTTCCACAGGGAGAGATGCAAGATAGGGACAGGACAATAAAAAGACTGAAAAGGAACAGCCAATTGTATGAGGACGAATTACAGACAAGGAGCGAGAGTTTAATGCAGACATCGAGGTATTGAAATGGGCAAGGACTTTGCTTGAAGAACGGGTGGATCAGCTTGAGAGAGCGATGGCTGAGAAGGGGGAGATTTGATGGGGGCTAGGATTGGAAGAGCGGCAGTTGAGGAATGAGGAGCTGCGATCTAGAATGGGGACGCTGGAACATACGAATCATTGTTACAGGATGTAAATCACAGGCTTAAGGAAACCGCAGAAAGAAACCACTTATGAATAAATCATCGAATAATGGTGGCATGCAAACAAATGGAATAAGTTGCACCTTAGAGGAAGATGTGGAGAACGCCAGGTTTCTTAAAATGTTATTAACAATATCTAGAGATCAATCAACGTAAACGACAGTACAACAGAGAAAACACATGAACGAGCAATCAGAGCATGAAACTGCTTCAGAATAGTGGGTTCACCTTCGTCTGTTATTTTCGGAGCCCATTTATGCGCCTTTATGCCCCATTATGCGCCCAGTGCTGAGTGTATTGACCGGCTTTTTTTGGATTTGACCCCAGTCAGGGGGGTCAAACCCATCTGGCTGGGTCAATCTGACATGATATTTATCAATTTGCAGCTTACCATAGGAGTAAGGGATGAAGCTGGAAGGAAAAATGTTTATATCAAGGTAAAATAATGTTATTCTCATAACAGGAATAAATAATAACTTCATTCTGTTATTTCTCAGAGTTTGCCATCTGTTTCCTGAAACAAATAACCCATATACTTAAATATGAGATCATTGCTGCATGCTTGGTGGAAATAAAAGTGACAAAAGATTTTGAGGTTAACAATACCGTCAGGTTAAATAGTCACAGCAGGGCACACTGGGGGGGGGGGGGTTAATTGTTAATCAGTTAGAGATTAAAGTGATTAATATTGAGAGATATTGCTGTCTGGGTAACCATTGGTTGTTAGTAATTCATGTATATTTCTTTGGAACATTTTGGGTACATTTTATCTCTGTCCTAATTCAATTTATGTCGATTTGCTGGGGTTCTTTGAGGTACGCCCTTATTGTGGTTGAGAATTTTAATATGTGCCATATTTTATTATATGGCTGGGTAACAGTAAATACTCGGTTAGAATGAGAAAGCTTTTACATGTCAGGGATTTTACTTTCTCAGTTGGTTGGAACAGTAACACGCTCTGGCCCTTATATATTATATCGCTTAAATCTTATGAACATAAATGCAAAGAATAAGGTTCATTTTGAACAAAATAAATAAAGTGGGAATATGGTATAAACAATTACTTGGATGACAATTTAAAAACATTTTCTAATAAAAATTTTTTTCAGTACTAGCTTTAATACGGAACGTTAAAGGCCAGCAAAATGACTGTAAAGTAGGTTTTCTTGTTTTGCTTATAAATATGGTCTATAATGACAAGGTTATGGCCGATTATTTACCGGTAAATAAAGCTGTCAGTTATCAGGAGCATTAGGCGCCGTGATATCGTCATAAATACCATTTTGTTTATCGGTTTTTTTATCGGTTTCCACGGTAACAAATCCTCCATATAGATTGAACAATGCCACCTAGACATAAGGCCTGGAAGCGATATTTTAATGGCCGCCAGGGTGGTACGACGGATCAGCTGTTCCATAAGGACTTTAGTAGTATTTTGCTCCTAGTTTTGCATTTTTCGTGCATATTCAAGTTGTTTTTTGCCTAGATTTGTATAATTAACAGTTCTGTGTCTTTTCTAGAAACGTGTATTTTAGTATTAGCTGAATTAGCTTGGAATTAAAGTTTCAGAAGTTAGCAAACCATTGCCATGCCTCACGGTTGCTGTGTAAAGAGATGCAAAAGTAATTAGAAGACTGGTCCGCGAAATTCAGTGTTTAGATTTCCAGAGGATGTTATTTTAAAAGAGAAGTGGATTCACAGTATTAGAAGGGCTAATTTTATACCAAATAAACATAGCAGGGTAAGTCTACTTAACCTAACCTCAAACTAAATAAACATAAGTATAGGAACATATTCCGAAAAACCTCTCGTTTTCAGAAAATCAGCAGTATTTATTGGGTTTCACAAGAAATTCAGAGGAAAGTAACATACTTACATGTGAAAGAACTGGCCAGTCCTTAGAAGCTCTACTGTTACTAGTAGAAGTCCCAAGATTAATTCCAGGTAAGACTTTTTTTTAAACATTTTGTTGTGTAGGGTTTGTGCTATAGTTTGTTACAAATATGTTATCCAAATCCATCAAAGATTTTTATATTTGTTTCCTAGGCCTAGTTGTAACCAAATCGAGAATCAAATCAACCAATTCCTGTTTACAAAAGAAGGAGTTCCTCTAGTATAAAACAAAGTGTGTAGGTAGTGTGTGCAATGAACCAAATAGTGTTTTCTGAGGTATATTTTGTGACATGTATATTTAATTTGTTTTTTTTTATTTAATATTATAATGTTTTAAAATGATCAGATGTTTTTATTTTTTTCATCTAAATCCCTATTACCTAAGCAGGCACCTTTGAAAATCAGATGGTAAGTATCTTTGTAGAGCATAATGATTCGAGTTATCACATTTCAATTTTGAAGTGATTATCTTCGAAACTGAACGAGCTATCTATGTGGAAAAGAAGAATTTAATTTAAAAAGTTATACCCTCTATCTTTGTAACGAAACGTTTGAAAACCTGTCTTTATATAAACTTTTCATCGTTTTTATTCTAAAATACATTAAAGCGGTTACATCGTTACATTAATCTAATTTCAGAATCCCCTGTATATAACAAATTCAGGCAAAAAGAGAAAATAGTATACTTATTCTTCAGAAGTATTAAAAATTATTGTTAGTAAACCACTACACTGTATAATAATAATATACAGTATTAAGTATTATATTAATTTAAGTGTACCCTGATATAGTTAAATTGTTTATTTATTTACGTTTGTATTGTTTATATATATATTACTAAAGGTTTTATTTTGTCCATCTAAAATCTAAACCCCAATTACCAAAGTATGCACCCAAAAAGCTATCCAAAACCTTCGGGTTTTGAGCGTTGAATCGGTCGTCGAATTTTCGTACCACATATGATGACGTCACCGCTCTCCCGCTCGGTCGCTTCCAGGCCTTATACCGGGTGTCCAGCAGAACCCTGGACATAGGAGATTAACATGGGAAATCGGTCTTTATTTTTTTGCGCCTGTACGGTTGATTTGATTGAAAAACTTTTAAGAGTAAAGTTGTAGAGTTTATAGTCAGTTATCATCCTGTAATTTTTTCAATACCACAGTTTTGGCTATTTTTTGGAAAAACGCCTCGAAAAGTGCAAAAATTTGAATTTGGCGCGTCACCCCCACCATGCATGTGCAGTGTCGCCAACATAATAATTTCTTATGTCAGACTCGGAGCCGATTTTCCTTTCTTATTTATTTTGAGGGACTATCATGTAGTAATTAACGTGATTATGCAGAGAAAATTAACTGAAAACCTGACGATAATGTTCTTAAATTATAGGTAAGTAAAAGTTACGTTTATAATTATCATAATTAGTAAAAGGAAAATCATTCCAATTTGTGTATGGCTGGTTGTCTAATTCATTTTAGTTTAGCAATACGACAACCACGATGACATGACAATTTGTCTCTTGTCACCAATTAAGGGGGTTCGTTGTTGTTGTTATTGAGGTGAATTCATCTATCTCCAAATGTTTTCAAAAGTGTCTATTTTGCAGTGCTGTGTGACGCGAGGCCCCATCCTGCATGTAAAAAACCCTTGCTAAGTGCTGGACTCTTCTATGACAGACAAAATCTCATTGGAAAACCAAATACAGCGCGCCCCAAAATGCCAATCCACACATTGACAACTTCTCGACGTTGGTCTCCGTTGTCCTGCACTGTATGTGGATTTTAGAGAGTCCATGTTTGATCTGCTAAGACCAGTTTCTTTCATGTTTTATCTATGTATCTGGAGACTATAGTGCCTGTGAAAAAAACTCTTTTCAGTGACAACAAATCTTGTCAAACTGGCCACAAACAACTTGGAAAACTGGCCAAAAATTGGTTTCATTCCAATCGATTGCTGCTGAATGCAAGGCACAGAGAATGGTGTTTGCATTGAGGGAGATTTGAACCGTAAATGACCACGTATCCCAGGTTAAATTTCTTGGGGTTCTTGTGGATGAGAGCGCCAAATGGGATTTACACACTGATAACTTGGCTTCAAGACTCAATACAAGTTTGGACCTGCTATGTCAGCTTTCAGATAGGATATCTCGTACGGTACTTAGATCGGCTTACTTTGCATCTTCTCATGCATGGCTCTCTTATGCTGTAGTTGTTTGGGGCCACGCCTCGAGGGCTAAGCGTTTGTTCGGGCTTCAGAGAAGAGCGGTCAGATTGTTGGCTGGCCTGGGCTACAGGGATGACTGCAGAGCGCACTTCAGAGAGCTAGGCATACTAACCCTGCCCTCCATGTTTATATTGGAGAATTTGCTGTTTGTGAAAAATAACATGTATCTGTTTTCTGCTCACGAGGACATGCATGCTTACCTTACTAGAGGCCGAAAAAGTTTAATAACCTCATATTGTCCTTTGAGAAGGTGCCAGAATGGTCCTGGCTACTGGGCGGTAAAATATTTCAACTGCCCATAAAAATTAAAGCCTTGACAGTGGATAGTTTCCCAAAGGAAATTAAGCAAATTTTAATGGTAAATGTTTTTTATTGTGATGAAGAGTATTTTAAGTATTTTAATCAAAATTATTAATTTTTGTTTCTTCTCTCTGTATAGTCTATTTTAGGATGTTGACTGTAAGCTTTTAGTATTAAGTAAATAATGACATCTGGACTGAATTTATTTAAATTTAATTTGTAGACTATTCTATTTTTGAGGTGTGTACATTGCTGTTTTGGTGATTGTAAACATGAATAAATTTGAATTGAATTGAATTGAATCTTAATAAAGGTGATAGTGTTTTTATAGGAATAATTGTTATTATCTGTGTTATTACCTAAATTTATGTTACATTTCTTTTTCATGTCCACTTGTTAATTTCTTCTGTTAAGAAATTTATGTATAGATTGATTATGGAAATATACTTATTTTGGTACTTGTTGCATCCACTTTTTCACACACGATTTTCCCGAAATAAAAATGTAATGTATACAGAAACATTGTATTTATTGATATTAAAAGTAAGGAAATTAGGAACCATTTCGTTGATACAGTGTAAAATTTTATTTTTATTATTTCTTATTTAAATGTTTCATTAGTTATGGAGAGGAAACTTTTTTTAAAACAATACTGGGCTGGTAATTCCTTTGCTCAAATTCGAGACAACATTGTTGCATTGTTTCCTGAACAACCAATACCAGCCTGCAGTTCACTTCAGGCGGTGGTTGCTCATTTTGAGGAAACTGGGAGTATTAAGCCGATATGTTCCTGTGAGCGAAAGCGACGACTTCAAGCTGGTGCTGCTCCAGAGGATGAAAATGTGGCAAAACTTGTTGCTCTTGCTACAGTAAAGATGATCCTTCCAAGAGTATTCGACAGATTGGCCAAGAAACTGGATTTAGTAGATCGACTATCCATAATTATCTGCAAAAATAAGGTTTTGAAAGCTACAAACAAGAGAACCATCAACAACTCGTACCGACCCACCTTTTCCCCCCAATGGAGTTTTGTGAAATCCTAACCGAAAAAATTATTGCAGCCCCAAGATTTGTTAGAAACATTGTGAAACAAATGTTGAAGGATGAATACTAATTTGGATTAACTGGCTCTTCAAATCAAAAAAATGATCGGATTTGGGCACTCCAAAACCCACATATAGTGCATGACAATCGGGACCAACGTCGAGCAACTGTAACGTGTGGATCGGCATTTTGGGGCGCCATGTTATAGGTCCATTTTTCATTGATTGCAGTTTGAACGCCAACAAATCTGGTAATATGCTTCGCAATCACATTTTGCCTGCTGTAGAAGCCATCCAGCCATTAGAACGGGTTTTTTACATGCAAGATGGGGCGTCACACCATCCTCTGTGTCTTGCATTCAGCAGCAATCGATTGGAATGAAACCAATTTTTGGCCAGTTTTTCAAGTTGTTTGTGGCCAGTTTGGCAAGATTTGTTGTCACTGAAAAGAGTTTTTTTCACAGGCACTATAGTCTCCAGATACATAGATAAAATATGAAAGAAACTGGTCTTAGCAGATCAAACATCCATCGCTATCTGCTTACTGGTCTTGCTTATTTGCTATAAACATTTGTTCCACCAATGAATGTTAATTTGGATTAATGGGTCCCTCAAATCAACAAAATGAATGAGTTTGGACTCTCTAAAATCCACATACAGTGCAGGACAACCGAGACCAACGTCGAGAAGTTGTCAATGTGTGGATTGGCATTTTGGGGCGCGCTGTATTTGGTTTTCCAATGAGATTTTGTCTGTCATAGAAGAGTCCAGCACTTAGCAAGGGTTTTTTTACATGCAGGATGGGGCCTCGCGTCACACAGCACTGCAAATTAGACACTTTTGAAGTAAAACATTTGGAGATAGATGAATTCACCTCAATAACAACAACAACGAACCCCCTTAATTGGTGACAAGAGACAAATTGTCATGTCATCGTGGTTGTCGTATTGCTAAACTAAAATGAATTAGACAACCAGCCATACACAAATTGGAATGATTTTCCTTTTACTAATTATGATAATTATAAACGTAACTTTTACTTACCTATAATTTAAGAACATTATCGTCAGGTTTTCAGTTAATTTTCTCTGCATAATCACGTTAATTACTACATGATAGTCCCTCAAAATAAATAAGAAAGGAAAATCGGCTCCGAGTCTGACATAAGAAATTATTATGTTGGCGACACTGCACATGCATGGTGGGGGTGACGCGCCAAATTCAAATTTTTGCACTTTTCGAGGCGTTTTTCCAAAAAATAGCCAAAACTGTGGTATTGAAAAAATTACAGGATGATAACTGACTATAAACTCTACAACTTTACTCTTAAAAGTTTTTCAATCAAATCAACCGTACAGGCGCAAAAAAATAAAAACCGATTTCCCATGTTAATCTCCTATGTCCAGGGTTCTGCTGGACACCCGGTATATTGTCTAGGTGGCGTTGATTGAAGACGCGCCTGTTCTTAGCACAGTATAAGGAATAATACATTATATCAGTATCGTCAGTTCGTGTCGGCACTTTTGATATGCCCAAAACTAAAGCGAGCCGCGCGCACCTGCACCCGGCAATTTTCTCGAGTAGTTACAGGGGATTTGTATAAGGGTCAAGCATAAGCGATGCATGCCAAAACCAGCCAAAACCGGTTTGGTGGTGCACCGCCGGCGGCCGGGAGGACGGGGCAAGGGGAGGGGAGTTTCAATTTTTCGACCGACTGACGTTACTGATATAATGTATTATTCTTTATACTGTGGTTCTTAGTAATAAAATATGCGGAACGCTATCTTACTAATTTAGGTAATTTTCTGTTGTAGATTTATTGAGTCTAGTAGTGGAAAAAATCGTATATACACCGCGGTTGTGAACTACTTATGACCCTCACGTCTTAGATCCCTCAGCGCTACGCGCTTTGGGATTTAAACTTGACGCTCGGGTCATAATAATGTACTTCACAACCTTGGTTTATAATATACTATTATTAGATGGGGTTATTGTATTCCTAGCTGTTATTGTATTATAGCATTAGATTTGCGATTTATTGTGAATTTGCATTTTGCAACTTTACCGATGGGCATATTTGTGCCATTGGATAATGAACGATTCTCATTATTATTATGAAAGAAGAATGAGGCCACTGGGTTGTAATTACTTTATATTTATCGGTCTTTTATCAGTAAATGTCAATAAAAAAACATTACCTAATTACTTACCTTTCTTGGAGGCATGAAAGCTATCTTGCGGAGGAATTTTCTCAATTTGCGCCTGCAGCTTAGATCGAGGCAGGATCGCCCGATCGCTGTTAATTTTCTCTATTGCATAACGAAATGCAATTTCCTGTTTATCGTCGCTAGGATGGAATAGGCCACCTGGAATAAATTTCGTAAATTTTATTTATGTTGAAACAGTGGCGGAATTCTGCCTGAATGATGAAAAGAAAATTTCCATCTAAACTACAAAACAAAAATATTCTCGAGACGCCAAGGGCAATGAAAACAAATTAGCCTTATACAACTTTCAAAGCATTAACTAAATAAAACCCTTCCTAATCGAATTCAATGTTAAACGTGAATTGAGCTTGGCCAATAAAATGGAGGACACTAGAATTTGAAATGGTAGCTAATCTTGTTATTTGTCTCGTAACAAACGGACTTTCAGGAATTAGCTGGTAAAAGGATTTGATAAAATATCCAGTTAAGTTAACTAACTGGATTTCATCCATCATCACAAATTTTTCTAGACAATGAGATCACATTCAGTTAAAAGAAAAAAAATGGGTACATATGACTTTGCCATTAAGAAGCCACCTTGAAACCAAACTTATTTGTCACGGATTATGAAATATCTCAAGAAAAGCAAAACATGTCAATTTTAAAAAATATTTCCCAAAAAACTATCAATTTGACTCTGACAAAACTTAAGTTACTGAGATTTTCTTTAATGACGGTTTGCATGATATTGACAGAGATTTTCTAACTCATCAAATGCGTTTTAGAAAGTTTACACCATAAACTAAACAAAAAATTTACTTCCCAATAAATGTTCTCTTTTCTTGTATATGTTATGATTCACGTTATTCGACACGGAAGATTATGGCTAAACTTTTAGATTTTAAAAAAGTTTTGTACATTTAATGGATGAGGGTCTATTGGAAGTACATTTTAAAATTATTGTCATTGCATACAAGTGGTCCCAAAAGTATAAAATTGATTAAAGTTTTATTTTTTTAAATGAAACACCTAGTATATTAATGTATTTTCGGTATCTACGGACAAAAGTAAAGGTAGTTTTATTAAGGTTTATGGCATCTAAACCGTACCGTTCTTCAGATATTCGTGATTTTGTGAAAATGCAGCATCAAATTTAATATTTAAAATCTCAGCACTTCGTTTCTTTACAACCACCGAAATTGGCTGGTGGGCTACTAGTACATTGAATTTTTTGCGGTATGTATTAAATATTAACTACTGTGTACCAAATGTAAAAAAATGAGCACTAAATTATTGCAAACTTCAAACAGTAATAACTCGTTTAATTTAAATTAGACACCCTGTATTTTATAGTATCATTAAATGCAGAATTTAGTTTCCTATCAAAAACTATTAAACATTCCTATAGCTTGGTCGTTGCATTTTCTTGGAAAATTGATTTTTTCTGAATTTGCGCTGACCTAAACGATCCTAATCTAATTTACCTCTTCAGGTCTGTTCAGGTGTTACCTGATTTTGACAAAGCAAAATTTTTTGTCATTTCTAGTTGTCACATATTAATTTAAAGTTAAATATTTTTTTACTGTTATAATTGGTGGTTAACAGGGAGTTTTTTTATTTAATCAATATGCTGGTTTACACAACAAAAGAACGAGTCGATATGATCTTCATTCTAGAAGAATGCTTGCAACATGCTTGCAAAGATTTCCTAACCGAACTCGACCGAATAGAGCCGTTTTTGAGAGACTGTTGCTTCCATTTGGGCAAACTGGTAGTGTTCAGTATGAAACGACTGCCAAAACGAGACCAGTACAGAAAACCAAGAAACTGAATTAGCCGTTATTGGCTCTGTAAACGGTACGGTTTAGATGCCATAAACCTTAATAAAATTACCTTTGCTTTTGCGTTCGTAGGTACCGAAAATACATTAGTATACTAGGTGTCTCATTTAAAAAATACAACTTTAATCAATTTTATACTTTTGGGACTACCTGTATACAATGACAGTAATTTTAAAATGTACTTCCAATAGACCCCAATCCATTCCATATACAAAACTTTTAACTTAACACTTAAAATCTAAAAGTTTAGCCATAATCTTCCGTGTCGAGTAACGTGAATCACCCTACATTTTTTGTGTTTTTTTATTTTTGCCGCATTGGATAGTAAATTAAATAAATAAAAATGAAATAAAAAAGAGAAAAAAGTTTGTGTGATTGTAATATCAACATGATTTCGCTGATCATAAATCTTCTGTCAATTATTAATAATTTTTTTTTGCCTTGGATATTTTTAGCTTAGTTCTGTTTATTAGATTATTACCGGCAAGCTGTAAATTAGTTGCCAAGCTATTAATAATAGAATTAGCACTTTACTCATAATAAAATATTGAACGGTAGCATGCTGAAATACACTGAAACCCAATGTTCCCTAGAATAGTAAATGGTAAAATCCATTAATCATCACAACTGCAGCGGTTAGGTAAGAGAATTAATGTATTGTTCTATGTCATTCCAATAGGGTCGACACAGTTTCTGTTTCACGGTGTCATCTATCCATTACTCCCTGAGTGAAAAATTATAGAGCGGGTCGTGTGAATTTATATCCAATACACTTGTCATAATATGGATTCAGGTATATTTTTGACATATTGCAGTTGGTGTTTCATAGCAGTAGTTATAAAACATTTAGTAGATTTCTTTAATTTTCCTTACGGCGCACAGTGCTCGGACGGACCCAGTTTCGCGCGCAAAAAGGAATTTTCTAAAGTGATTAAAATTATTGAGATATTGTGTAACTCTAATTCTAGAATAGTCAAAGAGTAAGAAAATTCATAGCAAAGTCGATTATTAACGAACCATGTGACAAGATAATATCATTTGCTTTTGAGCATGTATATAGCTTATATCTCTATCTATTAGATCGTTTAGTATCGTATATTAGATCGTTAAATATTTTTTCTAATTTTGAGATATAAAGTGACACTTTTCAATACTGATGACAGTGACGTAACGTCCTACTTTTCGTAACTAGTTACGAAAAGTAAAATCTTTCGTAACTGGTGATGAAAAGTTCGTTTCACCACCAGTTGCAGGTATCGGTTGTGGCACACCGTTACTACAGATTTACGGTATTAAGTAGATGGTGGTTAATTAGAAAGTGGTTTAAAAGTAAATATTGAAGTTTAAAAAATAATAACTCTCTCTCTAAGTAGGTATTTGTAGTCAAAATTAGAAAAAAATCTTGTATGAAACACGTGACGAAAAGTTTTTTTTGTGTATCTCATTCAAATTGCGGGTACTCGCTGCGCTCGTCCCGCAAACATTCATTCGTTACACAAAATCGGACTTTTCGTAACTGGTTACATAAATAGCTACTAAACTACATGTTATAAAACGGAATCGTAATAAATTTGCAAGATTTTATTTTTGTATTAATTGTTGATATCTAAAGTATTTAATTTTAGTTTTTATTTCTTTCAAGTCGTTTTAAGTTGGGTCTATCTAGGTGTGAAGAAGCAGTTGAATTTTTTCTTAAGTTAAATTTTGATTTTTGTCACAGTAATTTTTTTACAGATTTTTAGAACTTTTTTATTATTAATACTATAGAAAAGAAAGCATCTACTACCAACTACTAAAAGAATTAGCTGCGCCTAGTTGCGCTTAAGATATTTTTGTTACTTTTTGTGTGCGTCTTACAGAGTCGCATTAGGTGTATAATATTGAAGTAGCGCAATTTTTTCGAAATTGAAGCGACTTCGCATATTCAATAGTTTAGGATATAAGCCCCACATACATTATGTTAATCCTGATACACTATATAAACAGTTTCAACCAGAAAAAAATCCATTTTAATATACCGGGTGACACAGGAATTACTAGCCACGCGATAAGTTTGGATAAAAGAATGGTAACATTTTGAAATTCTGGGGATGAATATAGTAGCTTAGTATCTACAAATTGCACATAAGTATGACTAATTTGCATTACCAGTTTCACTGGAAGTGACGTCACTTTCATTATTACAAATGGAACACCCTATACATTTGTCCATTTTCGGATTCGACTTCGAACTCTAGGTTATTAACATGTAACATATTGGTGCGAACTCAGGGTTCAATAATTCCAGTGTAACGAATTTAACACGAAAACACAATTTATTTATTCCACAAATACACACAGGTACAATTCGACTACTAAATAACTCACTACTTAACACTTTATAGCCTTCTATTATCGCTTGGTGCTTTAGCTTACTTATAGCTCGATTAAAATACGACTACTCCATAACCGTCGCGCTATACGCCTTTTATACACAATCCTAAAATTACAGAAAAACCAAGAAAGTTCTTGATAAAAATTCTTGAATAATCTCACATAAAAAAAAAGGTTGTAAACAACTGCCTTCTAGATAAACAGAATAATAAATCATTCGTGTCAGCCATGACGCAACGCGGATAGTTCGCAAAGCTCCACCAACCACACACGCGTTGCCCCGCCTCCCATGCGGCGTCGCTGCGAATCGTAACATTGCCCTCCTCCTAAGGCTGTTCGTCCCGAACAGATTCCATGGTATCGTGCTAATCGTTCCAAATGAACCACCTTCATCTTTGATCTGGGGGTCCGCTGGATCCTATACACCACATCATTAATCTTCTTTATAATTGTGTGGCTAAGTTTGGGCGACTTCCCCACCTTTCGCCGCGGATTGTATAGCCACACCAAATCACCATCCTGGAAGCCGCGGGAGTTAGCTAGTAAGTCATATCTTGCTTTGGCTCGATCACTGGATATCCGCAGATTATTCCTGATTTGTTCATGAACATTGTTCAGCCTCTCCTTAAGCTCCTCCACAAAATTCTCAGAGCTGAGCGACTCTTTTTCTGGTGTTCCATACATCAAATCCGCAGGAAGCCTCATTTCCCTTCCGAACATTACTCTCGCCGGAGTATAACCAGTGGCTTCATGCGTAGAGCCTCGATATGCCATCAACATGAGAGGTAGATGTTGGTCCCAATCACGCTGATGATCTGCCACTATTTTTGACAGGTAATGTTCCATGGTCCGATTAAATCTCTCCACCATCCCATCCGACTGTGAATGCAAAGGAGTTGTCCTGGTCTTGCGAATTCCGATAAGTTCCATGACCTTCTGGATATCAGCCGATTCAAAATTCCGGCCCTGTCCAGAATGAACTTCGAGAGGGACTCCAAATCTGCAGAAAATTTCATTTACTAGCACCGTTGCCACAGTCGTTGCTTCTTGATTAGGCAGGGCGTACGCTTCAGGCCATTTAGTGAAGTAATCCATGGCGACCAAGATGTATTTATTGCCTGACTCAGTCTGAGGAAATGGTCCCGCGACATCAATTGCTACCCTCTCGAATGGAGCACCTACAGTGTACTGCACCATTCGGCCCCGTGATCTTGTTCGAGGTCCTTTTGTGGTACAACAAACTTCACACTTGCGGCACCAAGTTTCGACGTCTTCATGATAATTCACCCACTAATACCGCTCTTTAATTTTGGCCAATGTTTTATTGACTCCAAAATGGCCTCCGCTTGTTCCGTTGTGCATTTCCTGTAGTACATCTGATTTTCTGCTACCAGGAACAACCAACTGACTGACTACGGACTTGCCATCTGGACTCTGCCACGCTCTCTTCAGTAATCCATTTTCCATTATAAGAGAGTGCCACTGGGTCCCTAGCGCCTTCAGGTTTGGACTTTTACCCGCAATTTCTTGCCATTCTGGTCTCTTGTCGTCAGTCGTTGCAGAGAGGATGGGTCCAATATCTGGATCATTCATTTGTTCTTCTCGAAGCGTCTGTGTGGCCAGCCATCGTTTATTTCTACCGACATTCTCCTTACAGAAGGAAGTCCCTCACGCTGCTCAGTTCCTTGACAATGCCGACAATCTTCTTTACAAGGCCGTCTAGACAATGCGTCGGCATTTCCGTGAGACCTTCCTGGTCAATGTTCAATTTGAAAATCGTACTGCTGCAGGCGCTCTATCCATCTGGCTATTTGGCCTTCAGAGTTTTTCATCTGTAATAACCATTTCAAGGCTCCATGGTCAGTTCTAATCAGGAACCTTTTTCCATATAAGTAGCGATCGTAATGTTCGACTGCTTCAACGATGGCCAATAGCTCTTTTCTAGTGACACAATAGTTTCTTTCTGGCTTACTTAAAGTCTTACTGTAGTACTCAATGACCTTTTCTTGCCCGTTGTGTCTTTGAGAGAGTACTGCACCTAGACCACAATTACTTGCATCTGTGCCCAAAATAAACAGTCCGTCCTTTATAAGGTAAGCCAAGATTGGACTAGAACAGAGGGCAGCTTTAAGCCTTGGAAACGCCTGACTGCAATCGTGGTTTCACAAGACCGGTGTTTTCTTTTCTGTTAATTTGTGCAGCGGTTTTGCGATGTCGGCGAATCCCTCTACAAATCTCCTGTAGTAAGTACATAGTCCCAAAAAGCTCCTTACTTCGTGTTTGTCTCGGGGAACTAGCCAATCTTTAATGGCAGATATTTTACTTTGGCTAGTTTTAATGCCTTGTTCTGAGATTGCCCCAAGTAATCGACTTGCTTTTGGAATAGGCTGCATTTCTTGTAGTTTAAATTCAGGTGAGCATTCCGTAACTTGTTGAAGATTTCTCTTAAATTCTTCAAATGCTCGTCGAGATCACGTCCCATGACAATTATATCATCTAAGTATACCAGGCAAGTTTTCCAAGTCAGCCCCCTCAAGACAAGTTCCATTAGTCGTTCGAAAGTTGATGGAGCATTGCACAATCCAAAAGGCATAACAGTGAACTGGTATAGCCCAGAACCAGTAGAAAATGCAGTCTTCTCTTTGTCTTCGGGAGCAATCTTTACTTGCCAGTACCCACTTTTTAAATCTGGAGTGGAAAACCACTTTGATCCCGATAAAGTTGCTAAGGTGTCGTCTATACGTGGCAATGGGTAGCTGTCTTTCTTGGTCACATCATTAAGTTTCCTGTAGTCAACACAGAACCGCGTTGAACCATCTTTCTTCTTAACAAGAACCACAGGCGACGACCATGGACTAGATGATTCTTCTATGACGCCCTCCTGTAACATTTCATTCAGCAAACTGTTAACTTCCTGTTGTTTAGCCAGGACCCTCCGTGGATGTTGTCTTATTGGCTGGGCCAACTCTCCTGTGTTGGTCTTATGGACAACTAAGTCAGTTTGACTCTTGTTGTTCTTGAAGTTGAACATATCAGATTCATCCATAGCAAATTTTATGGCAGATTGAAGTTGTTCGCTTGACAGATGACCCCAATGTCGTTTAAAGGCATCAATAACTTCTGGGGAAGCTTGGTTAGAAGATTTAAATTTGGATGTCTCTGCTTCGACACAATTGCATACCCATTGTACAGGCTCATAATTTGCAAGAACTGTTCCTTCTTTGAGCTTGATGGTCCCTTTTCCAATATTGGCAACTCGTACTGGCATAATCTTCTTCGTGTCGGTCAAGGTTCAGGCTACCATGATTTCAGTCGTCAAATCCAGGTTAGGTTCTATAAGTCCTATGGACCACTCAGGATCATTTTCAGAAGTCACTTCAGATAATTTGTTCTCAATTTGGAGGAATTTTCACATCTTCCACCACCAGTAGACGGACACTAGTTTCCACATTTCCATTGGTTAAATCAAACTCCTCATCTCCAAATGTGAGAATATTCCGTTTGTGATCATAGGAGAATCCATGTTTCCTGATGAGATCCATTCCCAAAATAAACTCGTCTTTGATCTTGGCAACCAACACTTTATGCCGAACTTCGAGTCTTTCTCCAATAATGATGGTGACATCAGCTTCTCCGTCTATAGGGCAAGACTCTCCAGTGACTGATTTTAACATAATAGGGTTGGGCAATGGTTGTATGGTATATCCGAGAAGTTTATCTGGCCTTACAATGGTCACATCTGCTCCTGTATCGATGGTAATCTGGATCTTCTGTCCCTTAATGCGTCCGGCCACTGTAAGACTTTTTCCACCCAAACTATTGCCTTTAAAGATCCTGGGGGTCTTAACGGGCCCGGTCAATTGCCCTCTTGCATTGACCGAAATTAGTTTTCCTGGGATCTAGGGCGGTCTTGATCGTCGCTCGGTCTTCTAAACGACGGCGACGGACTTCTTGCCCTATTACGGCAGTTACTCTTGATGTGACCCAGTCTGCCACAGTTAAAACATTTTATGCCCCGATTGTCTGTTGATCGAGGAATTCTTTCTAACAGGGCTTGCATATTGTCTGCCATATCCTTCATTGCTTTATGTAACTTGGCAATGGATTCAGCCATAGACGTATTCTCCTATTCATCGCAAGTTGCAATTCTTACACATGGGGATGAACTAGATGACACTCGTGACGCCTCGAATTCCAGGGCCCGAACTAGTGCCTCGCTGACATCCTTGGGCCTTACTAGACGTAAGTGGTATCTCATGTCACTATCACGAACTCCCTCAATGAACCTCTCGGCGGCAAATTGCGTTTGAAAAGATTCAGGGGCTGATGGGTATGCCAGGTGAAATAGTCTGTCTATGTCTGCCTCAAATTCTTGTAAGGATTCACCTGACTTTTGCTGTCTCATCCTCAACTGGGCCTGGAACACGGTTTCTTTGTGCTCATTCCCAAATCGTAGTTGCAGAGTGTGTACTAAAGCTGCATAATTACTTTGATCAGCTGCCGACAGAGATTGGAGTAATCCAGCCGCTTTTCCACGAAGTGCTACCACTAGTGATACAGCACTACCGTCATAATCGGGAGGCTTAATTTTAGCGTTGGCTGTGCTAAAACTCGCTGTAGACACGTTGTCGTCCTCAAGTTGTTCCCGGAATTTCTTTTCTAGCTCGAGAATCTTCTGGTTGACGGATTGCATTATTCTTTCTTCCAATTGTTGCTCCTTAGCTGCGAGATGGTGCACTAATTCTTCTTTGAACGGTTTCTGTTCTATCCTTTGTTCTAGATAACGTTTTTCCTGCTCTTCCTTCTGTTGTTGCATAAGGGAGAGCAGTGTGGCTAGTTGATCCTCCATCGCTTGATGCTGGCTTCTGGTCACTGGCATAAACAGGTAATGTCCGGCAATGAAGCACTCACTTACAGTTCAGCAATAGTCCTCAAATTCCCACTGGAATCGCACTTCTGACACCAATTGTTGCGAACTCAGGGTTCAATAATTCCAGTGTAACGATTTAACACGAAAACACTATTTATTTATTCCACAAATACACACAGGTACAATTCGACTACTAAATAACTCACTACTTAACACTTTATAGCCTTCTATTATCGCTTGGTACTTTAGCTTACTTATAGCTCGATTAAAATACGACTACTCCATAAGCGTCGCGCTATGCGCCTTTTATACACAATCCTAAAATTACAAAAAAACCTAGAAAGTTTTTGATAAAAATTCTTGAATAATCTCACATAAAAAGAAAGGCTGTAAACAACTGCCTTCTAGATAAACAGAGTAATAAATCACTCGTGTCAGCCATGACGCAGCGCGGATAGGTCGCGAAGCTCCACCAACCAAACACGCGTTGCCCCGCCTCCCATGCGGCGTCGCTGCGAATCGTAACAATACTGTATGCCTGGCTCTTACCGTTTTCAAGAACATCGCGTCTGAACGTTCCATATCATCAATAATAAATGTTGATTTTTACGGAAACAAATGAATAACAATTAGCCTCGATATCACAGATGACTATTTTTTTGGGTTTCTTACCAACCAACATTAAAAAACAGTGGTCATGAAAAAAGTGGAACACCTATTTTATTCCTAACATTTGGATTCCTTAATCAATTTCAAACATTATTTCTTAAAGTGTATGAGTCAAAACGAGTCGTTTTCGAGAAATTGTAGTACAAATAAAAGGTCCAAATGTTGGGAATAAAATTAGGTGTTTTCATTGGAAGTTATGAAGATAAATGTCTTCAAAAAATCAACTCTGCATTTGCTCGAAAACAGTAAGAGCTAGACGTACACTATGTTCATGTTAATAACTTAGAATTCGAAGTGGAATCCGAAAATGGATAAATATGCAGGGTGTTCTATTTGAAATAATAAAAGTGACGTCACTTCCGGTGAAACCGGAAACGAAAATCAGTAATACTTATGTGCAATTTGTAGGCATTAAGCTACTTTATTTATCCCCAAAATTTCAAAGTATTATCATTCTTTTAACCAGAGTCTTGACTCTAACTATCGCTTGGCTAGTAATTCTTGTGTCACCCGGTATGTTTATTGCTTGCGTCTTATTATCAATCAAGTTGCCGTAAGTTAAATCCTCGTGTCGCAACTTGGACTGATGTGATATGTGATATGATATGTGATGATAAGCTGCCTTGTGAAACTTGTATCTTAATGTACTATTAACAAGTTGAAAATGCTGATTATACGGCATTTTCCTTAATGCGTTTAGTGCATTTCACATCTTCGATGTTTGCATAAAGAACACTCCACGTCTTCAATTGAGCTTGCTGATTGCTCAATTGAGCAATCAGTCTCTGGATCGATTCATCGGATGGATTCAATCTTGAGGTGGGTACGGCATGAAGATTTTTGTGTAAACATTTCTACACCACATGAAGCACCTGTAAAAAAAATCTACTTACTTAATTTGACATAATAATTCAACTCAGAATTTTTCGCGTCAAATGAGGTCCGTCCGACCACTGTGCGGCGGTTTAACATTGAAACAAGTATAGGACCATACCAGGCGTGGTTCACACCTACTACTTTGGTAAGTAGTAGGTGAGTTACTAAACATTATAATAACTATTTCTAGATCTAGCTTCGTGGCTATCTTGGTTTTCGACTCCGTAGTATTGGAAGCTCAGAACCAGAAACTTTTTCAGCTACTTTAGACCAGTAGTTTCATAATTGTTCCACAATATTCTCGGCCTCTTAACCTCCGCCCTGAGCATCGCCTCCATATGGAAACAGAGAAGGGTTCTGAAGCGATTGGCCTCTCAGATGATGATGTGACAGGTGGTCACAGCAGGTGGAAGTCGAGGTCAGTTTTCGTCATGGTTTTGAGAGGACTAGCGGCACAGAAGTCGTTGTGGAACCTGATCGTAGCTGTTTTGAATTAAATTCAAAAGTGAATCTTTGAAAACCATTCAACAAAAGTATTCTAAGCTTAATTTATAAACTATTTTTGGTCATTTTTAGAGTCTAGTATTTTCCAAACGGATGAAAGGATTTAACTGCGATTTGCGCCATTTTGAAGCTCATCCAATTAGGTTTTTACTGAAAACTTAGTGTTTTCTAGTGGGGTTATACAGTGAGGGAAAGAAACGAGTGAAAAAAAATTGAGATTTGTAGTTAGCGCCCATACGATAATAAAATTTTTTAGGTTTATTCTGACATGACCATGAGGTGTAGATGAGGTTAAGATAGTCGTTTTCAGGACGATATTCATCTAGCCAGCCATGGAAATATCGGGTTTGTAGTGGCAGCTCTTCTTCCAAAATTTTTTTTATTGAAATCTAGGGAAACTCTTACCTTCTATTGGTATCAATAACATCTGCGTCAAAATTTAAGAATTTGCATGACGCCGTCGATTCCTTGGAAGCATCTTTGAAAATATTGTTAATATAATATTCATATATATATATTTTTTTCAAATTCTAATTTTTGTGAGTAATTGTCAATAAACTACACTGGCTGTTAGTACAGTATAAGGAATAATACATTATATCAGTAGCACAGTATAAAGAAATACATTATATCATTATCGTCAGTTCGTGTCGGCGCTTTTGATATTTCCAAAACTAAAGCATGCCGCGCCCGGCAAATTTCTCGAGTAGTTACGAGGGGACAAACACATGCGATGCACTGCCAAAGCATTGCCAAAACCGGCCAAAACCGGTTTGGTGGTGCACCGGCTGGCGGCCGGGCGGACGGGGCAAGGGGAGGGGAGTTTCAATTTTTCGAGCGACTGACGTTACTGATATAATGTATTATTTATACTGTGTCAGTAGCATCAGTTCATGTCGGCACTTTGATGTTTCCAAAACTAAGGCGTGCCACGGGTACCTGCCCCCGGCAATTTTGTTTGAGTAGTTACGAGGGACTTGTAAATGTAATATAGCTGCCGTTGGATGGACTCTTCCTAGGAGTGTGCCACGGGTTCTTTTTAAGCGTAATTTTATTTCTTTGATTATTGTAATATTTCTACATAGATAATGTAATAATAATGGGTACCTTTCTTGATCCTGTGGACATCTAAAAAATGTCATTCCTTCTTTTAAACGACATTCGCAGCGATCCAATGAACACAAATTTTTCCCTGACATTTTTTAAAAGACAGTCTTTCAATCTACTTTTATATTCAACAACTCATATAGTGAAAGCAGAAAGTGAAATAAACCTACGACAGAGCCTACGACCTATCACGAATTTGATCCCTTGGAGAATGAAGCTATTTTTTAACGATTCCCATAACTCCATTGGCAGAGCTATGGAATGAGCTTGTATGAAGCTACAATCTTCATACCAAGCAAAGTGTTTGATGCTTGAGATGAAGAAATGGAAAATGCCACTAGCAGACAGTAATAAAACCAAAGAAAAAAATAATTGCCCAGTGTTCAGTATTCAAGTAATATCTTCAAGTTGCTCTTGAATGATTTGACATTATCAAAGGAAAATGAACACTGATCATTTGACAATCTCAATTATCCATGAATATGCCATAGGAAGTGTGTATGTTTATAAATGTAAATGTTCTATTAAGTGATTGTGTGGGAACAAATTTGATGGTGACCATTGTGATCTCAGTTATACAGAGTGCTAATTATGTAAGTGTTAATCTCTCCGAAGCATGCATACAACAATTGTCAAAATATCTCTAAGTGCAGCATTACCATACCTATTAAGTGTTTGGTATAATGTTTTACCACAAAGACCCTTAGTGTGCCTTTGAAGTGGATCTTCCATTCTTAGAAGAAAGTTCGTAAAAAACCAGCAGCATGTGTTGATTATGAAGTTTTCACAGAATAAAATAGAACAATGAAAGTACATAGCTGGTAATTTATTACTCCAGAATCCTTGTCTACTGACAATTCACAGCACACTGAATGACTTTTTCTATTAAATACATTATACTTGTTTTACTTTGTATATCAAATAAAAAGTTCTTGCAACAGCAACCGCATTTTTATTCCAGGTATAGTAAGTTATTTGCAAAGGCAGAGGGGTTTTTAATTTCAAATTAATAAATAACCTTTACTTGTTTGTAAAAGTCACTTCCAATTCTATGGATATAAGTTAAATCATTTTCGACTCAGTTTATAAGAAATGGCCCCTGCTTATGCCATTTAGTTTAACTCTTTGAGGGGCAGAAAAATCTCAGTTAAAAAACTCTATGTGGGCAGACAAAATAATATATAAAAAAGTGATTTTTCTCAACATGTTTATTATTGAAAATATTATTTTCCATGACTTTTATAAAAATTTTAACAAAAAAGTTAGTTTTTTCTTTAAATAAATGGTGGTATCATATGTGTATCACTGCCCGCCTAATCCATGTCGTAAGCCTGAAAACAGTGTTTTTCCTTCCCCATGCAGAGTGGCACAGAACATGTTGAACACTGCCAGTTTGTTCGTACTTGCTCTTTTGTGCTGCATAGAGCACATCTACTTCTTGTGCCACATATTGTTGTCCTCGTCGCTGTGGGCACGAATGGCTTATGCTTTTTTGTAGTGATAGAAGTTCGTTTTTTTAATTTCCCGCACAGTTATAAGAGATTCAACAACTTATAATCTGAAATATTTCATTGTTATCTTTTCCGAATCCAGGTGATTGCTAATTATATGCACATTTACAATTGCGGCATCAAGGAAGTAGAAAAAAATTCGGCGCCACCACTTGTGGCTTTTCCTGTCAATTTCATAGGTCGATTTCTTTTGGTCAAATTTGTCTACTCCATTCATATTTTTATTGTAGTCAAGTAGTTTTATTGTAGTTGTGGGCATGGAATTTCTTCTATTGTTCCGTTCTTATTTTTTCGCTTCACAGATGAAACGTCATCTTTGCTGTGGTAATTTGAAAGCAATGTCACAAATCTCTTATTTTCCATTTGACCGCTAAAAGGCCTTTGTCACTTGTATAATAATCAAATTGTCCCCGCTTCAATGTTTTATCTGACACAAAAGCTGGCAAATATTTTCTTGTGGCATTCACCGTTCCACAGGAAAATATTTCCTTTTCTTGAAGAAAATTCATTAGTGGAACATTATTAAAATATGGTTGGCACGTAGGCTTCTGGATTCTTGGACCCTTGTGATTGTATGGCTTGTTGTTATCTTGGGTTCTGGTCCTTTTTTTTGATTGAAATAAGTTACAGCGGGTGCTTCTAACTTCGTTGTTTATTTTGACGTTTCGACACAAAATTGGTGCCTTCATCAGAGTACTACAACATACGGAATACTTAATTTAAAGTTATATTTGTACACTAGCAGGAAGGAATGGTATAAAGGAATAAATGAAAAAAAAATATAAAGATTACTACAAGTACAGAATAAAATGTTGAAACATAAACGTATTGAGGGATGATTAAAGTAAAAATAAAGTCGGTAACTCAAAGCAAAAGAGCGTCAAAAGTGAAACCTACGATGCAATATGGTGATAGGTTAAGAAGGGGCAAAAGGGTAAGAAAGGTACGAAAAGGAGGAACTGTGAGGGTGACAACGACTTACCACAAAACGATGTACTGTTTTGGTTCGAAGTTTGTTGCAGTTTTTTCTTTAATGTATTGTTACTTTGAAGTCGAGAGTTAAAATTATTTTAATGAAAATTTTGAAAAAACAAAAATTTGCATTATTGCTTTGTACATGCTGCTCGCCGTGTCGAAACCCTGCGGCTAACCGTCAGAGATATCGTACGGCACGCAGCATGTACTATGGGGAAATAAAGTAATTTTTTTAAAGTTTTGGATAAGGAAGATTATCAATGAAGGAAGATGCAATGGCTAGTAAATTAGTCAAGGTGGTGTTTAGTATACACATACATCCCAAGGTTAATTGTTTTTAATTAAGTAGGGTCTGCTGACTGGTGGCTTTCGGTGTTTGGTTTATATTGTTTTGGAATCTAACTAAGTATTTTAGGTAAATTTTTTAACTATGTTGTAAAACGAATAATTCGATATGGATATTGATATATTTACTGGTTTTATGCAAAGGGTAGTTACAGTATGTAGGAGTAAATTTTACTTAGGCCATCAGTGTCAGTTTTTGCGTTGACGCAATTATTGCTTTTCTTTATGAATACCATTTCATGAAATTCCCTTTTTTTTCTGTTTTTAGGACTTTAGCTCTTTTAAAATCAAAATTATGCTGATGTTCATTTGCCTGGTGGGTTAGGGCTGTAGGGTTTGTTTTTGTTGTTTTTGTGTCCATTAATGCGGTTTTTTAAGAACTGGCTAGTCTGCCCGATATAGACGCCAGGGCACTCTGTTTGGCAGGGTATTTCGTAGACGATGTTGGTTTTTTTCCTGTAGGAGTTTTGGGTTTTAGTTTGGTAAAATGTTGGTTAAGTAAATTATGTCCTTTAAAACTGGTTTGGATGTTTTCTTTGGAAACTGTAATGCGGATTTTTTCGGAAAGACTAGGGATGTACGGTATAGTTAGATAGTTTGTTTCGGTATTTTTTTTGGTATGCCTGGTTGAATTGTTATAAAATTTATGTATTCTTTTTTTAAAGATAGTGTTAATTAAACTGTAGGGGTAGTTGCTTGTTATTAGGGCGGACTTTGCTTTTTTTATTGCATCGGTTCGGTATGATCGATTTGAATTGAAATTTAAGTATCTGCCAGACCAGGTGGGTTTCGTGTACTATGAGGTTCTTACTTTGCCATTGCTATTATGGAGGGTGAGGTCTAGGAAATTGATTTGCTGATTTTGTTCGATTTCTATGGTAAATGGAATTTTTGGGTGGTATTTGTTGAACTGGTTCAATACGTGTTGGGCGTATTTTTGTGGAGCAGCGAGCAAGCAGTCATCTACATAGCGGAAGAAGAAGGGGAGTTTTACTGTTTGTTACTAATTGTGCGATGACGCTTGAGATGGAGGCGCCCATCGCACAGCCATTGATCTATTTGTAATAAGTGTCATTGAAGACGAAATAAGTAGAACTTAAGGCTAGTTCTACTGCTCCTAAGAAGTCCTTCATTGGTATGTCCGTGTGTTGTTTAATTTTGTCCCAGGGTTTTTTATGAGGTCAAGGGCAAGTTCGATAGGGATATTTGTGTACATGGATACTACGTCTAAGGATATTAGGGAGTAGTTTGTGGGGTAGGATACGTTAGAAATTTTTTTTTTAAATTGCCAAGAGTCTTTGATATAAAATTCATTTTGATGTACTATTTTTTGTATTACATTTTTTAGAAATTTTGAAAGTTTTTCGAAAGGGAATTGAACACGTGAGACGATGGGTCTGAGTGGTATGTCGGTCTTGTGTAATTTTGAGAGGCCGTAAATTTTTGGAGGCAAGGCATTGTAAATTTTTAGATCTTTGGCGGTGTTGGGGGATATGTAGGTCATATTTTCCCATTTTTTTATTAAGTCGTTGTTGTTTTTTTGAAATTTATTTGTTGGGTCGTTTTCCATTTCCTTGTATGTAGTTTTGTCTGCCAGTAGCTCATAGATTTTTTTGTCGTAGTCAGTTCTGTTCATGACAACGGTCTTATTTGATTTGTCTGGTTTGAGGACTATTATTTGAGGGTTGCTTTTCAGAAACTGTCTAGCTTCATTTATGTTGCGTTGGAGGTTAATATTGTTTTGTTGTCCAGTGTTTTGTGAGACTTTGTTTTTGTGGGTGTGTATGTGACTGCTGCAAGCGGATCTGATTGTCTTTTGTTTGAGCTGGTAAGCGAGATATGGCAGATTCGATATTAGCTATGATGTCAGTTACTGGGATTTCTTTTTGGTTTTTTACGGGTAGGGCGAAATTGGGGCCTAAACTGAGGGTTTGAGAAACATTGGCTGGTATGGTGGTGTTGCTAAGATTTTCGGTCCAATCGGTTGTAGGAGGATTGGATGTTTTGATGTTACGTTGTTTTAATAGGTTATTGTTGAATTTCTTTGTGTTGGAGTTTTTTATGGAAGCGAATAGATTTTCGAATCTTTGTTTTTCTCTCTCAACAAAGGCATTGTAGACATTTGGCGGAACAGTATTTTTGATTGACGAGTTTACGTGTTGTCTGTCTCTTGTTAGTTTGTTTTGTTGTTTTGTGGTGTCGGTTATAAGTAGATTTAAGGTATTAAATCTGAAATTACGTAGTATGTGTTCATTAAATTTTTTTGTGAGAGATTCACAGGCTCTTTTGCTTTGAGTTACCGACTTTATTCTTTACTTTAATCATCCCGCAATACGTTTATGTTTCAACATTTTATTCTGTACTTGTAGTAATCTTTATATATATTTTTTATTTATTCCTTTATACAATTCCTTCCTGCTAGTGACCAAATATAACTTTAAATTAAGTATTCCGTATGTTGTAGTACTCTGATGAAGGCACCAATTTTGTATCGAAACGTCAAAATAAACAACAAAGTTAGAAGCAACCGCTGTAACTTATTTCAATAAAAAAAAAGGACCAGAACCCAAGATAACAACTAGCCATTATTAAAATAGTTGTCGAAAAGAATAGTTGTCCTTTATTTTCGAGTCCTTGACAAAGTGATTTGACAACTCTGCTGCCAAGATCCTTCTCGGCAGCTTCACCTGTCTTGCCAATATAAATATCAAGTTTTGCACAGTATCCGCTTTGGTCCGCCAACATCTATACTTTATATCCACGCTTTATCGGTTTTTTTGGCATGTATTTGCTTCAACGCAGACCGGCCTTTATACTTAATCATTGATTCATCAATGCTCACATTTTTGGAGAGAACAAAACAGGCGGAAAAAAGTTCTTGCAAGTGGGTGATCGGTCGCACTTTATACAGCTAGGAACTGTAGCTCTATTTAGCTAAAAAGTTTGTTCCATTCCACAAAGAAACCATTCCATAATGGTCTATCATTCTTGACAACTCACTAATACAATTTGAAAGTTGAAACAAACAATGTGCTTGTGTCAGAGTGGTTATGCAAGCATGTCAAGATGGTTCCTCATGGCTAATTAGTTAGACAAAATGATTTTTTAAAAGTAGTGTTTTTCTAGCATGTTGGAACAAACCTACTATTAAATCAGACAATTACTAAGTCACCACACAAATGTTTTAGTTTCTCGATGTGTAGGTAGTTTAAGAAATTAAATGCTCAATAAGGCAAAACCTTTTTTGTGTAAGTAATTTATAATGTAAATCATATATATTTAACAAAACAAAAATACACTTTCCTAAATTTCTAAATACCATTGTACATATAGGTACAACTAAAAAGGTCAACCTTCATCCAACAATGGAGCTTTACACAAATATCACCCGAAATGATATAACAGTAAATTCATCTAGTAGAAAATAATTTTTTTCTACAAACGTCAAATAATGACGCATTTTACGCTTTTATTAGACAAAAGTAAACCTAATCTTTTTTGAGGATCAGAGTGTGAGTTTACTTTTCCGCGCGTTGCCCAGGACAGCAGGCAATAAAAATTTTTTTTGCTTGCTGTCAATAGCAACTACCACCACTCAACCAAGTATTAAAAATGTCATTGTCACTTTCATTTAAATTTTCAGATTGTGTCTTCAGTTATGGTCAGTTGTGATTCACATTATTTGAAATTGATCGTTTGCAGAAAAAACGTTGTATGCATTACGAGCAAAAAGTAACTTTTTTGCTCTCGAGTGATTGCCGCTCTCCGCTTCGCGTCGCGCGGCAAACTTCACTCTCCGAGCAAAAAAGTTGTACTTTTCGCTCTTAATACATAAATAACTATTTTCTACAAACGTCAAATAATGACGCATTTTACGCTTTCATTAGACAAACGTAAACCTAACCTTTTTTGAGGATCAGAATGTGAGTTTACTTTTCCGCGCGTTGCCCAGGGCAGCAAGCGAAAATAGTTATTTATGTATTAAGAGCGAAAAGTACAACTTTTTTGCTCGGAGAGTGAAGTTTGCCGCTCGACGCGAAGCGGAGCGCGGCAATCACTCGAGAGCAAAAAAGTTACTTTTTGCTCGTAATGCATACAACCTTTTTTTTTCTGCAAACAATCAATTTCAAATAATGTGAATCACAACTGAGCATAACTGATGACACAATCTGAAAATTGAAATCAAAGTGACAATGACGTTTTTAATAATTGGTTGAGTGGTGGTAGTTGCTATTGACAGCAAGCGAAAAAATCTTTTTCGCTTGCTGTCCTGGGCAACGCGCGGAAAAGAAAACTCACAATCTGATCCTCAAAAAAGACTAGGTTTTCGTTTGTCAAATAAAAGCGTAAAATGCGTCATTATTTGACATTTGTAGAAAATAGTTATTTTCCTAACTAGTGCGGAAAGTGATACTTTCCCGCACGCTGTCTGCCGATGCCCTGCTGACGAGTGCGGGAAAGATACTTAGGAACAATTTTTTTTCTACGAGTCATTTCATTGTAACATATACAAGAAATAAACATACAATATACATAAACAACTTTATCTTTGCCAACAGTATGACAGCTGAATTAATCAACAATCAATTGGTTGTTCTGACAAAAACTTGGTGTGATTGTTGGCGTGACGTAATGTTTCAGACATGAACCGGTGACATTGGAATAAAAAGTACGTATATTATAGATATATTTTGTATCAAAAATTAATAAAGGCAAGCATAATAGTTCCTTAAAATAGATAAAAATGTTTGACACGGCTGTAAGACAGATGCACCTATAATGTCTAAATTATATTATAAATCAGTCATTCTTTAAATATTTACTTTCCCGCACGCTAAATTTACTTTCACGCACGCCGTGCGGGAAAGTAAAGCTTTCCCGCTTTCGAAAACGCTTTCGAAAACAAAATGCGTGCGGGAAAGTGACATAATAAGCACGCTCGTAGAAAAAGATTTTTTTGCTTGCTGTCAATAGCAACTACCAGCAATTATTAAAAACGTCATTGTCACTTTGATTTAAATTTTCAGATTGTGTCTTCAGTTATACTCAGCTGTGATTCACATTATTTGAAATTGATCGTTTGCAGAAAAAACGTTGTATGCATTACGAGCAAAAAGTAACTTTTTTGCTCTCGAGTGATTGCCGCTCTCCGCTTCGCGTCGAGCGGCAAACTTCACTCTCCGAGCAAAAAAGTTGTACTTTTCGCTCTTAATATACATAAATAACTATTTTCTACAAACGTCCAATAATGACGCATTTTACGCTTTCATTAGACAAACGAAAACCTAACCTTTTTTGAGGATCAGAATGTGAGTTTACTTTTACGCGCATTGCCCAGGGCAGCAAGCGAAAATATTATCCATTCAGTTATTTTTGGCATCAACCCATGCCATGGAATTTCCCCAGTATAACATCGATAGCTTTTGTTTGTTTACTTGCTGACAAAACAAATTTGTCAAAAAGTAACATTGAAATTTAGTTGTTGCCGATTTTTTACATATTATCAAGTGCATTTCTATATTATAAAACTTTTTTTTGCAACTAAAATGCCAAAAATAGTTAATGCGAAGATTCAAACTTGCTCGGCATCAGCTGAGTGGATTTCCAATATTTTTGGGGTAAGTATGCTTACATCTAGACATTTTTAGGTATTGGCTGTGGGGCTATTTGAAGACTGGTGGATACTACTTAATGTCTTCCTGCTTACTTTATTAATAATAATTTAAAAGAATTATCGTTATCTGTTTGTTTTTTAGTCCATAGTACAACAATAATTTCATTAACGGAGGCAGCCAAAGCAAAATAATGTATGCAAGTACCATCAGCCCCAACATGTAACCTCTATTTGATAGTATAGGTACGAGTCATTAAGCTCTGCGACACGCAGAAACTGATGGGCTGAAAAGTGATTTCAGACTCACCAGATTTCATGTAATCGTAGGCTAATTTGATAGATACTAAAACCAAAAAGCTATTCAAATTCAAACTGCCCTCAGTAGGGTTGAGCCAAAAAACGTTTACATATAGGACATAGAGATTACCAGGTACCAATTAATTTTATTAAAAGCCTAAATTTACAAAATAGATTTCTCTTGAGTTAACAAAGAATACAAATATTCGGTGCAACTGCCCTCTAGTAGGGCTGTAGACAGAGTTATATACAATTTTAAAACCTATTCTTCCAAATGTAAAAAAAGATTGTTGTGTATACTCTGGTTGCTCTTGTTAATCAAACTTTTACATTTAATAGCATTTCCAGTTTAAGAAAAAAAATGAGAGAGAATTATTAAATTAAGTTGTTAATTAGATGATGTGTTTTAATCATAGTTATATCTTAATTTTTAGGTTGGTGGAACTATAAAAGTATCAGAACTACAAGTTTAAAGTAACAGGGAAATTCTTAAAGCCCATCAGAGCAGAAAAAAGTCCTGTAAGATATGTCTATGAGTGTAAGTGTATGTGACTTTGAGGTGTTTTAAAGTGGGAAGAGCAAGTTGCACAGAATACCTTTCTTAGGGAAAGCTGGAGGATTAATAGGCAAAGACACGGATTCTTCATAAACCCGTGCAGGGTTTTTTGATATGTAAAAAAACACACTCTACCCATAGCGTTAAAGACCGCTAGCTGTATCTACCAAGAAGATTCAGCGCCCCTCAAAAAATTGCTGCCTAGTCATACTCGAGAAGTATGGGATATCACTTTGCCCTCAGCACTTTCGCAGTCTCTTTTTGTCCATGGAAGTATGGACTATCCCGAATTTACAAAATGATTTGTTATCAGCTTCTAGAAGGTAAGACGATTTCGAGGACCGTTTCCTTTACTTCTTTACAAACAAGATTAATATTATAACATTTTATATTTTTTAATTCAAAGCCACATTTTTCTACCAAGCCTTGCACACTGTCCAACTATCCAATGCAGATAACAAATAATGCATCTTGAAGAACGGGATAAAGATGACCAAAAATCCCACTACTGGAAATAAATGCTTCAGGTAAAAATTGACTTTTGAAACTCCATCAGGCTTTATTTTATTATATTATAGCTAACAGAAAGAAGAAGTGCTAAAGCATGTTTTTTGTGGCTCGTCATTGCGTGATGAAGATTTGACATTTTTAAATGGAACCCCCTACTTGAGATCACTAGAACAAACAGTTTCAATTGAAATGTTTTTTTGCATTAGTTCTGTTACTATTAAATGAACAACCATATGAGAGGAACATCATGTATAAACTCATTTTTGGGGGTTGTGTATATTCAATGTTATATTATTATATTGTTATTAATAAATATGCATTAATAAAAAGTCTTGCAATTTATGACATGAAAATTGGTGTCTTTTTCTCTAGGATTCAGCTATAGCCATTTCCGAATTTCTTCGAACTATCAAGCATTGAAGTGGGGAAAGGAAACAATTAAGAAACAATGAGTTCAGTTCTTAAAATATAACATGTGCACATAGTCAGCTTTGAGTTCAAAGTCAGCATTATTGTTACATTTTTATGCTTCCAATTGCCGCAGCCATATATCATTGTCCTTGTCCTGCCATATCTATTCTTCACTTTTCTTGGTCCAAAAAAAAATGTTTTATAGATATTATCACTAGTACTTATGTAGAATGAATACATTGCTGAACACACATTTACACCAAAAACTGAATCTCTTCTACTCTCATTTTGGAAGATTTATTTTAAAATATATTACTACTATTACTAGATTCTCAGTTATTAATCATTATTATTAAAATCTTAAACAAAAAAAGCTATGTGGCAACTATGTGAGCATAATTGTAAACAATAATCTTAACCTCACACCGATTAATAATCACTGTCACTGTCAGTCATGTTATACCGGGGTAATATGTCAGATTTCCAACGCCAACTTGACGACAGAAATAAGTGAATGGATTATAGTTATTTTCCTAACAAGTGCGGAAAAGATACTTTCCGCAAGTGTTAGGAACAATACTTTGTGTTTTAATGTACCAGACAAAAAGATCAAACACCAAACATGGTAACAATGTACGTCATATCTGTTAATTTAACTTCAAATTGAAATTTTACTGATAGTTGTAAAAGTCGTCCTAAAACTCTGTCAATATATGCGGAGTGTTCATTATAAAACTTCATCTAGCAGGCTATGAAATTTTGACAGAAAAGGATGACATAATCAAAATAAATGTACTTTTGTTTCTCCATCCTTTTCTTTTGACATTTCACACGCAACTAGATGCAAGATATAGTAAGATGGTATACCAGGCATGTAATGCCACCATTTCTGGCAACTATAAATCATGGTAGTTTTACTAGTTCTTATTACGTTCTTCCATACCAACCATAGTAAACAAGGTTATTTAAAACGAAATAGCAGCCACTAGTGCGGAAAAGTACAAGTTTCCGCTCCCAAATGCATGCGGAAAAGTAAACTTACGCGCACGCGAGTGGAAAAAGATTTTTTCGCTTGCTGTCAATAGCAACTACCACCACTCAACCAAATATTTAAAACTCATTATCAGTTTGATTTAAATTTGCAGATTGTGTGTTCAGTTATGCTCAGTTATGATTCACGTTACTTGAAATTGATCGTCTGCAGGAAAAACGTTGTATGCATTACGAGCAAAAAGTAACTTTTTTGCTCTCGAGTGATTGCCGCTCTCCGCTTCGCGTGGAGCGGCAAACTTCACTCCCCGAGCAAAAAAGTTGTACTTTTCGCTCTTAATACATAAATAATTATTTTCTACAACCGTCAAAATATGAACCGGTTTGCGCATCATTGTCATTATCCAAACTGACACATATTTTCATATCCACCTTTTTTTAACGTCGCCCATGAATAAATGTTGTTCCTAATTCTTGCGCAAAGTATCTTTCGCGCGCTTGACTGCTGTCCGAACTCCGCTTTGCGTTGTTTGGGCAACGGCAGTCGCGTGCGCGAAAGTATAACTTTGTGCACTTGTTAGGATATAGTTATTTTTCTACAACCGTCGCAATATGACAAGGTTTACGCATTATTGTCGGTATGCAAACTGACACATATTTCCATGTTGACCCTTTTTTTTAACGTCGCCCATGGCAGCGTGCAAAATAGTAACTAGTTGCCATGGGAAACGTGAAAAAATAGTAGATTATGTAACTAGGAGTAAAAGTGGGTCTTTTCGTGCTGAGCCCGGAGATTGACTGCCGAAGCGAAGCTGAGTCCTGCAACTGGGTGAAGCACAGAAAGACCTTTTTTTTTCAAGAGGGCCAAAAGTACGTCATTTGTTTTCTCCATACGCACACCTAAAGTGACCAAAAAAGGCGCAAAAATTGCTAGGCAGTAAAAGTATAGTCAAAAGTCACCGCTACTGTCATGGTGGCGCATAGATAATCGATTTTCATTCACCAACATTATTTGAACACTAGATAGACCGATCTGAGTGTATTGCCATCTTTACATTCTTATTGAAAAAACAAAGAACAGGAATACTCTCAGAGCGCTCGAGATCATCACCAGAAACCTTTATCAGTCGAAATCGCATAAGTTCTCAAATTCTGAGTTTACTCTGATTCTGAGTTGTTAAATGTCATGCCCGTCATCATATTTTTCTGTCAATGTGACAGATTTTATTAATTTAGTATTGATAATAATGCTACAAATTTTTAGTTTACCATAATTTACCTAAACCATCTAAACCATTGGTTATGATTTAATACCATTAAAACCATTGAACATTGAAAACCATCGTTCTAACACATTCTATTTATTCGCGTATATCGAATCGCGAAATCGCATAAGTTCTCAAATTCTGAGTTTGCTCTGATTCCGAGTTGTTAAATGTCATGCGCGTCATCATATTTTTCTGTCAATGTGACAGATTTTATTAATTTAGTATTGATAATAATGCTACAAACTTTTAGTTTACCATAATTTACCTAAACCATCTAAACCATTGGTTATGATTTAATACCATTAAAACCATTGAACATTGAAAACCACCGTTCTAACACATTCTATTTATTTTACAAATAATATACACCACTAATTGGGTAGGTACTTAGACCCGCTTAAAGAGGATGAGAGAAAATTGCAAAACTGAATCACTCTGACAGTAGCAGTGACTTTTGACTTTACTTTTCCTGCCTAGGACTTTTTTGGTCTCAGGATTAGAAAGCCCACTTTAGGTGTGCGTATGGAGAAAACAAATGACGTACTTTTAGTCCGCTTGAAAAAAAAAGTTTTTCGCGCACTCTGTCGATACATGGGTAGCAGAAAAGAACTGAATTTCTTGGTAAAGTTTTATAGCCTAGGAAATACAGTTGAATTACCCTAGAGCTTTTTTAAACAGTTGTAGAAAAAATGTTGTTTCTAATTCTTGCGCAAAGTATCTTTCGCGCGCTTGACTGCTGTCCGAACTCCGCTTTGCGTTGTTCGGGCAACGCCAGTCGCGTGCGCGAAAGTATAACTTTGCGCACTTGTTAGGATATGGTTATTTTTCTACAACCGTCGCAATATGACAAGGTTTACGCATTATTGTCGGTATGCAAACTGACCCATATTTCCATGATGACCCTTTTTTTTAACGTCGCCCATGGCAGCGTGCAAAATAGTAACTAGTTGCCATGGGAAACGTGAAAAAATAGTAGATTATGTAACTAGGAGTAAAAGTGGGTCTTTTCGTGCTGAGCCCGGAGATTGACTGCCGAAGCGAAGCTGAGTCCTGCAACTGGGTGAAGCATAAAAAGACCTTTTTTTTTAAGCGGACCAAAAGTACGTCATTTGTTTTCTCCATACGCACACCTAAAGTGACCAAAAAAGGCGCAAAAAAGTGCTAGGCAGTAAAAGTAAAGTCAAAAGTCACCGCTACTGTCATGGTGGCGCATAGATAAACGATTTTCATTCACCAACATTATTTGAACACTAGATAGACCGATCTGAGTGTATTGCCATCTTTACATTCTTATTGAAAAAACAAAGAACAGGAATACTCTCAGAGCGCTCGAGATCACCACCAGAAACCTTGATCAGTCGAAATCGCATAAGTTCTCAAATTCTGAGTTTGCTCTGATTCTGAGTTGTTAAATGTCATGCGCGTCATCATATTTTTCGTCAATGTGACAGATTTTATTAATTTAGTATTGATAATAATGCTACAAATTTTTAGTTTACCATAATTTACTTAAACCATCTAAACCATTGGTTATGATTTAATACCATTAAAACCATTGAACATTGAAAACCATCGTTCTAACACATTCTATTTATTCGCGTATATCGAATCGCGAAATCGCATAAGTTCTCAAATTCTGAGTTTGCTCTAATTCCGAGTTGTTAAATGTCATGCGCGTCATCATATTTTTCTGTCAATGTGACAGATTTTATTAATTTAGTATTGATAATAATGCTACAAACTTTTAGTTTACCATAATTTACCTAAACCATCTAAACCATTGGTTATGATTTAATACCATTAAAACCATTGAACATTGAAAACCACCGTTCTAACACATTCTATTTATTTTACAAATAATATACACCACTAATTGGATAGGTACTTAGACCCGCTTAAAGAGGATGAGAGAAAATTGCAAAACTGAATCACTCTGACAGTAGCAGTGACTTTTGACTTTACTTTTCCTGCCTAGGACTTTTTTGCTACTTTTTGGTCTCAGGATTAGAAAGCCCACTTTAGGTGTGCGTATGGAGAAAACAAATGACGTACTTTTAGTCCGCTTGAAAAAAAAAGTTTTTCGCGCACTCTGTCGATACATGGGTAGCAGAAAAGAACTGAATTTCTTGGTAAAGTTTTATAGCCTAGGAAATACAGTTGAATTACCCTAGAGCTTTTTTAAACAGTTGTAGAAAAAATGTTGTTTCTAATTCTTGCGCAAAGTATCTTTCGCGCGCTTGACTGCTGTCCGAACTCCGCTTTGCGTTGTTCGGGCAACGCCAGTCGCGTGCGCGAAAGTATAACTTTGCGCACTTGTTAGGATATGGTTATTTTTCTCCAACCGTCGCAATATGACAAGGTTTACGCATTATTGTCGGTATGCAAACTGACACATATTTCCATGTTGACCCTTTTTTTTAACGTCGCCCATGGCAGCGTGCAAAATAGTAACTAGTTGCCATGGGAAACGTGAAAAAATAGTAGATTATGTAACTAGGAGTAAAAGTGGGTCTTTTCGTGCTGAGCCCGGAGATTGACTGCCGAAGCGAAGCTGAGTCCTGCAACTGGGTGAAGCATAAAAAGACCTTTTTTTTTAAGCGGACCAAAAGTACGTCATTTGTTTTCTCCATACGCACACCTAAAGTGACCAAAAAAGGCGCAAAAAGTGCTAGGCAGTAAAAGTAAAGTCAAAAGTCACCGCTACTGTCATGGTGGCGCATAGATAAACGATTTTCATTCACCAACATTATTTGAACACTAGATAGACCGATCTGAGTGTATTGCCATCTTTACATTCTTATTGAAAAAACAAAGAACAGGAATACTCTCAGAGCGCTCGAGATCACCACCAGAAACCTTGATCAGTCGAAATCGCATAAGTTCTCAAATTCTGAGTTTGCTCTGATTCTGAGTTGTTAAATGTCATGCGCGTCATCATATTTTTCGTCAATGTGACAGATTTTATTAATTTAGTATTGATAATAATGCTACAAACTTTTAGTTTACCATAATTTACCTAAACAATCTAAACCATTGGTTATGATTTAATACTATTAGAACCATTGAACATTGAAAACCACCGTTCTAACACATTCTATTTATTTTACAAATAATATACACCACTAATTGGGTAGGTACTTAGACCCGCTTCCGCGCGAATCACTCTGACAGTAGCAGTGACTTTTGACTTTACTTTTACTGCCTAGGACTTTTTTCTACTTTTTTGGTCTCAGGATTAGAAAGCCCACTTTAGGTGTGCGTATGGAGAAAACAAATAACGTACTTTTAGTCCGCTTGAAAAAAAAAGTTTTTTGCGCACTCTGTCGATACACGGGTAGCAGAAAAGAACTGCATTTCTTGGTAAAGTTTTATAGGCTAGGAAATACAGTTGAATTGCCCTAGAGCTTTTTTGAACAGTTGTAGAAAAAATGTTGTTTCTAATATCTTTCGGGCGCTTGAGTGCTGTCCGAACTTCGCTTCGCGTCGTTCGGGCAGCGGCCGTCGGATGCACGAAAGTATCACTTTGCGCACTTGGTAGGAAAATAACTATTTCTTTATCATGGGAGATAATCTTCACTGATATTAACTTAAGATTCAAAGTGATCATAATTACGGATGGCATATACGGGGTGTTCATTATAAAACTTCATCTAGATGGCTGTGAAATGTCAAAAGAAAAGGATCGAGAAACAAAAGTCCATTTATTTTGATTATGTATTATATCATCCTTTCCTGTCAAAATTTCATAGCCTGCTAGATGAAGTTTTATAATGAATACCCCGTACCTATATAAATGAAAAGACCACTGGGATTCTGGCCATGGCTCATCACACAATTCAAATCATATGGCGGTACTTAAATTCAGTCTGGTAGAAAACATAGTCTTTTCTCAGGTGCTTTTCCTGGGTTTGAAACAATTTTTACTTGGTTGCAATCTGCATTCAATTTTAAGCTTGGGAAGTGGTAAACTATATATTATGTAAGCCATAGGCATAATCAGTTAAATCTATGATCTATTCCTAATGTATCTGGACACTAAAGTTACAAATTTAATTGCATGTTTGAACTGATATTTTCATAAATAATATGAATTCAATTGTTTAAATCCTGTAACAATTTCTGGGTGAGTATATTTGGAATCTTTGAATATCTGGTTCATGTTAGATCATCCAGTTCGTTCTTTCTTTCTTATATTATGCATACTAATTTAACGCTGGATTTAGCTGGTAATAGTCAGTCAAGCATCATTCCTCAAAAACTTGAATTTGGTCTCCGTGTCTCAATTTTTGGCACTCTAGCAGCTTTCTGTGTCATGCGATGAATTGTGTTAATAGTTCTGGATGGTAGTTAGTCGCTAATTAAGCCAGTTTACTTTTCCTACATTACAAACGCAGCATAATAATTGCATCTGAGCAAAATTTGAGTAATGAAGTAGTTATGTTCGAAAATTACAAGATTTGAGGTTTAAATCCGATAAATTTGTTCGTTAAGATCGCTTCGCACCAATCTCCGACCTAGTAATTTTTCTGGTAACTTTTCAATTGTTTTTAAAAGGTGCGTTTACAGTGTCATGGGTGGCTAGATGAATATCTTTCTGAAAACGACTAAAACCCAAGACATGTCGTTTTTTCGAAAACTCTGACTTTTTTCTAAATTTTCCGCTGATATGTAGCCTGGGCAAGACATTTATAGCAGTTTTCATGATGAGTCTATGCAGTAGACTTACGGCGAGTTGTGCATACAGTAGATACCTCTCGGGAGTTAATCAGATATACAGTCGCCAGCGAAAAGTAGAAAAATGATAGGACTTGCTTACCGTGTTAAATCAACAGAGAAATAAGATGTTGATGAAATATTGAGCTTTAGTGGTGTCCAGTTGTGTTATATAGGATCGGTAAGAAACAAACGCAAAAAAATCAAAATTTCTACTTTCTGCCAAAACGAAAAAAAAAACATTTTTTTTGGTTCATTCAAACTTACAAATGTATAGATGAAGTCAGTATTTCAAGACGTGTTTGGGCGTTTTTTTATTGGTGCTCCGTAGCTAAAGAAATGGACCGTTTATCCGAAAAAAATCCGATTTTCCTATATCCATCATGAATGAAGCCACGGTACCTAGCCTGTATTTGTAATTCTAAGTTCTTTGTGTGTCCATTATTATGTGTTACATAACCTAAGATCTGTACCGATCAAGCCTTGTGATCAGTAATAACATACAGGGGAAAAAAAAATGTGTTTATTATCAACCACTTGGAATACGTGTCTTAATTAGTTTAAAAAACATTTTTAGGGTAGTATATAAATGATGTCAAGTGAATGTTTGAGGGGTATTCATAAACCAGGTTAAACGACTTTCGATTTTTGGTGATTCTATAGGGATTTTAGATAAGTATAGGACATTAAATACCTATTGAAGTAAGAAACTTGGAACAAAAATATTACAACGGAATAAGACCAAAAACACTTATAAGATATTTTTTAATTATTTTTTTTGTTATTAGGTAATGAGAAACTGTAGACTTTTGAATTCTAGCTTGTCACTAATAATTTCGCATGCATGTGTACAGGGTGGCCTAATTTTGGTGTTTTAAATGGGAAACTCTTAAACTAATAGGAATATTAAAAATCAAAAACTCGATGCCGAGGTAATTTCTCGAGGTGAAGTAATTAAAATTTTTAATTAATATTCATTGTCGCAAACAGAAATCTGCTATCGTCTTTTGTTTTCTTGCAATTGATGAAAGCTCAGTTTTCGCCATTTTCGAAAATACCTTATAATTTTGATATTAGGCTAGTTTGGTAAAAATGGTTTTTACATTATTAAGGCACTTTTTTGAATAGATTCCAATGGTGATTTTTGAATTTTTATAAACTTATTGTTTTTTAAAACACCTTTTAAAACACCTTTTAAAACACCCAAATTAGGCCACCCTGTACACGTACGAATACTTGAAATGTAATCAAAACGCAAATTTGATTGATTCCAGGTTTTTGTTCATTTCTCAGTTAAAAGTAGGCTTGTCACTCTCGCCGTCATAGAAACCCTTCCCACATGCAAAAATTAAGTAGAAGTATGTGTTAAAATTTGATTTATCGGTATTGTATGAAATTTACCATAAAAGGAGAATGTTAATACTTGACAGCTGATTCCAAAGCCAACTTGAATATAAACAAAAAAAAATCTAATATTTCACTTATTTTTGAAACTAACTATGGATATACCTATATCATTGAAAATGGACAATTTTTTAAAGTCATAGCCGACTATTTTGACAAAACGGTAGTCTATAGCAAATAACCAAGCACGCCTCTGAATTCAGGTCGAGAAAATGCCCTAAGAATGTTTTTGCTTCACTTCAATATTGTCATAAACAAAAAAGTTATGAGGAATTTTCATAATAGACGAAACTTGAAAAACGCACTCCAGCGCCGAGGACTGTAATGATATCGAAATACGGTTTTCGCTATTATTTTTTTTTCAAAAGTCGACCTCTAGACCTGTATGTTAGTTTTTCCCTATCTAGCCGGAAAATTGGTTTTTCCTGTCAAAACACTCCAAATCCGAACACCCGTATAGGGTTTCAAATTGGAGCCACATCATTGGGATCTCAGCAACGGTAAGAGATACAGGGTCGGTTGAATTGGGGTAAAGTTGCGCAGTTTGGAGTTTAATAATATGCCGTTTTAAAATTTGAAAAACTTTAAATACTTCCGGAGATATCCGAAAAATACGAAATTTTGAAAAATCGTTTTTATTTTGTCTTGAGCTTATTCGAAGAGATAATTCAAAATGATTGACATTTCGTCATTGCAACTTTTTCTGCCCTGTAAGATGGCATATTTAGTTTTCTTCCTGCGACATCGTTTTTTGGAAAACATCATCAACTTTACTTTTTGAAATACGGACTTGGATTTTTTATTTGTTATTTTGATCGCTCTTTTTAATCCAAACAACACGATACGCAACATGATATATTTTGCAAATACAGTTTAGCTAAAAATCGTTTTTTCTTTATATATATACCCATTATCTCCTTTACTACCTATTGTTACTAGATGTCTAACTACCAAACAAAACACTAATCAAAAAGTCTTCTAAGCAATTTCCTGGTTATTGCTCGTTGAATTACTCTAGCTCGCGTATAGCCCCTTTTCTCCTATTATGTTTCCTTTTTTTATCAAGAATTTCTGAATTCATTTATAGATACATAACTTGCAACAGGAAAAATACTCTAATAGATATTTTACAAATAAAATAAATTACAATTAACCATCTAAGATAATAACATAGGTTTTTAAATTCTAATAATGATTCACTTAATGATTCAATCGTGGTTGGCTTTTCTTAGAACGCTAATGTATTAATTCATTTTTGAAAAGGGTGCTGTGGACTTGAGTACCATGTACACAGGTTATAACTCAAAAATGTATTGAGTTGCAGGGAGAGTTATTCGAGTATTTACTTTAATGTTTTATCTTTTTGTTTAGTTTTGTTAGTTAGACATCCTAGTAACAATAGGTAGTAAAGGAGATATTAGGCATATATAAAGAAAACACGACTTTTAGCTAAACTGTAATTGCAAAATATGTCATGTTGCATATCGTGTTGTTTTGATTACAGAGAGCGATCACAATAATGAATAAAAAATCCAGGTTCGTATTTAAAAAAGTAAAGTTGATGATGGTTACCAAAAAACGAAACGACGCAGGAAGAAACCAAATATGTCATCTTACAGGGCAGAAAAAGTTGCAATGAGAAATATCAGTCATTTTGAATTATCTCTTCGAATAAGCTCAAAACAAAATTAAAACGATATTTCAAAATTTCGTATTTTTTCGGATATCTCCGGAAGTAATCGGAATTTTATTTGTTAAAACGGCATATTATTGAACCCCAAAATGCGCAACTTTGCCCTGATTTAACCAACCCTGTATCTCCTACCGTTGCTGAGATCCCAATGATCTGGCTCGAATTTGAAACACCTGTACATGTTGTACTCTTCTCGGGATGTTGTCCACCAAAGCTGCAAAAAGATTTCGAAGAATTAGCTTCCAGTTTTTCACGAATTCCATTTGCCCCTTCATTCAAGTCCTGAAGCTCTACTCATCTTTCATTTAACTTTCGCTTCATGTGACTCCATACATGCTCTATTATATTCATATTTGGACTTCATGCAAGCCACTCCATATGCGTAACATTGTTATTGCTCAAAATATCGATAACGATTCTGGCTTTATGGGAACGAGCATTACCATAGATAATAATAAAATCGTTACCGAAGTTTTGAACGAAAGGAAAAACAATATTTCTAATGCACTCATCCCTGTATCTCAATGCAGTCATGTTCTCTCTAATCAATACAATTAGGTCAGGTTTCCCATTTCTTATTATCCCCTCCCCACACAGTCACACTACCACGTGCAACAGCCTCTTTAGCAACCATATTTTCTTCTCTAAATCTTTCATTCATTCTCCCTCCACACCAGAATCCTTCCTTCTGATTAATACAATTTAAATCTATATTCATCCGTGAACTAACACCTACTCCATTCAGCTACTCCCCAATCTCTATGGGCTTCTCCCCACCTTCTCCTAGTAACTCGGTGAAGAGGCAGCGTCGAGGACAATATGCACACGAAATGACTTTCCTGTAGCAGTGCGAAAAGCTACATTAACTTGGGTTGTATTCATGGTTCGGCGGCGACGAACCAAAGATACGGTGCAGCAATCCTCCCTGTCCGTTGTAATTCTTGCATTACGTCGGTATTGGTAATCTACCCCACCAAAAGTTTCAAATCTGGCAACCGTGCGCTGCACTGAAGAAGAAGTGCGTAAGATATTAGCAATATCCTGCATTCGTCTTCCTTCTTGATTTAATCTACGGTAACAGCTTTATGTTTTAAGCTAGAATAAAAAAAAGGTATGTATAATTACGGATGATAAATTACATACCTTAAACGGATCTTAACATCTCTTCAGATAAACGAGGCATTTTAATTATTGTGAAGCGAACCAAAAACCAGTTTTCTGCCGACATTGTCACTTCCCACAGACACATAGCCGAGATTTCGTACCTATATTGCCTGGGGGCGACGTTTAGCAAAGTATCAAACTCATTTCACTATCAGGCAGAGGAACCATAGACCGGTTTCGCTCTTATTAGAGCTCATCAGTATGGTATACCTCAAACCTGACAGAAAATTAAGTTTGAACGGCAATTGCATGGCTATATCCTTTGCTCAAGATACTGTGTGTAGATGTAAGTGGCGCCATCGGCCGACGGCAGGTGCTTCCACTAGGGCATGCAAGGTGATCGTGAAGCGAACCAAAAACCAGTTTTCTGCCGACATTGTCACTTCCCACAGACAAATGGCCGAGATTTCGGCCATAGATATTGTCGGTGTTAAAGGGGAAAAGAATTGCAGTTTTATAAGTGAATTCAAAATCACTTCTACATTTTTGAAAAGTTCTATGACTAAATAGATAATTGGCAGAAACCAAATTTTGAGGATTTCTTGAAATCAATTCAAGTCAATTTAGTACTAACAACAAAAGTCCCATCTCTTCAAAAAGATTCATTTGCAAAGTTTCTGTCCACTATCCTTCCAAGTCTTTTTTCCCAAAAACAATTACACCACGGAACAAAACACAGCACTCAATAACAGTTTTCTTCGCAAAAATTAACGAGGATTAATACTTTTATTACACACTCTTTGACCAAAACGGGCAAATGCAAATTAGAACATTTTTTAATTACTAGAAATCACAAAATAACAGTTCCTTGCAAATTCGTTCGACAGACGACACCCTGTACATTGTTATTTTGTTGATGACAGTGACATTTTAGACAGACATGCGCACGCACTCTTACGTTTCCAAATAAGAAATAAGATAAGAAGTTAAAAGTTGGTTAACTTCTTATTTCTTATTTTATTTTATTCGTATCTTATTTGGTGGATGAACGCTAATAGGGGCATACTTGAAATCAACTCTTATTTCTAATTTTATCTTATTGTCTTATCTTATGTTATTTTTTCCACTACTAGCTTTAATACGGACCGTTAAAGGCCAGCAAGATGACTGTAAAGTAGGTTTTCTTGTTTTGCTTATAAAACAATTGAACATAAGCGGTCTATAATGACAACGTTATGGCCGATTATTTACCGGTAAATAAAACTGTCAGTTGTCAGGCGCCATGATAAGGCGATTTTGGTTATCGGTTTCCACGATAACGAAGCCTCCATATGATTGAAGACGCGCCTGTTCTTAGTAATAAAATATGCGGAGCGCTATCTTACTAATTTAGGCAATTTTCTGTAGTAGATTTATCGAGTCTAGTAGTGGAAAAAATCGTGTATACACCGCGGTTGTGAACTACTTATGACCCTCACGTCTTAGATCCCTCAGCGCTACGCGCTTCGGGATTTAAACTTGACGTTCGGGTCATAATAATGTACTTCACAACCTTGGTTTATAATATACTATTATTTTATTTGGTGTATAAACCCACCTTTATTCTTAGCTTTAAATTGGTGCCAATAAGTGGACGGTTGCTTTTCAAAAAGAAATCACGGCCATTTTTCCCACCTGGTGGTATCATATGTAACAGCTGTGAGCTAAAATCTGATTTGAAAAAATCATCGAAAAATAAGTTGAGATTGCTTAATAAAAACGTGCCTTACAATCAACCGTTATTAAGAAACGGAACGTTAAAAAAATATTGTTACGGAGAGCGGGCGCTGGGAGGCGGAGCAACATTGGAGGCTGGATTTTCGCGAGCCGAAGGAAGAGCAGAAAAGACATTATCTAGAACAAAAGAAAGAACAGAAACGGTTCAAAGAAGAATTAGTGAACCATCTCGCAGTTAGAGGGCAACAATTGGAAGAAAGAATAATGCAATCCGTCAACCAGAAGGTTCTTGAGCTAGAAAAGAAATTCCGGGAACAATTTGAGGACGACATCATGTCTACAGAGAGTTTTAGCACAGCCAACCCAAAAATTAAGCCTCTCGATTATGACGGTATAAGACCCAATTTGAGGCAGCTGCAAAAGCTAATTGCTGGTCCGAACCCCAGAAAGCTACATCATTAGTGGTGGCACTTCGTGGAAAAGTGGCTGAATTACTCCAATCTCTGTCGGCAGCTGATCAAAGTAATTATGCAGGTTTAGTACACGCTCTGCAACTACGATTCTGTTCCAGGCCCAGCTGAGGATGAGACAGCAAAAGTCAGGTGAATTCTTCCAAGAATTTGAGGTGGACATAGACAGACTAATTCACCTGGCATACCCATCAGCCTCTGAATGTTTTCAAACGCAATTTGCAGCCGAAAGGTTCATTGAAGGAGTTCGCGGTAGTGATATGAGATACCACTTACGTCTAGTAAGGCCCAAGAATATCAGCGAGGCACTAGTTCGGGCCCTGGAATTCGAGGCGTCACGAGTGTCATCTAGTTCTTCTCCACGTGTAAGAATGGCAACTTGCGATGACGAGGAGGATACGTCTATGGCAAGTTTACATAAAGCAGTGAAGGATATAGCAGTCAATATGCAAGCCCTGTTAGGAAGAGCTCCTCGATCATATCTGGATCATAAAATGTTTTAACTGCGGCAAACTGGGTCACGTCAAAAGTAACTGCCGTAATAGGGCAAAGTGTCCGTCGTCGTCGTTTAGAAGACCGAGCGGCAACCGAGACCGCCTTAGATTCCAGGAAAACCAATTCCAGTCAATGTAAAGGGGCAATTGACCGACCCCAGGATCACTCAAGTGAATCAAGCAAGTCAAGTCAATAATTTGGGTGGGATAAGTCTTACAGAGGCCGGACGCATTAAGGGACAGAAGATCCAAATTGAACATCGACCAGGAAGGTCTCACGGAAATGCCGATGCATTGTCTAGACGGCCATGTAAAGAAGATAGTCAGCATTGTCAAAGAACTGAGCAGAGTGAGGGACTTCCTTCTGTAAGGAGAACGTCGGTAGAAATAAACGATGGTTGGACCACACAGACGCTTCGAGACGAACAAATGAATGATCTAGATATTGGACCCATATTCTTGGCAAAGACTGACGACAAGACACCAGAGTGGCAAGAAGTTGCTGGTAAAAGTCCAAACCTGAAGGCGCTGTGGGCCCAGTGGTACTCTCTTGGAATAGAAAATACATTACCGAAGAGAGCGTGGGAGAGTCCGGATGGCAAGACCGTAGACAGTCAGTTGGTTGTTCCTGGTAGCAGAAAATCGGATGTACTACAAGAAATGCACGGAACCAGTGGAGGTCATTTTGGGATCTATAAAACCTTGGCCAAAAATAAAGAGCGGTACTAATGGGTGAATTATCATAAAGACGTCGAATCTTGCCGCAAGTGTGAAGTTTGTTGCGTCACAAAAGGAGTTCGAACAAGATCACGGGGCCGAATGGTGCAGTACACTGTAGGTGGTCCATTCCAGAGGGTAGCAATTGATGTCGCGGGACCATTTCCTCACACTGAGTCAGGCAACAAATACATCTTGGTCGCCATGGATTATTTCACTAAATGGCCTGAAGCGTACGCCCTGCCTAATCAGGAAGCAGCGGCTGTGGCAACGGTGCTAGTAAACGAAATGTTCTGCAGATTTGGAGTCCCTCTCGAACTTCATTCTGATCAAGGCCGAAATTTTGAATCGGCTGATTTCCAGAAAGTCATGGAACTTCTCGGAATTCGCAAGACCAGGACAACTCCTTTGCATCCACAGTCGAATGGGATGGTGGATAGATTTAATCAGACCATGGAACATTACCTGTCTAAAATCTATGGTGGTAGATCATCAGCGTGATTGGGACCAACATCTACTTCTGTGGCATGTTGATGGCATATCGAGGCTCTACGCATGAAGCCACTGGTTATACTCCGGCGAAAGTGAAGTTCGGAGCGAAATTACGCTTCTTGCAGATTTGATGTATGGAACACCAGAAAAAGATTCGCTCAACTCTGAAAATTTTGTGGAGGAGCTCAAGGAGGGGCTTAACAATGTTCATGAACAAGTCAGGAATAAACTGCGGATCTCCAGTGATCGAGCCAAAGCAAGATATGACTTACTGGCTAACTCCCGCGGCTTCCAGGACGGCGATTTGGTGTGGCTGTACAAACCGCGGCGAAAGGTGGGGAAGTCGCCCAAACTTAGCCAAAATTGGGAAGGGCCTTATACAATCATTAAGAAGATTAACGACGTGGTGTATAAGATCCAGCGGACCCCTAGGTCAAAGATGAAGGTTGTTCATCTGGATCAATTAGCACGATACCATGGAACTCTATATGTTCGGGAGGAACAGCCTTAGGAGGAGGGCAATGTTACGAAGAGCGGGCGCTGGGAGGCGGAGCAACATTGGAAGCTGAACCTTCGCGACCTATCCGGGCGCGGCGGCATGGGTGACACGAGTGACTTATTGCTCTGGGTGAGACGAGTGATTTATTGCTCTGTTTATTTAGAACGCAGTTATTTTCGACCTTTTTTTATGTGAGTCTCATCAAGAAAGTTCTAGGCTTTTCTGTATTTTTAGGATTTTGTATAAAAGGCGAATAGTGCCGCCGTTAGAGTAGTCTTATTTAATCGCTATATAGGTAAGCTAAAGTACCAATCGATAATAGAAGGCTATAAAGTGTTAAGTAGTGAGTTATTTAGTAGTCGAATTGTACTTGTGTGTATTTGTGGGATAAATAAATAGTGTTTTCGTGTATAATCGCTACACTGGAATTATTGAACCCTGAGTTCGCAACAATATCTTATATTTTTAATTTTTAGATGATGTTAAATGCTTAAATATTATGGAAAAAATCGATGTTTATTTTTCCATTCTAGGCGTTTCTAATAGGCTTCATTAAATCTTACTAGTTTTTACCGGACGCCAGTAATGAAAACAGCAGCACGTGTTTTGGCCCATAACTGTTTTGGTGTCAGGTTTTTTGATACGTAAAGTCCAAAATAATCGAGAAACAATTTTTGACTTAAAATATCTCTTGTTAATGTCCGCTAAAGTGAGTCGCTCTCAGGAAAACAATATAATATGAACTTTGGCATGCGACAAAAAGTCCATGCGAAACAAATTTTTTCTAGTGCTCATAGTTTGAATTACACATTTATGTGACAAACTGTCTAATTAATAAACATTTTCTAGCTAGCTTGTATTAGATGAACCGATTTCTTACAATGTTGGTTTTAGAAAACTACTTACTTTTTGAAGATCTGTCACCTGTTTCATTTTAGCCCCATACTTACATAACACCCTGCATACATGTAAGCAGAAAATGTCTGTTAATTTTTTATAGAATTTCTTACAGTCATCAAAAGTTTTTTTTGAATTATTAGTTTCTTTGAAAGTTTCCTTACAGATATAATACAGAAGAGAGAGAACTGAAAGTAATTTTTATTAAGAATTCGTTGAGGACCTTTTACAAAGCCACAAATGAACTTTTACTTACATTTTAATAGAATCTCTGACACAGTAAAGTAATTATTTTTCTTAAAGAATTCCTCAAAGATTGAGAGAAGCAATATTTTTAACAAGGTAAGTTAACAGAAATATTTTCTTAATCAGTCTATTATAAACGCGAAAAATTCGTTTATTACTTTTTCTTCCAATTGAATTTTTTAGTCACTAGATGTTTTTAATTAATTATTACTTTTCTTGAAGAATTCTTAACAAGTTTACCACACTTGATTTTAATTAATATTTATAATATTTTCTGAGATATTTAGCTTTCAATTTGTAATATAAATAAGTTCTTGCAATTTACATAAGACAAGGTCGGAACAATTCTTTGGAGTTAAAGAACTTTGGAGTTAATATTGTAAGTCTAAATTTAGTTTAAATAGGGTTACAGGGAGAAGGTATACTAATAAAGTCCAAATTAGCCGATGTTAATACGGTTGATTTCATTTTCCGGATATTATCATTTACCTGCATCGGCATCAAATAGCTTCGTGCCAATCTCAGCTGCGAGATATGCTTTGATTAAGCAGCCCGTTTGGACGGAAATTATTTATCCTAGGTAAATTCACGGAGAAACGGTAAATTTAGACGACTTAATAGGATTACCGGAAAGCAATTTTTAATTAATTAATTAAACTTCTCAAGAATTCGCTTTTTTCGAAGTGCACTGTTGCCACATTTCTGTACACAACAGCCTAGTTCAGTTGATCACACTGATCCAGGAATCCTGAAAGCACTTGTGGCTGAGAGGGTACCTCTAACATGATACTGAAAAATCTGACCAACAAGGGTGCAGCTTACTTCTGAGCTGTAGCAAATTCAACCCTGAGGCTACGGCACTTTCAATCGAGGTAAACACAGGGAGTGATGTATATTGCTATACCAGGCAAGGAGAAAAGTTTCTGCAAAACTACCAGCCCATCATACTGTATTGAGCTAGGAAAGTCGTGGAGCATATTTTCCTGAGACGAAACAAAGTCGACTAAAGGTCGTGCCCTTTGAACAATATGTTTTTAGAGGCTTCGGCAGAATTAGCATGAAGACCTGATCTACAAGCTGACCAGGAATCTGGGCAATCATGGCGCAACTTATTGTAACTTGCCTACAGATCGCTGAAAACACGACTTCTATCTAAACATAGGTGAAAAGACATGGCAGAGCCTACAGAAAACCAATCGCACGGCAAATTCCAAAGCAATCCTGATAGGTAGACGTCTCGATGCCAATCCGAATTAACTTCTAAAACTGACTTGGGCCTCCACATTAGGGTCGCCGCTACCAAAGCTACGTGGCCTATGATAACCACTCTACCCTCGCTCAACTGGAGACGTACGGTTTTAAAAGAAGCTCTTGCTAATAGAACCATCATGTGTCCAATCCTGACATCTGGATCGGTCACATGGAAGTGTGCGACGTTTGCTAACTAATAAATGACTCCTGGTAACTGGTACTAATGTAAAAATTGAAAAGACATTCCGATATGAGGAAAGCACCTCCAGATGGCTTTCGGTGAACTTCCAGTTCGCAAAAGAGTTCAAAACTCAGAGTTCTATACAAGCTGGATCCTACATCAGGGCAAGAATGAAAACGATCGTGGTATCAGCGACGACATAGGATTGCGGGCAGAGTGCCAGTAATGGATGTAAAAACCGCCCGGAGAAGCAAGGGCTTTTCCGGAGAAACAAGGGATTTCCGCAAGATATGCCACTCCAAACCAGACATCGAAAGGGACATCAATTTCATAGAGTTAAACGAAGGACCAGTATCGCTCATTAAAGTTCTACTAAGTATCTTTTGATTTTTATGTAGCGCCCTCTGAGAAAATTAACATACCAATAGGGATGAGGTCCGGGAGTCCCTGAATTATTGAGCACTCGATACATAGTAGCCAAACTGCAATGGTGGCACTCCCAACTTCCATTACATCTGGAACAAAAACATTTTATTAGACAAACTATAACATGAGGCGGTTCAGAAAAAGATTTCAGTGTCACTAGGAATAAAAGTGCGTCTTTTTATGTTTAGCCAGATAATCAGTCTTATGATAGAACGTTTACGTTAACCACAACACAAGCGTTAACTCGAAATTTAACATTATTTCTGTTATAATTTACATAAACCCTACGTTACAACAACCCTGTTAGCCTAACAATAACGTCTCTGTTAAGTTTCATTAATAGGCTGATTGACCGTCGAAGCGAAGCCGATCAAAGCTAACCTGAACTAACTTGAACTAACCGATTATTAAATGTAAGCGATAGGAGCTCAAAACTAGAAAACTGACTACCATCAGTATACTCTAAAAAGTCGAGCCTTTTTTTAACCAAATTGGAAAATTCCTATTCCTGGTTTCCTTATAAAATGTAGTGAGATAATGAGCGAGAGTCCCAAAAAAACAGAAATAAACATCATTAACAATCCTACAATTAACAATTTACAATAAACCACTGTTAATATCGGAAAACCTCTCATCTACGAGTTTAAATGATATATCAGGGATGTCGCAGATGTGAGATTAAAAAATTCACATCCCTGAACAGCTCCTTATAGCTGAGCGATAAGGGGCAGGAGTTCCGAAATTAGAAAATTCCAAGTCCTGAGGCCTTATAAATCTGCTATTAAGATCTAAAACTTCACGTATCAAATTAGAAGATTTATATCCGACTATTATAGAGGACAGTAGCTCAAAATTAGAAACCTCCCTCCAACAACTTTTGCTAATATATATACAATCTACAATTAACAGTTTGCACAAAATCACTGTTGATATCGAAAAGCCTCTCACAAACCAATTTAAAAAAATTCATATCCCTGATAAGATTATATCATGCGTTCATTTAAAATGAGGCCTCAAGTGCATGGAATTAGAACAGGTCTGAGGTCATAAAAACAACTGAGAGTCGAAAATATCACAAAATGTTCCGATTTTCATTTTTTTATGAACTTATCTCAGGCAAAAGTTTTAATTCCTTGCCTTCTGAGCTCTATCTGAGCAATATGCAATAAGCAATAATCGTTTTCTGCAAGAGTATTCAGATTGTCGATCAGTTGTGCTTGCCATTTCTTATGTTTCTTAATTTGCATTATCTCCCACCAACCTATCTCTAGGTTCCCACCCACCTAGAGTTAGGTGAGCTCTTGAATGTGTGCCCTAGAGTTAGGTGGGTGGGAAACTCCTTTATCAATATCATATTCATTTAATAGATAGTGTTAATATCCATTTCCCCTGCTGCACCGCCAAGACACATTTAGCCTCCCCCCCCCTCTTTTAAACCTAAACAGATACTCTCTACAAGGTCCCAGTTCATTGACTAGTTGGCAGGTTTTGAAGTCAAATTTTCTCTGTTCCTATATATTTCTACATATTTCATCAAATTCCCTCCTTTTGCTTGACCTGTCCCAGTTCGGTTGTCAATTCTCTTATACCATAACATATTCGTGCTTTTCTTTGATCGTTGCTTTTTTATTACAAATCTTAGTATTTATTTATATTAGTTTACTCTAATTTTGAGTGCGCCTTTTTTATTTGTATATTGTCTCTTCCAACCCACCTTATTCGTAGTATTTTATATTCTACGTTGCTCCATCAACAGTATTGCGCTTCTTATTGAATTTACTGTATAATGAGTAGTACCGCCTTTAATGACTATTTCCACCGTCACCAAATTGACAAACTAGTATGTCGCGTTTTTGACAGTTTCTTGCTGTAATGATTTACTGATGACAACATAACCAATAACATGGACATGGTTCAACAAATATACAGTTTGGACAAACTTAACGAAAAGCTTCATTAGTAATTTACGTCACAAGTCCAGTAGGTGACTTGTTACAGTACGAGGCGACGTCAGGAGCCGAGTCTGGAAAGTTATACGAGTTGCACTGCATTGCACCGATGTGCAGCGGTAAGCCATTGCCATCAAACTGGTCATACTTTTGACTACAACAATGTAAAGATCATTGACCGTCATGCCAATAGCAAAAGCCGCTTATTTATGGAAATGTTCCACATTATAAAACATCCCAACTGTGTCAATTATAAATCTGACACTGGCCAATTGAGTAAAATCTACTGTAATCTTCTCAATCACATTTAATTCATGGACTTAAGTATACTAGCAGTAGTCTACAAACGCACACTTCTCTGCTGTTAACGTTGGCATCAACAACATTTCTTTTAATTGCATTCGTTTATTTTAATCCAACAACAGATCTGTACATGTTTTTTGTTTTTTTAATCAATGGTATTTTAACGTATTGACTCTACATCCGTAAGTACTTGTTGTTTTTTTTTTATTGTAATTGACGGTGTCGCTTGTTTGTTCATCTTTTAGTCTGTATGTGTTGGGATGTTATTCATTGGTCCGGCGCACATTGTTCTAGCGGTCTGTATTGTTTTATTTTAGTCAATTCCTGAAGAAGTCCATAAGCGTGGACGAAATATTGAGTTTTAAGGATAAATGAGTTTCATTTAAAAACAACACACCAGACCGCTCCCCGATATCCTTCTTAGGAAAAAAGAAAATATTTATCGGACGGTCGATAACGTCCCATTTTTTAAATAGAACACCTTGTATGTCTTACGATTTCTCGATGACTATTTTTTTTATTATAAACATGTAAAAAAACGCTTCAAAAATACGAAACCTGGTTTTATAATATTATTATAAAACCATATATAATAACAATATGGTATTTATTTATAATAACCAACTTTTATCAGTAGAATAAAAAATTTACCAAAAATCAAACTTATTTGATCTAAGGTCACGAACTTCAAAAATTTCTGCCCACATGCAACAACAAAAAACATTGTTGCGTTGATTGCAATGAGCACTATTGCCAAGTTTATAAGGGTATGGCCGAAATCTAGATGCAATTGATTTTTTGTTGCCATTGTCGTTTTTCTGCAAAATGCTTTTAAAAAAAAAAACTTATGGCAAACTTGATTTTTTTTTACTGTTTAATTATGCGTATTAATATAATTAATACGCATATATTATAACATATAATTATAACCCAATACAATTTTTTTGGTGTTGGAAACCGAATTTCGCACTAGTTCCAGTAAAATTACTGAGAATATTAATTTACCTTAAAAAGGGCTCGGACGAAACTCCTAGTTAATCTTGAATAAGTAAATAAGTTTAAGTAATAAAACATTATAAAAATTATTTTTATGGTTTGTGCTGACGTCTACTTTCTTCAGCTAAGTTTTTTGATATATACGTTTAACGCCAAGCGTAAACCACTTTAACACAGCCCAACTCCTCTGTTGGCCATCTGTCATTTCGCTTACTGCTTCGCATACTAAACTTTCCAAACATCTGCGAACTGTAGATCTAACAATCGCAAAACAAACAAAAACACCAGCACATGAAGCAAGTTTCAATTTAATGTTCAATTTAAAACGCTCGTTAATTGCGCCTTCTTAATGAAGAAGGCGTGTTCACCAGAGTGCACTAAAACTTTTAAAACTTTACTTCTTCTCTTAATCTATTCGCGAAAATCCTCGTTTATAGAGTAAGATATAAGAGTAAGAATGTTGAAATAAGTAGTAGTTGGAAGATCATTGAAAAGTATACCAACGTCATCAAATATAATGTAGAATGAAATATATCTTTAACCACTCAAATACACTCAAATACAATTTGTAAAATGTGTAAAATATAAAATCACTACCAAAACTGGTACATGAGAAAAATTAAAAACTGTTTGCCTGAGACTCAATATTTAGTAGTAATAGTTAATATATAATACAGTTTACATGCTAACTTTAGCATCTCTGTACTTAATGACGCAATAAACTAACATGTAGGTATGTATACCGTGATAGTATCGAAAAAGAAACAATATGAAAATAAAATTTCTTTTATACTCACACCGTACCAGTCTAGACTGGACCCACTGTATCTAAATATTTAAGTACCAAAATCTTTATCCACTAATTTACATCTATCTTTATCATTTTATACATCTAAACTCACCTAAATGTGCCTAAACGACACTTTTTTTGACTCAATAATTCGATCCTCTAAATAGTTTAGCCCTCTGTGACACGACAAGGGAAAATCAGCATGGAACCGATTCGAGTTGGGGTTGCTGCGAGCGATTCGCAACCCTCACTGCTGCTGAATCTGGATGGCATCACACAGCCTCCGAAAAGCTGGAGCAAGCGCCATGCTCCCCATCTGGAAAGGACAAAGTAATAAGGGAGACATTGAAAAAATTTTTCAGGGATAACGAGAAATGTGTTAGCTACATTGATTAAGTTAGAATTTTACCCTTGACGGCAATAAAACTTTTGAAGGATATTCTTATTAGGACTATTTATACAGAGTGTCCCAAGCTATTCGCGTCGGTCATTTACAGCTAAACCGTTAAATATTTTTTTTTCATACCTATGCATCGATCCTCTAGGGGCACAATTTAAAATTATTTGAAACTCTACCAGGTGACAAAAAAAAATAATTTACTATAGTTTTGTTTTTTTTTTAATGGAACCATGTATATTTTATGACGGATTTAAGATCTAGGTAAAAAATAAGTGAAACCTTAATAACATAACACATATCTATTTGTTACCATTTTTGACAAATTTGTAATTTTATAAAAATGTTGCATCGGCTAAGAAAATTCACAAAAGCAAAGTTCCAATTTCCTCACAGCTGTAAAGCGAAGGCTGAATTAATGTTAAATTGGTCTATAGTTAGAGACCTCAGTACCAGTCCCATATTATACAGGCGTCTTACACCTGTGTAATATGTAGAGGGGTTCCATTAAAAAAAAAAACATAAGTATAGTAATTTATTCTTTTTTGAGTTACCGGGTAGAATTTCAAATGACCGACGCGACAATTCAAATAAATGACCGACGCGAATAGCTTGAGACAATCTGGAATTTTTTTTTTTTTTTTGTTAAATCTTGGAAAAACAATGTTAATATTTTCTGCTTCTTTCTTTTACTAGTTATTTACATTATAAGTCCGGTAAATATAGTTTTACAGTAGGAGTAAGATGTTTCCGGACGAGGCGCTAGCCCAGTCTGGAATTTCGAAACGACTAGTGGAACACGTTACCGGACGTATGATGTACAACATTTTACTTCATACTTGTTAAAAACAGGAAAAAAATAATTTAATGCGCGGCGAATATATCTTTGACAAATCCGCCAATTTGACAAATAGTTTCATTACGGTATCCTGTACCGGTACCGGTACAGGTACCGGTACAGGTACCGGTACAGGTACCGGTACAGGTTACCATGGATACAATGGATTTATAGAAGATGTGCCGGTACTCAATACTGTAAAATTTCTTTACGATATCCAATCCTGTAAAAAGCTATTTACCGGATTAAAATGAAGTACGTAAAAGTGTTCTAAATGATACAGTATGAAGTAAAAAAACTTGTATGTACTTATGAGACTGACATATTGCAAATATCAACCAATTTTTATTTTATGTTATACGCAATCGTAATAGTAGCAGCTTTCATTAACTCGTATGCTTTTCTCCAATTACGGTTAACTTATACGTTTAACACAGCCTTTAGTTGACAACCAACAAGAGTTCTCGTTGGCCATTGGTTTTTCTACGATCTACGGTTACGAGAGAGACAAAATAAACAAAAAAAATCAGGCAGATCAGTTCAAAGGTTAGAGGAGTCTGAAGAGAGTAATTCGTTTTCTTTATAAGCTTTGGAAGTCTTGTTTTTAATTTTTATTTCAAATATTTGCTGGACAAAAGGTGCGTCGTTGTAGGTTTAGTGCCTAAAGTCTGCGGAAAATGTGATTTTTGTAGAGTCTAGCCGATAGAACTAAATATAAGAAATGGATAATAATATTGCTCTGCTTGAATCTGCAGATTCAAACAGTGACCAGAAGGATGTATTACTATTAGATGAGTTTAATCAAAATCAGCATGTCAACAAATAAAATATATATGACTGAAGAAGAGTGTAAGAGGTATATTCGCTTTGTAAAAAATTAATATGTATACCAAAACAGGCTGAAGAGCTCAGAATTCGTAATAAATTCTCCACAAATGACAAACATCGGAGTGCAGGCGAAGAAGGACTCTGCATCCTCCTAAGAAAGTTGACGTACCCAAAAAGGATCATTGATTTAGAGCGCTTCTTCGGAAGATCAGCACCTGCTGTTGGGAAAACTCAACTAGGACGAGAATAATAAACGCATTTGAGACAACGTCAAACAGTAAACCTTCAAATAAATCTTCTGTCTCTATGCAGACAAAAAGGCGTGTTTAATTAAAAAAATAAATAAAGCGGAATGTCATCATATTCAAAGAAAGCGGTCGTAATAAAATCTAAAAATAGCACAGACTACAGTTTTATGACTCTCGATAACGAGGAGGTTGGTACGGCACTTCGGATATCCCTATTGGCTGTGTAGCATCGCGGCAGATAGATAAATGGTATGGATCGCTCGATGTGATTGGCTGATGTCCCTGTTACGCCAAACTCTATCCTTTTTATTTTAAGGGTGAGAATGACGGATAACAAAACGAGTTTTACGAAAACCAGATTTAATTACGTGTTACTTAGGTCGGCTACATTCAGTGAAGGTGGTCGTAGGTGAAATAACTTGCAATCAATTAATAAATGAAGGGATTTGTATTAACAATCAATTAAATAACGATTACCATGAAATAAATCGTACAATTACTCTTTATGGGTACAACTTTCAGGAAGGTCTCAATTTTTTTAAAAATCGATAACAGGGTCAGCTGTTTGCAATTTTTAACCCATCAAGAGTTGGGTCCTAAGACTCTGTTTAAATACCTAGTAGGGGTAATGGCTGTGGCAAATAATGTATTGTTGCGAACTCAGGGTTCAATAATTCCAGTGTAACGATTTAACACGAAAACACTATTTATTTATTCCACAATTACACACGACTACTAAATAACTCACTACTTAACACTTTATAGCCTTCTATTATCGCTTCGTACTTTAGCTTACTTATAGCTCGCTTAAAATAAGACTACTACTTAATTGCGCGCGCTATGCGCCTTTTATACACAATCCTAAAATTACAGAAAAACCTAGAAAGTTCTTGATAAGAATTCTTGAATAATCTCACATAAAAAAGAAGGTTGTAAACAACTGCCTTCTAGATAAACAGTGCAATAAATCACTCGTGTCAGCCATGACGCAGCGCGGATAAGTCGCGAAGCTCCACCAACCACACGCGTTGCCCCGCCTCTGATGCGGCGTCGCTGCGAATCGTAACAGTATTTTAGTATCAGTAATAAGGTGGAAAAATCTAACTACAGTTATGCTACAGGTAGCCCCAGTGCAAGCATATAGCTATAAGTATTATGTGGAGTTATGTCTGCCAAGAGTGCAGGAAACTAACAGAGTGTATAAGCTAAAATGTGACACCAAAAGAGACTTACCGGTCAGTAAAATATACGTCTGGTTCACAATTATTTCCATAAAGCAATATTAATCAATCAGAATAGCTTATTGCACTTAATTTGCTACCATTTGTTATTCGCCTCAATTACACAATAAATTTGCGGGCGTTCATGTAATTCAAAACAATTGTTTATTATTTGGTTATTATCATTAATTGGTACCCATATGGGCATCCAAAAGTGCTTGAACAGGTCGTTGGCCAGTCATCTCCGGACAGAAAGAATAAAAATGGAACAAACCCACCCTGAAACTTCCGGACCAGGTTGCAGCCTATGCCTCGGGGTTTGGTGTGTACATGTGTGGTGAAGTGCGAGCTGCGGTGAGGTGTGCTTGCAGGTATAGTGCTGATGATGAGTGAGTAGTAGTTCCCAGTGGTATAACTCAAGAGGGCAGCTAGTTATACCAGTAGATGGCCAGTGAGGTGAAGTGAAAAGTTGAAAAGTAAAATAGAAGAATAGAAGAATAGGAGAAGGCCTACAAGAGAATACGAAAATGAGGAGCGGGCATTGATTTGGTGGCGAGACTATTAATACTGTTACGATTCGCAGCAACGCAGCATGGGAGGCGGGGCAACGCGTGTGTGTGGTTGGTGGAGCTTCGCGACCTATCCGCGCTGCGTCATGGCTGACACGAGTGATTTATTGCTCGGTTTATCTAGAAGGCAGCTTTTTATAACCTTCTTTTTATGTGAGATTATTCAAGAATTCTTATAAAGAACTTTCTAGGTTTTTCTGTAATTTTAGGATTGTATATAAAAGGCGCATAGAGCGCCCGGGTAGTATTAGTCTTATTTTAATCGAGCTATAAGTAAGCTAAAGTACGAAGCGATATTAGAAGGCTATAAAGTGTTAAGTAGTGAGTTATTTAGTAGTTGAATTGTACCTGTGTATATTTGTGGAATAAATAAATAGTGTTTTCGTGTTAAATCGTTACACTGGAATCATCGAACCCCGAGTTCGCAACAATTGGTGTCAGAAGTGGGATTCCAGTGGGAATTTGAGGACTAATATTGCTGAACTGTAAGTGAGTGCTTCATTGCCGGACATTACGTGTTTATGCCAGTGACCAGAAGCCAGCATCAAGCCATGGAGGATCAACTTGCCGCCCTGCTGTCCCTTATGCAACAACAGAAGGAAGAGCACGAAAGACGTTATCTAGAACAAAAAGAAGAGCAGGAAAAACGTTATAAGCAACAGAAAGAAGAACAGGAAAGACGTGATCAAGTACAGGAGCGACTTTTGCAACAACAAAAAGAGGAACAAGAAAGGCGTGATCAAGTACAGGAGCAACGTTCTCAAGACCAGAAGGAAGGGCAGGAAAGACGTTATCTAGAACAGAAGGAAGGTCAGGAAAAACGTTATCTAGAACAGAAAGAAGAACAGAAACGGTTTAAAGAAGAATTAGTGCACCATCTCGCAGCTAGGGAGCAACAATTGGAAGAAAGGATAATGCAATCCGTCAACCAGAAGATTCTCGAGCTAGAAAAGAAATTCCAGGAACAACTTAGGTCCCAGCAAAACTAATTCCGGTCAATGCAAGGGGGCAATTGACCGGGCCCGTTAAGACCCCCAGGATCTTTAAAGTCAATAATTTGGGTGTCAAAAGTCTTACAGTGGCCGGACGCATTAAGGGACAGAAAATCCACATTACCATCGATACAGGAGCAGATGTGACCATTGTAAGGCCAGATAAACTTGTCGGATATACCATACAACCATTGCCCAATCCTATTATGTTAAAATCAGTCACTGGAGAGTCTTGCCCTATAGACGGAGAAGCCAATGTCACCATCATTATTGGAGAAAGACTCGAAGTTCGGCACAAAGTGTTGGTCAAAGACGAGTTTATTTTGGGAATGCATCTCATCAGGAAACATGGATTCTCCTATGATAAAAAAACGGAATATTCTCACATTTGGAGATGAGGAGTTTGCATTAACCAATGGAAATGTGGAAACTAATGTCCGTCTACTGGTGGTGGAAGATGTAAAAATTCCTCCAAATTCAGAACAAATTATCACAGTGACTTCTAAAAATGATCCTGGATGGTCCATAGGACTTATAGAACCTAACCTGGATTTGACGACTGAAATCATGGTAGCACGAACTTTGACCGACACAAAGAAGACTATGCCACTACGAGTTGCAAATATTGGAAAAAAGACCATCAAGCTCAAAGAAGGAACAGTTCTTGCCAATTATGAGCCTGTACAATGGGTATGCAATTGTGTCGAAGCAGAGACATCCAAAGTTGTTAAATCTTCTAATCAAGCTTCCCCAGAGGTTATTGATGCTTTCAAACGACATTGGAGTCATCTGTCAAGGGAACAACTTCAATCTGCCATAAAATTTGCTATGGATAAATCTGATATGTTCAACTTCAAGAGCAACGACAGTCAAACTGATTTAGTTGTCCATAAGATCAACACAGGAGCAGCACAGCATTTTGGGGTCAATAAAACCTTGGCCAAAATTAAAGAGCGGTTCTACTGGGTGAATTATCATGAAGACGTCGAATCTTGGTGCCGCAAGTGTGAAGTTTGTTGTGCCACAAAAGGACCTCGAACAAGATCACGGGGCCGAATGGTGCAGTACATTGTAGGTGCTCCATTCGAGAGGGTAGCAATTGATGTCGCGGGACCGTTTCCTCAGACTGAGTCGGGCAATAAATACATCTTGGTCGCCATGGATTACTTCACTAAATGGCCTGAAGCATACGCCCTGCCTAATCAAAAAGCAACGACTGTGGCAACGGTGCTAGTAAATGAAATGTTCTGCAGATTCGGAGGCCCTCTCGAACTTCATTCTGATCAGGGCCGAAATTTTTAATCTGCTGTTTTCCAGAAGGTCATGGAACTTCTCGGAATTCGCAAGACCAGGACAACTCCTTTGCATCCACAATCGGATGGGATGGTAGAGAGATTTAATCGGACCATGGAACATTACCTGTCTAAAATGGTGGCAGATCATCAGCGTGATTGGGACCAACATCTACCTCTCATGTTGATGGCATATCGAGGCTCTACGCATGAAGCCACTGGTTATACTCCGGCGAGAGTAATGTTCGGAAGGGAAATGAGACTTCCTGCGGATTTCATGTATGGAACACCAGAAAAAGAGTCGCTCAGCTCATGAACAAGTCAGGAATAAACTGCGGATATCCAGTGATCGAGCCAAAGCAAGATATGACTTACTAGCTAACTCCCGCGGCTTCCAGGATGGTGATTTGGTGTGGCTATACAATCCGCGGCGAAAGGTGGGGAAGTCGCCCAAACTTAGCCAAAATTGGGAAGGCCCTTATACAATTATAAAGAAAATTAATGACGTGGTGTATAGGATCCAGCGGACCCCCAGGTCAAAGATGAAGGTCGTTCAATTGGATCGATTAGCTCTATACCATGGAACTCTATCTGTTCGGGACGAACAGCCTTAGGAGGAGGGCAATGTTACGATTCGCAGCAACGCCGCATGGGAGGCGGGGCAACGCGTGTGTGTGGTTGGTGGAGCTTCGCGACCTATCCGCGCTGCGTCATGGCTGATACGAGTGATTTATTGCTCGGTTTATCTAGAAGGCAGCTGTTTATAACCTTCTTTTTATGTGAGATTATTCAAGAATTCTTATAAAGAACTTTCTAGGTTTTTCTGTAATTTTAGGATTGTATATAAAAGGCGCATAGAGCGCCCGGGTAGTAGTAGTCTTATTTTAATCGAGCTATAAGTAAGCTAAAGTACGAAGCAATATTAGAAGGCTATAAAGTGTTAAGTAGTGAGTTATTTAGTAGTCGAATTGTACCTGTGTATATTTGTGGAATAAATAAATAGTGTTTTCGTGTTAAATCGTTACACTGGAACTATCGAACCCCGAGTTCGCAAACAATACCTTGAGTTTCAAAGTTAGTACAGTCGATAGTAAAGCTTGACGTACCTGGGGTTGGTGTATGGCCTTGAAGAGAAATACCATGTGCTAGCTCTGCCACAAGGGTATTTCAAATCCAGAAAGTAATTGTCAATTGATGCTTATCCTTGCTCGCAGAAAAATCAGTTTCCTGACTAAGAGGTCCACAAATCACATATAATGAGGAGGTAGTAATTAACAATTAATTTAAATCGATATATCTTGCTTAGAAGCCCAAAGAAAAATGTGTCAGTCCAGTAAAAAAAATGGATTAGAGACCAAAAGGTCAAGGCATGCCAATTGAACTAACTTTTCACCTTGAACCCTGGTTCCTCATTGGTGATAAATAAAGAGGTCATATGACCTTTGAAAGTGAGTTGACTGTAGACTGTAGGTTAAAGGACAATAAGGTGCCCTGAAGCTGTATAACTTTTGCAATGAATAAACAAACAAACAAAATGGCGGATGGAAGGTAAACAATTTATTTCAAAGATAGTAAATGTTTAAATAAAATAATTGTACGATTTTTATGTGAACATTAACATACAAAAATTGAGGCTAAATTATTATACAAAAAAAAAGTGTAACATCCCCCATAAATGCATTTCTTCACCGGGATGAATGAGAGCATGGCAGTTCAAGTTCAGTTTTCGTACGTAAAACATCACCGTCTTCCGAGCAAAGAATATCGATCAAAATGTATCTGTGTTAGTATGTCAGCTTGTTGGCCAATTTGCATCTATTCTCTCTTAGGTACTTGGAACCGCTTATCCCAAATATTTTTGAATTAAACAACAGATTTTAATTAGGATTTTAATTAAACTAAAAAAAATATTTAAATTGTGTGGAAAAACGTTCGAAAATTAAGCAAAAGCATTCAATTGCTCGCCAGTCTAAACAAAGGGATCCGCCTACTCTGATGGAAAATGGGATTATTTTTCAACTTTCCACCAGTTTTCTTGCATCACATCGGTCTGCGCAGTCATGCTAAAAGGCGTCTCGCAAATAATATGATACTTTCAGGAGAAAGGTTGCGTTAAGGACCCAAAATAAACCTTCTACGCTTCCGCAGAAATTGCCGACGTTTCGACGTTTATTTTACGTCTTTTTCAAGTCTATTCCACTCAAATTGCAGAAGTTTATCGTCAGATGGTAATGATGTTTATTGTCCATCGGAACCACCACGGGGAGTGACGTACATTAAAAACAAAAACAAAAACGGACAAAGCGTGGAAACATAAAGGGAACCGTGCTTAGCAGTGTGTACGGTTCCCTTTATGTTTGCCGACATTTGCTCATTGAGGGAGTTCGCGATAGTGACATCAGACACCACTTACGTCTAGTAAGGCCCAGGAATATCAGCAAAGGAATAGTTCGGGCCCTGGAACTCCAGGCGTCACGAGTGTCATCTAGTTCTTCTCCACGTGTAAGAATGGCAACTTGCGATGACGAGAAGGATACGTCTATGGCTGAATCCAGGGCCAGTTTACATAAAGCGGAGAAGGATATGGCACTCAATATGCAAGCCCTGTTGGGAAGAATTTCTCGATCAACAGGCAATCGGGGCATAAAATGTTTTAACTGCGGCAAACTGGGTTATGTCAAGAGTAACTGCCGTTTAGAAGACCAAGCGGCAACCAAGACCGCCCTAGATTCCAGGAAAAACCAATTCCCGTCAATGTAAGGGGGCAATTGACCGGACCCCTTAAGTCAAGTCAATAATTTGGGTAGCAAAAGTCTTACAGTGACCGGACGCATTAAAGGACAGAAGATCCTAATTGAACATCGACCAAGAAGGTCTCACGGAAATGTCGATGCATTGTCTAAACGGTCGTGTAAAGAAGATTGTCGGCATTGTCAAAGAACTGAGCAGCGTGAGGGACTTCCTTCTGTAAGGAGAACGTCGATGGAAATAAACGATAGGTGGACCACACAGATGCTTCGAGACGAACAAATGAATGATCCAGATATTGGACTCTTGGCAAAGACTGACAACAAGAGACCAGAGTGGCAAGAAATTGCTGGTAAAAATCCAAACCTGAAGGCGCTATGGGCCCAGTGGCACTCTCTTAGAATAGAAAATGGATTACTGAAGAGAGCGTGGGAGAGTCCGGATGGCAAGTCCGTAGTTAGTCAGTTGGTTGTTCCTGATAGCAGAAAATGGTATGTACTACAGGAAATGCACGACGGAACAAGTGGAGGTCATTTTGGGTTCAATAAAACCTTGGCCAAAATTAAAGAGCGGTTCTACTGGGTGAATTATCATAAAGACGTCGAATCTTGGTGCCGCAAGTGCGAAGTTTGTTATGCCACAAAAGGCCCTCGAACAAGATCACGGGGCGGAATGGTGCAGTACAATGTAGGTGCTCCATTCGAAAGGGTAGGAATTGATGTCGCGGGATAGGACTGAGTCAGGCAACCAATAAATCTTGGTCGCCATGGATTATTTCACTAAATGGCCTGAAGCGTACGCCCTGGCTATTCAGGAAGCAACGACTGTGGCAAAGGGGCTAGTAAATTAAATATTTTGCAGATTTGGAGTACCTATCGAACTTCATTCTGATCAGTGCCGAAATTTTTGAATCGGCTGTTTTCCAGAAGGTCATGGAACTTCTCGGAATTTGCAAGACTAAGACAACTCCTTTGTATCCACAGTCGGATGGGATGGTGGAGAGATTTATTCGGACCATGGAACATCACCTGTCTAAAATGGTGGCAGATCATCAGCGTGATTGGGACCAACGTCTACCTCTCATGTTGATGGCATATCGAGGCTCTACGCATGAAGCCACTGGTTATACTCCGGCGAAAGTGATGTTTGGAAGGGAAATGAGGCTTCCTGCGGATTTGATGTATGGAACACCAGAAAAAGATTTGCTCAACTCTGAGAATTTTGTGGAGGAGCTCAAAGGGAGGCTTAACAATGCTCATGATCAAGTCAGGAATAAACTGCGATCTCCAGTGATCGAGCCTAAGCAGGATATGACTTACTGGCTAACTCCCGCGGCTTCCAGTATGGTGATTTGGTGTGGCTGTACAATCCGCGGAGGAAGTCGCCCAAACTTAGCCAAAATTGGGAAGAGCCTTATGCAATTATAAAGAAAATTAATGACGTGGTGTATAGGATCCAGCGGACCCTCAGGTCAAAGATGTAGGTTGTTTATCTGGATCGATTAGCACGGTACCAAAGAACTCTATCTGTTCGGGACGAACAGCCTTAGGAGGAGCGAAATGTTACGGTAAGTAGCGGCTGGGAGGCGGAGCGACATTGGAGGTTGGCCCTTCGCGGCTCGCGGCCTATCTGGGCGCTGCGGCATTGACTGTCACGAGTGATTGATTTATTGCTCTATTTATTTAGAACGCAGTTATTTACGACCTTTTTTTGTGTGTCTCTTATCAATTATTTTTCTTTTAAGAATAATCTAGGCTTTTCTATATTTCTAAGATTTTGTATAAAAGGCGAATAGTGCCGCCATTAGAGTAGTCTTATTTAATCGCTCTGTAGGTAAGCTAAAGTACCAATCGATAATAGAAGGCTATAAAGTGTTCAGTAGTGAATTATTTAGTAGGCGAATTGTATGTGTGTAGTTGTCGGATAAATAAATAGAGTTTTTGTGTTAAATTGCTGCACTGGAATTATTGAACCCTGAGTTCGCAACAATATATTGAAATGGATTGATTCTGCAATAAAACTTTTGCAGTAAAATTACGAGATATAATACAATAATTTATTTGAATTAAGGAATCTTCTTAGTGGCAGAAAATGTAGTCAAATTAAGTCCATCTACCCTTATCTGGACTGGTTCGAACTCATCCGCTTAAGGGTCACGTTGATTTATATGTTAAATTCCTTAAAGATCGATTAAAGTGGCGTGAATTGGTGACCTTCGAATGGGGAAAGCAGCGGCCAGTAAAGCAAATTAACGACTTTCTATCGCTGTTTGTATCTAATATATGCGGGGTTTTTATTAGAAAGTCATCAAGGTGGCTAGGAATTTTTGACGGAAAAGGATAACATAATCAGATACCGCGTTCAAGTGCCGCGTTCAATTGTCTCGGTTGAATCATTGGTCGTTTGTGGTTTTTCTTGATAAATGTCAGACCCTTTAACGTGACGTAGCTACATATTTTTGCCGTCATCTTTCTTCGTCGTTGTGCCCAACATTGTGTCCTTTAGGCGAAAATTATGTTGGAATCTTGTTCAACAATTTCAATTTTGGTGGTTTTTTTATCGTCAAAAACTTTGCTTAACTTCATCCGCAACTCCAATAAGAAACTGGATCTCAATTTTATTTAGTCGTTTACCAGTAGAAAAAAATATAATTAAACAAGATTGTAATGCATACCTGAATACCTGAATTTACCATTTAATATAGAAGCTTCGCAGTTTTCAGATCTTCGAATTTATCAGAATAATTTTTCCCTCATATTATGTTTATAGGTATTTGCTATGTTTGGTCATTGGTTGGTACAAACATTTATAACACCACTCACAGCACAGGTACTGTAGTACAGAGAAAGAATATTTACGTGAAAAAGTAAACTTTTAAGGCTATTTGTTAATGTTTGCTCTTTTGTTAGTCCTTTTAAGTTTCTTTCATATGCACATTTATAACCGTAGTTACAACCTTGCTTTAAAGGTAGGTTGAATTTGCAGTTTTAAACGTCAAACGATGACGAAAATATCACATGACAAAGGGCCAAGTCCTGACATCATGTCTAACCGGTTATAACCATTTCGCTTGAGAATTTCATTCTCCACCTGTTATTCAATATTTGCCCAATATTCTATTGTTATAGAACAATCGTAACCATAGTAATATTCAACAAAAGAAAAATTATCGCGATAATTTTTCTGTCAAAGTCAAATGAAAAGTAACTGGCTCAATGTCATAGCATAAACCATGCAAATTAATTTATATTCAATCCATAGTCATACCATCTGGCCCCGTAATAAGTTTTCTGACATTGATTCGACTCAAAATAGCTATACCTACAGGGGTGTCGCAAATGTCGCAAGGGTTTTTAATTATTTTGTTCATGAAATTATCCTTCGAATATAACTCGTGCATTGAAAATTATAGGTAATTTTAGACCGATATGCAATTCATGCAATTTGGATCAGAAAAAAAGCACTCGTGCACTGCGTGCACTCGTGCTTTTTTCTTCCCAAATTGCATTCGTGCATATCGTCCAAAAATTACGGATAATTTTCAATGCACTTTGTTATATTACATATGATTATTTCACTCATGTAAAAATTTTCCCATAAGGAGAGTTTGTTTATCAGTAAATTACACCGGTTATTCGACGTTGTCTAGACGACGTGGTTACACTAACCTAAACCTTAAACAATGTCGTTGTCAATATTAATTTGATTCGAGAAATAATCTCACTAAATACCGCTCGAACTTTAAAATGAACCAGATAATTTTTCACTCCTGCATGTTTTCCTTGCAAATTTCACTTGTCCTAGACTCCTGAAATTATGGAAAACATGCAATCGTGAAAAATTATCGGTAATTTTAAAGCTCTCGTGGTATTACCCCCGAATATATTTGGTAATTATCGGTAATAAGCGGTTGTCTGCTTGAACGAGGCTATAGATATGTTAGACTGACAAACAACTGAATTTAATGACAAACTGAAGTTCTCGTTATCAATGAATTTGGTGAAATGAAAAAGTTTTCAGCCCAAAGGTGATTTTGCATTCAGAGAAACCCAAACGTGTGCTAATGTAAAGCTATAAGTCGTCCTTTAAATATAATACGGAGTATGCGACAGTCGGCGGCCGCCTCATTTCCAGGGGATTTCCTATCAAAAGAAAATATGAGCGGCCACCAAAAAATTCATGAGGCGCTTATTTCCCATGAGTGCATTTTCAACTCTTCTACTCGAATGGCAAAAGAAAGACGGTTCTGTATAGGAGCAGTCATTAAATAATGATAAAATACCTACTTTCGCTTTAATTACACCTGTCTCTCTGGAAATTTATACCTATATATCTTATCCATTTATTATTGCTATCCATTTGGCGTTTGATCTGATTTTGCCATTTTTATCGTAACTTCTCAACATGTGCTGAACAAAGATAGGTAGGTATATAAAAATGAATATTTCAGAAGAATTTAAATGCCAATTATAAGTTAAGGCCTGTATAATATCTTGCTGTTATTTTAGATGCGTCTAGTAAATTTCAATTAAATGGTTTTCCAAAACCAATTACGTACTACATTTTTCAAAATATGTGTAAATTTGTAATTACGTAAAGAAAACCACAAAAATTTTGAATTTGGTTTTTCTTCCATATTATAATGCATTTTAGTCACTTGCTGCAATAGCATCTTCTTAACCTAAAATATTAGTTATTGATTTTGATATTAATAATTCTAAAAAAAGTAGAGAATAGAAATTGTAATTATTATAGGTTAGAGGTTTAAAAATCGAGTAGAGAGACAAAGAGCGCCTTTCTTGGCCAGGCTAGTATAATAGCCGCCTTAATACGTCTTAATACTTCACTGGCTTCGAGTGCCCATATTTTCTTTTGGATTAAAGACTGTTAACTCAACGTTTTTATCCACGATCTATCATAACCAGGAAAATCAGGAGCAGAATCTTGATTTTAACGAAGATAGAAAAGAAACACTGTTTATTTATTAGACCTACAAGCACACCTAAAATTCCTCTACTAACACTTTAATATATCGCTTCGTTCTCTTACCTTACTTAGAATCGATTAAGAATTATTCTTAATCGATCGACCGCAGCGGTCCGTGCCTTTTATACAAAATACTATAAAACTAGAAAATGCTCTAATATTCATCGAACAATGAAAGAATACCGTTAACCGTTTAAATATGTCTAAAAGTAGCGTAAACATAATGTAATAAATCATTCCTGCTCGGGTCTCGTCGACGAGTCTCGCCAGCTCGGCCTGCACCAATCTTTAACAATATACCTATGATCGCGAAAGCCTTTCAAGACCGGGCTTGGGGCGGCAAATCTTGGGGGCGCTATACGCCATACCTATCAAAGCGACTCATTTTGTTCTAATTGTAGCTAGGTATTATTGGCTACAGGTGTTTTTAAAAGTCGAGACGAGAGTAAAAGTGCGCCCAAATAGCACTAAAAGTCGCGTAATCAAAGTAATAAATCACGCCCGGCGATGTGGAGCCGTGGCAAGTCCAAGGGTAGTCCGGAAACGACCGACGATCGCCTGGCGGCTGCACTAATTCTCAACAGAATAATTCGCATCTAAATATGTGGTCCAGGTTTAATATTTGTCAACAAGACCAAACAAAATCGATAGTGAGAATGCCGAGAATGTGATAATTCCTACTGAAATCCAGCAAGAAGCTCAAAAAGCACCATTACGTCTATTACTGATAACAAGCAAAATTAAGTGTATATGACAAGAAATTTGTGAATTTCGACAAGTGACGAAAAAAAGGGCATAGGAAGAACGAACAGAGAAAAGTTAATACTATTCTACTTTTTCAATATGGAAACGCAACGCTTCAATGTAGACAAAGTATTCAATGCTATATAATATATTTTTTTAAGTATATTAAACTTACATCCTTTCTCATTACGTGTTTGTAATCGTAATCAAGTTTACATTCATGTTTGTGAATCAAGAAAATTATATGCCCAAAAAGGTAAACGCTTATGCGCATTTTTTTATACATATCAGCTCTTAAAAATTAGTACCTATTACAATAACCTTTCCTTAACGTTTAATCATTATTCCAGTTCCTGTCCTTCAACAATAATCTGCACATTCTCAACAATCTCATCCTCATTAACATCAGTAGGATCCTCCAGCTGGTCCTGACTTTCTTCAGAATAAACCAACTTGGGTGTAGTGTACTTCAAATAAAACATGTAATCATTTAAATTTTTTATCACCTCTCGTAATCCGCTTCTGTCACAATTTGATGAAAATCGAGCAATTTGCTTACACTTTTTCACCACAATTTTATGCAGGTCTTCATCGGTAAAACCGTCGTCATCGCTCACTTCCGAGTCCTCCAACAACTTTTCGAATGCACGTTTCTTTGGCAACAGCTTTTGAAAATAGGCCTCATTGACTGGGTGGTTATGATCATAATCTATGTGACACACTTCCAGGTATTGTCCATCAGCTGAAGCCTTCACTACAATAATAGCCGGGCAGACACCATCATATTCCATCGCAAGAGACCTAAAATTTAAAGACGTAATTAACAATAAAAATTATTCCAAGCATACAATGATGCCATTTCACTGTAGATAAAAAATTTATTGATGCAAGATGCAAAACACTTACTAAAGTATATACTTTTTGTTAAAAGTGAAAATGGAATAAAACTAAAGCAAACTGAGATAGAATATTATTAGAAAAACGCTACTACACATTAAAAGATGTCATGTTAAAACTAAGGAACTCATTCACACTATAAAACTATTAAAACAGAGAAAGGTCGTAACTTTTTCTTTAAAACTTATATGAGGTAAGCATTTCACTTTCTTTGGAAGCTTATTATATAATTAGCAGACCTAACCTCTATTCTACTTTGACACTTTCCTCAGTCTGCAAAAAGGTACCACTAAATCGTTTTTATTTCTATGGTCATGATTATGAATATCCCTTTGCTGGAATCCAAAATTTTTCTTGGCATATATGACACAACCTAATATATTGCGAGATTTTTTTTATCTCTGAACATACAGAGCGACTTTCCATAGGTTTAACTTAAAAAAATATATATATATCTCAATGCACTGCTGTCAAAAGTTAATTTATTATAGGTTTAGATAGGTGACACTAACATGTAAAAAACTTCAAACTTTATTTATTACACTGAGGCCGCCGTCACATACAGCGGAACGGAAAAGAGCGGAATGGGGCAGAAATGTCAATAACGTCATTATACATGTCAATTCCTATTTTAACTTTTATCTGATTGGTTTAAATTCAACTGTCAAATAACGCTCCTTTCCGCTTTTAACCAAATTCCGCTGTATGTGATGTCGCCCTCATTTTAGTAAAGTTTTCAATTAATATTTTCTATACACCTTAGATAATGTCGAATAGGTTGGTTTAACCATAACAAAAATGAAAATAGTCTTAGCAGAGTGCGTGATTTATTTGCAACCAATTTTCCACACAGGTCCATTCCTTCCATTGGAATGATACATAAAATTGTCAAAATGTTTAATTCAGAAAGGTCTTTAGTTAATTCTCATAAGAAGAGGATCAAAAACTGCAGGTTCTTACAGAGGAAATAAAACTGGACATTTTATGTTTTATAGAAGAAAATTCTTAATCCACTTTAAAACAACTAGATAGCTCATTACTTGAAAATTTCAAAATTTTCTGTGCAAAAGACCTTAAAAGAATTCAAATCCCACAAATACCCTAATCAGCAAGTGCTCTGTACAACTGACAATGACATTGAAAGATGGACAGCTTTCTGTGAAACTTTGCAAAATTTACTCAATGGAAATGGCGATATTTTGCAAAAATAGTAGATCATGTCACTAGGAGTAAAAGTGGGTCTTTTCCTGCTGAGCCCAGAGATTGACGATGCAAATGGGCAAAGCACGAAAATACCTTTTACTCCTAGTAACATATACTATTTTTTTTTCAAGCAGGCCGGAAAGTTCAGTTTTGCAATTTTCTCTCATTCCCTTTAAGTGGGTCTTTAAGTATAAAGTGTACCATAAAGTTTTTCCAACGGCTAATATTTGAATGACCCCTATATAATTTTTTAATTGTGTCAATTCTAATGGTTATGTTATAAAAACCGTAAAGGAAAGATTCCGCCAAAAACGCGACATATTAGTTATCCATAAACTGATTTGCCAAACATGTGATTGACAAGATTTTAACCAGTAAATTAAAAGCAGGTGAAGGTAAATGCCAATAACAACTTCCCTACAAGTTGTTATGACGGTTTAATGTAGTTTTACTTTAATATCTGCCATCAGTTTGACTTTGAGTAAATCGAATTAATTTCCTCGACGTTGCCCGCATTATATTAAAAAAAGTTTTTATCAGCTTATAAATGTTCTCAAAATCACACAGTAGCTATAGAGAAAGAAAAGAAGAACAGTTTTAATTTCTCTGCCGAACTATCCCTTGGAAAGAAGCCTAGTTCTGAGGCAGAGCATTGTACCTACCATATCTGAAGTGCAGATAAACACTGTTCCTGGTCAAATTTTGACGGCGATATGAATGCGTTTTATGTGCACCTTGTTTCATAGCATGGGTATGTCCCTCCCTTTTTGTAGATTTCTACAGTGAAGAAATGTTAACATTTTGTAAAAGAGCTCATATACAGTGAGTAGATAACTGCAAAGATACTTTTCATTGAAAGATTTTATGGTTCCAGGAATAAGAGTCATTTACGTAAGACCCTCTACTAGTTCATTGTTAACAAACCTTCTCTTAATATATATTATGTTGCACAGGGTGAGCAAAACTGGATATCCCAGCTCTTGTATAAGAACATTTGTTGTCCTAAGAATTACTACTGCCAACTATTTGACCTGAAAAACGTAGTATCAGCTCTAGTACATGGATTTATTACTTTCGCTTACAACTATTATTTTTGGTAAGTTCTGGCAACAACATTTTTTGCAATGGTAGTATTTTATAACCTTTAAATTATGTCAATATAACCAATAAAACTGACACAGTTCAAATATTATACGGGGGGCAATCTGTCAAATTTCCATGACCTACTTTTCCGAAAAATATAATAAAAAGTTTTATACTTACCCAATTAGTGGTGTATATTATTTGTAAAATACATAGAATGTGTTAGAACGGTGGTTTTCAATGATCAACGGTTTTAATGGTATTAAATCATAACCAATGGTTAAGGTAAATTATGATAAACTAAAAATTTGTAGCATTATTATCAATACTAAACTAATAAAAATCACATTGACAGATAAATATGATGACGCGCATGACATTTAACAGACAAACTAAGAATTCGAGAACATGCGATTTCGACTAATAACGGTTTCGAGTGGTGCTCTAGAGCGCTCTGAGAGTCTTCCTAATTTTTGTTTTTTCACTAAGAATGTAAAGATGGCATTACACTCAGATCGGTCTATCTGGTGTCATCTAGTGTTCAAATAGTTAAGGTGAATGAAAATCTTTTATAATTTTTTTTTTCAAGCGGACTAAAAGTACTTCATTTGTTTTCTCCATATGCACACCTAAAGTGGGCTTTCTAATCCTGAGACCAAAAAAGTAGCAAAAAAAGTCCTAGGCATTAAAGGTAAAGTTAAAAGTCACCGCTACTGTCATGGTGGCGCATATATAAACGATTTTCATTCACCAAAATTATTTCAACACTAGAAGACACCAGATAGACCGATCTGAGTGTATCTTTACATTCTTATTGAAAAAACAAAGGATGGGATTACTCTCAGAGCGCTCGAGAGCACCACCCGAAACCGTTATTAAGTTGAGTTCGGTAATTACATCCCGAGCGCTCGGGATATCAGTTTATCTCACTTTAGCTTGTTAAGATTTTATGAGATGTTCTGTGTCCGGAGCGCTCGGATGGATGGAATTACCGAACTCGGTTTAAGTTGAAATCATATATGTTCTCGAATTCTGAGTTCGTCTGTTAAATGTCATGCGCGTCATCAAATTTATCTCTCAATGTGATTTTTATTAATTTAATTTAAGATGGGTTTATACACCAAATAAAATAAAATAACAAATAAAATAAAATTAGAAATAATGGTTGGTTTCATGTATACCCCTATTAGCGTTCATGCAACAAATAAGATTTATGTTATTTGGCTTATTCGTTATTTTAATTTATTTTGTGTATAAACCCACCTTTAGTATTGATAATAATGCTACAAATTTTTAGTTTACCATAATTTATCTAAACCATCTGAACTATTGGTTATGATTTAATGCCACTAAAACCATTGAACATTGAAAACCTAGGTTCTAACACATTCTATTTATTTCAGAGTTGGCAAAAAAAGACGTTTTTCTCTTTTTGGACAGGGCAGTGGTCAAAAATGGTTAAAACTATTTTTGGCCAGTGTCCAAAATTAAGTTTACATTTTACCGACGCGTCCGTTACAAAACGGCCCATCCACGTACCATTAAGGTCAAAGATCAGATAATTAAACATCAAACTCAACAGGTTCTTCACCCACAATTTATGGGACATGAATTGGAAGATAATGAACATGAAGAAGCAAGAAACTGGATTAAAACCGAAGTCAACCCTCGCTTCTTACCATTGGTAATAATGTTTTTGCTAAAAAGAACACCATTTCAATTAACATTTTTGGGTGAAGAGATCCTTAAGTTGAACCCAGTTGACTGGTGGGACGGACTGAAAACCTACAAGGATATTGACGCTAGTTTCATAACTTTTGCAATTCATTTGCACACATCTGCAGCCTCATCTGCGGGTATCGAGCGTATTTTTTCGAATCATAGTTTTATTCAATCAAAACTAAAAAATCGACTTAGTATGGGTACTGTTACAAACTTAGTTAGAGTTTATAGAACCCTTAACTTAAAAAATAAAAGAAATGTTGATTTTGAAAACTATCAGTAATGGACATTTTCCTTAACTGCAGTAATGTTATGCTCTTTGCAAAATTTATGAGACGTAGTGTAATAGAGTGCAGTTGTTTTTTGCCCTGTTGGCCCGTTTAAAATTTTATTTATTTTTCACCTTTATACTTTTTTTATACCTAATTAACTAGTTTCTATAATATTAATAAAATAATACTTTTTTTAATTTCCAAACTTAAAACTTAATGTATGTAGGTTTGAAATTACATTCTTAGTTTTGTGTTTTTAATCAGGAATGTTGGGTTCCTAAGTATCTACTTTGTAATGTTGACTTGTGATGTGTTTGTATGTATTATAATGTTCACTACTGAAATCTACTTATTTCATGAAGATTTTATTTCACTATCATAATGTTGATAATGCTGATGTAGGTATTCATTTTGGGAATTTTGGACATTAGTGGTCAAAATACCTTTTTGACCAGGACAAAATAAATAAATAGTATACCTATGTTACTCGGTCTTTTTGTGCTTCGCCCAGTTGCAGGCCTCAGCTTTCATTTGGCCGTCATTCTCTGGACTCAGCATGAAAGGACCCACTTTCACTCCTAGTGACATAATCTACTATTACAGATGAAACATCCTTTTCATTAAATGGTTGTGTGAATTCCCAAAATTATAGTAAAGAACTATTTCAACAATCACCTGAATTCTGTTTTAATACTTATAGTAATTAGTTTATGCCAAAAGTTGAAAATGTAGTTATTGATCTCACTTTGCAAAACCACGCATTTCCGAATAGGTGGATAGGAAGGTTTGGGTCTATTTTTGGGCCACCAAGGTTCCCTGACCTCTCCCCAAATGATTTCTTTTTATGGGGCTATCTGAAGTCGAAAGTTTGTAGTAACATTGAAATTGAGAATGTTATTATTATTAATCCAAACTTCTTAAGAAACTCAGTATGTGTATTTCAAGACTGGCTTGCATATTGTTTAGAATGCAAAGGGGGAAATTTTCAGAATTTGTTATACTTCTCTATTTTCTTGTGTTTTGATTTTTTTCCAAGGCCTACTTGACCATAGAAATAACTGAATGGATTATATGAGCTCATACTGCATGCAGGCAGCTCTTACAGACAACCCAAGGCTGAGTTTTAAAATAATTTGAAATCAGGCTTGATCTATAGCATGAATTCATTACAGTAAATGTACCTGAGTGCACTGAAGTCCAAATCATCACACTTACAGACCAGTCATAAATGCCTTCACCAATCATGCACTTACTCTTAAACAGAATAACACTTACTTTTTCTTTCGCTTACCAGTCCCTCTTGGTCGGAACTTTGGTGAGTAAAAGCAACCATACTTTAGATAATAAAACTCCAGACTACTGTTAAAATATCTTTTAGTTTTTTGGCTTGCTGCCTGTAGTGTTCGACTGTCCCGTTTTGCAAACCTAACAAAGTTAGTCCTTGTGGTCTCCTCTAGTTTTGCTTGAAACTCTTTGAAGGTCCTAAACTTGTCCCCTAGTTCTATATCTAATTTCACTGTTGTCAACTCATGTTCTAAAACTCGTAGCTCGAGGAACTCAGAATCTGTTTCCTGTATTTGTTCCGTCATACTTAGATCTACTAAGTTAGTAGATATTCTTTTATTTTCCTCATATTATTATTTTCACAGGAAAAAAACACTATATATATTTACCATCAACCATCAACCAATTCAAAATAAATAAATAATAAAACATATTGACCATTCCAGAATTACGTCGTTGACATGAACACCCCTGCAGGCAATATGGCGGACCAGCCAATTTATAGCGTTTTCACTGACTCCACTGGTGCGCACTGAGTGTATTTCCGTCTCTAGAATTCGCTTAAATTAACAAAGAATGAAAATACACTCAGTGCTCACTAGTGCTGTCAGTGAAAAACGCTGTTGAAATTCCACCTGAAATTATCAGGTGGAACTTAAAACTTATTCTTGATGATCATGTTTCATGTTTGATTTGAGATATATTTATAATATAGTCTTAAATTACCTCTTGTAGGCAAAAGCTCCAAGGCAGATTTCATAGGTTTGAAGCTGACGTACTGAAGAAAATCCTAAAATATCAAAACAAATATGCTTTTCTTATTTATTTAATAAACTGGTTGCGATGTTGCTATTCTAACTATTTTTTTATACCTTCATTTATTTGTATGTGTGATTATAAATTATATATGGGTAAAGATAATGTGGTGAGTGTCTCGACCGGAGAACTTACAAAGAAACTTGCTTCCTGGTAAAGATAATATTAATAAAATGAATCCTAAAAGCTATTAATAAAATCATAGAAGAACAACAAGCGACATTGAATTGTTCATTCTTATTCATCATTTCCGTATAAATATAGAAAAATTGGTACGTTTGACTACACTCTTCGAGCTAAACTGGAGAATCCCTCCTGTTTTACAGTATTGACCCCCTTTTTTAGCAGTGCATGGGAACCTTTGAACTGGCGACTTCCGCCGGAAGTGGGGAAAGAAAAGTCAATTTATTGCAAAACAGTCTACAAGAATAAAATGTTACTTACTTTCAATTTCGAATTCAATCGAATATCGAACTTATATATTCATCTCCTAGCTAGAGCGCTAGGGCTCCTAGCCCTTAACCCTGCTGACATCCAAGTTTTTCTAAAACTTAACTTTTAACCTAAGAAAATCAGCACGTATGACGTGTGCTGACAACAAAATTACGTCAGAGAATCATTTGAAGCGACGGACTTCCGGCAAAAAAGGATTATATTTTTTTGAATTTGATTATATTTTCCTAAAATCCGGACTATATTTCCAGCATCCGGAAGTCCGGCATTTTTAGGAAAATATCGGCATTTGTTGGCCATGGACATATATCTGCTGGGACATTAACTACACTCTTTGTATGCCCCTCAAAAAAGTTTGTATAAACCATTCACTTATTATTACCGTCAAGTAGGCGTTGGAAATCTGACTTTGACATTTTTATCGTATCTTCTCAATGTGTGCCGAAAAGTGATAGGTATAAAAAAATGAAGATTTCAAAGGTAACGAGATGCCAAAAATAAGTGAATGAGGTATACCTAGGAGTTGTGACCAGAGTATAGATGGGCGAAGGGAAAATTCCCAAAAAACCTTTAAACCCAATTTAGGGTTTTTACCCGGGTTTTTTCCCATTTTTTCTTGAAAGCACCCGGCAATTTCAAGATTTAAGGTTAGATTTTAGATTAGAATTCAATAAATCCAGATTCTGGTTTGTTTTTTGATAAACTAAACACTGGTCAGTGGTCAATTGATGAAAAGCTTCAAGCTGCACAAACCAACTAATTATTGCTTAATTGGTACGAGTTAAGCGTATTGAAAAAGTTAAATTTAGAGGTTATAATGGAATAAACCCCGAATTTTCCCGGATGTGTGCAGGGAATAAACCCTCAAAAATGAAAAAACCAGGTGAAAACCCATCTCTAGACCAGAGCAAACTAATATTTTCCTAAAAATTAACCTATTTTTTGGCCGGTAGTCCGCCATTTTTAAGGTACCCAGACGTAATTTAAAATATTATTGCCAGAGCCAACGAGATGGTATAGTACATATGGAGAGACCCTCCTGTTTACAGTTTTCGCCTCTTTTTTTAGTAGTGAGAATGAAAATGGCGGCGATATCCGCCGAAAGTGACGTCACATGACAAGTAAATAATTCGAAATCGCCAACTGATCTACTGTAACGATGAAATTACGTCATGGGTGTACTGTTGTGCAAACTAAACTCTAGTTTTACATATAAGTTGAAGTGAGGCAAATTGACAACTCTGTATGCCATTTTTCGAAGCGGTTTAACCTTAAAACTATTTTTCTTTTTTATTTTTATTTTAATTCATTTCTTAATAAACCAGTCCCATGAGACCGTAAATTGACATTTGTGTTGCAAAATTTAATTTTTTTTGTCAAAGAGACTACATGCATTTTTTGTGAGTATTTGGACATACACTTTGTACAATTTCTGGAAAATTCTAGCAATAAAACGTCAAACCCTACAATTTTTGCGTTCGCCGACGTCGTATAGACTTCCTCTTTATCCTACAAAGGCACCTTTTTTTTAATGGTTTATGGACCCCATTAAAGGTATTTCAGACCTGTACGAGACCCGACAATAGAATAGCAATAAAATAGCAAAATTCAAATCATTGGAATGAAAAATTCGACCGGTATATGTCTTAAATGCATATTCGTACTAGTTAATACGTATACTACGAACGTCAATCTTTCCCCACGGATTAAAAGTGCAGCTTCTAGTCAAGGACGGTAAACAGTACAGGACGGTCCACTGCCATTTAAACAACATGAGCCCAAAATCGTGACGTCAGCTTAGTGCGGACTTGGGAGCGATAATGACGTCATTATTTCCCGAGCCCCGTGCTCTCTGAGACTATTCCCGTCATTTGTTTTCTGAATAAGAATGTAAGGACGGAAATAGTCTCAGGGCGCTCTAGAGGAGTCACCTGAAAACCCTGTGAATGTGAATGGGGATGCACAATTTTGTCCAAATGAAAATCATCCAAAAAAAAAACGTCCAAAGTAAATCGGTCCACCGATGATTTTCTCCAAAATAAAAACATCCACCGAAGTTCAATCCAAACCAGAAAATGTCCAAAATAAAATCATCCAAAGCATTTTCATCCAAAATCTCCTTGAAATGACCTCTAATCTTTTTATGGTGGTTGCTATTAGTTCGCTACGCGGATTGATATCTGGAGATTATTGATCCCAGTCGGCCGAAACGTAAACAAATCTGAATTCAATTTAAACCAAAACGTAAAAAAATCGGTTTAAAAACTATAATGTATTGTTTGCATGAATTATTAATTATTAAAATGTTAATCTGTTAGCTCGTTAATTAAAAAAAAATTACATTAAAATGTATTTACTGAAGTTTATTGATAGGTTTTTTTGATAAAATGTTATTCGACACATTTATTGTAAGTAGTGTTAGTAAAAAGAAATAAAACGAAGGGATTGTACTAATTGTATGACGGAGATGTCTCGGGCCCCTCTTTAGGCGGGAGATGGGCCACAGGAGAAATGCTGAATAGGTAAAAGCCTTTAGATAATGGAACAAATTCCAGTGCATTGTTTACTGATGATGACTTCCTGATGAAAGTCAATGGTAAACTCTTACTTTTAGGATAAATCTACAGAAAGTATATCTCTGAAAACTCTGAATAACAAGACAGAGACAGGGTGTTATTGAGGAAATCAGAGGAGAGATTGGATATTAATGATACCTATAGAATGAGGCCCTACCATCAAACAGTTAAGGTGGAAATATAATAACGAATAAGATAAAATTAGAAATAAGAGTTGGTTTCATATACCCCTATTAGCGTTCATGCACCAAATAACATAAGTCTTATTTGGTGCATGAATGCTAATAGGGGTATACATGAAACCAACTCTTATTTCTAATTTTATTTTATTTGTTATTTTGTTTTATTTGGTGTATAAACCCACCTTTAAATTACTAATTTCAGATACTCAAGTAACATCAAAAGTGTATCACAGCGTGATTGTGTTGATTGTGGAGGATCTACAACTGGCAGAGCCAGTATAGAAAATGTTAAAGGGAGCAATGCCATACTATTGCCAGACACCTGAGTGCTTAATGTTTATGGAGCCACAATAGACCACAGGTTGCAGCGGAGGACTGAATAAGTCCACTCACATAGAATACAATAATCTTTGTGGAGCCCTACTACTACCACTACTCCTACCCTACGACTGTGTGGTGAATGAGAGGATAAATGTTATAGAAACCCCACTATTGGTAGACACCAGACTAGTGTATTTAATGTTTGTGGCCCCTCTACTGCTAGGTTCGGTGTAATGTTAGTTCAGGTAGTATACCTACATGAAGTATTGGTAATTAAGTTTTTACCAAGTATGGGGTGTTCAATATAAAATTTCATCTAGTTGACAGTGAAATGTGAAAAGAAAAGGATGGAGAAATAAAAGTCCATTTATTTTGATTATGTCATCCCTTTCTGTCAAAATTTCATAGCCTGCTAGATGAATTTTTATAATGAACACCCCGTATATATATCCTGAACATACTTGCAAAATTTTAGAGGGTTTAATTTCAGTTCAACTGCTAGCAATATTATTATTAAATTTAAACAAAAAAACATTTTTTTGATTTTTTTTCATATCTAAAGATTTGCAATAAAAAAAATAAAAAAACAAATATCCATGTATTCCTATAACCTAGATATATATACAACTAAAAGCAGATGTTTAATGCCATTGATTTAGTAGATTGTGTGTTCAAAATGTTAATTAACTGTTTCATTTTTTGTTACTTATTTTTTTGTAAACAGATCTATGTTCATATGAACTCCTTTTCTCAAAATCATCCACATAATTTTTTTCACTTTCCTAAAAATGAACAAATTATCCTGTAGCATCCTATAGAATATAGATAATAGTATCTACTTAAGCAGCACTGATTTAATTAACTCGGAGGTACTTTGTAGGACTTTGTATAATATAGTAGAAATTATTTAAATTTCATGATCTGCGCGTTGCGTCCGATAGCAACGTTGTCATGATATAATATATCAAATGATATATGTCTGATATATATCATGATATTTATTTTTTCTTTTGATTGATCAAATTACCAAATTTGCTGGTTTCCAATTAATAAGCTAAATAATTTTTTTCACTTTGTATAAATTTTATATTAATATAGTGATAATAATAATTAGTATTACTATTATTGCTTATAATATAATGTTATGGAACATATAATACCGATTTCTTCTTATTTAGTATCGTTAGTTGAATCAAACCATTTTTTATTTATGGTTGTTCTTACATTCTTTGTTTTTTTGTAGGTGTTAACAAAATAAAATTTAGTACTGTGAATATACTTGTAATTCCCAATATGAACAGCGGTTATACAAATGAGAATAAAGGTGACTTTCAGATAAATATCATCATTTGATATATATCTGATGTATATCCGATATATTGCTATTTATATATCATGATATTTACCAACTTTGTCGGATGGATCTATTAGGGTTCTGAACAGAGAATTAATCCTGATCCTGACCCTGATCAGAGAATTTGTAATAAAAAAGTAACAAAGTGTTACTTTTTTATTACAAAAACCAAGGCGCACTAGGTAATTTTTATGGTCGAAAATTCAAGAAACCTTTATTAGCAATTTTTTTACAATCTGAGTACACCAATGGATTAAGCGCCCTTTCAAATGGACAGGTACCAAATTTCATTAAAACATTTTGGTTGGTAAGATTTCTACAGCAAAATTAAAAATTATCTTCTTTTTATGAAATTTATTTCATTTTATAAAGCAAGCCATGGAATGAAATGACAAAAATAACTTTTACTAATAAAAATATTCGACAACTCGCCAATACAATGCTATGAAGAATCAAATTCTGGTTGCTTCCACCAAACCGCCGTGTATTGCAATACATTTATCATATCTGTTTCGTATCTTCGAGGTGACATTTCCCAGTTGTTCTGGAGTAATATTTGCACATGCTTCTGTTATCCTGCTAGCACGTAGTTCTTATACCGACTGTGGCCTTGATTTATAAACTTCTTGCTTAATGATACCCAAACAAAAGTCCAGTAGTTTCAAGTCCGGTGACCTTGGCGGCCATTCAATAAAAGGACTATTTCGTTCTATCCACCAATTTTCAAAACTTTCGTTCAACCATTCCCTCACCACTACTGCGTTGTGTACGGGAGATCCATCTAATTGAAATATCACCTTCGGGCGAATAAGAAATGGTAACTCATGCACTGCGTCCCAAAATTCATTCCTTAGAAAGGTCAAAAACCGATGTCAATTTAAATTACCCTCAAAGAAAAAAGGGCCAATAATTCTATTATCAAGTATCCCGCACCATACATTTACTTTATGTGAATACTGTCTCTTTGCGTTTATGACCCACTCAGAATTTTCAGACGACCAATAGAGTGAATTTTGAGACGACACCACCCTATTTGTTGTAAATGTGGCTTTATCACTGTACAAAATTTGTTTTAAAAAGTTCCTATTTTCCAGATATTCTCCTTGCGCCCACAAACAGAATTCCATTCTTCTTTCCTCATCTCCCAGTTCAAGAGTATGCAAAAATTTAGGCTTAAATGGCTTTATCTTACTTCTTACAAGGCACCTTCTAATAGATTCTTTAGGGACATTTAAGTCTAGACTTGCCGTTCTCAAGCTTGAATTAGGACTATTTGTGAAAGTATTCCAATATTCGCTGGGTATCTCATATCTCGAAGTGGATTATTTTAATTTTTGAGAATATGCCTTGTTACACTGCCCTGTTTCGTTGAAAACTTTATTTATGCGGTGTACAGTACTACTGCTCACTGCAGATCTATCGGGATGTCTGTCTGAAATTCTCTGGCCGCATCTCTTGCCGAAAGAATATTGCCGCCCACAAGACGCACAACTTCAACTTGTCTCTTACACTCAGTTGTTCCATTATAAACTACCTACTATAAGTAGCACACTTCTTGCAATATTTTTAAAAACTCTGACATGAGAGAACTAATGATTAGTACATTTTTGATCTTGTCAATTATTTTTGACATTTCATTACATGGCTTGTTTCATAAAATGAAATAAATATTTAAAAAGATCATAATTTTTAATTTTGCCATAGAAATCTTACCAAGCAAAATGTTTTAATGAAATTTGGTACCTGTCTATTTGAAAGGGCGCTTAATCCAGTGGTGTACTCAGATTGTTTGTAAAAAAATTGATAATAAGTTTCCTTGAATTTTCGACCATAAAAATTACCTAGTAGGCCTTGGTTTTTGTAATAAAAATGTGATATTTTGCCCTAAAGTACAGTTTTTCACGCCTTAAAATACAAAAAAAAGTTTGTCAAAATCGAACACTAAATAAAAAAGTTCTGGGGGTGTCCCGCTTTTGAATGGGCCAAACTGTATGAGAAGTATACGCGTCTAATAACTGCACATTTCTTATTGCAAGAGGTTATAACAATCAAAAATTAATTTCTAAGACAGATCAAAACTTTTGGATTGCCAGATTCGAGCATTTAAAAATAAGGGCGTAACTTGGCCTTCGCCATTTTATCCACGAATTGTTCTCATGGGAAAAACATCGCCCGAATAAGATCTTGTCCCTATCTTTAATATAATTTGTGGGGATCCTACATAGAAAGTACCAAAATTTGAAACTAAATTTGGGTTTTTTTTATTCACAAAATAAAAAGAAAGCATTGTAGGTACATATGTGGATGATTTTAGTTACAAGACACCCATGTCGAAATAAGCATTATACGCAGGGTGTCTCATTTATCAAACCTATTATAGAAATAGCCCGCACAATGACCACACAACAAATGACCACAATTTAATGAATACGCCTTCTTGTTTACTTTACAAGATCCACATGATGTGAGGTGTGGGTCGTCTTCGGTCAAAGGCTCTGTCTCCCCCTCCAACAGAGGAACTCGTTGTGGGCCATCTACATTTTCTGAAAACGGGGTTTATCTAATAGGTTTGTTCCAACCAACCAAGAAACCGTTCCGGAACGGTTCAAAAATCATTTTGGTCGATCCACTAATATAAATTTTAAATTGAGAGAACCAATGTGGTTGTCCATAGTGGTTCTGCAAGGATCTTGCGACGGTTCCTTGTTGGGTTAGAACAAACCTTATACCTAAGGTTCTGGAATTTCTCTGAGTACGTAAATTGCTAATTTCGATTTGGAATTTTTACTAGAATGTTGGCCAGAATAATTTTCTAACGATTCTGGAACTGTTTTCTGGCGTGTTTGAATAAACCTAATATAATTAGATAGGTATATGTGAATATAATAGCCATCCTGTTTGCAGTTATTAAACCTATGCCTTCGAACTACTTATGGTAAGATTGTGAATTCGCATCGACTATATCAAGATTTAAAGATGACAGTACCTGCTCTCAGAGTGGTACTCCAAAATTAACGCTTTACTATAAAAGTAACACGTTGTTTTATAGTACCTAACGAATTAGTTCAAAGTAACCCTTGCTTTAAGATAAAGTGTTACTTTTTAAGTAACGATTTTTCTGTAACGCTTTACTTTAATAGAGTAACCAAGAACGTTTTAAGAGGTTTTGCGTTGCGGACCAAAGTAACGTTAATGTCCGACCGGTCTATATAATTGACTTCTATCAAAGTCATATTATTTCTATTAAAAATAATGCTCTAGGGTGTATAAACAAAAAAGATAACGCCCTTGGGCATTATGAATGTAAATTGACAGTAATTTGATAAGTAAATCATTTATAAATCAAAATAATCATTGTTGTGTGTTGCCACGATAAATCAAATCATAATATATAAAATCTACCGTTTTTTAAGTACAAGAAGTCAGACATTAAACGTTGAAGACACCATGAGCATTATAAGACATAACGCCTTCGGTCGACGTACGGGGTGTTCATTATAAAATTTTATCTAGTTGGCTGTGAAAGGGATGGAAAAACAAAAGTCCATTTATTTTGATTATGTCATCCTTTTCTGTCAAAATTTCATAGCCTGCTAGATGAAATTTTATAATGAACACCCCGTATACTGTTGCGAACTCAGGGTTCAATAATTCCAGTGTAACGATTTAATACGAAAACACTATTTATTTATCCCACAATTACACACAGGTACAATTCGACTACTATAAATAACTCACTACTTAACACTTTATAGCCTTCTAATATCGTTTGGTGCTTTAGCTTACTTATAGCTCGATTAAAATAAGACGAGTGAAAAATACAGAAAAGCCTAGAATATCTTAGAAGCAAAGTAATTAATACGAGACATATATAAAAAAAGTCGCAAACAACTCAAACAACTATTTTCTAAATAAACAGAGCAACAGAGCAATAAATCACTCGTGACAGTCCCATGCTGAAGCGCCCGGACAGCCGCGAGACGCGAAGGTTCTAGATCCTTTGCTCGCCTTAACAATACTAATAAATTTTAAGGCTTACAAGTGATATTTGTGGCTTCAGCGGACAGAAGAATAATAATTTAAATTAAAAAAAAGTAGGCTGAAGCCCTTCAGCCTACTTTTTCCACTTTTAAAATATCTTTGTTGTCTGTATAAGTGTGGTATAAGTATGTTATTTAGACATCGACTGTTTCAACAGTGATTCCTGTAAATATTTCGTAGTGTTTCTTGAAAGCAGTTGGAACGTTTTGTTGATTTTTTTGACCTTTTGTGATTGTAAAGCCGAAAAAATAGCGCTAGTCCCCCTCCTGTTTTACAGTTTTGGCACACTTTTTTAGCTGCGGTACTCTGAAAAATGGCTGCCATTTCCGCCGGAAATGACGTCAGTCAACGTCTTACGTCAAATGATTCGGAATGGTGATTTGCCAATTGCTGTGCTTTGACGACAATATTACGTCAGCGTACTCTTAAACATAGCGCATTTCCGGCCAAAAACGGTGCCACTTTTAAGGACATACCTTCGCCATTTGTTGGGTCCTTCCAGACACCTCCATGCAGTCTATCATGGACGTTTAAAAAGGTATAATCATAGCTTCACCTAAACCCTAAACCCGACCTTCGTACCTATATTTGACGTCCATAAGAAACACATTGGTATCAAAATTAATGTCAACATTACATCAACGAATTTCTTACCCCTATTTCCGCCAAGCAAATTTAGGTAAATCTAAAGTTAAGGACCCCTAGACCATATCCAGTCGACCAGAAAATCACCTATGACGTGAATATAACGTGATTATATGACCATATTAAACGTCATAAATATCAATGAAAATGAAAAAATATCACGTTTATATTACGTGAAATTTTGGTGATAAAAATTCACCTACGTGACCTACCAAGATACTGATCTTTAATGAACGTACAAAAAACTTTTCCAATTATTCACAAAACATCTGCGCCCTTTTATGTAAAATAACGCTAAAGTCTTAATATAATTATAATTACGAATAAATCGGGTTTGGTATTATGAAAAGTTTATTGAATAATATAATTTAATATTACAACTTTACAACTATTCAACAAGCAATCATAAAATAAATTTGCGATTCAAATTAAAAGTGGGCGCGCTTTATTCCTCCACTTTTAAAAAATAGGACAGATAAAAATATAACATCACTTTTAATTTCACAGCTTAGCTTCTTCAATCCACAATTGAATTAAAAACTGAAGTCATATAAATACGAAAATTTAAAAAAGTATCCCTGTTTGTGTATGCTTTAGCCTGAACATCTTCATTGTCCTTGTCTTCACAACTATATGAGACTGTCCAACGCCACCTAGACAATATAAGGCCTGGAAGCGACCGAGCGGGAGAGCGGTGACGTCATCATATGTGGTACGAAAATTCGACGACCGATTCAACGCTCAAAACCCGAAAGTTTTGGAAAGCTTTTTGGGTGAATACTTTGGTAATGAGGGTTTAGATTTTAGATGGACAAAAATAAAACCATTAGTAATATATATAAACAATACAAACGTAAATAAATAAACAATTTAACTATACCAGAGTACACTTAAATTAATATAATACTTAATACTGTATATTATTATTACACAGTGAAGTGGTTTACTAACAATAATTTTTAATACTTCTGAAGAATAAGTATACAATTTTCTCTTTTTGCCTGAATTTGTTATATACAGGGGATTCTGAAATTGGCGTGCAATAATGTAACAGCTTAGATATTTTAGAATAAAAAAGATGAAAAGTTTATATATGAAGACAGGTTTTCAAACGTGTCGTTACAAAGATAGAGGTTATAACTTTTTAAATTAAATTCTTTTTTTCCACATAGATAGCTCGTTCAGTTTCCAAGATAACCACTTCAAAATTGAAATGTGATAACTCGAATCATTATGATCTACATAGATACTTACCATCTGATTTTCAAGGGTGCCTGCTTTGGTAATAGGGATTTAGATGGAAAAAATAAAAACATTTGATCATTTTAAAACATTATAATATTAAATTAAAAAAAAAACAAATTAAATATACATGTGACAAAATATAGCTCAGAAAACACTATTTGGTTCATTGCACACACTATCTACACACTTTGTCTTATACCTACTACTCGACTTGATTACAACTAGGCCTAGGAAACAAATATAAAAATCTTTGATGGATTTGGATAACATATTTGTAACAAACTATAGCACAAACCCTACACAACAAAATCTTTAAAAAAAAGTCCTACCTGGAATTAATCTTAGGACATCTAATAGTAACAATAGAGCTTCTAAGGACTGGCCAGTTCTTTCACATGTAAGTATGTTACTTTCCTCTGAATTTCATGTGAATGTAACTCGCATACCTGAAATAAAAAGCCCAATAAATTCTGCTGATTTTTTGAATATGGGGTTTTTTTCGGAATATGTTCCTATACTTATGTTTATGTAGTGTTGTAAGAGGTTAGGTTAGGTAAACTTACCCTGCTATGTTTATTTGGTATAAAATTATCCCTTTTAATACCGTGAATCCACTTTTCTTTTAAAATAACATCTTCTGGAAATCTAAACACTGAATTTCGCGGACCAGTCTTGTAATTACTTTTGCATCTCTCTACACAGCAACCATGAGGCATGACAATGGTTTGCTAACTTTTGAAACTATAATTCCGAGCTAATTCAGCTAATACTAAAATACACGTTTCTAGAAAAGACACAGAACTGTTAATTATACAAATCTAGGCAAAAAACAACTTGAATATGCATGAAAAATGCAAAACTAGGAGCAACATACTAATAAAGTCCTTATAAAACAGCTGACCCGTCCACCCTGGCAGCCATTAAAATATCGCTTCCAGGCCTTATGTCTAGGTGGCATTGGACTGTCCCTAGAAGAATATTTCACATGTCTTGAAATAAATGTCTGTCAATGTATGTCTAAAATTTAACTATTTAACTTTGAATCTGGATCATTTAAACTGCAAAGTTTTTTAATCTTTGGGGTATTTACTTGCACTGCTACATCTCTAGAATGTCTCTCACCCAACTTCACAATGGCCCTCATGCGTCTTAGAAAATTCCCCTTTGACTAATATTGAGGTCTGATGGAGGTTGTGTTTCAGGCTGCATACTAATGAATTGAATATCCTATAAATTGATGATAATTTTTATAATCAATAACCCTGTTATTGATTCACTGACTGACTGACAGCTTCAATTTTTTTAGGTTTTTTTTCTTTGCTTGAAGTTCTCGAGTGGCTTGTGAATTCACCATTTTGCATTTGGAAGAGTTTGAGGTAAATTGCATGATGGTACAGCATCATGTTTTAGACAGTGCAAACATACTCCTTTTCATATCATATTGGGGCCTTAAAAAGTAACCAAACTAGTAATAAAATGTGTGTTAATAAACACTATGTATATATTTATATGTTTTACCTTCTTTATAATTAGCTGGCCTCCCATCTGGCTTATAGTGGAAAAAGCATATCTGCATATGCAGATGCCTGTTTACAAGTAACAGCCACAGGAGCCTTGTTGACTTTTCCGGGAAAGATTTGAAATTTATGATTTATGAACTGCTTTTAACGCTTTTGTATACATGGAAAGGATCATCAATTTTTGGAATTATTGTAACACAGCACTTCATAAAACTAAGGAATATTGTTACTGACGTGTGTTAAATCTTGTGATATTGGAAAATATAGCAACTAATGCTAATGCTAAAATTGTAAGAAAAACTGAAATATTAAAAATTAAAGATGAACAATTTCTACTTAAATGGAAAATCTCTTTATTTTAAAACTAGGTTATGTTTTTTTTTATAATAATAAACATAGTCGACCGACAACACTCAAAATATTAAAATACCGGAAAGTAGTCTGTAAGCACTCCCTGTTTGAAGGTCATTTAAGGACACTTTGGATGATTTTTCGTTGGATGAAAATACGGTGGATCGAAAAATTTTGGATGTTAATACTTTGGATGTAAATTGGTTTGGATAGAATTTCGGTGGATGTTTTTATTTTGGACAAAATCATCAGTGGACTGAATTAATTTGGACGTTTTTATTTTGGATGTTTTTACTTTGGATGATTTTGTGTGGACCCATGTGAATATTTGATTTGACATCTCGATGATTATTCGCGGGCGCGGGTTATTCGTTTTTTTTATGATCGTATACTAATTTTTGAATCTTTCCCTTGTTGTTGTGATTGTGCCGACTGGGTTGTGATTTAGTAAACATACGAGTACACAATACCTGGTCAGATTTGTGCTGTTCCTGAATGTGAAAGCAACAAACTAAAGTAGAAGAAAGAAGGCAGACAAAGATCCTTTCATTTTTTCACAAAAAGAAAAGATGCTCTTTCACTTAAAATAAGAAACAAGTGGATTCACCTTTACCAGCGAACTGATACATTCAATCCAGGTACCTCGGCAATATGCCATGCTCTTTGCATTTTACTGCAAATGATTATGAAAGAGACTTTCGTAATTAACTTTTGGATAAGTAAGTATTACATTCAGTATTAAGTACCTAGGCGGCTGGCTCTTGCTCTAAAGCAACCAGCAATTAGCAACGCACCACGAGCAATATTTATTGCACGCCGCTTTTACATTGAATTTTGACGACTCGAGAGACGCAAGATACCAAAATTTAAATAAATTGTTAATTGAATAGATTCTGTTATCAAGTGTTTTCTGTGCTGGGTCCATGAGGTTTGCAGGCTGGTATAAACAAAGAAGTCAGCAGTAGCAGACCACTCTTTCGGAAAGTCGCGATATCCTTTTCTACGAAGTGCAGTATCCGACACTAACTAATGAAGCCACTGAGATCTTTAAGCACGGGAACAACATTATTCAAAATATTCAGAAAATCTTTTCTAGTGGCATTATGTATTTGTAGCAGTATTATCAATACTAATCAATACTAACTTATCTACACATCAAGACAATGTGACGGTACATTAATATGCTAAGTATAAGTGTAAGTATTTCAAACTCGTAGTTGCTTATGGAGTATTGAATATTGTTGCTTGCAACCCAGTGTGCATCAAAGTAATAAACCTACCTTTGAAATCATAACTATTTGTATTATTACTAGTTTATACACCATTTCATACCTATCAACACTTCTAAAATATTATTTAAACCAATACAGGATAAACAGAAGCACAGCATATGTAAAAAAACTATGCGTCCGCGGAATAAACTCTTAATGATGTATCTCACCAGAGCACTAACGTGACGTCACGCCGCTGGTACAGAAAAAGAGGGAATTGGGCCGTCCTGTCAGTCTAGCGTCCTTGGCTTCTAGTGACCTATCAAAACCAAGATTAGGCTCACTGCTTGCTAATGCGCACATTCTTCTGCGCAAGACATATGCGGAGGACACGCCCACCACAAAAATAGCGTTTTCGGCCGAAAGCCCTAGTGCGCTCTCGGAGTATTCTCTTCGTTCTATTCGCAATGAAAAAACAAAGAATAGTAGTAATGTCGCAGCGCTCAGACCAGTCAACCGAAAACTCTAGAAGAACAAAAGTTTGAGGTTAGGTCAACTGTGAGTACTTTTTGACCAAGGACGCTAGACTAACAGGACGGACCAATTACCTCTTTTTCTGTATCCGCGGCGTGGATCACATTTTCTTGATGTTTAGATACTAGGAAACATTTTCTGAATAGGTACAAATACTTATTGGTTGTACATACTTATATAAGGTGCCCAGGGAGTCAGGATATTTCAAAATTGCTTGGCCAGCCATTATGTGTTTTATTGTTTAAAGCGTATCATGCATTCAAAATAGCTATTTATATGATGTAAGTGTTAAAAGTGCAATTTTAAGGCACGAATGCGAAAGTTTTGATGACGAGCGAAGCAATGTAAGTATTTAATTCTGAATGTACTACTTACCCAAAAGTTCATTTAAGAAGTCTCTTTCATAATCATTTGCCGTAAAATGTACTGAGCATATTGCCGAGGTATTTGGATTGAATGTATCACTTCGTTGGCAAAGCTGAATCCACTTATTTCTTATTTTAAGTGATAGAACATCTTTTCTTTTTGTGAAAAAATGAAAGGATATTTGTCTGCCTTCTTTGTTCCACTTTAATTTGACGCTTTTATATTCAGCAATAGCACAAATCTGACCAAGCATTGTGTACTTGTAATTTTACTAAATCTCAACACAATCGGCGCAGTCACAGCAACAAGGGAAAGATTCAAAAAAAGTTTATATATGTTACGATGAATACGATCATAAAAAAAAACGAATAACCCGCGCCCGCGAATAATCATCGAAATATCAAATCAAATATTCACAGGTTTTTCGGGTGACCGCTCTAAGACTGCTTCCGTGCTTATAATTTTATTAAGAAAACAAATGACAGGAATAGTCTCAGAGCCCTTTAGAGCGGCCAATGAGAGCAATGATATTATTAATAGCTGTAATAACAGCGCCAATGATGGCCACGGGGCTCGGGAAATAATTACGTCATTATCGCTCCCAAGTCCGCACTAAGCTGACGTCACGATTTTTGTCACATGTTGTTTAAATGGCAGTGGACCGTCCTGTTTTGTTTACCGTCCTTGCTTTTTGATATGAAATAGTTATTTATGTATTAAGAGCGAAAAGTACAACTTTTTTGCTCGGAGAGTGAAGTTTGCCGCTCGACGCGAAGCGGAGATCGGCAATCACTCGAGAGCAAAAAAGTTACTTTTTGCTCGTAATGCATACGACGATTTTTCTGCAAACGATCAATTTCAAATAATGTGAATCACAACTGTGCAAAGCTGAAGTCACAATCTGAAAATTTAAATCAAACTGACAATGACGTTTTAAATAATTGGTTGAGTGGTGGTAGTTGCTGTTGACAGCAAGCGATAAAATCTTTTTCGCTTGCTGTCCTGGGCAACGCGCGGAAAAGTAAACTCACATTCTGATCCTCAAAAATGGTTAGGTTTTCGTTTGTCTAATGAAAGCGTAAAATGCGTCATTATTTGACGTTTGTAGAAAATAGTTATTTATGTATTAAGAGCGAAAAGTACAACTTTTTTGCTCGGAGAGTGAAGTTTGCCGCTCGACGCGAAGCGGAGAGCGGCAATCACTCGAGAGCAAAAAAGTTACTTTTTGCTCGTAATGTATACAACGTTTTTTCTGCAAACGATCAATTTCAAATAATGTGAATCACAACTGAGCACAACTGAAGACACAATCTGAAAATTTAAATCAAAGTGACAATGACGTTTTTAATAATTGGTTGAGTGGTGGTAGTTGCTATTGACAGCAAGCGAAAAAATCTTTTTTGCTTGCTGTCCTGGGCAACGCGCGGAAAAGTAAACTCACATTCTGATCCTCAAAAAAGGCTAGATTTTCGTTTGTCAAATGAAAGCGTAAAATGCGTCATTATTTGACGTTTGTAGAAAAAATAATTTGGTTGCAGTTCAGTATTTTGTAAAGTCTGTTGGAAGCCTTAAATAGTTATTTATGTATTAAGAGCGTAAAGTACAATTTTTTTGCTCGGAGAGTGAAGTTTGCCGCTCGACGCGAAGCGGAGAGCGGCAATCACTCGAGAGCAAAAAAGTTACTTTTTGCTCGTAATGCATACAACGTTTTTTCTGCAAACGATCAATTTCAAATAATGTGAATCACAACTAAGCATAACTGAAGACACAATCTGAAAATTTAAATCAAAGTGACAATGACGTTTTTAATAATTGGTTGAGTGGTGGTAGTTGCTATTGACAGCAAGCGAAAAAATCTTTTTCGCTTGCTGTCCTGGGCAACGCGCGGAAAAGTAAACTCACATTCTGATCCTCAAAAAAGGTTAGGTTTACGTTTGTCTAATGAAAGCGTAAAATGCGTCATTATTTGACGTTTGTAGAAAAAGAAAATTTGTAATAACGAAATATCGAAGATTTGTTTTTTTAATTATAGACTCGTATTTATTTTAAAACTAAGTAGTGTAATAAGTAATAAATACTCATCGGGCGGCTTGCAACATCGCTTGGTGGTAGTGAAAGTGGACCGTTCCCGTCAAACATCGCGTAGGTTCAAATATGTTGTCCTGCAATAACAGCAAGACAATCAAGTGTATTGTGTATTTATTGATTTCTTGCTACCTGACTTGTAAGCCCAGACAAGGAAAGGCGCCAATATTTTATAGGATGGTTAGACTTTTTCTGATCATGAAAATAGTGAGTATTGGGTCTTTTTGAGGTTTTACGATTATAATTAATTAAATTAAATTACATTATTATATGAAAGTTAAAAGAAAGTTATTTTCTGCGAAATATGTTAGTGAACGAAATTTTTAGCTTTTTCGCAGGAAACTCTAGTTTAAAATATGCAAAAAAGCAATATTTACTAATTGGAAATTGATAAGTTTTCAATTTCCAATTAGTAAATATTGCTTTTTTGCATATTTTAAACTAGAGTTTCCTGCGAAAAAGCTAAAAATTTCGTTCACTTACATTATTATAATTATTATTATGATTTTATTATCAATATCAACTGACTAATGGGTAAATGTTACGCGCGTACCCGCCAAAAAAAAACCTAAAAATTTAGGTTAACAGCAAATGACGTTGAAAGCATTACGGCTTACGGCATTGTCATGTGTAAATTATATTCAGGAATAGAACAGAAGCTTATCTTAAATTATGAGTTTTTAGTTTTTTTCTTACACCACACCATGCTAATTTGCCAAATTAACTAACAGCTCAAACATTTTAGAAACTAAAAATAATTCTTAGTATTTTTTATATTAATATAATATATTATTAAATATTTTATATTTCGGCGAAAACTTAATAAAACAAAGCTTGGCATCGTCGATTTTTCAAAATTAAGGGGCGGAGCTTGGTAGCCGCGCATGCGCTTTTGTTGCCACTGAATCGGATTTTTTCGGGCTGAACTTTTTAATGTTACGTTATAATTATATGTCAATTATTATTTATATGCTTAAATGACGCAGCCAGGAAATTATTAACGCTCAATTTAAATAAAAAGCTTTAATTGGTTATTAAGCTATGTCACGTGAGGTGTCATTTTAAAGAGCATCATTTGCTTTGTCCAATTATCTCATTTTCAGTTCCCTTTTTTCAACGTATTTTCCGGAAAAAAATCACTTTCTAAATAGCCCGTTAGAAGCGCCATACAGGGCTGTTTATCCAATGCCACCTAAAGGCCTGGAAGCGATATTTTAATGGCCGCCAGGGTGGTACGACGGGTCAGCTGTTTCATATGGACTTTAGTAATATTTTGCTCCTAGTTTTGCATTTTTCGTGCATATTTAAGTTGTTTTTTGCCTAGATTTGTATAATTAACAGTTCTGTGTCTTTTCTAGAAACGTGTATTTTAGTATTAGCTGAATTAGCTCGGAATTAAAATTTCAAAAGTTAGCAAACCATTGCCATGCCTCAGGGTTGCTGTGTAGAGAGATGCAAAAGTAATTACAAGACTGGTCCGCGAAATTTAGTGTTTAGATTTCCAGAAGATGTTATTTTAAAAGAAAAGTGGATTCACGGTATTAGAAGCGATAATTTTATACCAAATAAACATAGCAGGGTAAGTCTACCTAACCTAACCTCATACAACACTACATAAGCATAAGTATAGGAACATATTCCGAAAAAAACTCTCATATTCAAAAAATCAGCAGAATTTATTGGGTTTTTTATTTTAGGTATGTGAGTTACATTTTCATTCACATGAAATTCAGAGGAAAGTAACATACTTACATGTGAAAGAACTGGCCCCCAAGTCATCCCAAGATTAATTCCCGGTAGGACTTTTTTTTTAAACATTTGTTGTGTAGGGTTTGCACAACAAATAGCACAAACCATATTGTTACAAATATGTTATCCAAATCCATCAAAGATTTTTATATTTGTTTCCTAGGCCTAGTTGTAATTAAATCGAGAATCAAATCAACCAATTCCTGTTTGCAAAAGAAGGAATTCCTCTAGTATAAGGCAACGTGTGTGTAGTGTGTGCAATGAACAAAATAGTGTTTTCTGAGGTACACATGTATATTTAATTTGTTTTTTTTTTATTTAATATAAAGTATTAAAATGATTAAATGTTTTTATTTTTTTCATCTAAATTCCTATTACCAAAGCAGGCACCTTTGAAAATTAGATGGTAAGTATCTATGTAGAGCATAATGATTCGAGTTATCACATTTCAATTTTGAAGTGATTATCTTCGAAACTGAATGAGCTATCTATGTGGAAAAAAAGAATTTAATTTAAAAAGTTATACCCTCTATCTTTGTAACGAAACTTTTGAAAACCTGTCTTTATATATAAACTTTTTATCTTTTTTATTCTAAAATACCTAAGCTGTTACATTATTGCACCCTAATTTCAGAATCCCCTGTATATAACAAATTCAGCCAAAAAGAGAAAATAGTATACTTATTCTTCAGAAGTATTAAAAATTATTGTTAGTAAACCACTACACTGTATAATAATAATATGCAGTATTAAGTATTATTTTAATTTAAGTGTACCCTGTTATAGTTAAATTGTTTATTTATTTACGTTTGTATTGTTTATATATATTACTAATGGTTTTATTTTTGTCCATCTAAAATCTAAACCCCAATTACCAAAGTATTTACCCTTATTAAAAGCTTACCAAAACCTTCGGGTTTTGAGCGTTGAAACGGTCGTCGAATTTTCGTACCACATATGATGACGTCACCGCTCTCCCGCTCGGTCGCTTCCAGGCCTTATATTGTCTAGGTGGCGTTGGTTTATCTCGAATGGGAGTAATCGTCCAATAGCTTTGTTAGTTAAAGCCCCACTCACGAGAGGCGCGTCAAGCGACGTTTCGTGACACTCTACGATTTCGACCGATTTGAAATCGTGCGGCGTCGGTATCATGGCGGTGTTCTTGTCAAATTTGACAAATTTTTTATTTATTAGATGATTTTAGTACGTTTTTCCGGTTTTCATTCATCAGATATTCTCAAAATGTATTACTGTTGTGTTCCAAACTGCAATACCAATGTAAAATACAGACACGGTATCCAGTTGCATAGGTTTCCAAGGGATGGAGGGCTAAGAATTTCCTGGGTTGATCGAGTTACCAACGAAGAGGTCCTTTGAAGAATGAACTGCCAATTATCCCTCATAAATACCGTAAAACAACGCAAACTTGAGTATTTGGGCCATGTTATGACCAGAAAACTATTGTCTACTACAGCTGTTCCTGCAAGATAAAGTGGAGGGAAGAAGAGGGCCAGGTAGAAGGAGAATTTCCTGCAGAGGTAGAAGGAGAATTTCCTGAAAGTGCCTATGGCCATGATGATAGCCAACATCCGGAACGGATAAGGCCGATAAAGAAGAAGAAGGGGTAAGTAAACTCAAAATATTTGGGCTAGGGACCTCTGTTGTATTGTCATTTCATGCATTTTTAGCTATTAGAAGTCGTAGCTAAGTGAATTGCGGTCTTAGTCAATCAGAATGAATATTTAATCCCTATTTAACCCCCCCTAACTTCACCAACACCTTATAACTTAAGGACGCTAATTACAACAATGAATATTTAATTTTGTATTCTTGAGATTTTTCCTAAAATTTTCGGCAATACATAAGTAATGCCCTTTGCATTACTGTCTGAGATTATTTTATATCTACCTAACCTACTCTACAAACTTTTGATGGTTTGACTTGAGTTTTTACTTTTTTTTAATTTTTGCCAAGATGGACCTTCTGAAACCTCATTAAACGGATATTTTAGATAAAGAACTATAAGCTAGATATAACTTCTAATAGCTATTACAGTACGTGACCCGAAAGATTGGTTTACGAAATTTCTAAAGATAGTGTCATATAGCTAAACTCTTATTCTCAATTTTGCCAGAGAAGTGTTTCAATTCATATGTTTGGCCCAACAATGAGCCAACCATATGAATTGAAACACTTCTTTTTTCAAGTACAGGATCTTGATTTTGCGTTCACTAGAAAATTTAGAAGGCGACCTAAGTACTTACGTTTGGACTATACAGTTGTATTTCAATTTCGTTGTTCAATATAATCGTTTATAGAAAACATGTAAAATATTATTTTAGCTCCGCAACGTTTGGATAGCTAAAATCGGAAGACCGGGCTTAGAAAATATGCCAATTGAACGCCTTCAGAATTCACAAAGGATGTGTACCCTATATGGGAGGACAAACCATCATCTATGGGAGGACAATACCTTGGCAGTAGAAATAACTCTTTAATTAAAAATGATGTTGTTCTCAGTATACTGATAACATCTGTTTTCAATAAACTAAGAAAGTATAGGGTGCCCCATTATAAACGCCACCCATTTTAGGTAACTTTCTTATTTTTAATTTTAGATAGAAGGTCGTTGTATATACATGCTGATTTGAGATGAACTGTCTTATCAAAAAATGAATCCTAAGAAAGATAGAGGACTTCTTGAACATGGCCTTTCAGTTATGGTTTCTTTATAATTTGCCAGATTGCTATATAACTGGAAGGACCAAAAATTAAAAACTACAGTGTATCTTAAATTAAAAAAGTGGTCTTGTTCTAATAGTAGTAGACTAGAAGTAGACTAGGCAATCCCTACACCATTTGGGCCCTCATTGCATCCACGAGTTTCTTTTGTTCTAAGCTCTTCTCCTTAGCTGCTAAAATGTACTGTAAGCGAGAAAACTCAACTGTTTTCTGTGCTTAATCACAAAATTACACAGTTTCAGCTAAATTAGTAGTAGGCTTTGAAAAACCATTTGAAATTTGGTGTTAATTAATATCATAAAGTGGCAAATCTTTGTGATATCATTCAACACCAAATTTCAACTAGGTAATTGGTTTTTCAAAGAAAAATACTAAATTTAGCAAAAACTGTTTAGGTTTGGAATTATGTAAAAAAAAAATATTTTTAAATTCATTTTATTTATGCTTACCACTTTTTACGATTTTGCTATGCTTATAGGGCGTGTTTATTTAAATACGCCATCTAGTTGACTGTGAAACGTTAAAAGAAATGGTTAATACAAAAGTTCATTTACTTTGATTATGTCATCTTTTTCGGCTAAAAATGTATAGCCTTCTAGATGACTTTTTCTAGTGAACCACCTATAGTAGTTTGTAAGGCTGATTCTAACGTTTCGAAATCGAATTTGATGTCAATCATCCTTTCTATATGATATGAACCTGGATATAGCATTCTTTGGTAATTTCAAATTTTACTGCAAAATTTCGATGTCGAAATGCAAGTAAAGTAGGCTTCCATAATCATCTTTTGGCCTCAATCCTTAAGGCAAATCAATCATATTTTTTAATATATTAAAAATATCTATATAAATAAAATGTATCAGGTCGTTAATACGTCCTATAGTATTTTAATCTAAGTAAAAATTTGTTTAATGACATACGGGGTGTTCATTATAAAATTTCATCTAGTTGGCTGTGAAATGTCAAAAGAAAAGGATGGAGAATCAAAAGTCCATTTATTTTGATGATGTCATCCTTTTCTGTCAAAATTTCATAGCCTGCTAGATGAAGTTTTATAATGAACATGCATACATAAGGAGTAATATACAATTGCTTAAATAAAATGTGTAGAGCCCAATATTATCAATTATCTTCTTTGTAAGCTTTGTTCGTTGTGTAAGTTTGTTTCTAATGTTATTTTTATAAATTGATAATAGTCATGTATTTTGCCATATAAAAGTCGAAAATATATTTACTTAGATGGATTTCATATATATTGTAATAGTTTTTTATTAATTTAATGTGTCAATTACTATACATTATCATGTGGCACTCTTTCATGATAATTTTTAGTAATTCTCACTTCTCGGAATATTTAAAATTCACTTTTAATATAGGAATAAGGGGCATTTAAAAATCCCGCCAATTATTAGTTCATAGCCCCACTCGCTGGGCGACGCTAGTGCGCCAGGATCCCGAGTGGTCTCATTCGAGTTGCCTATCTATAGTAATAATATAATTCTCTTATCTATGGCGCCATATAGGAGCCATTGATTAGGATGCAGAGGATGTGTACCCTTTTGGGGAGAGTACGTACCTAGAGGGAGATATCGACTGTCTACGCCGTTATGATTGCCGCTAATTCGTATTCTACACTTGTTTTAAACTCCGTTTGAGTCGTGGGAACCTTGGTTTCTAAACTTGAACCTGAACGAGTGGGAAAAAAAAGTTCGAATTTTAACACAAGACAAAACAGATCTTGGCTACGTCGTTCTAATTGCCGCCAATTCGTGTTTTTTTCTTTTTTTTTGAATCCTGTTTTGAAACGACGCGCTAATTGCTTCTGTTTTTTAATTAATGCCTCTTAAATTAAACCCCTTATTGCCCGCCTACGAAAAGCAGTGCATCGAATAATTTTGGTTGTGAATATGGCGACAACCAACCTCTGCACTTTTCCTAATTAGGTCTTTTTCTTGCAGATAGCGGATTATTGGCGACTCGCGAGACTCCCGGCAATTTTGGTATTTGTAGAAGTTCAAACATTTGTAGTATATTTATAGTGGTGTTCCCGAGAATCCAAGACAGACCGTCTACACAGTCTTGCTGTGTTTTTTTCTCTTCTGCACTACGTTGTGTAGTTTCCTCTTTTGTCTTTTTTCGCAAGAAATCGTGTACGCGTCAAGTACTTTCTGGTGGGCCACTTGACTTATTGCAACATCCGCCCATTTTTTAATCTCCCTAATTTCCTGAAGTCCTAACCTTGTATAACACAATGCCTAATAGAATAAAAATTCTTCAACAAATCAGGGCTTTCTGATATCGTCGCTAAAGAATATTTATTTTTAAATGTTTTCTTAACTTTTTGAACTTTGCTGAGGAAATGCACAGTAGCCCTATGCGTTGAGAATAGGGCTAAAACCTTAAACAAACTTCCGGCTAATTACGATAGTGAAGAAGAGTTAATTACAGTTTTCTCAAATTATGAAAAATGACAGCAATTCAAGGCTTTTTTTGTTAATTTTGGCTTGCAGCTACTAAAACACTACACTTTCTAGCGTTGAACGATTTTAGCCAATTGGCCGATAAAAGAACAACCATTAATATTTCATAATCCCCCATTTCAGAATAATATTCGATAAGTGATATTAGTTTTAATTATTCATATATTTAAAAGTACATATTGTGTTACACTTCTTCAGGCAGAGTTAGTATACCTGTTGAATATTATGGCTTTTGCTTTGACCTTTCATCTCAAATTTTGGGGTTGTTTCACCAAAAAGTAGCAGAACAAAATGTTTTATTTTTTTGTTCGAATCTTCTTTTGATGAAATGGTACCTAAATCAGAAAATATTTGTGACTTAAAACACATTAAATTTATACTTACTCACTTCTAGGGTTGTGTGTTGATATAACCCAAATGAACGTCATGAAGTTCTCTCTCTTCTTGCAAGAAATCCTCCACCAGCCTCTTTTTCATTCTTTCCCTTCTTGCCTGCAGTGAAAGCTGACCCAAACTGTACAGTTCGTGTCTCATATTTAAATAAAAGGAATTTAATCCGATCCCTTTTATTGGATTACTTTCGATGGGTTGGTTGGGATTGAATTTCATGACTTGATCATTTCTAAAAGAGTCGGGTAGCTATTTTGTGTTATAGGGCTATAAACTATCAATCTCTATAACTCATTTCTCGTTTCAAAACATTTCGATAACAAAAATTGGTGTTGCTCACTTCAAGATTTGTAAGCAACAAATCTAAAAAAGTGTCGGGATACCGTGGTATGGTCATGTAATCAGTGGTATAGCGGTTTCTACATCATAGTTTATGATTTGTGAACAACGTAATTTCCGGATATTTATTAATTCTGTATTTGACGTGTTAATTGGTAGCTTATCCATAACTGAGACAATTTTTTCACTTACAGCAATAAATTACAGCGAAAGAATTTGGGATGGGTAATTTTTTTTGAGGTGGATTCCATATTATATGTTTTTTTTATATCATCAGATGTCATTGGGTTGTTCTATAATAAATCAAGCGAAAGTTTTGAGTGACAGAAAAATGTTTTGAAAGGTGAGATTTTCACTGGTGACCAGAGTCATAGATGCACTACAAACAAGTAAATTTAGCGGTTTTCCTATGTACTCTTATTAACGATAAAACGGTTGAGATTAGTAAAATTGCGTTCGAATAGCACATTAGTCAACAAATGTTTTGCAAGTGTGTTTTACAATGTTTCTTCTGCGATTGTATTAGTTTAAATCTTAAATTAATTAATTTAAAGTGGTGATTTGTTACAAAAGCGTGGAATATAATATTCAACTAATTTGAAGCCAAAAGGTGACTTTTCACCCAAATCCTTGTTAAAATGCTTTTAAACTTCTAATATAAGTTTGATAGAGCGCAATATTTAGTCAGAAAATTTAAGAAAAAACTACTCTTAATTTTACTTCTATTAGACAAAATTCGAAAAAATTCTATTCGCGTTTTAAGAAGCAAAGAACACCCACCTTTACATGTTTAACGTATATTGGTGGCAAGTTCTTGAAAAATAGTATATTGTTCAACGAGTGACGAAAATAGCTCGAGAAGAAACTGTTCTCTTGCGAGAGAAAATGTTTTTTGACGAGTAGAACACTGTACTTTTTCTTCGACCATGCTAACATTAGTTCCTCATTTACTTTAAAAATAATCTTTATAGAGAGTATTTCTTTCGAAAACTAAGGAGCGTCATTGTCAAAATACCGATTAATGGAACGCGCGCCTACTCTATGTCCGATGCGCCGCCGCCATTCTATGTATGCGCCAACTATTCTCGCAATTATTATTGAATTATTGGTTTATTAGTTATATTGCGCAATATAATTGTAAACATACGAAATTTGATATCAAATTACACTTTTAAATTGAATCTTTGAAATTCAGTATTTAAAAATTGATGTTGCACCGAACACCGCGCCATGGTCCTCCGAACAACGGAACAAATAATAATCCACGCCACCTTGATTGTCACTAAGTTTCGTTTGATCAAATTTTCAACACTTATTAATAATTTGCTTTTCTGATACCCTATAAGGCAAAATATACATGTTTTTGTGTGATATCACCATTTTCTATGGTGTTCAACAAGATTAGATCAGTTGAACCGCATTTAATTGGCGATATATAGGCGAAATTAGAACAACTTACTTTCGTCACTAGAGACGAAAGTTAACGTTATGGGTTTTTCTCTCACTAGAGACGAAAGTTACGTTTTCGGCTAGGGCAAAGTATGACGAAAGAAGTTTATTTTTATATGGCCGTTGAAAAAAAAAATGTTTAGTAAGAAATGATAAAACCTTTATTTACGAAATTTCAACTCGAGGATTATAATAATCATATGTCACAAAATAAACGAAGTTCACGAAACGCTAACTCAACGATTACAGAATAGATATAGCTGTTAAAAAAAAAACATTTTTTTGAAACGCCCACTTAACGATTATAGATATTTATACATGTTTGCTATAATTTTAACAATGTTTGCGAAACGCTAACTCAACAATTACAGATATAGATAGAATTGTTAAAAAAAAAACAATGTTTACGAAGCACCAGTTCAGTAATTGGTGTTTCATAAATATATTGATATATATCTTGTATAAAACAGTGTTTTCGAAACGCCAACTCAAGGATTAAGACATTGAATGACAGATTAAGTAACATTAAACAACGATTAAGACATACAATGAAAAAATTAAATTAAGAAAAATCTCCTTGAATTACTACTTAAAATACTAACTAAACACTAATTAATGAAACGTTTACGATACGTTTTTTTCTACGAACTCCAACTCCAACGAATTTTCAGCAGAGTGCAACGTAACCTGTTTCTGCTTCGCTAAAGCTATAAAGTCAAATTAGTTCAGTAACATGTAACACTATAAAAAAATCACATGCAATCAACGACCTGTCAAAAAAAAACAGCGATTAGCTAAAGGAAAAAAAGAAGCTTTGCAATTGTTTTTGTTTTGTGGATGTTTATAACCTACCCAATACCGCGGCGAATATACGGGCCATGTGCAATTTGGTAGGTTTCTCGTTTAGAGCGCTGCATATCTCAATTGGTCTGAGCTTTGGGTGAATGTCCAAAACACGCATTATCCTGTCAATCCTGAATTGAAAACGTTACAGTCACAAAATAGCATAAGGAGAAGCATAGAAATAAATTTCTAAATTTGTAAAATAATTGTGAATATTTCACTCATGCATAAATTCTCCCATAAGAGCAGTGTAATTTCCACAAAATTTCCACCTACTAACCAATTTGCCATGATTTTGACTTAGAGACGCCAAAGTCAGTAACTCGAGTTTTTTATATAGTATTAGATAAAAGTATAAAAGTAGTCGAAATGAATCGATTTGGTGATGAACCAAATTGAGAAAAAAGCATTCTTAGAAATAGTCGGCCGATTACCGGTTTAGTAACCAAGCACTAGTTGACCGAAGTTAAAAAATGAAACCTTGCAAATTTGTTCAACATGTGGGTACATCGAACCGCTCATGGACGTCATGGAAAAGAAGGTTGCAATCGTTTGGGAAAAATGTGCTGAAAATAAAGAAAGTTAGCACGAGCGTTTTTGAGACAGCAGTCTGGGTGCTCACGAAGAGAGTCCGGTTTTTGGGGGGACTCACGAGGTGTCGGTGCGGGGAGCCGCGTTGGGGCTGGTCGCAGGTTGACATTTGGCTGGAAGGACGAGCGACCACCATTACGTACCAGCCCATATGTTTAAAAGTAGAAAAAGAAGTGTTAGTCTGGGTACTCACGAAGAGAGTGCGGTTTTGGGGGGACTCACGAGGAGTCGGTGCGGGGAGACGCGCTGGGGCTGTTCGGAGGTCGACATTACGCCGGAAGGACGAGCGACCACCATCAGGAACCAGCCCATTGTTTAGAAGTAGAAAAACGAGTCGTTTTTGTAGTCTCACGAACGGAGTCTAGTTTGAAGACTTGCTCGGTGGCTTGCACGTAAGCAAGACTCCAATATTTGAAGTTCCGGTTGATCTTTTGGGGGCGTTATGTCAGATAGATGAACGACCACCCGTCGAAGAGTAATTAAGTGTTTTCTCAAATTTGTTACCGTCCCAGTACAAGGAAGAACCACCCTTTTGCCCTAAAGGAAGCCACGGGTACTCATAGGACGCCCAGTACCCCTAAAGTACGTAAAATTGGTTGGCATGAGACGGTCCTTCTCTACAGTTGACTTAGGTAAGACCCATTTTTTATAACGGTGTCTGTTTTCACATTTGTCATTTTCTTAACGTAGTTAGAGTAATTTTAAGGCACAAAAAATAGAAGTTTTCTTGAATCCCATCTTATCATTTTAAATATAAATCCCCTAGTTTTGAAAGCCCCATTTAGTGAGTAAATCAGCATAGGCCCCTTCGGGGGAGGTAACGGCTACCCGATACCCCTTTAAAAAATAGAAAATTAAAGCGTAAATTAACGCGCATTCAAAAATAATAATTTTACATAATAATAGTCTTCTTATTCATCGCGTGACCCTATTGCTTTCGCCAATAGTATGGCGAAAGCAAAATAGAAAAATCTAGAGAAAAATTTTTCTCAATGTGTCATAAATCGTCCTATCAAAAAAAAAAAAAAGAAAAGCTTTATAAAAGTCCTCTTTAACACTTGTTTGAAAAAAATTATTATGAATAACGTTAAAAGCCTATCAAGGTCTAGTAAAAACGCCTTTATTGGGAAGAAACAAATATAAGAAGTTGGAAATAAGTGAAAATAATAACAAACTAAGCAGAATAAAAAATCTTTAAATTATGCACTTGCCACTCTCGCTTCGGCAAAAACCAAGAAGCGGGTTATTACAAAAAAAGTGACGTTTAGAAACATATATATAAATTACCACCATCGATCGAGTAAGAAGAAAAAGCACCAGACACCACGGTAACTATGCAGAAAAAAAAAACACCACAAAAATCGATCTTTTGTGCAAGGTGGAAGAACTTCCTGAGCCAATTCAAGAGACTGTGGGGATTGAAAAGAGGGCTTCTAAAAAGGAAGTTACCAAAACTCGCAAGATATTCAGAAAAAATAACGACAAGCAAAAGAGAACTAAAATTGTAACTACATAAAAAAGGAATGAACAACCTGAGTCTACTCTAAGTGTAGAGGAAAAACTGGAACCTTTAGAATTCAAGCCCGAATATAGAGATTGTATTGTTGAAAAACTTCGTGTAGAAATACAAAAAACCATCACAATTGATTGAAGACTACCTGAGAAAACTGTGGTTAAGGAACGTAGGATTAAAAAATAAACAGGAAACCCACAGAAAACTACAGAAATCACAACACTGAAAAAAAGTGGAAAAACTTGTAATGTGAAAGAAGTGTGAAAATGAAGAAGGGAAATAAAGAAGAAACCATCGATAATTGTAACTTTGAAAAAGAAGGTAAACAGCCTAAGATTACTCTGTCTGTTATTGTCGAAACAGTTACTGAAGTTGAAGATATAATTATCTTGAAGGCGAGCGAAGATAAACCAAAGAAACCGAATATTAAAAAAATGGTTATTGGGGAAAAAGAAATGAAACCTGAAGAAATTAAACTAACGCTTGCTCAAATGCCAAAGAGTTAATTATACGTGGTCAACAGATTGCTAGAGTAGAAAAACCGTAAGAAGCTTAAGTCCTAGAGAAAGTACTGCTCAAACCGGTGGACCCGCTTTACAAGAAGATATTTGAAAAGTACAAGAAATTGAAGAAATGGATGAGTGAAGAGATACCTTACCAGAAATTCCTGATGCTAAAAAATACATTCCTAAAAAATACAATTTTTTAAGAAAAGCCTAAAGAAGAAAATATATCTATCGCACCGTGGGCGCGTCAACCCAAACGAAAAGTAGAACAAGCTCAAGAGATGTGAAATATGCTAACCAGAAATTAGTTCTTGAAAACAAAATTGTTCATAGGCATTACTTTCTATTGATACAACAGCTACATTTAAAGAAAAACAAATTGAGTCTTTCAGCGAAAAAGTCTCGTATGTAGGCGTAAAATAAAAATTTTTGGCCGCCCCTAAATTTAGCCGCCCGTGTTTTTGTTACTCCTTTGCCTCTAGGTAGAATCGCCCCGCCTCTTTCTGGCATTCGCAACTTAGTTATCGGTTGGTATGTTATTTATTTTCCAGAGCCAACGTCGGGAACTCACTCGATAAAGGTTTAGAGATTTAGCCCATCGCGTCCTCCTTTAGCGTTAAATCTGAATAGTGCGGCGAATGCAAAATAGAAAAATTTAGAGAACAATTCGTTTCGATGTGTCGTCGATTTTCAAAAAATGCTTCTTAAGAGGAGTCCTCTTTGACACTGGTTTTAAAAAATGATTTCATTAAGAACAATAAATTTCTGGCATTCCCAGCCTAGTTATCGGTTGGTACGTTATTTGTTTTCGAAAGCCAACTATTAGATATTGTATTACTTTGGAACTTGAATCTCGGGCAAGACCCAGACTCCCTTACTGCTAAAAAAGAGGATCAAATGATTCGAATTCGAGATTCGCTAATTGACGTGCTCTGACGATGACATTACGTCATGGAAACACGGCGAGCTTCCGACCAAAAAAACGGGACCATCTTTAAAGAATCGGCATTTGTTTGCTTTGTCGACATCTCCTAGATCATTGGGGTCAATATTATATTTTATGACGCGAACAAAATTCGACATAAGAAAGTTTTCAAAACAAAACTACCAAAGTTTCTAAAAAATAAGTTATGTGAATGACACAGCACATTTTGCCTGTGTCTGATTTACATATATAGGTTAATCTTCTATAACCCAGTGAAAAACATCCATCGATAGTTAAAGCAAAATATCCACAGCTGTGATAGGCTAGTTTCCCAGCGCCATCTTTCGCCAAATGGGTACTTTGCACTGCACGCAATGCAGACACTGACCACGAATCTCTTCGTAGATTGCAGTGCAAAGTACCCATTTGGGTCCACATCACCATCCATCAAAGTGCTAAGCTAAGTGGATATTTTGCAGTAACTATTGATGGACGGTAGTGTGGAATCATTAGAGTGAGCCGAACTGGCGAGCTCTAGTGGGAGTGAAACGCGTCTTGAGAGGTAACACTCTGATGACTCCATACAACAATCCGGTGTACTTTTTCACTGCGTTACAGAAGATTAATTTCTTCATTAACGGAGCGACCTATATACACCAGACACAGGCAAAATGTACCCTGCCATTCTCTTATATATGTACATATATATATTACAGTTAAGGATCCGAAATCAATATTTTTCTATTTCAAGCTTCATCAAAAATTAGCTAGGAAGCTTCAAACCGTCTTGCCACAGCTCCAGCAATTTAAGTTTTTCAATTCTTGAACAGAACGAATTCAAATTGAATTTTCAAGAAAACGGTTGACCTTAATAGCATAGTTCAATTGACAAATGTGACAGAACTGACATTAAGATGGAATACGCAATCAAAATTTTGGAGTTCTATTCGAAAAAGCGAAAATGACGTTGGCTTCCGCTTTAACCAAAAGTGCTGCCATCTTGAAGATATTTTCGGTGAGCCCTTCTCCGAATTTAGGAGAATATCAAATTTTTCTATTTTTAGTATGAGTGTAGTTTTCTATTTAATTAGGAGTATCGGGCTAATACTTAAATCTTATAAGAATCACAGTCGATTAAGTGGGCGAACATGTAACCGCGGATCTTATCAGCTGCTGGTCAACTTTCTACTAGTTATATACTACGAACGTCAATCTTTATACGCAAGACGTACGACGATTACACGCCAGCGTTTTCGTATGGCGGCCTTAGAGTACATTGAGACTATTGTGTCCTTTGTTTTCTCAATAAGAATATAAAGATGGCAATTACTCTCAGAGTTTCTCAAAATTAAAGAGTGTAGCTTGGCAGCCGGGGCATGCGCACCTGTTTGTTTTCGACCTGCACTTTCTAATATACAATACAAATGTTAATCATATGCTGCTGCTATGGAAGTACCGAGTGGTAGTCGTTGGACGTCTGCAAGCACACACAGTGTAAGGTGTTCTTACAAATAATATTGATGGATTTGGATTTATTATTAATTTTTTTAGCAAGTTTAATTCAAGTGGTTTGCGTTTTAGTTAAAGTTGCTTTTTTAACTTTATTAGAACGAAAGATTTTAGGGTATATTCATTTACGAAAAGGACCAAATAAATTAGGCTTAATTGGTTTATTGCAGCCTTTTAGAGATGCAATTAAGTTGTTTTCTAAAGAACAGCTTTTACCAATTTATCCAAACTTACGAATTTTTTATTTTTCTCCTATTGTAAATTTATTTTTAGCGGTTTTGTTATGAATTAGGATACCCCTTTTTACTTTTCATTTGGGATTTAGTTTATCTTTTTTATTTATTTTGAGTGTTTCTAAACTGAGGGTTTTACATCTATAACATAGTGTCTATTTCTTGCTGATCTTGAGGTCAAAAAGTGGAGAGCTTGTACAAACATTAAAGCAACTGCAATTATGCAAATAGTTATTGGCCTCTGTGTTGTTTGTGTTTGGTATCGAGCATTTTGATCATTATTTGCTGTTGTGAACCGAAGCCAGACTCTGTCCAAATTTTGTTAAATATTGTTGCGTTTGAGTTTTAGTAGTATTAGTATAATAAGCTAAATATATTAATTTAAAATGGTCATCAAAAGCACAGAAATTGCAAAGTACAACATAATGTGTTTCCATCCCCTCCTTTTGAAGTCCAAGGCCAGCAATGTAAAAGCAATAAGCACTATGTTATGAAAATTTGGTCTGATCAATCCCCACGGTCCATTTCAAACAGATAATCTAGCATCAGCTTACTAGATGAATATCTATCAGGAACTCCCCCCGCATCTCGAGCTACCGCGTCGCCCCAAACTCTTTTCAAAGCATAAACAAAGATTGTGGAATACCGGTTACGACCATTTTACGAATAAACATGGACGAATTTTTTCTCTATCTTGTGGTTTAACTTTTTGGTTATTCCTATTCTCATAATAGGAGATTTTTTTATTGAATAACATCCACAGACACTTTTATAGACTAAATGTTCTATTGCATCAACTTAAATAAATAAGTTATATGGTGGATAGTTTGGTAAGGATCAATAAAACGAATGCGGGATGTGAACCGTTATAATCGTCGACGTTTCGGCTCTAAAACAGAGCCATCCTCAGGACAATATAACACTTGCCCCTCCCTGTGCGTCAGACTCAAAATGGCTTTCCCATGACATATCGTGTATAAAGATAATATATTACCATTGCGACCATAGTGTATTAATGTGGTTTGGAAAATGGAGGAGACGTAGGCCGTATCACGGCCAAAGCAGAATGAAAACGTCGACGATTATAACGGTTCACATCCCGTAGTCGTTTTATGGATCCTTAACAAAATATCCACCGTACAATATATATCTGGGATCACCAATAACAGCTGCTTAAATAAATAAGGTATGAATTAAAAATCAAGTGCATTGGAACTACTAAAACCCTGCGATCGCATCACTATTATTAACTGATCTCGGATCTATTTCAACTGAAAAATTTTGTTAAACAATAACGTTACCTTGCCAAGCTAAAACTATTAAAAATAAGGGATGAAGACATTTTCTACAGGCCCCCAAGAAACATAATAACGTTGGGTATGAAAGCTAGTAGTGGAAAAAAATGATTTTATTAACTTGTTGTGCTGATCCGGCTAATCAAATTTTGATCTACGTCAAGAATTAGTTATCACTTTTTCACCAACTAAGCCAATAGAAATTGTAGAAAATTACCAGAACTTACCACTTTACACCAAACTGTGGACTTTGCGGCAAACTGTAATTTACCGGACTGGTCGAACTGCAAAAATATATTTTCTTGTGTTAAAAAATAAAAAGGTTTTCAAATTTTTATAGTTGTCATAATTTACCTTTCCAGAGTTTCGGGAGTCTCCAGATGTTGTTCAGGTGGCAACATTTCCAAATTCTCTTCCATTGGCATTTGCTCCAAGGGACGAATTGAAGGGGGGCTCTTCGCAGTATCCACCTCCATTCGAGTCGTTTTCTTCAAGGTGAGAGCTGGAACTGGGCTTTTTACGGTGACCCTGAATGTATTTTAGTTAATAAAAAAAAAAGCTGGAAAAAGCTTGTAAACTTGTATTGTTAATTACGATCTCTAATTGATATCTAAACTGCGTTACTTACACCTTCCTCTTTTTCGAAGGAGAGTACAACATTTCGCCGTTCGCAGCAACCGCCAATACTTCAGTTCTTGTGTATTCACTATAAAATAAAAAAAATATCTATTAAAGTAGCGCTAAAGGTGCCTAGTCGCCCAATGTCACATGTAGATTTCCAAAAATGTATTGTTGTAAATGGACAGTACACCATATTTCTCTTCACACTTGTACAAAAATCTCATGGGTATAAATGTATAGAAAAGTGTGAGGCCGCCGTCACATACAGCGAAACGGAACGGAGCAGAAATGTCAATAATGTCATTACACATGTCAATTCCGCGTTCTGCGTTTTTGGTCCCGTCACATAGCCATTAATAATTCAAATATCTGTAGGGGAATTGCAGTTTTGAATTTGAAGCTCCGGAATCCGGAAAAGAGGTTTAAAAGTTTTAGTAAAATTTGTAAAGCGAAAAAATTGTAATGGATTTTGCCTTAGTAACGTTTTTTGCTACATCGTTCCGCGAAAGTTGAAGTTAACCGAACATTTTGTCGACCGATCTTGAAAATAGCTGAATAGCTTTTATCTGATTGGTTAAAATTCAACTATCAAATTACGCTCCGTTCCGCTTTCAACCAATTTCCGCTGCTCCTATATTTGTAATGACAAATTTTATTAACAATTTGTCACAGTGGTAATTTTTTTCTTGACAGGGATTTTCACAAGAAGGTTATTTAGGCGAACCTTAATAGAACTTTATTACTTTTTCTGGCGACTGCCTTTAAAATAGCCTAAAACGTGTTTCAATGCGACGCAAAAGATAAATTACATAAAAAAAAACAATACCTAAATGATACCCACTATAACTTAGAAAAAGTAATAGGGGATATCCCATAAGGAGTATGTATTAGAAATGATAGCTGATTTCATTTCGTTTTGTTGGATTTGGGATGAAGAAGGTGAAGAAGAAGGTATGAAGAAGATAGATAATATATAATGAAGAAGGCAGCAGACAAGTTGCCGAAACGTTAACCAGGTCGATTCGTCCGAGCCCTTTTTAGGGTAAATTGTTATTCGCAGTAATTTTACTGTGAGTAGTGCGAAATTCCTTCTCCAACAACGAACGAATCGAGCCCAAAAGTGAATGAGGCTTCACCCAAAAGTAAGTAGTAAAAAATGAACTTTCCGCCTCAAAGATTTAGGAGTTATCTACAACATAGGGATTTTCACGTTATAACATAATATTAGATTTTTTTAATGGGACACCATATATATATTATTGGATCGTTTGAAAGCCCTTTTTTTAACTGATTTGATTGGCATATTGAATTGCATGTTTTTACCTCTAGTTGATTTCAAAGAATTAATAAAATAAATTTTTCCTGAAAGAGTAATGTGTTAGAAAGAGCCCTCACATCCCAAATCCAACAAAACGAAATGAAATCAGCTATCATTTCTAATACATACTCCTTATGGGATATCCCCTATTACTTTTTCTAAGTTATAGTGGGTATCATTTAGGTATTGTTTTTTTTTATGTAATTTATCTTTTGCGTCGCATTGAAACACGTTTTAGGCTATTTTAAAGGCAGTCGCCAGAAAAAGTAATAAAGTTCTATTAAGGTTCGCCTAAATAACCTAAATAATAAGTTTATGTAAAAGATAAATCCATCATTTCTCAAAAAAGATTAAATTTGGATTTAAGATATAGACTCAACCAACAAGCAAACCGTCCTTAGTGATGTAAATCAATTAAGCAAAACTTACAGTAATGGAACTTCCGCCGGAGTAGATGCAATTGTTGGTCCGACGAAGGAATGAAATTCGGCTCCTATAGATGTCGCACCCAACGATGGCGTTGCAGTACCGGATGTTGCCACTTCAGATCTACAAATAATTGACACTATAAATTTACACGTCACTATCTACTATTCTTTACAATAAAGGGTGGGGGTTTTCGGGTTTAACCACGGGGATCTCGGTTATTTCAGGAGATACGACGAAGGTTAAATTAGGACAAAGATAGAATAGAATAGTTCTTTATTAAGCAATACTGCTTTAGCAATACATTACATCATACAACTTAAAATGTTAGTTACTGATTCTATTTTACTACATAGAACAATTTATAGCAAATTTTGAAAGGCAAAAACCCTCATTTAACATAATTGTTTTAATCCTATTTTGAAAAACTTTAAAACTATTAATCTGCTTTATGTCCTCTGGTAACGAATTATATAATTGAATTCAATCATAAAACAACGACTTTTGTAATGCACTGGTCCTACCCACGGAATATGAAAATTAAGCCTCGATCGAATATTATAGTCAATTAAATCAGTTCTTCGTTCCAACTAATTGTTCAAATAACTCGGATAACGACAAGACTTAGAGACAAGCTGCCTAACGTTTAACCATTGTAAAGTTTGTAACATATTATTAATGGATGGGTACCTATCATAATTTAAGATAACTCACATTGCCTTATTTTGAAGCCTTCCAATGTCCTCTTGGGTGCATGATATTAAAAGTGAACAACAATAGTTAAAGTGTGGGGACACATGACACATCTGTACTGGAAAACCATTTATTAACAAATTTACACCTAAATTAGTGTATTTCTGACGGTTACCTCTCGACAGAAACTAAATGCAAATCGTTTACATAAATAATAAACAACAAGGGCCCTAAGACGCTGCCTTGTGGAACATCATGTTCACTTCTGGTTTTTCTTGATACCTTGTTTTGCACTTTTGTTTTATGGTACCTGTTTTGTAAATAATCCTTAGTCCACGCAAAGGCAGAATTCGTTATGCCAAAATGATAAAGTTTTTTCCTACGAGCGTGCGGTAAAAATGTTTACCGCACGCAAAGCCAAATTACATACAATTTGAAGCTTTATTAATCTGAGCGTTACTTTTGCATAATTTTATTGTTCTTGTGTTGTTGTGTTTTGCTGAGTTGAAATAAATTGATTGCGTTTTTCTATACTTACCTGAATGCTTTAGGATTCAGAGGACATTTAGCACTATTAATTAGGTACCTACCACATGTGCGTGCATATAAAGATTAACCCACATTCATATTTAATTGAACTAGAGAAGGCAATAAAATTAATTAAAACACATGCGCTCGTAGGAAATTGACTATCCACGCCGGGGAATTAAAAAAAAAGTTGGTCCTCACAGGTATACGAACCCACGACCTTAAGTTCACAAAGTACGTAGGTGTGTCAACCACTATACCATGCATTTCTTATGTTGACACGTGTTAAACCAAAATAAGTTCGGATTAATTACAGTTCGACAAATGTCAGTTTTGGTGATTTTAAAAATAAATTTACAGACAAAATAGAAAGTAGGGACAAAAACCTCCAAAACATATAATCAGAAAGATCTTATCAGACAAAATTTTAGATGCAGCAAATAGGTACGGTCTTCCAGTGACTTATTGTAAAAGCACTAACACTTATAAATAATTTCATGACGTTGACAGGCGTGCGTGTAAAAATTTTTACCGCACGGTAGACCGAAAACGGTAAGGAAAAAATAGCTTATTGCGAAATGGCAGAACATCAATTTTTTAAAATGTTGCATCACTTTGTTTCACACCCTATACAATAAAGATAATGTCGTTTTTTTCAAAGATATCTCCTTTCTTAATCTAGAGGAAATGAGGTTTCAGATCGTGCAAATAGTATTTAAAACAATTCATTGCTTAAAAAGTTACAGCTGATTGAAAATGACACGAAAAATTGCTTGTGCCGAACTTTAAGTTGAGCAGTTTATTTTCACATATTTCTGTTGTGTGTTTGGTTCTAACAATTTATGTAAAGCATTCCTCCACTTGTTTTCCAATTAAACTTGAAGGTTTCTATGTCCAAAACCGTTTAAGACAGAACAAAACGGTTGAGGTTTTCACCTTGGTATCGGATGGTGGTATAGGAAATGCTTTACAAACCAACCACAGAACGGAAATATGTAAAAATATTTAATTACTAAATATTTATTTATATATTCCTTTCAAAATTTGTAAATATTTTTGCTGCACTTAATTTGTCTACAATTTTAAATTGTGCAATGCAATTTTGGTATTGATCTTCTTGCTCTAAACCTAACAATATGTAAGATTTTAAGCTTTGTGTGACACTGCGCCGACCTTCTGGATTGCAGCTTCATATAGTCGTTTTCAGGAAGATATTCATCTAGCCACCCATGACATTGTAAACGCAACTTTTAAAAACAATTGAAAAGTTACCAGAAAAGTTACTAGATCGGAGAGTGGTGCGAATCGAGCTTAACGAACGAATTTATCGGGTTTTAACCTCACATTTTGTAATCTTCAAACATAACTACTTTATTTCTCAAATTTTGCTCAAATCCATTTGTTATGCTGCGTTTGTAATGTAGAAAAAGTAAACTGGCTTAATAAGCAACTAACTACCACACATAACTATTAACACAATTCATCGCATGATCCAGAAAACTCATCTGCAACCTGCAACCTCCAACTTCTGCAAAATAAGATGCCAGAGTAGAGTTACAAAAATTGAGACAGGAAGACCACATGCAAGTAATTATTGATGAGAGAAGGACTGAACTGGACCATCAACCATGAACAAGATTTCCAAAAGTACCAAATATACTCACCCAGAAATTACCTTAGTGTCCAAATGCCCTGGGAATAGACCATACATTTAACTATGCTTATGCCTATGTCTTACATAATATTATATAGTTTACCACTTTCCAAGCTTAAAATTGAATGCAGATTGCAGTCAAGTAAAAATTGTTCCAAACACAGCAACATCACTTTAGGAAAGATTATGTTTCTGCCAGACTGAATTTAAGTCAACTTATAAAAGTTGACCTTTTCAGTTGTATGTGTCGGTATTTAGAGAAGTGTATTTGTGTTTGTTAACTATATATGATTATTGATTTTGTTATAAATTACTTACAGAAAAAGATGTCTTGCCTAATTGAGCATTTAATTTCTTAAACTACCTAAATATCAAGCAACTAAAACATTTGTGTAGTGATTTAATATGAGGTTTGTTCCAACATGCTAGAGAACCATTAAATGAACTTGAAAACCAGCAGAAATTCCACTGCTCGAAACGTCGTGAAAAAACTCAATAAAGACAATGGAAGTCCAAGATGTTTCATTTAATAATACATCATTGTCTACCACCTTTAAACAAATGATAGAGAACCATTGCAGAACCTTTAAAAAAATTATTTTGGCCAACTCACTAGCAAACATTTCAAATTGAAATGAAGAACCATCTTGACGTTTGCAGAACCATTCTGGACAAGCACTTTGTTTATTTCAATATCATATTAGTGAGTTGTCAAGAATGATAGATCATTCTGGAATGGTTTCTTGGTGGAATGGAACAACTTTTCAACTAAGAGGGTTACGGTTCTTTAAAACTAAATGGCATATAAGCTGGGGCCATTTCTTATAAACTCAGTTGAAAAAGTTTCGACTTATATGCATAGAATTTGAAGTAACTTTTAGAAACAAGTAAAGGCTATTTATTAGTTTGAAATTAAGAACCCCCTTTGCAACTAACTTACTATACCTGGATTAAAAATGCTGTTGAAGTTGCAAGAACTTTTTTATTTTATATACAAAGCAAAACAAGTATAGTGTGTTAAATGGAAAAACTCATTAAGTTGGCTCTGAATTATCAGGAGACAAGAATGCTGGAGTAATAAAGTACCAGCTACTTTCATTGTTCTATCCTATTCTATGAAAACTTCACAACCAACCTATACACATTTTGGAAAATATTTAAAAAATTATAACACACAGATTGGTAGTTTTTATTGATTACAATATAGTATAAATATTTTATATTGGATATTAGGACTTTACTTTCCACTACAGGATGTCTACCTTAACATGATTTCGGAAGTGTATAGAGCAGGTCAAGGTCACCGAGTTGTTTGTAAACATTTTTTTCTTAATGTGGGCTCTAGGACATACCTTGGGCTCAAAAGATGCACTTGCGGGTTTGTGATTTGGATACAAACTTTCAAACTCACTCCTGTATTGTTTTGGAATTTTTAATGAAATGATTTATGAGAAAGAACCATGACATGACATAAAATAAAAGGTTTCTGCTTGGTTTCTGTTAAAATCTCAAGTATAATTAAAAATTATATTTGCAGAAGAAAATAATTCCATACACATGCCGCTGGCTTTTTTCTAAGAATGGAAGATCCACTTCAAAGGCACATTAAGGGTCTTTGTAGTAATACATTATATAAAACACTTAAAATGTATGGTGATTTAATATTAGAACCCAGGATTGTAAACTTCAAGAGGCCCCTTTTGAGGTCCAGTCCTTAGCAATCACAATAGCAAAAAATGAATACATCTAATATTATATGCAGGAGTATGATAATATATAAAAACTTAGTGTTATTTTGACAAATGGTGAGATGCTGTACAGAGAGAGAGATGCATCCATAGATTTTTGGCTTTAAGCTGCAAGCACATGGTCTCCAATTTGTTGAGAAGCCAAAGCTGGACTGACGAGGAGTAGACCCTGAAACTAGTATGCAGATGGGTTGATCGACAAATTGGTGACTACCAACTCTTTAAACTGTTTTGACAAATGTTATATGCATCCTTTGGAGAGATTAACACTTACATAATTAGCACTCTGTATAACTGAGATCACAATGGTCACCCTCAAATTAGTTCCCACACAATCACTTAACAGAACACTTAATTTATAAACAGGAACACAAATTTTTTGTTCAGGTTAGTTAATCCTTCCTTTGGTACATTCACAGATAATTGAGATGGTCAAATGATCATTCTTTATTTGGATAATTCAAAATCATTCAGTAGCACCTTGAAGATGTCACTTGAATACTGGAAACTCGCCAATTCTTTTTTTCTTTCTTTCTCAAGCATTGAGCACTTTGCTTACAGTCTTCGTACAAAGTCAAAAAGCAGTCGATGCATGCAGCTGCAGCTCTGCTACTGAAGTTAAGGAAATTGTTGAAAAATAGCTTCATTCTGCAAGGGATCAAATTCGTGGTAGGTCGTAGGTTTATTTCACTTTTTGCTTTCACTATAGTTATAAGTTGTCGAGTATAAAAGTATTCATATAAAGGACTGTTTGATGATAATGTGCAGTGTAGTTATTTGAAATTTACTCACAAAAATTCGAATAAGAAAAAAAGAAATATGAGAATTAAATTCACAATATTTACAAAGATGCATATTGCATCCAAGGAATTGACGGACGTAATATTGCGCACTCTTTCTCAAAATACATGCAGAAGACAAGGATAGAAAGTAAGGGTCATGCCATTTCTTAAATTTTGACATAATGTGATTGATACCAATAGAAAATAAGAATTTCCCCAGATTTCAGTTGAAAAATTTTTGGAAGAAGGGCTGCCACTACAAAACCGATATTTCCATGGCTGGCTAGATGAATGTCTTCCTGAAAACGACTATACATAGCCCAATTATATCAAACTTTGTATGATTTTAGGATTAGTTTCTCTTATGAGTGAGAATATTATTACTTTGGTTAGAATTGAAAGTTGTCAATGAATGAAGCTCAAAATAATTGTCTATGAAATAGGCAGGTAGGTTTTGCAGGTATAGGACAAATAAAACTCCCTTGTCGTTTGAATAAAGGCCAACGTTTCGATGTTTAATTTACGTCTTCTTCAGGGCTATATTCGTCGACAAAGTGCCACCGACCACATCTTGTGCCGAACGATATTAGTGCTGTGATGGTCTGGCGTGTGTAATATGTGTCGTACATCATGGATGTAATTTTGTTTATTGACGTCATCCTTTGTCGCCGAATATAGCCCTGAAGAAGACGTAAATTAAACGTCGAAACGGTGGCCTTTATTCAAACAACAAGGGAGTTTTATTTGTCCTATACCTTCAAAACCATTACATCTGTAAATTGAGAGGATGCATTACATTATCATCATGAAATAGTTATATTTTACCGGGGGCAATCTAAGGATAAACTACAAAAAAGTGCAGCCAAACCCCTCAACTGTGGATACTTATTGCAACCTCGTTCTCTTATTTACGCGAAAGTTTCACCACTGTCAAATAATTGGCATATAACAAATAAAAACTTTTTCCAAACGTCTGAAAAACGAACGGCTGTGGGCTTAAAATTTCCCGAAACCTTCCTAAATTTTTCTAACTTTAATACAAATGAATATGCTCATGGAATTTGGGATACACTGAAAACGTAAAATCGGAGAGGCCTAGCAAAAAGGAATAAGTACAGAAACTTATATATGTCACAAGTTTCAAATTGGTTGCAAAATACATACCCGCCAATGGTGGTGGCAGTGCTCCTGTGCTCCCGTTCCGTTTGGTCCGGAGGTCGTCCTACTTCCGTATCTCTCTTGGGGCAAAATTCTTCTTTAAGTATTGTTGGTGGCATTTTGGAAAATATGAGTTTAATGGGTTCTAGTTCCATCTCTTCGTCGTTAAAAATTTCCTAAAAGATTGAAATCACTCATAAGACATAAACGTGAACTAAATTATTTGGCGGAGTTTGGGGCCCCTCATTTTACAAACCCAATGAGACCTTATATGAAAAGTCGAAATTACAAATAAGCTTCACTTAGAAAATTGTGATTAGTGGCCCTGGCGGCCCACAGAGAAAAATCATAAAGGACGTGTTACTTGCGTGGTGTATGGTATGGAGTGATACATTTCTGTCACACTAATTTTTAGATTCGCCCAAGACTGTATCTAAAAGAAAACTTTTTGGCTTAGTTCCTAGTAATGCATCCTCTTAAATCAGACGTCATCAAATAATAAAAAGGGAAAAATATATTGCAACCACATTGCCGCTATCTTTGTACTACCCTTTAGGCCTGTTTTACACAGACGTTATAAAATCGAACGGCAAAAAGTCGGTCGGTAATAGTTGTTTACGTTATAAGTCCGGTAAATAGAGTTTTACAGTAGGAGTAAGATGTTTCTGGACAAGGCGTTAGCCGAGTCTGGAATTTCGAAACGACTACTATAACACGCTACCGGACATATGAGGTACAACATTTTACTTCATACTTATCAAAAACAGGAAAAGATTGATTCTATGCGCGGCGAATATATTTTTGAGATATCCGGTATAGTTTCATTACGGTACTCAATACTGTATTAATTATTTACTTCATACTGTATCATTTAGAACACTTTTAGGTACTTAATTTTAATCCGGTAAATAGCTTTTTACAGGATTGGATATCGTAAAAAAATTTTACAGTATTGAGTACCGGCACATCTTCTATAAATCCATTGTATCCATGGTAAACTGTACCGGTACCTACATCGGTACCGGTACAGGATACCGTAATGAAACAATTTGTCAAATTGGCGGATTTGTCAAAAATATATTCGCCGCGCATAAAATTATTTTCTTCCTGTTTTTAATAAGTATGAAGTAAAATGTTGTACATCATACGTCCGGTAACGTGTTACAGTAGTCGTTTCGAAATTCCAGACTCGGCTAGCGCCTCGTCCGGAAACACCTTCCTCCTACTGTAAAACTATATTTACCGGACTTATAACGTAATAGTTATTTACGTTATATTTACGCGGCGAATATATTTTTGAGAAATACGGACGGGGAGAGGGTGGAGCGTTCGGCTATTTTTTATATAATTTTGGATTGCTGACCGAATATTCAAAATTTCAACTCCTCGCCATTTTTGTAAGGCAGGTATACATATTTTATATCTATTTCTTGCTGCAAAATTATTTAGACAAACACTTAACAATCTTTTTTAAATGTCCGAATACTTCTTGAATTGTGGCTGAAGTCTCCCCTATGGGGGGAGATTTCGGCCACAATGACGAATAACCTGGGGAGATATCGGCTGAAAGAAAAAGCCTAAAAAATTAAATAAACTCAATCATTTTATTCAAGACGCTTAAGTAATGGAAATAAACAAATATGTTCGACGTCAAACCAAATGTTATTTTGTTTGCGTTTAAGTTCTTATAAACATCTTACTTGCCTACTTAGATTACAGTTTTAAAAAACTATCTTAAGTCATATCTTCCAAAATTGTAGTTGAACCGAAACGATGATTGGGTTCTCGTAGTTCCGGTTTTGTTAGGAACATTCAGTTTAGCCACAATATCTTCACGCAACACAACACTTACATCTTCCACATTGGAAAAATGAAAACTAGCGGTTTTTAGTGAAGTTAGTACTGAAGTAAATGATTCGTCATCGGATGAATCCATTTGGGGCACAACGACGTCAGAATCGCTAGATGAGAAATCATTAAGAACTTTCTTTTTCACCTTAGTAGTCGCAACTTTTATTTTTCTCTGCTTCTCTAGCATTTTGTTTGATGTTGGTATAAATTTTTGATTTTGATTGGACTTTTCGCGTCCTCTTTTGATTTTGAGAGCTGTCAACTTTAGAGATGGCTTCTGATTTTTTAATTTCTACAGGTTTCATGCTCTCTAATGTAGTTAAACGTTACTTAACTTTGATTAAGATTTTGTAAAACGCTCAGTTGGCGACGTCAAAATTTGTACGCGGTAGTTACGACGTTTGATTTTACTTGTCATTAAATCAAACCATTAAATCAATTCAACCATCATTTCCTAATATTCGAAGCGAGCTTCTAAGTTATTCAGTGAAATTCAAAAATCTCGCCAATGCCCAGCAGAACCGACTTATTTCAAAGTACTACATATATTTGAAGAAACACAAGCACATTGTTGATGATTTAATGCTGATGACTCCAACATTTTTCCTATTAGGAAAAGACTTCTTGAAGAAATTTGAGAAACATCTATTACTCGTATGTAGTAATAATTTTAATAACAAATAACTTTCGATAATAAAGTTTTAAAACTAGTGGCTACATATTTTCAAAAGTTTATTTTGGTACCATAAATAGCATAACTTTAAATCATTATGCTATAGCTCTCGAATTATGAATTTTGACAGTGACAATAATACAGACACCGCCAAATGTCAATAAATCTAATTCTTACGTGGTCATTTTTTCAATTTTCTTTTAATTTCTAAATTATAAAAACAGTATGAAATAAAATATTGTACGGTACACGTCCATTAGGTGTTGTTACAGTACTCGTATAACTTTCCAGACTCGGCTTCTCGTCCGTAAAAACCTCGTACTGTAACAAGTCACCTACTGGACTTGTGACGTAAATTACTATTACGGTATCCAGTCCTGTAAAAAGTTATTCACCGGACTAAAATCAAGTACGTAAAAGTTTCCTAAATGATACAGTATGAAGTAAAAAAAAACAACCGTTGTTCCTTTCACAAACAACGGCAAATTAAAAGGAAAATGATCAGAGGTCCATAATGGGTAAAATGAAGAAAATTATTAGTGCCTTTTTTATTATCTAAGCGAAGGAAAAATAAAAAGCAGAGGGGGATTATATTTTGATTGTAGATTGTATTTTACTTTAGATTGAGAGACAATCTAAAGTGTTTTCCGGGCTTTGAAGCCGTGGTCAAATGGAACTTCTTCCTGACATTTCGTCTACAGGTGCGGCAGACATTATCAAAGTGATGAGACAATGGGCGAAGCGATTTCACGTGCTCTCCGACGTTGACTGATTCGACTGTGGTAAGCCTCGTGGTATTTATTCCTCCGCCGTCGCGCTGCAGTGAAGGGACTGGGGTGGGGGTAGCGGTGAAGCGGGGTTTCGGCGCACTTGAAGTATGGCATAGAGCTCGCTTCCAGTATGCATTAAGAAACGTAATTTCCTCCTTACTATTGAAATTGTTGTCGTGCTTAAAGATCTCATTAGTCTCCCTCGTTAGTCTCGTATAGAAACGCTGCGATTGTAGATATAACATTCTGCGATATAAGATATCCACCTCGTTGAAAAGGATTTCGTGACCTTCGGAGAGAGCGGGCTCTGTCATTGCTGACTTTTGTGTTTGTCCCAGTGTGCAACTCCTCTTGTGTTCCGTAATCCTCGTGTTGACACTACGTTTTGGGGTGCCAATTTATACTGAGCCACAGCTGCATGGAACTGGGCAAACTCCGGGTGCCGATAGAGGATCTCTACGGTCTTTGACCGATCTCAAGCTTTGTTGTATTGTACGAGTGGGCTTAAAAATCGTTTTTAACATTGTGCTTTTCCAGTAGCCAGGTGATCCTGTCCGTTACTCTGTGGATGTATGGTAGACTAGTCCATCCGCGCTTTTCTTCATCTTCTCACATTGTTCCTTCACGATCGAATTCGTGCTTGTTGTATCCACTCCAACCAAAGACTCTTTCCAGATGAGGGAAATGAAGCATATGGAAATTAACGAGAAATGAAGCAAAAGCAGAGCTTCAAATACATCGTCTCTTGCCCTTTTCTTTAACCCTGAGGAAGTCTGCCCATAGCTACTCCTTCAGGGAGTGGTTTAGATTTGGATGAAGAAGAAGTAAATTAATCCATTTTAACAGAAGAGGAAATTGTCGGGTACTTGAGACGGCACTGGAATTTGAGCGTTTAAGCATCAAAATCCACGTTCGTGTGAAAGCCTACATTACCTTCTTTGCATTGACCTTAACCAACCGACGAAAGAACCGACCGGCGACTGCTGTGTCGCCCCTCAAATTTGAAACTTCCACGGTTTTTTTGCCGCTAACGACTAAAGGTCCGATATAGAGTAATGCAATACAAAATTTTTGTCGGTTCTTTCCCGCCGGTCGATTTTAAAACACCCGGTGAAAGAGGCCTTAGGATGGCCTCAACACACGTGGCCACCGGCAGCCCATATCAATCAGCCCACCAACGCACCCGACCTCAAACCAGTTCCTCACCGGATCTTGATTCTGCTCTAGAACCAGTCCTTGCGTCTCCACACTGACTCTTAGATACCCATCCTTTCGTCATTGTGTCCAGCCTCTCCGCTAGATACCGTCTTCCCCGGGACTTGCAAACACGGAAATTTATTAAATTACTAGCGCTCTGTAGGTAATTTTGCGACAGTATAATAATGCCTTACACATTTCTGTTCACATTTTTCAGTCCATTTTGAATGATTTAAAAATCTCTACAATTGATACCCAACAGGGTTAGATGTACAAGGACAAGTACTCTTCCTGCCTGTACCTATATTCGTCCAATATATCCGTATTTTTTCGACTTGGACGATTCGTGTTTTCTGTTCTTCTTCCACACTTTCTGTTTCGTTGCAACTTTCTTATTAATTTGTTTTCTGTTTTTACTTAAATTGTTCTGTTCTAAACCCGCTATACCACACAATCAATATTATACAGAGAGCGTTTTTAAAGTGTTACAAGGTAATATCTCAAAAGCGGTTTAAAATATTTGCACAAAACTTGGGTTAAATAGTAGAGAGATAAGAGGACACATTCAGATCGTATTTTTTTGTTTTATCTCACTATAGATTTTGAGGGGAGGGGATGACTCTGACATTTTAAATGGAATGGTATACTTTTTTTGGCAAAATTCGAATATACCTAAAAACGAGTATATGCATGACATATGTATTTGATTTACACCAAAAATCTAATTTTAATCACTATTGTTAGATCTACTGATCTAAATTCTTAAGAAGACCAAAGATCAAACAACTTTTTATAAAATTTGTTAGCTGGATTGTTCTTTTTGCTCTCTAACGCCTTATACTCGTTTGTCCCGCAGTTTCTGGAATACCGCTATATTTAAATGTACTACGTAACAATTATCAAAATGGGCCAAAGAATACAGAGAGTCTTCTATGGAGGGAGCAAAAAAAAGGTTGTGAGAAATTTCTTATAAAATAAATTGGTTTAAATCTGTAGAACCTACTCACCAATGGTTTATTGATTAAGACAAACTTCTTCCTCCGTCTGCTGACGTACATTATGTCTGCTAATGTTCGGGTCTTCTTCACCGGCAGGATAATCTAAACATACGTTTTTTTTTAAGTCCCTGTTAAACTATAGAAGAAAATAACAATTATTAAACCATTTCGGCTCAATCGGGGTTCAAAATTTGTCAAAAAAATTCTGGGAAATAGCGAAGCGCACTTTGACTCACAAAAAAAAAGATTACAACCTTTAAACTACATGTAAAGCGGGACACCACGATAAAGTAAAATGCTGAAGTCATACAATTAAAATGTAAAAAGTCATCCAGCAAAACCGATGAGGTTTACTGAATGTCTCGTTACATTAATTATCTAACTTGAACGTTTTAGTCATTTTTGTTTCAGAGCGGTTCTGGTTCTGGTTGACATAAAAATTACAGATCAGCTGATTTTCAACAATACTGATTGGCCGAAAGTCAGCTGGTTTCTCATTTTTATGTCAACCAGAATCAGAACAGGTGCGAAACGAAAATGACTTTTTTCTACAAACGTCAAATAATGCTACTCCGCATTTTACGCTTTCATTAGACAAACGAAAACCTAACCTTTTTTGAGGATCAGAATGTGAGTTTACTTTTCCGCGCGTTGCCCAGGACAGCAAGCGAAAAAGATTTTTTCGCTTGCTGTCAATAGCAACTACCACCACTCAACCAAATATTTAAAACATCATTGTCACTTTGATTTAAACTTTCAGATTGTGTCTTCAGTTATGCTCAGTTGTGATTCACATTATTTGAAATTGATCGTTTGCAGAAAAAACGTTGTATGCATTACGAGCAAAAAGTAACTTTTTTGCTCTCGAGTGATTGCCGCTCTCCGAGCAAAAAGTTGTACTTTTCGCTCTTAATACATAAATAACTATTTTCTACAAACGTCAAATAATGACGCATTTTACGCCTTCATTAGACAAACGAAAACTTACCCTTTTTTGAGGATCAGAATGTGAGTTTACTTTTCCGGGCGTTGCCCAGGACAGCAAACCAAATATTTAAAACGTCATTGTCACTTTGATTTAAATTTTCAGATTGTGTCTTCAGTTATGCTCAGTTGTGATTCACATTATTTGAAATTGATCGTTTGCAGAAAAAACGTTGTATGCATTACGAGCAAAAAGTAACTTTTTTGCTCTCGAGTGATTGCCGCTCTCCGAGCAAAAAGTTGTACTTTTCGCTCTTAATACATAAATAACTATTTTCTACAAACGTCAAATAATGACGCATTTTACGCCTTCATTAGACAAACGAAAACTTACCCTTTTTTGAAGATCAGAATGTGAGTTTACTTTTCCGGGCGTTGCCCAGGACAGCAAGCGAAAAAGATTTTATCGCTTGCTGTCAATAGCAACTACCACCACTCAACCAAATATTTAAAACGTCATTGTCACTTTGATTTAAATTTTCAGATTGTGTCTTCAGTTATGCTCAGTTGTGATTCACATTATTTGAAATTGATCGTTTGCAGAAAAAACGTTGTATGCATTACGAGCAAAAAGTAACTTTTTTGCTCTCGAGTGATCGCCGCTCTCCGCTTCGCGTCTCGCGGCAAACTTCACTCTCCGAGCAAAAAAGTTGTACTTTTCGCTCTTAATACATAAATAACTATTTTATATCAATATTATGTCAGCGATATGTTTATGCCAACGGTGCTCATCCGCTTCCGCTGTGTTGGGTGCATTTAAACCAAGTTTTGTTTTTGCAATTTGTAGTTAGGGCCCTGACAGTTGAGAAAGACTATGCCGTTATTATCCACATATCCCATCCCATTTTTTACTTTAATGAATATAATAAAAACAGAAAAGACGAATTGAAGAAAAAGCTTAAAACATTTTTATACCTGCGCAGAATCCTCGATTTGTACTTCCGGCTGCTGGTCCTGAACTCGGTCCTCAACTGCCTCTACTTCAATTACAGGAACTGCTGGTATCTGCCGTTTAATATTGATTAAATAATATTTTCTTTAAGTTAAGATAAAAAAAATAAAAATTTGCTGTTAATTAAAAAACTATCCTAGCAAACGAAGTCCAATAACATGGACTTTCTTCAAAAGTTCTGAGGTGTGCATTTTTAAAACAACATAATCAAAAACAAAAAAATAAATTAGAGAGAAAATGCGAAAACACTATTTGCATACCTGTGCAGAAGGCTCGATTTGTATTTCAGATGGTTTTTCTTGAACTCGATCGTCAGTTGTCTCAACTTCCATAGCAGGAATTGCTGATATCTATGGTTTCATATTGATATTAAGTAAAATTTGCAGTTAAAAAATAAACATTTTCCCACCAAATATAAATATATTACGTTTTGCTGTCCAACAGAAGATAAACGAAGATAAGAATATGATTTTTAATTTTTATGAAAACATTTGTATACCTGCATGGAAGGCTCGATTCGAACTTCGCGTGGCTGGAACTCCTGAACGCGTTTCTCAGTTGTCTCAACTTCAATAGTTGGCATCTGTTATTTAATGAAATTTAATTTTAGTAATTATTTCACTCATGCATACATTTTCCCATAAGGAGAGTGTGTTTATCAAAAAAAAATACAGCGGTAATTTCACGTTGTCTAGACGGCGTGGTATTATCATATGTAATATAGCAACATTGAAAATTATCGGTAATTTTAGGACGATATGCACGAATGCAATTTGGGATGAAAAAGGCACGAGTGTACGCGTGCTTTTTTCTGATCCACATTGCATAAATTGCATATCGGTCTAATATTACCTATAATTTTCGTGCATTGAAAATTGTTGTCGAATACATTGAGTTGTATTCGAAGGAGAATTTCATGAACAAAATAATTAAAAAGCCTTGCGACATTTGCGACACCCCTGTAGGTATAGCTATTTTGGTTCGAATCAATGTCAGAATTAAGTTCAAGTTAGGCATGGTTTATGCCATGACATTGAGCCAGTTCCTTTTCAATTGACTGTGAAAGAAGAATTATCGGGGGTAATACCACGAGAGCTTTAAAATTACCGATAATTTTTGATGATTGCATGTTTTCCATAATTTCATGAGTCCTTTAGGACGAGTGAAATTTGCAAGGAAAACATGCCAGAGTGAAAAATTATCTGGTTCATTTTAAAGATCGAGTGGTATTTAGTGAGATTATTTCTCGAATCAAAAATACTATTAAGAAATAAATAAGTAGTGTTAGAATATTCGGACGTCACCTTAAATAAGTCAGTCAGGCAACGACATTGATTAGGGTTTTATGGTTGATTCCATGACAACGTGAAATTACCGCTGTAATTTTTTAGAAAATTATCGAATTACTGCTTATTAAAATACCTGTTTTGCCCCATAGCAATAATATGTATGAGTGAAATAATCGCGATAATTTTTCTGTCAAAGTCCAATGAAAAGTAACTGGATCAATGTCATAGCATAAACCATGCAAATTAATTTATATTCTATCCATAGTCATACCATCTGGCCCCGCAATAAGTTTTCGGACATTGATTCGAATCAAAATAGCTATACCAGCAGGGGTGTCGCAAGGGTTTTTAATTATTTTGTTCATAAAATTCTCCTTCGAACATAACTCGTGCTTTGAAAATTATAGGTAATTTTAAACCGATATGCAATTCATGCAAATTGGATTAGAAAAAAGCACTCGTGCATATTGTCCAAAAAATACCGATAATTTCCAAAGCACTTGTTATACTACATATGAATATTGTACGATATTTGCGGTTATAAGGTGTTTCTTGTCCACCTTAGATGGTTGACCACCAGAAACGGTGAGTCTCCGTCTCAGCAAGATAGGAACCTCACACGAGCATTTTGAATTTTTTGTATTCGCCCAAATCTCCTAATAAAGGCTCGTAAACCCAGTCAAAAAAGAGGAAGCGAGAAAAGACAAGTCACATAACAAGGTTCTAGTTTGTTCTATAGTCTCTAGAATTCTTTGAGAAATGGTCCTTCGCTATGGAAAATATGTTTGTTTTTCAAGGACTGTAAAAATGTGTAAATCAGTCTCTCTAAGCTCACGTAAAAGATATTTCCTTCAAGGAAGTTTGAAATAAGATGAAACATTTTTCTTCATTATTCTTCTCGAAAACCAAACATCTCATCGAAATATTAGTGTTCGCAGATGAAAATAGCGAGAATTCTCAAGGTTTAAGTAAATAAAGTATTAGGGGCCTTGATAGCCAGTCCGTTCTGTCTGTCTCTCTTAAAAATGGAAGCCTGTTTTGGTGTCGGATAATGGATATTTTTCGATAAAACATTATACCAAAAAATCATTTCAATATGCAATGTGGTTCAAAATTTACAGCCGAAAACGTTAATTCTAACGTAGGTCCTTGAGACCCGATGTTTCCCATTGGAATGACGCTAGAAAAAAAGATACTTGACAAACTAACGTTATTTTGACTATGAGCTCCCTAGAAATTGTCTCGTATTTATGGAACACCCTATATCGTGTGAACTAATAGGGATTAAACAAAGGCACGGAATAGAAGAACACCAGAGCCTTCGCGCTTCGCGTCTGCGTATTATTCGCATTGCCACCTGTACCTTATATTGCATCATCAAATTAATAGAACATGAAATACCTGAGCTGGTTCAAAATCGGTAATTTTTTCCCTCTCTACTGCTGCTTCTTCAGTTCTATGGATTTCAATGCCGATATTATCGCTTGTTTCTTTATGAGCTGCCCTGCAATATCAAATATACGGGGGGTTCACTAGAAAACGTCATCTAGAAGGCTATGAATTTTTGACAGAAAAGGATGGCATAATCAAAGTAAATAGACTTTTGTTCCTTCATCCTTTTCGTTTGACATTTTCCAGCCGACTAGATGACGTTTCACTGTACAAAAAGTTATATTTTTGCCAATATTGATTTCTTAAAAATTTTACTTGATTGTTGCAAATATGCTTAAAGTAACGAAGGGCATATGGCAGATTATTAGAAATTCATTCACCGTGCCACTGGAGGAACCTCAAGTCCTTCACCGAAGTCGTCGATCCCTTTATATGGTTCCTAAAATTCGGAGTAAAAGTATCAATTTTTACATAAAATCGGCCAGCTAGTCACGTCAATACCTGCATTGTTATAGGTTGCTCGTCGCGCAAGGTAATATCCTCAATCCTTGCTTGAGCATGAGAACCCGCATATGCAGCTTCTAGAGAACGGAGATCAATCTGAGTGTCAAACCTAGAAATTTAAATTCACGTATATTCATTCATGTTCATCTCATGTTCTAACTAAAGCTATTTTATCTAAATAGGCTCCATTCGTTTGACTGTTAAGTTGTAACATGCCGTTAATTGCATTACAGTTTAGTTATATGACGCGCATTAGGCATCGAATAAAAAATTATAACGAAAAATAAGGGACAAAGAGTTCAGCTGGACTTCAGTAAAATCGCTTAAAGAGCATAAGCGATTATTTTTTTATAGTCGATAGTATATATTTCTTTTGAATAGCAATAATGTTAAAATAAACTAAGAAGTAATTGAAACGATACACCCCCAAATTTTGAATGAATTTAAAACTGTCTATCTCTAAAGCCACTCAACCGATTTTCATTGGTGATGCCATTTTGGTAAGATCCATCCATGTATAAACTGCTTTAATTGGTTATGTACTGGATTATTTCTTTTGCAGGTTTCCTAATACAGGGTTCAACAAAATATGATTTTGTATGCATTTTTTTATATTAAAAATTTCGTCTATCGATTAATTCTCTCTGTTTCTATTAATACAAACAATTTTCGAATTTCAGTTTCTTTCAGTCAGAATTCAGACCGTAAAGCTTAAAAAAATGAGGATTCATGTCAGTTTCGTGGACAGGGTGGCCTAATTTGGGTGTTTTAAATGGGAAACTCTTAAACTAATAGGAATATTAAATATCAAAAAGTCGATGCCCAGGTAATTTCTCGAGCTGAATTCATTGCCGCATACAGAAATCTGCTATCGTCTTTTGTTTTCTTGCAATTGATGAAAGCTCAATTTTCGCCATTTTCGAAAATACCCTATAATTTTTTTATTAGTCTAGTTTGGTAAAAATGGTTTTTACATTATTAAGGCACTTTTTTGAATAGATTCCAATGGTGATTTTTTAATTTTTATAAACTTATTGTTTTTTGAGTTATTACATAAACTTCAATATTTTTAAATACAACCTATAACTTCTTTCTACTTTGTTAGAAAGAGAATTTTTTTCTCTTTAAAATGACGTATAACATGATAGGTTTTGCTTTGAACTTATATGCTTTTTTGATAAAAACTTCTTTTTGTAGTAGTAGGCCATGACGCGATGACGTTCCGATGCCGATGTCGCGGCCATCTTGTTGGGCAGCTGTCACTGCCGATATTCCGCGGTTGGAGAAATTTAATAATCTAGTAACTAGCGTAGAGTTTAATAACGTTCATTAAGTTTTACCCTTGTAAGGACGTAACGAAAAAATGGCATTTCAATCTTTCGAAAAATTCGACATCTAATGGTATTTCCCCATGTGCAGATATGGCGTATAGTGCGGATTCACAGTGTTGCCGCAGTGCACATTGCATTCCATCTTTTTTGATATATGCATCGTTCTACCCGAACCTCTAAAATCATATGGCAAATGTCAAGGATTTCGATTTAGTAACTGTCGTTTTTTCCACTATTTATCCAACTACATATATCACTTTATTGAGAATGCAGAAATTTGGCAACACTTAGGAAGAAACTTCAATTTCAACCAATCAGACCACAGCGCCAAATCCGCAATATACGCCATATCCGCACATGGGGACGTACCATCAGAGTATTATATTCAAAATAATTATATTGCATCTGAGTTTTCCTGGAATCATTTTCCTGAAAGGACAACAATTTTCCCTTTCTGCAACAAGACGGCGGGTGCGCAGAAAATAGAATGACATTTTTTCGTTACGTCCTTACAAGGGGAAAACTTAATGAACGTTATTGAACTGTCTACGCTAGTTACGAGATTATAAAATTTCTCCAACCGCGGAATATCGACACTGACAGCTGCACAACAAGATGGCCGCGACATCGGTATCGGAGCGTCATCGCGTCATGGCCTACTACTCCAAAAAGAAGTTTTTATCAAAAAAGCATATAAGTTCAAAGCAAAACCTATCATGTTATACGTCATTTTAAAGAGAAAAAAATTCTCTTTCTAACAAAGTAGAAAGAAGTTATAGGTTGTATTTAAAAAAATAGAAGTTTATGTAATAACTTAAAAAACAATAAGTTTATAAAAATTCAAAAATTACCGTTGGAATATATTAAAAAAAGTGCCTTAATAATGTAAAAAGCATTTTTACCAAACTACTACGACTAATAAAAAAATTATAACGTATTTTCGAAAATGGCGAAAATTGAGCTTTCATCAATCGCAAGAAAACAAAAGACGATAGCAGATTTCTGTTTGCGGCAATGAATTCAGCTCGAGAAATTACCTCGGCATCGACTTATTGATTTTTAATAGTCCTATTAGTTTAGGAGTTTCCCATTTAAAACACCCAAATTAGGCCACCGTACATCTAAACAATTGGGCATAGCTCTGGTTCGCAGATGACTACGTCAAATTCTAAAGTTAGTTTTAGAAAAACCAATTTTTTTTTAACCAATGAAGATATAAAGTAGGGTTGTGATTTTCATTGTACCCGGTGCATATGAATGTACCGGGTGCGGTGTTTATGAACGGTGCATATTGTGTTTGCACCCGGTGCATTTCCAATATGTCAGAATCACAAATGTCATCTGTCAACTTCATATTTCAAAAAACAAAATATATTTTTTTTATAAACAAATACTAAATAATATACGAGTTACATAAATAAATGTGTTAATAAATTTATTCCCTATTACGGTATCCTGCATCCTGCAAAAGCAGACCCGTTATTTGTTGTTCCTACTCGGTGTAAACTGTAAAGTACTACTGTATTTCTCCGTTCTCGTCCAAATAAAGGTATTTGATCCAAAGTCCAAACAGTTTAAGTAATTTTTGTTATGAATATGTTCGTTGAATTTTGTTTAACTCTTAGCTCTAATAACATACTCAAGATAGAAAGAAAAACTCAGCAATTAAAGCAATATTATATCCTTTTTTTTCTTATGATATTCTTTCAAAAAGAGAGTTTTTTTTTATAAAATCAAGTTCCTGAGTTCTATATAATAAAAATTAAAAATACGCATGCACGTGACTTGTAGATGGTAGTTAATGTAGAAAATGAGAAAATACACAATATGACATATGACATATAAGAATATGGCAACGTGGTAACTTAAGTTGAAAAGGCAACGCTGCGAATTGAATGCACCGGGTGCAATAAGGGTGCATACTGCATATTCTCCAAATGTCGGTGTAAAGAAATGCACCCGGTGAAATCACATCCCTAATATAAAGTAGGACAGTTGTTGAACTCTGTATTAAGAAACCTGCAAAACTTATAACCGAGTACATAACTAATTAAAGCAGTCTATACCTACATAGATCTTACCAAAATGGCATCTCCAACGAAAATCGGTTGAGTGGCTTTAGAGATAGACAGTATTAAAGTTCATTCAAAATTTGTTCATTCTAAAATGTATTGGTTCGTTCAAGGTTATGTGGATCATTTCACTGATGTTCCTTTTATAAAAATTCTGTTCCAAATCAAGGATTAGTACTTTATTGAAGTCGAAATCATGGTTGGTAGAGAAATGATGAACAGCTAGCGCGGTCTTTTCATTTCGGTGTTTGTTGGACTCTTTGCAGTCATACCTATGTTGGGATAGTCTGGACTTTAAATACTGCCTAGTTTGGCCCACATAACACTGTAAAAAAGGTTTTTGATTATCGACATTTTTTGAGATGTAGGATGTGACGACAGGTAGTTAACCACTATGCCAGAAGCTGAAGGTTTCATGTACCAATTAGTTTTAAGAGATCCGTCAATGCTACGAACAATCAACAGGTCAAGAAAAGATATTGTGTTATTTTTCTCCACTTCCATTGTAAATTTAAGCTTAGGATGGAACCCGTTAAAATGTGCCGATAATTGGTCTATCGAGCGTTTAGGGCAAGCCAAAATGGTATCATCAACATATAATTTAATAAATGCTAATGGGAACGGAAGTTTATTTGTAACCTCTTCGATTAAGTCATTGATGACTAAATTTGCTAAAATGGGGCTAGCTGGGTTGCCCATAGCGGAGCCATCAAGTTGCTGGTACCACTCTGCGTTAAACTGAAAATAGCTACTGTGGAAAAAAAATTCAACAATTCGAACGAACATATCGAGTAGAATGGTCGTATGTGCTGAAAAAAATCGCCACCTCTTTTTAATTATGGACACTACCAGTTCTTTCGGTATATTGGTAAAAAGTGATACGACGTCCAGGGAAACCAACAAAAAATCCCTATCTAGCCGCATCGAACCGGCAAATTCTGCAAATTCGAATGAATTTTTTACATTATATTTAAAGGTTGCTGTTATTAAGTTAAGTGTGTTGTGAATATATGTCGATAGTTTGTACGTTGGGGAATTTATACAGCTGACGATAGGTCTGAAAGATAAATTGTCTTTATGTGTTTTTCTGAGACCGTATAGTTTAGGACAATTTGCATTGTATGTTTTTAGTTTTTTTTTAGTGTTCTCGTCGATATGTACTTGTTGGAAGAGTTCGTCGACAATTTTGTTGGCTTGATTTTGGTATTATGTGAGGTCAGAATTAATTATACGATAGGTAGCACTATCATTTAGTAATTCATTCATAGCCGTGGTATATTCTTCCCTAAGCATTATGACCGTAGAATTGCCCTTATCAGATCTAGAAACCATGAACTCTGGGTGCTGAACGCTGGTAATATACAATCGAAACGTCGGCAATTTTTTAACGAGAGCTGGTTTTATTCATTCCTATACCCGTAAACCTGTTCCTATTTGTTATAATGTAAATTAATCTGAAATTAAATTCATAGCTTTTCTTTAAGATACGAAAACAATTCTGTTTTTTTAAAATCTCTGCTTTAAATATAAAAATTCATAATTTAATCTTTTAATGTATTTAAGTATATTAGGTGGGTATATAAGGGAGTTCATTATAAAACTTCATCTCGCAGGCTATGAAATTTCAAATCGAAATCGAAATCGAATCAAAATAAATGGACTTTTGTTTCTCCATATTTTTATTTTAACATTTCACAGCCAACTAGATGAAGTTTTATAATGAACACCCTGTATTATGTGTATTCATGTCTAGGCTTCTCTCTGTGTTTAAATCATTGTCACACCCTATTTATATAATGAGACATTAATAAATTTAAAAGATGGGTATAATTATCTTACTTTGATTCATCTGATCAACAGTCAAAAAATGTATTTTGTGTCTAAAAAATAAATGGTATTGTCGCAAAGTCAGGGTTCAACAATTTCAGTGACTTAACACGAAAACACTATTTATTTATCCCAACAAATACACACAGGTACAATTCGACTACTAAATAACTCACTACTTAACACTTTATAGCCTTCTATTATCGTTTGGTACTTTAGCTTACATATAGCTCGATTAAAATACGACTACTGCTAACGGCGGCAAATTCGCCTTTTATACATAATCCTAAAAATACAAAAAAGGCTAGAATATTTTAGAAGAAAAATAATTAATACGAGACACATAAAAAAAGTCGTAAACAACTACGTTCTAAATAAACAGAGCAATAAATCACTCGTGACAGTCCCATGCTGAAGCCCCCTCGCCGTCGCGAGACGCGAAGGTTCTAGCTCCTTTGTCGCGGAGCGTAACGCTCACCGTAACATTGCCCTCCTCCTAAGGCTGTTCGTCCCGAACAGATAGAGTTCCATGGTATCGTGCTAATCGATACAGATGAACAACCTTCATCTTTGACCTGGGGGTCCGCTGGATTCTATACACCACGTCATTAATCCTCTTAATGATTGTCTAAGGCCCTTCCCAATTTTGGCTAAGTTTAGGCGACTTCCCCACCTTTCGCCGCGGATTGGACAGCCACATCAAATCACCATCCTGGAAGCCGCGGGAGTTAGCCAGTAAGACATATCTTGCTTTGGCTCGATCACTGGAGATCCGCAGTTTATTCCTGACTTGCTCATGAACTTTGTTAAGTTTCTCCTTGAGCTGCTCCACAAAATTCTCAGAGTTGAGCGAGTCTTTTTCTGGTGTTCCATACATCAAATCTGCAGGAAGCCTCATTTCCCTTCCGAATATCACTTTCGCCGGAGTATAACCAGTGGCTTCATGCATAGAGTCTCGATATGCCATCAACATGAAAGGTAGATGTTGGTCCCAATCACGCTGATGATCTGCCACCATTTTAGACCGGTAATGTTCCATGGCCCGATTAAATCTCTCCACCATCCCATCCGACTGTAGATGCCAAAGGAGTTGTCCTGGTTTTGCGAATTCCGAAAAGTTCCATGACTCATCAGAATGACCAGAATGAAGTTCGAGAGGAACTCCAAATCTGCAGAACATTTCATTTACTAGCACCGTTGCCACAGTCGTTGCTTCCTGATTAGGCAGGGCGTACGTTTCAGGCCATTTAGTGAAATAATCCATGGCGACCAAGATGTAATTGTTGTCTGACTCAGTCTGAGGAAATGGTCCCGCGACATCAATTGCTACCCTCTAGAATGGAGCACCTACAGTGTTCTGCACCATTCGGCCCCGTGATCTTGTTCGAGGTCCTTTTGTGGCACAACAATCACACTTGCGGCACCAAGATTCGACGTCTTCATGATAATTCACCCAGTAGAACCGCTCTTTAATTTTGGCCAAGGTTTTATTGACCCCAAAATGACCTCCACTGGTTCCCTCGTGCATTTCCTGTAGTACATCCGATTTTCTGCTACCAGGAACAACCAACTGACTGACTACGGTCTTGCCATCCGGACTCTCCCACGCTCTCTTCAGTAATCCATTTTCTATTCTAAGAGAGTGCCACTGGGCCCATAGCGCCTTCAGGTTTGGACTTTTACCAGAAATTTCTTGCCACTCTGGTCTCTTGTCGTCAGTCTTTGCCAAGAGTATGGGTCCAATATCTGGATCATTCATTTGTTCGTCTCGAAGCGCTTGTGTGGTCCAGCCATCGTTTATTTCCACCGACGTTCTCCTTACAGAAGGATGTCCCTCACGTTGCTCAGTTCTTCGATAATGCGGACTATCTTCTTTACATGGCCGTCTAGACAATGTATCGGCATTTCCGTGACACCTTCCAGGTCGATGTTCAGTTTGGATCTTCTGTCCTTTAATGCGTCCGGCCTCTGTAACACTTTTGCCACCCAAATTATTGACTTGACTTGATTGTTTGACTTGACTGATCCTGGGGGTCTTAACGGGCTCGGTCAATTGCCCCTTTGCATTGACAGGAATTGGTTCATCCTGGAATCTAAGGCGGTCTTGGTTACCGCTCAGTCTTCTATACAACGGCGACGGACTTCTTGCCCTATTACGGCAGTTACCCTTGACGTGACCCAGTTTACCGCAGTTAAAACATTTTATGCCCCAATTGCCTGTTGATCGAGGAGTTCTTTCCAACAGAGCTCGCATATTGACTGTGATATCCTTCAACGCTTTATGTAAACTTGCCATCGATTCAGCCATAGACGTATCCTTCTTGTCATCACAAGTTGCCATTCTTACACGTAGCGAAGAACTAGATGACACACGTGACGCCTCGAATTCCAGGGCCCGAACTAGTGCCTCGCTGATATTCCTGGGCCTTATTAGACGTAAGTGGTATCTCATGTCACTATCGCGAACTCCCTCAATGAACCTTTCGGCTGCAAATTGCGTTTGAAAACATTCAGGGGCTGATGGGTATGCCAGGTGAATTAGTCTGTCTATGTCCGCCTCAAATTCTTGTAAGGATTCACCTAACTTTTGCTGTCTCATCCTCAGCTGGGCCTGGAACACGATTTCTTTGTGCTCATTTCCAAATCATACTTGCAGAGAGTGTACTAAAGCTGCATAATTACATTGATCAGCTGCCGACAGAGATTGGAGTAATTCAGCCGCTTTTCCACGAAGTGCTACCACTAATGATGTAGCTTTCCGGGGATCGGACCAGCCATTAGCTTTTGCAGCTGCCTCAAATTGGGTTTTATAAATTTCCCATGCCGTAGTACCATCATAATCGGGAGGCTTAATTTTAGCGTTGGCTGTGCTAAAACTCTCTGTAGACACGTTGTCGTCCTAAGTTGTTCCCGGAATTTCTTTTCTAGCTCGAGAACCCTCTGGTTGACAGCTTCGAGTCCTTCGTTAACGCCGTTAACGGATTACATTATTATTTCTTCCAATTGTTGCTCCCTAGCTGCGAGATGGTTCATTAATTCTTCTTTGAAATGTTGATGACGTCGCTCATGTACTTGATCACGTTTTTCCTGCTCTTCCTTCTGTTGTTGATAACGTCGCTCCTGTACTTGATCACGTCTTTCTTGTTCCTCTTTTTGTTCCTTATAACGTTTTTCTTGCTCTTCCCTCTGTTGTTGCATAAGGGAGAGCAGGGTGGCAAGTTGATCCTCCATCGCTTGATGCTGGCTTCTAGTCACTGGCATAAACACGTAATGTCCGGCAATGAAGCACTCACTTACAGTTCAGCAATATTAGTCCTCAAATTTCCACTGGAATCGCACTTCTGACACCCAGGTACAATTCGACTACTAAATAACTTACTACTTGACAGTTTTATAGCCTTCTATTATCGTTTGGTTCTTTAGCTTACTTATAGCTCGATTAAAATACGACTACTGCTAACGGCGGCAAATCCGCCTTTTTACACAATCCTAAAAATACAGAAAAGCCTAGAATAATTTAGGAGAAAAATAATTAATACGAGACACATAAAAAAAGGTCGTGAACAACTACGTTCTAAATAAACAGAGCAATAAATCACTCGTGACAGTCCCATGCTGAAGCCCCTCGCCGTCACGAGACGCGAAGGTTCTAGCTCCTTTGTCGCGGAGCGTAACGCTCACCGTAACACTATTATTTAATACCTGAAAACGTACCCACTCTTAAGATTTTTTTGTAATACGAAACAAACAACTAGAAGGATTTTTGGATTTGAAATCAGTAATATTACGAAAAAGCTGATTTTTTTTAAGTTTACATTATTTTATTTTATATTTTTTATACAAATACTCACAGGGTGAATAAAATACAGAAATTGTAACATAATTTTTCATCATTTAATTGACTTTGTATCCTTCAAACAGTTCAGTTTATCTCCGTACAAGAACTGCATTGTACAAGGTCATACATAACGAGAACTGCACAGAGCCATACTTTTGCACTTCTTCATATCAATAAGAAAGTTCAAACTGTCCTATGGCTATCTTAAACTTGAATTCTCTTGAAATAACTACATTAAACTCTATCTTTAATGCAAAGAAATCCAAAAACTGGAATCTGTTCAGTCCTCATTAGATAACCCTATACCTCACGGTAAACCGGACACAAATCTATAGAAGAATTTATACTCCCAAAGGGAACAGAGCTTACAGAAATCTGTCCTTCTGCATAGAGTGTATTAGAAAACAATAGTCAGAAGAGTTATATATAGTTGTGGACAGTGAAGCTATTTGGTGTGTTCATGCCTGATGTGTACTAAACTAAAGCCGAAACTAAAACTAACCTGGTAAAATAAACAGCAGGTTTCCTGCTAAGACATATTACTACATCTTTCATTGGAATAATGAATGAAGGTTTAAGCAATATTGTACTTCCCAAAAAAGTAAAAATCCAATTTCTACCTAAAACTTCTAGGTGCTTTGACCACTGTTGTTTAACTACACTTCAATTAATGAGAAAATTATTTAAAACATAAGTATAATAGATATTTATTTTATTAGGAGTATAAGTTATACCTTATGTGACGGAGTGTGAAAGTTTAAACGCCGAGCGTAGCGAGGCGAATTAAATTCACACGAGTCAAGGAGGGTGCAAAATTGACGGAAACGCGAACGACAACGTAAACGCGACCACGAACGCGAACGTCAAAAATGTTAAAACATTCTATTTATGATGTGCAATTCACAACAACGGCAACCTGAACGCCACCCCTAAACGCCAAACGCAAAGCTACCAACTCTTATGTTTCCCGTTTACGTTTGCACAGGTGCTTTCCTTTTTACCTTATAGATAACCAAAAATTATTTGTTATTAATCAGTCATTGGGATTTGACAATCATTAATCTGTCATAAAACGGCAGAATGGAAGACCAAGAAATTGTAGACGAAAAATTGATTATAAGTTGAGCAAAAAAATATAAACCAAACGTCCAAATAAACTATAAACACTTCATTTAACAACATGCCAAATAAAATGAAACATCACTGCCAGAAGTGCCGAATTTACGTCAACGTGAAGTTGAATTGTGAATCTGGAGAGTTCTTTAGCATTAACGTTTACGTTCACGTTCACGTTCACGTTACCGTACGCGTTCCCGTCAATTGTGCACCGACCTTCACATAGAGTAGCTTATACTCCGAATAAAATACAATATTTTATTTTCAAACAATTAATGCATATAATACAGGAAACTGCTAATTCCACTCAATCCCATTAAAAAACAACACCTCCTAATTTTAGTTTGCTTTGTATCCATAACTACCATATAACACCAGCTGACAATGATGTCTCTAAAGTTAATTTGATGACAAGATATATTTGTCAGGTTTTCGTTTTTGTAAAGGTCTTTTAAATTAAGTTCGAGGCCGATTAAATAGCAATAAGTCAGATGTAGAAGAAACAAGTTTACCAACTATGCCACCGAGAGTAGCTACAGTGGCGAAATTAGCAGTTTATTTTTCATATTTTCCCTTGAGCGGCGTCAAAAATGTGACACTTATACCTTCATAAAACAGTCACTAAAGTTGTGGTTATATGACGTTTGAAAATAAAAATGTATTTTGCGGCATCTCTAATAAGTACTTACCTTTTCCCCCTATAAAGTATTTACCTTTACTCCACTGCTTGAGCAGTAGAAATTCTACGAAATGTGTGAATTTATTTTTTTACGGAGTTACGTAATGAGTATAAACGATGTTAACACTTTTAAATCAAAATGAACTGACATTTACCTGACTAAGGTAAAAACATAATGTGGAATAAACGTATCGTACCTCTACCAGGAGTTTAAAGAAAATAATAGTTATTTTCCTAACAAGTGCGGAAAAGATACTTTCCGCTAGTGTTAGGAACAATATTTTTTCTACGAGTAAAACTCTGTCAATAAAAATATATATTGGTATTTATTGCTTCAGCTGCGCGATGAATGATGTTTGCTTACTTTTAGCGCACATAGCAATAATTAAAGAAATCAATCTTTTCATTTAAAAAATGTTGAGATCGATATCTTGATTTTTTTGCAAAACTAAAATTAAAGATGCAGTACAGGTATAAGTAATACGGTATACCAGGAACCTAATGCCACCATTCCTGGCAACTATAAATCATGGTAGTTTTACTGGTTCTTATTACGTTCTTCCGTACCAACCATAGTAAACAATGTTATATAAAGCAACATAGCAGCCATTTTAAGCTTTTACTTTTACACACGCATTTGAGTGCGGAAAGTCGTACTTTTAAACGCGAGTAGAAAACATTTTTTAGAGTATTTAATTTTCTTATGTCTCAATATCATGCGAATACACAAAATGAATAGTAGAATGCATTGCTTATGAATTAACCTTTGCAACGATGTATCACACATGGTGTGGTAACACTTGAAAATTTTTAGAGGATCGCTGTGACGACTAATGGGTTGATGACATCAACTCAGATTTTCTGTGAAAAAATATCCCCTTTGCTATCTTTGTTGACATGTATTGGCAATTTTCAAGACAAGATCGTTTTGAAGGATACTGAGGGTGGCTACTTTTCGTTGAGCAACCCGGTATAACAGTAACTAGATAACGACACGAATGATACTATTAAAAGAAAAAAAATTATAACATACCATGTCTCTGCTTTTTCTCTTAAAGCTACCAAAGAATCGGGAGTTTGCTCTTCTGTCGTCGGTTTCTTGGTTTTCTTCTTGCGCTTTTCAACGGCTACAGGGGTGGGTTGAGTCTGAACGAATTGCCCTTGCAATCTGAGTCTCAATTTTTCGGTCTCTCTTTCGCCATTGCGAATTATCAGCTCAACCTCAGCTTAACGTGATAAGAAAATAATATATAAGATCAAGAGATGTTAATAGTAATTCAAGTATATAAAAAAAGTTAAGCAAAAACTTAAGGCGTCAACCATAAAAGTGTTAAATACGGTATTTTTGTGCAAAAGTTCTTTTTCCCACTGACTTTTAAAGCTTTAGTTACCTCAATTAACTGTTTGTACAATACCGAGTGTTGCATCGTCGTGCGGGACATAGGAAATCCCGTGTAAATTTTAAACGGGGGTATTATTGGCTTTCCTAATTATTTTAGAGAAAAAATCTATGTAGATTTTTTGAAGAAGATTAAAAAACATAACAAATGGACAACTTCAGACATTTTTGATTAACCCGTTTACGAGTTATTTCCAATAACTTTTTAAGTATTTTGTCCTTTTTATCGCCCTGTATTTACGGACACCAGTAAGATTTAGCTATCAAACACTAAAAATTCATGAATGACAGCTTTATTTGAAAGCCAACTCTTATTTTGACTGGCGATAAAAAAGACAAATTATTAAAAATGTTACTAGCAAACATTGAATTAAAAGACTCAGGAAGGAACATTGTGCTTTTCTGTCAAAATTTGATTTTTAGGTTGAATTTATAAGCTAGGTTCTTCAAGATGGTTGCATTTCCGCTAATCATTGACGTGCTTGTAAAACGGATTTGTGAACGGTCTTTCAAGATGGCGGATAAACATTTTCAATAGTCATTGGCCTACTTGTAAAAATTATAAACGGTTTTGATCGTATATTTTTCGTTGTTGCTTGATTATTCTTTTTATTTTATGTTTCGTACATTAAAATACATAATGGGCTTGCTTAGGTATTAGGATTAGGTGTCTTGATTTTCTTTAGAAATAAACATAATATTGTGGGTTTGTATATAATTGTTTGTAGCGAGAATAAAACGAACTCATTTTATTTACATTGCATATTACAAATAGTTTATTAAGTCAGATAGAAATCCATGCATTTTTAAATTATCTATAATTAGTAAAAACAAGTAATTAAGTATTAAACTTACAGAACAGTAAAGGACAAAGTTTCACAGGCTTATTCGTCCTGCTCTAGCCTTTATGTAGTAGTTACAATATCTATATCATCCGTCAATCGTAAATAGTTAATAGTAAAGTTTGTGAAGTATGCGAGGCCTTCTTCGGGCCAGTATGAACTTCTTCTTGATCTCAGCTGACCACTCATGTTCCTTTTGGATATTATTAGCATTTGTGTTTTATTGATATTAATATTTAGCCCATAATCTTTGCTAACTACTGTTACTTTGTCTACCACTCTCGGCAGATCTTTGAGGCAGCTTGCTATTACAGCGGTATCGTCAGCGTACCTGATGTTGATGACAGTTCTGCCATTGATTGCTATACCCGCCAGCGCCTATTCCAATGCCTCCCGAAAAACAAACTCCGAGTAAATATTAAATAGCATAGGAGAGAGAACTCACCCCTGTCTGACTCCCTTCCGAATACTAATTTGTTCTGTCAAAGCACTGTCATATTTCACTCTAGAAGTTTGTCCCCAGTAGAGATTTGATATTATTCGGACATCGTGGTAATCAATGCCAAGTCTTTGGAGTATATCCAGAAGCTTTTCATGCTTGACATTGTCGAACAGTATGAACTACAAACTTTTAACGTCTCCGGTTTTCACCTGCTTTGTTCAGAAACTGAAACCAAATTCGTCTTCTAGCTTTCTCTAGTGGAAATCTATAATAATATAGGGACTATTGGTAAAACATGATCGCAATTTTTATCGCAATTCTACTGAGTATACTCAGCATTTTTTTAACTACTTACGTGGTACTTACTTAGCAAAAAAAGTTTAAATAATATACTTACCGATGGAAAGTGGTTCCATGCAATTTAGCGGCAAGTGATTTTGTTCGGTGGCAGGCCGTACAACTAACCATGAGTTTTTAGGAATAAGTAATGCAAATTATTTAAAATCGATTAAGATAATGATGTTTTTGGTGTGTATGTTGAAAAGCGCGTTTCTTTTCTGACAGAATTGTCATATTACAGGTGAGGAATGAAAATTTAATAAGGTCATTTTACCTGAAGTTGGTTTTTCATGATGGCGGAACTTCCGTCGTAGGTCATATTAGTGCAAATTAAATGGAAGTGTCATTTAGTGATCCTTCCTGTTATCTGTTAATTCAGACCTAGCAAATAATTCGTAAACAGGTTGATCAAAAATGCTTGAAGTTATCCTATTGGTTGCGAATTTTACCGCTCTTTAAAAAAACTAAATACATTTTTTCACCAAAATAATTAGGGAAGCCAATATTGACCCTATCAAAATTTAGATGGGATTTCCTATGTCCCGCCCGACGATGCAACACCCGGTATAATAAGGTTCCAACTCGATGTGGCAATAAAGAAAACACAAACACATCGTATTACATACTCTCTGGCAATATCAGAGATAACGGAACACCCACTGATTCAACTAAAACTAAATAAACGTTGCAAAAGGAGCGAGTTTTTTTTTTAACATTGTTAATATTATCCGAGATACCTTAGTCAATCCATTGGGGTTGCAGTCTAAATAGCCTATAATTTTCTAGAGTTGAACTAAAATATTATCCATTGCCTAAAAGCATTTTCTTTTATAGCTTCTTTTATAGTGCTACGAGACTACGGTGTGTTCATTGGAAACATCATCTAGAAGGCTTTTTGACAGAAAAGGATTACACAATCGAAGTAAATGGACTTTTGTCCTTTCATCATTTTCTTTTGACATTTCACAACCAAGTAGATGACGTTTTGTTCATGAACACCCCCTATTATTAAGAACAGCTAACTGAAATACTGTCAGATCTCTCTAAGGCCAAAACGGTATGAGTTTAACTTTTTAAAAAAAGAGTAGAGTTCAAGTTATATGACAATTCGATCATCACATCGCTAACAAAATAAATTCTGTTGTGGAACCTTCATTACATACTTAGGTGATTCGAAGGTACTATTGACTCCTAGATTGACTCTCTTACCTTGCAAGTTATCGACTTGTTTTCTCCATACCAACACAGTTCCGTAAACCAGCAATGTGGACAATCTCAGCGAGAACCGTTTGCGAGGGTTTATGGAGTCACTTTGTAAAAATTCCATAATATGACGCCTGCAAATCAAGTAACGTATATTAGCTGAGACAACTTAGTGTCTAGAGTTGCCATAAGACAGTTTAGGTATTATCCAACAAGGCGAGTTATCAGGCCATCCTTTTGTGTTAATTTTATACAGAAATTGTATACAACTATTTTTTTTTCATCTTTAGTGCTTTAACTGAACTATTACAAATTATGCGCGGCGAATATTTTTTAAAAATCCGGTACAACTCCATTACGGTATCCTGTACTGAAATGAAACTGCATTACGTTACTCAGTACTGTTAAATTTCATGACTGTATAAAGTGACAGTATCGGACTAAAATCAAGCATGTAAAAGTATCCTAAATGATAAAATATGAAGTAAAAACTCTTAAATTGAGTCTTTTATGTGCTTGTGGCTCTTTACTTTTAGCTTCCCGTTGGTTATAGGTACTACATAGTAGAATGGTTAATTACCTTTAATAATAGATATGATGTACTTTAATACTTACGCTAATTTGGCAACGTCGGCCTTAGCTATGTCATGCTTTGAAACATGATTAATGCCCCGGGTAGCTGCAATCCAAGGTACATTCAGTAACATGTGGTGAGGGTGACGCAGCAATTCAAGCGGGAAGAACATTTTTGTTTAGGATGGAGAATTATTCCTAAATAAAAAACATAAAAATATTGTTATTACGAAACATAAAAATAAGAGTATTACGTTAGTATACGAGAGGGGGGACATTGAGGATAATTTCAAGGAAATTTAGTATAAAAACACTTAGAAAATATAAACTTGATCTAGCTTGGTTCAATTGTGTTGCAACGTTTCTATCAATAACAGAAAAGTAATGGGTAACAAAAATGGCTTTTAATTTTGTGTGGAAGCAACGGAGATATTTTAATTAAATGTGTCGACTGCTATGAAAGGCACTCATTTTGCAATAACAAAATATTTTACTTTCCGCCCGTTCTTCGCGAGTATTCTCACGTCCACACATAATGTTTGAAGAGTGGTACGCCTCTGTTAAAAAAAATAATAAATTGTATGATTTCGATTCCTCATTCATTTCTGAGAAAAAAAAAAGCCCATTTCTGATTTTTTAGTAAGACGCACCGTTTTCGAGTAAATAAATTAAAACCATTGAAATATATAACCCATTAACTTATGAATGTCATCAAGTAAGCGTTGCAAATAAGACTGACATTTTTATCGTACCTTCTCAACATGTAGGTACTAAAAGGAGATAGATATAAAAAAAACGAAGATTTCAAAAGTAACAAGATGGCAAAAATACGCATTTAAGAAATCACAAATCTCCATCTCTTACGGCTTGAATATTAAAAAGTTTTGATGAATATTTGAATTGAATATTTGAACTTTGAATTGAATTTATTGGTGAAGTTAGCAGGATTGGGACAAATAATGCACCTCTTCTTCATTCGAAAATGGCCGACGTTTCGACTATTTATTTAGTCTTCATCATTCGCCATCATCATTTGCAAATTTTGTACTTTATGCAGCGGACGTGTAGCTTGTCGAGCCTAAGATACCAGGGTCACCGAACAATCGAATGGAGTTTGCTATTTTATCCATCATGAACAGATTTTTAACTGACTACCCTCTCTAAGTGAGAATAGCCCTGATGAAGACTAAATAAATAGTCGAAACGTCGGCCATTTTCGAATAAAGAAGAGGTGCATTATTTGTCCTAATCCTGCTAACTTCACCAACAACTTACAACTTAAGGACGCTAATTACAATTTTGAATTGAATATTGACATTTTAGATTTTTCATCAAACTGTAATGCCTCGCGACTGTGTACTTAAATTGGCTGCATTCGAATGGTTTTTATTTATTTACTCGAAAACGGTGCTTCGTACTAAAAAACATGAAGTGGGCCTTTTTCTTCAGAGGTAGATTGGATATCAAAAATTTTGTTATTTTCAAGTTTGTTTTAGGAAATAGAATTTAATTACTTATAGGTCGTACATTATAACTTTACGTGCGCAGGCAGCCATGATATTTTTCCATTAGATTGGCACTTCTGAATTGTTAGCTCTCGTTTGCCACCCTGCTTCTTTAAGCCGAGTCCATAACCACCGAAAAACAAGCCGAGTCCATAACCATAACGAGGTGCGAAATCAAAATCTTCAAATAAAATTGATTTTTGACAACATTCAACCAATCGTCTTCAAGGAATCTGTTTACCTATGAAATTAGCTTATTAATGTCAGTGTCAAAAAGGCCACCAGCAATCGCTTTTTAAAAATTGGACGTTGCCTAATTTTTTGCTTTTTTCAAGTCTGCGAGTTTCTAGATAAATCCTACTAATTTGATCTACCGAAAAGTATTCACTTCTGTTTGGTTACCTGTTTGGTTACCTGGAAGGAAGAACTAACTGGGAAGACCTGGAAGAAAGACCTAATAAGCCCGATCACTTCAGAATTATGTACCATCAAGTGTATTATTCATACTGAGCAAATCGTTAATGTGTGTCATGAGAAGTAAATAGTGTCCAACTGGCAAGAAAATCAGCTTCTAATAGTCCTAGTAAACCACAAAACTGATTCCTCTGACCCAACCCGGTAGCTAGGCAAGAGGTAGGTGCAATTTTCGAGAAAATTATGAAATTAACAGTTTTAGCTACTAACTAGAGTAGCATGGGCTTGGAGAATGAAACAAATGAGGAAAATACGCTAAGTTTATTCACTGCAGAAACAGATCCTATTCCAGATAGAATTTCCACATATTAACGTATTGAAACACCTAGAGCAGTCGATGGAAATAACGCGATAATAATATGAGAAACCAGGAGTAAATCTTAGGAAATTACAACCAGAATACACTGTGTCTACCTTCTCGTAGAATGATAAGGTCAATCAATACTAAATTTGTTATAAATTATAATTATTATTTATCAAAAAAAATCTATTTTCTTTAAAATGCAATATTTTATAAAACGAAATTAAAAATTGTTAATCAGATGGTTTACATTCAATTAAATCGTCCTGGCAACCATGGAAGCAAATGTTATAACCTCTTAAGTTATACATGTAACCTAAAATATATTACAATGCCTGTCATAATATACAGGGGGCAAAATGTCAAATTTATATGACCTACTGCGCAAGTAAAGTTATAGTGACCCTGTATAACCGAGACTTCTAAAAAGGGGAATTAACATTGGTGAATAGGCCAGGATTTCTAAAACTACCAACAGATGGCGTTGTAAGATATCGCCAAGGTGTAACATGTGTCTGTCAATTTTATCATGCGTTCATTAAAAAAATATAATAATAATAAGTATAGGGCTCGGTATAGGGTTTGGAGTTAAAACAGCAGGTCTGAGGTGACTACAAAAAAAAGTTAAAAGTCGAAAATGTCAAAAAATGTTCCGACTTTCATTTTTTTATGAATTTATCTCAGACAAGAGATTTAATTCCATGGCTTGCTACGCTATGAGGTCTTTTTTTTATGAACACCCTTTATATGGGATGTTTTGTGGATATATACAGTGTCTCCCAAATTGGTCTTTCATGTATTGGGATATCGGAAACTATACGAGCTACGAAGTCGGTTAAATAGGAAAAGTTCAAGACAATTATGTTAGTAATGTGTAACGAAGTTACTAATTTTCTTTATCAGTTCTAGGGGATGACAAATTAATTGTGAGATAAAACTAAACGTGGACTATATTTCGGTGTAAACGTAATTAATCCGGTGTTAAGGTAAACATAAGAGGTTAACAGTCTTTGGTTAATAAGAGGATGTCAATATCTAAAGTAAAGTATTTTCCGTGAACCTCGTATGAAACTAATACCTTTGATCTCGGGACCTGCACTTGGATCCCAGGGAATAATCGAAGGGTATTGTTGTTCAGCTATAAAAGACGGCCGCATGACAGTTTTTGGGCATTCTGGCTCCGACTCCTGAAGAATCAAGAACTAAATTTAAAACCGATTAAAAGGGTAAATATCAGCAATATACTAGAGATACATCGTGCTTGGCAATAGTCGAGCCCCACGACACTTACACCGCGCCTGGTAGTAGTCGGGCCCCATTCATTCCACCGTGCCTGGCAGTAGTCGGGTCCCCCCCATTCATTACCCTGTGCTTGGCAGTAGTCGAGCCCCACTACACTAACCTCGCGCCTGGCAGTAGTCGGGCCCCATTCATTACACCGTGCCTGGCAGTAGTCGGGTCGCCCGCATTTATAAAGCGTTCCATAAAGTTTTTCCAAAGGCTATTATTTGAATGACTCCTATATAATTTTTGAACTGTGTCAATGTTAATGGTTATGTTATAAAAACCGTAAAGGAAAGATTCCGCCAAAAACGCCACATACTAGTTATCCATAAACTGATTTGCCAAAAATGTGATTGACAAGATTTTAACCAGTAAATTAAAAGCAGGTGAAGGTAAATGCCAATAACAACTTCCCTACAAGTTGTTATGATGGTTAATGTAGTTTCACTTTAATATCTGCCATCAGTTTGACTTTGAGTAAATCAAATTAATTTCCTCGACGTTGCTCGCATTATATTAAAAAGTTTTTATCAGCTTATTAATGTTCTCAAAATCACTCAGTAGCTAGCACATTTAAGAAGAACAGTTTTAATTTCTGTGCCGAACTATCCCTTGGAAAGAAGCCTAGTGTTCTGAGCATTGTACCGGCCATATCCGAAGTGCAGATAAACACTGTTCCTGGTCAAATTTTGAGGGCAGTATGAATGCATTTTATGTGCACCTTGTTTGTTAGTATTAGTATGTCCCTCCCTTTTTGTAAATTTCTACAGTGAAGAAATGTTAACGTTTTGTATATCAGTATAAGAAAATTTGTTGTCCTAAGGATTACTTCTGCCAAGTATTTGACCTGCCTGAAAAACCTAGTGGGAGCTCTAGTACATGGATTTATTATTTTCACTTAGAACTAATATTTTTGGTAAGTTCTGGCAACAACATTTTTTGTAATCGCAGCATTTTATAACCTTTAAATTATGCCAATAAAACTGACACAGTTCAAATATTATACGGGGGGCAATCTGTCAAATTTCCATGACCTACTTTTCCGAAAAATATAATGAAAAGCTTTATACATATACCGTGCTTGGCAGTAGTCGAGCCCCACTACACTAACGCCGCGCCTGGTAGTAGTCGGGCCCCACTTTATATACACCGTGCCTGACAATAGTAGGGTGTCACTCACCGTAAAACCGTTTCATTCCTGGACTTTAACCTTACCGTGTAACCCATTATAAACCAAGATACCGTACTCATTGATCCTTCAATATCTTTAATCATCTTCCTCGACCGTCGCATATCCCTCTCTGGTTGTTTGTAATATTGTGCGTTAGGCAAGTTATAGATTTATAAGCAGCTCGTTGAATGTATGTCTCTTACGTTAAATAGAAACTATTGAGCAGTCTCTTGTCTTTCACTAAAGCTCTAAAGTACTTAACAAATTGACCCCTGGAATTACCATTCTCCACTGTCTAAAGGCTTACCCGAAAGGCATTTGTGGACCCTCTACCACACTAAAACTATAGAGGGTGGCGCCCGAGAAATCCGTTGCAGCGTCACAAATGTAATGACAAAAACGTGGCGGATGTAACCGATCGGGTTTTGAGAAATTTTGGGAAAACCAAAATGGTGCATTTTTAAAAGTCCTTTATTCTAACAGATAATCGAAATTTGTGAAAACATTTCTGAAGCAACTTTTTAAGTGGAATACAACTGTACATGCAAAATTTCGATACAACGTTTCGGTTTTCTTTAACCATCATCAACTTGCGGACAAGAAATGCGTTTCAATAATGTATAACAACCCTAGTAAGATTTTATAGTATTTTAAAAAATCAAGAAAAATATAGTTTTTACTAGTAGGCCCATGGGTTGGACATGACAGTAATATGTGGTTATTATCGCGAATGCTTAAAAATAATATCACAATGGCTGTAGAGATCACAGAGAAATATTTGTTGAATGCAGAGTTCTTAAAAATTAAATTTAAACAGCTGGAAATTACTTAAAGTAAGGGAAATTTTTACATGCTAGAATTTCATTTCCGAACCAACAGAAATTCTCAAATTTCAAAAACTGACTGCAAAGGAAAATATCCAGAACGAGAAACGACTTCGGCATAGTTTAAAACAATTCAAGACTTGAAGTCTATAAATTTATTAAATTAAAAAAGATATTCTTTCTTCAAGGCCAAGTAACTAAATGCGGAATACACGATAACGAAATATTACTAATAATTTTTTTTGAGTTAGCCTTGTATACCAATACACAATATGAGGTAACTTATGTGGATACGTCAACGTTAGTCTCGCTTCCATCTAACCAAATTACTTTGTCGGTATCTAAAGACTTCGAATAGGTCGGAACGACATATAAACCACTCTGAAAAGATCGATTTTGGTAGCCTTCTTTTTTTTCTTTTCTAATTTTAACTTAAACAACACCTGTTTCAATTTAATTTTTAAGAACTCTGCATTCAACAAATATTGCACTGTGACCTCTACAGCCATTGTGATAAATGTTTTTAAGCATTCGCGATAATAACCACATATTACTGTCAAGTCCAATCCATGACCACTTGTAAAAACCATATTTTTCTTGTGTTTTTAAAATACTATAAAATCTTACTAGGGTTGTTATACCTTATTGAAACGCATTTCTTGTCACCTGCAAACAAGTGTAAAAATCCAATATGGCCGTCATAAGAAAAACAAAAGTTGATGATGGTTCCGGAAAACCGAAACGTTGTATCGAAATTTTATCTTTACAGGTGTATTCCCCTCAAAAAGTTTCTTCAGAGATGTTTTCACAAATTTCGATTATCTTTTAAAATAAAGGACTTTTAAAAATGCACCATTTTAGTTTTCCCAACATTTCTCAAATTCCCGATTGGTTACAGCCAGCCCGTTTTTGTCATTACATTACTAACATAATTGTCTAGAACTTCCCCCATTTAACCGACTTCGTAGCTCCTATAGTTTCCTAGATCCCAATATACATGGAAGACCAATTTGGGACACACTATATTCTGCGATATACCCTCGAATACGGAGTGTTCATTATAAAACTTCATCTAGTTGGCTGTGAAATGTCAAAAAGAAAAAGATTAAGAAACGAAAGTCCATTTACTTCGATTGTGCCAGCTGAATCAAAGTAAGATAATTATACCCATCTTTTAAATTTATTAATGTCTCATTATATAAATAAGGTGTGACAATGATTTAAACATAGAGAGAAGCCTAGACATGAATACACATAATACGGGGTGTGTTCATTATAAAACTTCATCTAGTTGGCTGTGAAATGTTAAAATAAAAGGATGGAGAAAAAAAAGTCCATTTATTTTGATTTTGTCATCCTTTTCTGTCAAAATTTCATAGCCTACTAGATAAAGTTTTATAATGAACACCCCGTATATATTATAGCTGTTGTAATTATTTGCTGACTTTTTAACTAAAGTGACTTTAATGTTCCTGTCAATCTTTAGTAATTAAGTGCGAAAATTTCTCAAAATATCAGAGCAAAGACAGAAGAGCTACAGAAAAATTAATATACTAAGTATTCAGGATTTTTTGGCCACTTAGTAGTCATGGAATGTTCATTTTTTTCTCTCGTTTTTTTCTCTACTCATCTCCCCAAGCATCTCCGTATTGCTCATATTAAGAAAATTGGCAAACAACGTCAAGTCAAATTTCCAAAGCTATAAGGAGATGTCAAACTTTTGGTAATAAATAATAGGTACCTATATATAAACTATTCACTTATTATTGCCGTCAAGTAGGCGTTTAAAATCTGACTTTGACAATTATATCATATCTTCTCATCAACATATGTGCCGAAAAATGATAGGTATAAAAAAATGAAGTTTCAAAGGTAACGAGATGCCAAAAATAAGTGAATGAGGTATAGTTGAGAGGTGATAAGGAGCCCGCTTATAATGCCCTGTGGTTGTTATCAATATTAATTGTTATCCATTTAATTGATAAGATATTGCGAATCAATAATAAATAGAAAAAACGTAAACATATCTAGGTGCACTATTTTTTATTTATAATGTAAATTTCTATTAAACAATGGTAATACTATACGGAACAGTTTGTTTCCAAACAGGTACAACTTTCTACGTGGATCAATAAGAATCTATCAATAGTTTTACTAGCAGTTTAGACCTTCAATCTCAGGAATATGTGTAACAAAATCACTAGTATTGTGATGTGTATACATGCTTGACAAACAAGTAGGTCATTGTTTAAAAAAATAATTAATAAAACTTACCTAGTTAAATCAGGCACAAGGAATAAAACATAAAATAGAACAAGGAAAACACCAATAACCAAAGCCAAAAAAATATTCCCAGACCCGCCAGAATTCTGAATAAGAGCCGTTTAACCGTTTGGCAAAACTTTGAAGAAAAACGGTTAGACTCTTTTATCTATTGGCTACATTCGATTAAAAACAACAAATTTTCAGACATCGCATTGGTCGACAGTCGACGTTGAATGGCGATTTGACCAATGAGAATTTAGGACCATTAGAGACCGGTAGACAAACTGGTACAAACCTCAGAATAAGTAGACTAATGGAATCCGCTCGCGCAATTCTCCGCTACATTGACTGCTGTTACCAAAAAATAAAAATGATGAGACGCCATGTTTAAGGTGAAAACCAAACGTTTCGTTAGCTATGTGTTTTTTGCAATAAATTGCATTCTGCAAGACTTTAATATTATAAATATTTGTGTTGTTTACAATGGTGGGATGTGCAGCTTACGGTTGTAAAAGCAGAGGCTACAGAAAGGAGCCTGGAGTTACCTTTCACAGGCAAACAAATAATGGCATTTTTCAGCAACAATCAAATTATTTCAAATAACTCTAAAACCAGTTATTTTACATCCAAATCTTCGAAATATGATTTAGTATATAGACAATATACCGCAATGAAGTCAATAATGCTATTTTGGGAAATATTTTTCTAATCCTGTAACTGGTAGACAGTTTTTTTATTTAAATTTTTGAGCAGCTTTTCTAGTGGCGCCGGAGATGTAAACCCAGGGTTATCAACGACTATTACTTCACAATTATTTTTATTTATTTAATAGTAAGTCGGTGTTTGCTAATAATATTACGTATAATATTACTAATGTTACAATGTTACAAATAGTAATTTAGTTCCATTATTATTTTTAATAAAATATTTTCTTATGTGCTACAATACCAATGCTACGTCACTGGCATTTTCACGTTTGACAGATTGGAGCAAACTGGTAACAGACGCCGCGCCGGCGTCGTATCCTACTTCCTCTAGTTTACCTTTTCTAAGGTACAAACTATAAGAGCCGCTTTCCAGCTGTAATAAAGGATTTGAGCGTGAGGTTCCTGGAGCGTTAAGTCCATACCGATTTTAAAGACTCGATCTGGAACAGCTTTTCATAGTTGTCAAAAGTACTTCAAACACCAAAATATCGGTAGGTACTCAAAGGGCAAGGGGGGCGGAAGATTGGAGCGCTTCAAGTGCATAAAGTACCAAGGTGCTGGAAAGCTAGAAAAACGTACTTCACGCTTCGGAATTGCTCCGAGCTACTCCCATGGCAAGATGCAAGATGGAAAGCTGCTATGGAACACTAGAACTTTATGTAGAGACCTTCCGTCAGTAGACATCGACAGGGCGATACATCTTGTTGCCAAAACATCAAAGATGCAGTGAGTCTCAAAAAAATCCGTCGTTACTTCCAGCTTTCAGCGCATTGAACTCACTTAACATCTTACGTCAAATATTTCTAAATCGCAATTTGCTAATTGATGTGCTCTCATAATGAAATTGCGTCATATGTCTCTTAAAAATGGCGGACTTCCGGTCAAAACACGGACCCAATTATAAGGAAATAGCGGCAGTTGCTTACTCCGTCCATATCTCCTAAGTAATGGATTGATGGTATGTTGTGTTGTGTGTTTGTGTTATATATTTATTTTTATTTGTTTTTGTATACTTAATGCTCTTTCTAAATCTTTGAACAGGTTTTATGTTTTAAATTTTCAGGAATTCTGCCGGTTGTTTTGATTGTTCGGTACTAAGCTCAAGTTTTTCCTGTAATTTGCAATGAGTGCAATGTTCTATTCCTATTAATTTGTATACTTAACTAGGAATCCTGGGACATGTCTCAAAACTTCAATAAGTTATGTAGAACATGCTTATTGGAAACGGAAGAATCAAATTCGAAATCTCTCTTTTTTATCCATTATGTTCATGGTGAACCCCTAAAACTATGTGATGTTCTAGCAGCATGTGCATCAATTGAGGTGAGTACCCTTTTACAAAACTTGGTCACTGGGCCCTAGAAGTAGTCTGCCCCACATAAATGATTTAAACATTTTAAAATCATAAACTTAAGTTTCAAAAGAAGTCCATTAATTGGTAATAATACCCTTAAAAACTACAAAAGTGATTTGATCACCTGTGTGTTGTTATTCTGCTTTTACAGAAAAAGGTACTGCAGTCATTTTTCCTGAAAATGTCATTTCGTCACAACATTTAAAAAAAAATTAATAGTACACTGTTTTTAATACTCTTGGTAAATGGATATGAAAGCATTCAAGTTTCAGAGCCAAACGCTAGGTTAGGTATGGTTTTTGAACATAAAAGTGCCTCTGTAAAAAAATAAATTCACACATTTTGTAGATTTTCTACTGCTCAAACAGTGGGAAAAAGGTAAATAAAATAAATAAGGATGCCGCAAAACACATTTTTATACTTATGTTTTAAATAATTTTCTCAGCAATTGAAGTGTAGGTATTCAAACAAGGGAGGACAAAGCATGCAGGAGTTTTAAGGCAGAAGATTTTTACTTTTGGGGAAGTACCAAAAGTAAATTGCTTTCATATTCATTATTCCAATGAAAGACGGAGTAACATATCTTAGCAGGAAAGTGCTAGCCTGCTGTGTGTGTGTTACTAGGTTAGTTTTAGTTTCAGTTTTAGTTTCATACACATCGGGCATGAACACATCAAATAACCTCACTGTCGACAACTACATATAACTCTTCTGCCTATTGTTTTCTAATTCACTCTATACCAGAAGGACAGATTTCTCTAAACTCTGTTCTCTTTGGGTGTATAAATTCTTCTATAGATTTGTGTCCAATTTAACATGAGGTACATCATCTAATGAGGACTGAACAGATTCCAGTTTTTGGACTTCTGTGCATTGAAGATAAAGTTTAAGGTTCCTAATTATTTTAAGAGAGTTTAAGTTTAAGATAGCCATAGGGCAGTTTGAACTTTCTTATTGGTACAAAGAAGTGCAAAAGTAGGGCTCTGTGCAGTTCTTGTTGGATGACCTTATGCAATGGAGTTCTTGTACAGAGATAAACTGAGCTGTTTGAAGGATACAAAGTCAGTTAAATGATGGAAAATTATGTTACATTTTCTGTATTTTATTCATCCTGTGATTATTTGTATAGAAAATATAAAATAAAATAATGTAAACTTAAAAAAATTCAGCTTTTTCATATTACTGATTTCACATCTAATAATCTTTCTAGTTGTTTGTTTCATGTTACAAGGAAAATCATAAGAGTGGTTACCTTTTCAGGTATTAAATAATAGCATTTATTTTTTAGACGCAATGTTATTTTCCTAACAAGTGCGCAAAGTAACACTTTCGCGACGTAGTTGCCCGAATGACGCGAAGCGGAGTTCAGCAGCAGTCAAGTGCGCGAAAAACACTTTGTGCAAGAATTAGGACTAACACTTTTTCTACAACCGTATAAAAGTCCACCTGCCACTAACATGGGACATCTTTAACGATTTTATAAATGATTAAGCTTCACAGTTCTTTTCTGCTAGCCCTGTATTGACGGCGTGCGCGAAAGACTTTTTTTTCACGTGTCCTATCGCAAGGAGTAATTTTTTTTACGCTGCTATGGGCGACGTGCGAGAAAGATAACCGTGAATAGTTATTTTCCTAACAAGTGCTGAAAGTGATACTTTTCCGCACGCGGCTGCAGTTGGCCGAACGACGCGTCTCGGAGTTCAGCCATGAAGTCGAGTGCCGAAAAGATACTTTCCGCAAGTGTTAGGAACTATATTTTTTTTTACGAGTAAGGACGACTTTTACAACTATCACTAAAACTTCAGTTTGAAGTTAAAACACCAGACATGGCGTTGTTTATCTGTCAGGTAAACAATGCAATGTACATCGTATCTGGTATTTTAACTTCAAACTGAAGTTTTACTGATAGTTAGTAAAAGTCATCCAAACTGTGTCAATATATTGGTATATTTATTGCCTCAGCTGCGCGATGAATGATGCTTGCTTACTTTTATCCCACACAGCAATAATTAAAGAATAGTAGATTATGTCACTAGGAGTAAAAGTGGGTCTTTTCATGCTGAGCCCAGAGATTGACGGCCGAAGCGAAGCTGAGGCCTGCAACTGGGCGAAGCACAAAAAGACCTTTTACTCCGAGTAACATATACTATTTTTTTTTCAAGCATGCAAGAAATAAGAAATCTATTTAAAAGTGGTTCAGTTTTGCAATTTTCTCTCATCCTCTTTAAGCGGGTCTAGGTACTTACCCAATTAGTGGTGTATATTATTTGTAAAATACATAGAATATGTTAGAATGGTAGTTTTCAATGTTCAATGGTTTTAATGTATTAAATAATAACCAATGATTATGGTAAACTAAGAATTTGTAGCATTTTTTCAATACTAAATTAATGAATGTCACATTGACAGATAAATATGATGACGCGCATGACATTTAACAGACGAATTCAGAATTCGAGAACCTATGCGATTTCGATTAATAACGGTTTCGGATGGTGCTCTTGAGTGCTCTGAGAGTATTTCTGTCCTTTGTTTTTTCAACAAGAATGTAAAGATGGCAATACGCTCAGATCGGTTTATCTGGTGTCATCTATTATTAAAATAATTTTGGTGAATGAAAATCGTTTATATATGCGCCACCATGACACTAGCGGTGACTTTTGACTTTACTTTTACTGCCTAGGACTTTTTTGCTACTTTTTTGGTCTCAGGATTTGAAAGCCCACTTTAGGTGTACGTATGGAGAAAACAAATGACGTACTTTTAGTCCGCTTGAAAAAAAATCAACCTTTTCAATTAAAAAATGTTGAGATCGATATCCTGCCTTTTTTGCAAAACTAAAATTAAAGATGCAGTACAGATATAAGTAAGATGGTATACCAGGCACCTAATGCCACCATTCCTGACAACTATAAATCATTGTAGTTTTACTGGTTCTTATTACATTCTTCCATACCAACCATAGTTACCAAGGTTATTGAAAGCAAAATAGCAGCCATTTGAGGTTTTTTACTTTTACGCACTAGTGCGGAAAAGTACAACTTTCCGCACTCAACTGCGTGCAGAAAAGTAAACTATCGCGCACGCGAGTAGAAAAAATATGTCAGCTTGCATACTGTCAGTAAGGCGCGAACCGTGTCATATTTTGACGGTTGTAGAAAATATACATTTTTTGACTGTTGATCAGGCTGAATCAAAGTAAGATAATTATACCCATCTTTTAAATTTGTTAATGTCTCATTCTCTCATTGTTAGTAAGGTGTGAAGATGATTTAAACACAGAGAGAAGCCTAGACATGAATACCCATAATATATTTAAGAAATTACTATTAAAACTCATAATTTAATCTTTTATATGTATTTAAGTATATTATAGGTAGGTATATATTATGTGAATTCATGTCTAGGCTTCTCTCTGTGTTTAAATCATCTTCACACCTTATTTACACAATAAGACATTAACAAATTTAAAACATGGGTATAATTTTATTATCTTACTTTGATTCAGCCTGATCAACAGTCAAAAACTGTATTATACAAATAATCACAGGGTGAATAAAATACAGGAAATGTAACATAATGTTTCATCATTTAACTAACTTTGTATCCTTCAAACAGTTCAATTTATCTCTGTACAAGAACTCCATTTCACAAGGTCATCCAATGAGAACTGTACAGAGCCCTACTTTTGCACTTCTTTGTATCAATAAGAAAGTTCAAACTGTCCTATCTTGAACTTGAACTCTCTTGAAATAACTACCTTAAACTTTATCGTTAATGCAAAGAAGTCCAAAATCTGGAATCTGTTCAGTCCTCATTAGATGAGCCTATACCTCACAGTAAACTGGACACAAATCTATAGAAGAATTTATACTCCCAAAGGGAACAGAGTTTACAGAAATCTGTCCTTCTGCATAGAGTGTATTAGAAAACAATAGCCAGAAGAGTTATATATAGTTGTGGACAATGAGGCTATTTGGTGTGTTCATGCCCGTACTAAACTAAAACTAACATGGTAAAACAAACATAGCAGGTTAGCACTTTCCTGCTATGACATGTTACTCCATCTTTCATTGGAATAATGAATATGAAAGCAATTATTGTACTTCCCCAAAAGTAAAAATCCAGTTTCCGCATAAAACTGCTGCATGCTTTGTCCACTGTTGTTCGACTACACTTAAATAGCTGAGAAAAATATTTAAAACAAAAGTATAAAAATGTGTTTTGCGGCATCCTTATTAAGTATTGACCTTTTCCCCACAGTTTGAGCAGTAGAAAATCTACAAAATGTGAGTTTATTATGTGAAATGTGAATTTATTTACATTTTGTAGATATCTACTATTACATTTTTTTTATAATGTTGTTCTAATGTTCAGTAACCAAACATGATCATAAAAATGTGATGAAATTAAATAAGAATAGCAAAAAAAAATTATCGAAATTCACAAAATTCTCATAAGAAACCACAGTCAACTATTTTGTAGAGGAACCGTATGTCTATCTCTCTTGCGCCACATCTTGGTACGCAATCTTGAGCCTCCATTTAATTTACTCTTTCTAATTTTAACATATAAAGTGGCACTTTTCAATACTGATGACAGTGACGTAACGTCCTATTTCTCGTAACTAGTTACGAAAAGTAAAATCTTTCGTAACTAGTGATGAAAAGTTCGTGTCACTACCAGTTGCAGGTTTCGGTTGTGGCACACCGTTGCTACAGTTTTACGGTATTAAGTAGATACAAAGTGGTTTAAAAGTAAATATTGAAGTTTAATAATAATAACTCTCTCTCTCTCTAAGTAGGTATTTGTAGTCAAAATTAGAAACAAATCTTGTATGAAACACGTGACGAAAAGTCTTTTTTGTGTACCTCATTCAAATTGCGGGAACTCGCTGCGCTCGTCCCGCAAACATTCATTCGTTACACAAAGTCGGACTTTTCGTAATTGGTTACATAAATAGCTAATGTCAATGGGGCAGCCAAATAGCCAAAAATCACCTTGACAACCAGTCACCAACTGACTTGGCACTGTCACCCAATAATTATAACCCATAGTCACAAAATTTAACCAAAAGTTTGTGACAATCCTGGCACATTAATGGCAAATTTTCTTGACCTGCTGTCTACTGCAGAACTAAAGTAATATGAACCAACTGAAACTATTCCTGTCTACAGTTTTTTATGTGTACTGAATTAAAAAAAAATATAGATTTATAATTTTTCTAATGTTGACATATGAAGTGGCATTTTTCAATACTGATGACAGTGACGTAACATGTAACATCCTACTTTTGGTAACTAGTTACAAAAAGTAAAATCTTTTGTAACTGGTGATGAAAAGTTTGTTTCATCAATCACCAGTTGCATAAAGAAAATAAATCATAAATGGACAAGGATTTAATATTCAGCATGAAACAGGTAGATAATCTTGAACTTGACTTTGTTTCAAAATTTAAAGAACTCTCCCTAAACACCATAAACTATCCACAAACTTAAAAGTTGATACTTTTGACAAACGAAATAATTAGTTATCTTGACAAAATAACAAAACACCTTTTCATAAAAACAAATAGGTTTCGGTTGTGGCACCGTTACTACAGTTTTACGGTATTAAGTAGATACAAAGATAGAAACAAGATGGCGCGCCACCTCATTTTTCGGGACAAGTCCGAGATTATTTAGATGAGTATTTTCCTGGACATTGGATTGGAAGGCAGGGACCAATAGAGTGGCCTCCAAGGTCACCTGATCTCACATTGTTGGATTACTTCTTACAGGGTTATTTAAAATCCAAAGTTTATGTAAATCTACCTCAAAACATTGAAGACTTAAAAGCCAAAGCAGGAAATTAGAAATATTGACAGAAACACACTCAATAATGTTGGCTTGGGCATTGTCAGGAAACCAATGTATGGCAGTTTAATTTAACTTTGTTAGTTGTAATTTTATTTAGTCTACTAATTTTGGCAGCAAAATTACGTTTAGGATTTCCAGACGCCATTTTCTCGAAAACCCTTAAAGATAAGTTGCTCTAACTTAAGGACTTAAAGACATGCTCTAATAAAAGATTAATAGAATTTCGTAGAGAACTGAATAAAATCACAACAAAGAGGGGTTTCTATTTAAAAAAGTTGGTAAAAAAAAAGTAAATTATCATAACTTTTTTTTGGGTCACCCTGTGTAAATAAAAATTGGTTCAGATAATGCGCAATTAAAAGCAAAAATCCACGGGTCCGAGCGATTTTTCGAAAAATAAACACCTAATTTTTAAATAATTATATGTCGTACATTTGCCTTTCACTGTACAATAGATAAAAATTAAGAATATGTTTGCAAATAAGAAGTTGGATAACTCCAGCCTTAATCAGAATGTTTAGGTAGGTGTGGGAAGGTGTGGGAAGGTGACACTTCGTGCAAATGCGCGGGTATGGTGCAAAGGTGCCTTTCGCGGCTTTTAAAAAGATTCGATCGTTCCTCGCTTGTTTTTTAATCTACGCTGCTCCGCCAATAAAGTATTACATTTACAGTTGTATCTTAAATAGCTATTAACATATTTCTGTTCAGTATTTGTAAAGCATTTCCTATACCTATCTTCATTTGTTTGACAAGTTTGACATGTTTCATTTTGCATACGAGATTTTATGTCCAAAACCATTTAAAGTAAAACAAAATTGTTTTGAAGTTCTATGAAATGGCAATAGTTTAAGTACTTTCAAATATTAAAAATGTTTTGACGATTTGGCTTACATCAAATAGAACATAATTGGATATATCTTCAAAAATTAAGATATGGAAGTACAAACAATTTTATTCATATTAAATGTATTTGGATATACAACAACATAAATTCAGAGTTGAAAAATGTTGAAGGTTTGACTCTGTTTAATAGCAAAACCAAAGAAGGGAAATAAGTATAATCCATTCCGTTATTTTTGGCATCAACCCATGCCATGGAATTTCACCAGTATAACATCGACAGCGATTGTTTGTTTACATGTCGCCAAGACATATTTGTCAAGTTGCGTCATTAAAATTTCGCTGTTGCCGACTTTCTGTACACTTAAGCGTGCATTTTGTAAGCTAATTTGTTATTAAAAAACGATTTCTTAAGAAAAAAATTCCCAAGGTAATTAACGCGAAAATGCGAATTGCATTAAAAAATTAATTCCCTCTATGACTTTGGCTAAAGTTTCGATTATTTTTGGGGTAAACATTAACTCTGCTTGCTTTCAATTGCCGCTGACAGAGACATATCATTTTTCCTGTTCTTCCCTAACTGTATTCCGCCTTTATTTTAGTCCAAAAAGCAAATTTCTTATACATATCATAACAACCACATTCACACTATAAACTTATTCACCTCAACTATTATCGTTGTAAAAGATACATTTTTAAATGCATTAATAAAATATAATATTTTGGCTAACGTAGAGCCCCGGCCCATTTTTTACTAGATTCTAGGTTAGTGATCATTATTATTCAATACATCAATATATTAAAAGTTTGAACTAATGAAGCCATCTGGCAACTATGTGAGCAAAACAGTAAACAATAACATTAAGCTCAAACTGATTAGTAATCACTGTCACTGTCAGTCATGTTATAGTGGGTGAAATATGTCCGACTTCCAACGCCTACTTGACGACAGAAATAACTGAATTTAGGATATATGTATCTTTTTTTTTGCAGTATTTTATATATTAGGTATAAGCCATTCACTTATCAATGACATCAAGAAAGCTTTGGAAACCTGACTTTGACCTTTTTATTGTATCTTGTCAACATGTGCTGAAAAGAGATAGGTATAAAAAAATAAAGGTTTCAAAAGCAGATGGCAAAAATAATTGAATGAGTTATACAAACTATTTTAAATTGTGTGGTAAAGCATATTCTACAACTTTCATCTTAATATATTTGCGATAAATGTAACAATTTTGGGTTTTGACACACTGTTGGGACCTCTGTAGGAACAAAATGTGGCCAATCTGTCTGTACAAAGTGACTAATTTAGTAAAAAACTGTTTAAACTGCCTCTCTTGCAGGCTGATAAATTGACATATTAATAACATACTTACATTGATAGAATAGGACAAATCTATTCCTTGGCTTTCTGGATGAATATCTCTTCGAAATGGACTATACTTGCACCAGTGTTTTATTAAAGTGTGTCTCATATTTAGGCATTCTTCTAACATTGAAGTGACTCATTGTCTTACGTAATCCATTTTTGCACAGATATTAGAAGATGACCAGTTACCAAAACAAGTCTGCCTTCAGTGCGAACATAACATCATCAATGCCTTCAGTTTCCAACAGCAATGTCAAAAATCAGATTCTCTATTACGATCTATTGAATTGCCATCACCAGAAGAGGGCCTTAGCAAGTTTAAGCCACTTACAGAAAGTACTGTTATAGAAGAATCTACTCAATGCACTAGTCTAATAAATGAAGAACCTTTGAGTGATTCTATCTTAAATTTACATGAGGATACTGCCAGCTTTCCTTCAGATGAAGAAGAAAATATTCCACATTGCAATGAATCTCAAGTTGAGAGTGTTGAATCTACAAGCAAACGTCATAAAATATTAAATAAGGATAAGAAAGACGAAACTTTACAGCCCTTGTTTCCTTGCGAAGTAGATGGTTGTTCAGCTTGTTTCACTAGTTCTAGAGACTTAAAGGTAAGTGGGTATTTTTAAATTAGATATGCACAAATGTCAAACAAACCTTATCCATTTTGCAGCGCCATAATAAGACGCATTTTTCAAATCCCAATTATTGTCAAGCATGCACTAAATATTTTTCCAGTGCTAGCACGTTATCTAGGCATGTTACTAGTAAACATCAACCTCGAAGGAGTCATGCTTGTTATGAATGTGGGAAGTCTTTTGCAAGGTAGGTACAATTAGCTAGATATTGAGACTGTTTTACAGACTGTTATATAAACTTTTCACAATAAATTCAACATGTTGAAGTTGCAATAAGTTGAGCGAATTTGGGACAGCTGAGTTGTACAGGATCTTTTGAATCTGAAGGTTTTACTGTTTTTTTTCATAGCTATCATTGAAGTTAGAGACATGCCATTTTCATTTACAATAGGTACTGAGTTGGATTGTTATGAAACGATCTTGGCTAACTTGGCTTCATAGATACAGGATATCTTTGAAGCCACGCATTTTGAGATTCCTCTTGTATATAATTAAACCTTGTTTATACCTAGATCAGTAAACTTTTTTATGTAGAACCCAGGAGCGAAGCAAATAATTTCAATATCAATTTGCCTTTTTACTTAAAATTCAGAGGTGTAGCACTGATATAAGCATCAAGTTGCTGAAATAACGATAATGGCCTTGCACCAATGTGTTAAAAGTCCAAATTATGGAAGTCTGTTGTACAGGGACATTTCCTATTTCGAATTCAAACAAAGTTTATTTGTGCTTTGTACTGTGGCCATGAGAGGTTTTCAAATTTGTATTTGTTCAATTTTTTAGACTTCAAATTCACAGTAAAGTTGTGTCGTAATGTTGATTGAATTTTTTTTTAATGAAATGTTACACAATTTTTAAGCTAGATCAATAAACTTGAAGACATTATCAAAAATACTTACTTTTATACAGGGTGATTCAAAAGTACTTTGACAAACTTCAGGAAGTGATTGTCATTATTTTAAGAAGAAAAGTTCTAATAAACAAGGGTCCTTAAGAGCATCGTTACGAAGATACAGAGTGTTAAAGTTTTATTAAAAAAAAATCATGTCTTGAAACCGCTTGAAAGGTTTTTGAAAAAACTTTGCAGATGTCAATAGCTAGCGAGTGGCCATGTTTCTATAAAACAAAAATTTTATTTTGTTTCACCAGTGGCGCACGTACCGAAATGACACTCCATTTTTTTAAAGAAAAGAATGGTACGCCACTGGTCTATCGAAAAATAAATTCTACTCTTTCGTTCTCCCTTCGATTCTAAACAAAAAAGCTCTCTTAAGTTTTCTTCGTTCGACTCGTCATTTTTAAGTAAAAGAATAAAATTATAATGCACGTCTTAAAATCGTTACATCAACAGTTATTTCAATTTAAACTTGAAATTATTGACGATTGATTTTGACTAGTAGTCAGTAGTCATAGTTGGATTTTACTTAAAATACTGTATTAACGTATGCAAATTAATTGTTCATAATTGGAACTTTCAACATTACCTAAAAATTTAAACTGAGTAGTTCAAGAATGGTCAAAAATAAAATCAAATTCGTGTTGATTCTCGAGCTCTCGAGCTCGAGCTCTTGAAAGGCGGCTTTGCCATATTAATTGCCAATAAAAGAAAACATAGCTGACAGTTTATTGTTACGTTGACTTATTTCTTCAGTTTTTGACTTTTTGTTGTTTAAAATATCATATTGGTATTACGGATCATTTTAGAAATAATACCCATTTAGCTGAGATGCATTTTGTTTATGGTCTTGCGAATGGCAATGCGCGAGCAGCTAGACGAATTTATCAGGAGGAATATCCTCACCGAGTACTGCCTGCTGCAGCAACGTTTGCAAGTCTCCACCGTCGCTTAATTGAAACGGGAAGTTTTACGACGACTCATGATATTTCTGGAAGACCGCGAACAACCCGAACACCAGACCAGAAGAAGCTGTTCTAAGGGCTGTAGAGGAAAATCCTGCTACAAGTACACGAGTTATTGCTGCTACTTACAATACCAATCAAGCCACATATTGGAGAATTTTGCACAACCATCATTTGTATCCGTATCACATTCAAAGGGTGCAACCGCTTTTACCAAGAGACTTTCCTCGGCGCATTATTTTTTGTCCGAGGTTGTTGGGAAAATTGGCTGAAATTCCACAATTTTTAAATTGGTTGGCACGTAGGCTTCTGGATTCTTGGACCCTTGTGATTGTATGGTTGGTTGTTATCTTGGGTTCTGGTCCTTTTGTCTGATTAAAATAAGTTACAGCGGGTGCTTCTAACTTCTTTGTTTAATGACGTTTCGACACAAATTGGTGCCTTCATCAGATTACTACAACACATGGAATACTTAGTTTAAAGATAAAATTTTTTACAATAGCAGGAAGGAATGGTATAAAGGAATACATGGAAAAAAAAATTATATAAAGATTACTCAATACGTTTATATTTCAAGATTTTATTTCGTACTTGTAGTAATCTTTATATAATTTTTTTCCATGTATTCCTTTATACCATTCCTGCCTGCTATTGTAAAAAATTTTATCTTTAAACTAAGTATTCCATGTGTTGTAGTAATCTGATGAAGGCACCACTTTGTGTCGAAACGTCATTAAACAAAGAAGTTAGAAGCACCCGCTGTAACTTATTTTAATCAGACAAAAGGACCAGAACCCAAGATAACAACCAACCATACAATTTTTAAATTATCTAGATTTTACGGACAAGGCAAACTTATCACAGAATGCTATCACAAATTTCCACAACAATCACAACTGATTTATGGAAAATCCACAGGCAATTAGTGAAAGACATTTTCAATACCAGTTTTCATTAAGGGTGTGGGCAGGATTACTTGGTTGAAATTGCAATAAGTTGAGCGAATTCGGGACAGCTGAGTTGTACAGGGTCTGTTGAATCTGAAGGTTTTACTGTTTTTTTTTCATAGCTATCATTGAAGTTAGAGACATGCCATTTTCATTCACAATAGGTACTGAGTTGGATTGTTATGAAACGATCTTGGCCAACTTGGCTGCATAGATACAGGATATCTTTGAAGCCACGCATTTTGAGATTCCTCTTGTATATATAATTAAACCTTGTTTATACCTAGATCAGTAAACTTTTTCCACAACAATCACATCTGATTTATGGAAAATCCACATGCAATTAGTGAAAGACATTTTCAATACCAGTTTTCATTAAGGGTGTGGGCAGGATTACTTGGTAGGTCCTTTTTTCTTCCACCTCGGCTTACTTATGGAGAGACATACCGGCATTTTTTGGAAAATAAACTCTCTCTTCTATTAGAAGCTGTGCCTTTAGAAACATGAAGACGCCTATGGTTTATGCATGACGGCGCACCCGCTCATTTCAGAGTAATTGCAAGAGAATATCTTAATCAAACGTATTGGAATCGATGGATCGGTAGAGGAGTCGAAGAAGGAAACCAATGATGGCCGCCAAACTCCCAAGATTTAAATCCTCTTGATTTTTATTTATGGGGACATTTAAACTTCATTGTTTACCAAACACCAAGATATTTTAAGACAGCCTATAATCGATGGCTTTGAAGAAATAAGAATCCGACCGGACATCTTAGTGCGTGTAAGATATTATATGTATGTTGTATTGTATTTTAGCTGAAGGAGGACATTCCGAACAATGTATTTTTTTTTTTATTTCAAGTTTGAACTAAAATAACACGTTCCCTCAAGAGTTGCTTGTTGATGTAACCATTGTAAGATGTGCATTAAAACGATTTTTCTTTTTTTACTTGAAAATGACGTGTCGAAGGAAGAAAACTTAAGAGAGGTTTTTTGTTTAGAATTGAAAAGAGAACGAAAGGGTAGAATTTATTTTTCATTAGACCAGTGGCCTACCATTCTGTTCTTTCGTTTAATTACGTAATATATATACCGGGTGTCCAGCAGAACCCTGGACATAGGAGGTTAACATGGAAAATCGGTTTTTATTTTTTTGCGCCTGTACGGTTGTTTTGATTGAAAAACTTTTAAGAGTAAAGTTGTAGAGCTTATGGTCAGCTATCATCCTGTAATTTTTTCAGTACCACAATTTTGGCTATTTTTTGGAAAAACGCCTCGAAAAGTGCAAAAATTTGAATTTGGCGCCTCACCCCCACCATGCATGTGCAGTGTCGCCAACATAATAATTTCTTATGTCAGACTCAGAGCCGATTTTCCTTTCTTATTTATTTTGAGGGACTATCATGTAGTAATTAACGTGATTATGCAGAGAAAATTAACTGAAAACCTGACGATAATGTTCTTAAATTATAGGTAAGTAAAAGTTACGTTTATAATTATCATAATTAGTAAAGGGAAAATCATTCCAATTTGTGTATGGCTGGTTGTCTAATTCATTTTAGTTTAGCAATACGACAACCACGATGACATGACAATTTGTCTCTTGTCACCAATTAAGGGTGTTCGTTGTTGTTGTTGTTATTGAGGTGAATTCATCTATCTCCAAATGTTTTACTACAAAAGTGTCTATTTTGCAGTGCTGTGTGACGCGAGGCCCCATCCTGCATGTAAAAAACCCTTGCTAAGTGCTGGACTCTTCTACGACAGACAAAATCTCATTGGAAAACCAAATACAGTGCGCCCCAAAAAGCCAATCCACACATTGACAACTTCTCGACGTTGGTCTCGGTTGTCCTGCACTGTATGTGGATTTTAGAGAGTCCAAACTCATTCATTTTGTTGATTTGAGGGACCCAATAATCCAAATTAACATTCATTGGTGGAACAAATGTTTATAGCAAATAAGCAAGACCAGTAAGCAGATAGCGATGGATGTTTGATCTGCTAAGACCAGTTTCTTTCATGTTTTATCTATGTATCTGGAGACTATAGTGCCTGTGAAAAAAACTCTTTTCAGTGACAACAAATCTTGCCAAACTGGCCACAAACAACTTGAAAAACTGGCCAAAAATTGGTTTCATTCCAATCGATTGCTGCTGAATATTGGCAAGACACAGAGGATGGTGTTTGCATTGAGGGAGATTGGAACCGTAAATGACCACGTATCCCAGGTTAAATTTCTTGGGGTTCTTGTGGATGAGAGCGCCAAGTGGGGTTTACACACTGATAACTTGGCTTCAAAACTCAATACAAGTATCTGAAAGCTGACCTGCTACGTCAGCTTTCAGCTAGGATATCTCGTACAGTACTTAGATCGGCTTACTTTGCATCTTTTCATGCATGGCTCTCTTATGCTGTAGTTGTTTGGGGCCACGCCTCGGGGGCTAAGCGTTTGTTCGGGCTTCAGCGAAGAGCGGTCAGATTGTTGGCTGGCCTGGGCTACAGGGATGACTGCAGAGCGCACTTCAGAGAGCTAGGCATACTAACCCTGCCCTCCATCTTTATATTGGAGAATTTGCTGTTTGTGAAAAATAACATGTATCTCTTTTCTGCTCACGAGGACATGCATGCTTACCTTACTAGAGGCCGAAAAAATTTAATAACCTCATATTGTCGTTTGAGAAGGTGTCAGAATGGTCCTGGCTACTGGGCGGGAAAATATTTCAACTGCCCATAAAAATTAAAGCGTTGACAGTGGATAGTTTCCGAAAGGAAATTAAGCAAATTTTAATGGTAAATGTTTTTATTGTGATGAAGAGTATTTTAAGTATTTTAATCAAAATTATTAATTTTTTTTTCTTCTCTCTGAATAGTCTATTTTAGGATGTTGACTGTAAGCTTTTAGTATTAGGTAAATAATGGCATATGGACTGAATTTATTTAAATTTAATTTGTAGACTATTCTATTTTTGACGTATGTACATTGCTGTTTTGGTGATTGTAAACATGAATAAATTTGAATTGAATTGAATTGAATCTTAATAAAGGTGATAGTGTTTTTATAGGAATAATTGTTGTTATCTGTGTTATTACCTAAATTTATGTTACATTTCTTTTTCATGTCCACTTGTTAATTTCTTCCGTTAAGAAATTTATGTATAGATTGATTATGGAAATATACTTATTTTGGTACTTGTTGCATCCACTTTTTCACACACAATTTCCCCGAAATAAAAATGTAATGTATACAGAAACCTTGTATTTATTGATATTAAAAGTAAGGAAATTAGGAACCATTTTGTTGATACAGTGTAAAATTTTATTTTTATTATTTCTTATTTAAATGTTTCATTAGTTATGAATTTTGAGGAGAGAAAACTTGTTTTTAAACAATACTGGGCTGGTAATTCCTTTGCTCAAATTCGAGACAACATTTCTGCATTGTTTCCTGAACAACCAATACCAGCATGCAGTTCACTTCAGGCGGTGGTTGCTCGTTTTGAAGAAACTGGAAGTATTAACCCGATATGTTCCTGTGAGCGAAAGCGACGACTTCAAGCTGGTGCGGCTCCAGAGAATGAAAATGTGGCAAAACTTGTTGTTCTTGCTACAGTAAACGATGATCCTTCCAAGAGTATTCGGCAGATTGGCCAAGAAACTGGACTTAGTAGATCGACCATCCATAATTATCTGCAAAAAGAAGGTTTTGAAAGCTACAAACAAGAGAACCATCAACAACTCTTACCGACCCACCTTTTCCCCCCAATGGAGTTTTGTGAAATCCTGACCGAAAAAATTATTGCAGCCCCAAGATTTGTTAGAAACATTTGTTTCACGGATGAATGCTAATTTGGATTGACTGGCTCTTCAAATCAACAAAATGATCGGATTTGGGCACTCCAAAACCCACATATAGTGCATGACAATCGGGACCAACGTCGAGCAACTGTAACGTGTGGATCGGCATTTTGGGGCGCCATGTTACAGGTCCATTTTTCATTGATTGCAGTTTGAACGCCAACAAATATGGCAACATGCTTCGCAATGACATTTTGCCTGCTGTAGAAGCCATCCAGCCATTAGAACGGGTTGTTTACATGCAAGATGGGGCGTCGTCACACTGCACTGCAAAATAGACGTTTTTTAAACTAAACATTTGGTGATAGGTGGATCGGAAAGTTTGGAGCAATTAATTGGCCACCTCGCTCTCCGGATTTGAATCCCTGTGATTTTTTTGTTTGGGGATTCATTGAAGATCGTCTCTACCAGAGAAATAAACAATATGCAAATGTTCAAGAGTTGAAACTTGCCATTCAAGAAATTTGTAGTCAAGTCACGGTGGTGATGTTGGACAATACATGTCGCAATATTTAACAGAGGCTTGCATATTGTACCTCTGCAGAAGATGATCATTTTGAACAATTTCTCTGATGTGCCACATCTAGTCATGTATTTTATTTATTTGTTTATTGTTCTTGTTTACCTCTGTGTTTGATGTTAAACACATGGGTGGTTATTCACTTTCTTTGTAGTATGTAATTAAATGGTTCTTTTAAGAGCTGCTAATCCGTATTTTCTTTTCGCCAACTCCACGATAACTCATTTGTAGAGTGCAATCACATTTCAAGCTTGGTTCTTGGTTTGCCCAACAAATGTATCCACCCAACTCGCCGTCCTTAATAATTCTTAACATTAACCTAGCTTTTAGCTTTACCAATGACAAAGACAAGAGTTCTGCTGGACACCCGGTATATATATTAATTACATATAATTAATTTTTTTTTACTGTATGTCATTTAATTACATACAACATAATAATTAATGACATAATAAAAAAGAATTTCGTTTAATAGAAACATGGCCACTCGCTATAGCTATTGACATCTGTAAAATTTTATTAAAACCTTTCAAGCGGTTACGCGATATATGTATTTTTTTTTAAATAAAACTAACACCCTGTATCTTCGTAACGATGCTCTTAAGGACCTTCATTTATTAGAACTTTTCTTCTTAAAATAATGCCAGCAATCACCTGAAGTATGTCAAAGTACTTTTTAATCACCCTGTATAAACTAACATCACTTGTTTCCAATATACAGGGTGACAAAGTCTTTAAAGGTACAGAATCATCTTAAGTGTCTCACCCAATTTGTTCCTTTCCTATTTCGGATTCAAAAACAGTTTAATTGCGCTTTCTGCTGCGGCCATGAGAAAATTTTTTAGATGTCGAAGGTGACAGTTGTTATGGATTGTTATTACATTCTTCAATGGAATGTTACATAATTTTAAAGCCAATAGAGCCCAAAGAGGTGGTATTTCTACGAAACCGAGACCGAGACTTGTTTGGTGGTCTCGTGATGCTCCATAAAACACAACCCATGTGGTCTTGTCTTTGTTATTTTTATAGAGTTTGATGTGCCAATGACTGTTTTTCAAATCAAGGGTGGACCATTTCGATTCATCATTGTGTCAGCGTTTCTAGGTAGAGGATAATTGCCTTTCTTCAAGATGTTTTTTAGCTCCCTGTAATTTACACAAAATCTTGTACATGAACCATCTTGTACATGATGGTTATCAGGACAACTGGAGATAATCATGGACTGCTGGACTCTTGAATAACGCCATTCTTAATCATTTTCTTAAATTTAATTCGATCGTTTTTTTTATCTTATTATACGTTAATAAGTTAATAATTTTTTGGTTTCCGGTCAGAAATTGCAAAAAGGCAGCTTAATCTTTTTGTTAGTAATTTTTTTTTGGTTTGGCGTTTTTTGTACTTGTTTATCTTCTAGCTATCTTTTCATGCTCTTCATATTGGCTCTTCAGAGCTTCTGAGCTTGCCTTTTAAGTATCTCTGCTTGTCCATTTCCATCCACCCATCTGACTTTTAGCGCCAAAATGTTACACTTTGCATAGGTACGTCTATAAGACTCTTGGAATTAACACACCAAACTTTATTTATAAGATAATAAACATTACACAATAATACTGTTGCGAACTCGGGGTTCAATAATTCCAGTGTAACGATTTAACTCGAAAACACTATTTATTTATCCCACAAATACACTCGACTACTAAATAACTCAGTACTTAACACTTTATAGCCTTCTAATATCGCTTCGTAACTTTAGCTTACTTATAGCTCGACTAAAATACGACTATTCCACTCGGGCGCTCTATGCGCCTTTTATATACAATCCTAAAATTACAGAAAAACCTAGAAAGTTCTTTATAAGAATTCTTGAATAATCTCATATAAAAAAAACGGTTGTAAACAACTGCCTTCTAGATTAAGCCAGACGAGCAATAAATCACTCGTGTCAGCCATGACGCAGCGCGGATAGGTCGCGAAGCTCCACCAACCAACACGCTCCCATGCGTTGCCCCGCCTCCCATGCGGCGTTGCTGCGATCGTAACATTGCCCTCCTCCTAAGTTCCATGGTATCGTGCTAATCGATCCAAATGAACGACCTTCATCTTTGACCTAGGGGTCCGCTGGATCCTATACACCACATCATTAATCTTCTTTATAATTGTATAAGGTCCTTCCCAATTTTGGCTAAGTTTGGGCGACTTCCCCACCTTTCGTCTCGGATTGTATAGCCACACCAAATCACCATCCTGGAAGCCGCGGGAGTTAGCTAGTAAGTCATATCTTGCTTTGGCTCGATCACTGGATATCCGTAGTTTATTCCTGACTTGTTCATGAACATTGTTCAGCCTCTCCTTAAGCTCCTCCACAAAATTCTCAGAGCTGAGCGACTCTTTTTCTGGTGTTCCATACATCAAATCCGCAGGAAGCCTCATTTCAGTCCCGAACATCACTTTCGCCGGAGTATAACCAGTGGCTTCATGCGTAGAGCCTCGATATGCCATCAACATGAGAGGTAGATGTTGGTCCCAATCACGCTGATGATCTGCCACCATTTTAGACAGGTAATGTTCCATGGTCCGATTAAATCTCTCTACCATCCCATCCGACTGTGGATGCAAAGGAGTTGTCCTGGTCTTGCGAATTCCGAGAAGTTCCATGACCTTCTGGAAAAGAGCCGATTCAAAATTTCGGCCCTGATCAGAATGAAGTTCGAGAGGAACTCCAAACCTGCAGAACATTTCATTTACTAGCACCGTTGCCACAGTCGTTGCTTCTTGATTAGGCAGGGCGTATGCTTCAGGCCATTTAGTAAAGTAGTCCATGGCGACCAAGATGTATTTATTTCCCGACTCAGTCTGAGGAAACGGTCCCGCGACATCAATTGCTACCCTCTCGAATGGAGCACCTACAGTGTACTGCACCATTCGGCCGCGTGATCTTGTTCGAGGTCCTTTTGTGGCACAACAAACTTCGCACTTGCGGCACCAAGACTCGACGTCTTCATGATAATTCACCCAGTAGAACCGCTCTTTAATTTTGGCCAAGGTTTTATTGACCCCAAAATGACCTCCACTGGTTCCGTCGTGCATTTCCTTTAGTACATCTGATTTTCTGCTATCAGGAACAACCAATTGACTGACTACGGACTTGCCATCCGGACTCTCCCACGCTCTCTTCAGTAGTCCATTTTCTATTTTAAGAGAGTGCCACTGAGCCCATAGCGCCTTCAGGTTTGGACTTTTACCAGCAACTTCTTGCCACTCTGGTCTCTTGTCGTCAGTCTTTGCCAAGAGTATGGGTCCAATATCTGGATCATTCATTTGTTCGTCTCGAAGCGCTTGTGCGGTCCAGCCATCGTTTATTTCTACCGACGTTCTTCTTACAGAAGCAAATCCCTCACGCTGCTCTGTTCTTTGACAATGCCGACAATCTTCTTTACACGACCGTCTAGACAATGCATCGGCATTTCCGTGAGACCTCCCTGGTCGATGTTCAATTTGGAAATCGTACTGCTGCAGGCGCTCTATCCATCTGGCTATTTGGCCTTCAGAGTTTTTCATCTGTAATAACCATTTCAAGGCTCCGTGGTCAGTCCTAATCAGGAACCTTTTTCCATATAAGTAGCGATGGTAATGTTCGACTGCTTTAACGATGGCCAACAGCTCCTTTCTAGTGACGCAATAGTTTCTTTCTGGCTTACTTAAAGTCTTACTGTAGTACTCAATGACCTTCTCTTGCCCATTTTGTCTTTGAGAGAGTACTGCACCTAGACCACAGTTACTCGCATCCGTGTCCAAAATAAAGTGTCCGTCTTTTATAGGGTAAGCCAAGATTGGACTAGAACAGAGGGCAGCTTTAAGCCTTGCAAACGCCTGACTGCAATCGTGGTTCCACAAGAAAGGTGTTTTCTTTTCCGTTAATTTATGCAGCGGTTTTGCGATGTCGGCAAATCCCTCTACAAATCTCCTATAGTAAGTACATAGTCCCAAAAAGCTCCTTACTTCGTGTTTGTCTCGGGGAACTGGCCAATCTTTAATGGCAGATATTTTACTTTGGCTAGTTTTAATGCCTTGTTCTGAGATAGTATGCCCCAAGTACTCGACTTGCTTTTGGAACAGGCTGCATTTCTTGTAGTTTAACTTCAGGTGAGCATTCCGTAACTTGTTGAAGATTTCTCTTAAATTCTTCAAATGCTCGTCGAAATCACGTCCTATGACAATTATGTCATCTAAGTATACCAGGCAAGTTTTCCAAGTCAGCCCCCTCAAGACAAGTTCCATTAGTCGCTCGAAAGTTGATGGAGCATTGCACAATCCAAAAGGCATAACAGTGAACTGGTATAGTCCAGAACCAGTAGAAAATGCAGTCTTTTCTTTGTCTTCGGGAGCAATCTTTACTTGCCAGTACCCACTTTTTAAATCTAGAGTGGAAAACCACTTTGATCCCGATAAAGTTGCTAAGGTGTCATCTATACGTGGCAATGGGTAGCTGTCTTTCTTGGTCGCATCATTAAGTTTCCTGTAGTCAACACAGAACCGCGTTGAACCATCTTTCTTCTTAACAAGAACCACAGGCGACGACCATGGACTAGATGATTTTTCTATGACGCCCTCCTTTAACATTTCATTCAGCAAACTGTTAACTTCCTGTTGTTTAGCCAGAGGGACCCTTCGTGGATGTTGTCGTATTGGCTGGGCATCTCCTGTGTTGATCTTATGGACAACTAAATCAGTTTGACTGTCGTTGCTCTTGAAGTTGAACATATCAGATTCATCCATAGCAAATTTTATGGCAGACTGAAGTTGTTCCTTTGACAGGTGACTCCAATGTCGTTTGAAAGCATCAATAACTTCTGGCGAAGCTTGGTTAGAAGATTCAATTTTGGATGTCTCCGCTTCGACACAATTGCATACCCATTGTACAGGCTCATAATTGGCAAGAACTGTTCCTTCTTTGAGCTTGATGGTCTTTTCTCCAATATTGGCAACTCGTACTAGCATAGTCTTCTTCGTGTCGGTCAAAGTTCGGGCTACCATGATTTCAGTCGTCAAATCCAGGTTAGGTTCTATAAGTCCTATGGACCACCCAGGATCATTTTCAGAAGTCACTGTGATAATTTGTTCTGAATTTGGAGGAATTTTCACATCTTCTACCACCAGTAGACGGACACTAGTTTCCACATTTCCATTGGTTAATGCAAACTCCTCATCTCCAAATGTGAGAATATTCCGTTTGTGATCATAGGAGAATCCATGTTTCCTGATGAGATCCATTCCCAAAATAAACTCGTCTTTGATCCTGGCAACCAACACTTTATGCCGAACTTCAAGTCTTTCTCCAATAATGATGGTGACATCGGCTTCTCCGTCTATAGGGCAAGATTCTCCAGTGACTGATTTTAACATAATAGGGTTGGGCAATGGTTGTATGGTATACCCGAAAAGTTTATCTGGCCTTACAATGGTCACATCTGCTCCTGTATCGATGGTAATGTGGATCTGCTGTCCTTTAATGCGTCCGGCCACTGTGAGACTTTTGCCACCCAAATTATTGACTTTAAAGATCCTGGGGGTCTTAGCGGCCCCGGTCAATTGCCCCCTTGCATTGACCGGAATTAGTTTTCCTGGGACCTAGGGCGGTCTTGGTCGCCGCTTGGTCTTCTAAACGACGGCGACGGACTTCTTGCCCTATTACGGCAGTTACTCTTGATGTGACCCAGTCTGCCGCAGTTAAAACATTTTATGCCCCGATTGTCTGTTGATCGAGGAGTTCTTTCTAACAGGGCTTGCATACTGACTGCCATATCTTTCATCGCTTTATGTAAACTGGCCATGGATTCAGCCATAGACGTATTCTCCTCTTCACCGCAAGTTGCCATTCGTACGCGTGGCGATGAATTAGATGACACTCGTGACGCCTCGAATTCCAGGGCCCGAACTAGTGCCTCGCTGATATCCTTGGGCCTTACAAGACGTAAGTGGTATCTCATGTACTATCGCGAACTCCCTCAATGAACCTTTCGGCGGCAAATTGCATTTGAAAAGATTCAGGGGCCGATGGATATGCCAGGTGAATGAGTCTGTTTCAGACTGTCTCATCCTCAGCTGGGCCTGGAACACGGTTTCTTTGTGCTCATTTCCAAATCGTAGTTGCAGAGTGTGTACTAAAGCCGCATAATTACTTTGATCCGCTGCCGACAGAGATTGGAGTAACTCAGCCGCTTTTCCACGAAGTGCTACGACTAATGATGTAGCTTTCTGGGGCTCGGACCAGCCATTAGCTTTTGCAGCTGCTTCAAATTGGGTTTTATAAATTTCCCACGCCGTAGTACCGTCATAATCGGGAGGCTTAATTTTAGCGTTGGCTGTGCTAAAACTCTCTGTAGACACGGTGTCGTCCTCAAGTTGTTCCCGGAATTTCTTTTCTAGTTCGAGAACCCTCTGGTTGACAGCTTCGAGTCCTTCGTTAACGCCGTTAATGGCTTCGTTAACGCTGTTAACGGATTCGTTAACTGATTGCATTATTCTTTCTTCCAATTGTTGCTCCCTAGCTGCGAGATGGGTCACTATTTCTTCTTTGAACCGTGTCTGTTCTTCCTTTTGTTCTAGATAACGTCGCTCCTGCACTTGATCACGTTTTTCCTGCTCTTCCTTCTGTTCTAGATAACGTTTTTCCTGCTCTTCTTTTTGTTCTAGATAACGTTTTTCCTGCTCTTCTTTTTGTTCCTTATAACGTTTTTCTTGCTCTTCTTTTTGTTCCTTATAACGTTTTTCCTGTTCTTGATAACGCCACTCCTGTACTTGATCACGTTTTTCCTGTTCTTCCCTCTGTTGTTGCATAAGGGACAGCAGGGCGGCAAGTTGATCCTCCATGGCTTGATGCTGGCTTCTGGTCACTGGCATAAACACGTAATGTCCGGCAATGAAGCACTCACTTACAGTTCAGCAATATTAGTTCTCAAATTCCCGCTGGAATCGCACTTCTGACACCAATTGTTGCGAACTCGGGGTTCAATAATTCCAGTGTAACGATTTAACTCGAAAACACTATTTATTTATCCCACAAATACACTCGACTACTAAATAACTCAGTACTTAACACTTTATAGCCTTCTAATATCGCTTCGTAACTTTAGCTTACTTATAGCTCGACTAAAATACGACTATTCCACTCGGGCGCTCTATGCGCCTTTTATATACAATCCTAAAATTACAGAAAAACCTAGAAAGTTCTTTATAAGAATTCTTGAATAATCTCATATAAAAAAAAACGGTTGTAAACAACTGCCTTCTAGATTAAGCCAGACGAGCAATAAATCACTCGTGTCAGCCATGACGCAGCGCGGATAGGTCGCGAAGCTCCACCAACCAACACGCTCCCATGCGTTGCCCCGCCTCCCATGCGGCGTTGCTGCGATTGTAACAATACACTAACGCAAATTACTAATGACGGCCGTTACAATCACTACTATTTACTATCCTCACTATTCAAAACTTGCCGCGAAACCTCAATTCGATTATAAACCTGTGACTTGTAGTAATGTCCTTGTGTTAAACCTGCATTTACTTTTTCAATACGCTATACTTTGCCCCCAAATACCCTAAAGCGTGTTCTTCCCTTCAATTCTAAACAAGGAACGGTCTTATCAAAGATTTACTTGGTCTAAAGCTCTCAGAGCGAAGGTTTTTGGAATCCCGGCGATTAAAGAATTCAACGCGCATCATAGCATATTGAAAAGATCAGGACAGATTTACCATTTGTCTAACTGATACTAACAGTGACTGTAAGTCAAAAATGAAAGATAGGACATACACTAATTAAGACTATAATTTAGAACTAAAGTTATCATTTATTTGACACCCTGTATAGTGATAAATAAACTTGATCCATTTTTTGATGATTTTAAAATGAAACATTTAGGTTTGTTTAAAACCGCCGTCGCAGCGGTTGCAGAATCCCCAGCTCTAAGTAAGCTCATTGGTCATTTCGAGTTTCCAGTAAATTGTCTTTAATAAAAAAAAATCCCTAAGGGAGATAGAACTCTTTGAAGATAGCCCTTTGATTTCGATCTTCTGAAATTACTCACAACGTTTTCGAATGTCCGCTCTAGAGCGCTCCGAGAGTACTCTTTTATTTACTCAAAAATGCTACCTAAGGGTCTTACCGCCCTTAGGTAGCATTTTTGAATAAGTCGATTTATGTCAAATTGACCAGGTACAATACCTACGTTTGTCGGTTTAGTTTCCGGAAACCGTGTATATCATTATGATTTGCAGGTATATGAAAAGACCACTCGAGCTCTACTCTTGTATGTGGTATTTTCATTGTAAACAAAAATATGACTCGTAGGAATTTTTGAAAATGATTTAAGTCTTTACGTGAAAGAAAAAAACTTTATCTAGAAGGCCATGAATTTTTGACGCAAAAGGATGACATAATCAAAGTAAACAGAGTTTTGTTTTTACATCCTTTTGTTTTGCACACCCTATTTTGCAACCTTAAAAATTCGATTTTTGCACTTCGATTCAATTCGAAAAGGTTAGTTTTTGATTTTTTTTTAAATTAGATCAGATGAATTGAAAAGACATATTCGGGTGCACACGGGAGAAAGGCCTTTTAGTTGCGAGAAGTGTGGAAAAGCATTTGCTCAGTCATTTAGGTAACAAGTGCCACTTTTCATGTCTTTGAAGACTCAAGTTTCAATTTTATTTGTAGATTATTGGAACATATGCGATCACATTCCGATATTAAAAACTTTATTTGTGCCGTGTGCGGCAAGGGTTTTGCTCGGTATACCAGCCTCCTAGCACATAATAAAACCCACAACAGGCAGAATTCACACAGGTGTCCGCTTTGCGGAAAATTGTAATGAAGATGACCATTTGCCTTATTTTTTATCAACGTAGTTTCAATTGCAGGTTATGTGGGTCTGGTTCTCTGGCCATGCACATGAAAATACACACCGGGCAAAAGGACTATGTGTGCAATTTTTGTAGCAAGACATTTACGTCGTCAAGTAATTTGGTTGTACATACAAGAACTCACACAGGTAAATTTATTTTGAATATTTGATTCAACAGCGTTTATGTCTTAACTTCTATTCCAAAACTTTAATTTTTACGTTTGTTACAGGTGAGAAGCCTTACACGTGCCAAACATGTGGAAAGTCCTTTCCCGATAATTCCAGATTAAATGTGCATATTCGAATACATAGGTAAGTTTTTGTCCAATGATAAGTGAATCTTCCTTTTGAACAAATTGACGGAGAAACAAAGTCTAATATTGTAAATTTTTGCTGGTCACGTAGAGATGTTAATGAATTTTCCGAGGGATCGGTGACAAATTGGTGTAAGGTGAAAGTGTAGCAAATATTTAAGTTTTTTATGCCCCTCAGTATTTTTCTACCCCCTACATAGTATAACGCTACAATGACGAGACAGCAGATAATATAACAAATAAAAGATCTATCAGTTGGGATGGTATGTTCACAGGTATATTTTCCAATCTCCCTGATAATGTGCTGCAGGTTTTTAAACAGGTCATAAAGATTTTATTCTTAAAGGGCATATTCCCGGAGTGCTTTAAAAACCCCACAGTTATTATCATCGTTAAGGGCGGCTGCAGGGGTGACACCTGGAATTTTAGGTCTATCGCGCGTGTGCCTACCATGCTTAAGATTGCAGTAAAATTGGTAAAATCTCGTATGATGCCTTACCTAATGACATAATGATAGATTTCTAAGTGACTGTCGAATCACCTCAGACCTTCCTATAGTTCGAACAACGCTATTTTTTTTTTCATTGTGTCGCTTTTCTTTCCTCTGATCAATGGAACCTCGGCTGCGACGGTTTTTTATGATATCTCCCAGGCGTTTCATTGTGATAAACATCCTCTTTTTCAAGCTAGAAACCTACGGAATCCAAGGATGTGCGCTTAACTACGGGTGCGGCTTGCTGATTTTAGAGGCCAATAAAAAAAGAACTATCTGTTACAGAAGAATCCATAAATCAGTGAAAAATTTCACCGAGAAGTTGTGTAAGATCATCAGAGCGTTACCTCCAAAGACGCTCCCACTAGAGCTCTTCAGTTGGGTTCACTCTGATGATCTCGCACCTCAAAATATCGAGAATATAAAACCAAATCTCCACCCGGCGATGGCATCAGTCGATTCATCGATCGATAAATGATTTCCGTGAAGTCAAAAATTGATTTTCATGCTTCCTAGCATTCAGTTATGGTGTTAGACCGAAATATTGCATGTGAGGTAGATATATTTATCGATCGATGAAGCGATTGATGAAGGTGGCGCCAGTCCGCCGGGTGAACATTTGGCTTTAAATTTGCGATATTTTGAGGTGCGAGATCATCAGAGGGAACCCAACTGACGAGCTCCAGTTGGAGCGAGACGCGTCTGTGTGACGCATCAGACGCCCTGATGATCTCACACAACTTTTCGGTGAATTTTTTTTCACTGAGTTATGGAAGATTATTCTTCTGTAACAGATAGGCCTATATGTACTGTATCATTCTTACATATATATTAGGGCCAAGAACCGGAAATCAATTTTTTACTTTAAGCTTCATAAAAAAAGAAGTTTTTCAAATATCGTTTTATTAGTTTTTTATCGTAAGGTTCAGGGTGACTCCTTTTCGATAGATTTATGGGGTATTGGTAAAACTGTAAGAGTTAGATAAAATGTGATTTCACATTCTCAATTCCGATTTTGATGATAAATTTAATATCATTTTTTCCCGGTCAGCTAGATCGTTTTCCGTATATGTATAAAACGTTTTTGAAAAACTGCTCTTTTGACGTGGACTCATCTCGGCTATTTTGAGAAAATAGATCAAGTGAAATAGAAATGATTTAGAGTTTTTCAATTTTTCATACGTAATTTAGCGGTGTAGTTGTGAATTTTTTTATTGATAGCGATTTTCAAGATATGATATATAGTCAACAATTTTTAAATGGGACACCCTGTATATTATTGGATATTTTGATAACCTTTTTTTAGCTGATTCGATTGATGTATAATTTACCATAACATACCTTGAACTCTAGTAGTTTTTGAAGAATTGATAAAAACTAATTTTTTTCCGTAAGGAGTAATATGTTAGAAAGAGACGGCGTCATTTTGTTGTTTACGATGTGCTCGCGCTTTCTAACACATTACTCCATACTATATAGGATGTCCAATTTAAAAAAAACCTAACTTAATATCATAACTTGCAAATCGCCATCAATAAATAATTCAAAACTGCACCACTTAATAACCTATGAAAAACTCTAAAATATTTCTATTTGACTTTTCGTTCCATTTCCTATAATAACCGAGATACAGTGCTATGTCAAAAGTGCAGTTTTCTTTTCAAAAACGTTCTGTGTAGCGAGAACGACGTAAGCTGGCCGGGAAATAATGATACCATTAAATTTATCATGGAATTTAATGTCTATCTATTACGGTTTTACCAATATTCCATAAATCCATCGAAAAGGCGCCAACCTGTACATATACTTTTTATTTTTACTGTATTTTTGTTTGAAATGGTTTTAAAAATCATATCGGGCAAATGGCGGCCGTCATTAGAAATACACTGATCCAATCGGAAAGACATGTCGTCGATATGTCTTCCCAATTTCAATGTCTGTGATTTGTCAGTGTACACGATAGATTTGAGATATCCCCTTAAAGAAAACTCGCAGGGGGGACAAATCGAGGGAGTGCGCCGTCCATGGTACGTCATCGCTCAAGGAGATGATTTCCTAGTGGAAGTGTTCCCTCAAAAGGTCCATTGAAGTTTTCGGTGTGAGTGCCGGCTTCGTCTTGCTGCAATAATTGTGGAAGAAAAAATGCTTAATTCATTTCTCTTTAGCGATCTAAATTCACAGTAACAGAGTGTTCTTCTTCCTCGAGAAAGTAAGGCGTAATTATTGCAATTCTCGAACTGCACACCACACACTAACACGTGCGATATGAAATATGCCAATTACAACTAAGTAATCTTATCTAAGAGATATGAGATAGATCAACAATCGGTAATTTTATTTAAGCAACAGGAAAGCGCTAGTAATTTTGTTAAAAATGTTAATGTCAAAGAGTTTTGAGTGTTCAAAAAGAAGCTGTGAGGAAGCAATTATATTACGGACCTCCATTGACTTTGTATTTTCATTCAATTTTCAAGCAACTAATGGAACTTATCTTGAAAGGTCTGACTTGTTGCAAGGCAAGAAATTTTGACAACAAAACTGGAAGACTTAAGAGAATTATTTGCCAAGTTACGGAATGTGAACTGCGACAAGTGCAGCCTGTTCCAAAAGCAAGTTGCATACTTGGGGCAAGGTCTCAGAGATAGATATTCCAGAGAATTAATTTCCATATGAGTAACTCTATGAAAACTACAACTGTGCAGTTTTAGAAGAAAATCGAATGGGCAGTGCTTTTGGAGAGATAGTCATTTTTTTAAAAAGGAAACATTTAAAAAATGAAAAAGAAACATTGCGGTATTCTGAAAAAAAAAATGAATTCAGAGACTTTGAAGGAAATTTAAATAACAAAATTAAGAAACTAAGTATTTGAATAATTTTAATAAATTTGAATTTAATGAAGATATTGCGCGTGATATGAGTTAGCTTTCTTCATCTGGTCTCAAAAGGAGTTCAATTTGATGGTTTCGAGAACCGTATAAAGAAAACTGCTGGCTTTGTTGAAGAACAGAGCAGCGTGAAATTCTTCCTTTTATTAATAAGAACTTCGGTGGATTTCAATGATGACTGGACCACCCAGACACTTAGAGATTGCTACAGACTTATCAATGTCAAAGAGTAGAATAATGATTTATTACTATAACCTTTTAGTATAATTTCAATTATTTGTTTAAAGGTGGTAGAGAATGATGTACTATTAATGAGATATCTTGGACTTCCATTGTCTTTATTGAGTTTTTTACACCAAGTTTCCAGCAGTGAAAACGAGCAGACGCAACGAGCAAAGATTCCAGTGCTCGAAACGTCGTGTAAAAAACTCAATACAGACAATGGAAGCCTAAGATGTTTGGCTTAATAATTTCAATTAGTCTCAGAAAAAGTAGAGTGTAAAACTCGGGTGGATCGTGCTTGAAGTTCCTACCACATGCAATATGGCCGTCACAATGTTTAAAATATTGTGTTCTGTGTGACCGTATTTTTCTCTTCTTTGAGGAATTTTTCAGTGATACATATTAAGGAGCTTTTTTCTTGAATACGATCTTTCTGTTAGATTGATAAATCAAATAAAAGAATCTCGAGCCAAATTTAAGAAAAGAAGTTCATATAAACAATAATAAATACAGACCCGCAAACCTTTCATGACCGAGATGCGGAGTGTTAATTTTTTAAAGTTTTATTTAATTTTTCATTCTGAAATTGTTACAGTTTTTGACTCTTTTTTTGTATTTGTGATTTTGTAGCTCACTCAGACATTCAAAGTACAGACGGAAATCTAAAATACTTCCAATTATCAAAGGAAACAACTGGAAGACTTTCCTCCCTCTCAAATTGATGGATATATTGACAAATTCACAAATTGTGCCGTTAACTAGAAAAGACCAACAGTATTTTACATAATGACAATATAGGGGGTCTTTATTAGAGAAAATCATCTTGGAGACTATGAATTTTTGAAGCTTCTTTTGATATTTACAGCCAACTAGCTGACGTTTTTAAATGAATACCCTCTACATATATTGTAAGTTTCCATTTTTAATTTTTAGTGGCGAGAAACCGTACATCTGTTCTTATTGTGAACGGGGATGCATCACTTCAACTCAATTAAAACGTCATCTGCTAGTACATACCAAAATTAGACCATATAGCTGTGAACTATGTTCGAGAAGTTTTAAGCGGAGTGAAGAGCTGAAAAACCATACTAGAGCGCACAACGGTAAGCATACTATATATGGAAACCCTGTTATGTCCAGTTCATATTTTTAACAAAATAGTTTTAGATGAAGAGAATATGTAGAACTTTTGACTAATTTACCATCCTTCTAACTCCTACAGTGTATGAGGAGTAATTTTTTCCTTTGCAATATTTTTTGTACTACGACTTTAGTTTTTATAGTGATTTATAACCCTGTTTATAACCATTTTTGTGCAGAAAAAACAATAATTACTTGTACCGTTTGTAGTGACTTTACTAAACTCAAAAATGGCTTCAAGTCGCAGCTAGACTATTTCCATAATGTCCAAGATGCTTCTTTTTTACCTATATCTTTCTACATTATTGCCTCTGATAAGATTAGCTCTGTTGTTGCACTTTTTCCTGCCATCAAATAACAAAGATTATGGTCAGGTACTGATAAGCAGGTACTGATAGCCAGGTACCGATAACGAAGATAAAATATAGTCATTCTTGAAGACTAAAGAGATTCGACTAATCGAATTACGATTGATATACAGTGAGCGGCAAATGTATGGCATATAATTATTTAAAAGTTAGGTGTTTATTTTTCGAGAATTCGCTCGGACCCGTCGATTTTTGTTTTTAATTGTTTTTGTTTAATTTAATTTTCTCAGTTCAGTTCTCTAGGTAATTCTATCATTTTTATGTAGCATATTCTATACTTACCTTTAACGGTTTTTGAGAAAATGGACATCGCCTGGAAATCGTATATAAAAAGCTTCTAGCTTTCTCGAGACAAACGCAATACACATTGTTACCACCGTCAAACAACCAAACAGTAAAGTCAGTTAAATGTGATTTACCTACTTCTTCACATTTTCAAGTATTTAAGAAATCCTTTTTATACTGAGACTTGTGCAAACAAGTAATAATAATTAACCAAATGGCGCATCTAACAGAAACGCAGCGGATAGAATTTCTAATTTATTTAGCCCACGGTGACAAAGCCCTAACACAGCAAGAAGTTGTCAAGATCTTCAATAATCCTCCTTAAAAATCATACAATCAATGAAAGCACTGTAAGCAGAATTGGATGTCGGTGGCACATATCCACTACCCACAGAAGGTGAATATTTGGGCAGGCATTATTAATGACCAGATTCTTGGCTCTTTTTTTTTCGATGAAACCTTCACGAAACAAACATATTTGGATTTTCTTCAGTTTAACCTAATTCCTGCTCTCATTCAACTTTTTCCATATGAAAACGACCCAGATATTCCAACCGAAATCTTATATTTTCAACAAGATGGCACGCCACCTCATTTTTCTCGACATGTCCGAGATTAGTTAGATGAGTGTATTCCTGGACGTTGGATTGGAAGACGGCGACCAATATAGTGGTCTCCAAGGGCACCTAATCTCACACCCTTGGATTACTTCTTCTGGGGTTATTTAAAATTCGAAGTTTATGTAAATCGTATAAATCATCGAAGACTTAAAAACCAAAAATAGGCAGGAAATTAAGAATATTGACAGAAACACACTCAATAATGTTCAAGATGTTTGGGCAGTTAGTTTAACTTTGTTAATTTTAATTAGGTTACTAATTTGGGCGGTAATTTTGCTTAGGATTTCCACACGCCACTTTCTCGAAAACCATAAAGATAAGTTTAGGGTGTGCTACGTAAAAAATGATTGGAATTTCGTACGGAACTGAATAGAATCACAAAAAAGGGGTTTCTGTTTAAAAAAAGTTGGCCGGATATCATAACGTTTTTTGGGTCACCCTGTATAAATAAAAAACTGGTTCAGATAATGCGCAATTAAAAACAAAAATCGATGGGTCCGAGCGATTTTTCGAAAAATAAACACCTCACTTTTAAATAATTATATGCCAAACATTTGCCGCTCGTTGTATAGGCAACGAGTGGGTCTAGTAGTCTAGTAGATGACAAAGACACATAAGTCATTTCTGTGTCTTTGTAATAATAATAAAATAATAAAAAAAAACTGTAAAATAATATTTTTTTTCGGTTTAGGTTTTCCTTACCTTTTACTTACCTTACTTCAATAAACTGAAAAACTATAATTTCGATTGAAAAACTTGCGAAAACATTATTAAGTTATCTTACGTTTCGGTACGGAAATCTGTAGTTCACCTTAGTTCACCTTTATTTCGATTCTGTAAAACATCCTTATTTTTATTGCAGGAGAGAAGAATCACGTTTGTCCCGTCTGCGAGAAAGCTTTCTTCCAAAAGAGTAGTCTAAAAAACCATGTGATGAAAATTCATCCAGGTTAGTAATCGTAGTAGGGTCGCATTCATAAATATCGCCGAAACTGCTTAAGTTGTCGTTAATACTTCTAGGTTGACATTTATCGAAACGTTAAAATTTTACCCCATAAATTTGACAAATTATGAAAGCTGTTCTGTATTCATCCCACAAACTTCCATAATATTTTGCTTATTACTTGGAGACCGTGATTCCAAACAATCGTGTTCCAAGAAATACGCGCATACATTGTTACCAAGTCTTGACCATTCAATCATGTTAGACTCGTGAAAATATTAGCGATATTAGTTGTCCCGGAAACAGGGATGGGAACATAGATAATTAACTGATAAACAAATATTTTTCTTCGCGTAGATAATTAATTTTTTACAGTTACGATAATAGAAAGAGGCGTAGAGAAAGCAAAAAAATAGAAACATTTTTTTTTGATTTATGACTTTTTAAGGTTATTTACATTCAATTAACAAAAATTTCTTCTAAATTGAAATCTCGACTCTCATTTCTTTTAAAAGTCCAACAGTGGCTTATTCTTGTTCTTGTTCATCCGGGACCTACTTATAGAGTAACAAAGTTCCTCTTTGCGTGTCATACCAGGTATCAGGGGGTTAAAGCCAGCACAATTACTCTATTTAAATTTGAAATAAACAGTTTATTAATTTAACTCAAGATTTTTCTATTAAAATAACAATATATAAAAAATGTCGATGTCTATTCTCAATGTAATTCATTAGTCGACAATTGACACTTAATTCTTACGGCATAAGTTAGGAAACAGGGATGGGAACATAGATAATTAACTGATAAACAAATATTTTTCTTCGCGTAGATAATTAATTTTTTACAGTTACGATAATAGAAAGAGGCGTAGAGAAATAAAAAAAAATAGAAACATTTTTTTTTATTAATGGCTTTTTTTAGGTTATTTGCATTCAATTAACAAAAATTTCTTCTAAATTGAAATCTCGACTCTCATTTCTTTTAAAAGTCCAACAGAAACTTATTCTTATTCTTATTCTTGTTACTTATAGTACTTATAGACACAACAAAGTGCCTCTTTGCGTGTCATACCAGGTATCAGGGGGTTAAAGGCAGCACAATTACTCTATTTAAATAAACAGTTTATTAATTTAACTCAAGATTTTTCTATTAAAATAACAATATATAAAAAATGTCGATATCTATTGTCAATGTCATTCATTAGTAGACAATTGACACTTAATTCTTACGGCAAAAGTCAAAACTGACATTCCGAATTGTCATTGTTGTCATTTTAAAATTATCAACATTTATTTAAATTTTTCATGAGAAAAATTATTGATTGTTGGAGGTTTATATACATGTAAACCATTACTAACTGACGTATTTACCCAACCCTGCCCGGAAGGCAGTGCCAACCACAAACTTCTATAAATTTGAAGGATTCTTATGCATATACAATGTTGCCCAAATGCAGAAAGCCCGATTCATATTTTGTAAAATGTATTGCATGCTGCAATAAAAACGTTGCCGTTTATTTTATGGTAAACCGTAAACTCTAATAGTTGACTGCTTTTTTGAAAGTTTGTCAGATATTCGGCATGCGCAGAAATTGCAGAGTATGATTATGTCATGATGGATATTCCTTTCCTTTCTTTCCTTTCCCGAGGTTCAGCAATGTAAAAGCTAGTCACTATTACAAAAATATGTGAATTATCTTACGTGATTTTGATCACGTCCCATAAGCACGTGATCAAAAGGGTACTACGACATTCTTTAGGTCGAAATATGACAATTTGACCTAACTGTCATTAGGAAAAAGTGTCTGGTTCCGGTGCTATTGATGGTCAAAGTTCTTGAAAAAAAAATGTTTTCTGTAATATCTGAAAAACCTTTCGATGGATTTTAATGAAACTTGCTGTGGATTTGTTTCTAAGCAAGGCTGATGTTTTGATGAAACAACCACGTCTATCCGCCTTCGGCAAGTGGTAAGTTCTTCAGTGTCTTGGTTCAAAAATGACTAGAACTTTTCATTTCGTTGTTGGAATCAGTTACTTTTTTTTAATGTGACGCAATGGTCCTTTTTCAAGACTTTAGTGCTCTTGGTAAAATCTTGTAACATTCATGGTTTTTACGCAAAAAAATATTTTCTGTCTTCCAGCTATTTACCATTTTACATTTATTGCAAATAACGTAGTCACGAGTTAACTTGATAATTATGAATTAACTAACAAAGTTTTAACGTTGATCTGACAATACCAAAAAATGTCTAATGAGGAAGTTCCCGCCATGATGATTTTTTTCCTTTGCATTTACACATTTTACATTTTACACATCCATTGCGATTATCGTAGTAATCAGTAATTTGAAAATAAGTAATGAGTTTAATAAATTAATTTGAAATTAAGACTGTCACGAGTGATTTATTGCTCTGTTTATTTAGAACGTAGTTGTTAGGACCTTTTTTTATGTGTCTCGTATTCATTATTTTTCTCCTAAATTTTTCTAGGTTTTTCTGTAATTTTAGGATTGTGTATAAAAGGTAAATACCGCGCGGTTAGTGAGTAGTCTTATTTTAATCGAGCTATAAGTAAGCTAAAGTACGAAACGATAATAGAAGGCTATAAAGTTATTTAGTAGTCGAATTGTACCTGTGTATTTGTGGCACAAATAAATAGTGTTTTTTTGTGTTAAATCGTTACACTGGAATTATTGAACCCTGAGTTCGCAACAATTGGTGTCAGAAGTGCGATTCCAGTGGGAATTTGAAGACTAATATTACTAAACTATAAGTCATTGCCGTACATTACGTGTTTATGCCAGTGTCCAGAAGCCAGCATCAAGCGATGGAGGATCAACTTGCCACCCTGCTCTCCCTTATGCAAGAACAGAAGGAAGAACAGAAAAAACGTGACGAAGGACAGGAGAGACGTTATCTAGAAAAAAAGGAAGAACAGAAACGGTTCAAAGAAGAAATAGTGACCCATCTCACAGCTAGGAAGCAACAATTGGAAGAATGAATAATGCAATCCGTTAACGACGTTAACGAAGGACTCGAAGCTGTCAACCAGAGGGTTCTCGAGCTAGAAAGGAAATTCCGGGAACAATGTAAACAAATCGATGAAGAATATGGCAGTCAATATCCAAGCCCTGTTGGGAAGAACTCCTCGATCAACAGGCAATCGGGGCATAAAATGTTTTAACTGCGGTAAACTGGGTCACGTCAAGAGTGACTGCCGTAATAGGGCAAGAAGTCCGTCGCCGTTGTTTAGAAGACCGAGCGGCAACCAAGAACGCCCTAGATTCCAGGAAAAACCAATTCCTGTCAATGTAAGGGGGCAATTGACCGAGCCCGTTAAGACCCCCAGGATCAGTCAAGTCAATCGATCAAGTCAAGTCAATAATTTGGATGGCAAAAGTCTTACAGAGGCCGGACGCATTAAGGGACAGAAGATCCAAATTGAACATCGACCAGGAAGGTCTCACGGAAATGCCGATACATTGTCTAGACGGCCATGTAAAGAAGATAGTCAGCATTGTCGAAGAACTGAGCAACGTGAAGGACATCCTTTTGTAAGGAGAACGTCGGTGGAAATAAACTATGGCTGGACCACAGAGATGCTTCGAGAAGAACAATTGATGATATTGGACTCATACTCTTGGCAAAGACTGACGACAAGAGACCAGAGTGGCAAGAAATTGCTGGTAAAAGTCCAAACCTGAAGGCGCTATGGACCCAGTGGCACTCCCTTAGAATAGAAAATGGATTACTGAAGAGAGCTTGGGAGAGTCCGGATGGCAAGACCGTAGTCAGTCAGTTGGTTGTTCCTGGTAACAAAAAATCGGATGTACTGCGGGAAATGCACGACGGAACCAGTGGAGGTCATTTTGGGGTCAATAAAACCTTGGCCAAAATTAAAGAGCGGTTCTACTGGGTGAATTATGATGAAGACGTCGAATCTTGGTGCTGCAAGTGTGAAGTTTGTTGTGCCACAAAAGGACCTCGAACAAGATCACGGGGTCGAATGGTGCAGTACACTGTAGGTGCGCCATTCGAGAGGGTAGCAATTGATGTCGCGGCAACAAATACATCTTGGTCGCCATGGATTATTTCACTAAATGGCCTGAAGCGTACGACTGTGGCAAAGGTGTTAGTAAATGAAATGTTCTGCAAATTTGAAGTCCGTCTCGAACTTCATTCTGATCAGGGCCGAAATTTTGAATCGGCTGTTTTCCAGAAGGTCATGGAACTTCTCGGAATTCGCAAGACCAGGACAACTCCTTTGCATCCACAGTCGGATGGGATGGTGGAGAGATTTAATCGGACCATGGAACATTACCTGTCTAAAATGGTGGCAGATCATCAGCGTGATTGGGACCAACTACCTCTCATGTTGATGGCATATCAAAGCTCTACGCATGAAGCCACTGGTTATACCCCGGCGAAAGTGATGTTTGGAAGGGAAATGAGGCTTCCTGCGGATTTGATGTATGGAATACCAGAAAAAGTCTCGCTCAACTCCGAAAATTTTGTGGAGGAGCTCAAGGAGAGGCTTAACAATGTTCATGAGCAAGTCAGGAATAAACTGCGCATCTCCAGTGATCGAACAAAAGCAAGATACGACTTACTGGCTAACTCCCGCGGCTGCCAGGATGGTGATTTGTTGTGGCTGTACAATCCACGGCGAAAGGTGGGGAAGTCGCCCAAACTTAGCCAAAATTGGGAAGGGCCTTATACAATCATTAAGAGGATTAATGTCAAAGATGAAGGTTGTTCATCTGAATCGATTAACACGATACCATGGAACCATGGAACTCTATCTGTTCGGGACGAATAGCCTTAGGAAGAGAGCAATGTTACGGTGACCGTTACGCTCCGCGGCGAAGGAGGTAGAATCTTCGCGTCTCGTCCGGGCGTTCAGCATGGGACTGTCACGACCAGTGCTGCCAGACCTACCGTTCTTGCGGTAGATCTACCGTTTTGAGAGTTTGTCTACCGTTCTACCGCAGATACCTTAAAATCTACCGTAATTCGAACATTCGGAAATATTAGTGAAGAAAACAAAAAACAAATATTTGATAAGCTATTATCATATCATAACAGCGCTATGTATAAAATGTAAAAATCTTAACAATAATACTCTGAGTCTGAATAACATAGGTACAGATATATGTATACCCAGGTAGCACGATGATGTGGCAATGAAGGCATATGTTACGTCGCAATGACCTAAAACATGACGTCATGTGACGTCAAAATGACGGGCCTAAGTCACAGCCAACTGACGTCACCTTACTGACGTGAAACCGTCGTCACCTTATTGACGTAAAACAGTCGTCAGTTTCGTGACGTGATAGTAACCTTTAGTTTACTGACGTGATACTGACATTAGCTTGGCTACACAAAATCAAATAACTCTGACGTCAGTGCTACGTCAAGTATTTCTTTTACTATAAAAAAATCACAGTTGCATTCTAGAATTTTAACTTTGTTATTTTGTTTGATACGGCAAAAATTTATGAACGAGTAAATTGACAAGGTGCACGTCTGTCAACACATCCCAGGCGGAATAGTGACGTTATTTTGACGTAATTATTTGGTAAGCATTGGTTACCAAAGACGTCATGGGATGACGTCTAAACAACGGCATAATGAGAATGACGGGCGTAAGTCACAGACCGATGACGTCATTTTGCCACGTGTCATAACGTTACTTTGTGACGTCAAAATCATGTCACTTTGCGACGTGAGAATGACGTTAATTTACATTATTTTCTACAAACGGTTTCTCTTCTGAGGTGTATATTTTTGAATACGTCAAAGAGTTGAAAGGCTTCTAAAATCCAAATTTTCTACTACCTTTTTGATTTTCACTTGGTAACAAGAAATTATAAGCTCTAATTAACACAAAATTTAACAAACTTTAGTAACAGGAAATTTTAGTCTAAAAATAACAGGAATTTTTTTTATTTTTCACAAAATGTTTCAATTTTGACTAAAATTGTGTGTTATAATTTTAGTCGCAATAAAGTAAAACAATTTTTTTTTAACTTTGAATGTAGTAACAGGAAATTATAGTCTAAACGTATCAGAAAAATTAAAAAAAAATAATTACTGCTAAGAAAATTGATCTGAAAGCAATATCAAATTTTTAAATTTTAACTTTAGTAATACGGAAATTTAGTCTAAAGCGTGACACAAAATGTTTTATGTTTGACTGGGTAATAAAAAGTTTTTGTCTAACAGTAACACAAAATTCCGACATTAGTAACAGGAAATTTTAGTTTACAAGTAACACAAAATTTAAAAAAAATTTATTGCAGTAACCGAAATTTTAGTCTAAGCGAAATTTAAAAATTTCTACTTGCAATGAGAAATTTTTATCTGAAAGTAACACAAAATCTTTAAATTTTGACTTGCATTGTTAGCCTAAACGTAACACGATTTTTTTTTATTTTGATCTCCTAACATTGTGGTCTAAAAGTAACAGAAAATTAAAAACTTTTGACCTCAGAAACAGGAAATTTTAGTCAAAACGTAACACAACTTTATTGAATTTTGTCTGTAGGAACACGAAATCATACTTAGTAACAAGAGATTTTTATCCGAAAGTAGCATCAAATTTTTATTTTTGACTGTAGTAAAAGGAAAATTTATTTTAAAGCCTAACACAAAATTTAAAACTGATTGCTTAGCAACGAGAAATTTTGTAAAAGTAGCTAAAACACAAAATTTTTAGTTAGATTGTTAGTCTAAACGAATAACTAATTTTTTTAATTTTGACTTGGAAACGAAAAATTTTGTTCTAACAGTTACACGAAATAAAAAAACTTGACGTTAGTAATAGGAAGTTTTAATCTAAACGTAACACACAATTTTTTTAATTTTAAATTTAATAACCTGAAATTGTAGTCTAAAGGTAACGCAAATATAAAAAAGTTAGTAACAAGAAATTTTGTTCCTAAAGTAACAACAAATCTTTAAGTTTTGACTGTGCTAACAAGAAATTTTAGCTAAATGTAACACGAAATTTTGGTCTGGAAGTAACACAAAATCTTAAAATTTTAACTGGAAATTGTTAGTCTAGACAACACATAATTGTTTAATTTTGACTTGTAAACAAGAAATTGTAACATGAAAAAGGTAACACAAAATTTACGAAATTTTACTTTAGTAACAGGAAATTTTAGTCTAAGCGTAACACAAATTTATTGAATTTTGACTGTAGGAACATGAAAGTGTAGTCTAAACGTAACAAAAAAAAATTTACTTAGTAACTAGAAATTTTTATCCGAAAGTAGCATTAAATGTTTAAGTTTTGGTTAAAGTCGAGAATTTATTTTAAATCGTAACACGAAATTTAAAATTTGACTTAATAAAATGAAATTTTGGTCTAAGAGTGCAACATAGCGTGAGTGTAACAAAGTAAACACAATTTTTTTAAAATTCTGACTGTATCAACACGAAATTGTAGTCTAAACGTAACACAAACATAAAAAAACCGTTAGTAATAAGAAATTTTGTTCCGAAAGTAACATCAATCTTTAATTTTCGAATTTAAAAAGAGGAAATTTTAGCATAAATGTAACACGAAATTTTGGTCTAAAAGTAAAACAAAATTTTTTGACATGAAATTTTAGTCTAGATATAACACAAAATTGTTAAATTTTGGCTTGCTAACAAGAAACTGTGGTCTAAAAGTAACACTTAAAAGTAACACACAAAATTTGACTTTTCCAACAGAAAATTTTAATCTAAACATTTCACGACAATTTAGTCTGGAAGTGAGACAAATTCTCAAAAGTTTGACTTGAAATGTTAGTATAAACGTAACACGAAATTATTTAATTTTGACTTAGTATCAAGAACTTGTGGTCTAATCATTTTAGCCTAAATCTAACATACAATTTTTAAATTTCGACTGTAGTAACATAAAATTATAATCTGAACGTAACCCAAAATAAAAAAAAAATTATTTAGAAACCAGAAATACTTCCATTACATTGATCTGAAAGTAACATCAAATAAGTTTTGACTCTAGTAACGTGAAAAATTTGTCTATAGCATAATACAAAATTTAAAACTTTTAAAAATGTTAGTGTAACCGTAACACGAATTTTTTTAATTTTGGCTTGGTAACCAGAAATTTTGTTCTGAAAGTAACACAAAATTTAAACATTTTGATTTTGGTAACAGAAATTTTTAGTCCAAACTTTTTTGATCCAAAACTAACTGAAATTTTGAAGTGTTGAATTTAGTAATAAGAAAATTTAATCTAAAGCGTAACACAAAGTTTTTAAATTTTGAAGTAACAAGAGAAACTTACCTAAAAAATAACACGATATTTAAAAAATGTTGCTTTATGCAGCGGCTACATCCCGATTTAAAATATACAATAAAAATAATTTTATCAATAGTTTGCATATTTTAAATAATTTTTTTTTGCCAAAGTTAAAAAGTTTATTTTATGAAATTGTCATCTAATATTTTTTTGCATACCTATAAGTCAATTAAGTATGTTAAGTGTATATATAAGGTACATTAAATATACAAAAAAATTATTCGACTAAATATAACGTTATTATAACGTGACTATGAGTCGTCATTCTCACGTCGAAAAATCAACGTCACTTATTTGTCATTTTTTCATTAGGTGACGTCGAATAACGAATGATCATCAAAACTTGTCAGAATCAATCAAAGCGACCCCATAGAGGGCGCCACAAAAAGGAGCAAATCGGCAAATCTCCATCCATAGAGCCTTCCTCTCTAATATAAAATTATGAGAGAACCCCCCTTGCTTTATAAATGTTTTAATTGCTACTAGTAAGTCATTAATATTTTATAAATATAAACTAGATGACTTAATAATGACATCTTATTCACATCAGTTCTATAACGTGAGTTGATGACGTCTTTAGTTCGTGTGACGTCATATTGGCGTCATTATGTACGCTCCAGTCTCATCTGACCAACGCGACCATAAACTAACGTCATTTTGACCTCAGGGTGCCACTAGGGTACATACATATTACAATGATATTACGCATTCACTTATTTTTTGTCATCTAGGTAGTTACCTTTCAAACCTTCATTTTTTTTTATACCCATCTTCTTTTAGCACATGTTGAGATGATATTACTGTTTGTTATATGTCTGTTTCTTTTAGATTTTCAAGTTGTGTTACACAAAACTCGAAAGTCAATAAACGTTCCCCAACAAAATAATGGATATATGTTTAAAAAAATATATAAAATTCACGTTTCCTATCAAAATCAACATGCTCTACCAGTTAACTTAAATTGGGATACAAATAAGTAGTGTTTTAAATAAAGTCGCTATTAATATTTCAGTATGTGGTAATTAAATTTTATTCTCTAAAACATACTTGAAAATAACAAAATTATGTGGTATTATATGTTTTACAAAAACTACAAAGTGCAAAATACTACAATTGCAAAATAAATAATGAAAAAGCACTATGCATTCCTGTTTAAACTTAAAAAATCAAAAATGTTTCCATATATTTTTAAACTTGCTGTCACGTATAAAGCAAAAATAAGTATTTTTTTTACTGGTTTTAGCTGGTAGAAATTATGTACCAGTTCCCATTTTATAAGCAGGTTATAAGCTTATTTCAAGTTATACTTTTTAAACGAGAAGCATAAAGATAAAAACATAGAAAAGTACTATTAGCAAAACCTCCAAAAATCAGTCAGAAAGAAGAGAAAATATTCTAATTTTTTTTTAATTATTTTTCGTTTATTTATGATTCATATCATAATGGCACCAAGGTTTCTTAACACCTAAAGTTAATAGGTTATAAGATTATAATTTTATGTGTTTTTAGAGGCCTTCTGTCAAACAGTGTTTGATTTTGAAATCAATAGTCCTGCACAGTTTAAATTCTATGAAATTAAAAAAAAACATAAACGTGCTATGGCATTAACTAAAATATAGATAATTCTTACAATTTAGGTATCTAAATATATTCAGGTATGTATATATACAGTATGTCTTGCAAGTCGTTATTTTACCACAAGTTTAGTGTACACAAGACAGAATTTCAAAACAAAGAAAAGAGATAAATTCAAATGTGGGTTTTTTCACAAATATTGTCACACTTTATAGTATTATACCTGTTAATTTTTGAGTAACTGGAATAAATCTTTGATGGATTGCATTGCCAGAGAAAGAAGGCGAGTTAAGTTGACTGTGTGCTTAGGGTTCTTCAGATGCATTTCCATGATTTTGTAGAATCTCTTTATTTGATGATGTATAAATCCACGTTTTTCAAATGTACCATCAATGTTCTTCAGAGTTTTAATTTCTTTGATAATCTCTGCAAATGTTTTTGATGTAAATATGTATTTTTTTAGCAGAAATAACATGTGAACATTAGGAAACAATACTTTCTATCATACATGTGCAATTGTATAATAGATAGTATAAAATATCAATTTCTAATGTTTTTTAATAAAATTAACTTTTTACCCAATTATTTTATGCTTTCCGTATCATGTTCAACATGGTAGTCTGGCTCATATATACCGTTTATTTTTTTGAATGCATATTAATAAGAGAATTTTAGATAGTATATAAACTAGAATAATGATGGGCTGAATATGCAAGCTTTCGCAAAAATCACCTTATTTTCAATTTTTTTATGAGATACTGTATGTCCAAATACATTCAAAACGAGAAAATCCCATAAAGTGTATTTTACAAAGGTATTCCTTATAAATTTGACAAATTTTACCTTGGGGTAAACATAAAACAGGAAAAGCGCCTGGAGTAAGATTTCTACCATCCTCAAGTAACCACATATTTGCAATAATTAACTCTTTTGAACTAAATGATACACTCAATAAGTAGCAAATCGAAATCATTGAAATTAAACGAAAATTGTGCCAAAATTTGAGTACTGACAAGTTGAGAAAGACGTGAATTTTAAGTGTCACCTTCAACTTAACCCAGTCCCAGTTTTTTGGTATTTTTTGAAGAAAACTGTAACCTTTGAAAATGGAGTACTAGTGGCGCTCTCACACAATAGGAAGGCAAACTTAAAACAGTTAACCGAGCCTTCCGTTTGATCTTTCCTTTCTATATGGGTATGTTTTGTGGCTAAATTAAAGCCTTCTCTGTCAAAGTCGGGTGGTAGAAGCTCCTGCACAGGCGTGGAATGAGATGGATGAAAGAGGTGCCGTCGTATGATGCGATTAACTGCATTTTTTGGTATGCCAAATTCCAATGCCACACGGCGAGTACTAATACTTGGATCTTCAGCGACCCTATTTAAAATGTCCTCTTCAACAGCTGCATTATGAACTTGAGGTCGACCCACACGGTCAACTCCTCGAACACCAAACTGCCCTGCCTCCCGCAAACTCCGTTCAATCCTCGTAAATGTCCGGTAGTCTGGAATACGTCGATTTTGATAACGCGCAGAGTAGACGCGAACACTCTCACGCAAGTTGTCTTCGCAAAACCCTAAGACTTTGACCATGTCGGTCATTTCTTCATTAGAAAACGCCATTATATTTGTTTACAACACATTTTTTCAAACTGCCAGACCAACGTCAAATTGATGATAGTTATTTCATAATTATCAAGTTAACTGGTGACTACGTTATTTAAAATAAATGTGTAAAATGGTAAATAGCAGGAAGACAGAAAATATTTTTTTGCGCAAAAACTATGAATGTTACAAGATTTTATCAAGAGCACTAAAGTTTCGAAAAAGGACCATTGCGTCACATTAAAAAAATAGTAACTGACTCCAACAACGAAATAAAAAGTTCTAGTAATTTTTGAACCAAGACACTGAAGAACTTACACTTGCCGAAAGCGGATAGATGTGGTTGTTTCATCAAAACATGAGCCTTGCTTAGAAACAAACCCACAGCAAGTTTCATTAAAATCCATCGAAACGTTCTTCAGATATTAGAGAAAACATTTTTTTTTTTCAAGAACTTTGACCAATAGGACCGGAACCAGAAACTTTTTCCTAATGAGAGTTAGGTCAAATTCTCATCTTTCGACCTAAAGAATGTCGTAGTACCTTTTTGATCATGTGCTTACGGGACACCCTGTATATTTATATTGCAATATCAATATGCTTGTGTCCCTGTAAATAACCCGTAACTTCAACAAACAAAAACTCAAGCAACAACAAAACATATTACCAAAATGGTTTAAATTTTTTATTGTACGTTAGTTTTCGATTGGAGGAAGTTAAAATATACATTTTTCTATAGATGCATGCGAGGAAACCTTGTCCGAATCTAGAGAGTTGCATAGTGTAGCTGAACATAACCCACACTGCGAGAAGCCTGATAACTGCAACGACTTAAAAGTGGTGACTGAGTTAGGCCAGACAGACATAAATGTCAATTTAATTTAGGGTAATAATGTATATGCAAGTAATAAAGAAATAAGACTGTTTTATTTTTTCAAAAAGAAGTGTATTCTTTAAACAAAACTTCCGTTTTGTTTGATGAAAATGAAAAATTCAACCCTAAAAAATATCTTTGTTGGGTGAGTTGACCCCAAGAATATTCAGAATTATAGATTAGACTAAAATTGCTGACATTTGTGCCATTTGACTGTGGAGATGCCGAGAATATGAAGTTATTAGGATGCCCGATTGATCAAATAAAGTGTGTAATGTGTAGCCAATTCAGGTTTGCACCTATGAAGATACGTACTTGTGTTACTTTTATTTTTCTGGCCAATTTTTAGTATTCCTAATACATTTTAAGGTATTGTTTATTGATTATTAAATGAGTCCAATTCAAATAGAATTTAATCTGGTAGGCTGAGAAAATGACATACAAATTATTTATTTACATGGTCGGCATAGACATTCTGTTAGAAGCATATCTACAGCGTGTCGCTGGAGACGTGAAACCACTCTTGAAAAGTTTTAAAATAATGCAAATAAAATTTTTTTTCTAATTTTGACATATAAAATGGCACTTTTCATTACTGATGACAGTGACGTAAGGTCCTACTTTTCGTAACTAGTTACGAAAAGTAAAATCTTTCGTAACTGGTGATGAAAAGTTCGTTTCACCACCAGTTGCAGGTTTCGGTTGTGGCACACCGTTGCTACAGTTTTACGGTATTCAGTAGATACAAATTGGTTTAAAAGTAAATAAAGAAGTTCAATAATAATAATAACTCTCTCTCTCTAAGTAGGTATTTGTAGTCAAAGTTAGAAAAAATCTTGTATGAAACACGTGACGAAAAGCCTTTTTTGTGTATCTCATTCAAATTGCGGGAACTCGCTGCGCTCGTCCCGCAAACATTCATTCGTTACACAAAATCGGACTTTTCGTAACTGGTTACATAAATAGCTAATATTTTCTGATTTAGCACTGCTTAGTCAAATACTGATTTGTAGTATAATTTTTATTTAGTAGTTTTTGTAAAATCACGAATTTGTCAGAAAACATCTTTTTCGATAAAGGAAAATTCCTTTTCTATGAAATCAGTCAAAGTTGACCGGTGATCTTCAGATTTGGGATTCAGTTGTTAAATTTGATTTTAACCAACTGTTACCAATTATTTTTTATCACAAATATTATTGAAAAACACGTGACGAAAAGCCTTTTTTGTGTATCTCATTCAAATTGCGGGAACTCACTGCGCTCGTCCCGCAAACATTAATTCGTTACACAGAATCGGACTTTTCGTAACTGGGTACATAAATAGCTAATATTTTCTGAGTTAGCACTGCTTAGTCAAATACTGATTTGTAGTATAATTTTTATTTAGTAGTTTTTGTAAGATTACGAATTTGTCAGAAAACATCTTTTTCGATAAAGGAAAATTTCTTTTCTATGAAATCATTCAAAGTTGACCGGTGATCTCGAGATTTGGGATTCAGTTGTTAAATTTGATTTTAAGCAACTGTTACCTGTATGTACCTAATGATTTTTTATCATATCTATTACTGAAAATGTAAAAAAAAAATGTGAAAATGACTTTCTGTCATATGTCTCACAGAAAGGGAATTTTAGAATGTCGAAAAAAGAGTTTTCGACAATTTTCAATCTCTTACGCTAGAAATTGCACCGAAGAGAGCAAAACCCCAAGAAATCTAATTTTCAATCGACATCTTTTACTTTTTACAAGAGTCGTTTTCCCTATCCGGAGACACACTATATATGAAATGGACCATACCACGTCACTTCTGGCGAAAGTTGTCGTCAGTTCACAGGTATCCACTGTTAAAAGGGGGGCCAAAACTGTAAAACCGGAGGGGTCTCCAGATTAGCTCGATGTTATAACCTAAACTTTAACCCCTAGGGTGCGTCCTCTTCTAAATGAAGCTGTTTGAACTAAGACATTTAAAATCTGTGTGAACTTATTTCTTGGAGCGTGACACTCAAATCCAATGACCTAGAAGATATGGACAGTGCCACCAAATGCCGATATTCCCCTAAAAACGGTTCCGTTTTTGCCGGAAGTTCGACACCCTTAAGTAATGTTGTCGTCAGCGCACGTCATTCAAGCGCCATAGCAACTTAAAGCCCGACCGGATATTGATGGTATCGATTTGTTTGGATTTTACTAGGTGGAAGTTAAGTTTTAGAAGACCGTGGAGCTAGGTCAGCTGAGGGCTAGGAGCCCTAACGCTCTAGCTAGGAGATGGATATAAGTTCGATATTCGACTGGATTGGAAATAACAATTAATAAAAATAATGACATTGACAACTGTTTTGCCATCTGACGTAAGGCGTCATGACGTCATCGAGACTTTGCTTCCGGTGGAAGATGTCATCAGTTTAAAGGTTCCCACTGCTAAAAAAGGGGGCCAAAACCGTAAAACAGAATCCAGATAAACTCCAGATTAGCTCGATGCTCAAATCCTTGATTTAGTTGGGAAACGGTTAAAGAAAGCTCATATGCTGCAATAACTCTACTTACGCAGGTCATGGAAACGGCATTTTGCCGCATTTATACTATGACAGGCATTGTCAAACCTTTTAGATTACTGTTGTTACCATCGAGCTAATCTGGAGATTCCTTCCTGTTTTTTTACAGTTTAAGCCCCTCCTTTTCTAGTTTTAGTCCTAGCCCTTAGCTGACCTAGCTCCAACGGTTTCGAAAACTTAATTTCCAACCTAACAATAACCAAAAACAATCGACACAATCAATAAATGGTCCGGCTGTAAGTTGCTATGACGCTTATATGACGTGTGCTGACGACAAAATTACGCCAGGGGAACCTATGAATCGACGGACTTCCGGGCCAAAAAGGGGGGGGCCATTTTTAGGAAAATACCGGCATTAGTTGGCTCTGTCCATATCTGCTAGGTCATCGATTATTACTTTACAGGTTATATACGGGGTGTTCATTATAAAACTTCATCTAGTTGGCTGTGAAATGTCAAAAGAAAAGGATGGAGAAACAAAAGTCCATTTATTTTGATTATGTCATCCTTTTCTGTCAAAATTTCATAGCCTGCTAGATGAAGTTTTATAATGAACATCCCGTATTTGGTACCATTATCGCCAAGATGACTATTTATTTGTTAATAAAATAGTAAATATTGTATTGTCATTTATATTTGCGGAGAAATTTCGTAGGCGAGATTTATACGACCCGGTGTTTGCATTTGCAAACAACATTCTTACTTCTAGATGTCACTTTAAAACTGTAATAAAAATCAATAAGAAGCCAATTAAACTTTTTATTAATATTTAGACTGTAACTGTATATACAAGTAAATCCATAAAATATACATCTTCAGCTAAATATAAGAGGGCACACTGTAATTCGCTGAGACATTAGATTGAAACGTTCATGAATATGTGCTAACAGATTATGTCTCACGACTGTAAACCAGGACGGCACGCATTTCCTTATATGCTAAGGCCGGTCTACAAATAACCGACTATTTGTGACCACATCTTGACTGCAGGGCCAAACGAACATCCCAATCAGCTTATTGTTAACAATATGTATTGTGTAAATCTAACAAGAATAATAATAACTACTCTTTGACGTTTACCGTTAATAATTCTATATGCACACTTCTGTTTTTATCACAGTACAAAGTTGAATACACAAAAGTTGTTTTGATATGAGCACTAGTTGAAGTAATCAAAACAGCTTTTCTCCCTAATCCATCACTCCTAATACGTTGCATATGAAAAGTTAGTTAAATTTTAAGAGTCCGCTACTTGGAAAGGCCACTTTCTTAGAAGTTCGACATGTCTCAATAAATAAGCTTAAGCTATAAGAATTATAAGAGCGAATAATATAGATACTAATAAATACACAAAATATCATGCATTTGCGAGTTGCTTTTTGATCTTGGTTATCACTATACACATATTTACTAGCTATGGCCACAGAAATACATAATTATTGCAGTTGTAAAGCCACAATGATGACAAAAACTTTTTGAGCCGCTAAAGATTTGAAAAAAACGCGATCTCTAATGGTTCAAATGATTAGGTAAACGAGGAATTTGTGACAACGCCACGATGACACTAACTGGCTTATGCCCGTTCTCACCAATATTACCTTAAACTCCGAATAGGTAAGGGCCGCATAAAAGTTAAGTGACACTTATGTCAATCTGTATTGCACCATTCCTTTTAAATAAAATCTTAAGCAAGTGTCGGATAAATTTGGCAATGTTGTATCTCCCCGACGAATTCTAGGGATTTTTTATTTTCACTAATAATAGAACCTATAATCATCATTTTGGCATTTGTCAACCGGATCATTAAAATTGCACAGATAAAATAAATTCGCCCAGCTCAGAGACCAAGAGATCCTGCACGAATCCCCTGAAGAGGTAGTATTACTGAAGTGGTATTGTTTTTGTTGTTTTAAGACAATATGATGCTAGTTACGTCCATGGGCCAAGGTTAAACAGTGCGCCAAGTGTTTGGAATTCTTTTTAAAACCAAGAGTCAGAAATTCCATATTAAGACCATTTATAAACAGATTAAGCCATTTATTTGTAACATTTGGTGGCTGCAAGAGTTCTGCTAAAGGTGCGTTACTATCCAAGAAGTTTAAAAGTGATTTTTGATTGTGATGGTTTAAAGCCTCAAAAGTGCGATCATTGCCAGTTCTGAAAGGGAGACCAGAGCAGTCTTCACCAGTATGTGATATATGTGAACACAAAATGAAATGATAGCCGAAGTGCAAAACTGCAAACCAATAAAAATTCTTTACTTTTTTTAGATTGAGTTGTAATTTTTGTTTGACAGTTTGACTTTCTTTCCAGCTTGCATCTGCGAACAATTCTCACTTAAAGTTAAGGGCGAAATAAGCTGCGGAATTTCTAGGCTTAGGCAAGCCAACCTTAAAATGATGCTTCTTATTATGTGGTGCAATGGTATTGTTTGTTTATGCGCCACTTAACCTTAACTATACTTAAATTTTCCTTGGTGCGAACGGGCATAAAACAAACCTTCCCGAGATTCCTTTATGCTTATTCATACGTAAAATATCTATTTAAAGTACCTAAACATAAACTTAATAACGATCGAGATAAAACATAATATACAACATATACTCGTATTAAAATAAGAACATATTACATGATAACTTTGGTAGGACGGGTTGGCTACAAAATTTGTTTTTGCCACCCTACTTGTAGTAGATTTCACGTAATTTTAAACTGAAATAAACATTACCCCAAAAAACATTAAATAATTACTTCATTAACACAGCAGATAAATAGTAAAACAATTCATTTTCTTTTTATCATCTCGGCCGCAGACAAAATTTTTTCCTGCCACCCAAGCAGATAAATATTTTACTGCCGCGCAATACATTGGCGTAACCTGAAATTAATTACGTCTATTACGCATCGAAAAAATTATTGTATTATTTCTCTATCATATTTTATATAAAATTGTATAAAGATAGTGAGGATTATTAATATTTTCATTCAAAAAGGAAAATTGTCACAATAAAAAAAAAGTATTATCAAGAAGTCTACCCCATTTTAAGTACGAACAACACACAAGAAAATGTATCATTCGTTCTTGCATCATGTTTCTAATCAACTATTACCTCAGGATGATCTTTTGGTTTCCACTGAGGCACTTTTAATACATCATAATGAAATAGTCAAGACTGTAGATAAAAGTAAATATCTATTTATTCTTAGTCGTTACTTCGAAGAACAAAACTAAAGTTCTATCCGGACCCCGGAACAGTGTGTCTTACCTCTGTTTGTACTGAACTTGCATTGCAAGCAATTCTAGATATTACGCATAAAAAATAAAAAAAAAAAACTTCAGCCCAATTCCGAAATGGGATATCAAGGGGTCACAACAAAGTCAGTTCAAACAAAAATTTCAACAAGAATCAGAGATGAAGGACATAAGTGCTTTAAACTAAATCCATACCTTCTTGTTCCCGATTTCGACGGGCAATAAGAATGAAGTATCAAATGCCCTGAATTTAGTGTTTAAGCTGTTCCAGGCATAGACTTTACTTCTCACTGCCTGTAAGTTAAGTTTTTTTTATGGTTAGTGAAAAAATCTATGATACAAACCAAGCTACGATGTTGTTAAAAGATTGCAGTTTTAGAACACCAGTTTAAATGCATTTTTGAATTGAGGTACCCATTACAATCCGGCTATACATGGGTGTCCCGAAATTAGGTGAACAAACTTAAACATGAGATCCTTGAGGCCAAAATAGTACTGATTTGTGAAATGAACATGTATCGAGAAAAAATACTGTTATTATTTTTAAGTGAAGGATCGAAAAACTCAGGCATACAGAGTGCTCAATATATCAAAAACTTGCGCAAAAACGGGTTAGTGAATTGTGTTACTTATTCTTACTCAAATGTTACCCCTATAATTGCATTTTCAAACTTTTGATTCTCGGGTTAGATTCACCCTGCAAATCTTACTACATTAGAGAAACCACTATAATTCTAATATCAACAGTATAAGAATAACTTAAAGCAAACTATAGCTGGGCTCCTCTGTTTAGGGAGCAATAGCTCCGTCAGAGGCCACTTCTGAATATATGTTTATTTGACAAATCAGTATTATTTCGGCTTCAAGAATCTCCTGTTTGGTTTGGCCACCTAATTACTGGACACCCTGTATAAGAAAATAAATCACTATATAGAGCTTTTGAATCATGGGTCAATTGCCATACCCGTTTTCAAATTATTGCACTTCGAGTTCACCCAAAAATTTGATGAGTAGGGCCAACGTCCAATTTTAGTTAAAGAATCATCTTTCGTGAGAATGAGAATCATCTCATCGCAAGTTAAACGATAAAAGCGTACAAAATCCCTCAAAAGTAGGAAGTTATAGAGAAGGAAGAAACTTATAAAGCAACATCAATAATCACAATAGTCTCTATGGAATTTAAAAGGCATACGAATAGTAGTTAATAGGGCTTCTGGAGCGGAACTGAACTGTCATAATTCAAAAGTGGCAGAAAAATGTGAAATCGTTATGTGAGACTTAAGGTGTAACCTCTAGGTGGGACCACGTGTGTTAGGACCTGGACGACGCAACTCAATAATGAATAATAATAATACTCATCAAGTTTACTAAAGAAACACAAAAAATATTTCAGTTACTCGACGCCATTTTGAGATTCTTCTTTCTAGAAGCCGCATCCTTTTGACTTACGATCAAAAAATGTAAATCACTTTAAAACTATACTTTGTTCCATAAAATTAAAGCTTGAAAAAATTTAGAGAGGCAAATAGATAGAACTTGTAAACAAGTTAGAGCGGATGGGGGCCCTTGGAAGTCTTGATCACTTACTGAAGAATGAAATCTTTCATAAAAACGGGTTGTTGGGGTTCATCGACGTAGTCACTGCACCCATCTGCTGAAAATAAAACGAATAATTAGATTTAGAGACACTAAATAATATTCAAAAAAAGAAGAATTGTAGCAAATATAATAGTTTAAAATTAGTATATTATTAAACGGGCTTTTTATGATAGCCATTATTTCCTTAGAGGGACGTTTGCGTCACGAGCCGCAGGCGAAGAGCGCAAGTCTCCCGTGGGAATAATGGCCATAAAAAGCGAGTATAATACTATAATTTGTCCACGACCATGGGTGGAATGCATAAAATAGTGCATAAATAATGGAATGCTAATAATTACAAATTATAAAATCTATAGGTAGTGTAAATAAAATTATTGAAATGTCAAAGTCACACTCGCGTTTGAGGGCAAAACCGGTGCCACCAGTGCATTTTTTGCGCTACGGCATTTGATATTGCATTGTTGCCTACTCCTACTGGTTGCCAAGGCAACATATATAACTTAAATGGTGAGCGGGAATAATGATATTATTCCCGCAGTTTCAACTCATATATCCCTCTGACGCTATATGAGCCCTATTTAACTTTTGTCAACAAGCTGAATACAAGTATTTTATTAAGTGGTCGTGGACAATAGTATATTATGAAATAACAATTATACAGGATGTTACAAAAATTAGTTTAAAATTTTACTTTTTTTTCATGCTCGTCCAATTTTGGCGATAATCTAAGACTGTTGTGATAATATATACGTAAAACTTTAGTTATAAAAAACACAAATGTATATTACAACACATATTTTAATATATTTCGAATTATTACCTTAAACGGATTTCCACCCCATCCACCATTTAATCCGTTACTAGGAAACATGGGCTGAAACCCATTAGATTTGCTCAACTGTTCCCTGAACGGATTCACGTATCCTGTCTGCGCGATCTGAGCAACCCCCAAACCATTTATCCCATTGCCAAGCCCGTTGACGTTATTGTTATTATTCAAACCATTGGAAGTGGTTATAAAACCGTTTAAGCCATTAGCGGTAAAACCATTAGGGTCCGTCCAAGGGGATACCGACTTGTTACCGGTTCCGAAGGGATTCGGTATCTGCGTAGTCGATTCTTGTAGATTGGAAAATGCTGTCATGAATTGTCCTAAAAGAGAAAGCTTACAATGGAATTTTAATCAAATAGTATAGTATAAAAGTAGATGATACTTTGGTTATTTCATCCTTTTCTCTTGACTCTTTACAGCGAACCTGATGACTTTTCTTGAGGCGCTGTTTATATCATATATAAATATCCATATTTTTAAGATATATGTACATGTAGAGGGAGTGCCGAAATTAGCGTGCAATACTTTAACAGCCTAATTTAGAGCAAAAAAAGATGACACCTCTATATCAAGATACAAGGCGTTAAACTTTAAAATTTAATTTTTTTTTTCTTTCAGTTCGTCCAGTTTCAGACACCTCACGTTTGAAACACTGGTAACTCATTATGCTCTACACAGTTAGGCATACCAAGTAGTTTTCAATATACAGGGTGTCCCGAATTGTACTTGCGTAATTTTAATCACGGATTGTACATAAAAAAATAGTGTTAGTTTGCTATATAAACTATACTCGAAAAATGTTTCTTTAAGGAACTGTAGTGGTGTTGAAGTTTCAAGAAAATAAAATAAATTTATTTGTTGTTTAAAAAGGGCTAGAGATATTTTAATGAAACTTTGTAGGCGCTAACTGTCATCGAGGAAGCACGTTTTGCAATAAAAACATAGTTTTTAATTTTGCCAGTGGCGTCCGTACTAGCACGTGGTTATTTTTAAAGGAAAAAGTGGGACGCCACTGGTTTTTACTCAAATGCGAATAAAAAATCAGTAAACATTGTGGAATAAATAATTAATGCCTCGGATACTAGCAAAACATAACAAACAAACAAACAAACAAATTTATTCATGCTTACTACAAGTTTACACATGTCAAAAAAAGAAGATGAACAATGGAGTTAAATGAGATCTGAAAAATCATTGGTGACAAATTCATGGATGGAGTAGAAGGTTTTAAAAGTTAAATATTTCTTTATCTTAATTTTAAATTGTACAGTGGGTAGCAATCCAATTCTAGGTGGCAGTAAATTAAAAAATTTGGGCCCATAGTGGGATATTCCTGTTTTTAGTTTCTCTATTCTATAGAAATCTGTATATATATTTGATTTTTGTCTGGTATAGTGAGAGTGAATGTTTTCATGTTTATTATATAGGTTTTCAGTTTCTTTAACATAAAGGAGACATTGGAATATGTACAATGAAAAAAACCGTCATTATCTTTAATTTAGAGAAGAACATTCTACAATCATCTCGGTATCCAACATCACTAAGGATTCTAGCAGCCCTTCTTTGAAGAGCAATCACTCTGGATGCGTCTGTTGCATGCCCCCAAGCCAAAATTGCATAGGGAAATTCTTGAGTGGACAAAAGAAAAATATACTGTTAGTGCTGCCTCCCTCGAAACAGAGAATGCAAGTGACCTTAAAGCAAAAACACTCGAAGCTACTTTGTTGCACAAATCTGTCAGATACGGTCTCCATGACAGTCTTGAATCAATCTTGATTCCAAGAAATGTGGTCGGCTCATTCTGTGTATTATCGATAGGACGAGTAGATAGAATTAGTTTTTGGTTTTTTGATTCATTTAAGTTCAGCTGGTTTGCCAGGAACCAGTCTGTAACTTGTAGTTGAGTTTCATTTAAACAGTCATTTAACAAATCGATTTTTGTTGCCTTTCTTATTATGGTGTCATCAGCATAGAGCAAGAAGTCAGCCATATTGTCACAGCCCTCCAGATCATTAATGTAAATAAGGAACAGCAAGGGTCCAAGAATAGATTCCTGCGGTACTCCAAAACGCATCTTACACAGGCTAGATCTGTCACAGCCCACCTGCACGATCTGGAACCGATCAGCAAGGTATGACTGAAGCAAATCCACGCTCTTTGGTGAGAAATTATATTTTTCTAACTTCATAGTTTAGTTAGAGTAGTGGCAGAAACACAATCAAAAGCCTTTGTTAGATCACAGAACAAGGCCCCACAGTACTCTCCAGTGTCGATGCATGTATTTACAATTTCAACAAGTTTGTTAATTGCGAAAGTAGTTGATCTTCCAGTACGAAAACCAAATTGATTCGAAGTGAATAGTTGATAGGTTTCAAAATAGTTTTTGATTCTGTTACTTAGTGCTTTTTCAACTAATTTAGATAAGATTGGTATAATCGATATAGGACGATAGTTTGTTAGTTCATCTGTTCTACCTTTTTTATGTATTGGTACTACCTGAGATACTTTCAGAATCTTAGGATATATGGAGTCTCTAATACAGAGGTTAAACAGTTTTGTCAGTGGGGATATAATAAGATTTTTTATGGATTTAATGATTTTTAAATTCATATTATAATAGTCAAGACCATTTTTGTTTTTTATTGTGCTGATTATGTCTCTAAGCTCAGTTTGACTAATAGTTGTGAATGAGAATTTCTCTGTAGGTAAGGACAGCTTGGAAGTGAAGATATTTAACTAGTGCTTCAGAAGACCTATTAGGCTCAGGTAAATTGTTTATAATGTCTGAAGCAATCTGGGAAAAGTATACATTAAAAGTATCTGGCGTGATGCTATTATCAGTAGGTGTTTTATTTTTTAGGAGATTGGAGGTTTCTCTAACAACTTCCCAAATTGCTTTTGGCTTAAAGCTTTGCCTTTTTAGATAAGCGGTGTACGCTTGTGTTTTTGCTTTTTTAATATCTTCCTGATATGAATGTTTAAGGCGAATTTTCAGATTATTCAGTTCAGTATTTTTGTTTTTTTGCAGACTTCAGAAACGAGATGTAGAAGATTTCTTTTCTTAGATAAGTCATCATTATACCAGTTTAATCTCAGATTATTCATCTCATGTTTAATTGTTTTTTTCAGGAAAGGAAGCATTAATATTATTTCTTAAGATATTTGTGAATAAGTGAAACTTGTCTTCGGTAGACATGGAGTCACAATCAATAAAAGACCATTCAATTTGACTTATCATCTCATAGAGAACGAAGCAACCCTGTTCAGTAATTGGCCTTATTGTTTTTGAAGTAGTATTGTTATTGATAATGGGTAGGATAGGGGCTGTGGCAACAGAAGCCAAGTGATCTGACAGCTGGAAATTTTGTGTGTAAGCTTCTGGCTCCTCATAATTGGTAAATACATTTTCAAGACAAGAATTATTGCGAGTTGGAACGAATATTTTTGGAGTAAGGCCGTATGATTTTGTCAAGTCAAACAAGTTGTTTGACCTTGCATCATCAGATAAAAAGTTGACATTAAAATCTCCGTTTATTAAGATATGGAAATTTTGTAAAACTATTTTTTGGAGTAAAGTTTCAAGAATGTTTAAAAATGTTTCGTAGCTGCCAGTTGGTGGTCGATATAGAGTAATAATAAGTAACTTTACACTTTTGGCTTGAACGGCACACAACTCACACTGCATTTCTTGAGATAGCTCATTGAGATCATGTCCTACAACAAATTGGTTAATTATTTGTGTTTTTACTGCTATTGCGACTCCACCATGTATATGCGCCCTACGAGAAAAATAAGACATAAAACAGTAGTTCATGATTTTTAAACACATAGGGTGCCATGATTGCTTTATTTAAATAACAACTGATTAGCTCCGGTTGTTTTTTAAACATGACAGAAATGTTGTCAGAAAATAGTTTAGTTTTCAGCTTTACCACAAATCAACGTTAATTTTTGTTGTTTTTTAACTCTAAAAGTAAAATGAGGTTGTTCACTAATAGTGAGCATGCTGATATCCACTTTATTTATGGTCTCTGTAATGGAAACGCAGGTGAAGCTGTGCGGGTGTACCAACGCAGATATCCTAATAGAACAGTATCCTCCAGGCAAATTTTTATTAACACATATCTAATGTTCCGGAACTTTGGGCTTAGAAAGGAGCCAAGAAACTGTAATCGCAGAAATGCGCAACATCAAAATGTGACTTAACGCCTAACTTTCTGTAATTGGTTTCTAAGAAAAACAGATGAAAACGACAATTTTTCCAAAAAAATATTGTGGACTGGCGAAACTACATTCACTCGAAGTGGTTCAGTAAACTATCACAATTTACGAATCTGGGCGCATGAAAATAAAATTAGTGTTAATGTTTGGTGTGGTGTAATAGGAGGAATTCTCTGTGGGCCCCATATTCTACCTCCACGTTTAAACGGAGATTTGTTTAACGAGTTCCTGCAAAACCATTTATTTGAGTATTTAGGGGAACTTCCTATTCATCTTAGAAATAAACTCTGGCTTCAGATGGATGGGGCACCAGCTCATTATGCGCTTATAAATCGGCAGTGGTTAAATCAGAAATATCAAGGACGCTGGATTGGGCGATTAGGCCCAATAGCTTGGCAACCGCGTTCTCCCGATATCACCCCTCTTGACTTCTTTGTGTGGGGTTACTTAAAAAAACCAAGTTTATTCGAAACCGGTTGAAACAAGGGAATAATTAATTAGAAGAATAGAGCTAGCCTGTGACTTTGAGAGGAAGTCCCGAATTTATTAGTAACGCCACTGAATCTGTTTGGCGCAGATGTCAGAAATGTGTTGAAGTCTATGGACAACACTTCGAGCAATTATTATAATTTTTTTATGTTATGTAAATAATTATGTACATAAAGCAATCATGACGCACTATGTTTGGCTTTTGACTTTTGATTTTTTACTCGAAAACGGTGTGTTTTACAAAAAAATTACAAGGGGCTTTCTATTCCTTCTAAATTGAATGGGGAGTCCAAAACTGTTTAGCATTTTATGAAAAACTAGTGGCGTCTCACTTTTTCTTTAAAAATATCCAGTAACGTGCTTGTACGGACACCACTGACAAAAATTGAAAAATATTTTTTTTATTGAAAAACGTGCTTCCTCGATGACTGTTAGCGTCTACAAAGTTTCGTTCAAATATCTCTAGCCGTTTTAAAACAATTAATATAAATTTAATTTATTTTCCGTGTTTAAAATTACGCAAGTACAATTCGGGACACCCTGTATTCTTAAATGGCTTTTTTTAAGTCAGACACACTTTTTTTGCCACCCCAAATTTTTTTTATCATACGTTACTGACGGTTAATTTCCTAATATTTATACTTGCTGTTCAATTTGGAAAGAAAAATTATGTCTCGTAACTCTAACCGTTTTCGAGATATTTGCAAAAATAACAAATTTCCTTAAATTCTGTAATAAAAATGCAAGTTAAAGAGTAAAACATATTAAAGAATTCAATAAATATAAAGATTCACCGAATCAAAATCTGCCTTTCCTCCATATTTATTAACCGAAAACCACAATTTTGTTTTGTCTGACAATGCCAAAGTTTTTCATGAATGTCCCAAGGGCAGGAATTTGGATTTACTAGAAAAGGACGAAAGTCACGAGAGCTATAAAAATTATACCATTTTCGCCTGTGTTAACGATGTCTTCAATTTCGAACCAAATTTAATCTTTAACAATATCAAATAAATTCCCGAGTCTTAAAAGCTAAATCTAATCATCCCAATTTGTCTATTTTACGTTCATCAATCGTTCTTCGCGATGTTTTCGGTTTGTTATTTTTAAAACTTCAAACTGAAGTTGTAAAAGTCGTCTATAATAGCCAATTTGAAAACATAAAGGAATTTTACAATACTTAGAAAAATTCTATAATTTGTTTTTATTCATAATTTGGCATTTTTCTATATATTTAGTTCTCTTCCACTTTTTTGGTCTAGATTAAGCTGTCAAATTAACGTACGCTAAGTTCGGAACACCATGTACAGGATGACACTGAAAAATGTCCAATGTACGATGCAAGAGAAGAAGTCGAAGAAATAAAAAAGTTCGTACACACTTTTTTAGGGTAATTTCACTTGTTTTAGTATTGAAGCTAAAACAAGTGAAATTACCCTCGTAGTTGTAGTTAAGTAATAGATATTTACATTAATTTGCGAAATCCTATAACGAAGCACCATCAAAAAGGTAATAAATAAAAAAACAATAATAATAGGTCGTCTACGATAACCACCTTATATAATGTGTACCTGTATAAAAACAAGGTACATAAATTCCAAGAAACAAAAGTCTTATAATAAACCATGACACTGATTGATTATTGGAGTTTTTGAAATGGTATTGATAAACTTGTAATGTAATATGTGGTAATTCGAAGAAACATACCGGAATTCCCGGGACAAAATGTTTTTGTTTTTAATGTCACAAAAAGATGACATAATATTTACCTTGACTAGGTGACCCAAAAATTGATCCTTGGGGAGAGGGTGATCCATACAACGATCCAGTATTGGGAGTCGATGAACTGTATAGTGATCCGGTAGATCCGGTGTTTGAAGTAGACCATATGTCCTAGATTATAATGTTATTAATTACTGATACTTACAATCAGATAGACACATACAGTCATTTATTTATTGTCTGGCAAAATCATGGCAACATAATGCTTACCACAATTTATACTACACGTTAAATGTGGTTCCTAAACACCTTATTAGCATCCCGATTGGACTTAGGTCCAAGCCTATTTGTGAAGGTGATAGGCAGACAAAATAATTGGCACAGTGATTTAGAACAAAAGCATAATTTGGCATCAAAGATTTGGGTTATTGCTAACACAAAATAGCTGCTCTTCACAAGTTAATGTGTGCTTTACTGTTATTTACCTATGAAAAATATGTTGTACCGTAACCAGCAAAAATTAAATGCTGTTAGTATTAGCAGATATAGCGAATTAGGTGAAGAAAAAGCTCAATAATTTAAGAAAATCAAACTTATTTCATACTTGATGCTGTTGCTTCATTTCATTGTCCAGATCTTTCAAAGCGGCATATTTGTCCTGCGCTTGAGATGGCGTTGTGTTGACCAAAGCCGCGCCATTGCCATTCTGCACATTGACGGGGGTCTGCTGGTTGGTCCAAGTGCTCAAATTTGACGCAGAAGGCGTGTCTGGAATAGCGTGAAAATTACATTAAAAATTCGTTAATTCTGTAACTTTTAGGGTTTAAAATAGCAGAAATACTAAACCATACCGTAGAAATTCAAATCTACTGAGAAAACTGCCTTTGGTAACTCTTAGAGTGATCAAAGTACAATAATCAAAAAATATTACAAAGTAAAATATTTCATTAAGTTTTTATTAAGAAATCTTAATAATCGCTTCCAATCTATATGCAATTTTTATAAAGAGACTTTAGAAGTGGTATAACAAATCGAGAATTCTTTATCTTTTACCACTAGGAAAAACATTTTTCCTTTACTGCTTTAAAGATTTTCCTGTTACCCTATTAAAGTAACATATTAAATATAACAAAAATATCAATCCGCGGCATCAGCTGATCAGCACGACATTTATCCACCTATGCAGCAGGGTGATTGAGATCACCATAGATGCTTTTGGGTACACTGTGTGTAAAATTTTACAATGTGGTTTCACACGACTAAAAAAAAAACCCTCTAAGAAGGTAGCTAAATACTATAATATCAAAATTTAAGCACCATTTATTAAGGAAACCAGTGGGGATAGGTATACGACATGCTTCATAAAAAATGCTTAGAAACGTTTACGGAGTATGAAAAATCATAAATATACAGGGTGTTTTATTTAGAAAATTATGGCTTAGAAATATAGGCTTTGGGTAGACCCGGTATAAAGGATTTTGTATTGGAAAAACTACACCTAATTATCAACAACTTTTGCATTTAACAATCTTTTTCTCCAAGTTAAATTAAAGCCTCTAGGTGTGTGGTTAACTTATGATCAATGACCCTGTAGGTATATTGTTTTCTATTCTTATGACGATTCCCGCCAAGAGAGCTTATACCGAAAGTCACTTAGTAGAAGAATAGAATACGACATTTTATTGCTGTCACCCGTTATGGGCCATGTCAGGTCATTATGGGCAATGTAGTGAAAGACGGGAGGGGTGTTTTGCATTTTAGCCAATGCAGCAACAGCTACCATCTGCAAATACTATTATTACTAATTGTATCTAACGATGCAAACTCAAAGGAAACAACGGCATAAAAGTTGAAAGGAAATTATTTTCTCGAGATAATGTTATAGTTTAGAATAACTTTTATCTTTATCGCAGAAAGAACTAATACTAGTTATAAGCTCAGTTTATAAAGCGAAAGATATATTAAAATGAAGCAAAAAGGTAATAAAAAGCAGTAATTAAACGTGTTGTTGTCTAGTGAACTGTCGGTGGATTGAACTGCATATTATCCATTCACTTATTTTTGTCATTTAGTTATCTTTGAAACTTTCATTTTTTTTATACCCACCTTCTTTTACTACATGTTGAGACGATACGATAAAAATGTCAAAGTCAAATTTCCAACGCCTCTTGACGACAATAATAATTGAATGGCTTATATACTGTTACGATTCGCAGCAACGCCGCATGGGAGGCGGGGCAACGCGTGTTGGTTGGTGGAGCTTCGCGACCTATCCGCGCTGCGTCATGGCTGACACGAGTGATTTATTGCTCGGTTTAATCTAGAAGGCAGTTGTTTACAACCTTTTTTTTATGTGAGATTATTCAAGAATTCTTATAAAGAACTTTCTAGGTTTTTCTGTAATTTTAGGATTGTATATAAAAGGCGCATAGAACGCGCAGAGTAGGATAGTTTCATTTTAAGCGAGCTATAAGTAAGTTAAAGTACGATATTAGAAGGCTATAAAGTGTTAAAGTAGCGAGTCATTTAGTAGTCGTGTATATTTGTGAAATAAATAAATAGTGTTTTCGTGTTAAATCGTTACACTGGAATTATTGAACCCCGAGTTCGCAATAATTGGTGTCAGAAGTGCGATTCCAGTGGGAATTTGAGGACTAATATTGCTGAACTGTAAGTGAGTGCTTCATTGCCGGACATTACCTGTTTATGCCAGTGACCAGAAGCCAGCATCAAGCGATGGAAGATCAACTTGCCGCCCTGCTGTCCCTCATGCAACAACAGAGGGAAGAACAGGAAAAACGTTATAACGAACAAAAAGAGGAGCAAGAAAGACGTGATCAAGTTCAGGGGCGACGTTATCAAGAACAGAAGGAAGAGCAGAAAAAACATTATCAAGAACAAAAGGAAGAACAGAAACGGTTTAAAGAAGAATTAGTGAACCATCTCGCAGCTAGGGAGCAACAATTGGAAGAAAGAATAATGCAGTCCGTTAACGAATCCGTTAACGGCGTTAACGAAGGACTCGAAGCTGTCAACCAGAGGGTTCTCGAACTAGAAAAGAAATTCCGGGAACAACTTGAGGACGACACCGTGTCTACAGAGAGTTTTAGCACAGCCAACGCTAAAATTAAGCCTCCCGATTATGACGGTACTACGGCGTGGGAAATTTATAAAACCCAATTTGAAGCAGCTGCAAAAGCTAATGGCTGGTGAGTTACTCCAATCTCTGTCGGCAGCGGATCAAAGTAATTATGCGGCTTTAGTACACACTCTGCAACTACGATTTGGAAATGAGCACAAAGAAACCGTATTCCAGGCCCAGCTGAGGATGAGACAGCAAAAGTCAGGTGAATCCTTACAAGAATTTGAGGCGGACATAGACAGACTCATTCACCTGGCATATCCATCGGCCCCTGAATCTTTTCAAATGCAATTTGCCGCCGAAAGGTTTATTGAGGGAGTTCGCGATAGTGACATGAGGCCCAAGGATATCAGCGAGGCACTAGTTCGGGCCCTGGAATTCGAGGCGTCGCGAGTGTCATCTAGCTCATCTCCACGTGTAAAAATGGCAACTTGCAATGAAGAGGCGAATACGTCTATGGCTGAATCCATGGCCAGTTTACATAAAGCGATAAAGGATATGGCAGTCAATATGCAAGCCCTGTTAGAAAGAACTCCTCGATCGAAAACAGACAATCGGGGAATAAAATGTTTTAACTGCGGCAGACTTGGTCACATCAAGAGTAATTGCCGTAATAGGGCAAGAAGTCCGTCGCCGTCATTTAGAAGACCGAGCGGCGATCAAGACCGCCCTAGATCTCAGGAAAACTAATTCCGGTCAATGCAAGGGGGCAATTGATCGGGCCCGTTAAGACCTCCAGGATCCTTAAAGTCAATAGTTCGGGTGGCAGAAGTCTTACAGTGGCCGGACGCATTAAGAGACAGAAGATCCAGATTACCATCGATACAGGAGCAGATGTGACCATTGTAAGGCCAGATAAACTTGTCGGATATACCATACAACCATTGCCCAACCCTATTATGTTAAAATCAGTCACTGGAGAGTCTTGCCCTATAGACGGAGAAGCCGATGTCACCATCACTATTGGAGAAAGACTCGAAGTTCGGCATAAAGTGTTGGTTGCCAGGATCAAAGACGAGTTTATTTTGGGAATGGATCTCATCAGGAAACATGGATTCTCCTATGATCACAAACGGAATATTCTCATATTTGGAGATGAGGAGTTTACATTAACCCATGGAAATGTGGAAACTAGTGTCCGTCTACTGGTGGTGGAAGATGTGAAAATCCCTCCAAATTCAGAACAAATTGTCACAGTGACTTCTGAAAACGATCCTGGGTGGTCCATAGGACTTATAGAACCGAACCTGGATTTGACGACTGAAATCATGGTAGCCGAACTTTGACCGACACGAAGAAGACTATGCCAGTACGAGTTGCCAATATTGGAGAAAGGACCATCAAGCTCAAAGAAGGAACCGTTCTTGCCAATTATGAGCCTGTACAATGGGTATGCAATTGTGTCGAAGCAGAGACATCCAAAATTAAATCTTCTAACCAAGCTTCCCCAGGAGTTATTGATGCTTTTAAGCGACAGTGGAGTCACCTGTCAAAGGAACAACTTCAGTCTGCTATAAAATTTGCTATGGATGAATCTGATATGTTTAACTTCAAGAGCAACGATAGTCAAACCGATTTAGTTGTCCATAAGATCAACACAGGAGATCCAGCCAATACGACAACATCCACGAAGGGTCCCTCTGGCTAAACAACAGGAAGTTAACAGTTTGCTGAATGAAATGTTAAATGAGGGCGTCATAGAAGAATCATCTAGTCCATGGTCGTCGCCTGTGGTTCTTGTTAAGAAGAAAGATGGTTCAACGCGGTTCTGTGTTGACTACAGGAAACTTAATGATGTGACCAAGAAAGACAGCTACCCATTGCCACGTATAGACGACACCTTAGCAACTTTATCGGGATCAAAGTGGTTTTCCACTCTAGATTTAAAAAGTGGGTACTGGCAAGTAAAGATTGCTCCCGAAGACAAAGAAAAGACTCCATTTTCTACTGGTTCTGGACTATACCAATTCACTGTTATGCCCTTTGGATTGTGCAATGCTCCATCAACTTTCGAGCGACTAATAGTATATAATAGTAAATAAAAGGAACTTGTCTTGAGGGGGCTGACTTGGAAAACTTGCATGGTATATTTAGATGACATAATTGTCATGGGACGTGATTTCGACGAGCATTTGAAGAATTTAAGAGAAATCTTCAACAAGTTACGGAATGCTCACCTGAAGTTAACCTACAAGAAATGCAGCCTATTCCAAAAGCAAGTCGAGTATTTGGGGCATACTATCTCAGAACAAGGCATTAAAACTAGCCAAAGTAAGATATCTGCCATTAAAGATTGGCCACTTCTCCGAGACAAACACGAAGTAAGGAGCTTTTTGGGACTATGTACTTACTACAGGAGATTTGTAGAGGGATTCGCCGACATCGCAAAACCGCTGCACAAATTAACAGAAAAGAAAATACCGTTCTTGTGGAACCACGATTGCAGTCAGGCGTTTGCAAGGCTTAAAGCTGCCCTCTGTTCTAGTCCAATCTTGGCTTACCCTATAAAGGACGGACTGTTTATTTTGGACACGGATGCAAGTAACTGTGGTCTAGGTGCAGTACTCTCTCAAAGACAAAACGGGCAAGAGAAGGTCATTGAGTACTACAGTAAGACTTTAAGTAAGCCAGAAAGAAACTATTGTGGCACTAGAAAAGAGCTATTGGCCATCGTTAAAGCAGTTGAACATTACCATCGCTACTTATATGGAAAAAGGTTCCTGATTAGAACTGACCATGGAGCCTTGAAATGGTTATTACAGATGAAAAACTCTGAAGGCCAAATAGCCAGATGGATAGGGCGCCTGCAGCAGTACGATTTCCAAATTGAACATCGACCAGGAAGGTCTCACGGAAATGCCGACGCATTGTCTAGACGGCCTTGTAAAGAAGATTGTCGGCATTGTCAAAGAACTGAGCAGCGTGAGGGACTTCTTTCTGTAAGGAGAACATCGGTAGAAATAAACGATGGCTGGACCACACAGACGCTTCGAGAAGAACAAATGAATGATCCAGATATTGGACCCATCCTCTCTGCAAAGACTGACGACAAGAGACCAGAATGGCAAGAAATTGCTGGTAAAAGTCCAAACCTGAAGGCGCTCTGGGCCCAGTGACACTCTCTTAGAATAGAAAATGGATTACTGAAGAGAGCGTGGGAGAGTCCGGATGGCAAGTCCATAGTCAGTCAGTTGGTTGTTCCTGGTAGCAGAAAATCGGACGTACTACAGGAAATGCACGACGGAACCAGTGGAGGTCATTTTGGGGTCAATAAAACCTTGGCCAAAATTAAAGAGCGGTTCTTCTGGGTGACTTATCATGAAGACGTCGAATCTTGGTGCCGCAAGTGCGAAGTTTGTTGTGCCACAAAAGGACCTCGAACAAGATCACGCGGCCGGATGGTGCAGTACACTGTAGGTGCTCCATTCGAGAGGGTAGCAATTGATGTCGCGGGACCGTTTCCTCAGACTGAGTCGGGCAATAAATACATCTTGGTCGCCATGGATTACTTCACTAAATGGCCTGAAGCATACGCCTTGCCTAATCAAGAAGCAACGACTGTGGCAACGGTGCTAGTAAATGAAATGTTCTGCTGGTTTGGAGTCCCTCTCGAACTTCATTCTGATCAGGGCCGAAATTTTGAATCGGCTGTTTTCCAGAAGGTCATGGAACTTCTCGGAATTCGCAAGAGCAGGACAACTCCTTTGCATCCACAGTCGGATGGGATGGTAGAGAGATTTAATCGGACCATGGAACATTACCTGTCTAAAACGGTGGCAGATCATCAGCGTGATTGGGACCAACATCTACCTCTCATGTTGATGGCATATCGAGGCTCTACGCATGAATCCACTGGTTATACTCCGGCGAGAGTAATGTTCGGAAGGGAAATGAGGCTTCCTGCGGATTTGATGTATGGAACACCAGAAAAAGAGTCGCTCAGCTCTGAGAATTTTGTGGAGGAGCTTAAGGAGAGGCTGAACAATGTTCATGAACAAGTCAGGAATAAACTGCGGATATCCAGTGATCGAGCCAAAGCAAGATATGACTTACTAGCTAACTCCCGCGGCTTCCAGGATGGTGATTTGGTGTGGCTATACAATCCGCGGCGAAAGGTGGGGAAGTCGCCCAAACTTAGCCAAAATTGGGAAGGACCTTATACAATTATAAAGAAGATTAATGATGTGGTGTATAGGATCCAGCGGACCCCCAGGTCAAACATGAAGGTCGTTCATTTGGATCGATTAGCACGATACCATGGAACTCTATCTGTTCGGGACGAACAGCCTTAGGAGGAGGGCAGTGTTACGATTCGCAGCAACGCCGCATGGGAGGCGGGGCAACGCGTGTTGGTTGGTGGAGCTTCGCGACCTATCCGCGCTGCGTCATGGCTGACACGAGTGATTTATTGCTCGGTTTAATCTAGAAGGCAGTTGTTTACAACCTTTTTTTTATGTGAGTTTATTCAAGAATTCTTATAAAGAACTTTCTAGGTTTTTCTGTAATTTTAGGATTGTATATAAAAGGCGCATAGAACGCGCAGAGTAGGATAGTTTTATTTTAAGCGAGCTATAAGTAAGTTAAAGTACGATATTAGAAGGCTATAAAGTGTTAAAGTAGCGAGTCATTTAGTAGTCGTGTATATTTGTGAAATAAATAAATAGTGTTTTCGTGTTAAATCGTTACACTGGAATTATTGAACCCCGAGTTCGCAACAATACCTTAGTCCAAAAGTGAATAGCTTCCAAGATACAGAATGCCAAAAGTAAATTTTTTAATTATATTTTCTTGACTGCGTGAGATTTCTATTGGATATTATCATAAAATTTGGTACATGGACTTTTTTTTAAGTGAAAAAACTAAAACTTGGTCAATTTAGTTTCCTCGATCAACTTCTAGCGCTCTAGCTAAGAGATGGATTAAGTTCGATATTTGATTGGATTGGAAATAAGAAATAATAAAAATAATGACAGTGACAACACTGTTTTGCAATAATTTGACGTAAGACGTCATGACGTCACCGAGATGTCACTTTCCGCGGAAGTCGTCATCAGTTCAAAGGATCCCACTGCAAAAAAGGGGGGCCAAAACTGTAAAACAGGAGGGGGTCTCCACGTTAGCTCGGTGGTCACACTAAGTTTATGGCCGCCTTCTCGGGTTTTTATAAAAAAAGAAAATATTTGGCTAATATTACATATGGTCTCAAAGTACTAGGTATGAGAATACTGGATACCAACATCGGTTCAAGAAATAGAAACTATAGTTGTGATAGCTACGTCATTTATAGGTTACTATTCATGCGACACCGTGGGTACCAATAGACTTTAAAACTATAGATGGACCCCGTCAGTCATTCATTAATTCTCAGTTTGTTTACTTCTAACCTGTACCGGATGACCCAATAAGACTGTTCCTCAGCCATATTTCGGGAACCGTTCATCGTATAACTTTGGGGTAAAAAAAATATTGGGTAAATCGCCCATAAAGAATCGCTCGAAAATATTTTCAAGTTATAAAAGTTACAACCAGAGGGCGTAACTGACATCATAAATTTTTAAATTGCATTTTCTATAAATTTCGAATAACAAACTATATTTTTTACATTTTTAAAGAGAACAAGTTTATCTATCATTTTCGTAAAAAAAAAACGGTTTGACCGATTTTAACATATTTGGTATCGTTGAAAAGAGCATTCCTTGGGCAATAAAAATCATAGTTAATTCAAGTGAATCCTTCTCCGAGAGGGCGGCTAGTTTTGACACCATGACCCAAATTCCAAAAAATAATAAAAGAAATCAAATGGAATGATATGAGTTCTTCTTTACGAAGAAAAGAAGCCAAATAACATCCAAATAGGCCCGTAAAAACCGTTTTTCAAAATCTCGTTCCTAACCTCAAATATTGGGAAAATGAGATTAATGGATCTTTGAAGGCCAAGGATCGCGCGGTAAATTTCCTAAAACTATTAAAAATTTAGCTACAAAATTAATAAAATGTTAAAGAGGCAATTGTGAGTCTAAATAGAATTCATTTAGACATTATTTAAAAAAAATATATATCATCAGAACATTCATGTTGCTCCAAAAGGACTAAAGGCATCCTGAACTTATTAAGTCACTTTAATATTACTCTGGTAATTCTTATTTTTAGTTTAAAAGTTAAACCTAAAAACCCAAATAGATGTACTATTTCCAAATTCCACATATCGTCGGCTTACTTTCAAAACCTCCTAACTCATTTTAGACAAATTTTACAGGAGCTACGAAAAACGGGTTTAAATTATTATACACGATTTATGTAACCTGACCTTTTATTAAATATTAATTATGAATGATTTTGACTTAGACATGAAGTATTATTATTAACATTTAAAATCCAATTGTATCAAAACCTCATTAATAGTAAAAATCGGACTTAGGGAGGTTTTGAAATTAAGCCGACGATATTTTGGGTAAAGATAGGCAGTTATTACCTATTCACTTTTTTCTTTGTCATCAAGTTACCTTTGAAACCCTCATTTTTTTTATACCCGTCTCCTTTTAGCACATGTTGAGGAGGTACGATAAAAATGTCAAAGTCAAATTTCCAACGCCTACTTGATGACAATAATAAGTGAATGATTTATACTTCAGTTCATCTCTGCCAAAAAATATATATTTGAAAATTAAAAAGTACAAGGTATAAATTTTTAATCGCAATAATAGATAACAAAGTAAGTCTTGGCTTGGTTTTAAAGTTTGGAAAAGCACCCTACACTTTTAAGTAGGCCTTGGAAAATTAAAGAAATGAAACACGAAGCGTTAGAAAATAACAGCCGTAATTTATAAATTATTCTGCTGTGTTTACATTCTGAAAGTGCAGTTTTTTGGATTTGTAATTTTTTCTAAAATGCCGAGTTCTAACCAAGAAGCATTTAATATGCAGACGATATATTTTGAATATTTTAAAAATGAAACCATCGCTGCTCGCACCTTTTATTTGCGCTATCCGAATCGACCGCGATACCATCGCCGCGTGTTTGTGAGACCTTCCATGAATGGGAGAAATAGGCAAAATAACGAACAAAATGTTACTAAAGTCCTGGCATCTGTAGAAATCAATCCCCAAATTAGTACTAGAGAAATTTCTTGCGACTTTAAAATAACTAAGGCCATTTTGAACACCTGGGTCGCCATTGATCACTTTCTTTTTCCTTTCATGGGCGTTATTATAAAACGGTTCTTCTTAGAGCCAAAGATCATATTATAAAAAGAATTCAGCAAATTAACTAACCATATTATACCTACTAAAATCTCTGGAAGTGGTTTCAAAATATATGGTCTAACATATTCAAATTTGGATATAGTATACCTATTTGAGTTTTTAGGCTTACTTTTTAAATTAGTAGGTATTAAGGGCGACTTTTACAAGTTCAAGTAAAACTTCAGATTGAAGATAAAACACCAGACTTGATGTGCATTGCATTGTTTACCTGACAGATAAACAATGCAATGTAGGTTATATCTGAAGTTTTATCTTCAATCTGAAGTTTTACTTGAACTTATAAAAGTCACCCTAAGGGTACCCTAAGGGTAAGACTTCAGTTTGAAGATCAAACACCAGTAATGACGTAGATTACATTGTTGGTAACAATGCAGTCTACGTCATTACTGGTGTTTTATGTACAAACTGACGTTTTACTGATAGTTGTAAAAGTCACTCTAAATAAAAAGGTAAGAATTTCGAGAGTAATATTAAAGTGACTTAATAAGCTCAAGATGCGTTTAGTCTCTTTGGAGCAAGATGAATGTTCTGATATATATTTTTTTAAATAATGCCTAAATGAATTCTATTTAAACTCACAATTGCCTCCTTAACATCTTATTCATTTTGTTGCTAAATTTTTAATAGTTTTAGGCCTCTTTCACACGGACGTTTTAAAATCGACCGGCAAAATGTCGCTCGGTAAAAAAACGACCAAAATATTCTATTGCATTACTCTATATGGGACCTTTTAGACAAGAGCGGCGACGGCAAAAAAACGATCGGTTGCCGTCGAAGTTCCAAACTTGAGCGGCGACACAGCGGTCACCGGTCGGTGCTTTCGACGGTCGGTTTACTTCAATGCAAGAAAAGTAATGTAGGCTTTCACACGAACGTCGATTTTGATTCTTAAACGCCCAAATTCCAGGGCCCACTCTAGTAACGGCCTATTTCTTCCTGTGTTAAAATGGATTTTTTACGCTGTTCTGCCAACTTTTTTTGTGGTGGTATGGCCTGACGCATGTTAGCGTCCTCTTTTTTTAATGTGTAATCGTAATTTATTTAATAAAAAATCAAAAGAATCTATCGACATTCGAAAATAATTGAAAAATTTACTTTCGTCCTCTGTTAATTTGGGAATGAATGTGTAGAACAATCCCATAGATGTCCTTACTTCTAATATTCGATGAATCCAGGACATCCTCTTTAACTTTTTATTTTTCCTCCGTCTATATAATAAATACGCACTAACAATTTTCTTGATTTTACCCATTACGGCCCTTTGATCTATTCGTTTCGACTTCTCACCGTCGAATGATTTGCCGTTGTGTGTGAAAGAGACAACGGTCGTTTTTTTACCGAACGATATTTTGCCGATCGGTTTTAAAACGTCCGTGTGAGAGGCCTTAGGAAATTTACCGCGCGATCCTTGGCCTTCAAAGATCCATTAAGGTGGTCGCTCACTTAGGCGAAGCGTCGCGAACGGAAGCCTTTCGAAGCGAATTGTATTTCTTTCACCGGAGAAATTTACATTCAATTCAGTAGAGACCCGCTCACTAAGGCCTCTTTCACACGGACGTTTTAAAACCGACCGACAAAATATCGCTCGGTAAAAAAACGACCGTTGTCTCTTTCACACACAACGGCAAATCAATCGACGGTGAGAAGTCGAAACGAATAGATCAAAGGGCCGTAATGGGTAAAATAAAGAAAATTGTTAGTGCGTATTTATTACCTATATAGACGGAGGAAAAACAGAAAGTTAAGGATGATGTCCTGGATGCATCCAATGTTAGAAGTAAGGACATCTATAGAATTGTTCTATACATTCATTCCCAAATTAAGAGAGGACGAAAGTAAATGTTTCAATTATTTTCAAATGTCGACAGATTCTTTCGATTTTTTATTAAATAAATTACGGCTACACATTAAAAAAAGAGGACACTAACATGCGTCAGGCCATACCACCAAAAGAAAAGCTGGCATGACAGTGTAAATAAATCCATTTTAACAGAGCAAGAAATAGGCCGTTACTAGAGTCGGCCCTGGAATTTGGGCATTTAAGAATCAAAATCGACGTTCGTGTGAAAGCCTACATTACTTTCCTTGCATTGAAGTAAACCGACCGTCGAAAGCACCGACCGGTGACCGCTGTGTGGCCGTCCAAATTTGGAACTTCGACGGCAACCGATCGTTTTTTTGCCGTCGCCGCTATTGTCTAAAAGGTCCCATATAGAATATTTTGGTCGATTTTTTACCGAGCGATATTTTGCCGGTCGATTTTAAAACGTCCGTGTGAAAGAGGCCTAAGGCGATGCGAAGCGAAGATCTGGTCTCGAGGGCAAGTAGGAGCTGTTTCACTCCGCGCTTCGAGTAGATGCGCGGGAGACAGGCGAAGAGAAGATTCAAAAATTTATTGCTCCGCGTCCGCAGGTCACTTTTTAGTAGTATTTGGCAGCAAATAGATTGGGTAAACCGTGCTGAAATATTGTAAAATATAACTTTACCAGACAAACAGTCAGTCTCTCGATAGACACAGCCCTTCGAAATCTAGAATTGTTATGTTTTATTGAATTCTTTAATAAACTGAAAAGCTCAAAAAACTTTTCTTCTGACTTACAAAAATACTTCAAAAATTTCTTTTTGTTTTGTCTCAGGTCAGAAAACAAGTGTTGAAATTCACCGTAAGTTTGACTCTTTTGATTAATATTATTAACCCAGCATGTTTTCTGGGTCAATTATTCTTCTTCTATACTGGCAAACAAACCTAAAACAAAAAGATCTTGTTCGGACGAAGTACTACTTATCTTCACTGAACAAAGCACTACCTTAAAAAGGACTTATAACGTTTGAGACGCTTCGCCCCAGTCGGCGGATATCAGCTAAATGACTTCGCCTCGCAACGCTTCCGTGCGCGACGCCTCGCCTAAGTGAGCGAGCACCTTAATCTCATTTTCTCAATATTTGAGGTTAGGAACGAGATTTTGAAAAACGGTTTGCACGGGCCTATTTGGATGTTATTTGGCTACTTTTTCATAAAGAAAAAGTCATATTATTGGATTTGATATTTTTGATTTTTTATCATGTCAAAACTAGCAAAAAAATGGGTCATGGTGTCAAAGCTAGCCCCCTGGCGGAGAAAGATTCAACTAAATTAACTAGATTTTGGTTGAATCTTATTGTCCAAGAAATGCTCTTTTCCACGATACCAAATTTGTTAAAATCGGTCAAACCGTTAAGAAGTTAAAGTAGGTTATTGCAAAAACAATTGAACACCCCCCACCATCTTTGTTTTTGACATAACTGAGGTTTTTTATGAAAATGATAGATAAACTAGTTCTCTTTGAAAATATAAAAAAAAAATATTTAGTTTATAATGCGAAATTTATATAAAATGCAATTTGAAAATTTAAGATGGCAGTTATGCCCTCTGGTGGTCATTTTTTATAACTTGAAAATATTGTTACGATTCGCAGCAACGCCGCATGGGAAGCGGGGCAACGCATGGGAGCGTGTTGGTTGGTGGAGCTTGGCGACCTATCCGCGCTGCGTCATGGCTGACACGAGTGATTTATTGCTCGTCTGGCTTAATCTAGAAGGCAGTTGTTTACAACCGTTTTATGTGAGATTATTCAAGAATTCTTATAAAGAACTTTCTAGGTTTTTCTGTAATTTTAGGATTGTATATAAAAGACGCATAGAGCGGCGGTTGAGTAGTAGTCGTATTTTAGTCGAGCTATAAGTAAGCTAAAGTTACGAAGCGATATTAGAAGGCTACAAAGTGTTAAGTAATGAGTTATTCAGTAGTCGTGTGTAATTGTGGAAATAAATAAATAGTGTTTTCGTGTTAAATCGTTACACTGGAATTATTGAACCCCGAGTTCGCAACAATTGGTGTCAGAAGTGCGATTCCAGTGGGAATTTGAGGACTAATATTACTGAACTGTAAGTGAGTGCTTCATTGCCAGACATTACGTGTTTATGCCAGTGACCAGAAGCCAGCGTCAAGCGATGGAAGATCAACTTGCCGCCCTGCTGTCCCTCATGCAACAACAGAGGGAAGAACAGGAAAAACGTGATCAAGTACAGGAAAGACGTTATCTAGAACAGAAGGAAGAGCTGGAAAAACGTGATCAATTACAGGAGCGACGTTATAACGAACAAAAAGAAGAACAAGAAAGACGTGATCGAGTACAGGAGCGACGTTATCAACAACAGAAAGACGAGCAGGAAAGACGTTATCAAGAACAGAAGGAAGAGCAGGAAAGACGTTATCAACAAGAGAAGGAAGAACAGAAACGGTTCAAAGAAGAATTAGTGAACCATCTCGCAGCTAGGGAGCAACAATTAGAAGAAAGAATAATGCAATCCGTCAACGACGTCAACCAGAGGGTTCTCGAGCTAGAAAAGAAATTCCGGGAACAACTTGAGGACGACACCGTGTCTACAGAGAGTTTTAGCACAGCCAACGCTAAAATTAAGCCTCCTGATTATGACGGTACTACGGCCTGGGAAATTTATAAAACTCAGTTTGAGGCAGCTGCAAAAGCTAATGGTTGGTCCGAGCCCCAGAAAGCTACATCATTAGTGGTAGCACTTCGTGGAAAAGCGGCTGAGTTACTCCAATCTTTGTCGGCAGCGGATCAAAGTAATTATGCGGCTTTAGTACACACTCTGCAACTACGATTTGGGAATGAGCACAAAGAAACCGTGTTCCAGGCCCAGCTGAGGATGAGACAGCAAAAGTCAGGTGAATCCTTACAAGAATTTGAGGCGGACATAGACAGACTCATTCACCTGGCATATCCATCGGCCCCTGAATCTTTTCAAATGCAATTTGCCGCCGAAAGGTTCATTGAGGGAGTTCGCGATAGTGACATGAGATACCACTTACGTCTAGTAAGGCCCAAGGATATCAGCGAGGCACTAGTTCGGGCCCTGGAATTCGAGGCGTCACGAGTGTCATCTAGTTCATCTCCACGTGTAAGAATGGCAACTTGCAATGAAGAGGCGAATACGTCTATGGCTGAATCCATGGCCAGTTTACATAAAGCGATGAAGGATATGGCAGTCAATATGCAAGCCCTGTTAGAGAGAACTCCTCGATCAACAGACAATCGGGGCATAAAATGTTTTAACTGCGGCAGACTTGGTCACATCAAGAGTAATTGCCGTAATAGAGCAAGAAGTCCGTCGCCGTCGTTTAGAAGACCAAGCGGCGAGCAAGACCGCCCTAGGTCCCAGGAAAACTAATTCCGGTCAATGCAAGGGGGCAATTGACCGGGGCCGCTAAGACCCCCAGGATCTTTAAAGTCAATAATTTGGGTGGCAAAACTCTCACAGTGGCCGGACGCATTAAGGAACAGAAGATCCAGATTACCATCGATACAGGAGCAGATGTGACCATTGTAAGGCCAGATAAACTTGTCGGATATACCATACAACCATTGCCCAATCCTATTATGTTAAAATCAGTCACTGGAGAGTCTTGCCCTATAGACGGAGAAGCCGATGTCACCATCATTATTGGAGAAAGACTCGAAGTTCGGCATAAAGTGTTGGTTGCCAGGATCAAAGACGAGTTTATTTTGGGAATGGATCTCATTAGGAAACATGGATTCTCCTATGATCACAAACGGAATATTCTCACATTTGGAGATGAGGAGTTCGCATTAACCAATGGAAATGTGGAAACTAGTGTCCGCCTACTGGTGGTAGAAGATGTGAAAATTCCTCCAAATTCAGAACAAATTATCACAGTGACCTCTGAAAATGATCCTGGGTGGTCCATAGGACTTATAGAACCTAACCTGGATTTGACGACTGAAATCATGGTAGCACGAACTTTGACCGACACGAAGAAGACTATGCCAGTACGAGTTGCAAATATTGGAGAAAAGACCATCAAGCTCAAAGAAGGAACAGTTCTTGCCAATTATGAGCCTGTGCAATGGGTATGCAATTGTGTCGAAGCAGAGACATCCAAAGTTAAATCTTCTAACCAAGCTTCCCCAGAGGTTATTGATGCTTTCAAACGACATTGGAGTCATCTGTCAAGGGAACAACTTCAATCTGCCATAAAATTTGCTATGGATGAATCTGATATGTTTAACTTCAAGAGCAACGACAGTCAAACTGATTTAGTTGTCCATAAGATCAACACAGGAGATGCCCAGCCAATACGACAACACCCACGAAGGGTCCCTCTGGCTAAACAACAAGAAGTTAACAGTTTGCTGAATGAAATGTTAAAGGAGGGCGTCATAGAAGAATCATCTAGTCCATGGTCGTCGCCTGTGGTTCTTGTTAAGAAGAAAGATGGTTCAACGCGGTTCTGTGTTGACTACAGGAAACTTAATGACGTGACCAAGAAGGACAGCTACCCATTGCCACGTATAGACGACACCTTAGCAACTTTATCGGGATCAAAGTGGTTTTCCACTCTAGATTTAAGAAGTGGGTACTGGCAAGTAAAGATTGCTCCCGAAGACAAAGAGAAGACTGCATTTTCTACTGGTTCTGGGTTATACCAGTTCACTGTTATGCCTTTTGGATTGTGCAATGCTCCATCAACTTTCGAGCGACTAATGGAACTTGTTTTGAGGGGGCTGACTTGGAAAACTTGCCTAGTATACTTGGATGACATAATTGTCATGGGACGTAATTTTGACGAGCATTTGAAGAATTTAAGAGAAATCTTCAGCAAGTTACGGAATGCTCACCTGAAGTTAAACTACAAGAAATGCAGCCTATTCCAAAAGCAAGTCGAGTACTTGGGGCATACTATCTCAGAACAAGGCATTAAAACTAGCCAAAGTAAAATATCTGCCATTAAAGATTGGCCAGTTCCCCGAGACAAACACGAAGTAAGGAGCTTTTTGGGACTATGTACTTACTACAGGAGATTTGTAGAGGGATTCGCCGACATCGCAAAACCGCTGCACAAATTAACAGAAAAGAAAACACCGTTCTTGTGGAACCATGATTGCGGTCAGGCGTTTGCAAGGCTTAAAGCTGCCCTCTGTTCTAGTCCAATCTTGGCTTACCCTATAAAGGACGCACTGTTTATTCTGGACACGGATGCAAGTAACTGTGGTCTAGGTGGAGTACTCTCTCAAAGATAAAACGGGCAAGAGAAGGTCATTGAGTACTACAGTAAGACCTTAAGTAAGCCAGAAAGAAACTATTGCGTCACTAGAAAGGAGCTGTTGGCCATCGTTAAAGCAGTCGAACATTACCATCGCTACTTATATGGAAAAAGGTTCCTGATTAGAACTGACCATGGAGCCTTGAAATGGTTATTACAGATGAAAAACTCTGAAGGTCAAATAGCCAGATGGATAGAGCGCCTGCAGCAGTACGATTTTCAAATTGAACATCGACCAGGAAGGTGTCACGGAAATGCCGATGCATTGTCTAGACGGCCATGTAAAGAAGATTGTCGGCATTGTCAAAGAACTGGGCAGCGTGAGGGACTTCCTTCTGTAAGGAGAACGTCGGTGGAAGTAAACGATGGCTGGACCACACAGTCGCTTCGAGAAGAACAGTTGAATGATTCAGATATTGGACCCATTCTCTCTGCAAAGACTGACGACAAGAGACCAGAATGGCAAGAAATCGCTGGTAAAAGTCCAAACCTGAAGGCGCTATGGGCCCAGTGGCACTCTCTCAAAATAGAAAATGGACTACTGAAGAGAGCGTGGGAGAGTCCGGATGGCAAGTCCGTAGTCAGTTGGTTGTTCCTGGTAGCAGAAAATCAGATGTACTACAGGAAATGCACAACGGAACAAGCGGAGGCCATTTTGGGGTCAATAAAACATTGGCCAAAATTAAAGAGCGGTATTATTGGGTGAACTATCATGAAGACGTCGAATCTTGGTGCCGCAAGTGCGAAGTTTGTTGTGCCACAAAAGGACCTCGAACAAGATCACGGGGCCGAATGGTGCAGTACACTCTAGGTGCTCCATTCGAGAGGGTAGCAATTGATGTCGCGGGACCATTTCCTCAGACTGAGTCGGGCAACAAATACATCTTGGTCGCCATGGATTACTTCACTAAATGGCCTGAAGCATACGCCCTACCTAATCAAGAAGCAACGACTGTGGCAACGGTGCTAGTAAATGAAATGTTCTGCAGATTTGGGGTCCCTCTCGAACTTCATTCTGATCACGGCCGAAATTTTGAATCGGCTGTTTTCCAGAAGGTCATGGAATTCGCAAGACCAGGACAACTCCTTTGCATCCACAGTCGGATGGGATGGTAGAGAGGTTTAATCGGACCATGGAACATTACCTGTCTAAAATGGTGGCAGATCATCAGCGTGATTGGGACCAACATCTACCTCTCATGTTGATGGCATACCGAGGCTCTACCCATGAAGCCACTGGTTATACTCCGGCGAAAGTGATGTTCGGAAGGGAAATGAGGCTTCCTGCAGATTTGATGTATGGAACACCAGAAAAAGACTCACTCAACTCTGAGAATTTTGTGGAGGAGCTTAAGGAGAGGCTGGACAATGTTCATGAACAAGTCAGGAATAAACTGCGGATATCCAGTGATCGAGCCAAAGCAAGATATGACTTACTAGCTAACTCCCGCGGCTTCCAGGATGGTGATTTGGTGTGGTTATACAATCCGAGGCGAAAGGTGGGGAAGTCGCCCAAACTTAGCCAAAATTGGGAAGGACCTTATACAATTATAAAGAAGATTAATGATGTGGTGTATAGGATCCAGCGGACCCCTAGGTCAAAGATGAAGGTCGTTCATTTGGATCGATTAGCACGATACCATGGAACTCTATCTGTTCGGGACGAACAGCCTTAGGAGGAGGGCAATGTTACGATTCGCAGCAACGCCGCATGGGAGGCGGGGCAACGCATGGGAGCGTGTTGGTTGGTGGAGCTTCGCGACCTATCCGCGCTGCGTCATGGCTGACACGAGTGATTTATTGCTCGTCTGGCTTAATCTAGAAGGCAGTTGTTTACAACCGTTTTATGTGAGATTATTCAAGAATTCTTATAAAGAACTTTCTAGGTTTTTCTGTAATTTTAGGATTGTATATAAAAGACGCATAGAGCGGCGGTTGAGTAGTAGTCGTATTTTAGTCGAGCTATAAGTAAGCTAAAGTTACGAAGCGATATTAGAAGGCTACAAAGTGTTAAGTAATGAGTTATTCAGTAGTCGTGTGTAATTGTGGAAATAAATAAATAGTGTTTTCGTGTTAAATCGTTACACTGGAATTATTGAACCCCGAGTTCGCAACAATATTTTCCAGCAATTCTTCATGGCCGATTTACTCAATTTATTTACACAAAACCAAAGTCATACGTCGAACGGTCGCCGAGATGTGGCCGGGGAACAGTCTTATTGGCTCACCCGGTACATGGAACACCGCGGGCACGGTTCGCCAGGGAAATCAAAAAATTGCCGCCGGGTCGCCACAAGCACTTTTCAACACAAAACAGACAGACACGACTGGCCGCATTGTTGCCAATTCGTCAACCATAAAGATTTTCAACCTGTGTTTTGTAACGTGCTGTGACTGCTTTGCGCCTACAGCACATGTAAATACACCTGTCGGGTGGTCTCGGACGTTGAGAGCGGGCAACATTGCACCAACCCTTATAATACGGTGCCAGACAAAGTTTTGTAAATAAAGGACTCTATATTTAAATATTCGTATGTGGTGGGTACGTACCTACCGTCCCATTTTGATCCATGAATCATTGATGTTCTCCCGTTTAAGTTTAAAATGAAATTAAACGCTTGACGAAATCTCGAACACTGACCTACTGATGAAAACTTAAGTCAAATTTTCACCTACCTTTCAGTTTTCAGTAGACTTTCTTTACAGTAAGCATTCAAAATTACGACAAATATACTTATTTATTACGAAAATAATGCAATTTTAGTGAACATCTTAATTCTTAAAAAAAATCGCATTAGTTAAATGCCTGCCTTACCCATGAATACATTTGCACAAACGGTCTTGAAAATATCGTCTTACTAATTGCGAAATGGGCGTAATTTCAGTTACCAACTTTTCAAACATCTGAAGACGATTATTAAGCACTTTCGATAAAAAGAAATAATAAATAAACAAAACCAAACATGGTTTATAACGATAATTTGCAAAAACAAAATAAAGCATATTATACTGCTCCTTTTTCTTATATTCTTAAGTTAAACGAGAGTTAAACAAACTCATTAATTACGAAAGATGTGTAGGTTTTTCTCTACTTGATATTTATAGAAGTAAGTTTATGGCAATATTTTGAAATTCGTCAGTACCTACCCATTGTCTTATTTTATCAATATGTCAACTAAATTTTGTTTAATTTGAAATAAATAGCCTGTTAACTGGAGAAAATCATGGGATTTTTAAAAGTGCTTATTTTTAATTACCTTGCACGTAATAAAAACCTTACGTAATAAAATTGACATATAGGCGGTCGAATATGCAGATGTCACAATTTTTTTACACCCTTTCTCTCCGGCAGTATTGACGTTTTGTCAGTGTGTCAGTGAAAGTCCAATAATAAATATGACCGATTTCATGGTAAATTATGTTAAAATCACAAATTTATAAAAAAAAATGCTTTAATCCATCATTTTCAAAAATAACTATCTACCTATTTGTATCATGTTAAAGCTTTTTATTAAAAAAAAAATTAGGACATTCTTCTTCTTGGACATAAATTCTTATTATAGTGGTGTAGGTTACGAAAAATAAAATTCTCTTTTTATAATTTGAAAACCTGCTACCTACTACTGCTGTAACATTCATAAGACCGCAACTCACTATAGTCAATATTTTTAACTATTTTGCCATAGGAACCATTACAAAGAATCCTATATACGAGTACCAGAAAAAAAGTGTCGACAGCAAAACAAAATACTGCTATGGGACCTTAATTGCATCTTGGCGTAACTGGTGCCTTCTACTTATTCTATATAAAGTAACATTCTTAGAACAGAAATGGTAAAGCAAACGCATTCATGTTTCTGCACGATTCAGCGAAATGAAAGACTATAGAAAATCTACTACAAGTTCTAAACATAGTGACTGTTAAGGGAAAATAGGGGAGAAAGCCATTAACTTGCCACAAAACAATTAATAAATCAAAAAATAGTACGAGCTAGCGTGCGTTTGCAGCAATGGCGCATGAAAACCAGCTCAGACTGCACTTACTCCATCGATTCGAAGGGCAACACTTAGGGAACAAGGGCACCTGGTTCAGGGTCGGACCCAAACTCGAATACTCCAGGTCAAATATGCTAAAGTCCCCGTCACTCGCTGGAAATATGGCGTTATTACAATCGTAGAAATTGTAATTGTAATTATTATTAATTTTACTGTGTTTGGTATAAAAGGAAAATTATGAATCGGAACCGTAAGAAATTTCGGTCAAAGTCAAGGTCCACGATATCGTAATAGTTATTTACGTATAAAGGGCTGAAAGTATACGATTGCGACCCGCGGACGAAGTTTGATACCCGACGCGAAGCGGAGGGCTTTAACGAGGACGTGAGATTCATGTTCTGAGAGTATTTAACTATTACTATCCTTAAATTCTTGTGTTTGATCAGAATTCTTTACAGGGGGCAGGTTTTAGCACACAGACCTTCACCAACACCTAAAATAATATTTTAAACATGGCTAAACGCAAAAATAAGAGAACGAGTTAAAAAATATTAAAACACAATTAAGGTGGAAATAAAAGTGGCAGGTCTTTTTTTTTATCCATCTAATGCCCGTATATTTTATAGTCGTGACTTGACTCCGAGTAAGACAAGTGGCTGACTTTGACATTTTTTACTCTCTATTTAAAATACAAGGATTTACTTCAAAGATCTTTAATTAAGCACGTGTTCATGCTCAAGCTACGAGTTTAAATAAGAACACACATGATCGTATTTAAGCACCCCCAATTTTGTGGCAATATTTGCAATGGTTCAAAAAATATTAGGATGGATTTCATCATTTAGGCAGACACTGTAATTACATGCATTGCAACCGTCAACTAAACATTCCAAACTATCTATTTTGCCAAATTCATACGTAAGCCAAACCGCGTCATACATGAATAACACTAAATCGATTTCTCGGCGGATTTGTTCTGCTTTATAAAAGCATGCATAATTCCTCTAAGCAAAAAGGTCAAGGTAATAGTGGGTTAATATAAATGGGGAACACGATACGAATTTAACTAGAACAGAGCGAATAACTACCGTCTTTCTCTTTATTCCTACAAATGGTAAATCGATCCTCATGACCTCCCAAATTGAACCGAATGAACGCCTGTTATTTATGTTTTGTCTGACCCTTATCAGTACAGTCCAGTTCATTATTGCGTCGACAATAATAATTATGTACGCAGATTTATAAAATATAACATACGACGATTTAGATATAACAAAACTGGGCATTAGTACCAAACATCTTAAAATCAATATATCTTCATTAACACTCACCATTTGTTATTGAACTGCTACTAGCGTTGTACACTTGATTATGTTCAAAATCGGCGAAACCGCTCTGACTGGATGACCCAGTACTCGCAGGGGATGATGTGTTACTGTAAAATAAGTTAATTTTACACTCAGATCACTGTATCTTTTACTATTTAGTCGATTTGAATTATTATAAAGTTATACTTAAGCGACACTCACCTAAAAATATCCGCATTATCAAAATCTACAACAAAACTATTCCCTAAATTGTTATTAAGGCCATTTTGTTGGTGATGGTTCTTAACTTCCGGCCGACTCCTCGTGGTTCCATTCGTTATGACCCCGTTAGGTATGTGATGATTGTTGATGATATTTTTATTTAAGCCGTTCTTTGTTCCATTTGTCAACTTAGTCGTGCCATTCATTGAAGATGTCCATTGTCTCGTATTTGGCACCTCTGATTTGGTCATGGTTTTCTCTAGATAATACCTGAAACATAAATACAGGTTGTAGATGGTCACCAATTTGTAGATCAACCCATCTGCATACTAGTTTCGAGGTCTACCCCTCATTAGTACAGCTTTGGCTGGTCGACAAACTGATGACGGTGATTCGGCTAATTGAAGCCGGAAACGTACAGAGTACCGGTGAGATGTTGTACAGAGCGCAGGCGACATCTACCAGCGTGTTTTAGATCCAACACTGCATGGCAGATGGCTCTCAGTTCGAGAAGCAGCCCATATGGCTCTGTACCTCGCTGGTTATCGGAACCAGAACGAAGTGAAAAGAGTGTAGGTGGTGACCAATTTGCCGATCAACCCATCTGCGTACTAGTTTCGGGGTCTACCCCTCATCAGTATATCTTTGGCTGGTCGACAAATTGATGACCGTGATTCGGCTAATTGAAGCCGGAAACGTACAGAGTACCGGTGAGATGTTGTACAGAGCAGAAGCAGGCGACATCCACCAGCGTGTTTTAGATCCAACAATTTGTCGACCAGCCAAAGCTGTACTGATGAGGGGTAGACCCCGAAACTAGTATGCAGATGGGTTGATCGACAAATTGGTGACCACCTACACTCTTTTCACTTCGTTCTGGTTCCAATAACCAGCGAGGTGCACAGCATTTATGGGCTGCTTCTCGAACTGAGAGCCATCTGCCATGCAGTGTTGGATCTAAAACACGCTGGTGAATGTTGCCTGCTTCTGCTCTGTACAACATCTCACTCATATATACAGGTTCATAAAAAAATCTGCCTGTGCTTTAACTAAAATCAAATATAGCTGGGATAAACCATTAAACTCTAATAAATTGGTTTTTAATAAATCATTACAAAAATTAAAAATTCATAGTTCATCTTTGAAGAATAAAATGTCGCTGGCTTTATTATTTTTTGCAAATGTAATGAGCACGCTAAAAAAATAGTCCTGTGTTTTCAAGTCTATGGTTTTAGTAATAAAAAATAAATACGTCCACACCCGAATTAATATCCAAGTCCACCTATTTGTCGTTAAAAATTTTAAGGCACATGTACCCATGGCTTGCTCATTTTTTTTCTCTACTCATCTCCCCTTTTGTTCAAGTCAAAAAGACCGTAATCAGTGGTAAATCAGGTAAATAATATCAAAGTCAAATGTCCAAGGCCAACGAGATGCCATAGATTTGTGAATAGCTAATAGTTTCGTGACGTTCTCTGTATATGAAGTAGGGACACCAACAATTTAGGGACTATTTTTTGTTCTGGAATCTGGTCATGGGTGACGGATTTTCTCACTTTTATGAAGAGTATATTCTAAAATGAAATTGAATCAAACAATTTTGAATGACAGAATGTTTTTTAGTTGTACATCCGGTTCTATTACAAATATGTTTCTTCTTCCCCTGCAAGGATATTTTCTATTTTCTTCATCTTCCCCTGCAAGGATATTTTCTATTTTCTTCAAAGTTTACAGAATGGATATGGACGCAATTGCAGCTAGCTGATATAGACCAACTATAAAGGCAATTCCTTCTTTTCAATATACAGTTTCAGGTCAAGATACAGGCCAATCACAGCTAATCTTATCTATGAGATATGAAATGGAACAATCGGTCGTAGACCAACTTAGTCGTAGAGAAAGTAGACCGTAAAACTCGGAAGGAATTGACCATAGTTCCGCGTCGTGCTCAAAGCTCCGACCTCGTGCGATATGATCATCACATCCACTCTGGTTGTACAATATACGCATACACAATATTACTTAAGGTATCACCACAACGAACTGATGAAACTTACAATTATTACTATTTGCACATAAATAATCACGAAAAGAGCGGGTCAGTACGTCGTATATACACCAAATACTGATGAAAAAATTCGCATAACAGAAATGAATAAATATTTACGTTTAGAATAACAAGTAATAGTTTTTAAACTCAACAAATATTTGCAAAATTTGCAGCAGCTCAAATAAAGCTGCTGGTAGCTTAGCAAATAAATGCTTACTGAGATTATACGTATTGAAAACAGATTTTTAACCCCGAGATGGGAAATGGGAAATGGTACTTAATCTGTGGGGTGTAGTTGCATTTGTTCGTTATTTGTGTTGATTACCACCGCCGAATGAGCAAATTCTTGTACAAAAACTATATCAAAAATTCCAATGTGATTACCAGCTCTCGGGAAGCGAATCAACCTATCTAAACATTTGCGAATTTCATGCAAACAAAAATAATCTCATTCATGGTAGATGTGAGATTAGTACTTAGGAAGTATGTTTCAGATAAGGTCGATTAATCCGCTCTCTATGTAGGTGTATCATATGTGATGGTGTTTCGCTGCAATATGTGTTTTTTAAACTAAATTGTTGGCCAAAGGAAGTTCTCCAAACGAAATTTAATACAAACTTTCAAAATTATTTTTATTGCACCAAATAACTGTATGTCCCTGTGTTAACAAAGTTAACGCAACGACAACCTGTGCTTAGACATTAAGTTTATAAGAGATTTTTGCATACACGTTTCTCTAGAGACATTACCTATGGCAAAGAGGGATGATAGAACTTTATCTTAAAACTTTTCGAGTAATTAAAAAAAAGGTCGAAGCAAGAAAGTGTCATATGCTATAAGCAAACACCGAAAAAGACATTTTCAGACTGATCATTGTGTCTACAACCGCCTTGACCAATATGGTTCTAATTAGCGGGGATAAACACTGATCCCAATATATAAATTTAATTAAGATGGGTCCCGGGAAAGCTCAAAATTTGGTCAATTTGGATTTTGCAAAACGTAAGCTTGTAAATCACTTAATAATAATTAATAAAAAAGAATTTATGAGAACTAACGGTTTAAAGCTTCTTAGCAAAATTGGTTATTTACCTACAGATTTTGAGCCCAAAGGGCTACGAAAATTCTGTTGGCGTCATCTTTAATTTCAGAAAAATGTAGCACACTGTCGCGAAAACCGCAAGCCACAATGCGGAAGATACCTACCGCGACGATACCTGTGAAATGTCAAAATAAAAAGATGGAGAAAAAAACGTCCATTTATTTTGATTATGTCATCCTTTTCTGTCAAAATTTCATAGCCAAGTTTTATAATGAACACTCCGTACATTCGAGTGTTTGGGAGTAAATAGTGAATTATCAGTCATATGCAGCATGCAAATTGCATTCGTGTTTATTGGTGGAAGTCAATAATAAAGAGTATAGTTAGCAGAGTGGTTATTCAATCCTTAGTTTCATGTTTCTGGGTTTTGGTCCGACGCTGAAAAAAAATGCACAACGGAATTTTTTCAATTCTTATCTAAAGTCTTAATTTTACAACTTGGGCCTCACATCAAAAGGTACGAAATTGAAAATACTATTGATCATTCCAGAATTACGTCATTTGACATGTATGCCTCCCAACGCAATATGGCAGACCAACCTAATTAAATATCAGACGAAACTTAAAACTTGCTCTTGTTCATAATGCTTTATGTTTGTTTTGAGATATATTTATAGTATATTCTTAAATTGTGTCTTGTAGGAAGAAAAAAAGCACCAAGGCAGATTTATATTTTGTAGCTGAAGAACTGAAGAAAATCCTCGAAACAAATAAGCTCTTCATAATTAATAGACTTTCTGCAGTGTTGCCGTTCTTGCTATTTTTTATACTTTAATTTATTTATGTATGATTATAATTTATATAAAGGTAAATATAATGTTAATAAAGTGATGCGAATAAAAACAGAAAAATATTTATTATTTTTAAAGTTTTAATGAAGATACATCATTTTAAAAGAACAAACGACATTGAATTGTCGAATCTTATTCCATATTTCCGTATAAGAACAGAAAATTCGGTACATTAGGCAACACTGTTTGTATGCTCCTTAGAAAAGTTTGTCAAAATCAGCTGTTCTGGAATAGTCACATAATCGAGCTAATCTGAAGACCTCCACCTGTTTTACAGTTTTTGTTCCCATTTTTAAAAGTGGGAACCTTTAAACTAGTGACGATATCCGCCGGAAGTGACGTCATGACGTCTTACGTCAAATGATTGCAAAGCAATTGTCACTGCCATCACAAATTTGTATTACTTCTTATTTCGAATCCAATCGAATATCGACGTTATATCTATCTCATAGCTAGAGCGCTATGGAACCTAGCGCTATGGAACCTAGCCCTTGGCTGACGTAGCTTCAAGGTTTTCTAAAACGTAACTTCTAACTTAACAAAAACCAAAAATAGTCGATAATCAATATCCGGTCCGGCTTTAAGCTATGATATGACGCTTATATGACGTGTGCTGACAAATCATCTGACAAAATTACGTCAGATGAGCCTTAAAAGTGATTGACATTTTTAGAAAATATCGCAAAAGCATTCGTTGGCTCTCTCCATATCTGCTAGGTCAAAGGCTCTCGAAGGACATATGGATTTATTGGCTTCAATAGTGTACTAACCGGAATTATGAAGCTAATGTAAACAACCCTCTATTTATGTTTAATTAAATAAAAATATTAACTAAATTTATAACTATTTTTAACGAACTAATTCACGATAAGCTTTCAAACCTGAACATATTAAGTCCTAAGAGATGGAGTAGATTCGAGTAAGAAATGGAATACCAGTCGATTGTGGCAATGTGTTATACAAAGAGACTCAACTCCCTTGAAATTTGGGAAAAAGCTACATTGAAACGAATTTAAAAACGTGATATTGAGACGGACAGGGTACCTATTTGGCTAACAAATATGTGAAGCAAAAATCGAAAAAGCCAAAATTACTGATTACATGAGAACAAAATTTGAGACATTATGTATGTTATTGTTGCAAACTCGGGGTTCAATAATTCCAGTGTAATGATTTAACACGAAAACACTATTTATTTATTCCACAAATACACACGACTACAATTCGACTAGTAAATAACTCACTACTTAACACTTTATAGCCTTCTATTATCGCTTCGTAACTTTAGCTTACTTATAACTCGCTTAAAATAAGACTACTCTACTCCGCGCGCTCTATGCGCCTTTTATATACAATCCTAAAATTACAGAAAAACCTAGAAAGTTCTTTATAAGAATTCTTGAATAACCTCACATAAAAAAAAAGGTTGTAAACAACTGCTTTCTAGATTAAACCGAGCAATAAATCACTCGTTTCAGCCATGACGCAGCGCGGATAGGTCGCGAAGCTCCACCAACCAACACGCGTTGCCCCGCCTCCCATGCGGCGTTGCTGCGAATCGTAACATTGCCCTCCTCCTAAGGCTGTTCGTCCCGAACAGATAGAGTTCCATGGTATCGTGCTAATCGATCCAAATGAACGACGTTCATCTTTGAGCTGGGGGTCCGCTGGATCCTATACACCACATCATTAATCTTCTTTATAATTGTATAAGGTCCTTCTCAATTTTGGCTAAGTTTGGGCTACTTCCCCACCTTTCGCCGCGGATTGTATAGCCACACCAAATCACCATCCTGGAAGCCGCGGGAGTTAGCTAGTAAGTCATATCTTGCTTTGGCTCGATCACTGGATAGCCGCAGTTTATTCCTGACTTGTTCATGAACATTGTTCAGCCTCTCCTTAAGCTCCTCCACAAAATCCTCAGAGCTGAGCGACTCTTTTTCTGGTGTTCCATACATCAAATCCGCAGGAAACCTCATTTCCCTTCCGAACATTACTTTCAACGGAGTATAACCAGTGGCTTCATGCGTAGAGCCTCGGTATGCCATCAACATGAGGGGTAGATGTTGGTCCCAATCTCGCTGATGATCTGCCACCATTTTAGACAGGTAATGTTCCATGGTCCGATTAAATCTCTCCACCATCCCATCCGACTGTGGATGCAAAGGAGTTGTCCTGGTCTTGCGAATTCCGAGAAGTTCCATGACCTGGAAAACAGTCGATTAAAAATTTCGGCCCTGATCAGAATGAAGTTCGAGAGGGACTCCGTATCTGCAGAACATTTCATTTACTAGCACCGTTGCCACAGTCGTTGCTTCTTGATTAGGCAGGGCGTATGCTTCAGGCCATTTAGTGAAGTAATCCATGGTGACCAAGATGTATTTATTGCCCGACTCAGTCTGAGGAAACGGTCCCGCGACATCAATTGCTACCCTCTCGAATGGAGCACCTACAGTGTACTGCACCATTCGGCCGCGTGATCTTGTTCGAGGTCCTTTTGTGGCACAACAAACTTCGCACTTGCGGCACCAAGATTCGACGTCTTCATGATAATTCACCCAGTAGAACCGCTCTTTAATTTTGGCCAAGGTTTTATTGACCCCAAAATGACGTCCACTTGTTCCATTGTGCATGTCCTGTAGTACATCTCATTTTCGGCTATCAGGAACAACCAACTGACTGACTATGGACTTGCCATCAGGACTCTCCCAGACGCTCTCTTCAGTAATCCATTTTCTATTCTAAGAGAGTGCCACTGGGCCCAGAGCGCCTTCAGGTTTGGACTTTTATCAGCAATTTCTTGCCACTCTGGTCTCTTGTCCTCAGTCTTTGCCAAGAGTATGGGTCCAATATTTGAATCATTCAATTGTTCTTCTCGAAGAGTCTGTGTGGTCCAGCGATCGTTTATTTCCACCGACGTTCTCCTTACAGAATGATGTCCCTCACGTTGCTCAGTTCTTCGACAAACCTGACTATCTTCTTTACATGGCCGTCTAGACAATGTATCGGCATTTCCGTGACACCTTCCTTGTCGACGTTCAGTTTGGATCTTCTGTCCTTTAATGCGTCCGGCCTCTGTAACACTTTTGCCACCCAAATTATTGACTTGGCTTGATTGGTTGACTTGACTGATCCTGGGGGTCTTAACGGGCTCGGTCAATTGCATCCTTACATTGACCGGAATTGGCTTTTCCGGGAATCTAGGGCGGTCCTGGTTTCCGCTCGGTCTTCTAAACAACGGCGACGGACTTCTTGCCCTTTTTTCGGCAATTACTCTTGACGTGACCCAGTTTACCACAGTTAAAACATTTTATACCCCGATTGCCTGTCGATCGAGGAGTTCTTCCCAACAGGGCTTGCATATTGACTGCGATATCCTTCAACGCTTTATGTAAACTTGCCATGGATTCAGCCATAGGTTAGACTTCTTATCACCGCAGGTTGCCACTCTTACACTTGCAGAAGAACTAGATGTCACTCGTGACGTCTCGAATTCCAGGGCCCGAACTAGTGCCTCGCTGATATCCTTGGGCCTTACTAGACGTAAATGGTATCTCATGTCACTATCGCGAACTCTCTCAATGGACCTTTCGGCGGCAAATTGCATTTGAAAAGATTCAGGGGCCGATGGATATGCCAGGTGAATGAGTCTGTCTATGTCCGCCTCAAATTCTTGTAAGGATTCACCTGACTTTTGCTGTCTCATCCTCAGCTGGGCCTGGAACACGGTTTCTTTGTGCTCATTTCCGAATCGTAGTTGCAGAGTGTGTACTAAAGCCGCAAAATTACTTTGATCCGCTGCCGACAGAGATTGGAGTAACTCAGCCGCTTTTCCACGAAGTGCTACCACTAATGATGTAGCTTTCTGGGGCTCGGACCAGCCATTAGCTTTTGCAGCTGCCTCAAATTGGGTTTTATAGATTTCCCAGGCCGTAGTTCCGTCATAATCGGGAGGCTTAATTTTAGCGTTGGCTGTGCTAAAACTCTCTGTAGACACGTTGTCGTCCTCAAGTTGTTCCCGGAATTTCTTTTCTAGCTCGAGAACCCTCTGGTTGACAGCTTCTACTCCTTCGTTAACGCCGTTAACGGATTCGTTAACGGATTGCATTATTCTTTATTCCAACTGTTGCTCCCTAGCTGCGAGATGGGTCACTAATTCTTCTTTGAACCGTTCCTGTTCTTCCTTCTGTTGTTGATAACGTCGCTCCTGTACTTGATCACGTTTTTCTTGTTCCTCTTTTTATTCCTTATAACGTTTCTCCTGTTCAAGATAATGTTTTTTCTGCTCTTCCTTTTGTTCTTGCATAAGCGAGAGCAGGGTGGCAAATTGATCCTCCATCGCTTGATGCTGGCTTCTAGTCACTGGCATAAACACGTAATGTCCGGCAATGAAGCACTCACTTACAGTTCAGCAATATTAGTCCTCAAATTCCCACTGGAATCGCACTTCTGACACCAATTGTTGCGAACTCGGGGTTCAATAATTCCAGTGTAATGATTTAACACGAAAACACTATTTATTTATTCCACAAATATACACGACTACAATTCGACTAGTAAATAACTCACTACTAACACTTTATAGCCTTCTATTATCACTTCGTAACTTTAGCTTACTTATAGCTCGCTTAAAATAAGACTACTCTACTCCGCGCGCTCTATGCGCCTTTTATATACAATCCTAAAATTACAGAAAAACCTAGAAAGTTCTTTATAAGAAATCTTGAATAATCTCACATAAAAAAGGTTGTAAACAACTGCCTTCTAGATTAAACCGAGCAATAAATCACTCGTGTCAGCCATGACGCAGCGCGGATAGGTCGCGAAGCTCTACCAACCAACACGTTTGCCCCGCCTCCCATGCGGCGTTGCTGCGAATCGTAACATTATGTTTGCAATGAACATAATTCCGATAGTCTTTGAGGAATTAATTATTAAATTAGAAAGTAAAAGAATTGAAAAGGAAATAATTGAGAATTCAGATAGATAATAAGGTAGGTAAAATTCTCTCTAATAAATGTCTTCTTCCTCCGGCGTATGAAAATAGGAATCATCGGAATGCTCTCCGGGTGAACATATAAGCTAAGCAACATCTGGGGTGTCAAGTCTTCATTGCTTCCCATTCTTCTTTAATGACTTTGTTCACGTGCTCAACATATTTTTTTCAATTGTTCCCTGTGACCTGTCCTATAACAATGTTCCACGCAACCAGTACTTTCTTTACAGTTCCTCTTGAATGTTGACCATAAAACCTTTTACATTGCGACCATACCATTTCTATAGCGTTGTACCGTACGTTGGTAAACTTTTGGACTTCAGCCAGTCAATTATACATTAATTGACTGGTTATTTTGACATTTGTTTGATGTTGGGATTGAATTCATAAAAATCGGAGTGGTAAGAAGCGTTATCCTTAATAATTAAAGACCTTATACGTAAGTGTGGAACCAACTGGGTTACAAACAATTTTTTGAAATTGAATCTGTTTATAAAATCATAGTAATCACCCTTCTTGGATCCGCTACTATCTAAAGATCAAAGTAGCCCTTCTAATAAAGTCGTCTTCATTGTCGGCGTTCACCACTATATAACGACATCCTCAATTGATTTTTTTTTAATATTAATAAATTCAATAAAAGACACGAACCATCAGATCACAAACCATCAGAAGACCTTTTGGAGAATGTTGCTAATGTACCATCCTGATAACTATTCCGGATGCCACCCTTGCTAGAAATCTATGTTCTATCTACAAACAATGAAGGGTCTGGTCGGTGGACGGTATTAAGGTTTACGGAATTTCGAGGTTTTTGAAATTTACAACAAAGAGGGCATCAAATTAAGTAGTTTAAAGCAAAAAAAGAGAAATATTCATATTTGCACAAAAAATAGCGTTTTTTAAGGACATTAATATCCTTTAAGGTCATTAATTTTTTTTATATTTCAATTTTAAAGGACAATTACAACTAAACTGACCAAACCAAAGGAAAAACATAACTGAACTAACCTAACCAAAAGAAAAACAGAAATGAACTAATCAAAGGCAAAGTAACATGAACAACTAATCTAACCAACAGAGCCAACCAATGACCGATATGGACAGAGCCAATAAATGCCGATATTTCCCGAAAAATTATCCGTTTTGTTAGCCAGAAGTCCACCATTTTTAAGGTTATCATGACGTAATTTTGTCGACAGCACATGTCATACAAAAGTCATAGCAACTTAAAGCCGGACCCGATATTGATTGGCAATTGTTTTTGGTTTTTGTTAGGTTAAAAGTTAAGTTTTAGAAGTTCGATATTCTATTGGATTGCAAATAAGAAGTAATAAAAATGACAGTTACAAATGTTTTGCAATAATTCGAAGTAAGACGTCATGAAGTCACACAAGACTTCACTTCCAGCGGACATCGCCGCCATTTTTTTCTATTAAAAAAAACGCCAAAACTGTAAAACAGGAGGGTCTTTAGATGTCATTTACTAGCTCGTAGGAGCAAACCATTATGTGTAACCCGCTGAACTTATTTATGAATACAATCCGAAGGAATTAAATGTAAAAAAAAGTAAATAATTTTTTTGGTGTTTTTTAAATATTTTTTGGTACAAATATGAATATTCCGCACCAACAATGAAATAGGTACATTTGTCAGAAGCGGATATTCTTGATTTTTAACATATTCTCGCAGAAATCGCCTTATTTTAAAGTGAATGTGGTACAATTCCATTAGGTATTTCCGGATGTCAGATTTTTTTTTTATTTTACCCCTATACTATGACACCACTGAGTAAGGGCCGAAATAGAACAAGTAAAGAATCCACTAAGATTTTCACGGTTTTTCAATAAATCCAGAAATAAAGTTGCTAAAAGATAAAAATAAATGTTTTTTTAAGCGTTAAGCTGAAAAACAGTAATTTTTCAGCTTAACCGAGAATTTATCTTATAAAAGAAAATAATTGTTTGTTTTAGATGATTTGAGCCCATAACACCTTAAACGGTTTTTGATAATTGCTTCGTAACTGTTCTCGAAATACCCACTAAATTTTGCGTACGCTGTAACTACTTTGTACTTATACCTTGAAGTAGATACCAAAGACCCTCAATGTACATATCTTTAGTGTTTATACTACTGTAAAAAATGTACAAAGAAAAGCGTACGGGTACTTTAAGAAGTCCAGTCGCTTATTAATCAATAACGCAAAAAAGAATTTAGTCTGCTAAGTCATATCACAGAAAGTTTGTAATTTTCTACGCATCGTTACTCAACCCTAACCAACCGTTTGTACAGATTGAAATTTATTCGGCTAACGAGTAACTATGAAGAAAAAATTTTTGTAAATATGGCACAATGGTGGAAATTAAGGTAAAAGTGAATAAGTGAATATCTTCTATTAAAATTTCTGTTAAATTTTTTATTAACCTCTTCTTTCGACAGATCGAGTGAAATACTTATCTATCTTATCCATATTTAATTGTTCATTTTAAACGCGGTTTCTTCTTTGTATTTTTATTAAGTATGGTTATGGTATGTTAGGCGACAAATCTATCGAGTGTTGGGTTCTCTGACACCTTGAATCAACTGGGATTTTTCGGTCTTCTTGGAATCGTCTGGAACTCGAGATAGAAGGGAATTGGACGGTTGTTGCCCAACAATTTAATTTGAACTCCAGAAGCTAACTTCTTTGGAGGTAGTGAACTCGAAGGTTCGTCTACACGCTGGTTCAATTAGTTTACTATTTCCCCCATCTCTTGTATAACGAGAAGACTTGGAGCTTTGAGACATGTTAAATAGAGAGAAAAAAAACAAAAACGATAGGGTATGTCACCAAATGTTAGGGATGACACTGAGTTTGTAACCGAATGCCGTAAACTCAGAAACCGACGAAACAGAACTTGCACCGCTAGAGTTACAATTCTCAATAAAATTAGTAGAAAAAATATATAATATACATATTTTTTACGTAATCATTCAGTCAATATTAAAACATAAATATTTACATCATATTGCGCTTTGCGTCCTATCAATGATTAGAAAGGTGTTGGATCGCAGGTGTAGGACAAACCTGCGATCCAACACCTTTCTATAAATATTTACCTGTTGGATGGTTGGTTGTACTTTGATCGGGAATACAAAATACTACCGAAGGATTCGAAGGGAAGAAAATATCTATGCCGCACAGAATAGAAAATGGTGAAAACACAACTTATAAAAGAATAATAGTAGATTATGTCACTAGAAGTAAAAGTGGGTCTTTTCGTGCTGAGCCCAGAGATTGACGGCCGAGGCGAAGCTGAAGCCTGCAACTGGGCGAAGCACAAAAAGACCTTTTACTCCGAGTAACATATACGGGGTGTTCATTAAAAACTTCATTTAGTTGGCTGTGAAATGTCAAAAAAAAAATGGAGAAACAAAAAGCCATTTACTTTGATTATGTCATCCTTTTCTGTCAAAATTTCATAGCCTGCTACATAAAGTTTTATAATGAACACCCCGTACTATTTTTTTTTCAGGCATGCAAGAAATAAGAAGTCTATTTCAGAATGATTCAGTTTTGCAATTTTCTCTCATCCTCTTTAAGCGGGTCTAGGTACTTATTTTACTTTTTACTTTATTTCATTATTTGTAAATTATATTACTTTATTTGTAAAATAAATAGAATGTGTTAGAACGGTGGTTTTCAATGTTCAATGGTTTTAATGGTATTAAATCATAACCAATGGTTTAGATGGTTTAGGTAAATTATGGTAAACTCAAAATTTGTAGCATTATTATCAATATTAAATTAATAAAAATCACATCGACATATAAATATGATGACGCGCATGACAGAATTCGAGAATGTATGCGATTTCGACTAATAACGATTTCGGGTGGTGCTTTCGAGCGCTCTGAGAGTATTCCGTATTCCTATCCTTTGTTTTTTCAATAAGAATGTAAAGGTGTGCGATAGAGTAATCAAATGACGTACTTTTAGTCCGCTTGAAAAAAAAATATGTTTGGAAATTTGGGTACCCAGATGAAAAGAAAAATCTTACGAAATATTAAACTACTATTGCTAAAACTATAGATTCAAGTTTAATTTATTAACTCCACATATATGCGTAATTAAATAAGTGTCCTCTTTCTAAGATGAGAAACAAATAACCTGAACTATCTTCATATTATCTAATTCAATAATAGGAATCATATATGTTTTGCGTCCTTTATATCAGGTCGATAGCAGTAAAAATAGCGGGTGTAGGACAGAAATAACTACTTCACATTTGTGAAAGAGCCAACGTTTCGACCTTTATTGAAGTCTTCCTCAGGGCTGAAATGTAAGTAGTACGTACATAGTAAATATACTTTATTAACTTAATTAAAGACTAAATTTCAACATAGCTGACAAACTTCGCTTATTAAAAAAGGTAAGCCGGGTACCGCAGCTAATTTTGTTGAGATGCACGATTTATAATTGTGATTATGTAGTGTCAATTTTAGTCATATAAGTGGCGCCATCTGACGACGGCGGGTGCTTCCACTAGGGCATGCGAGATGATTGTGAAGCGATCCAAAAACCAGTTTTCTGCAATATTGTCACTTCCCACAGACAAATGGCCGAGATTTCGTACCTATATTGTCTGGGGGCGACGCTGGTTTTTGGATCGCTTCACAATCATCTCGCATGCCCTAGTGGAAGCACCCGCCGTCGTCAGATGGCGCCACTTATATACACATACAGGCGTCTAAGCAAGATTTAGATCCAATTGCCGTTCAGACTTATTTTTCTATCAGGTTCGAGGTATACCATACTGATGAGCTCTAATAAGAGCGAAACCGGTCTATGGTTCCTCTGCCTGATAGAGAAATGAGTCTGATACTCTGCTAAACGTCGCCCCCAGACAATATAGGTACGAAATCTCGGCCATTTGTCTGTGGGAAGTGAGAATATTGCAGAAAACTGGTTTTTGGATCGCTTCACAATTTTAGTCATGTTTTTTTGTCTAATTTTAAAACTAAATTTATCTGTGTTATATAGGTACTTGTAACTGTATATTTTTACTATATGTATGTACTATTTATATTTTAGCACTGAGGAAGACCTCAATAAAGGTCGAAACGTTGGCTCTTTCACAAATGTGAAGTAGCTATTTCTGTCCTACATCCGCTATATTCACTTCTAATAATAGGAATCAATGATCGATTCAATGTCCAGATCAAAGATGTTACCAAGTATCATTCGGTACTTTATTACACCTGGTGTATCACGGAGATATGAAAATGGTTATACCATATTAAAGTTCAACAAATTCTTTCTCTCCTTGGAGGGGTGGGGGGAGTAATTAAATGGAGCACCAACAATAAAAAATTAGGCATTCAAGAATGAATCACCAAGTTTGTTGCTTCGTGCACTTTATGCGTGAATGCTTAACCTTAAGTTCCGTAGGACTTCAGCTTTCACTCTCAAAATTCATTAACATTTGATTACCTCCTTTAGAAACACAAGTTCCTTGCCTAAGCGAGGCTTCAAACCTGCAGGATACTCTAATGGCCAATTTCATAATGATATTTAGAGTTCCTTTAATTTAAAGTGATATCAAGATGTGACGTCTATTTAACTTATATCAGGGAAAATGACACATGCTGGGAGTTATTTTAGTCAAAGGGACTTTAAATTTGATTATGAAATTGGCCGTAAGAGCTTCCGAGCTCGGTGAGCTCACTAGAAGGGCAAGTGGGACTTGGAAGGAGATTGGGTAGGACTCTGGAATAGAGTTCTCACAATAGACGATCCAAACAGGAATGCGGTTAATTAGGGTCGTAATTCGATGATCGTGATGTAAGATGACAGGGACTTTTTTACAAAATTCTGTGACATCTTTCAAGAAATTTTTTTCAACAAACTCGCCACCATTACATGTTTTCTTTCCTCAACAACCTTGCCACCAGTAATAGTTATTCACCTATTATTATAGTTATTCACCTATATATATTCAACAAGTGCGGGAAGTGATGCTTTACCGCACGCTGATTGCAATGAACGAACGACGCCTAGCGGATTTCGGTCAGCAATCGAGTGCGATAGAGCATTTCCCGCACGTCTTAAGTACAATGTTTTTCCTAAGAGCCAATTTCTCTTAATCTTTTTCGTCTTCCCTAGTTTAGTTCTTTAAATTTGCGTGCGGTAAAAACTTTTACCGCACGTATCATTTACTTTTACTTATCATATGTTTTTCTATACTATTCATATTTAATTGAACTTACAGAAGACAACAAAATTAACACACATGCGCTCGTATGAATTTACCATCCACGACGAGAAATTTAAATAAAGTTAATCGTCACCGGTGTTCGAACCCACCACCTTAAGGTTACAAAGTACACAAAGTAGGTGTCTCAATCACTACACCACGCATTTCTGACATTGATATGTGTTAAACTAAAATAAGTTCGGAATAATTACAGTTTGACAAATGTCAGTTTTGGTATGTTTAAAAATAAATTTACAGACAAAATACAAAGTAGGGACAAAACATATAATCAGAATGGTCTTATCAGACGAAAGATGCAGCACTTAGGTACATTCTTCCAGTGACTTACTGTAAAAGCACACTAACACTTATAAATAATTTCATAATGTTGCGAACTCGGGGTTCATAAATTCCAGTGTAACGATTTAATACGAAAACACTATTTATTAACTCCACAAATACACACGACTACTAAATAACTCACTACTTAACACTTTATAGCCTTCTATTATCGCTTCGTAACTTTAGCTTACTTATAGCTCGATTAAAATACGACTATTCTTAACCGCCGCTCTATGCGCCTTTTATATACAATCCTAAAATTACAGAAAAACCTAGAAAGTTCTTTATAAGAATTCTTGAATAATCTCACATAAAAAAAACGGTTGTAAACAACTGCCTTCTAGATTAAGCCAGCCGAGCAATAAATCACTCGGGTCAGCCATGACGCAGCGCGGATAGGTCGCGAAGCTCCACCAACCAACACGCTCCCATGCGTTGCCCCGCCTCCCATGCGGCGTTGCTGCGAATCGTAACAATAACGTTGACAGGCGTGCGTGTAAAAGTTTTTACCGCACGCAAATTTAAAGAACTAAACTAGGGAAAGACTAAGAGAAATTGGCTCGTAGGAAAAATATTGTACCTAACACGTGCGGAAAGTGCTCTACCGCACTCGATTGCTGACCGAACTCCGCTACGCGTCGTTCGTTCATTGCAATCAGCGTGCGGTAAAGCATCACTTCCCGCACTTATTAGGTAAATAATGTTACGGTGACCGATACGCTTCGCGACAAAGGAGCTAGAAGTTTCGCATCTCGCGAAAGTTCGGGCGCTTCAGCATGGGAACTGTCACGAGTGATTTATTGCTCTGTTTATTGAGAACGTCTCTTTTGTTTTGTTGAATATCTTGTCTCAGAGATGCCTAGATGTAAACCAAGACCTTTACGTATGCTTCATAGATTACAGTAAGACGTTCGACAATGTCAAGCATGTTGGATAGCAGCTTCTGGATATAGGTACTCCAAAGACTTGGCATTGATTACCACTATGTCCCAATAATATCAAATCTCTATTGGGGACAAACTTCTAGAGTGAAATATGACAATGCTTTGACAGAACAAATTAGTATTCGGAAGGGAGTCAGACAGGGGTGTGTTCTCGCTCCTATGCTATTTAATATTTACTCGGAGTTTGTTTTTCGGAAGGCATTGGAAGAGGAGCAGGCGGGTATAGCGATCAATGGCAGAACTGTCAACAACGCTGACGTCAGGTACGCTGAGGATACCGCTGTAATAGCACGCTGTATCAAAGATCTGCAGAGACTGGTAGACAAAGTAACAGTAGTTAGCGAAGATTACGGGCTAAATATTAATATCAATAAAACAAAAATGCTAATAGTATCGAAAAGGAACATCAGTTGTCAGCTGACTATACGCAATAAGAGGCTTGAGCAAGTCCATCACTTCAAATACCTAGGAACTATCATAAATGAAAATGTTGCACACAAACAAGAAATCTTGTCAAGAATTGAGCAGACGAGGACAACATTTATGAAACTGAGAAAACTGCTGACAGCACGAGATCTATCTTTGACTTTGAGAGTAAGAATGGTGCGGTGTTACGTCTTTCCAGTGTTACTATATGGTCTTGAAGGATGGACACTGAATAAGGAAATATCGAAGAGACTGGAATCGTTTGAGTGGTGGGTGTACCGCCGAATGTTAAAGATCTCCTGGATGGACCGCACTACGAACGAACAGGTTCTGGAAAGAATGGATAAGGAAATGGAAATTCTTTTCACAATTAAGAGAAGAAAACTAGAGTTTCTTGGGCATGTTATGCGTAATGCAAAATATGAAATTCTGCAGCTCATCATGCAGGGGAAGATCGCGTGACGCAGAAGCGTCGGTCGACGTAGAATTTCCTGGCTACGTAACCTGCGAGACTGGTTTGGCCTCTCATCTATCGAACTATTTCGGACAGCAGCCTCTAAAGTTAGAATAGCCATGATGATCAGCAACCTCCGAAGGAGAAGCTGAGATCAAGAAGAACAAGTATTTGTGAGACAAATAAATAGTGTTTTCGTGTTAAATCGTTACGCTGGAATTATTGAACCCTGAGTTTGCAACAATAACTATTACCGCACACGTGCGGTAAAGTGCTACTTCGCGCATACATATGCGAGCGGTAAAGCGACTTTACCGCACGGTCGTAGGAAAAGGTTTTTTTGTAACATACCAGCAACACAACACAAGTAAGTGTATAAAAGTGGTCAAAACTAACTGCGAAAGTAAATATATCTCATTCACTTATTATTCGCATCTAGTTACATTTGAATGATTGAATCTTCAATTTTTTATATGTATCTCTTTTCAGTAGGTACCTACATGCTGCGAAGATACGATAAAAATGCAAAAGTCATATTTCCAACACCAACTGAATGTTAATAATAAATGAATGAGATAATTTAAAGCAATCGATGCCAGTACACAAGTATCGTAACTTTAGGTTTGGAGAAACTAAAATGCACGGACAAGAAATCACTAATTTGAAATTAAACCTAAAAGTCTAAAGTTCATCCATAGCTAAACTTACCTTTTTCTTTCATACTTTTCAACCATAAAATCACGAACATGTTGTTCGTCGGAAAAAACCGGAGGCGTCCCTTCGTACAAACCCAACCAGATCTTCCGACAGTAGTCGTTTCCTTTATTTCTAATAGTATCTATTTCCTCTAGTGTGAAGGTTGCCATAGATATGGATTTGACTCTATGGGGAGGGGTAATGCCTCGTCTGAAAGAACAATAACTTAGTCAATATCAAACTTACATGCTTTGCAATATATTGTTTTAAAAAAAAAACCATTGCAACAACTTAACATTTTCTTTGGTTACAATATATTTATAACCCTTCTAAAAACGATTGCAACTATTGAAATAATTAAGCTGTGTGGCAATATTTCAAAAATAAACACACAATACTTTGATAATTTTTCCAGAAACTTGCCAAAATAAACAATACTGCGAAAGTTATATGAACATTACCCTTCTTCCGAAATAATACCCTTGACCCGTATCACCTCAATAATTCACCCAGTTTTATTCACTCCTTAATTGAACAATAAACAATAAAATTAGTTTATCTCGAATAAGTATGTAGTGGATTTTAGCCAAAACTTTCCCATTCCAAATATAATGCATGGTTAATGTGGTAGTCATTCAGCAGGTATCACAAATCCGAGAAAAAAAGATATTTTTCTATGTCTGTGTTTCTGAACGCAGTTTGTGAGTCAAAGTTGACGAATAAGATCTATTCATCGTTTATTGAGTGTGTCGTACAATGGGGTGACTAACAGATACACAAACGAATAATAGTGATGAAACAGAAATAGGTTCAATTTCGGTGTATTGTATAACGGGTCTATTCACCGTTTATTGAGTGTGACGTACAATTGTGTGATTAACAGTCACCCAAACGAATGATAGTGATAAACAGAAATAGGTTCGATGTCGGTTTATATATGACTATCGCTTGCATTTAGTTGTGAGCACGTAATTTTTAACGATAATAATAATTGATCTAAAGATCATTGAGTGATAATGCAAAATAAATCTATTTAAGAGATAAGGTCAGCCTCAGAAAAACAGTTTATTGACTTTAAAATGTATATTGGAACGTGTGAGGTCAAAACATAACTGACAAATTTTACAGGTTTAAGCCAGAGTGTTGTAGTTTGAGTAATTATCGCAACAGAAGCAAATAATATAGTTGCTTTAACGTGTTAAACGATCGTTAAACTTCCTGTATATTTTCAATGCTTTTAATATATTATTCTCTCAATCTTAATTTACGTACACTAAACTTTGACCTGGGAAAACCAATCACAATCAAACGAAATTTCGATGTTACCTTTAGCGTTGAGGTAGATTCATGCAATTGAAGAGTAAAAGTAATAAAGGGGGTAAGTGCCAAATTTTATAATTTGAGATAACTACTCTTCTCTGTCAAGTCAAGGTATTTTTTATTATTTATATAAGATTTTAAATTGTGTGCAAAATACAAAAATAATTTCACTACCTACTAATATGTAACTGTTTAATAGAAATATTTTGCTTACAGCAAGATCAATCATCCATTCAAATATGGTTCAAATATGTGTGTCAACGACCTTTGTCAAATAGGCATTTGGCCTATACAGATATAGATCAAAAATTTATATAGAATTTAAGGAAAGACAACAACTACTTTGTTACTTTCTAGTTTAGTTTAATTTAATTAATTGGTGGTGCATAAATCCACCCTTAATTACAAATTATTTAAATTTGACGTTCATGTATCAATTCGTACTTGTGTATTGAAAAGTATTTGTTGCAGCTGAAGTGGGTAGCTGACAAATAAAAGTTAGTACTTTAGGTAAAAAAGGCAGGGACCGCTGCAGGCCTAGTTCGTCTAATTCTCAATCGAGTATAAGTAAGCTAAAAGAGCAAAGCGATAATAGAGAACTAGAGTAATGTGTTAGTAGTATTAGTAATAAATAGACTATAAGTAGATGATTTTTACTTGTGTTTTAATTAAATTTAGTTGCACTCGAATTATTTGAAGTCCGAGTTCGCAACAGTACTAAACGGTTATTAAGTCTCTTTAGATAAAACGATTTAGTTATTTAGTAGAAGTCGATAAATATAAATTCTGCTTCTTAGTTTATTCGTTTATAGCTTGTACATTCTATAAACTTGTTCTAAAAAATAATGACTAAGACAAATATCTGACATCGAATTGTGTATTATATTACTCCAAACGAGCCAGCGCTGCATTGAAGTTTTAATTAAAAACGTAAATTCTTAACAATTATGCATATTGTGTGAATATTAGTTGCATACCTGCGATGGTATATTTCAATGGCAAGCTTAACATTGTGGTTGGGCATAAAACAACAATATTCTAATACGCCACAAGATTCCTTCGCTCCTATGAAACAAACTGAAGGTCATCTTTGAATTTATTGTTCAAGTTGAAAACGCAGTTAATTTAATAAATATGTTTAATCTTGAGACAATTTTGTCAGCTTAGATTGTAAGTATAACTCTCTTTGATTGAATGTAAGGGCGGATTTATCAAATTCTTATTCGCAATCGTATTCTTAATTTTGGTCCATAATAACCTATCTTATAACAAACGCTGCCATGGGTATTTTGTTTACATGGGTTGTAATGAACGAAAATTAATAATACGATTACGAATGAAATTAAGAAGTTGGAAAATCTCGGCTTAAGATTTTCTTTGTCAAAAGATGTTATCAACATTCAAAAACAGCATCATGCTAATGATGTTCAATGCTCAACAACAAACCGTTATCAAGTTGGCTGTGAATTGTTAAGAGACAAGGATGAAGTAACAAATAAACTCGAGTTTACTATCTAGTTTTATTACGCTGTTTTCAATAAAAAAAAAACTCATATCCAACTTGTGTGAACTTCTATTATTTTAGCACACTTATTAATGAAACCAAAATAATGTGACTTCCTCTGTGGAGGTCAATAACATGTTGAACATCAGTGGCAACACTAAGTGCCAAAGTATTAAAGAACTGGAGAGTCACCAGGTGGATGGAGTTAAGTGTTAAGTTTAGAATGACTAAAGTACACTGATTGGTTCATTGCTGTTTCATTGTTGTTTCTATGGAAGCTGCGTTCCTGTTACCTTTAGAAGCAAAGGTTTAGATTTTATTGCAATGAAGGCAGAATAATAATTTGCTCTTATCCTTGCAAAATATGTTTTTCACTTTGCTTCAAAATGTCAAGTATCTTGTGAAAGTGAATGAGATGCTATAATGTACATAAAATTTTTTACTTTATGGGTATCTAAACATGTTTGATTATTTATGTAATTAAGACTTTTATGGGTGACTTTTACAAGCTTAAGTAAAACTTCAGATTTAAGATAAAACTCCAGATATAACCTACGTTGCATTGTTTATCTGTCAGGTAAACAATGTAATGTACATCAAGTCTGGTGTTTTATCTTCAATCTGAAGTTTTACTTGAACTTTTAAAAGTCGCCCTTAGAGTGATAAAAATAGTCATTTTGTAATTTCCGGTAATCTCAAGATGGGAGACAATACCTAGAGGTGCAGCCACGTCGAGTCTACTAAGAGTAAATTTTTCATAAACATATACCAATCTTGGATTTTTTTTTGTATTTATGTTCAAAACATATATTATGTAGTCATACTATAAATGCAATGTTTTGAGATAAAACTTGGAGAAATGACCGTGGAACCGTGGAGATGATAGCGTCGAGTCAATCAGACCGTCGCGTCGCTTCCCGGACCGTCCAAGGCCGTGCCAGCCAGCACCGACCAACTATTATGACGATGGTACCTAAATCGGTAATAAGGCAATGGTTTATCGATCACTCTTCTACGCCATTTACAAAATTTTACCCACGTGACCCGCTTATTTGCAATGTCAATTAGCCTTCACAAAACTTTGTACTCTTTAATGCTTATTTTTTGCAAAGTGAAACGTAACAGTAATTAACGTAAGAGTATCGACTATGTCTATTATGCTACTCTCGACCATGCAGCACATCCTTAAGGTAATTACCCATAATCCGGCTATATACCTAGTTAACTCGGTAAATGGAACTTTCTCTGAAGTGGCCATAGGCAGACTGAAAGCTACAAGCCTTGATGCTTCGCTTTGACGAGGGTTTTGCGTTTTGTGGTAACATTAGATATTGCATTTTTCAACTTTAATATTAATTCCTATTTGCACTAAGCAATACAGCACACTGCAACTAAGTAGCAAGTGATAACAAAAGCTACCAGATGTTGCAGATATGGAAAAGGAGTGGTGCATATCAAAACATTCAATTCAGTACTGGGACCCAAATTAACTAACTTACTAAAAGTAATAAAAAAAAATTGTTAAATTGAAAAAAAAATATATAATAGAAGCACTGGCGTAATTTCAAACAGGTGTTTCACGTTAATAATAACTATTACCTTCCCATCAGGAATTTAATGAGTCAGTCACCTACCTACTTCAAACAAAGCCTGAAGAAAATGAAATAGTAACACAATGCAGCGAACAGAAGCACTGTGTGAAAACTATTAACATATAGGTACAGGAAAATACCTACAATACCTTAGTATCTTCTACAGCAATGATTGCTAAATTTGTGTCTGCTAACGGGTCAACTGTGACACTGACCCTGAAAGCATGCTGCTTATTGCAAAAAGTAGTTAGCATTCTAATAATTGTAGATATATTTCTTGCATAAGCGCTTTATGTAAAGGCTGTTGAACGAACCGAAGAATTCAGAAACGTGAACAACAAAAACTAGAAGAACACACACGAAATTAGCAAATCTGTATCGTAGAGCAACTGTTCAACTGGCACGAGCCTTACAGTTACCACATTCTATGAATAATGAGTATAATATGATGGGAGGTAGTAATTAATTAATTTATGTTATTTTTATTACTTCTTGTGATACTTATTGGCAAGTAGATCAATAATTAGGTTAAGGCAGATGGTTAGCGTAGTCTGTGGTTTTGACACAACCTCGTGGATGTACTCATTTTATAACTTTTCTTTCGGTGATTTATTGTAGTTGTTTGTGGACACAGAATGAGCAAACAAAATGCATGCAGTACCCAATGAACCATATCTAAAAAAAATAGATCGTTAGTCATTTCTCCATATAAGGCTTGATCGAGGGCTCGGGAAAAAGTAAATGAAATTAGGAACACCAACAAGTATAGCAGTTTTTAAGAGGAATTAAAAATTTGCAAAACTATCTACCATAGTGTATAACTTTAAGGAGTATTTTTTTATGTTACTTTATATTACCTTGCATAAGCATTCATTTGAAAAGAGGAGTGACAAAGGTTTTTTTTATGTACAATATGCGTTCCGCCTTTGAGCGATTTGAGATTAATTTTGATTTCAGCCAAAAATATTCAAAAATGAAAATTAGTTAGAGAGTTAAGTCTAAGACTTAGAAGATAAACTCAACCAACCGCAAATGTATTTTCACCTAATGAGATAACCTATGTACCAACTAGATTGTATATATTTTAACTTAAGTGAAACAACTAAAATCGATAAAAAGATTAGGAGAATACGAACACATTGTTTTCCTTTTCCAAAATTAACATTCTTGAGTAGTGTTGTGGGTAGTGTTTACATTTTCAGTGCACTTACTAACCCTAGTGTTGCCTCCATTTTCAACAAATGTACCAATTCCCGATTACTCTCTGAGAAAAACATTTTTCCAAACTTTCTAGATACTTATTTTTTTTGTTAGTGTGTTCACCTGCAGTTTCTGTAGCCAGATTCGATTTTACATAAACAAGTTTTCCTGCTCACATTCAATGGTCAAACGATTTCTCAACTTACTATGTCCGACTCGCATGCAAAAATGATTAATTTATTCTCTGCAACGCATGTTAGAGATTGAAATGTTTAGATTTTCGCAGAAAAATTTAGTTTAAAATATGCAAAAAGGCAATAGCCTTACAATTTGGAAATTAAAAACTTAACTGCTTTCTGACCACTAATTTAGGACACACTGTATATAACCTTGGAAATGTCACTTAATTTTTACGTTATGGTGAATTTTTGCTAGTTTTTTTTACATTGCTTACTAAAATGTCATACTTTGTTAGACATGCAACACTAGCAACAGTATTAAAAATCTGTAAATAATTTGACAATTTTTTTTTAGTATCTCTCTCATACGGCTTTTTCCCAAATACTTCATTTGCGATACTTCCTGTGTTCTGTAATAATTATTAACTCCAATGTTTGTATTATGATGTTTTCTACCTGCAGCGTGCAATAAAATGAAATGTAGTTATATCTTACTGCCCGCTTACTTATACCGGACGCTTTATTAAGTACTTATTATAAAAGTGCTGTGCCAGTTTGAGAGTTGAGAAAATCTTGGTATGGGGTCCCTTAGTGTAAACCTTATACTGTGGTGTAAACCAACAAACAGTCCCATAAACATTACTTTTGTCGAGGTTTGACCACAGTATAAGGGATAAGTTATATCAGTAGCGTCAGTCTGTCGAAAAATCAAAACTCCTTTCCCTCTGCCCCGTCCGCCGACGGTGCACCACCAAACCGGTTTCGGCAGTGCATCGATGGTGATACATAATGTCCCCAGCTCGGCGGTAAATTTAATATGCGCGGATATTGCACAATGTCTTTTACTTCACACTGCATCATTTAGGACACTTTTACGTACTTGATTTTAATCCGGTAAAAAGCTTTTTACAGGATTGGATATCGTACAGAAATTTTACAGTATCGAGTACCGGCACATCTTCAATAAATCCATTATATCCATAGTAACCTGGAAACCGGTACCGGTACATGATACCGTAATGAAACTATTTGTCAAATTGGCGGATTTGTCAAAAATATATTCGTCGCGCATAAAATTATTTTTTTCCTGTTTTTAATAAGTATGAGTAAAATGTTGTACATCATACGTCCGGTAACGTGTTACAGTAGTCGTTTCGAAATTCCAGGCTCGCCTAGCGCCTCGTCCGGAAACATCTTACTCCTACTGAACTTACTCCTACTCTTACTAAAAATTTGTGTTCAGTGGATCGCTGCGAAAGTCGTTTAAGAGAGGTAAATGACATTTTTTTAGATGTCCACAGGATCAAGAAAGCTAGATGTTTATTAAATTTGTATAAATCTGAAATAACATAACATAGAAAATGATGTATTACAAAAATGGTCTCCTAATGAACCCATTATTTACCACATTATCTATGTAGAAATATTACAAAGGTTAAATTATCCATAATCAGATTTGAAATTACGTTTCAAAAAGACCCCGTAGCACACTCCTAGAAAGATTCCATCCAACGGCACCTATATCGCATTTACAAGTCCCTCATAACTACTCGAGAAAACCGGGTGCAGGTTAGTTTTGGAAACATCAAAGTGCCGACACGAACTGACGATACTGATATAATGTATTATTGCTTGTACTGCGGTATGACCATGGAATCGCGATATATATGCGTGTTTACCTCCATCTCGCTCATGATATACCATCATTTTTGTAAGACATTGTTTCATGCTCCGATTAGATCTCATCCAGCTGTATATGCAAAAAAGTTGTTGGGGTCTTGCAAATTCCAAGAAGTTTCTTAACCTTCTGAAAAACGACTAATACAAGGATACGGCCTTGATCCGAAAAAACTCGAAGAGGGATTCCATATATACAGAACAATGTTTTTATTACCCCCTCACTTATTTTTGTCATCTAGTTACCATTCCAACTTTCATTTTTTTTATATCCGTCTCCTTTTAGCACATGTTACGCCTACGTTCCAACGCCTACTTGACGACAATAATAACTGAATGGCTTATAAAACCCATTGCCACAGTTGTTGATCCTTGTAATCGTAATCTTCAGGCCATTTGGCAAAATAATCCAAGATATATTTGTTGCCTGCTTCCGTCTGTGGCTTCGCATTTGCGGCACCAAGACTCGACGTCTTCATGATAATTCACCCAGTAGAACCGCGATAATTTTTGTCTGAATCACTTGTTAAGTTGTGTATTTGTTTTGAATCTTCAGTGATCCAATCTAGAGTGTTTTCCGGGCTTTGAAGCCGTGGTCCAATGGAATTTCTTCCTGAAGTTTCGTCTTCAGCTGCAGCAGACATTATCAAAGGCTAGGACGCAATGGGCGAACTGGTCTCCCTGCTTCCCGACGTTGACTGATTGGACTGTGGTGAGCTCCGTAATATTTGTTTCCCACCGTCGCGCTGCAGTGGAGGGACTGGGATGGGAGTAGTAGGGGCGCGCGGTTTCGGCGCACTTGAAGTATGTCGTAGAACTCGCTTCCAGTCTGCACTTAGAAACGTAATTTCCTCCTTCCTGTTCTCGAATTCCAGTTTCAGTTCCGTTCTCTTCCAGTCTCGGAGAGAAACGCTGCAATTGTGTTCCGTAATTCTCTCCGTTCTACTACGATGCCGAGACACCAAGAACATCCCAAACTTCCTGATGATAAAAAGGACTTTCTGATCTAGTCAAGCGAGCGAGATTTACAACAGGACGGAACAATCTCTCCTCCGTAAAAGGAATCATAAGATCCGTAGAGATTTTGCATATAATGATAAAAAAATTACATTTGTCAATTTAGAACTAGCTAGCAGCTTGCATTGGAGCGACTGGGAAAAGGTGGATCGTTTGACTCATGAAACGTTTAAAGGAAAAAGAAAACGGTTAACAGACGAGCTGAGCGTTCTGAACAAGGGAGGAAATTTTGCCATAACACCATCCAGAATACCTGTGGAAAACGTCATAGCAAATGTGGAGAACGGAATCCGGCAGCTGCTAATTCAGACGGCTGAACAAATAAGGATAGAGACGTCACGAATTCTAGAACGCGCAAAACCACCAAAAAACAATCTCACCTTTGCAGAAAGAAAAGCTCTGAAAGTCTTGGACGAAGACAAGGATATTCTCATTTTACCAGCAGATAAAGGAAACGCAACAGTAGTAATGTCAACATCGGATTACGAAGGAAAAATCAGGACACTGTTGGATTCCACCTCCTACAAGAAGCTAACACGGATTCTGAGGGCTACCAACAATTTATTCAAGGACGTGGCATTGTATAAATTGAGAAAGCTTAAAAAATCAGAAGCCTTGTCACCAAGGCTGTACGGTTTGCCAAATATCCACAAACCGGATATGCCACTGAGACCCATCGTGAACACCATAAGAAGCCCGACCTACGAAATCGCTAAACACTTCACAAAACTGCTGCAACCTAAAATAGGAAATACTTTATAAAAGATTCCTCCCATTTCGTCAAAAAACTGCATTCTTTGACTCTTTCTTCAGGAGTACTGACTGTTTAGCTATGGACAGCCCCCTTAGTCCAGTAATAGCCAACTATTTTAAGGAAATTTTCGAAGCCAAGGCGATGACAACGGCAAATAAAAGGCCAAAGCCCTGGTTCCGATAAGTGGACGGCACCTTTGTTATTTGGAGCCATGCCGAGGGCGAACTTCAAAACTTCCTGTTACACCTCAACTCTATCAACTCAAAAATTCAATTTACTATGGAGATAGAAAAGGAAGGACGCCTACAGTTTTTGAATGTTTTGGTATCAAAGAGGCCGAGCTTGCGCACACAGTTTATAGAAAACCGACACACACTGACCGGTACCTCAATAACGGATCAAATCATCATCCCAGACAGAAAAAAGCAGTCATAAAAGACTATGTCTGTGACAGGCAAGAGAATTTGTGAGCCGGCTGAATTGGAAAGGGAAATGAAGCATCTGGATTAGATATATATACAGCAAGCACGATATATACAGCAAGCACGAGTTCGATGGGGCCGTCCGTACAAGGAATGTAGAGCGCCAGGAAGGAAGAACGGGAGAAAATAAAGAAAAGCGCGGATTGACTAATGTACTATACATCCATGTAGAAAGTAATGGACAGGATCGGCACGCTACTGGAAAAGCACAATGTTAAAACTGTCTTTAAACCACAGTATAAGGAATAATACATTATATCAGTAGCGTCAGTCGGTCGAAAAATCAAAACACCTTTCCTCCTGCCCCGCCCGCCCGGCCGCCGACAGTGCACCATCAAACCGGTTTTTGGCAGTGCATCGATGGTGCTTAGGTGAATACAAAGCGCTCGCCAGCTCGGCGGTAAATTTAATTTTCGTGGATATTACACAGTCTTTTAAAAATGTGAGGGAAAAATTTGTGTTCAGTGGATCGCTGCTAAAGTCGTTTAAGAGAAGGAATGACATGTTTTAGATGTCCACCGGATCAAGAAAGGTATTTATGTATCGAGATATATAATAATAAATAACACAGAAAATGGTGTATTACAAAAATGGTCTCCTAATAAACTCATTATTTATTACATTATCTATGTAGAAATATTACAAAGGTAAAATTATCCATAATCAAAGAAATAAAATTACGTTTAAAAAAGACCCCGTAGCACACTACTAGAAAGATTCCATCCAACGACAGCGATATCGCATTTACAAGTTTCTCGTAACTACTCGAGAAAACTGCCGGGTGCAGGTGCGCGCGGCACGCTTTAGTTTTGGAAATATCAAAAGTGCCGACACGAAATGACGATACTGATATAATGATATTATTCCTTATACTGTGCTTTAAACCCACTCGTTCAACAACAGAGCTTGAGATCGGCCAAAGACCGCATAGATCCCTTAGCGGCATCCCGAGTTTACCGAGTTCCATGCAGCTTTTTTGTTCTCTTTTTGTACTTCAACAGCTATTTGACTAATTTTTCTTTGTTTTTTCTCTTTAATCTTTTACCAGTTAGCGTTCTGTTTTCTTCTTGTCTGCTCTAGTTTCAATTCAAATCAAATTTCAAATCAAAGTTTCAATTAATTTCCTCAGCTATTTTCTTCTTTTATACTTTGTCCTTTTCTATGTTTCTTCTTAATATGTCATTAACATACTAATTAATATTTATAAACAATTAATTATGAAACACTATTTGCTATTTTTTTTCGTTCTTTTACATGGGTGTATTTTTCTATTTTAGTCTTTTGGCAAAATTTCTTACTCAATCTTTCATATTTTCTCCTTTTATCATTCCTCAGCCTTCTAATATTTACCTTCTTTTCTGCTTGCTTAATATTTCTTTACTTTTTTTGTTTTTTTTTCCATTATTGGTTCTCCAAGACTATTTGTTTCATTCAGCAATTGTCTTTTTTTATTATTTTTTCCATTATATGTTCTAATTTTGACATTGCTTTCTATATTTCTTCTTTGATATGATCTAACAGGTACATATCGAATAAAACAGGTGTCAAACGGAATTACTCTTTAAACTTTACATCAATCGTTTGAAGATGGCAACACATCAATGAACTGTAAACTTATTTGCTCTTCCGCATTTTAAATATCTCCAATTCTAAAGCTCTCTTTCCTTTATCATTTGAAGATAACCTTTATCTTATAGGAAAACTACTATCGCTTTATCCAAATTGTTTGTGGTTATAAAAATATAACTTCATGGTTTGCGTTTATTGTCTAGCTTTACAACGATCAAAACTGCCAAAATGGTGAAACATATGGAGGCGCCAATGTGAATGTATTGCTTTCTTAAGAAACCATAGCTAAGGAATCATTCTTTAATTCGTAATAGATCTTAAGTTTCGGACACCCTGAGTAACATTGATACGTATACCTACTGAAAAATTTTATTAGCCTATTAACGGCTTGTTTATATTATTCCCAAGATAAAAAGGGAATTTTGGCACCTGCCCAACATCGCCAAATCTTTATAGTTAGGTACATGCAATTCACATAACTTTAACAAAACATTCCATTGTTATCAATGAAAAGACTAAATATTTAGCCGAGATGGACCTTAATCTTTCTATGATTGTCATACGAGCGGACTTATTTTCAGCTCCACTCTATGAATACGCGTCATTACCTTGTTAGCAACTTTTTATTTGTATCCTGTTCCAACTACTTTTAAGCACCGGGTTCGAGGTTTTAACAACAGGAGTAATTGATAGGACTTATACTGGCGTCTCGTTATAGAGGGTCCAGCAGTAGGTACTGACAATTACATGATGCATTTTTTAAATATATGTTTAATACCCAGAAAAGTTTGGATAAAAATTGTCACAGTGGTTGATAGCACCGCTGTTAGCGAAAGTAGGGATACAATTAATTAAATTGACGAATTAGTTTTTGATAACATAAGACTCCGGAAACCGACCGTTGGAGCATGCTTGCCCAATTTTCATCGCCTGATGGAAGAATTGCCATAATTGGTATAAGGGTCATTTTTCTAATGTAATTTTTAAAATCTGAAAAGATATTTAAAAAAACGCATCATGTATGGTATAATTTGTAAATGTTTTTAGTTCATCAGTTTTTATTATTAATAGTTACTCCCACCCGAAGGCTTCGAAAACCGTCAGTACCTACTGGAGAGCTCTCTATTATACGGAGCATATAGGTAAAAAAATAAGTTGAATCAATAAACAAATGATTCAAATTCTCCAAGGACCATGTCGTAAAAAAAGAAGTTATGGTTAAAATTAATTTATTCAATCCTAATATTGGATCATTGTTGTGAATCCGAAAGGAATTTTTTTATATATGAAATATGTACATTGTTCCTATAACGACAAGCAGGAACAGACACTCTACTGTACAATAGAACAAGTATTACGTAATGAAACTGAAGCATTACAACGTCTTGAGACCATACCTCAGAGGTTTCCGATTACACCCATAAGACCACCCTGAAAGCAGAAGGGTTTCGCGATATACAATACTTCGTCTAACAAACGAATCTATACTGTTTTAGTTTTGTTCATCGACCTTTTTTCGATATTGACCTCGGGAATGCTAATGGTTGGTTAACTATTCTATCTCTAAATGACGTTCAAGGTTATTTTTGTTTGCAATAGCTTGCTAAAGTTTAATAATAAATAATAATATCGGATGGGGACATGACACCTTGCATAACTTCCAGAAAACATATCAATGGAAATACCACAGGCTTAGCGAACTGACTTTAATGGACTGAATTTTCAAGTTATAGTGGACATTACTGTTTTTTAAATGAGTATGTATGAACTTCTAACATAAATAAAAATAACATAATCAGAAAACTAGTAAATAGTGGTTTTTCAAATAACGTTATACGCAGCCAGGTGTATGACGTCTTCGCGGCTGTGGATTGCATAATGTACAGTAATCTAGCAGCTAAGATAAGAAAATGGTTTTAGAAAGGCCATTGAACTACACTTGGTTTTATAGATTATAACTAAAAGATGAACCAAACATTCTATTAATCAAGCTTGTATTTTTTTTCAGTGAAGTCGTGAAAACTGATAACTAATATACCATCCCTTGTTACATCCACTTTGCAAACAATTGGTAAAGTAACCTTTCCAAAAAGAAATTCGAGTGGATGGTTGATGTGGCCAAAAGCAAAAAGACCGCATGTGTTTCACAGATTTTAAAATAAGCCTAATTATTATTGTCATTATTTGAATGTTGTTAGGTGCTTCTAATCCAATCCCGTTACGCGATAGGGGCATAGTTACCAGCAAGCTATCGAATCGATGAACAAAAACCGATAATAAATTAAAAGGATCTATCGATAAATGACGCAAGTCCGTTCTTTAACCTTTTGGAAGGAGGTTCCTTGTTTCCTATTGACTGAGTGGTTACTGACCTTCAGGGACTCCAATAAAAGTTTACTATGACAGTAACTGTTTACAAAACTACTTTCTATTCAACAAGATTGTGTGTAAAGCACTATGACAATATTAGGCATAAAATTAATTTGCTTAGTTACTAATCAGGCGATGGAGGAACCGCTCTATGACGCAAATCTCCCTAAGGAATTGCTTCCGGTTAGACCCCGGCTAAATTAAAAAGCCCAAATAGGAAAGTTATTTTCGTAAGTCGAACGAACTTTGACGCAACCTGCCCCGCTTGCAATCAGGCCAAATCAACTTTGCAGGGCTTTGGAAAGTTTTAATGGATATGGAAAAAAGATAAGCCTAATTGGAATTGGGTCGCTCCTGTGGCTGATAACCGTATTCGTGGGTTCTGATAAACTGGGCACAGTATTGAATATAAGAACAAACGTTCTTACGTCATATGAAACAAGGACAGGAAGTTATAAAGCAGATGTCTAGGTGACATATTCACGGTATGCCTAACATTAGCCATGTGCGACACTTTGTGCACCTTAAATGAACTTAGCGGTAAAAATTTTTTTCAAGCCGAGAAGTAAAGTAATGCTCTGGTGCGTTTTAAAAAATAATTGATCAGCAATTTTTTATGGAAAGCCCGTGTAAACAAGTCCTACAAAGCAAGTGAAAAGATGTCACTCGAAATCAGGGCAAAAAATTGATATTTTCTGTACTATATACGTTTCTTAATTTGTTAAAAAGAATCCTATTACACCAAACCCTGACCTCAACCTAGATATATTCTAAAAATTAGGTCAGTCTATAAACATTTTTATAAGTGGGCACTTAAAAATTGCCTGATGATTAGTGATAATAAAACGTAGCCTCGTCAATTTACAATAATTAAGTACCAACTTCGGGTAGATAAGAAAAATTTACAAAATTTGCACCAGCAAACTCTCAAAAATAATATCGACCCCAAATTATTTTCTTTGTCACAAACAAAATAATTCACTACTATAAATCCTAAATCAGTACAACAACTTAAGTAAGGAGTTAAAAAAATGAAATTAAAACAGTTTCCATTTCTAATCTGTAAAAGGAATGGAAATTGAACGAGCACGATTTGGGACAATAAAAAATATGAGTCACGAGAGAAGCAAATGAAAGCGAGTTTCTTTCACTTTTAGTCACCAGGTCAAAGTTGTTTAGTAGAAGCTTGAAGGGAGATGACTTGGGAGATTAGGTAAATATCGCGGTAAATAGTCAAAAGCACGTTTTTGTTTGGGAATCCCAGTTATCCCACAGTTTTTGGCAGTACCTATCAATTTGATAAGATGTCTTTTGAGTTTACTCTATGGTATATGACTCTATAATCTTTGGTGACTTTTCCAGGATACTATTACATATAATAGAAAATTAAATTATTTAAAAAAATAGATTCAGTGTGATTATAACAATTTGCTTAAAAAATAATAGATGGTCAGTGGATAGCGAGGTAAATAGGTACTTACAAATTCTTTTTGAAGACCGTTGAAGACTGCTTTCAATGGTATATTTTACCTCGTTTTTCCAGGGCTAGTTCCAAAGACTCACTCTCTGCCTTTGCGGTTTAAACATTAGCTGAAGACTTGGCTGAAGACTAGTTAACATGGTGGTAGCTACGACACTAATAAGCGAGAGATTAAAATTTTACATTGCTTATTTATTTCAACCTACTTCATATGCGTGAGATTTATAATATGTAGGTATTGACGATGAAGAAAGTTTCTCTACTGTGTTTCACTGCCACTTTCATTGCTTTTACGGACAAATAATAATAAAAAACGAATTCCTGGTTGAAACATTATTAATGGGAAAAGCATTAAATTTTAACATCTGCTTATGTGAAGTGAACTAAACTGCTAGCGAAGTGAACACAACACTCAACTTTTTAAGATACCACAGCACAGAATAGCCATACGTTATTACTAATAACATACAGAAGCGAAGCCTCGCGTCGGAACCTTTGATCTCCGTGTCCCAAAAATTCGTGACCTTGAATGCGTTAGCTCCGCCCACTTGTAGTTAATACACTGAGAAAAAAACACATAATAAAATAATTTTGTGGATAAAATGGTGGAAAAGATATTATTGTATTGAGTGAAACTGTTGAGTCAATATTTCAACAATGGTTTTTGCTCTCTTCAGGGTTAAGAAATAATTTTTCGTTTGGGACATGAGTTATCAATTGTGTCAAGACTTTCTGCTAACGTTATTTTAATTGCTTCACTTAAGATTGCCGTTAACAATCAGAAATTGGTGGATATAGTGAAAGATATATGAAGTTTTTTTATATTGGCGGGGTGAAATAATTAATGCGCTCAGTTTGGTCATTTATTTTTAAATAATGTAACAAGCAAAATGCGAACCTAATAACTCTGTATTATTGAAGACTGCCCATAAATGTGACTATTTTACATATACCTACTTATTCACTAAATACTATTTCAATACTTTGGGTGCTGCTCGGGGTTAATATGCAATAATGTACAAGAAAATTTATAGAGGAAGAATTTGTATCTAGCTATATTTATATTATATATTTATCCCCTAGCTACTAAAACTAAAGCATTTCTTGCAAAGAAAAAATCTTTTTTCCTATTACCACTATCGTGAAATCCGCACGGCCAGTGTCAAAATAAAGTTTAGATTTTAGCGACATTTCATCAATACATAAAGTGCAATGCCTGTCTAAGGGCACCATTTTCTCTATTTTAATTTGAAGTCCTCCGAATATTGCTTCATTATTTAGACCTGGTCTGCAAATAAACTTTTGAGTTACTTTTTGAAGCGTACATACTGTTGGCAAAAACAACAATTTTGCCATAAAAGAATATGCAGAGGGCCCCAAAAAAAAACAAAGTTAAAGCAAATTGCTTGTATTCCAGCGAGTAGCCAAGCAATTGGTTTTTTTTTTCTTTTAAAATAGCTTAGGCTTTGACGATTTGGGCTGATGGTTTACTTAAAAACTTGTCGCATAGGCTGTTAAAATCATCGAGGGTCTAAGATTTAACATTTGTTTCAAATCGTTTCTGCTTTTTATTTAAATTGTTAATTTTCTTCTTTAACTTTTCTTTCCTGGGAGAATGACGTCGACGTTTGGACATCAATTGACTGTGCCCCGATTTATTAGGGACTGTGGCATTTATATACCTGAGACATAGGGCGTTTTTGAACAACTTTTGAGAAAGGGATTAGTGTTGCATCGTCAGCCTCGTGGTCCGACACTGCCATAGTTTTTGCATTATGGGTTTACTATCGTCTTTGTCATTTAATTCTAGAAAATGAATTGAATCTGTGTGAGAAAGCATTACAATAAAACTATAGCTATTAGTTAATAATATATTATTTTGATATTTACCTGGTACAAAATGAGATTTTTGCGAAGTGCAAGCTAGATGTGCTAGAAGCTTAATCTACGTATCTAGGTCCATGTAGCTGCTTCAGATGAAGCTAAAAGATTACGATATTTTACATAATATTAAAATTAATTCCTAATCAGTAATCAAAAGCTCATTTAAAGTATTGTCATTGCTTTACTTATTTCAACTCACTTGTATTAGATGATTCTGAGCAGGAGCTGAATAAAGTTGGTGGTGCTTCAGCGAACAGGGTTTTTCTGCTGGCACCTTTAGAAATACATTTGGTTTCAAAGTGTTTTTCGCATAATCCATAGCTTTTGTGCAATTTATCAATATTGCACTTCAGCAAGTCTTTCCTTCCACACGCCTTCTAACTTCTTCCACAAGCTCTAAATAAAAATCTAATATTATTTTATTTTGAGTAATAATTTGTCAGTTTTACAGTCTTCATAAACAGTGTATGAAACTAAGTACAGTAAAAATTGACGCTTCTGCTACAGAATCTTCATATTTAAATACTTGTAATAGGCTAAGCTATAGAAATGTGAGTACTTTAACTTACCTCGCAGGATTTTTAGGAAAGTGAAAAACACTTGTTACAGTTCCAGAGAAAACGCAGTTTCTAAAAGCACAATGCGAATATTTTCGCTTCAGTTTAGTAGGTTCTGAAGCCATATCCTTCATCCAAAGAAACACTAGAATCTACATCCGATTGTTTACTATTTAAATCGTTTATTAAAACACAATCCTGTAAATTGCACTCTAAAAAACACTTAACACAGAGAAATTGCTTATTTAGCAAGGCAATGTCATTAATGACAACTGCTGTCCGTTTCAGAATGTATACCGGGCTAAAGAGTATATTGTTTATTCAATCTGTTCCCGAGGTTTTGAACAAAAAGGGGTGTTTTCTCTCAGTGTAATAACTAGTAAAAGGAGGCGTGTTCTAATGCATTCAAGGTCACGAAATTTGCGGACATGAAAATAACCAGCTTTCGCTTCTGTATGAGTAGGTAATAACATGCCTATTCTGTGACCACAGTTTGAATTGGATCGGCAGATTCCGATAATTCAGCTATTTTAGTTATTTCCAAATAGTTTTGTTATTTCCGATATTTCCATTATTTACAAGGTTATTTCTCTATATCTTCTAATAGGTATATTTTCGTCCTTTAGTCCTCTGTTACGTAATGCAATGGTTTAAATAAGATAGAAATGTCGAGGATAAAATCTTTAGGGAGGTACCAGTGCTTCTAGCAAACAAATATCAGAATCTGGAACTATGAATTCAGCAAATTTAAGTAGAATAAATCCAAATACAGCTGAAAGTTAGATCTTATTGCATGGTAAACTACCAAAAATTATTTACTTGTACGTGTTAGTTGAGTCTAGAGAATCATCAAACATTTCATGTCCACTATTATTCAAGTTGAGTACATTTTTGTACTTAGGTACCTATCTTGTTTTCATTTTAATGTTTACTTTCTGGTTTCATAAATAAATATATGTATTCTTTGAAGTTTTTTTTTAATTTAGTTAGGCAGAGAGAGAGGGAGTTTTGGTATGCAGTATTCTTTTTTTTTTCACTCTTGGGGTGAGGATCTTGAGGTCCATTTTCTGGTGGCACTTAAGTTGCCGCTAAATGTACTGTCTTTTCATTCAGTGAGTATATACAGTTAATAAAATAATATGAAAAAAATATTTATGAAATACATATGATTTATAATATGTAAAATTACTAAGAATCTAAATAGATAGCTGCTATCTACATCCACATACATGCATTTATCCATTTAGGTGCTGATAAATCCACATAAATACATTTAAGTCCCTATAAATTTAAGTAGATAACATTTAAATAGAGATAATTACAGCTAAATACAAGGCTAAATATGAGGTGTATATTAGAAAACGTCATCTAGTAGACTATGATTTTTTTGTCAGAACAGGATTCAGGAAGAAGTCGCTTTACCGCACGCAATTGCATGCGGGAAGTAGCACTTTACCGCACGTGTGCGGTAAAAAATTACCGCACGCAAAACCAAATTACATACAATTTGAAGTTTATTAATCTGAGCGTTACTTTTGCATAATTTGATTGTTCTTGTGTTGTTTATTGCTGAGTTGAAATAAATTGATTGTGTTTTCTATACTTATCTGAATGCTTTAGGGTTCAGAAGACATTTAGCACTATTAATTAGGTACCTACCACACGTGCGTGCGTGTAAAGGTTAATCCACGTTCATATTTAATTGAAATTACAGAAGACAACAAAATTAACACACATTTGCTCCTAGGAAATTAACTATCGACTCCGAGAAATTAAAAAAAAGTTGGTCCTCATCATTATTTGAACCCACCACCTTAAGTTCATAAGATAGGTTGGCAACCTCTACACCATGCATTTCTTATGTTGACATGTGTTAAACCAAAATATGTTCGGATTAATTACCGTTTGACAAACGACCGGTTTTGCTGTTTTTAAAAATAAATTTACACACAAAATAGAAAATAGGGACAAAAACCTTCAAAACATATAATCAGAATGGTCTTATCCGATGAAATTTTAGATGCAACAAATACGTACGGTCTTCCAGTGACTTATTGTAAAAGCACTAACACTTATAAATAATTTCATGACGTTGACAGGCGTGCGTGTAAAAATTTTTACCGCACGCAAATTGAAAGAACTAGAGAAGACGAAAAAGATGAAGAGAAATTGGATCGTAGGAAAAATATTGTACCTAACGCGTGCGGGAAGTGATGCTTTACCGCACGCTGATTGCTGAATGGCAGTGCGCCGACGCGTAGCGGTGTTCGGTCAGCAATCGAGAGCGGCGAAGCCGAGTTTGGTAAAGTTCTCGAGTGATAGAAAATGCTTTTTTGACGAGTAAAACACTATACATTTTCTTCGACCATGCTAACATTAAGTCTTCATTAACTTTAAAAACAATCCCTTTAGAGTATTTCCTTCAAAAATTAAAGCGCGTCATTGTCAACATGACACCTCGACTGTCAATGACTTCAGTTTGGTCAAATTTCAACACTTTAATTCACTTTTCTGAAGCCCGGGGAGGCAAAATATACATGTTTTTGAATGATATCACCATTTTTCATGGTGTTTTATAAGATTAGACCAGTTAAATCGCATTTAATTGGCGATATACAGGCGAAATTAGAACAACTTACTTTCGTCACTAGAGACGAAAGTTAACGTTATGGAATTTTCTCTCACTAGAGACGAATGTTACATTTTCGGCTAGGGCAAGGTATGACCAAAGTTGTTTATTTTTACATGGTCGTAGAAAATAGTATATTGTCCAACAAATAGTATATTGTTGTGTATGAAAATAGCATTTTCTCTCGCAAGAGAACAGCTTTAACAAACGAGGCGAAGCCGAGTTTGGTAATGTTCTCGAGAGATAGAAAATGCTTTTTGGCGAGTAGAACACTATACTTTTTCTTCGAACATGCTAACATTAGTTCCTCATTTACTTTAAAAATAATCTTTATAGAGTATTTCTTTCGAAAACTAAGGAGCGTCATTGTCAAAATACCGATTGATGGAACGCGCGCCTAGTCTATGTCGGATGTGCCGCCGCAATGCTTTGTATTCGCCAACTATTCTCGAATATATTATTAAATTATTTGTTTATTAGTTATATAGCGCAATATAATTGTAAATATACGAAATTTGATATCAAATTACACTTTTAAATTGAATCTTTGAAATTCAGTATTTGAAAATTGATGTTGCATCGAACCCCGCGCCATGCTCCTCCGAACAACGGAACAAATAATAATCAACGCCACCTCGATTGTCACTGAGTTTCGTTTGATCAAATTTTCAACACTTTAATTTGCTTTTCTAAGACCCTGTAAGGCAAAATAAACATATTTTTGTGTGATATCACTATTTTCCATGGTGTTTAACAAGATTAGATCAGTTAAACCGCATTTAATTGGCGATATACAGGCGAAATTAGAACAACTTACTTTCGTCACTAGAGACGAAAGTTAACGTTATGACATTTTCTCTCACTAGAGACGAAAGTTACGTTTTCGGCTAGGGCAAGGTATGACGAAAGTTGTTTATTTTTACATGGTCGTAGAAAAGGCTATTTTCGGTACTCCTAATGAAATATACTATATTAATTTAATTTGTTCCTCGATTTGTTCCTAGGGCGTAAACAAAAATTCCTAGAAACTGTTTTTGAGATATAAGCCCAGATATAAATTCAATCAACATAATAGAGGTGCAATAAGAAATCTAAAGTCAGAATGGGCAAAATGGCAATCACTTTATTTCTCACAGCACATTTAAGTAACATTTTAGAAATAATTTTGAACATACTGTATTTTACATGATTGATCTTTTTTTTATTATTTTTCTTTCTAGGAAACTGAGAGGATAATATCTCGGATAATATAAAATATTAAAGCTCCTATTAAAGCTTCTGATTAACCTCATGTATATTTACATACAGTCTAATAGAGCTGAAGGAGCAGATTACAGAAATATATAACTTCGTGTGTCTATCTCCAAGCATTTAGATTATACAGGGTGGTAAATTTGTTGAATTTCGAAAATCATTCATTCGATTAGCAGTTTTCCTGTTACACTTTTTAAAAATTTTATACATGGGTCTCGTATGGCATCTAAGAACAAACTTGGATCTAGGGCTAACAACTGTATTGGCTGCTAAGTTTGACAGATACGACGCCATCTTAATTTTTTTTAATTGGAATTACGCACACACAGTTTATTACGCACACACAGTTTATTAGAGCTGAAAAAGTAGATTACAGAAATATATAACTTCATATAAATATCTCTAAGCATTTCGATTATACAGGGTGATAAATTTTTAAATTTCGAAAATCATTTTAAATGGCTCACTCAATTAGCAGTTTTCCTATTACACTTTTTAAAAGTTTGATACTTGGTGGTCATATGGCATCTAAGACCGACCTCGGATCCTGGGCTAGCGACGTCGTTGGCTGCCCAGTTGGAAGTTAATGGAACCACACATACGGGATGTTCATTATAAAACTTCATCTAGCAGGCTATGAAATTCTGACAGAAAAGGATGGCATAATGAAAGTAAATAGACTTTTGTTTCTCCATCCCTTTCTTTTGACATTTCACAGCCAACTAGATGAAGTTTCATAATGAACACCTCATATATTTACATACAGTTTAATAGAGTTGAAGCATCAGATTACAGAAATATATAACTTCGTATTTTTATCGCTTTTGATTTTACAGGGAGGTAAAATTGTCGAATTTCGAAAATCATTTTAAGTTGCTCACTCAATTAGTAGATTTCCTGTTAGACTTCAAAAAAATGTGATACATGGAGGTCGCATGGCATCTAATGCCGACCTCGGATCCTGGGCTAGCGACGTCATTGGCTGCCTGGTTTGACAGATAGGACGCCTAGTCGAATTTTGAAATTCAACAACTTTGCCATCCTGTATAATCGAAAATGCTTAGAGATAAGATATATGAAGATACATATTTCTGTAATCTGCTCCTTCAGCTCTATTAAACTGCATGTAAATATAATATGTGTGTTTCCATTTACGGCGGCTTTTACAACTATCAGTAAAACTTCAGTTTGAAGTTAAAACACCAGTAATGACGTAGATTGCATTGTTACCTGACACTTAAACAATGCAATCTATGTCATATCTGGTGTTTTAACTTCAAACTGAAGTTTTACTGATAGTTGTAAAAGTCACTCTTAATGAAAATCAAGATGTCGTCGTATCTGTGAAACCGGGCAGCCAGTGAAATTTTTAAAAAGTGTAACAGGAAAACTGCAAATCAAGCGGCCACTTAAAATGATGTTTGAAATTCAACAACTTTGCCATCCTGCATAATAGCATAGCTTGGAGATAGATATATGAAGTTATATATTTCTGTAGTCTGCTCCTTCAGCCCTATTAAACTGTAGGTAAATATATGTGTTTATATTAAACAAAAATCAAGATGGGGTCACATCTATCAAACCAGGCAGCCAATGAAGTGGCTAGTCCAGGGTCCAAGTCGACCTTAGATGCCATACGACCCCCCATGTATTAAACTTTTAAAAAGTATAACAGGAACACTGCAAATCGAGTGCACCACTTAAAATGATTTTTGATGTTGCCCACTTTTAATAATTTTATTATAAACTTCTCGATTTTCAGGACTATTATTTATAAGCCCTTGCCAGAACTCCGGGTACGCTGTCATGTGTTGATAAATTCAATAAATTGTCTCCCAATTGAACATCTCCTACCCAGCCTACCCTAAATGACCAAAAATAAGCAAACATATAAACTTTACCATTGTTTCTATCCAAATAGATATATTGTTGATATTTATTGTATATGTATTTAATTCAATTTGTTATATATACCTACATGAACAAACAATCCAGAATTTGGAAATTCCTGTCTCCCCTAGGCCCTACGGCGAAATTGCAGAAGTTTAATTTAATTTTAATTTGACGGTTTTTTATTGGGTTTCCAATGTTTCCATATCCTCATATCCATACGCGCAAACTCGCTACGAAAACTACGAAATGTCATTGGGAGTAACTCGATACCTGAATCAACATGAAATTGGAATACCATTTTGTTCGATACCGTTTTTGATGGCGAATTGGAATCCCGCTGCTGCTCTATTAAACTGTAGGTTTCCATTAAAACAAAATCACGATGGCGTCGTATCTAATATAATAGGAAAACTGCTAATGGAGTGAGCCACTTAAAATGATTTTCTAAATTCATCAACTTTACCACCCTGTATAATCAAAATGCTTGAAGATAGATATACGAAGTTATTTCTGTAATCCGCTCCTTCAGCTCTATTAGACTATATGTAAATGAACATGTGTTTCCATTTAAAAAAATCAAGATGAGGTTGTACCTGTCAAACCGGGCAGCCAATAACATTGCTAACCCATGGTCTGAGGTTGGCCTTAGATGCTATGCAACCCCAATGTATCAAAATTTTATAAAGTTTAACAGAAAAGCTGCTAATAGAGTGAGCAACTTAAAATGATATCCGTAACACTATCCCTGAAAATACACCTAAATCCCTGTAAATGTATCTAAATACATATAAAATATTAAGGGGTTAACCACTAGCTGTGTATGTGTGCACCTACTGTTTACACTCTACTATTTGACATTGGAAACAATTGAGAAATTGTTTTAATTTATCACATTTGCTAGATTTGTCCAACATTTGTTAGGTCAATTAAAACCACATTTTTCTCAACATATTCCTTTATCAAATGTAATAAATTTTAGCAAATTTAATTCAAATGTTGAGTGAAGGTCGAGGTAAATGTGTTCAATGGCAACAGAGATGGAGACAAATGTTTATCTTTAGAAACAATAATGATGAGGAAATTTTATCATCAGGTATCACTGAGGGTGTCACATTGATATTAGCCTTGGATTTAAACAGTTTGATCCGAAGTCTGTCGTTTGATTCCAATATGATCTGTGTCTAGAACACAAAAAGTCTGCAAATGTATTAGCATTTAGAGGAAGCTCTAAAAATTAAAACTATCAAAACCTAGTAAACAACACCAATGTTTACAAAAGTCTACAAACTTGGGACAACCTCATAGCTAGACTAGACTATTTAAGTGTTGTTTATCAAATGTGGTGCAAAGTAATGAGAACTAGATCAAAATGAGACAAATTTAATATATTTAGGGCACAATAGTTGACTAACAATTTGTCACGAACATGTGCAGCATTTAGACACATCTGCCTAACATTTGATGCAATTTTCCTAAAATTTGATGCATTTGCCTAATAATGACAAATTAGTCTAACATTTTCCAATTTTCACTGACATTTATTGCATATAAGTAACAGATATTTGGAACAGTTTCCCCAAATTTGCTTAATACTTGATAGATTTGAATAACATTTGATGGTGACTATACACCACTGAGGGGTTACCTTCTTGTGAAATATAAATCCAAATAAACACATACAAATCTATGTAAGTTTGACTATACAGAGTAAAATCTGTAGATAACTTTAAATCCATTTGTATTTATAATTAAATACCTATTGGCTATAAGTGCAGGTATAAGGTAATAAGAATTTTGATGTGTCATAGCTCTGGGGTCTATCACTATAAGAAGTCGATTTTCCATCGCTAACAAAGTGGATAGCTTATGGTTATTTTAGAGAGCCATTAACTCCAGCATTAACACATTCAGAATTCATTGAACATTAAATGACACACATTAGATGAGGAGAATATTCTAATATAATTCAACTCAAATTTAACCTTAACTTATTTCCTTATGTATATTATTTACCTCAAACACTTATTTTTTGTTATCTTTGAAACCTTAATTTTTTTAATACCTAAGGACTTATATCTTTTCAGCACATATTGAGAAGACACAATAAAAATGTCAAAGTCAGATTTCCTGATTTCCAATGTCTATTAATGTCAATAATAAGTGAATGGTTGATATATGTGTACACCATACACCATTTCCAACAGTCCTATAGATAACTAGTTTTAACTAACATTTCAACTGAAGGCTGAAATTTAAAATAGGTAGTAACTTTAAATGAATTTTCAATTTAAAATTAAGAACACCAAACCTTCGGGTCTAGGGTGTGTGGCTCTAAAAACTCAGATCCCCATTTACAGGAATCAATTAGAAATTGTAGTTTAGAGACAGACAAGCTAGGCTCGGGCTTAACATTTATAGGAAGAGGGATAAAAATGTTATAAGTATAATAATTTAACTATTGATAGCAAATGGCCTAAGGCCATTGTAATTGGGAATAAGAAGTATAGGTAACTTGATGTTTTTTTTAATGAACACCTGGTATAAAAACGAACAAGATAATATAGAACAATAAATAATGAAAAAGCTATATGCTACTTGTACTTACAAAATTCCAGAACACTTTGTACACACAAATGATCCTACGGTAACGTTGACGTATGTGGGGCCTCTCTGACCACAATCAAAACAGAACTTATTTTGTGGCAGGGCAGCAAGTTCCCGAAGAGTCTTTAAGTTTAGTTCGTCCTGTTTTTTACGAGACGAAGCCATTATTGCAAAGCACACGCACTTTTTTTCGGATTGTTGACTGTTCAGTCAATTTGAAATTTTCTCTTTGTTGAGGAAAGAAGGGAGAAGCACTAGCCCCGAACTTAAACAAATGAATCAGGAACGAGAAAAACCACCAAACTACCAAACGTTCAATGAGTCGTACTTAAAACCAAAATCACGCAACCCGAGTCCGACGTCCTAACTCCTACCGTCCTCTGACCTACCTAAACAAAACCAAAACTCAAAAACTGAACACCAAACTACCAACTGCGTTTGCTTAGTTTGCTAAGCTAAGTGACAAATCTAAACATTAGAGCATAGACGATTCCAAAATTACGTGTTTGACATGATTGCCCCTCAAGGCAATATGGCCGATTAACCTTCAAAAATGCCACTGTCAGACGAAACTTCAAAATATCAAAATCGATCTTTATCATCAAAATCACCATATTTCATGTTTGATTTAAGATATCTTTAACTACAAGTATTCCCTAAAGCCTCTAAGATGCCTAATTATCATCTGAACTGTTTCGATTATGCCCTTATTGGAAATGTCCTATTCTTGTAATGTTGTTTATGTTCATATGCGTACTAGCGTACTGAATCAGATAATTGAAATAATGAAATACCGTTTCATTTTTTCGATTTCCTGATCTGCCTGGTTAGTGAACACTGAACATGGAAGTGGAAATGCTTGGGTTTGATTTTCAAGCCTTAAAGGAAGCAAAAATGACTTAGCAATAACGTATTACCTGATATTTCATAACTGGTAAGTTCAACAGTATTTATTCTTAAAAAGTATTTAGATAGGTATATGTGCAGGTATACTGGAGCATACCTACTTATTTATGTTTAAGTGGTCACCAATTTGTCGATCAACCCATCTGCATACTAGTTTCGGGGTCTACCCCTCATCAGTACAGCTTTGGCTGGTCGACAAATTGTTTTTTTTTTTTTTTTTTTTCGGGGGGAGCGACCCCGGGGCATTAAAAAATCTTCTAAAGACACCGGGAAACTACCGCACGACGTTGTCCGGTAGTGTGGGATTCTTATCCAATAAAAAAACCCATGTTTTTTACACTTGGGGATTCCGGGCCGATTGCCTATAAATCCTCAATCTGCTGCCGGCAGACTTCTCTGGTTTGCGCTCTTTCCTGTTTGCATATCTCATAGCCTCCCCAGCTTGGCTGGTTTGGCTTGACATATCTTGCGGGAAATGTGGCCCTTCTTCTCCTGCGGTTTTTGCGTCTCTGCTGTCGCTCTACTTTGCAGTTTGATATTACAGTTGGTGCCGTGGCCGCTTCCAGGGTTGCCCTGATGCGGGATTCGGCTCGTAATGGACCAAAGCCCGCAGCACGTCGTCTGGATGTGCTTCAGCTCGCCGGAATGTCTTCTCGGCTTTGACTCTCATGAAGTCGCGCACTGTTTGCCTTTGCAGATTAGCACGAATTTCTTCGTTACGAATGTACAATGGAGCATTCACCGCCATACGGAGGTGAATGTTTTCAACAGCTTCTATCCTTGAGAGGTGGGCCTCCGCCGCGCTCCCCCATGAGGCCGATCCATATGTTAGGATCGGTCGCATGATGGCTTTCAGCAGCAGGAGTTTTCCTCTCACGGGCACATGGCTTCTTCGGTTGAGCAGGGGGTATAGTGAGGCCATAGCCCCGCTAGCCTTAGCAACGGCGACCCTGACATGGGGGCCCCAGGTCAGCCCTTTATCCAAGGTTGCCCCCAGATAAACGGCTGAGCGTTGCCACGGCACTTAGATTCCATCGATCACAAGTTGATCAGGGATGGCATCGCGACGTCTACCTATCAGGATTGCCTGGCATTTGGTTGGATTAATTTTAATCCTCCAACGTACCAGCCACTCCTGGAGGTCGTCTAACGCATGTTGCAGATTCGGCCGCACGACATCTTTTCTCCGGTGTTTGGATTTGGAAGAGCCGTGTCGTCGGCGTAGAGCGCGAGCGTAGTCCTTGGTGTTCTAGGAATATCGCTCGTGTACAGCGTGTACAGGTGCGGCGACAATACCGACCCTTGGGGGACATTTGCCTCTAGCGCTCTGGGCGCCAACAGGGAGGTTCCGACCTTTACAACGACTGTCCGATCTGTGAGGTAACTGTCGATAAGTTGGCAAATGTTTGCCGACAAACCTAAGTCACTCAGCTTGTAGATCAGACCCTCTCGCCAGACCCTATCGAACGCTCGCTCCACATCCAGCAGGACCAACCCAGAGGTTAGTCTGGAGTTCCTGCCTTCAGCGATGCTCTCTACGGTCCTCAGGACCTGCAATTCTGCCGAATGCAGTCCCTGAAAACCGTATTATTCGAGGGGCACGACGTTTAGGCGTGTACACTCGTCTTGGAGTCTCCTCAGGATAATACGTTCCACGATCCACGACCTTAACAGCCCCACACAGCAATGTGAGAGATGGCTGCATTTGTCCTAATGTTTTTTGTCCTAAAAATAGACAAGTGACATTGATGACATTTCTGGAGTTTATGAATAGGAATGTCAAACATATGTTCTTACTATATTTATATTTACTATTTCCTTGTATTACCATGGACGTACTATCCCACCATCTTTCGACAGTGTTTTTATTATTATAAAAATATTAACTGTACTAAAACTAGTAAAGAAAAATTAAATGTTGCTTTGCCAGATCGGTAGTGAATAACTAACTGTGTGTACCTGTCATCCTCCAACAAAGGAATATATAAATCGTCTCCAATAGAAAATATTAAATATTTCTTAAGGCATTGAGGCTTTGCTTACCTTAACAGCATACACTGGTCACTTTTTCCTGACAACATATAAAGCTGGATATTTTTCATTTAACTTAGTAACCTAACTATTACTTTACTGAATTTCTGCTTTACAAGTAGGTATCGGAAATCTATCTTTTTTTTAATCACTAAACACACAACGTGACCATACAGTAATTGAATCATACCTATAATTTTTCTATTTAAAAAGGATTGAAATTTGGTAAAATAATTGGTTTATTAAAATTAATAACAGTAGGTAGCTTATAAAACTGGGTCTAGTCTATGTCCATATTTATATTTTGCGAGGAAAAGTCTCCAGCAAACCTGCAATGCACCAGCGCGTGTAATGATGCGCTGCATCTTGGCTATCTAGATATCTTTTTTGTTTCACTTATTAAGGTTACTATTCATCTACACTAAATCTCATATTGTCTAGTATCTGAAGATGCATATATTCTGCATGTTTAGGACCCAGTGGCCAAAAGTACATCCAGGGAATATGCAGATAGTATATATAATCACTTTTCTGCATATGCAGGGCATATTTAGCTGAATATACTTATATAAAATGGATGTTTTGTATATAGTCATAGGATATATATGTCTGCTATGTGGTATATATAGTAAGGCCGTATAATATGTATGTCTACATACACACACAATAATAATATTTTAAGAACTATACTATTACCCACTTAATCTTTGCCATGGAGGAACTATACAATAGAAATTGGGGCTGTTTTCATAGACAGCTTCTATTTCCAAACTAGTCCTGAACATCTTCTGAACATCAAGAACAATGAATTATAGCAATACATTTTGATTCTAAAATTTAAGGATTCAAGGTTTTAAGCATTAAAATAATAAGGCATTTAAGATTCTAACCTTGTAATATTCTCCATTTACAAAAAAAAAATAACAGAGACCATATCATAAAAACCTATACATTTTCTAAATGTATAGGCATTAGACCTACAACACTCATAGGGGTAATCATCAAACTCCAGGGTTTTTATGCACATCAACTCTGATGGACTCAGCTTTGTGAAACTTGTTGGGCTCAGACGCTGACAATCCCTCAGACTGTAGCTTTCTATACAGAAGGGAGAGGGAAATGACTCTGTCAAGGGTTCCTATCATACTTACATTTTCTCACAAAATCTACTCTCAAGATGAGTGGTATGTATATCGAGTAGCATGACAGAGGTTGTCTGAAACTCTATACCAGTCATGCGAGTTAAATCTGGGATGCTAAAGGATAACTCCCTACTCTTAACCTCCACAAATGTATTAGGCCCTTAAGTGATTCTTTTGAATGAAGGCCTTTGAGTGTCACAGATTAGGTCAGCATCAATGTCCTGAGTTTTAGCAGCAGGTACTGTCTCAGCTGATGATTTGCATTCGCTGAGGCGTGTCAGCTTAAATGGCATTTATGACTCGAACTCTCAGTTGGCAATAATAAGAAGCTCCACCTAAATTATCACTCATATAGGCACTTGAAGGGTGTTTCTTTGAGTAAAATGCTGGGTAACATGCAACACTGTAGGTAACTATATAGGTAGGTACAAGCTGCATGATGATCAAATATGGAACACTGCTAAATTTTTGGTTACTCATTATCAATCACCAAGCGTATATTGGTCAGGTGGGCACTAATACTTACAAGGTTTTCAGGTGGCAGCTCTAGAGCCCTTTGAGAGTATTCCCATCCTTTGTTTTCTCAATGAGAACTCGAAAACAGTGTTAAACTGTCCTTGGTAGGTGGGTCATGTATTATAATACCAACCACCCATATGTACATTCAACTCAGGATCCCAGTGGCATATCCTATTAGAGTTAGCTTATCAATCAAACCGCTTGAAATAATAAATAATGAAAATGGAACTACCTACTGTGTCACATTAATTAATATACTACTTACCTGTTATAAAATGAATGACAAATGAATGCAATACTTCTTGCATTGAATACAAGTTACAACTTTCAGTAGGCCAATAACTCAGTCAATGTCAGTGTCACTGTCAGATTCAGATACTCAACTAAACAGTAAACTGATACTTATGCTAGGCTTTTGGAGGTATTCAATGTTTGCAATTTTTCATAAACTTATTGGATTAACTTGATTGCTCAGAGATCTCATGTTTAAAATTGTAATACCAATTTGCTTGGAATACCATTGTAAATTCAACGAAATCATGCTATATGATCTTTATCATTACAGCTCTTTAATATTCTTTTCTTACATTTATCCTTATTTTAATAAAAGAAAGGAGTTTGAACATCTCTTCTAAGAAGAATTTTCATCTCCCATTTTGATGTGCCTTCAGTCTTTGAATGCTTGTATCTTGTATAAGTATCAAGTTGTTGAAAATATTCTCATTGCAACATTTATTTGAGTCTACCAATTCAATACAGCTGCTAGCTCATCTGGAAACATGTGGAATACCCTTGCGGTTCTTGCAAATGTTGCAGTACAGAATCTGGAATGGAAATACTACACATACTTCTTATTTTATAAAAATTGTTGGTCCATAAGTCAGAACATTACTGAAGTATTATTCCATCAATTGTTTTAAAACAACCACCAAAAAATATAAAGAATGAAACAGCTGATGGGAATGACATCTTTGACATGTGTTATTCTGTCATTTGTGGCATTAGGACCGATGGACTTTAGGACCGATGTGGTTCTCCCCAATGTGATGGGCCGGTAGTTCTGCGGATATGCCTTATTCTTGCCCCGCTTGTTCAGTATTATCACCACTCCCTGTTTCCACCTCGATGGAAAGTGCCGAAGCCTCAGCGTCGCGTTCGCCACGGCGCAAAGACAGGCTGCACCCTTCCTAGGCAGGTTTTTCAGCACCTTGTTGAAGATGCCGTCCTGCCCCGGAGCCTTTCGTTCCACAAGGGTCCTCAGGACATCCCTGATTTAACCGGGTCCATCGGGTCCTGCTGACCCCTGGGGGTCCTCGCCCCTCAGGTGCCTAACGGTCCTCTCAATCGCTAGGATGTGACGATCTCATCGTCAGGGTGATCATTTAGCCTACACTCTCTTTCAAGTGTTTGGCCAAATGCTTCTGCCTTGTCCTCGTCGCTGTACGCCACACGGTTTACGCTGTGTAGCGGTGGTATGGCGTTTGTCTCTCGCCTGAGGCTTTTCTGCAACCGCCAGAGGCCAGACGAGCCCGGCTCCTGCTCGCTCAGCCTATCTTCCCAGCATCGGCCGCGGTGTTTCCGCAACGCGTTTTTCAATCGCTGGCTGCTTTCGTTAAGCAACCTGCGATTGTCCTCTGAGGGGCCGTTGCGGTACAATCTACGCAGCCGTCTCTGTTCCTGAACGAGCACCCGTATATGTTCGGGGGTTTCTCCATATTGACCGCGTGGTTTTTGCACCTCGTGTTCACTTGTGGATAACCTTAGAGCCTGCAGCACGTCCTCCTCTAACGTTTGCACGCACCCTCCAGTTGGGCCACATCAGCAATAATTGGGACGGTCGCAAGTGCGTTAAAATGCTCTTGAAACCGTTTCCAATTAGTGTGCCTAGAGCGAGTCGTTTTGATTTTGGCATTTGCTTCAAGGGTCAGTTTTATTGGATCAGGATGATGTGATCCGAGGTACCTTCATTCACCGTCACCAACTCCGGCCAGAAGCGGACGTTCCTCAACATCGCGATGTCAAGTACGTCCCGCCTCCGTTGGGTAGGCATGTCGGTTCCGCGGGCCCCATTACCACTGCCCTGGCAGCGGTCGTCATTTCCAATAACCTAACACATTGCCTGTTATCAATTGCAGAGTTCCACGAGCGGTGCTTGCAATTGAATTCGCCAACCAGCACTAGTGCTTGTTGGCCACCCAGGAGAATGTCGAGATCTTCCTGCTGCAGTTTGTCCTGCGGAGGCTTGTACGCCGACGTTACCCTCATCTGACCAAGGCTGGTGCCCACCACGACGGAGATTGCATCACTTTCCGTGTCCTGGACCCACAGGCAATGGTGTACGATGTCGTCTCTCACCAGAATGGCCACCCCGCCATTATTGATTGGGGTTTCTTTTGTCGTAGCGGTACGTGCGGTACCCTCGGAAGTTTACATGAATGTGGCTACCAATCTTGTTTTCTTGTAGAGCCAGAATTTCCGGCTCCCTTTCCGCCAAGAGGAGCTCCACCTCGTACTTCCTGGGCCGCAGCCCGTTGACGTTCCAGGACATAATGGTGAGCGACTCTGGGCGTCTAGCAGCCATCACTGGAGCGAAGTGCCTCGCGTATCCATCCACCCAAGCAATTTTTCAGCTTGGCTTCAATGGCCTTGATGAGGCCATCGTCCTGCTGTTTGGGGCTTTTGCCCTTTAAGCTTTTAGGGTTTGCACCCGGCTTTTTGGCCGGAGCATCCCCCTGCGGCTTCCTTGGCTGCTTAGGCGTGTTGGGACGCGCTTGCGCGCCTTTTGGGGCCTTGGGGCATCCCAGCCAGTTGGCTGGGTGGTCTTCTGCCCCACAAAGGACGCACTTTGCGTTGCGGGTCCCATCCGCTGGTTTCGCGAGTGTGCTCTCGCGTCCCGCATAGTTTCCCGCGCACTTGACGCATCGCTCCTGGTGATGGCATTTAGACTGCCCATGGCCATATCGCTGACAGCGATAGCATTGGGTGGGCAATGCTTTCTTCTTCTGTTGCTCGATCTTGACAGAAAGACCAAGTAATTTATCCACTTTGAAAATAGTGGTGTCTGCACTCTTGGCCAAAACAAGGGCCAGTTGAACCTTGGTCTTTCTATTGTGCATCCGAGACAAATCGGCTGCGACGTTCAGACCTAAAAGTTCGGCCTTGAGGTCCACGTCATCAGGCAGGCCTCTAATGACCGCGTATGTGCATTTGTCCTCCGGCAGCGTGTAAGTATGGAACCCACGCTCCGCGGAGGCCAGCACTCGGACTGCCTTGCGTTAGTCCTCCGCTGTCTCAAGCGCCAACCTGAAGCCCTCTTTTGTGAGGGTGGCCTTCTTGATTTTGACGCCGGCACTTTTGAGCTGAGCCGACAGCTCAGCCCACTTATGCCGGCCCTCCACGACCACGGGAGGTATACTTTGGACGTTTGCTGCTTCCGCAAGGGACCTAGGCTTGGACTCCCGTGTTTCCTCGGGCTCATCGACTTCCATCCCGGTGGCCGGGTCAAGCACGGTCCGCCTCTTGGGCTTCTCGCCGCTTGTCCCAGCCTCCGCGGGAAGTTCGGTGGCCTTTCTCTTTCCACCTGCCGCTACCACTTTAGCCTCTGCGGGCTTCCCTGCAGCAGCCTTCTTGACTACCGCAGAGTAGCCTGCGGGTTTTGCACTGGTTTTGACTTCAAAGTTAAAGGGGGCCTCTACCAACAGCTAGATCTTGTAGAGTTTTCTTGAGTTGTTTAAATATGTAGTTCATCCTTCTTTGCTTGGGACAGATTGGAGAAAAAATTATAACAAGCTTTTTTTTATTTTATATCAATCAATCATATCTATGTCAATGCAACAATTAACCTAACTGTATACACAAAGAGGAATAGAACCATCTTTACGAAAGCTGTTTCGAAACAATCACCATTTGTCAGTTGGACAGTTTTATCCAAAAACTTAGACTGTGGTGCTTCTTGGTGCGCTGATGTCTTCATATCCACCAAAGCATTTACTACCAATTGTTCCTTAGGTGTTAGATCACTCATCATCGTAACAACTTTTCTTCACTAGGTTCCGAATTTAAAGTCATAGGTTCTTTATGACAACCGTCACAAACACTACTAAAGTCTGGGATAGAGAAATCATTGTCTGACAAACTTTCCCTGGAGGAAGATTTCTTGATGGTCCCGCAAAAGCTTTTAACTTAGGTCTCAACAAGTTTGATGCTAGTTTTCCTGAAAAATTATTACCTAAAAATGTTAAACAAAACACACTTAATTGAAAAATATGTCTAAATACCTCTATTGCAAGCATGTTGCTTAAAGTGCAATGAACAAACTCTCAAATGTTTGCGAACTGGTTTTGTTATTGATAGGACTTTGATCCAGGCTTTTCTCCTTTCCACAAACTCATCCACGCCAAACTCGTCTTTGGAAATACTTCTGTTGGTGTTTTTGCGGGAATTGCAATTGAATACGCAGCAATTTGTATTATAGCTAGTTTTCTTCTGCTTTTTTCTTGTACTGAACATTTTTATAACTCACCTGACAATTTGGACCACAAAACTAAATATTAAACACCGTAATACATGAAGTAAAAAAAAACTATACAAAATGAAGACAATTTCGGAAAATGCAGGGAAATTTAAAAATAAATCAAACTTTGTTGATGCAACGATGCAACTAAGAATATCAGGATACAACTCCCGAAGCAAGGACGAAAATACGTATAAATAAAAATACACAGAAAAGTAAAAATGATTACTTCCTGACTAGTTTTACATTTTTGCCCCCAGGTGGCGTCTAGATTTTTTTAATCGCCAGTAACCTTAACCTCAAACTCTTTATTAATCACTGTCACTGTCACTCATGTTATACCGGGTGAAATATGTCAGATTTCCAACGCCTACTTGACGACAGAAATACCATACTTGAAAGGATTATAGTTACAACTTTTTGGAAGGCCTATAAAAAAGCATGATTTTAGTTAACTAATTATTTCTAAAAAGCTCATTATTAATATCCATTATTTCAGATTTTGTTCGCAAGGTGTTTAAGTTTAAATTAAACTAGCCCTCTAGCAAAGCATGTATTTGTCTTACTGACACAACTTTTGGCTGGAGGCTCTTCAAATCATCGTAACAACTTAGGAATATACTTATTACTTGTGTACTTACTGTGTTTGGATCACACTTTGACTTAGCTCTTTTAAAGACCTTTCAAGAACGGAAATTCTAGCTAAACAACCAGCCTGGATTTGTCTTTCGAGGCAATGTGAGCTTTCCTACAATTTTAAACATAAATAAGTAAGTATGTATAGGTACCGCAGTATATACCTGTATATACTGTCGCACCGTGCCGCCGTTTAATAAATGCTAATTTAAATAAAATAAAATTTAATAGTTTGGGGATGCCAGCAAGGTTTTATTGTTTAAGACAAAACCTGCAAAACGCCCTAAAAAAAATTAATCGAATAGTAATTAAATTCAAATAAAAAAATAAAAAAAGACAATTTTCAGTTTTCCCAGAAACCTGAAATAAAATAGTGGCGGACGTGAACTTTTCGCGATAAGCGATGGTCCCCATAGCAGTGGTCCCCATAAACGTGCTTGACGGGTACACGATTTCTTACTGAAATTGAAAAAACATCAACAAACTCTACTATATTATACTAAATGTGTCAACTTCTACAACTAATCTACAAATACTTAATTGCCGGTAGTCTCCTGCGTCAGCAAAGTATCAGCTATCTCCAAGAAAATGGAAATGGCCTATTCAGGAAAAGGGCAGAGGTGGGCTGACACTATATGGCACAAACGAAGGAATACTCTACGAAACTTTTCGTAGGCCGGGCAATAAGCGGTTTAATTGCTTTGGTACTAATTATGTACTTTAAGTACATTATGTACTTTTAAGTAATAACCACTTTAAGTTTGATGGGAATTTCTATGAACAATTAGACGGCACAGCTATGGACAATCCTGCCCAGTAATGGCCAGCCTAGTGATGATCGAACTGATCTCAGAGGTGTTGAAAAAATTACCGTGTGATTCCATTTTATTAAGTTATATGTGGATGACAGGTAATACGCAATGAAGATCAGACATTGACTACTGATTGGTTTTTAAAACCCAACGCATCCGGAAGAGTTCTAAATTATTTATCAGCCCATCCAACATAGCCCAAGCACATAAGATCTCGTCTATAAAAAATATTTTATTTCGGTAAATTAAACTCAGTGCACCAAAATTTCACAAGCAGGAGGAGGAGAAAATTAGAAACATGCTGAAACTAAACAATTGTCCCGTTCCCTTCATTAATAGAGTTATTAACAACTATAAACCTTCGCTTCTGAACAACAATTATGTAAGACCGGCTCGGAGCGATTCACTGTAGTTTCAATTTCCATATTATATTAAAGGTCTATCGGAAAAAATCCAGAGGCATATGCGCGTAAAGGCTCCCAATGTTAAACTGGCATTTTATAGTGTCAAACGGGTGGGTTCGATTTTCTCGAGTCTCAAAGATAAGACACCCCAAGAACTGGTGTCGGACGTGGTGTATAAAATACCTTGTTGTGGTTGCAATCGCTGTTACGTGGGTATTACAAAACAATATTTTAAGAAAAGGATTTACCAACATAATTATGATTGCAGAGAACGAAATAGGAATAAATCTGAAAAGACTGCCTTAGCACAGCATCATTTTTCATTGGGGCGTAACTTTGAGTTTTTTAAAGCGTCCATATTAGATAGGGAAAGCAACTACTACAAAAGAAATGTGAGTGAAATGATTATGATTTCTCTGCATAATACTGTAAATTGCAGAGCGGATGTTCAAGGCCTTAGCATCAAATACACTAATTTATTAAAACAATATTCTTCCGTATGTGGGAAGGGAAGTTAGTGTGTGGCAAGGATAATGCCGTTATGTCTATATGATGGGGAAAGGATGGTCGGTAGAAATCAATACACCATCACATCATGGATAAATATTAACCATAAAATTACGGGGAAAAAAAAATAATAAACATCGGCTTGCCGGCTGATAAGGCCCGACGAAGTGAAACTTAATATTAAGGCGTTGGGTACCTATATGCCGTCTCAAATTATTATGGACTGGGGTGTGCCATGGAAAACAGATGTTTTGCCACTGTATAAATTTTTGACAATGACATTGAGTGAATTTGGCAAGTAGATGAGGTTATAAATTTGACAAATGTCTAAATTATTTGTAAAACGTTGCCAAATTAATCAAAAATTAAGTATCAATCATTCAAAATACTGAGCCTGCCATAAGTAGGCAGTAGGTGTAGTGGAAAGAAGCAAAATCATGAAGTGGGTAGGGGAGGTAAAAAAACCAGGATATTATAATTGATAATTTGTTCATGGCATTTTTTAATTTTGGTAAATAAAGGACTACTGATATAAGCTCGAACATCCGAACATCATCATATTTTGTTGCTAACGTAATAGACAATGAAAGAAATATGCAGAAGCACCTCTTTCTTAAGAAGATAGAAGTAATAAGGTAGACATATTAATATCTTTCTTTCTATTCCTAATGAATGATCGAGAGTGTGAATTCACAACAATTCGTGGAATTTGAACGATTGGGGTAATGTCAGCTTGATGTATGGTAATAAAGTTAAATACATCTTCAGTCAAATATTTATTATTTCATTCTTCTTCTTCTCTTCTAAAGATGCCTATCATCTTATGATGTTGGCGATCACTTTGGCCCATCTTATCCTATTCACTGCAGCTCGGAATAAGTCGGATGATGCTAGGCCAGTCCATTTTGTAAGGTTGGCCAGCCAGGATATACGCCTGCGTTCAGGGCCTTGCTTGCCCTCAATTTTGCCTTGTAGGATTAATTGTAGAAGTCGGTACTTAACATTACATATAATGTGGCCAAAGTAGGTCAGTTTTCTGTTCTTTACGGTAGTAATAATTCCCTTGTCTTTCCTGAGCCTCTCGAGAATCGTGATGTTAGTTTTATGGTATGTGTATGAAACCCGTAGCATGCGACGGTAGCACCTCATATCGAATGCTTCTAAGCGTTTGGTGGCAGCCTCAGTAAGACTCCAGCTTTCTACTCCATAGAGGAGAACACTAAAGACGTAGCATTTGAGAATTCTTATGCGCATATTAATACTAAGAGACAGGTTACAAAGAACTTTCTTAAGGCGGTTAAAAGCGCTTCCGGATTTTTCAATTCGAGTTCTTATTTCTTAACTATGATCCCATGTATCACTGACATTGCAGCCCAGGTAGCATATTTTCTCTACTCTTTCCAATTGTGTATCGTTTACCGTAAATGGAGCGTTTATGTTGATGTTCTTACTGATAATTATTTAATTTACTGTTTTCTAACAGTATTTACACCAGCTATTTATTATTGTTTCCTGATACCCAACTACCTAGTTTTATGATTAGACTCATAACATCTATGCTTATAACAAGCCTTTTATTTTATTTTGTAAAATTTAATACATCTTTTCATAACATTAATCTGGCAACATTTCATGAATGAACTAGACATTTGTCAAATTTGTAACCTCATTTACTTGCCGAATTCAGTCAATGTCATTGTCAAAAATTTATACAGGGGCAAAACATCTGTTTTCCATGGCACACCCCAGTCCATAATAATTTGAGACGGCATATACACATTGCTAAGCACGGTTCCCTTATGTGTGTCCACGCTTTGTCCGTTTTTGTTTTTGTTTCAATGCATGTCACTCTCCGTGGTTGTTCCGATGGACAATAAACATTATTACTATCTGACGATAAACTCCTTCAATTTAAGTAGAATAGGTAAGGGAGTTCATTCCTATTTAATTGAATTTTTAATTTTTAATCTGTTAAGTGATATGTGTTTGCGCATTTTTATGACGTCTTCGTTATTGTGTTTTTAATTTTTTTTAGCCTAGAAAAAGACGTAAAATAAACGTCGAAACGTCGGCAATTTCTGCGGAAGCGTAGAAGTTTTATTTTGGGTCCTTCTCCCGCTACCTTTCTCCTGAAAACTAATTAAAAATACAAATAATTAGCTCGGCAGACTTAAAACAGGGATTCAAAAAGGGAAAAGAAATGCGAATTGGCGATAATCAGAACGGCGGAGCCCAGGACTGAATTTTTTATCGAGGTAAAATTCGAACTCTTCCGTCTTCCCATTTAGGTAGTCACTCTCTCGAGTTCAAAGCGCGTCTCTCTAGGTCATAACTCTCGCGAGTTCAAAAACCGTCTCTCTCCGAAGATCCTTGGAACCACCCTCTCGGTACTTCTTATCCTCGAAAGGGTATTGCAGAAAAAATCGATACCACCCTCAAGGCATTTAGGGCTTCGGATGGGGCTGGTTTATTCAGAAAACCGAAAAACAGAAAAGTTCCATAAGGTAAAGCTTATAAAAGCTTCGAAAAATGGCTTACAGAGTTGCCATGTTGCCATACATGAACTGAAATGCAAACAGAGAGTTTAGTTTACACAACAATACCTATCCATCTACTTTTTAAGAATAATTACTCTTGAACTTGCCAGATATGAAATATCAGGCAACACGTCTTTTACTAAGTTACTTTTGCTTCCTTAAAGGCATGAAAATCAAACCCCAGCATTTCCATTTCCATGTTCATTAACCAGGATCAGACAGATGAGGAAATCGAATGAATGAAGCGATATCTCGTGCAGTCGCATTTGTACATAACGACACTACAGGAATAGGACATTTTCAAACAAGGCCAAAGCAATACTTCAGATGATGATTAGGCCGCTTAGAGGCTTTAGGTGATACTTGTAGTTAAATATATCTCAAATCAAACATGAAACATGATGATAAAGATCGACTTTAAAGTTTCGTCTGACATTTTTGAAGATTGATCCGCCATATTGCCTTGAGGGGCATTTTGGCGGACCAGTCTATTCCATTTAAACATCAGACGGAACTTAAAACTTGGAATGGTCAATTGACCATTCCATAAATACGTTATTTGACATGTATGCCTTTCAGGGCAATATAGCAGACCAGCCTATTCCATTTAAACATCAGACGGAACTTAAAACTTGATCTTGATCATCATGTTTCATGTTTGATTTGAAATATATTATTGTTCTAAGGCGAAAGCCATGTTGCCCAAATACAAAACAGAATTCATAATAATACAAATTACCGTTTTTAGCAACATTTTCTTGGTAAAACTAGAAAACAACAACAAAATGTTGGGAACCGGAAAGTTTACCAACAAGGATAAAGCCAAGACAAGATGGCCGCTAATGAAGCACTGAACGCTGATTGGACAGTAGCAATGACAAATGTGTTTTGATGGCGAGTCAAGTTACGACGTACTTTTTTTTTCTCTTTTTCTTTCTGTCAAAAAATCATAGCTGGCTAGATGAAATTTTATGATGAACAATCCGTATATTCATATTACTTGTCATTTATAATAATCGATTTTCAGTCTGACAAATAAATGCTTCTTGTGTTGCCTCCGTACATTCTAGTTATTTTCGAGTTATTTACAAAAATATGAATAAAAACACATAATTTTGGATTTAAAACTGATTATAAATAAATATATATTTTTCATTCTCGAGTGGTGTAAGTTTCCTATCTCACAGCGTCTTTGGGTGACAGCTCTAGAGCGCTCTGAGAACCTTCCCATCCTCTGTTTTCTCAATAAGAATGCAAGAATGGGAATACTCTCGGAGCGGTCTTTTTTTTTAATTTTTTTTGCATAAGTTCAGGACTTGCTTTAAATATCTTTAAAAAATTTGGTGGGCTTAAATTAATGCCAGAGGCGCTCTCTTAATATGACTAGATATTTTTAATGAAAGATGTGATATAGATACGCCGTTGCTTTTTATAAAAATAAAAATCACATTCTTACTGCGACTACATATTTTTGTATCAAAAAAGATCTCTTGAACTTTTGTTGGATCCTTAAGCGCTTTTAACAAAAAGAAAGTCAAAGTCCATCGTTATTCAAGGATTTAGGCATTAGTTTAGGCATTTTATACAGTATGATCAAAAAATTATCCTGTATTTCGGAGAGAAAACTAAAACGGACGTCTCATCGGTACGAAATTCTTTCCGTAAAATCATGCATACTATTCTGTTACGCGCTATGTAATTTTTATCACACGCACTGGTGACGCACAACTTTCAATTATGTTTTACTAAAAGTAGTATGCAAAACAAACAAAGCGCAATTTTGGTTATGTAATTCGGTTCGTTTAGCTCGTTATTAAAGCACTGACACCGATGCTTTTACAGCCTTATTGAAATATCGTTATAGTTATTTTAGCTCTGTTTTGGTGGAAATGGTAAAATTTGACGTTAAGTAGCAACGGTTTATAGAAATGTCAAATAATATTCAGTTAAAATTAATGTCAATATAACGCGGCAAACTTAATTTTAAAGAACAAATATTACTAGACATTTAAAATAATGACTAATTTTTAGTTATCATTCTTTTTAATCTATCTTATTACATAAAATAGTATAAGATAGATACACGTTCCAGAACGCCATTGTCGCACTCATCAATTGGAAACTTGGATTCGTGCGCCAATGCGGTGTGTTATGAAACTTGTATCTTAATATACTATTTATTAATAGCATATTATACAACAAGCATATAATGCAGGCCGTCATTCCGCAAGGTGACCTTTGAGCCCAGGAGCGTAACAAATGGAGCATTTCTAACTTCTTCCATACACACGTTTGTTTCATTCAAATTTCAAACCATTATATGGCCGCCATCTGGACGCTTATTCTATAGGAAAGAGTGAAAGTGAAAGTGAGAATTTTGACAACCTTGATTGGTCAAAAAATTTTGTTGACGAATTCCATTGGCCAGCAACTCTCACTTTCACTTTCACTCTTTCCTATAGAATAAGCGTCCAGGAACCAATATCAGACCACAGCGCCAAATCCGCAATGGGTTTCGTGCGGCACGTAACTACATTGGTTGAAAACAAAAACATATTGTATTTGTGTGCTTCTGCATCAACATAACATCAATAACAACAAATACATCAACTAAATTTAAAGTTTGGATCCCCCAAAAAGGCCTTAGTATGATTTAAAATTAATGCAAAAAGACCAATTTTATTGCAAACATTATATAATTAATTATTAAAGTGAGGTTATATTTACAAAAATTCTGGCAAAATGACGTCATGGGCACGAAACCCATATACGCCATATCCGCACATGGGTTCGTACCATTATAAGTTCGACAATTCATTTGTTTTGTTTGTAATTTTCGACATAGCGGTGTCTGCTTACTAATGACCTAGGAGATATGGACAAAATCAACGAGCTGTTTAACAGGTTTGGTCCCTCTTTCTAGCAGTGGGTTCCGTAAGAATGGCGGAGAATCCGCTTGAATTGCCCTCACTTGATATCTTACGTCAAATCATTAATCATTTGAAGTTATGATACTTTATTAGGTACCTTAAAAAAGCCGGCCACAAACAGGGTCCATTCTTAGGTCATTGGTGTCATTGGACAGAGCTCACAGAGCAAACAAATGCCGATATTTCCCTAAAAATGTTTTTTCCGCCATTTTTAAGTAACACTCATGACGTAATGTCATCATCAGAGAGTCACAGTACATCGATTGGCGAATCGCAATTTCGAATTATTTCACGTAAGATGTAAGACTTTTTAATTTTAATTTTACTGTTATTACATTATAATATACAACATTATTCTTTAAATTTTATATACACATACAGTTACATAATTTTTGTATAAATTTAGTAGCAATGAGTTTTTTTTGTGACGTTGCTATGTGGGCCACTGTACCATTTTGTCGGCAATAAAGTATTATTATTATTATTATTATTATTATTATTATTATTATTAAGATGTCAGGTAATGTCAATTCGCCGGAAGTGACACCGTATTTTTTAAAAACCCATTAAAAACCCAATGCTAAAAAGAAAACGAAAGGCTAAAACTGTAAAGGAGGACTGAAAACTGTAACCACAGGAGGGTATCTCCAGCCGCATGGAGTATATTCTTATGGAGTATATAATGAAAAAACAAAGCGTGCTGCGTGAACAATTAATATTCATGCTATTACAGTTCAAAGGGTATTACAAACCCTATTATGTGTTTAAAATTCGACATATGATGGCCATATGATTATATAGTCGTGGACAAATATGATTATATCAGTATTTCTAGTTATTATGAACTACCGTTAAAATAAAGACAGAAATGCACCTATTTATCGTGCGTGTTCAATAACTTCAATTTGCACAGGAGCTCCAGCCTTTAAATGAAAATGTTGATTCCATTTATATTTGGTTTTCACTGATCTGGGAATTGTGGGAATTGACATATTTGTCTATGATTGACATTGACTTGACGTCTTGATTTTGACAATTTCTTTGGGTTGCTTGCAACTTGCCCACTTGCCCAGTCTTGCGACGCAACACGCAACACGCAACTTGCAGCAGCTGAGGAGTTGCAACCAATTTGCCGTTGCTAATTGCAAGTTAAAGTGGCAAGCAGCACTCAGTTTTAAAAACCTAAAATCAAAGGAAACCACCATTCCACAAAAAAATAGAAAAGTATAGTGCATTGCACTGTTGTAAGGTACACAACCTATATTTTAGTTCTAGCTCAAGCTCAAAAGATAGTTTTAGGATCTCAAGGCTTTCATTGATGAGGAGTGCTTACTAATGCTGGAATTCCTTGCTTTTTGTAACTCTCTTCCATTTAGATCCTTTAACTGGTGAGGTTAGATCGAAAATTAATGGAAAAAAGGTCAAATGGTAACTAGAAAAAACCTTCCTAATGTCGTCCTCAAATTCAGCAATGGATGTTGATGGGGTGCCTGGAAGCGCCCCTGGCCCTTTAAAACGCTGTTCCAGTGCTCCCATGATTAATGAGTCTTCAAGCTCCCCCATGACTGCTGTCAGTTCTAGTAGTTCTACTCCTAGGTGAGTTGTTTTTTTTTGTTATTATGCTCATTGATCATTAAGAGACTCAAAACTTGAGATTTTAGGAAATGAGGCTATCTCATTGATTTATATAGTTGATATTGGATAACTCTTGGTATTGTTAGGGCTCTCATGCTGCACACTTGAAATTTGTGGTACAGAGTGGGATGGGTTGACATTATTGTGACCATGGAGGTAGAACTGGGAGTATGAAAGAATTACCATATTTTTCTAAAATAAATTTTAATTTTTTGGCTTGAAATCCACCATGTTTGAGTGACATTAATGTAATCATCAGAGCACATCTATTGACAACTCATGCTTTATTGGACCGATTTTGCCACTATTTTTATGTGACCCACTGATAAAAAAAGGGTAGCCAAAACTGTAAAACCCAAGGGTTTCTCAATACCTGTATTATAATACTAGCATTACTAGCTTATTGATTGATATTATCATTGATCTTGACCAGGACCATGAAAATTCCTTATAAGTACCTACCTAACTTTCAAATATACACAACTTTTATATTTTTGTTCTTTACTGGATTTCTACTTCACTTTACTACAGTTATGTTTTTCCTTTGGTTAGATTAGCTCAGTTATACTTTTTCTTTGTTTAGATTACTTGATTACTTAGTTATTAAAAAAGATTTCAGTTTGCAGTTTTAAAAGGAAAAAAAGCTGTTCAATTGAAATGCTTTTAAATACCTATTTTAAATGTAATACTTATCTTACACTATGTGCACAGAGTAGATATGCTTTATTCTGCATGCTTATACAATATTTAAGATTTATGTGGTCAATTTACAGCTTTGCTCACTGACAGCAGTGACAGCACTAGTGTGCAATGAGTGTATTTCTATCTTTGGTTAATTTAAGTGAATTATGGAGATGAAAATACACTCAGTGCACACTAGTGCAGCCAGTGAAAAATGCTATTAGTTTATGCTAATGTACAAAAACAAGATTATGCATGCCCTGGACTGTCAAAAATAAAAGCCTGATATTTTACAGTATTTTTTTGTTTTTTTGTTATTTATTTAACAAACTGAAATCTTTTTCTCTAAAAGCAAAGGTCAAGGGTCAAGACTGTTTCAGTTGTTTCCCTAATTTCTTTTCCTTTCAATTTGTTTGTGACATTTGAATTGCAATTGTTTTTTGGATTTTCTTCAAATCTTATTGTCACATGTCCTTATTCTTCATTCTGATTGTGATTAAATAACTGAGTGAGGTAAAATAACATTACAACACTCATTAATCTAAATAAAAGAAATCGATAGGACACATTTTTTTTTTTATAAAACATGCATCTTACATCAAACTAATTAAACAAAACTTTTTCTGTGTAAATTTTAATTCTATTCTGACAATCTATTCTCCAACTGATACACTGAAAAATTGTGTACTTAACACATAAAGCAGAAAGTGTTTCTCACTCTCAACTGCTTGCCTGGTGGCTTGCCAATGAAAGCCTCGTGATGGAAAGTATCACATTCTGCACTTGTTACCTTATTAACTATTTTTATGGTGCCAATTGGACTAAGTTTTTCCATTTGCAACAAAAAAAAGTGGTAGGTAGTAATGGGTCATGAGTAATCTACAGTCCAACATCTTAACGGTCTCATAAGAAAATTTGCTGCATATAAGTTGTAATTTACAGTACCCCAAGCTTTTGCATAGGTATTTAAATCATTCACTTATAATTGTCATAAAGTAGGCATTGGACTTTGGCATTTTTAACATATCTTCTCAACATGTGATGAAAGGAGATAGGTATAGAAAAAATGAAGATTTGAAAAGTAACAAGATGACAAAATTAGGTGAATGAGGTATACATACCTATTTTACTAGCAACTGCTATTACTTATGAGAGTAAAGAATTATCTAAGAATATTATAATATTAAGAGTCCAATACCATATGTCCCTAAAGTTTGTAAAAAATAAACTATTTATATTAATTAACAATGAATGGTAACAAAGCCAAATTAATACATTGTTTATCATAAATAAACTTAAATGGAGATTTTTCTAGAAGCCATATGGACACAGTAGCTTATTGGAGCCATAAACAAAGTTTAACACTGGTTTAGTTCCTGGCTGTATCTTTTCTAAGTATTTTTTTTCTTTTGCAGTAGTCATACCTCTTTTGCAAATTTATTTGGAATTGCAAATCCTACTAGAAACCGACGTCATAGTGCGAGCTTCAGTCAAGTTCCTGGTTCACCGGTGAGTGATAATGCACAGTAACTATTTAACATAATCAAGGTTTACTAACTGTCCTGGGTAATAACACTCTTATCAAATGAGCTCTAGGAGTTGACTGAAAAAGACACGAACAAATTTATTAACTTTGACACACAAATCAAAAGTGACAAGCAAGGTTATCGCAGGTATTAAAAAGCAAGGTAATAGTGAATATGTAACAAAAAGGTACACAGGTCTTTTGTACTTGGTATTGGCGCTATATACCATAGGTTATGAAAGTCAAAAGAAAGTTGTGCGAAATATGTTAGTGAACAAAATTTTTAGCTTTTTCGCAGGAAACTCTAGTTTAAAATATGCTAAAAAGCAATACCACTCTTATCAAAGCAGCAACACTTTTTCAAGTTCCAAAGAGTCTTAGCCTCAGCCTTAGCTTCTAATAGAGAGTAACCATTGCAGCTTTTAAATTTACATTAACTAACTGCTAGATGAAGCTGCCAGTAAAAGATCCAAAACTTTGCCTCTTGGCTGTCTGGCTTGCTTTGTAATATTTTTGCCGATTGAATTTTCAGCAAATGGTGTTGGGTCTCTGGATCTCGTTGGCATCAGTTGTTTGTTCAAACAATTTCTTCTTGTTGTATAGGGTTTCAAGTGAGAGCCGTAGAAGATTTACATTGTGACCAATAAGTTTTGAAGTAAGAAACACATTTATCATTTTTCAGATGTGGGTTCTTTGAGATTTTTTTTATATATCACATTGCTATGGAATATTCTGACAGTGATGTTTTTATTTAAACAGTAACAGATACTATCTAAAGTAATACAAATGATAATTTCTAATGAAAATGTTAACATCAATTTCATGTTTTTGGTGTTTGTGGTTACGCTACATTTGATAAGGTATTGAACACAAAGTGAAGATTTTGTTCTTTTCTTATGAGCATGTATAAAGCTTTTCATTATATTTTTCGGAAAAGTAGGTCATGGAAATCTGACACATTGCCCCCCGTATAATATTTGAACTGTGTGTCAGTTTTATTGGTTATATTGACATAATTTAAAAGGTTATAAAATGCTGCCATTACAAAAAATGTTGTTCCCAGAACTTACCAAAAATAATAGTTGTACGTTTGTAAACTAAACTTACTAAAAATAATAGCTGCTACTACGTTTTTCAGGCAGGTCAAATACTTGGCAGAAGTAATTCTTAGGACAACAAATTTTCTTATACTAGAGCTGGGACATAGAGTTTTGCTCACCATGTGCAACATAATTTATATTAAGAGAAGGTTTGTTAACACTGAACCACTAGAAGGTCTTACGTAAATGGCTCTTATTCCTGGAACCATAAAATGTTTCTGTTAAAGTATCTTTGCAGTTATCTACTCACTGTATATTAGCTCTTTTACAAAACGTTAACATTTCTTCACTGTAGAAATCTACAAAAAGTGAGGGACATACTAATGCTATGAAACAAGGTGCACATAAAATGCATTCATACCGCCCTCAAAATTTGACCAGGAACAGTGTTTATCTGCACTTCGGATATGGTAGGTGCAACGCCTCAGAACACTAGGCTTCTTTCCAAGGGGTAGTCGGCGGAGAAATTAAAACCGTTCTTCTTGAATGTGCTAGCTACTGAGTGATTTTGAGAAAATTTATAAGCTGATAAAAACTTTTTTAATATAATGCGAGCAACGTCGAGGAAATTATTTTGATTTACTCAAAGTCAAACTGATGGCAGATATTAAAGTAAAACTACATTAAACCATCATAACAACTTGTAAGGAAGTGGTTATTGGCATTTACCTTCATCTGCTTTTAATTTACTGGTTAAAATCTTGTCAATCACATTTTTGGCAAATCAGTTTATGGATAACTAGTATGTCGCGTTTTTGGCGGAATCTCTCCTTTACGTTTTTTATAACATAACCATTAACATTAACAGAGTTCAAAAATTATATAGGGGTCGGGTCATACAAATAATAGCCTTTGGAAAAACTTTATGGAACCCTTTGTACATAGTAATATCAATAAATAGAAGCTGAAATTTTTAATCACAATAAACAGCCCATCCAGATTTCTCGATTTAAATATTATTATTTTGAGCATGCCTAGATCTAGATGAAGTTGTAGATAACCCAAAAGAGAACATAAATTGGACATGATCTGACTCGCAATGCTCTAGAATCTGCATTGTAGACATTCTTATGAGAAATTCACCATCTCTAAATAATTATTGGTCAAACATTTGGATTTTTTTTTCACGGCGTTAAATTGACATATGGTACACGAAGTAGTATGTATCGGTGAGATGTTGTACAGAGCACAAGCAGGCTTATAGAGCACAAGTAGTATGTATGTATTGCATTAAGCTTGAAGAGGAATGGAGTCTGGATTTAGTTTGGTCTTTACATGTTTAGGTATTTTTATCTAGATCGACTCTTTGAATATATTTGAAGAAGTACTTCTGGTAAAGCTGATTCTACAGAGTTTTACAAAAGTATGTTTTTTCCCCATAATTTCATTTTCATTTTTAGTTGCTCTCTTAGTTGAACAAGCTATAATTGTCTGCAGTTTTTACTAAAGTTACCAAACAATACATTAATGAGTATAACATTATATTTTTAGCTGAGTCACTGACTCACTACGGTCATTACAAGTTCACACATCTTTCATTTGTTTTTCCTAACGCAAGGTTGTGTGTAAGGATTAGGTTTTGGGTTTGTTTCCATCTGTTATGTTTGTTTTTGTGAGCGCTTGTGTTAAAACTCTGTTACATTCCTGGTTTCTATGTGTTTCCTAGTTATGGTCCATTTCTGAATAATAGTCATTTACTAGACTAAAAACGACATTTAAATACAAGTATAAATAGGGGGCGCTTATTTAAAAACGTTAAAAACGTGATCTAATTGGCTGTGAAATGTTAAAAAAAAAGGATGAAGGAACAAAGGTCCATGTACTTTGGTTATGCCATTCTTTTCTGTCAAAAATCCATATCCTTCTAGATGATGTTTTCTAATGAAAACTCCCTATGACATGTACATAGGTCAAATAGAACAAATCAGTCAATTTCTTTACCTGCTAGATAAATATTATTTGGTAATAGACTTTATTCATGTTTTCTTGTTGAGTTTATAAAATGAATGATTCCTGTTGGAATTGTTGGCGTCTGATTGGTTACAATATTGACATGTCCTATGTTATCAAGCTCCAGACATGTGTTCAATGTGCTCCAAACTGACAGTTGACATGGCAGGTTTTGACATATTGTTTGACGTTGTTTGATCTGATTTGCTAAGTCATTAACATCACGCGACAGTATACTCTCCTCATCGGCAGAATTAAGAAGTATTTCCGTGCGATAAGGCGCAATTTTTTAACCAGTGTGGTGCAATGTCTTCTGAAATAAGTAATGTTATGCGATGTTTTGCAAAGGTAAGCAGTGCAGTGAGTGTACAATTTTTGGTTCAGCCCTGGATCAAACTATTTCTGACAGCATTTCTCCATCTCTTTACTTGGTGATTGGATTCCTTGGAAAAAGGTAAAAAAAGGTAAAAATAAATAAAGAAGTAACCGATATCTGAAAAATGATTAGACCCACTAAAAACCTGACTTTCCTACCAAATTTCTTGGACAAATTAGTGAAACCTAGCACAGGCGCGTTAAAACTATCTTTAAATATAAGTAAAGTGCTTGTATCTCGAAAACAAGTAAAAGTAAAGGTAAATCCAGTGGCCAAGTAAGATAAAGTAACTGATATCTTGAAAATGGATAGCTTTATTAAAAATATGACTTCACTACCGGATTTTTTGTTAGTTATCTCTAAAAATAAAGATGTTGATTAGTGATTCAAAATAGGTAGAGGTACTATAGATTGCTTAAAAGAAATACCAGAAAAATAAGTACCAACTGAATATGTTAAAAATAGAAAAGTAACTTATATCTTAAAAATGGTTGCAGATACTAAAAATATGACTCGACCAGAGGATTTCTTGGACAAATTAGTGAAACCGAATGCAAACTCGATATAACTATCTTCGAAAACAAACAAATTCTCTGTATCTCGAAAAGAGATAGAGGTACTAAAAGCCTTACTTGGCAACTAGATTTATCGAAAAAAAAAATGAATTGAGAATTAATACAAATTTGATAAGAGTTACACAATAATGACTTTGGGGAATTTGAGGGTAGTTTGGTAGTGTCTGAAAATAAACCATTAATTTGGGGGTGGTATCTTAATAGGTTTTATTCCGTGAGCTTGACAAAAGCTTTAACGTTGACATGACTCCATCAAGCTTTTTCCTGTTTACTGAGCATACTTATATTGAAGGAGAAAACATTATTTTATTATATTAATTTAAAAGAAATATTTCTAGTTTGATCTATAAAAAATCTATTCCATATATAATCTATAAAAAATCTGATCATAATTCCAATTAGCAAGCTCATAAACCTATGCATAAAGCAAAACTGCTTTTTTGAGTTTTACAAAAGTATGTTTTTTCCCCATAATTTCATTTTCATTTTCAGTTGCTCTCTTAGTTGAACAAGCTATAATCGGCTGCAATTTTTACTGAAGTTACAAAACAATACATTAATGAGTATAACATTATATTTTTAGCTGAGTCACTGACTCAGCTGAAAGGGTCACTACAAGTTCACACATCTTTCATTTGTTTTTCCTAACGCACGGTTGTGTGTAAGGATTAGGTTTTGGGTTTGTTTCCATCTGTTATGTTTGTTTTTGTGAGCGGTCGTGTTAAAACTGTGTTACATTGCTGGTTTCTACGTGTTTCCTAGTCTATTTCTGAATAATAGTCATTTAGTAGACTAAAAACGACATTTAAATACAAATATAATAGGAGGCGTTTATTTAAAAACGTTAAAAACGTGATCTAAATGGCTGTGAAATGTTAAAAGAAAAGGATGAAGGAACAAAGGTCCATGTACTTTGGTTACGCCATCCTTTTCTGTCAAAAATCCATATCCTTCTAGATGATGTTTTCTAATGAAGACTCCCTATGACATGTACATAGATCAAATAGAACAAATCAGTCAATTTTTTGACCTGCTAGATAAATATTATTTGGTAATGGACTTTATTCATGTTTTCTTGTTGAGTTTATAAAATGAATGATTCCTGTTAGAATTGTTGGCGTCTGATTGGTTACAATTTTAACATGTCCTATGTTATCAAGCTCCAGACATGTCAGCAAAACTGACAGTTGACATGGCAGGTTTTGACATATTGTTTGACATTGTTTGATCTGATTTGATATTGATATGTCATTAACATCACGCGACAGTATACTCTCCTCATCGGCAGAATTATTAATGTGGTGCAATGTCTTCTGAATCAAGTAATGTCATGCGATGTTTTGCAAAGGTAAGCAGTGCAGTGAGTGTACAAATTTTGGTTCAGCCCTGGATCAAACTATTTACTGACAGCATTTCTCCATCAGATTCTTTGGATGGTCTTTAAGATGTCCAAACTCTTTCCTGTTTACTGAGCATACTTATATTGAAGTAGAAAACATTATTTTATTATATTAAATTAAAACAAATATTTCTAGTTTGATCTACAAAACAATCTATTCCATATATAATCTATAAAAAATCTGATCATAATTCCAATTAGCAAGCTCATAAACCAATGCATAAAGCAAAACTGCTTTTTTGAGTGTTTCACACAAGCTGTAATTGCTTCTATTTTCTAAAAGGTGACACATCTGATCTACGGTGCAACTATAGGCCCAACTCTCTGCTACGCATAATATCAAAAATTTCTGAAAGGGCAATCAGGTAGGCGATTATTTTCTTTTGAGAAATTGGTTTACACCAGTGCAGTGCTATGTGCACTGCGCTTGTCCAAAGCATTTGACTGTGGTTCACACAAGATGCTTGCAGAAAAGCTGGAGTGCTACGGCTTCTGCCAGGGGGCTGTCTGGCTCCTTCAGAGCTACTTGAGGGATAGAGGCCCCTAAGGTTGGTGAGTTGTTGTCTGCCAAGAGGACAGTTAATATGGGTGTGCCACAAGACTCCATTCTGGGGGGTTTATTATTTCTGATTTATAATAATGATCTTCTCGCAGCTGTACCAGATGTGAGTTTTACACTCTTTGCGGATGACACCACCTTGTCTTTCTCTGCCCTCTTGCTATGGGTTCTCTCTAGGCTGGTTCTCTTTGAATCGTTTGTTCCTTAATGTCTTAAAGGGATGTCTTTGCCCTGCATTGCAATTTTTTGTTTAAAACAATACCTATTACATTTCATCATTTCATCATTCAAACATGACAACATTTTCAGTAATAAGTGATAGTGTATCTCCCTAAAGTTTTGGAAAAATAAAATATTTCTATTTTGGTTGGAATTAATTTTTTTTATTATTTAACAATGAATGGTATGACTTTTTGACTGTCTTTAACACGCTGATAAATCGTCGAAATGGAAAGATTTTTGACACTGAAAGTTCTAAGAATATAGCACTTGGTATGTTGTTCAACTAATCAATAAGTAGGTACTCAGACAAAATATTTAGCTTATACAACATTTTCATAAACATTTAGTTGCAACGTATGAAAGTGCGTCGTTCTTGGACCTTGGTTGTATTATACGGAGGGTAGTTCTTGGGATCCCTCCCCGTATAATATTTTCATAAACTGTCAAAACTAACTTCTTAATGCTTTAACGTGTTTATTAAACTGTGTTTCTAATACCAATTTGATGCAACTTTGGTTAGCATAAATAAATTAAATGGGATATTTTTTTCCAAAAACTTTAGAGACATATAATTTTAGAGACATACAAATGATATGTCTGATTCCACCTATGAGTAAAAATCCAATATCAGTAAAGTAAGGTAAATAATATTTGATACAATAATAATAATAATAATAATAATAATAATAATAATAATAACTACACAGACACTAATTCATACAGACAAGACAGTAATGCACAATAGACCTGACATCATCTTTCAGGACAAGGTATCAATCAACATACCTAATTGATATAGCCGTTCCATCAGACCAGAATACTCTGAAGAAATACTCAGAAAAGAAAACTAAATATCAGGAGCTCGCGATCGAAATTGAGAGGCTATGGAAACAAAAAACTGTTCAGATCATGCCTATCGTTACTTCTGCGACAGGTGTTACCCCATCCACATTTGCTAAACATCTGGACGAGCTGGATCTACGCAGGGAGGATCTACGCACAGAAAGCAGTTATCCTGCACCCATGCAACATCATGAGATCGTTTCTTAATGAAAAATAACTTCTGATGGACTTCACTGAGTCCCGTCTATCAGAGGAAATCTGCCACCTAAACATCTAGCTGTGAATTCCTAACCAGGAACTACGATAATAATAATAATAATCTTTATTGCACACAAAAACTTGTACAAAGGTGGAAAGTACCATACAAAGTACGTACTTTCATAACCACCTAATCATCCATAAGGGATTAGAACTTACAAATATTTACAGATAAATAATAAGTTAGAAGAGTATTTCATTCTCCACCTGTTAATGAAGTGATCCACGAGTGCAATTTGCAAGGAAAACATGCCAGAGTGAAACATTTTCTGGTTCATTTATTGAGATTATTTCTCGAATCAAATTAATATAAACAACGACATTGATTAAGGTTTAGGTTCGTGTAAGCGATAATACCACGTCGTCTAGACAACGCGGAATTACCGCTATAATTTATACAGTGCGTTTTTTTTAACGCGCAACATAGGATTTTACATGATACATTTTCGGACCCATGTTGAGTGGTGATCTATTAGCACCAAAGCTATGAAACTTGGCAAAATTAAAACTGAAGGTTCTAACTTTGCCCGCACTGGCAAATTAGGTCTTGAGGATTTGGAATAATGCGTAAAAAGTAATTTATTTTCCAAAAAGATGTGTCTTTTTACTTTCCTCGTAACTATTATGATTTCATTTTGAGCAGGTGCCTAACAAGTCATGTTACCACTATTATGGTAACAAGACAAATTTACACCTTTTTTGAAGTTTAATGCTTAAACCATTAAAATTTTATGTTCAAAATATTAGTACTGAAAGAGTATAAAATTAATAATTACACGAATAGTACAAGTTGTTTTATTCCTCTTGTTATAAAAGCTTAGAAATAATAGCGACAAAACGTTCTAAATGGCAAAAGTACCTGTCATTTTACCTGCATTTGACATTTACCTGACATGCAAAGTTGAATAACGATAGCTACGAGGAGAGAAAAAAGATACAATTTTTCAGAAAATAATCTTTTTCGAGTTATTCCAAATCTTTTGGACCTGATGATTTACTTACGTCAAGTTTCATAGCAATTGTGCTTATAGAACCCCACTCAACAGGACATGAATAATTTAACACGTAAAATCCTATGTTGCGCGTTAAAAAAAAACGCACTGTAAATAATCACGATTATTTCACTCAAACATAAATTTTCCCATAAGGAAAGTGTGTTTATCAAAAAATTACAGCGGAAAGTTCACGTTGTCTAGACGACGTGGTATTATCACTTACACTAACCTAAACCCGTAATCAATGTCGTTGTCTATATTAATTTCTTTCGAGAAATAATCTCCCTTAATACCGCTCGAGCATTAAAATGAACCAGATTATTTCACTCATCCATATTATTGCTATGGAGCAAAACAGGTATTAATAAGCGGTAATTCGATAATTTCTAAAAAATTACAGCGGTAATTTCACGTTGTCATGGAATCAACCATAAAACCTTAATCAATGTCGTTGTCTGACTGACTTATTTAAGGTGACGTCCGAATATTCTAACACTACTTATTTATTTCCTAATAGTATTTTTGATTCGAGAATTAATTTTACTAAATAACGCTCGAGCTTTAAAATGAACCAGATAGTTTTTCAGTCTGGCATGTTTTTCCTTGCAAATTTCACTCGTCCTGAAGGACCCGTGGAATTACGGAAAACATGCAATCGTGAAAAAATTATCGGTAATTTTAAAGCTCTCGTGGTATTACCCCCGATAATTTTTCTTTCAAAGTCAATTGAAAAGTAACTGGCTCAATGTCATAGCATAAACCATGAAAATTAACTTAATTTATATTCAATCCATAGTCATACCACCTGGCACCGCAATAAGTTTTCTGACATTGATTTGAATCAAAATAGCTACACCTACAGGAGTGTCGCAAATGTTGCAAGGGTTTTTAATTATTTTGTTCATGAAATTCTCCTTCGAATACAACTCGTGCATTGAAAATTATAGGTAATTTTAGACCGATATGCAATTCATGCAATTTGGATCAGAAAAAAGCACTCCCGAATTGCATTCGTGCATATCGTCCTAAAATTACGGATAATTTTCAATGCACTTGTTATATTGCATATGAAAATAGAGAAACCTAGAAAAAACAGCGAATTCAACAATATCCCAAATAAATAAACAAGTCAATAATTAATTTTTGATTTGATACTATTACAATAACATTTCCCTATCGCTCACGAACATTATAACTTTAACAGTTAGGCAATTTTTTGCTCTCCCACTTAATCTGGCCCTTAGTTCGTTTGACAGTACATTCTATTTTTTTTATTTCAATATAATAAAAATGTAGACTTACTTCAGATTCGTCCATGAATGTAGTGCTAAATGGTTTTGCCCATATATCTCAGGTCTCCGGTTTAAGACGAATTCATCAGCTGAGACAAGAAGAACATGAAGTTACATCGAATTCAAGGGAACTGGCTCATGAAAGAGAAATTCATAGCGCCATGCAAATCTCACAATCATGGGAGGACATCCACCTAATCAATGAATCTCCGGGTGACTCGAAAAGCAATAGGATGGGACCCATCCATGTCAGCCTGCCACCAACTAGTTTTATGTGCAATTCACCGTCCCCTACAAGGTAAGTACCCAACCAGCATGTGGTTTAGTCAAGCATATGAAAGAAATATATGCTTATATCGTTTTTAAAGGGGCATACATTTAAAATTGTTTTTACTTTACCGCGTGTCTCAAAAACATAACATATACATAAATACAGTAGTTGTGTTTTTTTTTAATAGAGCAAGCCGTTTTTGGAAAAGTGGTAGTTGAAAACTGCAATTTTCAACAACATTTAAAGCTCCATAATTACTTTCTCTCTACTCAATAGTTTTTAACTAAGATAACCTTGGTTAAAGTTTGAAAAACATGCAGGACATTTTATAGCACCCACCCCGTTTAGAAACTTTTGGTTTAAATTACATTTTTTTTCAAACTTATTGCTTTTTCAAACTTATTGCCTCTATTTTTTCAAACGCTTGAAGGCAGTTTAAACCACATCTTAATATCTTTCGCCGTTAAAACAAAAATACAGTGATTCGTTTACCATGGCGTAGTTCTTAAAGCAGATCCGCGTAAATGGCAATTGATTTTGTCTAATTTGACAGTAATTAATCAGTTCATGAGAACTTGGTCGATTGAAATCATGCACTTGGCAACACTGTGAACAAACTAAACTAAGAATCAATTGAAAGCCTACACCCCAAATTTTGAATGAACTTTAAAACTGTCTATCTCTAAAGCCAACTCAACCGATTTTCGTTGGAGATGCCATTTTGGTAAGATCCATGTATAGACTACTTACAATGTTTATGTACTCGGTTATATGTTTTGCAGATTTCCTAATACAGCGTTCCACTAAACTTAATGCATTTTTGTAAAAACTTTTTGAGTAGATAACTTTGCGGAAAAAAAATCAGAACGAATTTTTTACTACGGGAATGTGTGGAGACGCGTCATACCTTATGTTCCATAGATATTTAGTTTTTTCTATAAAAGTAGTATCATTTAACACTGGGTCTCCAATTTGCCCGATAATACAAATATTGATAACATTTACATGTGGAAGATAAAGACTATGCATAGGGCAAGCTAGACGTATAGGCGTAATGGGCGAACAGAAAGTAAATTTTTTTGAAATATCGAAGTGATAATCGAATGTCCACAATTAAGTGATGTATGGATTATTATGGAATTCCGCTACTTGATTATTGCAGCTATTAATGCTACCTCGGGACCTTTTTCTGTTCTTCTTTATATCTTCATTAGTTTAAGAAAAAAATGTTTTTTCTAAAAAGTGTAACATTTCAAGGCAACAAAGGCTATATTTGAATGACCCCTATATAATTTTTGAACTGTGTCAATGTTAATGGTTATGTTATAAAAACCGTAAAGGAAAGATTCCGCCAAAAATGCGACACTAGTTATCCATAAACTGATTTGCCAAAAATGTGATTGACAAGATTTTAACCAGTAAATTAAAAGCAGGTGAAAGTAAATGCCAATAACAACTTCACTACAAGTTGTTATGATGGTTTAATGTAGTTTTACTTTAATATCTACCATTAGTTTGACTTTGAGTTAATCAAATTAATTTCATCGATGTTGCTCGCATTATATTAAAAAAAGTTTTTGTTCACGACCACCTAATAATATATTGATATTCAGCTTGTTGACAAAAGTTAAATATAGTAGATTATGTCACTAGGAGTAAAAGTGGGTCTTTTCGTGCTGAGCCCAGAGATTGACGGCCGAAGCGAAGCTGAGGCCTGCAACTGGGCGAAGCACAAAAAGACCTTTTACTCCGAGTAACATATACTATTTTTTTTTCAAGCATGCAAGAAATAAGAAATCTATTTAAAAGTGGTTCAGTTTTGCAATTTTCTCTCATCCTCTTTAAGCGGGTCTAGGTACTTACCCAATTGTGTATATTATTTGTAAAATACATAGAATATGTTAGACTGGTGGTTTTCAATGTTCAATGGTTTTAATGTATTAAATAATAACCAATGATTATGGTAAACTAAGAATTTGTAGCATTATTTTCAATACTAAATTAATAAATGTCACATTGACAGATAAATATGATGACGCGCATGACATTTAACAGACGAATTCAGAATTCGAGAACCTATGCGATTTCGACTAATAACGGTTTCGGATGGTGCTCTTGAGTGCTCTGAGAGTATTTCTGTCCTTTGTTTTTTCAACAAGAATGTAAAGATGGCAATACACTCAGATCGGTTTATCTGGTGTCATCTATTATTAAAATAATTTTGTTGAATGAAAATCGTTTATATATGCGCCACCATGACACTAGCGGTGACTTTTGACTTTACTTTTACTGCCTAGGACTTTTTTGCTACTTTTTTGGTCTCAGGATTTGAAAGCCCACTTTAGGTGTGCGTATGGAGAAAACAAATGACGTACTTTTAGTCCGTTTGAAAAAAAAGTTATTTAAGTTATATATATGTTGCCTTGGCAACCAATAGGAGTAGACAACAACGCAATATCAAATGCCGCAGCGTAAAAAATGCACTGGTGGCACCGGTTTTGGCGTCAAACGCGAGTGTCACTTTGACATTTAAATAATTTTATTTACATTACCTATAGATTTTATAATTTGTAATTATTAGACAAAGGCCGTGGACAAAGTATAGTATTATACTCGCTTTTTGCGCCCCTCGTGAGCGGATCGTTACGCAAACGTCCCCCTAAGGAAATAATGGCTATCATAAAAAGCTCGTTTGATAATATACTATTATCAGCTTATACATTTTCTCAAAATCACTCAGTAGGTAGCACATTCAAGAAGAACGGTTTTAATTTCTCTGCTGAACTACCCGTTGGAAAGAAGCCTAGTGTTCTGAGGCAGAGCGTTGTATCTAACATATCCGAAGTGCAGATAAACACTGTTCCTGCTCAAATTTTGACGGCGGTATGAATGCATTTTATGTGCGCCTTGCTTCATGGCATGAGTATGTCCTTCTCTCTTTGTAGATTTCTACAGTGAAGAAATGTTAACGTTTTGTAAAAGAGCTCATATACAGCGAGTAGATAACTTCAAAGATACTTTTAATAGAAATATTTTATGGTTCTAGGAATAAGAGCCATTTACGTAAGACCTTTTAGTGGTTCAGTGTTAACAAACCTTTTCCTACTATATATTATCTTGCATAGGGTGAGCAAAACTCGACGTCCCAGCTCTATTATAAGAAAATTTGTTTACCTAAGAATTACCCCTGCAAATTATTTGACCTGAAAAACGGAGTATCAGCTCTAGTACATGGATTTATTATTTTCGCTTACAACTATTATTTTTGATAAGTTCTGGCAACAATATTTTTTGTAATACTAAGGCCTTTTTGGGGGATCCAAACTTTAAATTTAGTTAGGTTGATGCAGAAGCACACAAATACAATATATTTTTTGTTTTCAAACAATGTAGTCACGTGCCTCATGAAACCCATTGTTTAGATATACAGGGTGAGCCACGGAAGTGACATTAATCCTCAATTTTTTAAACTTTACTTTCTGAATTCTGATTGAATGAATCTGACTTAATCCTCAACGAAACCACACGAAGAAACCATGGATATTGGAGGAAGTCAAAGGTTTTATTCATCGGAGGAATAAAAGAGGCAGCAGGTATCTGCAGAAACAGAAGCGTGACGACTCTACAAAATGCACAGGGCAGGCTGATATTGGACTCTTCGGAAAAACTGACGGAATGGTGCGATTATATCGAGCTCCTATTTTACAATACCCGGCCAGAACTTCAGGAAGAATTCCTTGACCAAGGCCAAGGCTTGGACATAACTAAGGCAGAAATCCAGTATGCACTGTCAAGTTCAAAAAACGGGAAAGCTAGCGGTCCTGATCACGTCCATATATAAGTTCTAAAAATACTGCAGAACGAAGAATCACTGAACACACTGGTAAAACTATTCAACCTTGTTTACCGAAACGGCAGTATACCTTCTGATTGGCTTAAATCTACTTTTGTCCCGCTCCCCAAAAACGCGAAAGCCAAGAACTGTGGTGATTATCGTCTTATTAGCCTGATGAGCCATGTGCTTAAACTCTTCTTGAAAATAATACAGAAAAGAATATATGCAAAGTGGGAGACAAGGATGGGTGAGTCTCAGTTTGGTTTTCGCAATGGTTTTGGAACAAGGGAGGCACTATTTAGCATACAGGTCCTTATCCAAAGGTGCCGGGACATGTCGGTACCTGTTTACGCATGTTTCATCGATTACGAAAAAGCCTTCGATAAAGTTAAGCACGAAAAACTGATCGACAGTCTTAAAGAAACAGGACTGGAACAACGAGACTTCAGAATAATAGCCAATCTTTACTGGAACCAAAGTGAAGTCCAAGTGGCTAGCAATTAGCAAATCAAACAACGTGGGCGGGCACCTGACAATTAACGGCCAACGAATTGAACGGGTGGAAACTTTTAAATATCTCGGGTGTCAACTAAATGAGAAATGGGACGGCATGCAGGAGATTCGTTCCAGAATAGAACAGGCCCGTGCTTCGTTCCTGAGGATGCGTGATGTACTTTGCCGCAGAAATTTAAGCTTGCCTCTACGCATCCGAATACTGCGCTGTTACGTGTTCAACATACTGTTTTATGGAATGAAAGCTTGGACCTTGACAGATGCGAAGTGCACAATATTGGAGGCCTTTGAAATTTGAAGCAAATTTTCGCGAGATCCCGGTGAAGTAGCGAGAAGCATATTTTACTTCCCGATGCATTTTGGCGACACAACGGTAATAGGGGAATGTAAGAATGACGTTGCAAAATTACGTCATCAATAGTTCAACGGGAACTGATTTGGTTCCCGCCCTATGGACCAGAGTAACTGGCGGTTACGTCAAATAATTCGAAGCAAGAAAACGTTAGAATTTATAACCTAACAGAGGTTTAGGAGCGTTACAGCTGACGGTTGATAAATAAGGAACTTTTGAATCTGATTTTTGTAAAAAATAGCAAAAACTAATAATAAAATTTATGGAGAGCGGATCAGAAGTAGAACTTGTACTAAATAACAAGGGAGAAGACTTCCGTATCATCAAACCACTCTGAATATGTCTCCTCATGATCACTTTCGGGCCACTTTGTATAAATGTGTTTTAATTTGCCAATAATATTAACAAAGTATTAAAATTTGCATCATTGAGGCAACACTTCCAAATCTGCAGTAATATGGTTTTTTTAATGTTGATTCCTTTTCAAATGCAAACTTGTGCCAAGCAAGTATAATCGAAAATAACCACAAAAGATGTTAAATCAAATATTTCCTCTTTAATTTTTGTCTGTGAACTGTAAACATAAACAATCTATAAACGAATTGATAACCGCAGACATTTTCGCGACCATCGGAACGGGATTAAGATTTTTGGGGTGGGGTTATAACCGCTCACTAACCGGTTTCCTCCCGCCGTGAACAATCGTGATCTCGCGAAAAATTGCTTTTGGACGTACAGAAGGCTATTGAGAATCTCCTGGGTAGAAAGAGTGCGTAACACCGAGGTACTTCAACGCCTCGACAAGCAACTGGAAGTTCTGTTCACACTAAAAAAGCAAATTGGAGTGTTTCGGTCACATCTTAAGGAATGACAAATATCGACTTTTAAAGCTTATTATAGAAGGCAAGATCGAAGGACGAAGAGGCCCGGGTAGAAGAAGGATATCCTGGCTAAAAAACTTAAGGCAATGGTATGGAGTGAACACTACCACATTGTTCCGCCGAGCTGTAGACAAGGTTCAGATAGCGCTGATGATTGCCAACGTCCGAAGAGGACAGGGCACCTAAAGAAGAAGAAGAAGAAGATTGAATGAAACTGAACTTCGAAAATTGTTTGTATTATTATTTCGAAGCAGAGCGAATTAACCGATAGTCGCAATTTTTTGTTTGAATATATTTAGGAAGTAGGGCTAATCTGAAGAATGAAGTATAACAAGATGTCACACGCAAAGATGAATAACATGAGGGGCCTTGAAAACACCAAAAGGTATTGAGTTGAATAAATAGGAAAAGCTTAGAACAATCTAAAGCTTAACAAAATCGTTTTTAAGAACTTAAAAACTTTCAACTTTGTTCGAGAATCTTTGAATAATTCCAAATGCTTGAAAACAATTCATCTAGGCTGATAGTCAATGTCCTCTCTTTTAGAGGTAAAGTTGTAATATCATAAAAAGTCACTGATAAAATTCTAATCAGAGCAAAATTATATTAAAAATAATGAAGCAACAAAATTAACAGCTTATTAAAAATATGGAAGCAATAATTAAACAAATTTTTTTGTTAAATGGTAATTTTGGATGAATGATCATCTGATGTGTTTATGGTTCTATATTTTTAGTGCCTGGTTGCAGCATCAGGAACTTGCAGCACTGGATCTATTCGCCTTTGCATACTATCTGTCAGATATCTAATAAAATCTTGGGAAATGATGGCTTCCCAAGCATTCAATATCGCTTGCTCTAAATCATAAACTATTAAAAAAAATTTACTTTTTGTTCGCCACTTTAGATGTGTCTTAACTTTATAGCCACAAACACATTATCATTTATGATTTGGCATAATACAAACAATTTTCGAAGTTCAGTTTTATTCAGTCAGAATTCAGAATGTAAAACTTAAAAAAATGAAAATTAATGTCAGTTTCGTGGGTCACTCTGTACATCTAAACAATTAGGCATAGCTCTGGTTCTCAGATGACTACGTCCAATCCCAAAGTGTTGTAATGCTCATTGAATAGGATATTGGTTTTTCTTATGGTCTTGAAATGTTTGCAATTTTAGAAAAACCAACTTTTTTTTAAACTAATGAAGATATAAAGAAGGACAGAAAAAGGTCCCGAGGAATCATTAATAGCTGCAATAATCAGGCAGCAGAATTCCGAAATCATCCATACATTTTTTTCCACATCACTTAATTTTGGATATTCGATTATCACTTGGAGATTTAAATAGTTATTTACCTAACAAATGCGGGAAGTGATGCTTTACCGCACGCTGATTGCAATGAACACGTGCGGTAAAAACTTTTACACGCACACCTGTCAACGTCACGGAATTATTTATAAGTATTAGTGCTTGTACCTACAATAAGTCACTGGAGGAACGTACCTATTTGCTGCATCTAAAATTTCATCTGATAAGACCATTCTGATTTTGTTTTGAAAATTTTTGTTCCTACTTTCTATTTTGTCTGTAAATTTATTTTTAAAAACACCAAAACTGACATTTGTCAAATTGTAATTAATCCGAACTTATTTTGGTTTAACACATGTCAATATAAGAAATGCATGGTGTAGTGGTTGACACCCCCTACTTTGTGAAATTAAGGTCGTGGGTTTGAATACCAGTGGGGACCAACTTTCTTTTTTTTAATTCGTCGGCGTTAAGTTCTTATGAGCGCATTTCTGTTAATTTCGTTGTCTTCTGTAAGTTCAATTAAATATGAACGTCGGTTATCCTTTACTCGCACGCAAGTGTGGTAGTTACCTAATTAATAGTGCTAAATGTCCTCTGAACCCTAAAGCATTCAGATAAGCATAAAAAACGCAATAAATTTATTTCAACTCAGCAAAAAGCAACAACACAAGAATAATAAAATTATGCAAAAGTAACGCTCAGATTAATAAAGCTTCAAATTGTATGTAATTGGACTTCATACTGTATCATTCAGGATACTTTTACGTACTTGAGTTTAATTCGGTAAATAACTTTCTACAGGATTGGATATCGTAAAGAAATTTTTTCCCACGACCTCTTCCGAAAGCAAACATAACATTCGGCGATGGAATCCTCGAAAACTAATGCTAAAACACAGCCATTCGTTAGGATTACTAACGCTCGATCGTGCGTTAGGAAAAACAAATGAAAAACATGGACACTGGGTAGTGAAATTCTCTGACAGAGGTAAAAATATAGTACAAATCTAGTCTGTATTACGTGTTCTTGGCCGTAACTATGCATATCTTATTTGGCTATAAAAGGTGATAAAAGCAGCAAAAACAAGTTATTTAATTCTGACGATGACATTTACAAATTGTGACAATCACTCAATTTCATTTAATGAAAATAACCGACATTAGTCCTTTGATTCATGCGGCAGAGTGTAGCCTAGCGGCAACATTTTGCAACTTCAATCACGAAGTCTGGGGTTCAATTCCCAATCCGGCAAAGTTTTTTTTAATTTTATTTTTTTATAGTTTTATAAATACTTACTCCCATCAAAAATTAAGGTCAAAAATTCAATTAAGGTAAAAAAAATAGTAAATCGTTTTACAAAAAATAGGCTTTGCATTTGCCGATCCTCGAACATATTTAAATAAATCATTAAAATATATCGAAGTGTGCCATGACAGAGATGACGCCTGGAAAATTTCGTTGATTGGTTGGCGCTTTCTTCTGTTTCATGTAGATTCAAGATGGCGAACGATAAAGATCCGCCGGATGAAGTCTCTGAAGATAAGCGGTGTAAATATTGTAAAAGTGATGTTACGGGCAACCTGAGGTGCGTATCGTGTACATCAGTGTTTCATACCTCTTGTGCATTGCGGATATCTGGACTGCGTGTAATTAGTGGAAGTAAAGGGACCATCAAATGTTGCAACAATAACAACAACAACCAGGAGGCCCAACCTTGCAGCGCCAAAACCGACCAAACTTCACAAACAGAAAACACCCAGGTAAATATAGAAATCACAGGAAACAAATCGCTACACACCGAAATATTATATCTAAAAAAGTTAGTAGAGGAAATCAGTGATAAAAATCAGATACTTAAGCTAAACAATAGTTTGCTCTTGGAAAAAGTGCAAAGATTACAACAACAATCCCAACAAAAAAAGATAAACATCAACTATGCCGAAGCGGCAGGTGCCACAGCTCGGCGGCTAACTTCGCAGAACTTGGCACCTCTCCAACTCAATCAGCCGAATACTGACGGATATGTGGAAAGGGCTCGCCGAACACCCACTCCAGTGACGTTACCTCGCAAACCGATAGCTACCAGTGGAGGCGTAGAGGGGGAATGATAACGACAATAATGAATTTGATTTTGAGTTTGTACACAACCAACAATTTAAACCGGCTGCTCTTTCTAGTCGTCGGCGATCAAAACCGAAAAGGCTAGGTACCGGCGAGGTTCCAATGCATGCGGAATGCCAAGGATTTGCGTCGTGCATGGATAAATATCTATGCACCGGTCGTGTTAACAAAAATACAACAAGTGAAATGGTACAGAACTATATAAAACGAAAGCAGGGGTATGAAGACTTAAGAATCACTGTTAAGGAGATACCCACTACGGAAAATTATTTAAAATCATACGTGATAATAGCCCCCTTGCAAAAAAAAGAAGATATGTACGAACCCAGCTTCTGGCCCAACAACGTGGGGATAAGGAGATTTGATTTCACAAGGCACAAAGAATTCTTAAAGACTTGTGTTGAGTTTTTTCAGTGACCCAGCTAAACAACAAGTTCCTGTCAATATTGCGACCAAAGACCGAGATTCAAACTTATACAGGCCAAGTTCTGTTAAGTCCATTCATCAAAAGGATTTGACCGTCTTTCATCAGAATATTCAATCGTTAATAAATAAGGTTCTTGACCTGGAAGCTTTCAACCTACAGTTTGATATACTCTGCTTTAGTGAACACTGGTTACCGGAACCTGAGATAAAGGTTTTAAAAATCATGAACTACTGTTTTATGTCTTATTTTTCTCGTAGGGCGCATATACATGGTGGAGTCGCAATAGCAGTAAAAACACAAATAATTAACCAATTTGTTGTAAGAAATGATCTCAATGAGCTATCTCAAGAAATGCACTGTGAGTTGTGTGCCGTTCAAGCCAAAAGTCTAAAGTTACTTATTATTACTCTATATCGACCACCAACTGGCAGCTACGAAACATTCTTGAAACTTTACTCCAAAACATAGTTTCACAAAATTTCCATATCTTAATAAACGGAGATTTGAATGTCAACTTTTTATCTGATGATGCAAGGTCAAACAACTTGTTTCACTTGACAAAATCATACGGCCTTACTCCAAAAATATTCGCTCCAACTCGCAATAATTCTTGTCTTGATAATGTATTTACCAATTATGAGGAGCTAGAAGCTTACACACAAAATTTCCAGCTGTCAAATCACTTGGCTACTGTTGCCACAGCCCCTATCCTACCCATTATCAATAACAATACTACTTCAAAAACAATAAGGCCAATTACTGAACAGGGTTGCTTCGTTCTCTATGAGATGATAAGTCAAATTGAATGATCTTTTATTGATTGTGACTCCATGTCTACCGAAGACAAGTTTCACTTATTCACAAATATCTTAAGAAATAATATTAATGCTTCCTTTCCTAAAAAAACAATTAAACATGAGATGAATAATCTGAGATTAAACTGGTATAATGAGAAATCTTCTACATCTCGTTTCTGAAGTCTGCAAAAAAAAACAAAAATTCTGAACTGAATAATTTGAAAATTCGCCTTAAACATTCATATCACGAAGATATTAAAAAAGCAAAAACACAAGCGTACACCGCTTATCTAAAAAGGCAAAGCTTTAAGCCAAAAGCAATTTGGGAAGTTGTTAGAGAAACCTCCAATCTCCTAAAAAATAAAACACCTACTGATAATAGCATCATGCCAGATACTTTTAATATATACTTTTCCCAGATTGCTTTTGACATTATAAACAATTTACCTGAGCCTAATAGGTCTTCTGAATCACTAGTTAATATCTTCACTTCCAAGCTGTCCTTACCTACAGAGACATTCTCATTTACAACTATTAGTCAAACTGAGCTTAGATAATCAGCACAATAAAAAAACAAAAATGGTCTTGACTATTATAATATGAATTTAAAAATCATTAAATCCATAAAAAATCTAATATCCCCACTGACAAAACTGTTTAACCTCTATATTAGAGACTCCATATATCCTAAGATTCTGAAAGTATCTCAGGTAGTAACAATACATAAAAAAGGTAGAACAGATGAACTAACAAACTATCGTCCTATATCGATTATACCAGTCTTATCTAAATTATTTGAAAAAGCCCTAAGTAACAGAATCAAAAACTATTTTGAAACCTATCAACTATTCACTTCGAATCAATTTGGTTTTCGTACTGGAAGGTCAACTACTTTGGCAATTAACAAACTTGTTAAAATTGTAAATACCTGCATCGACACTGGAGAGTACTGTGGGGCCTTGTTCTGTGATCTAACAAATGCTTTTGATTGTGTTTCTGCCAATACTCTAACTATGAAGTTAGAAATATATAATTTCTCACCACAGAGCCTGGATTTGCTTCAGTCATACCTTGCTGATCGATTCCAGATCGTGCAGGTGGGCTGTGACAGTTCTAGCCTGTGTAAGATGCGTTTTGGAGTACCGCAGGGATCTATTCTTGGACCCTTGCTGTTCCTTATTTACATTAATGATCTGGAGGGCTTTGACAATATGGCTGACTTCTTGCTCTATGCTGATGACACAACCATAATAAGAAAGGCAACAAAAATCGATTTGTTAAATAACTATTTAAATGAAACTCATCTACAAGTTACAGACTGGTTCCTGGCAAACCAGCTGAACTTAAATGAATCAAAAAAGCAAAAACTAATTCTATCTACTCGTCCTATCGATAATATACAGAATGAGCCGACCACATTTCTTGGAATCAAGATTGATTCGAAACTGTCATGGAGACCTTATCTGACAGATTTGTGCATTTGCATTCTCTGTTTCGAGGGAGGCAGCACTAACAGTATATTTTTCTTTTATCCACTCAAGAATTTCCTATGCAATTTTGGCTTGGGGGCATGCAACAGACGCATCCAGAGTGTTTGCTCTTCAAAGAAGGGCTGTTAGAATCCTTAGTGATGTTGGATACCGAGATGATTGTAGAATGTTCTTCTCTAAATTAAAGATAATGACGGTTTTTTCATTGTACATATTCCAATGTCTCTTTAAGTTAAGGAAAATGAAAACCTATATAATAAACATGAAAACATTCACTCTCACTATACCAGACAAAAATCAAATATATATACAGATTTCTATAGAATAGAGAAACTAAAAACAGGAATATCCCACTATGGGCCCAAATTTTTTAATTTACTGCCACCTAGAATTAGATTGCTACCCTCTGTACAATTTAAAATTAAGATAAAGAAATATTTAACTTTAAAAACCTTCTACTCCATCCATGAATTTGTCACCAATGATTTTTCAGATCTCATTTAACTCCATTGTTCACCTTCTTTTTTTGACATATGTAAACTTGTAGTAAGCATGAAATTTGTTTGTTTCAGGTTTGTACTTGTCAAATATCGAGTGTTTTCATTTAATGAGAAAAAGAAAATACCTTTGTAATAATTATTGTATCGTGTTGTATAGTAGATAATGGATAATTTTAGGGATAAATATAACATGACAAGAATAGCTTAGGTATTAGAGCGGCATCCAAAAATTGCATTAGGGCCAGGGGTAAAAGTTGTCCTTCCAAATTTCGATAACGTCCTACTTTCGGGTAGAACTGTCAACGCTGGATCAAAAAATATTTTTAAAGCGTTTTTCTTGGTCAACTTGCTTAATTAGATTTTTGTGTTAAGCAGCTACGATTTGATAGTTTTTGAATTACAGTCGTGCTACTTTAGTTGCTCACCCTGTATATGACACCTGGTCGTGGGAAAAATACGGTACACAACTCGCAAGAAATTCCTTGACACACAAGCGTGAAATGTTGCCAGGCGAGGACGGCAATCACGCGAGTTACTTTCTTAGTTTGTTATGTAAATAACTATTGCAGTAAAGCGACTTTACCGCACGCTCGTAGGAAAAAAATACACGTCTAGTTTGCCCTATGCATAGTCTTTAGATTCCATATGAGATTTTTATCAATAATTGTATTATGGGACAAATTGGAGCCCCAGTGTTAAAAGTATCTCCTTTTATAGAAAAAACTAAATATCTATGGAACCAGGCAAAATATCGAGAAAACACCAAACATGTCCCGAAGTGTAACGCGTCTCCACATACTCCCGTAGCAAAAAATGTTCAGAGTTTTTTTTTCCGAAAAATTATCGGGTGGTAATACCACGAGAGCTTTAAAATTACCGATAATTTTTCGCGATTGCATGTTTTCCATAATTTCACGAGTCCTTTAGGACGAGTGAAATTTGCAAGGAAAACATGCCAGAGTGAAAAATTATCTGGCTCATTTTAAAGCTCGAGCGGTATTTAGTGAGATTATCATAATTAATATAGACAACGACATTGATTAAAGTTTAGGTTAGTATAAGTGATAATACCCCGTCGTCTAGACAACGTGAAATTACCCCTGTAATTTTTTGATAAACACACTCCCCTTATGAGAAAATTTATGCGTGAGTGAAATAATCTCAAAAAGTTTTTACAAAAATGCATAAAGTTTTGTTGGACCCTGTATTAGGAAACCTGCAAAACATATAATCCTGTACATAACCAATTAAAGCAGTCTGTACATGGATCTTACCAAAATGGCATCGCCAACAAAAATCGGTTGTGTGACTTTAGAGATAGACGGTATTAAAGTTTATTAAAAATTTGGGATGTATCGTTTCAATTGCTCCTTAGTTTATTTGAGACAAAAACGCGTACTCTTCATTTCTTCCAAACAAGCAAGAGCCTGAGTGAGGGTTCCACGAATTACAGTAAGTGTGCGATTTGAAGTGAGAGCATTCTACATTGTGTTTCTTGGCCTTTCTTTCGCACATCAATTGCCTTCATGCTATTTATTCCGAACAGCTGGTTAATTTGGCATTTCTATTGAGTCCATTTTAAACAGAGATTCATCTAGTAGGCTGAGAAATTGACATATGAAAGATATATAAGCCATTCACTTATTATTGACATCAAGTAGGCGTTGCAAATTTGTCAATTCCTCCACCTTAATAAATGTCTACTTAAAATGGACCCTGTCGCTTTGTTAAAAACTTGCCACCTTCCTTATCGGTTTGTTAGTAGTTATTTTCCTAACAAGTGCGCAAAGTAACACTTTCGCGCACGCGATTGCCGTTGCAGCCAGCAGTCAAGTGCCCCAAAGATAACAATGAAAATATGTGTCAGTTTGCATACTGTCAGTAATGCGCGAACCGTGTCATATTTTCACGGTTGTAGAAAAAAAACAATTATTGGACAGCAGCAATTATTTTTATTGCAGGGGGTATGGATTTCAAAGCCCTACTAGGAAATCTTTTACACGGAGAAGCGAAAGTCCTGTTTCTTTGTTACGACCTAGTCCATTGGGCGGGGCGAAACGGAAGCTTGACGAGCGAGATGTGGACTTTTCCGTTAGTCCGCGACCTAAAAGGGTCTACAGTTACTCAGCTAGTGATAATAGGGGGCTTTTGACTACAACTTCAAACTCGTTACCAGGTACGATAACTAATATTACTTTTAGTGTAATAACTCCTGATGTGCCCTGCTAGTCCACAGTTATAAAGCACTTAAGCATAATTAATTTTTTACAGATTTTTTTATTAAAATTCTTACAGGTTCCCTAAGTTCAGGTGGCACCCCGGAAAGCCTCTCAAGCGCAGACTCTCCAGGTTCCGGTTTTGCTTTTCGAGGAGTAGACAGCCCGTCACCCACATTGCAGGGTAGCAATCAGGGTGAGCCCATGATGGTGGGTAAAGGGAGCGACCATGATATGGCAGAAAGTCCCAGTTAATCGTCATCCTGGGTGAAGGTGGAATAAGAAAAGGTTTACGCTTTTTGGATGTGATGGATGATAAGTTTCTGTGGAATGGCGTGCAAATGTGTATTTAGGTTAAAAAAAAAAAAAATATGTGGGGCCGGCAAATAGTTGTTGTCTGGGAATCGGGAAATATCTTTGGAGGTTTCACTGTTGATGCCAGGAAAATAGGAGCAACATTTAGTTCTCCAATCATAGTAAATTATTACGTTATTGATAAACAGGGTGGTTTTGAAACATTTTAATCAACAGAAGTACGGTGAGATGTTACGCAGAGCAGGCGATATCCACCAGCATATTAGATCTGATACTGCATGGCAGATGTCGCTCAGTTCGAGAAGCAGTCCATAATGCTCTGCATATCGCAGGTTATCGGAACCCAAACGAAGTGTAAAGAGTAGGTGGTTCGTTTGGGTTTTGGGTTCCGATAGCCTGCTTCTCGAACTGAGAGCTATCTGCCATGCAGTATTAGATCTAATAACCTGGTGGATGTCGCCTGCTCTGCACAACATCTCACCATACTTCTGTACCTTTTTCGGTTTAAAGCCGCGACACACGGTCTCCAATTTGTCGACCAGCCAAAGCTGTATTGATGAGGGGTAGACCCCGAAACTAGTATGCAGATGGGTTGATCGACAAACTGGTGACCACCTACACATTTTAATCAACGTGATGTGGGTTTTTAATATTCTATTTATACTGTATTCGAAAATTCTTCGCCTAGGAAATAGAGTGTTTAACTTTGATATAAAGAAAAAGAATGGTATTGACTGTATTACAGAGGCAGGGAGATACCTTAAATCAAAACTTGTAGGTATTCAATGCAACTGGAAGCGCACAATTTGCAATATAAATTGTTTTAGCTTCACTAGCAACCTCTCAATGTTGCTAAAGAAAAACTATCGTTTTTCCTTAAAAACAGACAAATATATCCCCTCCTTTTGCAGAGCTGTCAATAGTTTTCTCTTTTTTGAAAGGTATCTAGGACGACTTTTTTTGTAAGTGCAGAATCGATGTTCAGTGAAAAAACTAGCATTGAAAGCATCTCGTTGCAATTCGGTAAGTCGCAGGAGATGCGTTTTTCCAGTATTGAATAGGGTCTCTATCTGTTGGCTGTATAGGATAGTTACTTAAAAATTTAATTCAGTTGAAGCCCATCTGAAGTTCCTTTATGTTCCTTCAGATTTTGAGTTTGTTTTGCTGCTCTTTAGTGTTTTTCTTATCTTGAAGCATTTACATGTGACACGAAACGTATAATAAACAGTTTTTGTATTAACTTGAGTCAAGTGGACCTAGACTATTTTATTCTCATTACTGCGTGTTGGATCAAATTAAGAAATTTGTTTGAAAAAAATCTTTTTTTTTTCTAAACGTCATTAAGCTACCACTTTATTTAACACTTCCTGCTGCTAGTCACTGGCAACTAAACGTCATTTCCTGCCGCTCGAAAAAATAATGTTTCATTTGAAGCTAAAGTGATTTCTCTGGCTCGCCCGTGTTAGTTTAAGCTGCATAATCTCGCCAGAAAAGTGATATTTTGCTTTTATGAAACAATATATATTTATTCGTCTAACTGTCCATATTAAATATAAAATTCTGGCTTTTAACTCTACGAAAACTAAGCATGAGAAAAACAATCGGGACACAACATTCCCCCTCCCTAGTAAGATTTTCCTGTTGCATATTAAAATTCCTCAAATACTCCGGTGGCCAATTTAGCCTATCAGCATAAATCTAAATATTTGGACACCTCTCAAATGATTTTTTTTGGCAAATTTCCAAAAGTTTACAAAAATTTCGGGTGACGCTCTAGATCGCTCTTAGTGTCTTTGAATTCTTTGTTTTTTCAATTGGAATGTAAGGATGGGAATACTCTCATAGCAGTCTAAGACTGGATGTGGAAGGAAGATATGGTCATAGCCGACAAATGCCGACAACTTAAAGACGGACCGGATATTGATTGTGTCGATAGTTTATGGTTTTTGTTAGGTTGGAAGTTAAGTGTCAGAAAACCTTCAAGCTAGGTCAGCTAAGGGCTAGAAGCACTAGCGCTCTAGCTAGGAGATGGATATAAGTTCTATATTCGATTGGATTGAAAATAAGAAATAATAAAAATAATGACAGTGATAACCGTCTTGCAATAATTTGACGTCACTTCCAGAGGATATCGTCGCCAGTTTAAAGTTTTCCACTTCTTAAAAAAAAAGGAGCCAAAAGTGTAAAACACGGGGGTCTCCAGATTAGCTCGATGGATATATCCATTTTCTTCAATGACCTAGGAGATGAGACAGCCAACAAATGCCAATATTTTCCTAAAAATGGTCCAGTTTTTTTTGGTCGAAAGTCCGCCATCTTTAAGGTACCCATGACGTAATTTCATCGTCACAGTACATCAATGTGCGAATCACAACTTCAAATTATTTGACGTGAGACGTCGATTCAAGCGGATATCGCCGCCATTTTTAAGGTATTCTTTGCTAAAAAAGGGGGCTAAAACTGTAAAACAGGAAGGTCTCTCCAGATGTAATATACTAGCTCGATGATTTTCTCAATCAAACCATTGTATTTAAATCAAATGCTCAGATTTCAGGCGAATATTTGAACGCCAGCTAGACAAAGAGCAATTTTAGTTTTGTTACCTTGATATGATTTTTGTGTTTCCTTTTCGGTTGTTTATATGATAAATCTGAAATAAGCGGAATTATTGGACTTTTCTTAAAAAATATTAATTTCAATATTTTGTTTCCCATTCCACTTTTTGCTTTCTCATGTACTAGTACATACTTAAACAAAAAAAATATTTTTCCTACGTTTGATTGCAAAGTCATAATTTTGCACACACATTTGCGTGCGTAAAATTGAATTTTGGACACTTTGCGACTTTGCGAAGACACTTTGCGCAAGAATTAGGAGCATTTTTCCTGCAACGGTATAAAAGTCCTGCTGCCACTAATATGGAACATCTTTAACGATTTTATAAATGATTAAGTTTCACAGATCTTTTCTGCTACCCCTGTATTGACGGCGTGCGCGAAAGACTTTGTCGCACGTGTCCTATGGCAACCAGTAACTTATTTTTACGCTGCTATGGGCGACGTGCGAGAAAGATAATAATGAAAATATGTGTCAGTTTGCATACTGTCAGTAATGCGCAAACCGTGTCATATTTTGACGGTTGTAGAAAAACGGATTTTAATTCGAACCAGTGTTGAAATAAACAAAACACCACTTATTGAAATCGTAGTGACGGCTCGTTGATGTAAAATTTTGAAAAGCCGTCACTGTCAAACGCTTAAATTTATGGGTGTCATTTGCTGGCAGCTTTAATTCACTCATTAAAGAAACGTAGAAAAAATATTGTTCCTTACTCTTGCGCAAAGTGTCTTGTATGCACTACTGTCCGAACTCCGCTACGCGTGGGTCGTGCATTCGCAGTTGCGTGCGAATAAGACTAACTTTGCGCACTTGTTAGGAAATATACTATTACTCGTTTTCTCGCTATATCATTTGCTACCAAAATACACAATAGACAAATAATTTGTACACTGACGAAATAGCAATAGCTGACTAGGTGTACACTATTGCTACGAGCAAATGCCGAGATTTCCACCCTTGCCATATTTGTGGTCTCTCATCTTCCTGAAAGCCATCGAGTAGATAGGGTCAGAACTTTCCAATCTTTGATTTACTTGGGATTAATATATTACGATAAAACCCACATCAAATAGGAGGTATTCAATTGAAAAAGTCATCTAGTTAGTGGGCTGTGAAATGTCAAAAGAAAATGATGAAAAAAACAAAAGTCTATTTACTTTGATTATGTCATCCTTTTCTGTCAAGATAAGCTTATTGAGGTTTTTTTGACCCCACACATTCAAGGCAACTTTTGCATTAACAAAAAGCATTTATAAATGTTATTTAGGAAACTCTAGGCGAAATATCAAATTTGAATTCTAAATTCTAAAATATATGAAGTTAATGTAAATGTGCCTTAACAAAACAAGGCGACAGTTGCAGTTCGCGTGATGATCTCATTTGTCATTGGCGAAAAACATATAATTAACAATTGAATATAATATAAACATAATAGCAGAAAGTGCGACTCGAGAAACCAAGTCGAAAGACTCTGAGAGTAATTGCCATATTTATATTCTTATTGCGAAAACAAAGGACGGGAATAGTCTCAGTGCCCTCTAGAGCCGCCATCCGAAAACGCTGGCGTGTCATTGTCGTACGTCTAGTTTTGGTTTTCATAGATCACTGGACACTGCACTTCAAATGTACCACAAACTATTGTCGCTCGTAGTATAAAACTAGTAAGAATATGGTAAAGGTAGCAAAGAGGGTGACATTTATTGACACTGGTTTTTACAAAAAAAATCCTTATTTTATGTTGAATTCCATTACATCTTGAATCAAATATAAAAAAAAATAAAATAGTCATGTCGTCTGTACAATGAATAATAGATGTTTGAGGAAAGAAAAGGTGTACACTCCGTACACACTTTGTAATAGTTACACCTTTCGTTTCTTTGCTCCTCCCGTTTTCAGTACTGGAAAAATGCGTGAAAGTGGAACCTTACAAAACATTGCCGATTAATTTTGTAAGCTTTTTTTACTGAACATATTTAATTGAATAATCTTAATTATTGTTACTTATACAAAACAAACTTCTTGTTTTACCAGAAACGCAAATAGAAGTGCAGCAAAATTATGTAAAAAAAGGAACTGCCCATATGAAACACCATATGAGTTCTCTCTTTTGGAATAATCGCATGTAAATATTATTACAATTGAATGAAGATTGTGTCCCAGAATCAGATCAAGCAAATATTTGCTTGTAAATATTATTGTAAATAGTTTGTGCATTTTTGTAAGGGCTGGTGTTGCCAAATATACAATTAATGATTGTTACTGGTTTACCCGATATATTTTGACATTCTCCCAATGATTGCTATATTAACTTAGCGCAAGTTATTATTAAAATGTGCACTGAAGAAGAGTAACCCAAGTAGTAATCAATATACAATTATTCGCGGTTACATATACTGCTCGGAATCGCCATATTAACCAGGATCTAAAAATGTATCCTTATCATTCTTAAAATATAGTCAAATAAGTCGATTAGTATATTTAAGTAGTCATAATTTCCTCATGTCATATCCACAAAATAAGTTAGACAACTTAAGAAAAAATATTCTATTGAATTCTCATGTTTGTATCCCCAATCCTATAATTCAGGTTTAATCGAATTCTACCATATTAATCTGCACAAATCAATTGGCTATTCAGCAGCAAATGTGAAACTGTTGACCAACCAATAGATTTTTGAAATATAGAGACTGATGTAGCCATAGTTTCATTTCAAGTATCTGTAGTCGTGAATTTAACTCCCCATTACATAGGTACGCAATATTCTGTTATTTATTACTGTAAATAAATTATTTATGTAAACCGTTTGTTGGAATAAGGCTTTCTCTTTGTTCTTTTCAGTGTCCTTTTACAAGTACGTCATTGCTGGTATGAATAGCAGCGACCAACGTTCAGAAAGAGGTCTTCAAAATATGTTACTGAACAACAATCCCACGATAACGCACACCTAAAAATTGATGTTTGGTCTTCTTAAATCAGAACATTGCTACCGATAATACAAAAAGTGCACGTTAAGATGGATTCTCAATATTGTCTTTTTCCAAATGGTAAAAGTTTTAATTTTAACTTTAGCTTAGCTCAGCTAAATGAAAAAGTTTTGAGGTTCTTTTCACTCTATGGTTCTAAAGAAAAATTTAATATGCAAGGTTGATCAAAAAAAACGGCGAATGGAACATCCTCTATTTTATTCAATAATGATTAATTGAATTCTAAATTCCAAACAAAAATCGTATAACCCTACATGCTTGAAATAGCTAGTCAAATTCATATAATACAGAAGTTGTAGGATTCATTTTATCATTTTTTTCCTAACAAAAGTTGTCTTTTCAAAATTATCTGCAATTTCCATATATAACAGATTCAAAAAAATCATAACTCGGTATCTTAAAAGAGTTTAATTATCCAATAAATTTAAGGGTATTTCTTTTATAAAAAAAAAAGAAGTATTATTTTGCCATATTTCTTGACTCATTCTGTGCTTCAAATTTTTCTTTAGAACAATAGAAAGAACTTTTTTTCGTTTTAGTTCTTTCCTAGTTAGCCTAGTTTAAGAAATAATCGACTGTTTTCATGCAAAAAATCCACCCTGTAGGTATATACTCGGTATGATCTTTTTGACTTGTATTATTTCAACAAAATTTCTCATTGGATGTAAATTGCATTGAAAATTTGTCCTCCAGAAGTAAATAAATAACGCGATTGACTCATCCCTTGATGGAAAAAAGAACGCAATGGTGTCATTTACAACAAAAATATGTAAAGTAACCGTTTTTACCAAAAGAAAAAAAAACCATAAAGCCACATGGCAACATATGTATTTATATTTAATATATCGCATGGACATCAAGTTGATACATAACCTTGAAATGTTAGACTAAGTACTTACCTTAAAAAACAATATGTAACTTATTAAGTAGAATATTTAACTAGGTTTTGGAGCTTTATTCTTTTGGAACAGTTTTGGTTGACCAGGTGGTTTGTTCGGCCGGTTACCACCTCCAAAGTTGCCTGAAAAAAAAATGTATATTATACAGGGTAATCCCCAAATATTCTGACAAACTTCAGGAACTAATTGCTGGCATTATTTCAAGAAAGTTCAAATAAACCTATGTCCATTTTGTTTTAAATATGAGAAATCCACCTGCAAAATTGAATAGCATTCAAATATTTGCCTGAAATTGAGGCAAAAACATCACCATAATTTTTTTTTATATTTGAAAATCGAGATGACATAAACTTTAGAAGCACCTGGTTATAAGCACTTATAATTTGGGGTTTTAGTCTCATTGGAAAAGGAATTTTTTTTTCTATCCTATACATCCCAATAAAGGGCAGTTTATTTCTCACGGCAAGCACGATGGGCGTTTTTAAAACAATCAACATTTTTTTTCAGCATTAAAAAAAAAGATTTTTGACATGATAGATGAAAGAGTATTAAAAAATACACTCAAAAATATATAGTATGGTGAAAACCCCAATATTCTAAGCGAGATTCCACCTATCTTAATTCTAGAGAATATATCTGTAGAATTCAAAAGTATATCGATAAATCAAATGGATCTTGTTTTTGATATCACACAATCCCTCAAAATATTTTCAGAAGAACTGCTATCTACAGCATTCCCATATTGGTTAAACACACGACTGCAATTACGGCAGTACAATGCTAATTGATGTTGCTATGTATTTAATAAAAGCTAGCATTTTATTTTTTCAGAAAATAACAATAAACAGGTTTGTCAAAAACACCCTCTGGTGCTTGATGTATTTCCTGCATCTGTCCTTTTGTTTGCGCTGTGTCAGATAGAATATTTTTCCTTTCCAATGAACCCCTTTTTCATGAGATTGTTTGATGAAAATTTAACCTCCCTCAATCCCTCTATGTAAGAAGTAAAAGAAAAAAAAGATAGAAACAATTGCATGTTTTCCATAATTTTCCGAGTCCTTTAGGACGAGTGAAATTTGCAAGAAAAACATGCCAGAGTGAAAAATTTTCTGGTTCATTTTAATGCTCGAGTGGTATTTAGTGAGATTATTTCTCAAATCAAATTATTATAGACAACGATATTGATTAAGGTTTAGGTTAGTGCAAGCGATAATACCACGTCGACTAGAAAACGTGGAATTACCGCTTTAATTTTTTTGATAAACACACTCCTTATGGGAAAATTTATGCATGAGTGAAATAATCTGGTTAATTTTGAAGCTGGAGCAGTATTTAGTGAGATTATTTTCCGAATTAAATACAACAATAACAAATAAATAGATATTATAGGAATATTTCGGATATCACATTAAATAAGTCAATGAGACATCAACATTTAACAAGATTTTATTGTTGGTTCCATGGCAACGTGAAATTATCACTGTGATTTTTTAGAGAATTATCGAATTACCTCTTATCAATAATAATAATAATAATAATAATAATAATAATAATAAATCATTTATTTGTAATAAATATAACAATTATTACAAAAAGGCATGTGTACAATTTTTTTATAAAGAAAATTAGTTTTCCTAACTACAAACATAATATGTGTTTTATTAACATCCTGGAGCGATAACAGTACATAATCAATAGATCAACAAAAAGTAAATAAATAAGATCCATAAGTATTCAACATTAAAATTAGAAGTCTATCACAAAATCTTTGGACTGTATCAACTTGCGTAATCTGCTTTGAAGCTTGAACTGCTTAGGATTTTTAGGTCATCTGGTATTTGGTTATACAGTTTTGAGGCCCGATAACCCCTTTTTAAAAAATTCATTGTAGTGGATTGGTACACTAAGTGTTCGTTGTAACTGCCCCACTTGTAGGGGGTGCGCTTCTGATCGCAATCTACTTTATCATATAGGTATTTAGGCTCCTTTGTTTTGATTACTTTATTCACAAGACAGCACAGGTATAGCCATCTTCTTTGCTGCATGTTTAACCAACCAATGTTCTCGAGGTGTGGGGTTATATGTTCCCTTTTTCAGACATGACATGTAAACCGAACACTAGAGTTTTGAACTTTTTGTAGTTTTTGCATGTTTTTTACATGTTGCATTCTTCACCTCTAAGACACGGTCCATATATGGTATTACCATAGTTCAGTTTGCTCAGCACTAGACTATCACAGAGTTTCAGTTTAGCCTCCTTTGGTAGAAAGTCCCTAATTCTGTAAAGACACTTCAGTGTTCCAAATGCTAGCCTGTTAACGTGGCTGACTTGGTAGGCATAGTTCAACTTCTGGTCCATTCGAAGGCCAAGCTTTTTGACACATGTATTGCTTATTCTGATGGGCTCAGAATTCAAAACTATCTTGTCCTGTAAGGCTGCTGTTAGGTTTTCAGCTTTTCGACCAAAGATGATTGATTCTGTCTTTGTAGAGTCGATTTTCAGGCCGTTATTTTGTGTCCATTTGAAGATTGCACTTAGTCACTATTTATTATTTTTACTGCAGCATTGCTATCCTCTGGATTAAAGCTGAGCATGATTTGTATATCATCTGCATAGTAGTGGGGGCTGCAATGAGTTCCGATTCCGTTCAACCATCCGGAAACCTGACAAGGTCTGCGGGGCGCCCCGTAATTCAACACATTGTTGTCTCTGTGATAAATATTGGTGGAACCACTCCCAGGCCACTCCCTTGACACCGTGGTGATATAGCTTTGCCATCAGCAAGTCACGGCTTATGCTGTCGAAAGCTTTTGACATGTCCAACAGTGTCATCACAGTGGTCATTCCCTGATCCCAGGCTGAGATAATGTCGTCATTTATTTTTATAAGGACAGTTTCTGTTCCATGTTTGGAATCTTTGGAATCCTGATTGAACCGTGTTTAATATGTCGTGGTCTTCCTTAAGTGATTCAGATTTTATAGTACTAAAGACATCCTCCAAGTGGTGGGGATACTTCCCGTGCTCATTGATAAGTTGATAATAAGGCATAATTCATTTGTTCAGTTTCAGTATGGAAAACATAATTTAAGCATGGGCAGATTAATGTTGGCAAGTCCTGTAGCATGAGTATTAATCATATTGAACACTTTTTCTATATTGCTCGTATCCACGAATTGAAATGCCAACTCTTCTCTTTCCAAAGTTGTTTTGTAGGAAATGTCTTGGAAGTTAGTAGTACTGCTGATGTCCCTTGCACAATTAATGAAGAAGGTTTTTACTTCATCTGCATTATGTCCATCTGTGGATGGAATATCCAGGTCTTTTTTTGATGTTACAAAACCCCACTGCTTCATGGTTTGCCAGAATGTTTTGGAATCTTTCAATTTTCTAGTAGCTGAAAATTTGTAATATGCCTTTACTTCATGCTCTATTATTTAGGACCCTTTTACGTACTTGATTTTAATCCGATAAATAACTTTTTAGAGGATTGAATGTCGTAAAGAAACTTTACAGTATTGAGTGCCGGCACATCCTGTGGCAGTATTCAATAAATCTATTGTATCCATGGTATCCTGTACCGGTACCTGTACCGGTATCGGTACAGGATACCGTAATGAAATTGTACCGGATTTCTCAAAAATATATTCGCCGCACATAATAGTTATTTATGTACTAAGAGCGAAAAGTACCACTTTTTTGCTCGGAGAGTAAAGTTTGCCGCTCGACGCGAAGCGGAGAGCGGCAATCACTCGAGAGCAAAAAAGTTACTTTTTGCTCGTAATGTATACAACGTTTTTTCTGCAAACGATCAATTTCAAATAATGTGAATCACAACTGAAGACACAATCTGAAAATTTAAATCAAAGTGACAATGACGTTTTTAATAATTGGTTGAGTGGTGGTAGTTGCTATTGACAGCAAGCGAAAAAATCTTTTTCGCTTGCTGTCCTGGGCAACGCGCGGAAAAGTAAACTCACATTCTGATCCTCAAAAAAGGCTAGGTTTTCGTTTGTCAAATGAAAGCGTAAAATGCGTCATTATTTGACGTTTGTAGAAAAAATTAATTTTTTCCTGTTTTTAATAAGTGTGAAGTAAAATGTTGTACATCATACTTCCCGTAACGTGTTACAGTAGTCGTTTCGAAATTCCAAACGTTCGAAACATCTTACTCCTACTGTAAAACTATATTTACCGGACTTAACGTAAATAACTATTTTGTCTTTTCGTACTGCTTTGTTTACATAATTTCTAATATCGCAGAAGTAGCCTCTGCCTTGCGCTGTTTTAGTCTGCTCGTATTTTTTGTATGCTTGGTTACGTAGATCTCTCTTTGGGTTGGCGACTCGCAGTGGCGCGTGGAAGTCCAACAATGCCAGAATACACCTATTCAGGTGAGCCAACTTCTCATCAATGCTTTCCAAATAGTATTGTTACAGTGAACGTTACGCTCCGCGGCAAAGGAGGTAGAACCTTCGCGTCTCCCGCCTGTCCGGGCGCTTCAGCATGGGACTGTCACGAGTCATTTATTGCTCTGTTTACTTAGAACGTAGTTGTTTACGACCTTTTTTTTTAATGTGTCTCGTATTAATTATTCTTTAATTTCTAAGAAATTAACTTTTTTTTCTAAAATATTCTAGGCTTGTCTGTACTTAGGATTGTGTATAAAACGCGAATAGCGCCCCGGTTGGCAGTAGTCGTATTTTAACCGAGCTATAAGTAAGCTGAAGTACCAAAGGATAATAGAAGGCTATAAAGTGTTAAGTAGTGAGTTATTTAGTAGTCTAATTGTACCTGTGTGTATTTGTGGGATCAATAAATAGTGTTTTCGTGTTAAATCGTTACACTGGAATTATTGAACCCTGAGTTCGCAACAATTGGTGTCAAAAGTGCGATTCCAGCGGGAATTTGAGGACTAATATTACTGAACTGTAAGTGAGTGCTTCATTGCCGGACCTTACGTGTTTATGCAGGTGACTAGAAGCCAGCATCAAGCGATGGAGGATCAACTTGCCACCCTGCGCTCCCTTATGCAACCACAGAGGGAAGAGCAGGAAAAACGTTATTTATAAGGAACAAAAAGAGGAGCAGGAAAGACGTGATCAACTACAGGAGCGACGTTATCAACAACAGAAGGAAGAGCAGGACAAACGTGATCAAGTACGGGAGCGACGTCATCAACAACAGAAGGAAGAACAGGAACGGTTCAGAGAAGAATGAGAGACGTATCTCGCAGCTAGGGAGCAACAATTGGAAGAAAGAATAACGGCGTTAACGAAGGACTCGAAGCTGTCTACCAGAGCGTTCTCGAGCTAGAAAAGAAATTCCGGGAACAACTTAGGACGACAATGTGTCTACAGAGAGTTTTAGCACACCCAACGCTAAAATTAAGGCTCCCGATTATGACGGTACTACAGTCTGGGAAATTTATAAAACCCAATTTGAGGCAGCTGCAAAAGCTAATGGCTGGTCCAAGCCCCAGAAAGCTACATCATTAGTGGTAGCACTTCGTGGAAAAGCGGCTGAATTACTCCAATCTCTGTCGGCAGCTGATCAAAGTAATTATGCAGCTTTAGTACACTCTCTGCAACTACGATTTGTAAATGAGCACAAAGAAACCGTGTTCTAGGCCCATCTGAGAATGAGACAGCAAAAGTCAGGTGAATCCTTACAAGAATTTGAGGCGGACATAGACAGACTAATTCACCTGGCATACCCATCAGCCCCTGAATGTTTTCAAACGCAATTTGCCGCCGAAAGGTTCATTGAGGGAGTTCGCGATAGTGACATGAGATATCACTTACGTCTAGTAAGGCCCAGGAATATCAGCGAGGCACTAGTTCGGGCCCTGGAATTCGAGGCGTCACGAGTGTCATCTAGTTCATCTCCACGTGTAAGAATGGCAACTTGCGATGAAGAGGAGAATACGTCTATGGCTGAATCCATGGCAAGTTTACATAAAGCGGTAAAGGATATCGCAGTCAATATGCAATCCCTGTTGGGAAAAACTCCTTGATCAACAGACATCGGTCGGATCAACTGCGGCAGACTGTTAAAATATATAATAATAAAATATAGGGCAATAAGTCCGTCGCCGTCGTTTAGAAGACCGAGCGGCAATCAAGACCGCCCTAGATCCCCGGAAAACTAATTCCGGTCAATGCAAGGGGGCAATTGACCGGGTCCGTTAAGACCCCCATGATCTTTAAAGTCAATAGTTTGGGTGGAAAAAGTCTTACAGTCGCCGGACGCATTAAGGGACAGAAGATCCAGATTACCATCCATTCAGGAGCAGATGTGACCATTGTAAAGCCAGATAAACTTGTCGGATATACCATACAACCACTGCCCAACCCTATTATGTTAAAATCAGTCACTGGAGAGTCTTGCCCCATAGACGGAGAAGTTGATGTCACCATCATTATTGGAGAAAGACTTGAAGTTCGGCATAAAGTGTTGGTTGCCAGGATCAAAGATGAGTTTATTTTGGGAATGGATCTCATCAGGAAACATGGATTCTCCTATGATCATAAGCGGAATATTCTCACGTTTAGAGATGAGGAGTTTGCATTAACCAATGGAAATGTGGAAACTAGTATCGGTCTACTGGTGGTGGAAGATGTGAAAATTACTCCAAATTCAGAACAAATTATCACAGTGACTTTGGACAATGATCCTGGGTGGTCCATAGGAGTTATAGAACCTAACCTGGATTTGACGACCGAAATCATGGTAGCACGAACTTTGACCGACACGAAGAAGACTATGCCAGTACGAGTTGCAAATATTGGAGAAAGGACTATCAAGCTCAAAGAAGGAACAGTTCTTGCCAATTATGAGCCTGTGCATGGGTATGCAATTGTGTCGAAGCAGAGACATCTAAAATTAAATCTTCTAACCAAGCTTCCCCAGAAGTTATTGATGCTTTCACGACAACGACATTTCAGTCATCTGTCAAAGGAACAACTTCAGTCTGCCATAAAATTTGTTATGGATGAATCTGATATGTTTACTTCATACTGTATCATTTAGAACACTTTCACATACTTGATTTTAATCCGGTAAATATCTTTTTACAGGATTGGATAGCGTAAAGAAATTTTACAGTATTGAGTACCCGCACATCTTCTATAAATCCATTGTATCCATGGTCACCTGTACTGGTACCTGCACCGGTACCGGTACAGGATACCGTAGTGAAACTATTTGTCAAATTGGTAGATTTGTCAAAAATATATTCGCCGCGCATAAAATTATTTTTTTCCTGTTTTTAATAAGTATGAAGTAAAATGTTGTACATCATATGTCCGGTAACGTGTTACAGTAGTCGTTTCGAAATTCCAGACTCGGCTAGCGCCTCGTGCGGAAACATCTTACTCCTACTGTAAAACTATATTTACCGGACTTATAACGTAAATAACTATTAACTTCAGGAGAAACGACAGTCAAACTGATTTAGTGGTCCATAAGATCAACACAGGAGATGCTCAGCCAATACGACAACACCCACGAAGGGTCCCTCTGGCGAAACAACAGGAAGTTAACAGTTTGCTGATTGAAATGTTAAAGAAGGGTGTCATAGAAGAGTCATCTAGTCCATGGTCGTCGCCTGTGGTTCTTGTTAAGAAGAAAGATGGTTTAACGCGGTTCTGTGTTGACTACAGGAAGCTTAATGATGTGATCAAGAAAGACAGCTATCCATTGCCACGTATAGACGATACCTTAGCAACTTTATCTGGATCAAAGTGGTTTTCCACTCTAGATCTAAAAAGTGGGTACTGGCAAGTAAAGATTGCTTCCGAAGACAACGAGAAGACTGCATTTTCTACTGGTTCTGAACTATACCAGTTCACTGTTATGCTTTTTGGATTGTGCAATGCTCCATCAACTTTCCAGCGACTAATGGAACTTGTCTTGAGGGGGCTGACTTGGAAAACTTGCCTGGTATACTTAGATGACATAATTGTCATGGGATGTAATTTTGCCGAGCATTTGAAGAATTTAAGAGAAATCTTCAACAAGTTACGGAATGCTCACCTGAAGTTAAACTACAAGAAATGCAGCCTATTCCAAAAGCAAGTCGAGTACTTGGGGCATACTATCTCAGAACAAGGCATTAAAACTAGCCAAAGTAAAATATCTGCCATTAAAGATTGGCCAGTTCCCCGAGACAAACACGAAGTAAGGAGTTTTTGTGACTATATACGAGGTGTTCATTATAAAACTTCATCTAGTTGGCTGTGAAATGTCAAAAGAAGTACTTTGATTATGTCATCCTTTTCTGTCAAAATTTCATAGCCTGCTAGATGAAATTTTATAATGAACACCCTGTACTTACTACAGGAGATTTGTAGAGGGATTTGCCGACATCGCAAAACCGCTGCACAAATTAACGGAAAAGAAAACACAGTTCTTGTGGAACCACGATTGCAGTAAGGCGTTTGCAAGGCTTAAAGCTGCCCTCTGTTCTAGTTCGATCTTGGCTTACCCTATAAAGGACGGACTCTTTATTTTGGACACGGATGCAAGTAACTGTGGTCTAGGTGCAGCACTCTCTCAAAGACGAAACGCGCAAGAGAAGGTCATTGAGTACTACAGTAAGACTTTAAGTAAGCCAGAAAGAAACTATTGCGTCACTAGAAAGGAGGTGTTGGCCATCGTTAAAGCAGTCGAACATTACCATCGCTACTTATATGGAAAAAGGTTCCTGATTAGAACTGACCATGGAGCCTTGAAATGGTTATTATAGATGAAAAACTCTGAAGGCCAAACAGCCAGATTCGCCAGAGCGCTTGCAGCAGTACGATTTCCATATTGAACATCGACCAGGGAGGTCTCACGGAAATGCCGATGCATTGTCTAGACGGCCGTGTAAAGAAGATTGTCGGCATTGTCAAAGAACTGAGCAGCGTGAGGGACTTCCTTCTGTAAGGAGAACGTCGGTGGAAATAAACGATGGCTGGACCACACAAACGCTGCGAGACGAACAAATGAATGATCCAGATATTGGACCCACACTCTTGGCAAAGACTGACGACAAGAGACCAGAGTGGCAAGAAATTGCTGGTAAAAGTCCAAACCTGTAGGCGCTATGGGCCCAGTGGCACTCTCTTAGAACAGAAAATTGATTACTGAAGAGAGCGTGGGAGAGTCCGGATGGCAAGACCGTAGTCAGTCAGTCAGTTGGTCAGTATTCCTGGTAGCAGAAGATCGGATGTACTACAGGAAAAGCGCCACCTCAAAAGTGGTTCTTAATCCTATTATGCGCATGCAGGTTCTTCCTTTTGACGAAACAGCTGGATAATGTTCTTTTCCCTTCTTGGTAGCATACACCATTATTCTATAATTTCTAGACCAGCAGCTACACTACATTAATAATTAATGGAAAGCCGCATGAAAAATTGCAGATGTTTCTTAATACCTCTCTCCTCTCTTGAGCAGATAAAACCGATTCCAAGAGCTGGTCATTTTTTTCCTCCATTTGAGTACCTATAGATAAGTTAATAAACCTAAGTACCTGTAGATATTTAATATATAAAGTTGCTGCGCTTGAAACTTGAGGTTTTTTTCTGGCGTTATCTATAAACTAGGAATCTGCACAATTCATCTAAGTACGTTATACTTAGATTTACAGATTCAAGAGAAGAATTTGGGCGTTACAATGCAGATCGAAATTGGTCTGTTGCCGTGACTGGAAACATGCCATAAACTCGCATGTTCACATTGATCAAAGCACGATTTAATCTATGAATTAGGTTGCAAGAAGACTATATAAAACCCGTCGTCCTAAAAAGAAGTGATTTGGCTATTCGATGCCCTTCATCAGTGAAAAAAGGCAAAAAAATTGCGATTTAAAAATTAAGAAAAAACACGTCACACTGACACACGTTAATCTGACAATGCTATTTGTTGAGGACGTATTGCGTAACCACTAGACAACATTTTATGTGTTGTTTCTTTTCTTATTATTGGGTGTAAAATCGGAAGGCAAATCTAACATACGTGTCGCATAATTTCATCGGATCGGCATTCTTTCAGCGATCCAAGTGTACGTGGTTTCTTTCTTATGGGTTATTTGTTGTAAGTTATACGAGTTCAATAATAGCAACAGGTCTTCTGTGTTCTGCTGATTTGTATCCAGCAAGTTTATATTCAGATCCCCCAACAGAATAACATAATTATACTTCAGTGTCACTACTCCCAGACTGTCTTCAAGGCTGTTTAATGAAATATGCCTATGGGGTCTATACACCACGCCGGCTGCATATATATATATGACTTCCCAGGCTAAAATGCAACCATAGCTGTTCCAAGCCATCCAGGTCATCACTAAGGTCAGGTATCGGTCTACACTTTAGCTCCTTCTAGTAAAGAATGATATTCCACTTCCTTTCTTTCTGTTCTATCTTGTCTAATGAGGTCATAAATAGTTTGGGATTTTAATATCCATGGAGTTTACTTGTGGTTTCAGCCAGGTTTCAATGACAGCTTAGATGTCATATTTCTCTCCAAGAATGAAGCTTTTAAATGACACAAACTTGTTGTATATGGACCTTGCATTTATATGTCCTATCCTCAAAAACTTCTACGGGCATCCAACGTGGTTAGCACTATCTGATTGCTATGATGAAAGGGGTTCATAAGTGACTCTTTTGCTTAGACTCTTTACAGCTCGCAGGTAAATGGGACATTGATAATCTACAGCAGGGTGCCGACTATCAATGTTGTTGTGATGCTTATTTTGTTTCTCACAATTGACACATTTCTTTTCTATTGTTTGGCATTCCTTATATCTCCTTATATCAAATATGAATAAATTATCTTTCTACATGATGTTATGGAAAAGTGATTGCACGAAATATCAAGTAATGCCAGTTTTGTCGATTTTGAAAAATTATTTATCTTGGAAATCATGATACTTTCATTAATACTAATATACCGGGTGTCCAGCAGAACCCTGGACATAGGAGATTAACATGGGAAATCGGTTTTTATTTTTTTGCGCCTGTACGGTTGATTTGATTGAAAAACTTTTAAGAGTAAAGTTGTAGAGTTTATGGTCAGTTATCATCCTGTAATTTTTTCCATACCTCAGTTTTGGCCGTTTTTTGGAAAAACGCCTCGAAAAGTGCAAAAATTTGAATTTGGCGCGTCACCCCCACCATGCATGTGCAGTGTCGCCAACATAATAATTTCTTATGTCAGAGTCAGAGCCGATTGTCCTTTCTTATTTATTTTGAGGGACTATCATATAGTAATTAACGTGATAATGAAGTGAAAATTAACCGAAAACCTGACGATAATGTTCTTAAATCATACGGTAAGTAAAAGTTACGTTTATTATTGTTGCGAACTCGGGGTTCAATAATTCCAGTGTAATGATTTAACACGAAAACACTATTTATTTATTCCACAAATATACACAGGTACAACTCGTATACTAAATAACTCACTACTTAACACTTTATAGCCTTCTATTATCGCTTCGTAACTTTAGCTTACTTATGGCACGATTAAAATATGACTACTCTTAACCGCCGCTCTATGCGCTTTTTATATACAATCCTAAAATTACAGAAAAACCTAGAAACTTCTTTATAAGAATTCTTGAATAATCTCACATAAAAAAAAAGGTTGTAAACAACTGCCTTCTAAATTAAACCGAGCAATAAATCACTCGTGTCAGCCATGACGCAGCGCGGATAGGTCGCAAAGCTCCACCAACTACACGCGTTGCCCCGCCTCCCATGCGGCATTGCTGCGAATCGTAACATTGCCCTCCTCCTAAGGCTGTTCGTCCCCAACAAATAGAGTTCCATGGTATCGTGCTAATCGATCCAAATGAACGACTTTCATCTTTGACCTGGGGGTCCGCTGGATCCTATACACCACATCATTAATCTTCTTTATAATTGTATAAGGTCCTTCCCAATTTTGGCTAAGTTTGGGCGACTTCCCCACCTTTCGCCTCGGATTGTATAGCCACACCAAATCACCATCATGGAAGCCGCGGAAGTTAGCTAGTAAGTCATATCTTGCTTTGGCTCGATCACTGGATATCCGCAGTTTATTCCTGACTTGTTCATGAACATTGTTCAGCCTCTCCTTAAGCTCCTCCACAAAAGTGTCTTTCGCGGACTTCTTTAACTCAGTTGTATTACGCTGGTGCTCAGTCAATTATTTCCTATAGTGTTCTCTTCTGGGGATCCAGTCGAGGTGCACGGAGTGTGTTCTTGGTTCAGAAGCGTATTATACGGTGCATTCTTGGGCTACTCCCAAGACAGTCATGTAGGCCCTATTTCAAACAACTGAAACTCTTGACTGTTCCATCCTTGTATTTCCTGGATTTTCGTAACATTTGTGAGGAATGTATGTCCACAACCACCAGATGTACAATCTGAGGGTGCCACTGCACAACTCCACAATCTTTGAGAGATGTCCATATTACAGAGCATTGAAGGCATTTAACATGCTGCTCCTGCTATTAAAAATACAAGTGACTTACGGGCGTTAAAGATGGCTACAACTAATTTCTTGATTGATGAGTGCTTCTATAGCTTTGATTTTACAGGTGCATGTTAAGCATGGCTAACCTATTTTATTTATTTTATTTTATTTTATTTTATTCCTTTATTATTGTCTATCACTAACTTGCCTATGTAAATTTGTTGTATCGTTTTTGTTGACGTTGCTGTGTTAACTCTGTTAATTTTGCTTGCAATAAAGGTATTATTATTATTATTATTATTATTATCTGCTTACTGGTCTTGCTTGTTTGCTATAAACATTTGTTCCACCAATGAATGTTAATTTGGATTAGTGGGTCCCTCAAATCAACAAAATGAATGAGTTTGGACTCTCTAAATTCCACATACATTGCAGGACAACCGAGACCAACGTCGAGAAGTTGTTAATGTGTGGATTGGCATTTTAGGGCGCAATGTATTTGGTTTTCCAATGAGATTTTGTCTGTCATAGAAGAATCCAGCACTTAGCAAGGGTTTTTTACATGCAGGATGGGGCCTCGCGTCACACAGCACTGCAAAATAGACACTTTTGAAGTAAAACATTTGGAGATAGATGAATTCACCTCAATAACAACAACAACAATGAACACCCTAAATTGGTGACAAATTGTCATGTCACCGTGGTTGTCGATTTGCTAACCTAAAATGAATTAGACAACCAGCCATACACAAATTGGAATGATTTTCCTTTTACTAATTATAATAATAATAAACATAACTTTTACTTACTGTATGATTTAAGAACATTATCCTCAGGTTTTCGGTTAATTTTCACTGCATAATCACGTTAATTACTACATGATAGTCCCTCAAAATAAATAAGAAAGGAAAATCGGCTCTGACTCTGATATAAGAAATTATTATGTTGGCGACACTGCACATGCATGGTGAGGGGTGACGCGCCAAATTAAAATGTTTGCACTTTTCGAGGCGTTTTTCCAAAAAACGGCCGAAACTGTGGTATGGAAAAAATTACAGGATGATAGCTGACCATAAACTCTACAACTTTACTCTTAAAAGTTTTTCAATCAAATCAACCGTACAGGCGCAGTAAAATAAAAACCGATTTCCCATGTTAATCTCCTATGTCCAGGGTTCTGCTGGACACCTGGTATGTGCTTCTCTCTGCATTTTGCACCTGATTGCAATATCTCGCATAGTGACCATATCCAAAGGACTTGAAACACTGCAGAACACTGACGTGGTTGTACACTATTCCTCTAGACCATCCAATTCTGACTGTTTTTTTATTCATTAGAGTGTTATGTGTTTTTGGGTCCACTTCAAGGATAACATCTATTCTTTTTCTTTTATTTGCATATATTTTCAGTACCTTAATGTCAGATTGGTTGGTTTCCAAATCATTATGTTTAATGATCTTGTTGATAATTTCCTCACTGTCTTCCATACTAACTTCTTCATGGTCAATATTAGCTATCTTTAGTTTTGGCTTTTTCAGAGTAGGTATTTCAACCAGATATTTGCTTCCTAATTCGATAGTAATATGTTACCTCAAAACCTCCATTTCACTACTACTATTACAGCACATTTGAACTTAGATATTTTCACATTATCTGGATTCACTTGTTTCTTGATATCATCTTTGGTTTGTTTACTAAGCTGCTCTCCTCTCTGCTTAATCACTACTATGGACTCAGGTTTGCTTCTGATGGCGGCTGCGTAGCCTGTTGGTTTGTTTGTTTTCAACTTTTCTCAGTAATAGTTGGTGTTTAGTTTCTTGTAGTTCCATCTGTAGCTTCTCACACATAGTTGATAATAAGTTGTTCTTATCACACATCTCTTCTATAAAAGTATTTAGTAGATATATTTCACGTGCTGTTCCATCCAAGTTTGTCGTATTTATCTGCCTTTTGTTGGCATCCATTTGCTCCATAGCAATAATACGGATGAGTGAAATTATCTGGTTAATTTTGAGGCTCGAGTGGTATTTAGTGAGATTATTTCCCAAATTAAATACAACATTAAGAAATAAATAGATATTATGAGAATATATTTTGGACTTCACATTAAATAAGTCAATGATGCAGCAACATTTAACAGGATTTTATTGTTTGTTCCAAGACAACATGAAATTACCACTGTAATTTTTAGAGAGAGAATTATTGAATTACTGCTTATTAATATCTTTTTTGCTCTATAGCAATAATATGGAAGATTGAAATAATCAGAAATAACTTAAAGATCATACATTTAAGTAGATTCAACACTGAGGTTAGGTAGTTTGAGTGCTATTACCCTCATTTTCCCTCTAGCATTCATTTTAGAAGCTGAAAAGAATTTAGAGCAATTTCTCTTGGACACTTTAGCAAAAAACCAGTATCATAAACAGACTTCCAGATATACAGCCTTATGATAGAACTTTCACGTTAACTTAACAGAGATGTGAGGCTAACAGGGCTGTAGTAATGTAGGGTATATGTAAATTATAACAGAAATAATGTTAAATTTCGAGTTAATGCTTATGTTGTGGTGAACGTAAATGTTCTATCATAAGGCTCATAGTCAGATAATGTCCTTTCTTGTTCTTAGTCACTCACCCAATACAAATCACATGTAATGTGCTAATCAAATCCTTTGAAAAATTCTTACCCCTGGCTGCAGGTCTATTCCTCTGGTTTTGCCCTCCTCTACCACCCTTCTGCTCTCTAGCCTGCTTATTTTTCACAAGAGTTTCTTCTTTAACCATATCAATGACCTCATCAGGAATTCTGAGATATTTAATAGTGCTTCCTCTGATGTAACATTCTGGCATCCTCCAAAATTTGTCACCATCACGAGATGTGCAAATTACCTCACGCAGGTTAATGTTCATCCAATTGTCACAGCTGACCAAGTGACCATTGTATGTTTCTCCATTTTTCAGTTCAACTAACTAGAAAATATTTATTCTGGAAAATGCTTTTTGTTAATCTACTAGGACTTACCATAGGATGGTTTTGAGCCGTGCGTAGCAAAGATAGGGGTAGCTAAAAAAGTTCACATTGTTATAGATCAAAGAGTCTCAGTAAAAAGCTTTAAAAAAACATATTACCATCTTTATATTTTGCTTTATGCTGCGAGATTTTTATTATTAATGTCAATAAGTGAATAAAACACTTTAGATCAGATGATCAGATCACTTTAACAATAAGGACTATTTAGACTATTTAGGAAATGGTTATTATAGAAATAAATTGTTAAATTCAGAATTTAATATTCACTTCGTTTGTAATTTGTAAACAATCTAATTTTTTCTTCTACCAAAAAATAAAAGTTTAAAGTACTATTATTCTATAGGAAAGAGTGAAACATAGATTATTCAAAGAGTGAAAAGTTATATATGGTGAAAGTGAAAGTGAGAATTTTGACAACCCTTATTGGTCAAAAAATTCTGTTGACGAATTCCATTGGCCAGCAATTCTCACTTTCACCTATTTTAGTTGAGTTCGGTAATTACATCCCGAGCGCTCAGGGTATCAGTCTATCTCATTCTAGCTTGTTAAGATTTTGAGAGATGGTCTTTGTCCGGAGCGCTCGGATGGAATTACCGAACCCCGCTTTTATTATCGCCAAAGGTTGAGATCTTCATTGTACCCGGTGCATACTGCATATGATTGTACCGGGTGCGGTGTTTATGAACATTCCGAATAGTGATGTAAAATAAATAACTAACGGTTACAAAATAATCGTTACTACAGGGACTTGAAAGTAACGAGTCCTGATTCGAGAAAGGACTCGTTCCAAGTCTTTTTAAAGTCACCGAGAAGTTGTCACGAATACGCCCGACACCCACTGTGAGTCGGGTGCCGTCATGCTTATTTGGCAAGATTTTGATAAGGCTGTGAAAGATTTACCTCGCACTAACTCTAGTCCAACAGCGACCGCAATAGCAGAACTGAAAATGTATTAAAAATTATGTTATAAATTTAAAAATAATAGTGATTTATGTTCTGTTATATATGTATTATATTTTTGAAATAGGTAAGGTTCCTACCTAGTCCCTATTATGTTTTTTAGTTTTTGTTTGTTTATAGTTTAACGTCTACAATATTCATTTTGTTTTATTAAAACATTTTACTTTTTGTTATTACTTTTATTTTGTTAACCTTCCTAAAATTAATTTTAGAGAGCTACTTTAAGTATAATGGGTCTGAATTCGTCCAATTACAAAGTCACTAACGAGTCCAAAGTAACGAGTCTAAAGTAACGAGTCCTCTGTCTAAAGTAACTAATTGGTCCAAGCCCTTAAAAGTAACGATAATTTCCATCACTAATTCCGAATATCATTCGTCAGAATCGTCAAATGAATCTCGATCTGTCAAATGTCATCAGTCAACAAATGTCATCTGTCAACTTCACTTCAACATATTTTCACACAACTTCAACATATTTCATAAAACAAAATATATTTTTTTATAAACAAATACTAAATAATATACGAATTACATAAATAAATGTGTGTTAATAAAGTATTCCGTAATCCGGTATCCTGCATCCTGCAAAAGCAGAACCGTCATTTGTTGTTCCTACTCGGTGTAAACTGTAAAGTACTACTGTATTTCTCCGTTCTCGTCCAAATAAAGGTATTTTATCCAAAGTCCAAACAGTTTAAATAATTTTTGTTATGAATATGTTCGTTAAATTTTGTTTAACTCTTAGCTCTTGTTATGCAAACTGACCTCTCTGTTTGCCTATGAGTTCATGTGTGGAAACGTGGCAACTCTGTAAGCCACTTTTCAGAGCTTTTAAGCTTTAATCTTATGGAAGTTTTTTCTATTTTTCGGTTTTCTAAATAAACCAGACCCATGAGGCCCTAAATGCACATATGTTTGCAATATTTTTATTTTCGTCAAGAGCATTTCTTTTGTTAGTGTTGGACAGGCACTTTCACAATTTCTTGGGAATTCCGGCCATAACACTTGATACCCTACAATTGCCCTTCTTCTTTACTCGGCAAAGGCGCCCTTTTAATGGTTTATGGCCCTAGAAAGAATTTCAGACCTGTACGTGACCCGAACAATGGTTTGGTATTTAAAGCGTTTTTGCGTATATCGTTAATTGAAATTAAAATCTTATTCTCTCATCAGATACAGCTTTTAATTTCTTATCTTTTGAATCTAGATTCGAGCAATTAATGTCTTAATTGACTGGGCCAGGAAATTAACGGTCAATTTAAATTAAAAGCTTTAATTGTCAATTAAACCATGCCATGTGAGGTGTCATTTTGAAGAGCATCATTTCTTCTGTCCAATGATCACATTTTCAATTTTCTTTTTCCAGCTCATTTTCCAGAAAAGCTCATTTTCTGAATTTATGCCCGCGCTGTCCGAAGCGCCATATAATCGCCACAGGTCAGGGTGGTATCGATTTTTTCGGCAGTACCCTTTCGGGGATGCGAGGCACCGAGGGGGTGGCCAAAAGGAGAAGATATTCGAACCTCGAAAGAAAGAGACGCGTTTTGAACTCAATAGAGTTACGATCTAAGAACGACGATCCAACCGGGAAGACGGAAAATTTCGAATTTTACCGCGAGAAAAGTCCTTGGCTCCGCCGTTCTGATTATCGCCAATTCGTAATTCTTTCCCCTTTTTGAACCCCGTTTTCGTCCGTCGCGCTAATTATTTCTATTTTTAATTAGTGCCACAACAATTAATTCGGCTATTGCTCACCTACGAAAAGTTTCGTGGAGTGTTTTTTCGGTCGTGCTACATAGTGTCAACCCACCTCTGCCCTTTTCCTGAATAGGCCATTTTCTTGCAGCTAGCGGATACTTTGCAGACGCAGGAGACTACCGGCAATTTAGTATTTGTAGGGTAGTTGTAAAAGTTGAATCATTTAGTATATTATAGCAGTGTTTTGCTCACCATAATATCGAGGATCCCAGCTACTGGCAGAATTCTGTTCTCTTCTACACTGCGTCGTTAGTTTAGTTTTCTTTGTTGTGTTTTTCCAATTTAGTAAGAAATCGTGTACCCGTCAAACACGTTTCTGGGGACCACTGAGCTTATCGCGAAAAGTTCACGTCCGCCGCTATTTTATTTCAGATTCCTGAGAAAACTAAGAATTGTCTTTTTTTTTTATTTTATTTTGAATTAATTACTATTCAATTAGTTTTTTTTTTCTTTTTTTTTTTGCTATTTGCAGGTTTTTGTCTTAAACCATAAAACCTTTGCTGGCATCTCTAAAACAATAAAGTTTTACTTTATTTAAATTAGCGACCTAAGGGACAATAGATCCTTTCCAAGAGTTGGGTCCCCCTTGCAGCGTGGTAAAAGAGATTCGACACACGAAGATACGTTGGACTTAGAACAACCACGTAGTCGAATCTCCTCCGCAGACACGGCGACAACACGACAGCAGCCGCGAACACAGCCGCCCCCACGCAACCACCGATTAAACTGATTACGGATTATCATTATCGGCTGGGGGGACACTGCGTGACACTCTAATAACATACTCAAGATAGAAAGAAAAACTCAGCAATTAAAGCGATATTATATCCTTTTTTTTCTTAAGATATTCTTTCAAAAAGAGAGTTTTCTTTATAAAATCAGGTGGTTAAAAGTTTTATAAAAGTTTATTTCAGTTCCTGAGCGGTAAAATATATAATACAAATTAAAAATACGAATGCACGTGACTTGTAGATTGTAGTTAATGTAGAAAATGCAAAAATACATAATATGACATGTGACATATAACAATATGGCAACGTGGTAACTTAAGTTGAAAAGGCAACGCTGCGAATTGAATGCACCGGGTGTATATTCTCCAAATGTCGGTGTAAACAAATGCACCCGGTGAAATCACATCCCTACTGTCGCGCAGTGTCCCACCCGCTAATGATAATCGTAATCCGTTTATTCGGTTGTTGCGTGGAGGCGGCTGTGGTTGCGGCTGCTGCCGTGTTGCCGCCGTGTCTGCGGAGGTTCAACTACGTGGATGTTCTAAGTCCAACGTATCTTCGTGTGTCGAATCTCTTTTACCACGCTGCCAGGGGGACCCAACTCTTGGAAAGGATCTATTGTCCCTTAGGTCGCTGATTTAAATAATGTAAAATTTAATAATTTGGGAATGCCAGCAAGGTTTTATTGTTTAAGCCAAAACCTGCAAAACGCCAAAAAAAAACTAATTCAATAGTAATTAAGAAAGAATAAAATTAAAAAAGATAATTCTTAGTTTTCTCAGGAATCTGAAATAAAATAGCGGCGGACGTGAACTTTTCGCGATAAGCTCAGTGGTCCCCAGAAACGTGTATGACGGGTACACGATTTCTTACTAAATTGGAAAAACACAACAAAGAAAACTAAACTAACGACGCAGTGTAGAAGAGACCAGAATTCTGCCAGTAGCTGGGATCCTCGATATTATGGTGAGCAAAACACTACTATAATATACTAAATGATTCAACTTCAACAATAATTGGTTGGTTTGTGCAGCTTGAAGCTTGTGATCAATTGACCAGTGTGTAGTTTATCAAAGAAACAAACCGAATCTGTATTTATTGAATTCTAATTTAAAATCTAACCTTAAATCTTAAATCTGCCGGGTTCTTTCAAGAAAATATGGGAAAAAACCCGGGTAAAAACCCTAAATTGGGTTTAAAGGTTTTTTGGAAATTTTCCCTTCGCCCATCTATATAATTTACTAAACGTTTCAACTTCTACAACTACTCTACAAATACTTAATTGCCGGTAGTCTCCTGCGTCTGCAAAGTATCCGCTATCTGTAAGAAAATGGCCTATTCAGGAAAAGGGCAGAGGTGGGTTGACACTATATGGCACAACCGAAAAAACACTCCACGAAACTTTTCGTAGGCGAGCAATAGCCGAATTAATTGTTGTTGCACTAATTAAAAATACAAATAATTAGCGCGGATTTCTAAAGCGAGATTTAAAAAAGGGGGAAAAATTACGAATTGGCGATAATCAGAACGGCGGAGCCAAGGACTTTTCTCGCGATAAAATTCGAACTTTTTTGTCTTCCCGGTTAATCGTCGCTTATTGAGTTCAAAACCCGTCTTTTTCTTTCGAGCGTCGAAGATCTTCTCTTAACCACCCTCTCGGTACGTCTCATCCCGAAAAGGTGCTCCGAAAAAATCGATACCACCCTGACCAGTGGCGATTATATGGTGCTTCAGACAGCGCGGGCATAAATTCAGAAAATGAGCTTTTCTGGAAAATGTGCTGGAAAAAGAAAATTGAAAATGTGATCATTGGACAGCAGAAATGATGCTCTTCAAAATGACACCTCACATGACATAGTTTAATTGACAATTAAAGCTTTTTATTGAAATTAAATGTTAATTTCCTGGCTCAATCAATTAAGACATTAATTGCTCGAATTTACACTCAAAGGATCAGAAATTAAAAGCTCTATCTGCTGAGAGAATAAGATTTTAATTTCAATTAACGATATTCGCAAAATCGCCTTAATTACTAAACTATTGCTCGGGTCACGTACAGGTCTGAAATTCTTTCAAGGGTCATAAACCATTAAAAGGGCGCCTTTGCCGGGTAAAGAAGAAGGGCAATTGTGGGGAAAATAAGTGTCGCCTTGGTGACATTCCATGACCTTCTCAATGGTTTAAACGTTGCACTCCATCGAATCCATAATATACTAAACAGCGTATTCCTTGTTGGACACATAGGGTTTCATGTTTTATGGCCGGAATTCCCAAGAAATTGTGAAAGTGCCTGTCCAACACTAACAAAAGAAATGCTCTTGACGAAAATAAAAATTATTGCAAACATATGTGCATTTAGGGCCTCATTGGTCTGGTTTATTTAGAAAACCGAAAAATAGAAAAAACTTCCATAAGGTTAAAGCTTAAAAGCTCCGAAAAGTGGCTTACAGAGTTGCCACGTTTCCACACATGAACTCATAGGCAAACAGAGAGGTCAGTTTGCATAATACTACTTTCACCCTTTCCTATAGAATAAGCGTCCTGCTGGGTGATATCGAAACAGTGCTGGCAATAGCCTGGCAACATGTTTGCAGTTTTGCACGTTGCACTCCGATTGCACTAGAGCCGAGTTCGGTAATTCCATCCGAGCGCTCCGGACACAGACTATCTCCCAAAATGTTAACAAGCTAGAGTGAGATAGATAATATCCCGAGCGCTCGAGATGTAATTGCCGAACTCAACTTAGGTAACAGCTTTTTTCGGAAACCGCGATCCGGATCAGGGTTGAATTGTTTATCAATCTGAAATAATCTGAATTATCAGCTGAATTTTAACCAATCAGATTAACTGGTCTGTCATTGGTCATTAATCCAGTTGCCTGCCTGGACGCTTATTCTATAGGAAAGAGTGAAAGTGAAAGTGAGAATTTTGACAACCTTGATTGGTCAAAAAATTAAAAATTCTGTTGACGAATTCCATTGTCCAGCAATTCTCACTTTCACTTTCACACTTTCCTATTGAATAAGCGTCCTGGAGCCTTATTCTATAGGAAAGGAAGTTGTGAAAGTGAGAATGACAATCTTGACAACGAAAACGCTGTTTTTGACCTTTTAAACGACTGATAAACCATCATTTTGCAAGCTCTAATTGTGTCCATCCACAGACTAGTTTTGCCATTTACGGCTCATCAGTGAGGCTTTGACACAACCAGAGCTTTTTTTTTTTTTTTTTTTCGCGGGGAGCGACCCCGGGTTATTAAAAAATTTTCTCAAGGCACCGGACAACTACCGCGCGACGTTATCCGGTAGTGTGGGATTCTTACCCACTAAAAAAACCCCATGTTTTTGCGCTTGGGGATTCAGGGCCGATTGCCTATAAATCCCCGATCTGCTGCCGGCAGACTTCTCTGGTTTACGCTCTTTCCTGTTTCCATATCTCATAGCCTCCACAGCTTGGCTGGTTTGGAATGACATATCTCGCGGAGATGTGTCCCTTCTTCTCGGGCGGTTTTTGTGTCTCTGCTGTCGCTCTACTCTGCAGTTTGATATTATAGCTGGTGCCGTGGCCGCTTCCAGGGTTGCCCTGATGCGGGATCCGGCTCGTAGTGAACCAAAGCTCGCAGCAGGTCGTCTGGATGTGCTTCGGCTCGCCGGAATGTCTTCTCAGCTTTGACTCTCATAAAGTCGCGCACTGTTTGCCATTGCAGATTAGCACGAATTTCTTCGTTGCCAATGTACAATGGGGCATTCACCGCGATACGGAGGTGAATGTTTTCAACAGCTTCTATCCTTGACAGGTGGGCCTCCGCCGCGCTCCCCCATGAGGCCGATCCATATGTAAGGATCGGCCGCATGATGGCTTTCAGCAGCAGGAGTTTTCCTCCCACGGGCAGATGGCTTCTTCGGTTGAGCAGGGGGTATAGTGAGGCCATAGCCCCTCTAGCCTTAGCAGCGGCGACCCTGACATGGGGGCCCCAAGTCAGCCCTTTATCCAAAGTTACCCCCAGATAAACGGCTGAGTCTTGCCACGGCACTTCAATTCCATCGATCACAAGTTGATCAGGGATGGCATCGCGACGCCTACCTATCAGGATTGCCTGGCATTTGGTTGGATTACTTTTAATCCTCCAACGTACCAGCCACTCCTGGAGGTCGTCTAAAGCTAGCTGCAGATTCCGCCGCACGACGTTTAGGCGTGTACACTCGTCTTGGAGTCTCCTCAGGATGACACGCTCCACGACTTTACCAGCCCCACACAGCAATGTGATGGGCCGGTAGTTCTGCGGAAATGTCTTATCCTTGCCCCGCTTTTTCAGCATTATCACCACTCCCTGTTTCCACCTCGATGGAAAGTGCCTTAGCCTCAGCGTCGCGTTCGCCACAGCGCAAAGACAGGCTGCACCCTTCCTAGGCAGGTTTTTCAGCACCTTGTTAGAGATGCCGTCCCGCCCCGTAGCCTTTCGTCCCACAAGGGTCCTCAGGACATCCCTGATTTCGCCGGGGTTAACCGGGTCCATCGGGTCCTGTTGACCCCCGGGGTCCTCGCCCCTCAGGTGACGGACGGTCCTCTCAACAGCCAGGATGCGACAATCATCATCGTCAGGTGATCATTTAGCCTACACTCTCTTTCGAGTGTTTGGCCAAATGCTTCTGCCTTGTCCTCGTCGCTGTACACCATACCGTTTACGCTGCGTAGCGGTGGTATGGCGTTTATCTCTCGTCTGAGGCTTTTCTGCAACCGCCAGAGGCCGGACGAGCCCGGCTCCAGCTCGCTCAGTTTATCTTCCCAGCATCGGCCGCGGTGCTCCCGCAGGGCTGCTTTCAATCGCTGGCTGCTTTCGTTAAGCAGCCTGCGATTGTCCTCTGAGGGGCCGTAGCGGTACAATCTACGCAGCCGTCTCTGTTCCTGAACGAGCACCCGTATATGTTCGGGGGTTTCTCCATATTGACCGCGTGGTTTTTGCACCTCGCGCTCAATTGTGGAAAACCTTAGAGCCTGCAGCACGTCCTCCTCAAACGTTTGCACGGCACCCTCCAGTTGTGCTACATCAGCCATAATTGGGACAGTCGCAAGTGCGTTAAAATGCTCTTGAAACCGTGTCCAATTAGTGTGCCTAGAGCGAGTCGTTTTGATCTCGGCATTCGCTTCAAGAGTCAGTCTTATTGGATTGTGATCCGAGGTACCTTCATTCACCGTCACCAACTCTGGCCAGAAGCGGACGTTCCTCAACACCGCGATATCGAGTACATCCGGTCTCCCGCCTCCGTTGGGTAGGCATGTCGGTTCCTCGGGCCCCATTACCACTGCCCCGGCAGCGGTCGTCACTTCCAATAACCTGACACCTTGCCTGTTCTCAATTGCAGAGTTCCACGAGCGGTGCTTGCAATTGAGGTCGCCAACCAGCACTAGTGCTTGTTGGCCATCCAGGAGAATGCATATACCTATTATTTAAATATATGGCGAACGTCAATCCCTCACCGTAAATCGAAAATGAAGCTCCTCAGTTGGCTATGAAAATCTCGCAGTTGGTCGACGAGATTTTACTGCGCATGTTGACTGCGCACCACGTGCTAGTTGAAAGATGAGTGACGTTTTGAATCTGACGTCTACAAATTTTTAGGTTATGCCAAATGTGACATGTTTATTGGCGGGAACGAAAGTCGACAAAAATAAATAAATAGCCAAATTTTCCATTGCACTGATTCGAAGGCTAGTTGCAAGATCTTTTAGATGTTTAGTCTTTGGAACAAAGAAAGCGTAAAAAAAAATTATTCACGTTACTTCATTTTATATAGCTAGTAGCTACAGAAGTTATTTCTTGATTCCGGCACGATTGACGACAACGAGTTTTGTTTTATTACAGGGAACAATATTTCATGTGTTCAAAGGACTATATAAAGCCATTAAAACTTAAAAGGAAGATAGGTATCTACATAATAACGAAGTAAGGGCTACATTGAAGGCTACAATTGAAGGAACAACAGATTCTGTTTTAGAGAACTATTCGACTTTCAGTTTCCACAAAGACAAGTAAAAAGCTTTAGGATTGTTGTAAAGATCCCACTGAGAATTTAAGTTTCTTTCATGGACCTACATACCTAGTTATAGGTACTACATCTTTATTTTGTTTTCAAAGGACATGGAATATTTAATAGGATAAGTAAAGCCATATGGAATTAAACACACAAAGATTAGTTAAAGCAAATAAAGTATAAGTACTTACTGAAAGAAACTTCTGATAGTTGTGGCCTGGTAGGTATAGGTCTTGGTATGGGTACAATAATATGGAACTCCTATAGGAGCTCATCAGAGGAGGGCCTGGATACAGGCAAAACCCCTGCACATCTGTTTAATTGCAAAATAAACCTACATACCTAGGTATACTAAACAAATCTCAGTCAGAAATAGGGACAATCCTGAATCTGCAGCAGTAAACACAGCACAAAAGACGCCGCACCGGAATACCCAGCCAAGTAAAGTTGAATTAGATTAAACCAAACTGTATTTATGCAGACCGATTAATGATTTGAGTAAATTAAACTAAACAAACACTAAACTGAAAGTTTAAATTTAGCAAAGAACGAACAGGATCAACAAGATGAAAACTTGAAAGCGTCCCCAAAAAGTAGGGTTAAATGCAAGGTTGACAGATGTAGTTTCTATTACCGTTTGTGAGTGTTAAAAAATTCAATTTATTGTGAATTTTATCGGTTTTATAATATCATATAATCTGTTATAATATAAATATGTATCCTGCATAAACTTAAAAATGCTAAATTGGTAATTATGGGTGCTTTTGGTAAGATTTTACTAATTTATCTAATCGCGTTCATCATCAATTTATCGATTCGTCGACAAGTTGGCAACGTAGAACTTTCAAATAATTTTCAAATCTCGCGCATGCCCAGTTTATTTCCGTCGAGTAAATGGGCTTGTCGATGGTCAGCTGTTTTTGGCTTCTTTTTCAGGACTTACGTAATTTTTATAGAACTTCAAATTATTTGGGAGAATGTCGAGATCCTCCTGCTGCAGTTCGTCCTGCGGAGGCTTGTACGCCGACGTGACCCTCATCTGACCAAGGCTGGTGCCCACGACGACGGAGATTGCATCAATCTCCGTGTCCTGGACCCCCAGGCAATGATGTGCGATGTCGTCTCTCACCAGAATGGCCACCCCGCCATTATTGGGGTTTTTTTGTCGTAACGGTACGTGCGGTACCCTCGGAAGTTTACACGAAGGTGGCTACCAATCTTGGTTTCTTGTAGAGCCAGAATTTCCGGCTCCTTTTCCGCCAAGAGGCGCTCCACCTCGTACTTCCTCGGCCGCAGCCCGTTGACGTTCCAGGACCTAATGGTGAGGGACTCGGGGTGTCTAGCATCCATCACTTGAGCGAAGTGCCTCGCGAATCCATCCTCCCAAGCAGTTCCTTAGCTTGGCTTCGATGGACTTGATGAGGCCATCGTCCTTCTTGGGGCTTTTGCCCTTTTTGGCTGTCGGGTTTGGGCCCGGCTTTTGGCCCGGCGCCTTACCCTCCGCCTTCTTTCCCTGCTGAGGAGTTTTGGGCCTCGCTTGTGCGCCTTTTGGGGCCTTGGGGCATCCCAGCCAGTTGGCTGGGTGGCCTTCTGCCTCACAAAGGACACACTTCGCATTGCGGGTCCCGTCCGCGGGTTTCGCGAGCGTGCACTCGCGGCCCGCATGGGAACCCGCACACTTGACACAGCGCTCCTCATGGTGGCACTGAGATTGCCCATGAACCGTATCGCTGGCAGCGGTAGCATTGGGTGGGCATATTTTTCTTCTGCACCTCGACTTTCACAGAAAGACCAAGCAGCCTCTCTACCTTGTAAATAAGGTTGTCTGTATTTTTAGCCAAAACTAGGGCTAACTGCTGCTTGGTTTTCCTGTTACTCATGCGGAACAGGTCTGCCGCAACGTTCTTTTCGAGGAGCTCCGCCTCCACCGCTTTTAAGTCCACATCCTCAGGTAGACCTCTGATCACCGCGTAGGTGCACTTGTCCTCCGGCAGAGTGTAGGTGTGGAACCTACGCTCTACTGAGGCCAGCACGCTTACCACCTTGCGGTAGTCCTCTACCGTGTCAGGCGCCAACCTGAAACCCTCTTTGGTGAGGGTGGCCCTCTTTGGTTCTTAATGTTTGCGCCGGCAACTTTGAGCTGAGCTGTTAGCTCGGCCCACTTATGCTGGCCTTCTACCACCACAGGAGGGATCCTCTGGGAATTTGCTGCCTCCGCAAAGGACCTAGGCTTTGACTCCTGCGGTAGAGGATCGTCCACCTCCATCCCAGTGACAGGGTCGAGTACGGTCCGCCTTTTAGGCTTCTCGCCACTCGGCCCCGTCTCCGCGGATAGTTCGGTGGCCTTCCTCTTGCCCTCTGCCGCTACCGCTTTCGTCTTTTTCTCCTCCACAGGTTTCGCCGGCGAAGCCTTCTTCGCCGCGCCAGAGTAGCCTGCCGGCTTTCCGCTTGTACTGCTACTACTACCACCACCACTACCGCAACCGTTACTTATCCCAGACTTACCTGGTTTGGCCACTACACTCGGCGCTACGGAGCACTTTTTGCCGCTCGCTACCGCACTTATGTCCGCGTTTTTTGCGGCATTTGTGTCCAGCTCGCGGCTGCCACGCACTTCCGCCCGGAAGGCGGCCAACTCGGCACGGAGCTTTTCCACCGTGTCGGTAAGGGTGCGAATCAACGCATCCTTCTCCGACATGGAAAACCTCCATTGGGATTGACGCCTCCATCACTTCGGCTCGAGAGGCTTTGCGCTAATGCACTCCGCCTCGCCACTACCGAACTGACCCGAACGATCCCGACACGCACTTCTCAAGCTTCAGCGCAAGCACTTCAGCCTGACACACCCGAACACTTCCGAACGCACACGATTTCGCCCGACACCAACTACCGACTGACCGACTTGCCAACTTGACCGTTCGCCACCGATGCCCGCACAGAACTGAAAAAAAAGACAACCAGAGCTCCCGAAATCTGTTATACTCAAGACACCTTTCATGGCAGTACCGAGAAAAGGTTCCCAGTGGCGCCATCCGTGCTCGTTTGTTGAACTAACGAGATTGCACCCGTCCAGTATCAACGTCAATGCCCGGTCTAAGAAGAAATGATGCAGATTACTGTAAAATACACAAATCGATTTTTAGCCGTCGGTACTATGAAAACGCTGTTTTCGACCTTTTAAACGACTGATAAACATCATTTCGCAAGCTCTAATTGTGTCCGTCCACAGACTAGTTTCGCCGTTTACGACTCATCAGTGAGGCTTTGACACAACCAGAGCTCCCGAAATCCGTTCTTCCGTACTACTCTGTTTGCATACGGGGTGTTCATTATAAAACTTCATCTAGCAGGCTATGAAATTTTGACAGAAAAGGATGACATAATCATCAGACATGATCTTTTGTTTATCTATCCTTTTCTTTTGACATTTCACACACCCAACTAGATGAAGTTTTATAATGAAAACCTGGTATTAGTTCATGTGTGAAAACATAGCAACTCTGCAATGTAAGCCATTTTTCGAAGCTTTTAAGCTTTAACCTTATGGAAGGTTTTTCTATTTTTCGGTTTTCTAAATAAACCAGACCCATGAGGCCCTAAAAGCACATATCGCTGCAATATTTTTTATTTTTCGTCAAGAGCATTTCTTTTGTTAATTTTTGGGACAGGCACTTTCACATTTTCTTGGGAATTCCGGCCATAAAACATGAAACCCTACAATTGCCCTTCTTCTTTACCCGGCAGAGGCGCCCTTTTAATGATTATGGCCCTTCAAAGAATTTCAGACCTGTACGTGACCCGAACAATGGGGCATTGATGGGGTTGAGTAATTAAAGCGATTTTGCGAATATCGTTAATTGAAATTTAAATCTTATTATCTCCTCAGAAAAAGCTTTTAATTTCTTATCTTTTGAATCTAGATTCGAGCAATTTATGTCGTAAGCTCGTTTTAGACTGACCTATTTCTTGTACGGGGTGTTCATTATAAAATTTCATCTAGGCACCTATGAAATGCATTTGTTATTTTGAAGCACGTCGTGAATTACTTCGTTCTTTATTTGTCCGTCAAAATTTCAAATTTAGGCACGTTCACACTTTGCGAACGTTTTACTGGTTGCATACTCTTAAGCGCTCCGAAAGTGTTTCTATCCTTTTTTTTCTCAATAAGAATGGATCTCAATAAGGACGGGAATACTGAAATAAATTTAACAATATAATGAATGGCAATTGACATTAATGACATTCGCAATAAAAATTACCGTTTTTGGCAAAAATGTTCTTGGTAAAACAAGAAATAATGTGGAACAACAAAAATGTGGGAAACGGGAAAGTTTACCAACAAGGATAAAGACAAGACAAAATGGCCGCTAATAACGTTGAAGCACTGAAAGCTGATTGGACAATGGCAATGACAACTGTGTTTTGATGGCGAGTCAAGTTACGACGTACTTTTATAACTCTCTTTCTTTCTGTAAAAAAATCATAGCTGGCTAGATGAAATTTTATAATGAACGTACAAGAAATGGTTCAATATCTTGAACAACTCAAATAAGACAGTATCATACGGTAAATAGTATGAAATTCTTGGATTGGATCCTAAATTGGTTGGAAAATAGAACCTGTTCTAATCGAAGACAATTTCTAGGCTTCAGACACGCCATCACCTTATATTAAGTATCCTGGTTTTTGTTGCTTCCAATTTTATTGTGAAAAGTACAGATTATTCATAATAAAGCAGTCAACATTTCTGTATTGTTCAGGGTCCGCTGTTAAAACTTCTTTTTTCTCTCTCTTCTCAGCCATTTCTTCTGCCAGGTTTTTCTTTAAAGTTTTCGTTTTTGTTTCTTCGATTAAAAACTTTTTTAAGACATAAAAACATATCCCAGAAAATAACAAACCAATATTAGCGAATTGTGCCATAATCCATAAGCGAATTGTGCCAAAACATTAAAATAACTTAATTACAATAATTAATATGACAAATAATTATTTGGAGTTTGTATCCCAAAAACCGCAGAAAACCTCTTACCGGCACCACAGTATAAGGAATAATACATTATATCAGTAGCGTCAGTCGGTCGAAAAATTGAAACTCCCCTCCCCTTGCCCCGTCCGCCCGGCTGCCGGCCGGTGCACCACCAAACCGGTTTTGCCCGGTTTTGGCAATGCTTTGGCAGTGCATCGCATGTGTTTGTCCCCTCGTAACTACTCGAGAAAATTGCCGGTCGCGGCACGCTTTAGTTTTGAAAATATCAAAAGTGCCGACACGAACTGACGGTACTGATATAATGTATTATTCTTTATACTGTGCCGGCAATGTCATATATTAAGTGAAAATCTGGGAAAGTATCTTGTGATTTCGGCTATGTCATCTCTAAAACCCTTGTCAAACGTGTCATATTAATGTCAATTCTTTAGTTTTGGGCCATTTTCTTGGCTAGTTTATTACAGAAAATATATTGAATTGTTATCAAATTTGTTTCAATTACAATCCAATTTATTGTCCCAGATCTTGTACAAGAAATATGCCAGTCTAAAACGAGCTTTAATTGACTGGGCCTTTAATTGCAAGGTTGGCTAATTTTTGACAGTGTGGTTATAACCACTGGTTTTTATTGGTCTTTCTTGTCCTGGTCAGAATAGTATTTTGACCACTAATGTCCAAAATGCCCAAAATGAATACCTATATCAGCATTATCAACATTATGATAGTCAAATAAAATCTTCATGAAATAACTGGATTTCAGTAGCAGTGGAGTAACTTGTGTTTTGTGGGTTCCAAGAACACGGGCTCGCCGTTTCCAGGGGCCTGGGTGAGTGTGGGAGTAAAAAAAATATATTTTTTAATGAAAATAAATTATTGCACAGAAACCTACGAATTCTAGTTGAACAAAGTGGAAATATTTATTAATTTATATATGCTTTACTAAATATATTCTTTACTAAACATGATTCTATTAGATTAAGAGAGTGAGGCAAAGTCAAAGATTTTTTACTGAGGTATATTAATAAATTTGTATGTATGTAAATGGTGAATAGTTTTTCTTTAGAATATATAGGGTCCCAAAGAGAAGCCCGGGCATGCTTGAGAACACGAGCCTGTCATTCCGTTGTTACGCCACTGTTCAGTAGTGCACATTTATTAAAATAAATACAAACACAACACAAGTCAACATTACAAAGTAGACACTTAGGAACCCAGCATTCATGCTTAATTTTCTGAACTTTGACCTTAATGGTACTTGGTTCAGCCATTTTGTAACGGACTAAAATCTCTTTTTTTGCCAACTCTGTTTAATTGTCAATTAAACTGTCATGTGACGTGTCATTTTGAAGAGCATCATTCATTCTGTCCAATGATCACATTTTCAATTTCCTTTTTATAGCAAATTTTCCAGAAAAGTTCACTTTCTAAATTTATGCCCACGCTGTCCGAAGCGCCATTAGTCGCCACTGGTCAGGGTGGTATCAATTTTTCTGCAGTACTCTTTCGGGGATAAGAAGTACCGAGGGGTGTGAGAGATGATCTTCGAAACTCGAAAGAAAAAAGGCGGTTTTTAAACTAGCTAGGGTTATGACCTAGAGATAGACGCGCTTTAAGCCTAGTTCTCAGAGCTTTATCATGTCGCTGCGACACTTTGTCCGACCAATGAGAGATCATTTGAAATTTCCCTGTGTGTCGTGCGACACCCTGTTTGTAGTTGGATTATTTCAACTACACGCTACTTGTCGCGGCATCCGCGCTTTTATTTTCAATTAGTTTAGTTTAATGTTTACTTTATTTTATTAATAAGTATAATAAACAAAAAATAATATACTGTGTGTGAAAGGCAAAAATTTACTAAAAATGGAACACACTTTACAAGTTGAAATAATCATCCCACTGGAGTTAATTTCCTAATAAATTTAACACCAAATCAAATTGAAAGGAATTCGATTCAGGCAAGTATCTAAGTACAATTTCTGCGACAGCGACATGCTATTAAATTTGGAGAAGGGGGTGTCGCGGCGACATGACAAACCTCTGAGAACTAAGCTTTAGACTCGAGAGAGTGACTACCTAATCGGGAACGAAAAAGTTCGAATTTTACCGCGAGAAAAGTCTTTGGCTCCGCCGTTCTGATTATCGCCAATTCGTAATTTTTCCCCTTTTTAAATCCCGTTTTAGTCCGCCGCGCTAATTATTTGTATTTTTAATTAGTGCCAAAACAATTAAACCGCTTATTGCTCGCCTACGAAAAGTTTCGTGGAGTGTTATTGTGGTTGTGCCATATAGTGTCAACCCACCTCTGCCCTTTTCCTGAATAGGCCATTTTCTTGCAGATAGGGGATACTTTGCAGACGCAGGAAACTACCGGCAATTAAGTATTTGTAGAAGTTGAAACGTTTAGTATATTATATAGATGGGCGAAGGGAAAATTCCCAAAAAACCTTTAAACCCAATTTAGGGTTTTTACCCGGGTTTTTTCCCATATTTTCTTGAAAGCACCCGGCAGATTTAAGATTTAAGGTTAGATTTTAAATTAGAATTCAATAAATACAGATTCGGTTTGTTTCTTTGATAAACTAAACACTGGTCAATTGATCACAAGCTTCAAGCTGCACAAACCAACCAATTATTGCTTAATTGGTAAAAGTTAGGCGTATTGAAAATGTTAAATTTAGAAGTTATAATGGAATAAACCCGGAATTTTCCCGGATGTGTGCAGGGAATAAACCCTCAAAAATGAAAAAACCGGGTGAAAACCCATCTCTAGTACATTATAGCATAGTTTTGCTCCACATAATATCGAGGATCCCAGCTACCTGGCAGAATTCTTTTCTCGTCTGCACTGCGTCGTTAGTTTACTTTTCTTTGTTGTTGTTTCTTCAATTTTATTAAACTTCAACTTTTCCCGGTTAGGTAATCACTCTGTCGAGTTCAAAAAGCGTGTCTCTCTAGGTTATAACCCTAGCGAGTTCAAAAACCGTCTCTTCTTTCTCGAGTTTCGAAGATCTTTTCTCAATCACCATCTCGGTACTTCTCATCCCCGAAAGGGTACTGCAGAAAAAATCGATACCACCCTGATCAGTGGCTATTATGGGCGATTTCCAAAACTCACCAGATCATCTACCGGGTAGATTAGTCACCTGCTTAACCCATTAAAATACTATACGGCCATCACATGACCAGCTTAACTGGTAGATGACCCGGTGAATTTTGGAATTCTCCCTATATGGCGCTTCGGACAGGAATGATGCTCTTTAAAATGACACCTCACATGACATAGTTTAATTGACAATTAAAGCTTTTTATTTAAATTGACCGTTATAACACAGTATAAGGAATAATACATTATATCAGTATCGTCAGTTCGTGTCGGTACTTTTGATATTTCCAAAACTAAAGTTTGCAGCGCCTGGCAAGTTTCTCGAGTAGTTACGAGGGGACAAACACATGCGATGCACTGCCAAAGCCAAAGCATTGCCAAAACCGGTTTGGTGGTGCACCGGCCGGCGGCCGGGCGGACGGGGCAATGGGAGGAGAGTTTCAATTTTTCGACCGACTGACGTTACTGATATAATGTATTATTCCTTATACTGTGGTTATAATTTCCTGGCCCAGTCAATTAAGACATAAATTACTCGAATCTAGATTCGAAGGATCAGAAATTAAAAGCTCTATCTGATGAGAGAATAAGATTTTAATTTCATTTAACTAACGGGTCACGATTCGGCTCACGCACAGGTCTGAAATTCTTTCAAGGGCCATAAACCATTAAAAGGGCGCCTTTGCCGGTTACAGAAGAAGGACAATTGTAGGGTGTGAGGTTTTATGGCCGGAGTCTCCAAGAAATTGTGGAAGTGCCGGTCCAAAAACTAACAAAAGAAATGCTCTTCGACTAAACTTAAAAAAATTGCATTTAGGGCATGTAGATGCTTTATTCAGAAAATCAAAAAACAGAAAAGTTCCATACGTTTAAAGCTTAAAAGCTTAGAAAAATGGCTTACAGAGTTGGCATGCTGCCACACATGAACTCATATGCAGAGAGTTCAGTTTGCACAACACTTAAAAATGTTAAAAATAAGGGTCCAGAAAACCAGCTTACCAACCTCTTATCCATGATCAGATTGATCAGTGATTACCATATTCGAAAATCCCAAAAGTCGTAGTGAGGAAGTGGGGTTAGGTTAGGTTGACACTGTGTGTGACAGATGCCATTGAAAGCGTTTTTCACTGGCAGGACAAATTGAGACTACTTCCGTCATTATATATTGTTATTGAATTGATAAAGGATAGAAATACACTCAGGGAACACCATTTTTGCCAGTGAAAAACGCTATAAGTTTTAAATGTTTTTGAGTTGTTTACATACGTATTATACTTTTTTTAATTTTCATGATTTTTAACATCCTTTTTCACACTTTACGCAAAACAATTTTGGTTTTTGTAGTGTCTGAATAAAAATGAAAAAGTAATGTACTACTTTTAATCTAGTAACGTACTACTAGATTTTAACTTATCCTCTAAAGTTTAGTATTTTATTTGTTAAATAAAAGTGATATTGGCGTATTCCTAGCTGTAAATAGCTGCATTAATTTATTTCAATCCATATACAATTAATCAAATGGAAGAGTCTTTTGAGCTTTTGAGTACAATGTCCCCAAATTTGAAGGGTAAACAGAAGACATTAAAAGTGAATAAAAGTAAGTTTTTTGCACATAAACTCATTAGTAGCTATTTAAAGTAGTAACATTATTTTTCTGGATATTTTAGCAATTGCACTACTTAGGGCGACTTTTACAAGTTCAAGTAAAACTTCAGTTTGAAGTTAAAACACCAGACATGATGTACATTGCATTGTTTACCTGAAAGATAACTTCAAGTTTTACTGATAGTTGTAAAAGTCATCCTTAACTGTAAAACTGTAATTTTATAGTTATATGTGTTGTCATACAAAACAAGTCACAGAAATTTGAAAAATTAACTAAAGTCAAAAAAATATGTAAAACCCTCAGTAAACCCCTAACTGCTATCTTTTAAAAACAGAAACATAGTTTTCAACTAACATTTTGCTATTTATAAAAGGTGACTGTTACTTTCTGAATACCATTTTATAAAAACTAAGTTTTATTAAAATTTTGTAGAAATGTTGTGTTATCTTATAAGACTTAAATGGAGAATCTTAAAGGCTCGCTTAAAGGATAACAATAACCATTTTAAAGTTGAAGATAAGTGGTAATAAAAACATCTCTGAACCATAAGCACACCATCTTTTAAAACTAAATGTTTTATAAGAGTAATGGAATTGTTTCCCTGCTTATTATAAATTTAATTTGGTTCTTATAAAGTCTTATAAGAGGATATTAGTACAAGGAGTGCCATCTATGCATAAATAGTTTTATTTATTTTATTCATTATTATTATTATTCTTCTTCTTGATCTTAGCTTCACAGCATATTAGTGCAAGGAGCTCTACCTATGCAGAAAATGTTTTGCTAGTTTTATCTTTGTCTTGCTCATGTCTTTCAATGGCAGATTCATATATCCATGCTACAATATGGAATCAGCTATTGGTAGTTATCTTCCATCTTGTCGGCGAAAGCAAGAAAAGAAGTTAATGGTGGGCATTTTAGGATAAGTTTGTCATAAATGAAGGTAGTATGGATGGATCAGAGTACCAAATTGATTGCCAAATTTACTGTGAAAGTGAATACGCTATCCCTCACAAAAAAGAGGCGCCTCTCAAAAATAAAAGATATAAAGAAGAATACATAGCCTTGAAGGTTCATCTGTTTCAGTGATTTTAATGAAAATGGCTTCACTATTAGATAGAAATCACAACAGAGTAGGTAATTGAGTTTAACATACATTCTATTTATGAAAATAAATAAAATATTATAGGAAAAGAATAATTTGAGGTTTTTCACCATTACATATATTATTACATATAGTATACGGGGTGTTCATTATAAAATTTCATCTAGCAGGCTATGAAATTTTGATAGAAATGATGACATAATCAAAATAAATGGATTTTTGTTTCTCCATCCTTTTCTTTTGACATTTCACAGCCAACTAGATGAAGTTTTATAATGAACACCCCATATATATTAAACATATTTTTTTTGTTTACACAAAACACTAGAAGTCCCATAGATGTTATTAATTCCCATAAAAAAAAACATGCAACCCCCTATAAAACATTGCCATTGTAGTATAAAACTTCTTTTCTGATCTCCAGTTACAATATACGGGGTGTTCTTTATAAAACTTCATCTAGTTGGCTGTGAAATGTCAAAAGAAAAGGATGGAGAAACAAAAGTCCATTTATTTTGATTATGTCATCTTTTTTTGTCAAAATATCATAGCCTGCTAGATAAATTTTTATAGTGAACACCCAGTACTTCTTTGGGTAACTTAAGTTACCAAAAACTGATTAAAAGTTTCCACATTTTATAACATGCTTTATCAAAACTTTCATCAAAATTGAGGACCAACATATTTATAAAGAAAGTCTGGGAAACTTTTATAAAAATTTTTTTTTCTAAATCTGTTATTCTTTGCACTTAAAAGTTTTATAGTATTGGAACCAAGATGTTCTTACTGGTTTCTTTTGAAACTGATAATGTACTGATCTTTGTAGAATCTTTTAGAAAACAATAAGCACCTAAAGTTTACATATAAAACATGCAGAATGCCATCTATAAAGCTATATAGATAATTATTATAAATCTCTTATAAAATCTGGTTACCATTTTAAAAAACTGAAAGCATTCATAAATGTTAGTTGGGCTGCTCTGATGCTTTACTGTTGGTATGAGCATTGGGCCTTCAGACAGAGTAGATTACATTTATTTTCCTTTAAATTTCCATGTCTTTCTGAATTCTTTTCATTTTCTATGTATATCATATATATTCTCATCAATCCTATTGCCTAAAAATTGAAATCACAGTGTATGTGTCAATCACAGAATTGCAGTGTAGAAAGTCTGTCATTCCTTCTTTATGTCTTTATGTGGTTCAAGCATTGAAGGTGTTTGTGACCCTTATAAGTACACAACACTACTTAGCAAATCAAACATGGCTAAATATACATATTTGTGCCTTTCTCTTATATTAATATTATTAATATACATTTTAATACAAATTTGTTCACCAAATATTAAGTCCTAAGCCCTATTAAGTCCTAACTTTTGGTGTCTATTACTCTCTTGCTTACTTCTGTGATTATTTTACATATGTTACAGACTGAATTATTCAATGAAATTAGCAGACACATTTTCTGGTATAAGATTTATTTCTTGAGGTTTTCAGAATTGCAAAGAACTAATTTTGGAAAATAAAAAATTCTTTACACGTTTTCATTGCTTTTTGTTCTAATCATCCATTCTGCTCTCTTTATTTGTTGGCAGTACTTTGATATACGAGATTTGCGCAAGCTGACCTGAACTACTATTGTTAGTTTTTAAAACAATTATTTTGTCACTATAAGTCTAGGCCTCTTTCACACAGGCGTTAAAAAATCGACCACAGGCAAAAAAGTCTGTCGGTAAAATAACTACCAAAATTTTCTATTGCACTGCTCTATGTGGGACCTTTCAGACAAGAGCGTTAACGCCAAAAAAACGTTTGTTTGTCGTCGAAGTCTCAAATTTGAGCGGCGACCCAGCGGTCGACGGTCGGTTGATGTCGATTTTGATGTTTAAACGTCCAAATTCCAGTGCCGACTCTAGTAACTGACAATTTCTTCTTCTGTGCAAATGTGTAAAAATGGATTTATTTACTTCTTCTTTTTCACCCAAATCTACACCCGTGCCCACAGTACTACTTCAAGAACAGGATCAAACAAGAAAAGACGTATTTGAAGCTCGACATTTGGAAATTCTTGAAACTAAAGAAGATGATGATAAAAATAAGCTATTTTTCAATTCTTTTTTAAGAACAGCAAAAGAAATAAAAATTTCGTTTTGTCCTGCCGTAGTTTGGAAAATAATGTATAACACATTAGATGAATCCAGGACATCCTACTCTGCTTTTAATTTTTCCTTCGCTTAGGTAATAATTAATAATTTTCTTTATTTCACCTATTATTATTCTGACCTTCGATTGATTTGCCGTTGTGTGTGAAAGGGACAGCGGACGTTTTTTACCGATTGATTTTTTTGCTGGTTGATTTTATAACGTCCGTGTGAAAAAGGCCTAAAGGTTTCATCTAATTCAGAAATTGAAACAGAAATGGAACAACTCGTTTCAGGTAGTGTTGCTATTGATGTAATATATCCTGGACTTACAAGCAAAAGCACTAAATCTAAAAAAAAGCTTTGGAGCTACAGAGCCGACTTAGTGCGATTTAGCTGTACATAAATGATGAAAAGTCGATATAAAAACCGTTAAAGACGTGTTTTCTCAATTTCTTGACTTAGTGCTTTTTACTTGTAAGCCCATGATAAATTCTTTATGTTGTGCTTACATTTTTTATATTTTGACCAATTTTGTATGAAATTATTTGAACCTTTCTTCTAGATTCAAGACTTGCTTTAAAAAAGCACTTTCGAAAATCGTTATTACTTGACAAGCCTCGTACAATTAATAATGAACAGTTAGTCATTGTGGACCTTAGCAGTGACTCCCCAGAAAGTGTGAGTTCAAAAGAAAGAAATGAAGACACTGATATTTTTGTTATTGAGTCTAGTGATTCTGAACAAGAGACTGTCGACGTTGACTCAAAAAGAGTTGTTTCTAGTCTAGTGATTCTGAAGTCTAGTGATTCTGAGTCTAGTGATTCTGAACAAGAGACTGTCGACGTTGACTCAAAACGAGTTGTTTCTAAATGTAACACTAATCATCCCTCAGGCGTGCATCAAGATGTTCGAATAAACCAATGGCTAGACAATGTAGAGCACGAAACTAAGGACATTACGTTTTACAGTGAATTGTCTACAATATGTGATAATGAGCCCACAAATAAAGATGGCGCAAAAAACGTAGCAGCCTTTTCCAGCTGTAACGATAACCTTGCATTAAGATTTGATGAATTGTTCATAAACAAAACCAAGGTCCGACCTCAGGATCAGCTGGATGATGACTCATTCAGTTTAGAAATAAACACGAGTTTGTCCTCAAAGTTGAGGAGTGGAAAATCCCACTCTGGAAAGTGCAATGACGATGCTGATGATATGTCAAGCTTGCGACTTAGTTTAGGAGAGAGAGAAAAGTTTCCTGAAAATAAAAAGACTGACCTAATTTTAGTTGAAGAAAATTTATCCAGTGAGGATAAAAGTATTAACAGTGATGTTCCATGCGAGCCTCTCAGCCGGTTTACAAAATTATCGACTCCACGAAATATTAATGAAGGAAGGCGAAAGAAGGGTAAGTATCTTAAGCCGATACGGTATATGGGGTGTTCAACTTTATTTAGACACTAAATATCTCCTCCCCTGTACATTTCAGAGAAAAAAGTTTTAGATAAAAAGTTCAGGGTATGGAAAGCGGCTTTCAATGACAATTTACAATATGTACAGGGTAAAGCAAAAACGTACTTTTTGACGTAAATTTAATTTTTTTCAACGGAACACCCTGTATTTTATTGGAGATTTGGATGCCTCATTAAATACTCAATCAACAATGCATAATACTTTTTTTTTTCTAATTTCAACACTTTTCGAGAAAATCACAAAAACAAACACTAAATACAGTCGGTGTTAAAAAAAAACTATACTTATAAGAGATGCTCAAACTGTTCAATTCAATACACGCTTTATTGCCATAAGCATACAAGACTTGTTGAGAAGGCAAATTTATAAAAAATCAGATCAATAAATTGCTATTAAAAGTCACAACACAACATAACAGACCTAAACATATCATACATAATTAAGTGCAAAAAAAAACATACAAACGGCTTACTTACCAACTATATATATGTAGGCTTTTTTATGTTGTCTAGGGAATAAAACACTTCCGGTCCGGCGATATTGATATAACTTGATATAAGGATTTATTGAACACAAAGAAAATACACTGGAGAAATGAATAAAATACGGATGGTAATTAAATATGAAAATACAACAAATGAATCGTCTTATCGGCTTTATACGTATTTAGGCAAAAATGCGTCGCGTCTCGAACTGCAAATTAAGCCCCGTCTTTCGTCGTCTACTCGTCGTTGTAATCTGTTTTTTTATAAACCGAAAAGCAAATTATTATTAAACAAACCTTGAATACTCTATTCTCCGAATATAAGAACTCGATAGAAACAAGGCGTTATGCTGACGCTCGAGTTGCTAAAACAAAAAGGTCTTTCAAAGTTTCAAAGAATAATACGATACCTATAATGATTTAGTAGTTTCTACGGATAAGAAAAAATAACATTGAAATCTTGCAGTTCCGAGGACCGAAAATATGAATTCCCACATTCGGCCATCCGACTACGTAACCGACCCGGATTCGTCATCACTCGACAACCATGGTTTCATAAACTCTGAGCACGTCGACGTTTTGTTCGGTCCTTCATGAAATCTTATCTTCACGACATCATACCGTTCATGGTTTTTAACATTAACCACTTCATATGGTACCAAGACTTTCCTACACACTTTAAGCCCGGCACCAAATTGAGTTCTTTTGGTCACCGACTTTATACTTCTTTGGTTTTTTTCGTCTCAAATTATATCTCTTCTTGTTCTCTTCTTGAACTTTTATCAACTGTTCTCTACATCGTTTCCTCAGCATCTCTCTTTCTTCACTAAATTGTATTTGAGCTTCCTCTTCTATTATCTCTCTCAAGAGAAGATCCTCTTTACACTTCATTCGTACTCCGGTCAACACTTCAAATGGAGTCGTGTTGACGCTACGTTGATAAGTGGAGTTTAATGCTCTCTGAACCCGGTCCAAATATTTATACCATTTTGCAGGAACATCAACACTAAGTTTCGTCAAGGCTGGAATCACCGTTCTAGGGATTCGATCCACTTGCCCGTTACCGCGGGGAACACCCGTAGTAATTGACACATGTTGTATTTGCTCCTCTTGGCAATAATCACGAAACTCTTTTGCTGTACCTAAACGCTGTTCCCTTATTAGTGATTATCCTATGAGGATTTCCAAAAGTCTTTTGCTGCTTAACAAAACAATTGATGGTTTCTTTAGCAGTAGTGCTCTTTGTAGGGTAAAGCCATGTCAACTTTGTAAAGTCGTCTATTATAGCAAGGATATACTGATAATTTTTATTGGTAGATGGGATAGGTCCTACGTGATCAGCATGATATGTATGTAAGGGTCCTTCCTGTTTAGGAATAGGATGTAGAAACCCTTCTTTTTTACCTTCTTTCCGGCTTCCTAGAATGCAGGGTATACAATTAGCTATTACATTTCTTATTTTCTCTGCCATCTTCGGAATGAAAAACTCTTTCTTAATCACTTCTTGCGTTTTTTCGGCAAAATGCCCATTCTCATGTGTTCTTTTTATAACATCTTGTTGCATTTCTTTTGGCACTACAAGGAGTTCGTTGCCATTGACATATTTGTATAGAATGTCATGTTTTAATAAATAATCGTCGTGCTCCTGACCAGCCTGTAATAACTTATGGATGGTCTTAACTTGTTCGTCAGTTTGTTGGGCTGCCTTAATCCTCTTCAAAAATCCATTTTCTTCCAATAAAACAGCAATCGTCGGATATCTACTGAGGGCGTCAACATGTGGTAGTCTACTTCCTGATCGATGCTGAATCTCGTATTCGTATTCTGCCAATAGTAAACGGATGGTAATTAAATATGAGAATACAACAAATGAATCGTCTTATCGGCTTTATAATAATAATAATAATAATAATAATAATAATGACTTTATTGCAATTCAATCTTACATACGTAAATCTAAAAAAAAACAATAAACCCAGCAAAAAACGAACTGCAAAGGGCGAAGTCGAATCGCAGATTCCTCACTTAACCCAATTATACGTATTTGGGCAAAAATGCGTCGCGTCTCGAACTGCAAATTAAGCCCCGTCTTTCGTCGTCTACTCGTCGTTGTAATCTGTTTTTTTATAAACCGAAAAGCTTAAACAAACCTTGAATACTCTATTCTCCGAATATAAGAACTCGATAGAAACAAGGCGTTATGCTGACGCTCGAGTTGCTAAAACAAAAAGCTCTTTCAAAGTTCATAACCGGAGCGGCATTCTCTTTTGTCGAATAATACGATACCTATAATGATTTAATAGTTTCTACGGATAAGAAAAAATAACATTGAAAGCTTGCAGTTCCGAGGACCGAAAATATGGATTCCCACATATAATAACGTGAAAACAGCCAGAGGGCAAGCTATATATTGTGAGACCTATGTAGGACGCGGTCCCTCATTTACGTCGCGGGTGCTTAAATGAACTATGCATTCCTTAGTTTTGATTAGTCTAGGATCTAGGGCCGATATTATGTTAATATAAACAACTGGCCTAAAGGCATGGGAAAACGGGAAGGGTCGAGAATCAAGTACGAACACTCATAGAGCTTGGTCGATCGGTTTTAACTCAGGTTAATTGTTAACGTTACATATACGTACTTACATATTATTATTATCATTATTATAAAGTGTTTCTAAATCAGTAGTTGTTTAATTCGGTCTCAACAATTGTCAGAAGTGGGATCTGCCAAAATTCGAGATAACAGCAGTATAAATTAGTAGTTTTTCTTTTAATTCGAAGAAGTGACACGTTTTAAACTATTCTGGGTGAACGATTAATATAAAGTTTAGTGTTGTGCGATTCATCAAAAAAAAAAAAAAAAATGTTCCAAATTCAAGAGATAGATGGGCAGGACACGTGCGTAGGCAACCCGAAGATAGGCTAATACGACTGGTATGGAAGAAAGCCCCACATGGGAAGAAACCACTTGGAAGAGCCAGATTGAGATGGTGAAACAACATCGCTGCGGATCTGAGAAAACTGGGCGTCAAAAATGATACGGAGCTTATGACCGACCGAGTTGGATGGAGGCAAGTCGTCGCGTCAGCAAAAGCACATCAGGGGCTATGGCGCTACAGAGTAAAGTCCGTCAACTTCATCAACAATGTCCACGAGTGGAAATGGACGTTCGCTCACACCTTCACTTTCCACACCACTGCAGCTTGCTGATCTTCAAAGAGAAATAGCGGTAATTAGAAGATAAAACGAGGTCAGTATGAACATTTCTTTTTTTTTTTTTTTCGTGGGAGAACGTTCCCGATTTCAATCCAGGTAAAGACGATATATGAACAGAGTAGGTTACATTCTTACGAGTTAGAGGCTATGTCAGTCGTGTTTTTCCTTAGGCACTTTCGCACTTATCTTCTCGGCAAATGTTTCAAAATTGCTGTGCAATCGGTGTATCGCAGAGGTTAGAGCATCGGCAACAAAAAAAGATCTAGTTCCCAGAATTGCTCGCTGGTGGCTTGAAATTCAGGAATTCACATTTGATATCGAATACCGACCAGGAATTAAAATGGGCCATGTTGATTATCTTAGTAGGCATCCGCTCCCAGAAAGTCACTTAATATCCCATATAGTTAACCTCACAGAGTCAGAATGGATCATAGCTGTACAGTCCCAAGATGAAAAATTAGAAAATATCATAAAAATTCTCCAGACTGAAAGGAACGCCCATAACAAAAATTACTTTGAAAATTACGTTTTCAAAAACAATATTTTATATCGCAAAAATTAATCACAACCTTAAGTGGGTAGTTCCAACATCCTGTAGATGGCTAATATGTCGACTGAATCATGACGATGCTGGCCACTTTGGTTTCGAAAAGACTTTGGAAAGAATTCGTAGAAATTATTGGTTTAGTAAAATGGCTACGTTTGTAAAAAAGTATGTCTCAGCCTGTCTAAATTGCCTTTACATGAAAGACACATCAGGAAGTAAACCTGGCTTCCTCCACCCGATTCCCAAAGCCGTGGTACCATTTGAAACAATACATGTTGATCATTTAGGTCCTTTTGTAACATCAAAACGTAAAAATACTCATATTTTCGTGGTGGTAGACGCCTTTAGTAAGTTTGTTTTCATAGAACCTGTTCGTAATACTAGCGTTACATATGTATTGAGTGCCTTAAATAATTTTATATTTCTTTTTGGACCACCCAGTAGAATTATTTCAGACAGAGGCTCCGCATTTACGTCAAAAAAGATGCAGGATTTTTGCAAAGAGTTTGGAATAAAACATATTAAAAACGCAGTTGCAACACCTAGGGCAAATGGTCAATGCGAACGGTATAACTCTACAATTTTAAACTCGTTAAGGTGTTACAGTGTTAATGACACTAGTGAAACAAATTGGGACTCTCATCTAAAAATGATCCAGTTTAGCATTAACTCTTCAAAAAATAGTACCACAGAAAAATCGGCATACGAAATAATAATGGGTCTGAATCCGAAACCCATAGCAGACGCAAAAATTATTCATGTTATTAGAGATAGTCTAGCTCAAGAAAATTTATCTGTTCTGAGAGCCCAAGTGTCAAATAAGATCAAGGGCAAACAAATTAAAGCTAAACGTCATTTCGATGCAAAACGTAAACCCCCTGGCGTTTTTAAGGACAATGACCTCGTAATGGTACGTAAAACGGATTCTGGGTCAAATGCGGGACCGAAAAAGTTACTACCTAAGTTCAAGGGCCCTTTTAGGATCATAAAATGTTTGACGAATGACAGATACGTTGTACGAGATCTGCGTGGTACCAGAACATCGATTTCTATTGTTGCAATAGACAGTTTAAAGCCCTGGATTGTATTAAATGACCAGGCATCGCAACCTATGTGAGTTTTGATTATGACAATTGGCCCTTAGCTAACATTTCTTTTTCTGCCCCAATATGGTACTTGTTCTAGTAGAAAAACCTGAATTTATAAAATTCAGAAGCTCGATTTGTTTGCGAAAACCGAATGCTCACATGGAAGATGTGAAAGCCAAGATATTTGTAACTATGAGTATAATCTTCAAATATGCTCATAGGTGCATATTTCTTGAAGCCCGATCTGTTGGAGTAGTACAGATCGGATGCCCTCTTTTAATTCATTTTAATTGAGGAGTGGGGAAGAGTACTCGTAAAATCCTGAATGGCTGTTTTGTGGGTGAGCCAATCGTCTCAGTTTTTGTCTATAAATGGGGTTTTCTTTAAATAGGGAGGGGAGGTACAGGGTACGAGGGGTTACAAGTATGAATTAAAGGGGGTACTTTTGACATGACTGTGTGATTGTGTTCACTGGCGAACCTGACGTTCAGAAGCTTGGTCATTGGTGCAAGAATTGGCGTTTGCTAATTTGAGATGCCCGTGTGTGATCGGAAGCCTATTACCTTGCAATGTAATAGATGCCCACTATTGATCATGTGTTGATGGTAATAGTGGAAGCCTATCATGTTGATAGATGTAGAGGTATGTGAATTTGCATATAGCAGCTCATGTGTTAGTGAGTTGAAGCTTATGATATGTTAATATAAACAAGAACAAGGAGGGTTTAAAAGAGAAAAAGAAATGTTGGCAACAAAGACAAAAAGGAAAAAAAAAGATAGCTACTATGTGTTTGATCTAATATTATGTTCTTTCTCTTTATTCCAAATCACCACAACTGCAAGCGACAATGAAGGCCTACACCTGGATTCCACTTAGATCAAAGAGCATCTGATGTGGTTAAGACGCTGCTGATACAAACACCTGGATTCCTCGTCGCATGGCTCGGACATCTACACGATGGCTTCTGCAGGGCATATGCAGGTGAATTCGAGGACGAACTTCTGTCAGGATGGCCGAACTGTGAGACCTATGTAGGACGCGGTCCCTCATTTACGTCGCGGGTGCTTAAATGAACTATGCATTCCTTAGTTTTGATTAGTCTAGGATCTAGGGCCGATATTATGTTAATATAAACAACTGGCCTAAAGGCATGGGAAAACGGGAAGGGTCGAGAATCAAGTACGAACACTCATAGAGCTTGGTCGATCGGTTTTAGCTCAGGTTAATTGTTAACGTTACATATACGTACTTACATATTATTATTATCATTATTATAAAGTGTTTCTAAATCAGTAGTTGTTTAATTCGGTTACAACAATATCTAATGAAACCTCTGGACAGGAATTCATCAAGCGAATAAATTTCTGTCTCTTACAAGAGACTTCTTAATTTGCGTTTAGTAGTATTTTATATACTAAGGTTGTGAAGTACATTATCATGATCCGAACGTCAAGTTTAAATCCCGAAGCGCATAGCGCGGAGAGATCTAAGACGTGAGGGTCAAAAGTAGTTCACAATCGCTTTCTTAAAAATTGACAAAAGTTTTGTTTGAAAGCCCAGCAAGGGGCGATCGCAATCAATACTAGTCCAGTGCTCATTTGAAGAGAGACGTTGAACATAGGTAAAGTTTTATTTTGTGAAAAGACGTCCATTATGTGCCCATCCCTAGAGCCCAAAAAGATAAAATCCGTAAAGACTGCCTCATGGTCTGAGAGACCAGCGCTGTGAACACTACAGTTGACAACTTCATCGCAGAGGTTAGAGCATATGTAATCAATAATCGTAGAAGTAGTTCTGGTTATTCTAGTGAAGTTTTTAACATTTAACAAAAGATCTTTCAAATAACGAGAATTTACTGAACTGTCGTCAGTAAAATTAACATTCCAGTCACCAGTGAGTATAACAGAAGAACCCAAAGGTAATTACGTCCAAATCCAAACCCAATACGTCACAGTTTGAGGCCGGGGATCGATATGCTCACATAATATATATTTAATGACCATGAGTAAACAATACAGAATTCAGACTGTTTTTCAACACAAAGGTGTGAAAATTTACCAAGTGAAGTAAATCCAAGCCGGGCCTCACTGTCCCGCCTAACAAGAACCACCACTCCTCTTCCCCCACCCTGTGTTCTAGAGTAACGCGCCACAGTAACGTACCCTTCAATATAAATTGGTTCCTCAACCCTAAGCCAGTGTTTCGTAATAAAAAGGAGGTGAGGTCTGGATTCTGCAGTCAAGTAAACCTCAAGTTCATCCACCTTTTTTTGTAATAGACTAAATATTCGAGAACATCCTCGTTATTGTCATCCTACCATTGTCTCTGTTACCGTTGGACGACCTAAAAAATGGGGTATTGCAGGTTTAGCAGCACCATCTCGGTTTCTGACAAGCTTGAGTCATCATCAGATACATGCACGATGTCTATTGATCCGTTTCCTTCACCAGTCATCGTCGGTGCATCTGGCAATTTCCCGTTACATCGGCCGTTCCCCCTACAAGGTATGTTCCATTGGCTCCTTTCTAACCGACTTAAGAACAATCTTGGTTGCAGAATACACTGGCCTCATTTCTATGTACATATCAAGTAGGTCACACATAGTAGTTAAGCTGTGCCGATAACCAGTCAATCTCGTAACGTCAGTAATGAGTCTCAATGAGACAGTCGCATGTGTGCTTGTATATTTAGAAATACACCACAGTAAACGGTTTTTGGAACAAGTCTCAGATCACTTTTAACAAGAAGTATTAAATTTGTAATTCTATACTCACACGCAGTATTTCTCCAAGCTGTGCAGCAGTTGGCAGTCCATTGCAAAGATTCAGGCAGAGAACCACGCTGTCTTGCTCAACAAGCTTTCAGCTATGGTGCTGGTGGGCTTTCGACCCTCCTCCATCCACATCTCCGTATCATACCTGTCACGCATACTAGGCTCCAACAATTTTCCAAGGTTGCTGATGGATAAATCACCACAAATCAACAATTTCTTAGTGTCTGTATTGCAACATACATGCGTATGCTTGGCTTCAGCCTCCTCCACCAGTGACGTGGTTTGCGTTGCCTTATCCCTGGATATAGATAGTACCAACTTGAGGAGTCCTGCAGACTCCAAATTTTCCTCTTCCGTGTACAGATTCATATCCGTCTGTGTGCAACATTCTGACGATGACCCCATCTTCCGTCCCAGTTCTTCCCTAAGGTTGACGATTTCCTGTCTATGAGATTCGTTACACTCCACCATCTCCATCAGCTTGTTCCGCAGCTCCATATTCAATGTAGAAGTCCTTTCACAGTTCTCAACCATGGTTGTCCTCTCCAAGATCTCTCTATCGCGGTCTTCTCTCATTGCAGATATTGCCTTTTTTTTATGGAGGATTAGAGAATCTGCTATACAGACATGAGGGCTTGGCACATGGCGATCGAGGTTTCCCACATAGTGTCAGTTTGGCGTCTTCCTTCCAGGAGTACCGACTGACTAAACTACATCCCTCTCTTCCCGGTACCGCCTTACGGCATTACTTCAGGGTAAATTTTTCTTGTGTCTTTTCTTCCTCTCTTTTTTTTAATTTACAATCGTTGGTCCATTTCTTGTTTCTTTTTCTCGTCCTCGATTTTTGTTTTCATTGTCACTGTTATGAATTGTTTTATTGCCTCCCAGTTTTTTTTGTTTGACAAGAGTAGTGAAGCGATGTTGTTCGGGCTAATTTGTGTTCCACATTTTACAGTTGTCTTGCGTCGTTCTGTCTCCCATCTTGGGCATTTGAAAAGAGTATGTAGTGAGTTGTCTATTTGTGTGAGGTCGCAGTATTCGCAACCTGGGCTTGTCTTCTTTCCTATTCTGTGAAGGTATTCCGCGAATTCTCCGTGTCCTGTAAATATTTGCGTCATGTAATGGTCTGTCTCTGTCCAGTTATCCATTTTTCTAGGTCTGTGATGAAAGTCTTTGCTGTTCCTTTGTAGTTATTCCATTCATTACTCCACTCTCTGTGTACTTCATCCTTTATTTCAGCTATCTGAGTTTTATTTTTGCTGTTGTGTAATTGCGTCCTTTGCCTTATTTGTAGTTTTATGGGGAGTACCTTTGCTATTGCTAGGAGTGCGGTAGTGGGGGCAGTTCTGTATGCCCTCGTGATTCTTAGAGCTATTTGCCTGTTTGTCTTCTCTAGGAGTGCAGCGTAGTATTTATAGGTTGTTATATTTTCCCAGATCGGTGATCCATAGAGGATGATGGATGTCACGGTGCTCATTAGTGCTTTGCGTTGGGTGAATGTTAGTCCGTTTTTTGTTGGAGTGACTCTTGAGAGCATGTTTATTACTGTCTTCGCTTTGTTGCATATGGTTCTTATATGTGTGTGGAATTTGAAGTCCTTGTCAATATTGAGGCTCATGTATTTGATATAGTTCTTTGAGACTATTTGCTTGTCTTCTATGTTTAGTTGAAGTTCTGTCAGCTTTCTTCTTCCGTTTATGATTATTAAGTCTGTCTTTTGTACTGCTACTTCAAGCCCCATTTTGTGTAGTAGGTATTTTGTTGTTGTGACTGCCAACTCTGTTCTTGCCTCTAGTGATTCTTTGGTTTTTGCTACTGTTATTATTAAGAGGTCATCAGCGTATGCAATCAAGTGCGTCTCTTCCAGTTGTATTTCTCTGAGTATCCTATTGTAGAAAAGGTTCCACAATAGAGGCCCTATTATTGAGCCCTGCGGGACTCCGCAGCTCATTTTCATTTCCTCGCCGCAGGGGAGAGTAATAGTTCTGTTTTCAAGGTAATCCTGGATAATTTGTTGCAGGTAGCTGCTTACATTTGCCGATTGTAGCGCTTTGATGATGTTTGTCCAGGGGGCTGAGTTAAACGCATTTTTTATATCGATGGTGACCATTGCTGAAAACTTCCTGTTTTTGTACGCTACTTTGTTAACTTCTTGGACAATTTCTTTTACTTTTTGTAGGGCACTTATTGTGCTGCGTCCTTTTCTGAAACCGTATTGGTGTTCGTGGATAAAGTTTTTCTTTTCAAGTTCCGTTTCTAGTCTATCTTTTACTATTTTTTCCAGAATTTTTCCGAGCATATTTATGAGGCATAGGGGTCTATAAGTTTGGATGTCGTTGGGGTTCTTTTGCGGCTTTTCTATCAAAACTAGTTTTGCTTTTTTCCATATTTCAGGAAAAGTTCCGGTCGTCACGTATGCATTCATTACATTTACCATATTGACTACAAAGTGATTATTTTCTATAGCTTTTTTTATTATTTCAGATGTTGTCTGGTCCCGGGGCTTTTTTGCTATTGATGTTTCTTGTTGCTGATATCACTTCCTCTGTAGTTACTATGGGTACTGTGCCATTTTTTATTGTTTTATTGTGCCATCTTCTTGTAGGATGTGAGGGAAACAGTTTGTAAAATTGCTCTATTTGGGTTTCTTTATCTAGAGTTATTTTTGGTTTGATATTTAGTTTAGAGCATGCTATTTTATAGCCCCGTCCCCATATGTCTTGTTCCATTTCGTCTAACAATTTGGTCCAACTTTTTTGTTTTTCACTTTTGATCATTTTTTTCAGTTCTTGCTTAGTTTTTTTGTATAACTTTTTAATTTCCTCTTTTCCGTTTACGTCAGACGGTGTTGCGTTTATTCTTGTGAGGGTTCTTCTGATTTTATTGCACTGTTTTCTTTTCATTGCAATATCTGTTGTCCACCAGTGTGCAGGTCTATAGTTTGAGTTTGGTGATTTTCTTTTTGGGAGTAGTTTATTGCATAAATTTGTTGGGTATTTGGTCAACTCTTCAGCAGTGTTTAGTTTCGTCGTTTCGTGAACAACAAAGTTTTCTTTGTTGTTATTTTCATCAGCTTTAGTTGTTTGGATGTCCATATGAAGCAGTCGTTGTTTAGGTCATATATGAAGTTTTCCTTTTTCCGATGTGTTGGTTCTTGTCCTAGTATTATGTCTATGTCTTGTTCGTATGTAAATTGCCTAAGTAGGTCTAAGGCGCTATATTTTCTGTCTATGTTTATCTGTAAAATTTTAATTTTTTTGGTTTCGCGTTCTGCAAACATTTTGGCTTTAAATCATTCTACGAGTTTGCCTCATATCTAAGAATGCCTTCTTATAGAGCGGGCATTCGTAACTGTATGTTTTGTGGTTATTATTGTCAGTGCAGTTGAGACATTTCGGTTGTTCTTTGCAGTTTTTGATTTCATGCTGGGTCGAACTACAGTTAAGGCAACTTCGTTCTCTGCGGTCGTTTCTGCAGTTAGGGGTGATGTGTCAGATATTGCCTTCTTAAGGTTGCCTTAAGCTGAGCAACCTGTTCCTCTAACCAGGATCTAGCCCGCTGCAAATCCTTGATAGCAGCATTAATTTCTTGTTCCCTTTGAGATGCCTTTCTTGACATTCTTTGGAGCACAATACTCTATAAACCCCCAGTTGTATTACCTCTGCACATCTATCCATGCAGCTGGGATGTTAGATGGAATTGCAATATATACATATAATATATATACGATGGACAATAAACATCATTACTATCTGACGATAAACTTCTTCAATTGAGTGGAATAGCCTTGAAAAAGACGTAAAATAAACGTCGAAACGTCGGCAATTTCTGCGGAAGCGTAGATAGTTTTATTTTGGGTCCTTCTCCCGCTACCTTTCTCCTGAAAATATACAACAATAATTACTAAATTCTTTACTTTTGCAGCACTTAAAACTCCTTAACATTTGTACGGTTGTGTAGAGCAGCACTTTATATTAAGGAAATCGCAAAACTCCACTGGAAATAAACAAATCCTTGACAAAGGCGCAAAATAGTTATTTATGTATTAAGAGTGAAAAGTACAACATTTTTGCTCGGAGAGTGAAGTTTGCCGCTCGACGCGAAGCGGAGAGCGGCAATCACTCGAGAGCAAAAAAGTTACTTTTTGCTCGTAATACATACAACGTTTTTTCTACAAACGATCAATTTCAAATAATGTGTATCACAACTGAGCATAACTGAAGACACAATCTGAAAATTTAAATCAAAGTGACAATGACGTTTTAAATAATTGATTGAATGGTGGTAGTTGCTATTGACAGCAAGCGAAAAAATCTTTTTCGCTTGCTGTCCTGGGCAACGCGCGGAAAAGTACACTCACATTCTGATCCTCAAAAAAGGTTAGGTTTTCGTTTGTCTAATGAAAGCGTAAAATGTCTCATTATTTGACGTTTGTAGAAAAAAAAAAAATATATTTTAGAACAGAATGTCTCCAAATGCCCGGTTCGCCCAGGCCCATACTAGCAATGATAATGTTATTGTTTTTGCAAAGCGTAATTGGGAAGAGAAAAAAACACACACTGCCACTCGATGCTTTACGTGATAAGACGATCGTACAACAAAATATAGATTTTTTGCATCAAAAAAACCTCTCAAAATACCCTTTGAATCCGCCGATTGAATGAGCCGATTTTAAAACGACCCGTCCGACCGCGATCTAAAATTTACTGGTTTATGGGGATATTTCCCTGCAGGCACGAGTAATTTTGTTTGTCAACTCTAAATTTCTTGGTTGAACAGAATAAAATTCATTCTTCAAATAACCCCATAAAAAGTAGTCTAATGGTGGCAAGTCACGTGATGTTGCTGAACTAACCTGACTGGTCCTTGATTAGCTAAAGTAGAAATAATATATGCCTTCTCAAATTATTATGGGCTGGGGTGTGCCATGGAAAACAGATGTTTTGCCCCTGTATACATTTTTAACAATGACATTGAGTGAATTTGCAAGTAAATGAGGTTACAAATTTGACAAATGTTTAAATTATTTGTAAAACGTTGCCAAATTAATCAAAAATTAAGTATCAATCATTCAAAATACTGAGCCCGCCGTACGTATAACCAGTATGTGTAGTATAAAGAAGCAAAATCATGAAATGGGTAGGGGAGGTAAAAAACCCAGGATATTATATGATTGATAATTAGTTCATAACATTTTTTAATTTTGGTAAATAAAGAACTACTAGCGAATCTACACTGCCAAACATTAGGTATCTATTGCAATAATGTTAGACTATCTATGCAGAGTTTGGGATATGTGAGCAAAGCTCAATGCAAAACACGAATTAAAAGCATCCGAAAATGTTGCTTTTAAACTAAGGTGAGAATTAAGAAATATTTCTTGTCGCTTCTTCTGATTTTAAAATTATCTGTTTAGGGTAAGAAACGACTCTAAATTTAGCAAGACAATTGTTTGACATTCCTGCACAAATGTGATAATAAGATTGCATGCAGATATAGTTTGTGACTCATTGTACACATTGGTACTGACACCACAAAACTCAGTATTAACAAACGCAGAGAATTACGGAACAAAAAAGGAGTTGCAGGCTGGGATAAGCACCAAAGTCAGCAGCAGCAGAGTACGCTTTCTCAAGGTCAAGATATGCCTTTCATCCTTTCAACAAGAGGGATTTCTTCAATCATCAATCGCAGAGTTATTATCCGAGAGTAACCAGAAAAGCCGTTGATACCTTTAGACACAAAACATTTTTGACAGAAAAGAGGATATTGCGGTCGAAAATTCAGACTGGAAACAAGTTCTGCAAAAGCATCAGAATTGTTGAATGAATTTTTTAATTCATTGGATCACCACTTCAAAGATCGGAAAACAATTTAGGAGGGCTGAATTTGTTCAAATGCCATTTTTATTAATAATTCGTTCTAATGTTATACTTTCTGTTTGTTTGTTGTTGTACATATATACTTTTTTTTTCTGTTGGTTTCTAGCGTATACCTATGTCTATTTTTTTGTTATTCACCACTTACTTAAAAAAAATGTATATATACCAGCTATTTATTATACTTTCCTTGATACCCAACTAACTAGTTTCATGATTAGACTCACAACATCTATGCTCATAACAAGCCTTTTATTTTATTTTGTATAATTTAATACTTCTTTTCAAAACATTAATTTGGCAACATTTCATGAATAAACTAGACATTTGTTAAATTTGTAACCTCATTTACTTGCCAAATTCCCTCAAAGTCATTGTCAAAAATTTATACAGGGGCAAAACATCTATTTTCCATGGCACACCAACGTCCATAATAATTTGAGACGGCATATAATTAGCTGTTGAGTGTTACGTCATAACTTTTGCATCTCACTTTAAACCACGTGAAATGTACAAGACAAAAAAAAATACGCAAAAACTTATGTCGTTTTTAAACATGGCCACCAGCGATTGGTAATGTCACTGTTAGGTTGGTGACAAGCGCGCTACACGAGTTTCAAGTTGTGAATTATTTTATATTTTCATCTCAATTTGAAAAATACCGGGCCATAGGTACCCATAGAAAGGGAACAAGCGCTAATTTTAAAGATAATGCGCTATTTTCAACGCGAGAAAGAGGCGGGAGATTCTTTAATACCGTTCTCTGCCGTAGACAATGGAAGTTTTAATTTATAAATCAACGGTTTCTAAGTTCGATATATTAGTTACTTTCCTCCAGGTCCCTCGCTTTACTAATAGTATGTGTTCACACACCATGATCGACAAAACCAGATCGCCAACACGGATGCTTTAGGGGTATCCCTTGCAACTGTTCAAAGACTAGCGAATAACGGCACAACGAAAGACGAGACCTACAGAAAGCAAACAAATTTGGCAATGGAGTTATCCCGAGGAACACCTCAAAATAAAATCCATGAGCACGCGATAAGTGCACGAATTTATGCCATGTATGTAGCAGGTAGGGGCAATTTAGGCAAAACAGAGAAAATATTGTAAATTAGTCGCTTAAGTATCATTGAAGCTAAAATGGTGTGCGAAGACTAGTTTCATATATTCCTATGCATAACTCCTTATAACTAATTTTAAACATATAGTCATTAAGTTAGTTTCATATTACAAGAGAACATGTAGCGGTGTCTTCCTTGCAACATAGCTTACAACACATAGACCGAGTTTTGTTCCCGTGTAGTTCATTACGTTTATGTTTGAAGAAGCTCAAATGCAAATATAGAAAATGCATTATTTCCAACAGGATGTATCTCATGGAACAAACGAATGTCGTCCATAAGAGATTGGAGTTTTTGAGACTGTATAAAGGAAATGAAAATTCTTTGTTTTCCTTCAAACCTGTTTTTCTAGATGAAACCTGGCTCTTTAGCAAAGGTAACGTGTTAATAGCAAAAATTATGGTTTTATTTTACATACCTATTTAACTCGATATTTCAACTCTAAGTAGATATATCCTATTTATTAACTTCTAATCATTTTTTCTTCTATTCTAATTCATTTCTTCTCTAAATCATTTTTTCCATTTTGATAGAAAAAATTTTAGAAAAAGTTGGCAAGATGGCACGTTAAAAACTGTTTTCAAGAAATCAACTTCAGAAGGACCAAGGTTTATAGTTTTGCATACTGGATCTGAGAATGGATTTATCAACAATGCCAGCTTAGTTTTCAAGGCTGGCAGTAGGAGTGGGGATTATCACGATTCAATGAACGCGAATGTTTTTGAAGGATGGTTTTGCGACAAATTGTTACCCAACTTAGAGGATTTTTTTTTCAACTGTGTTATAAAACTTGTATCTTAATATACTATTTTGAAATCAGCTGTGACATTTTCTGTAGCTTCGACCTCAACAAGTTCTCATGCTGAAGGTCTAGAAAATTGATAACCACTCCTTATTGCATCCCCTCGATCAGTAATAATCGTCCAAATTCATTCGAATCAATAAGCCAAATTATATTGAAAATCTCAATGACTAATAGTAAATTATTATTTACAGTATGAGTAAGTTTGTTTTTTTTTATAATGATTGGATGGCGACTTTTTAATAAAAAAACGAAAACCATCTAACTGGTCATTCACTGGTGAGACGGTTAGGCGCAGATGATTTCAGAGTTTTGAAATCAACGTAAAACGAACGTAAATATTTGTGGGTAATAGTTGAGAACTACTTTTATTTTGAATGTCAAGATGACGTCTATTATGACTGAATTTAGGACATACCTCAAATTTGATCTGACATCATAAATGATGACGTAACACTCAACAGCATTTATTTCTACTATATCGACTTATTTCTAAAAGAATTATTTTAAAAATTTGACACATTTAAGCTGTGGTGCGGCGGCGCACCATCTTGTTGCCGCCATATATTTAAACGTTCGTTTATGGTTACATCTTCCAGCAGTACAGGCAACACTTCAGTCAGAAACAATAAATATCTCTGGTCATTCAAAGTACCTTCATAGAAATATGATCCAATTAAATGCCCATTAAGACGACCGCACCAGACATTAATACCCCAGATTTGTTGGAAATGCGTCTCCCTCATCCAACGTGGATTTTCCGTTGCCCAATAATGGCAGTTGTGGCGGTTTACAATACCATTGTTGTGAAATCGGGACTCGTCAGACCACAATTTTTTTTTAAGAAATCCTGTATCGTCATGTAGCTTAATAGTCAAAGACGCAATGAATTCAAGTCATCTGTCATAATCATTTGGCCGCAACTCTTGAATCAAATGAATTTTGTAGGGATGGAGTCGCTTTCACGTAACATGCGTTGTACAGTAGATTTGCTAACTCCGGTTTCTTCCGAGATATTACGAATTGAAATGTGAGGATTTATTTCAACAGGTCCAAGAACATTTGCTGTTGTGGCCTCATTCCTTACCCGTCGTTCACGTGTAGCATTTCTGGGGTTTGAAAAAACACCTGTACGCATCTTTCTCTCAACATTAGCAAACGAACTTAGAGCTGGTGTGTTCCGATTTGGAAATCGTTCTCTGTACAGTTGTTGCGACCGTCGCGCATTCTTTTTACACTCGCCATAGATCAGTAACATATCTACATATTCACTTGCAGTAAAAAGAAAAGGGATGCTTAACTGAAAGTTTTTGGCAGAAGACTTTCAGAGTGACAATGACATAATAATTACGTTGCTATGCATATAAATCAAGCGAGATTATAAAAATTACCCGTATAATATTGAACAGGCAATGTTGTTTTTGTGATTTTCTCGAAAACTATTGAGATTAGAAAAAAAAATGTTATACATTGTTGATTGAGTATTTAATGACGCATCCTAATCTCCAATAAAATACATGGTGCTCCATTGAAACAAAAATGAGTTTACGTCAAAAAGTACGTTTTTGCTTCACCTTATACATATTAGTAAATTGTCATTGAAAGCACCTTTCCAAACCATGAATTTTATCTGAAACTTTTTTCTCTGAGATGTACAGAGGTGGAGATATTTAGTATCTAAATAGAGTTGGGTCACCCTGTATACTAAATTTGTAGATAGTGCTTTCACATTCTAGAAACACTAGGGTCTTTTCACTTCTTGGGTAGTTTACAAGTAATTTTAGTTAATAATTCAATTTTGTCCTTATCTAAAACCCTAGAAATCTTTGTGTTCAAGCTGGCCGCTTTACCTACTTTAGAAACTACAAATGATAAAAGTTTCAAACATAAAGTCTTAAGAAGTGTAAAATGACCAATGTAAAAATGTTTTTGTTATTGCCAACAGTATTGCCATTTCTAAACAAAACTACAGAGATAATAGTACTTAATAAAATGTTACTTAATACATGAGGAATTTTCTTCAAGTTACTTTAGATTATCGTTGCGTTAGATGTTCGGGTTTAATAAATTATTAACTCTACACAAAAGTTGCATCAATTTCAGGGCTTGTGCTTTAGTATATTATGATATCATTAGTTGCAATTAGAACTGGGAATTAGTTGCAATTGGAAATGTTACAATAACAAAAATCATTTTATTTCCCACCAGCTCATTATTGTGTTTATATAAAAACATTATTGTCCGTGTGGACATAAAGACACACTTTATGCCCGTGCGGGCATAACTTAGAAACCCTCGGGCCAGATGCCCTTGTCTTTCCTAATCTCGTCGTCCTCAGGGCATAAACATTTACCTTATTCCCTTGATACATAAATAACTGTTAAATAATGTTTCACACATTCAAGTCACTTCTTAAATAGAACAGAGCCGCTGGTAGTAAATCATTGTTTCATCTATGGAAATTAAGTTGTACACCAACTATTATGCTTATTAATCTTAAATGTCGTCATATTAATCCAAACGTTTAAAACAAGTACAAGAACAGTTTGTACATAAAATTGTGATCAATAATGCTAAAATACCGATTGTCAAATTATATACAAGATTTAGAACGTGGAATTCCTTAACGTCATCCCCCACCTTTGATTCTAGAACATAGATTAAGAAACTCTGTCGTAATTAACAAATGTATTATTTTTATGTTCGTATATTAGGTTTTGGCAGCGAATCATCATCTACGAAAACCCCTTCCCGTCAAAACATTAAAGAAGTGTCTTCAATCTTGGATTCGATATATGGAGACTCGTGGAGAAAAAATAAGCATAGTGTTCTTCAGCCCTTTTCTGAACCGCGGAGCAAGAAACTACCACCTAAAGAGCAAAAACCCTCTAGTGTTTTATTTAGCGAAAGGTTAATAGCCATTTTAAAAGTCTTTACAATATTGTTAAAAAACTTGCCATTTTAGAAAAAATCCTCCGAAGATTAAGGAACCGTTGTGGCCAAATTGGGAAAGTAATGTTAAAAATCCTCCTCAGAGAATCATAAACTTCAATAATTTGAAAAAATCCTTAGAATCTCCTTGGATTACAAAATTGAAGGGCTTGGCCGATTCCGACTCTGATAGTAATTCTGATAAAAACGAATTGGAACGCGATGATACAAAAAAATTGAAAGGTGACTACTTCAAAATGTCTTTTTTTCACCGCTAATTTAATTAAAAATATTTGTAGGGCTTGTGAAGGTGAAAGCCAGATTATACGTCAATGATGATAGTGATGATGATGTGGCTAACTCTGTAGATGAACGTAAAGAAACAACTAACGACGTTTATAAAAAGAAAGGCAAAGAAAATGTTCCCGCCAATATTGCAAAACAATTTTCCAAGAAACCAGGTAATTCTCATGGTACGAAAACAAAGCAAAACAAATCCCCCATTAGCAGCGATGTGAACATTTCCACTGATGAGGAGTATGATAAAGAAATACAAATATTGGAAGATAAAAGGAAAAGTATTCGCCCTGAAGCAAATAAGACCTATAGCTTTTTGGAGTCGTTATCAGGTAAGGGATTGAATGTAACTTTCCTTCTTCCCAACAAAAAATTTTTGTTACTTTGAGTAACAGCAAGTTTTATAAAGGGTTTACAAAGGTTGCATGTTTGAAGTTTAATGTATCGAAGGTTTATTAGATAACTAACTCGTCGCCAAATTCTGAAATTGGCACATAAAAGCAATTAAAGACAATTGAAGCATAAAGAGCTTTAAGTTTCATAACGTAGAAACAGAAACGCTCCCATCATCCATTAAAATACAATTGGTGTGCAATTTAATTCAAGCCATAATTAATCGATTATTTTAGATTTTTTTATCAAAATGTAATTATTCGCGGCTGTACTTACATGCATTATAATGGTTCTTATTTATTTACTCGAAAACGGTGCGTCGTACTAAAAAACCCGAAGATGCTCTTTTCTTTACAGTATAATGGGTATTAAAAAACTAAGTTTCATTTTTCAAAAAATCAGTGGCGTGCTACTTTTTTTTCAAATAATGTAAATTGACGTGCTGGTAAGCGCGCCACTGGCGGAAATAAAAATAGTTTTTTATTGCAAAATATGCAACTTCCGTAGTAGATAAAACCTACAAAATTTAAATAAAATATCTCTTACGCATTCGGAATAATCAATACATATGCATTTTTAAATTCTAAATTCAACACCCTGTAACTTCTAACGAAGCTCGATAGGTAACACTATTGTATGACAAACCGCCCTTAAAATCGACCAAAGAATATGAGATTTAATTTTCAAACACCACTCAAACTTCACGTTTTATCATCACTTGAACGTACTTTATGAGTGAAACATCTTGGACTTCCATTGTCTATTGAGTTTTTTACACGACGTGTCGAGCAGTGGAATCCCTGCTCGTTTTCAAGTGAAACTTGGACAATGGAAGTACAAGATGTTTCGCTTAATAGTACATCATTGTCTACCACCTTTAACAAAAGTACTTTATGAGTGTTAGAGCGAGCTTTTTTTGTGCCAGTGTTGTAGATTTTAGGGTTGCCTGAGATTGTTTCGCCTCTAACGACTACGCCACTGGAAAAAATTGCAATTTGGAAGCACATTGTGAAGGGGCAACATTTTCTACACAAAAAAGGTACTGTTGATCAAAAGCGCTAATGTGCGCCTTTTTTGAGTTTAATGGTATTTTATTGTAAAGAACATGGGTAAAGCAACAAAAAAATTAAACTATTTTTTTTATACAACTAGTTACAAAAGTTGGTCAAAATGCCGACCTCAGGGCATAAATTTGCCCGTTGAATCGTGGAGTGACGCATCCGTTGGAAGATGTGTGGTGTCTCTTGAATGAAACATGCTGCCATCACTCTATCTAGCAATTCCTCTTGGTTGTCAACAGGAGTGTCATAAACCAAGGACTTGACATAACCCCACAAAAAGTGATGCATCGGGGTTAAGTAGTGCTGGCCAGTGTACAGGCCCTCCTCCCCCAATCTATCTATCAGGAAATACCTGATTTAAATGGTCATGCACGGATTGGGTAAAATGTGCCAGAGCACCGTCATGTTGAAACCACTTTGTACGCCGAACGTCCAAAGGAACGGTTTCCAATAATTGAGGTAGAACGTTTTGCAAAAAAATCCGAGCTAAATGTTGCCATTTAATCGAGGCGGAAGCAAGCACGGGCCAACCAGAAAGTCGCCTATTAGAATGGGAGCCAGCGACCGTTTAGTGTTAGTCATTTTAGAAAAACTGAAAATAGTTTCCTCCGCTTAATTTGGTATCACTAATAAGGGAATGGATCTCCAGCTGGCGCACTTCCGGGGGGTGTAGCTGCGGCAGCCTCTTCGACACGTAAAAAAAAAAATAAAAAAAAACTAATATAACAAAAGCTGAAACTCTGTTAACATGTTTATTATGTTGCAAACAAATAGAAAAACGTAGCCAGCTGACTTGAGAGTGGGGGATTATGCCCCAGCTGGTCACGTGAACAAGTCAAAAACATGCGTTTTGTGAAATTTCATTCGAATTGAGTTGTTACGTTCTTAGGGGATCGCAAGCGTGTTATTTTGATTAAAGAGAGCAAACAAAATTTTCCGAAATTCCTTTGAAAATTTCCAGGGGGGGGGGGGGTATTACGACTTTTTTTCACATTTCTCAACTTTGACCGCCTGTAACTTGACATCGTCTGGATCGATTAGAGTGAATCCTACTGTTTTGTCCTTTTCTTGATGCCCTTTTTCACCTGCCACCATCGAAAGTTCCCTAGGTGCAATATTTTCGGAGATAGACCCCTTAGGCACTTTTAGAATCGCGTTTTTGGACCATTTTTAAAAAACTTTTCCCAATTTTTTTTTTGCTGTTTTTGATCGGAATGGCTCGTTTGCAATTCCCTACGAAGGTAACAAACTCAATTCGAATGAAATTACCCTTCAAAGAGGTTTCCAAAAACGCGATTCTAAAAGTGCCTAAGGGGTCTATCTCCGAAAATATTGCACCTAGGGAACTTCCGATGGTGGCAGGTGAAAAAGGGCATCAAGAAAAGGACAAAACAGTAGGATTCACTCTAATCGATCCAGGCGATGCCAAGTTACAGGCGGTCAAAGTTGAGAAATGTGAAAAAAAGTCGTAATAATTCCCCCTCCCCTTGGACATTTTCAAAGAAATTTCGGAAAATTTTGTGTGCTGTTTTTAATCAGAATGACACGCTTGCGATCCCCTAAGAACGTAACAACTCAATTCGAATGAAATTTCACAAAACGCATGTTTTTGACTTTTTTTTTCCTGACCCCTGACCATTTTCAGTTTTTCTAAAATGACTAACACTAAACGGTCGCTGGCTCCCAGTCTATATAATTCCAGCCAAGATATTGAAAGCAAATTTATGCTGATTTGCTCTGATCCAAGTCGCATGATGATTATGATCGTCCCATATGTGACTGTTGCGGCTATTGAAAAATCCGTTTCTAGTCAAACGACATTCATCTAAAAACATAATGACCGAACCAAAATCCCGTTCTAACGCACGATGTTGAAGAAACCATCGACAAAATTGTTGTCTTGGTTGATAGTCCTACGCTGCCCAAGGTACAAAATTTGTGAAGTCAGCGGACGTGTGGTTTGTCGAGCCTAAGATACCAGGGTCACCGAACAATCGAATGGTGTTTGCTATCTTAACTATCTTGAATCGAATTTTAACTGACTACCCTCTCTAAGTGAGAATAGCCCTGATGAAGACTAAATAAATAGTCGAAACGTCGGCCATTTTCGAATAAAGAAGAGGTGCATTATTTGTCCTAATCCCGCTAACTTCACCAACAACTTACAACTTAAGGACGCTAATTACAACAAATAATTATAACGTAACATTAGAAAGTTCAGCCCGGAAAAGTCCGGCTCAGTGGCAACAAAAGCGCATGCTCGGCTGCCAAGCCCCGCCCCTTAATTTTGAAAAATCGACGATGTTTAATAATTAAGTTAAGTTTTAATAATAGTTTTAATAATTAAGTTTTAATACTAAGAATTATTTTTAGTTTCTAAAATGTTTGAGCTGTTAGTTAACTTACCAAATTAGCATGGTGTGGTGTAAGAAAAAACTAAAAAACTCATAGTGCAGTAATTTATTTAAAATAAGCTTCTGTTCTATTCCTGAATATAATTTACACATAACAATGCCGTAATGCCGGCTTTCAACGTCGTTTGCTGTTGATTAATCTAACTTTTTAGTTTTTTTTTGGCGGGTACGCGCGTAACATTTATACATTAGTCAGTATTTTGTGTACCATTGTGTACCACTATATACCATTTGTGTATATTGTTGCGAACTCAGGGTTCAATAATTCCAGTGTAACGATTTAACTCGAAAACACTATTTATTTATCCCACAAATACACACAAGTACAATTCGCCTACTAAATAACTCACTACTTAACACTTTATAGCCTTCTATTATCGTTTGGTACTTTAGCTTACTTATAGCTCGATTAAAATAAGACTACTTTCTAACTGCGGCGCTATTCGCCTTTTATACAAACTCGTAAAAATACAAAAAAACCTAGAACGTTCTTGATAAGAATTCTTGAATATTCTCACATAAAAAAAGGGTTGTAAATAACTGCGTTCTAGTTTAACAGAGCTATAAATCACTCGTGTCACACACAACAGTAAATCACTCGTGTCATCCATGAGGCAGCGCGGATAGGTCGCGAAAGCCCCACCTCCAATGTTGCTCCGCCTCCGGCGCGGCGTCGCTGCGTACCGTAACAATAGTTACACATCAGCTCATTTTCTCATGCTCATCTGTAACTTTTGAATGAAGGGCTTCTCTCACCTAAAACAGAATATACCTATTGTTAAACAAAGTTCTGAAACAGTTTGTATTTGGCACATCTAAACTGCCTCAAAAAGATCCAATACTCACCATTTTCATGATCAGAAAAAGTCTAACCCTCCTATAAAATATTGGCGCCTTTCCTTGCCTTTGCTTACAAGTCAGGTATCAAGAAATCAATACACAACACACTTGATAGTCTTGGTGTTATTGGAGGACAAAGTATTTGAACCCACGCGATCTTTGATGGGAACGGTCCACTTTCACTACAACCAAGCGATATTGCAAGCCGCCCGATGTGTATTTACTACTTATTACACTAATTTGTTTTAAAATAAATACGAGCCTATAATAAAAAAAACAAATCTTCGATCTTTCGTTATTACAATTTTTTTATGTCAAAAAGTACTCAGAGTTGACCTAACCTCAGACTTTTGTTCTTTTAGAGTTTTCGGTAGACTGTTCTGTGTGCTGCGACATTACTACCACCCTTTGTTTTTTCATTGCGAATAGAAGGATGAGAATACTCCGAGAGCGCACTAGGGCGTCCGGCCAAAAACGCTATTTTTTGGTGGGCGTGTCCTCCGCATACGTCTTGGGCAGAAGAATGTGCGCATTAGCAAGCAGTGAGCCTAATCTTGGTTTCCATAGCTCACTAGAAGCTGCACTTTTAATCCGTGGGGAAAGATTGACGTTCGTAGTATATTAACTAGTACGAATATGACAAAAAGTAAACCAACTGCAAACTGACGTTTTCAATGAAAACATCAATAAAAATCATGCCGGTAAGAAAGTAATTTTTACCTGCATGATTGTTAAGAAATGTGTTTGCGATAATAAATAAACATTATAAGAAATAATGTTTGCTCTTTTTCCCATGTTTTTGCATCATAAAATTCCATTTAACAAAAAAACGCCGCACATTTGACTAAGAGTACCTTTTCTGTGTAGAAAGTATTGGTCTTTCACAATGTGCTTCCAATTTACAATTTTTTCCAGTGGCGTAGTCGTTAGAGGCAAAACAATCCCAGGCGACTCCAAAATATACGCCACTGGCACATGGAAAAGCCCGCTCTAATACTCAGAAAGTACGTCCAAGTAATGGTAAAAAGTCTACAAAAATTCAGTTGTGTATCTCAACTAGTCCTACTCATGGAATGCCTTCACATTTCATAAGGCAAAAAAAAATGATGACTGCATAATAACCACAAGAAAAACATAAAAGATAGCACTACGAGTAAGAGCCAGCAAGATGTTAAATAAAATGTCACTGTTCGGCCAACTTTGTCATAACAATTACAAATAGTGTTTATAAAGGTTGTGGAAATGGTCTGGTTACTTGATCAAAAGGCAGATGAAGCTTATAATAAATTGTAATGTCTGTAATAAACACTGTGCGCGCAAAGCAAAATCGGTCGAAATAGTTATTTATGTATTAAAAGCGAAAAGTCCAACTTTTTTGCTCGGAGAGTGAAGTTTGCCGCTCGACGCGAAGCGGACAGCGGTAATCACTCGAGAGCAAAAAAGTTACTTCTTGCTCGTAATGCATACAACGTTTTTTCTGCAAACGATCAGTTTCAAATAATGTGAATTACAACTGTGCATAACTGAAGTCACAATCTGAAAATTTAAATCAAACTGACAATGACGTTTTAAATATTTGGTTGAGTGGTGGTAGTTGCTATTGACAGCAAGCGATAAAATCTTTTTCGCTTGCTGTCCTGGGCAACGCGCGGAAAAGTAAGCTCACATTCTGATCCTCAAAAATGGTTAGGTTTTCGTTTGTCTAATGAAAGCGTAAAATGCGTCATTATTTGACGCTTGTAGAAAAAAATCATGATTCAAGGTGATTTTTATTATAAAAATCATGATTTGAACATAATATTTGACATAAAAAATTTACATTTATTTATTCTTTTACATATCATTATATACTTCGAACAAACATGTAATACACGAATAGATATGTACTTATTAAAATGCCAAAAATTGGTAAAAATACACTAATGACAGCAAACAAAAAGGTACTCATACAGAGACTAATGTCAATTATATCATTGCTTTATACATAGAATTAGTTAATATATTAGAATTAGGATATATACTAAGAGTTTAGGGTAGGTAGAGTAGGTCATCAAAACTATAAGAGTTAAAATATTTAAATTAAAACACTACTTTTTTGTAACCTTTTCGTTACACAATCTATTTCTGATATCGGAATGCACAAGTCCGTATGTTGAAAACATTCTCTCTACTTCTGCCGAAGACGCAGATGCACTCAAAACAGGAATTACCATAGGTAACACTCGTTCAATTTCCGGAACAGTCTTCTGATATTTCCAACACTGTGTAGGTGATACATTTCTTATTATATTATGGTCTGACTCGGCGTCTAACTTCACTCTCAAGGGCAATAATCCTGTATCCCAGTAATGTTGTGAAACAACTTGAAACGCAGCTTCTTTTTTCCTCATTGCATAGTGGATATTGGTTTTTATTTATCGTTGGATCCAATAAATACGCCAAAAAGTGGAATGGTGTTAAAGCTTGGTTATACCAAAAAAAAACAACTCATGATGCTTCAAAGTCATGTCTTTTTGAAGAGAATCAATAATAGACATTAACTTTTTCCAAGCTTCGCCGGCATGTGATAAGCCTGCACCTTTCGGCTGCACTCGGTCAAATGTAACTGAAATTGGTTTAAGGAAATCTTTCGCCATGCTTTTGATGTGGATATCGGTCACTTTTTGGAAAATCATACCATCGATTTTTTCTTGATGCTCTTCACAAAGTTTCAACAGCTTTGACCACTCACTGACGTAAGTCTCGAGGCAATCCAAAAGTGTGTTCCACCGTACATCTTGAGGCAATATCATTTTTTTGCCACCCTTTTCCTTCAACCAAGCATTTGGCAAATTAGTATTTCTAAAGTACTAGAGGTAATAAAGATAATTTGCACTACATGTTCTTTTATTTTTGCAACTTCCAGATCTTTTGAAAGCAAACTCAAAACTTGGGTCGAACAGCCGTAGGTTTTAAAATGGTGATCTGACCCCACTGACTCATTTACCTTTTGTTTCATACTAACGATTGGCAGCATTATCTGTCACAATGCTACTAACTTTGCAGTTGTACTCATTGTGGCATGCATTTATAGAATCAATAGCCAATTGTGCAAGGTAGTCCGCTGTATGGGGATAACCAGACGTATCGATACTACTCAAAAGAAAACTGCTTTCGTTTTCTGCTGTTAAAACCACACATATGATTGGCTCATTATGGACGTTTGACCATCCATGTAAGGACATGCAAACGGATTGCCCGGATTAGTTCACTCATGCATAAATTTTCCCATAAGAGGAGTGTGTTTATCAAAAAAATTACAGCGGTAATTTCACGTTGTCTAGACGACGTGGTATTATCATATGTAATATAGCAAGTACATTGAAAATTATCGGTAATTTTAGGACGATATGCACGAATGCAATTTGGGATGAAAAAGGCACGAGTGCACGCAGTGAACGAGTGCTTTTTTTCTGATCCAAATTGCATAAATTGCATATCGGTCTAATATTACCTATAATTTTCAATGCACGAATTATATTCGAAGGAGAATTTCATGAACAAAATAATTAAAAAACCTTGCGACATTTGCGACACCCCTGTAGGTATAGCTATTTTGGTTCGAATCAATGTCAGAATTAAGTTCATTTGCATGGTTTAGGCCATGACATTGAACCAGTTACTTTTCAATTGACTGTGAAAGAAGAATTATCAGGGGTAATATCACGAGAGCTTTAAAATTACCGATAATTTTTCACCATTGCATGTTTTCCATAATTTCACGAGTCCTTTAGGACGAGTGAAATTTGCAAGGAAAACATGCCAGAGTGAAAAATTATCTGGTTAATTTTAAAGCTCGAGCGGTATTTAGTGAGATTATTTCTCGAATCAAAAATACTATTAAGAAATAAATAAGTAGTGTTAGAATATTCGGACGTCGCCTTAAATAAGTCAGTCAGACAACGACATTGATTAAGGTTTTGTGGTTGATTCCATGACAACGTGAAATTACCGCTGTAATTTTTTTGAAAATTATCGAATTACCGCTTATTAATACCTGTTTTGCTCCCTAGCAATAATATGGATGAGTGAAATAATCGGGGGTAATACCACGAGAGTTTTAAAATTACCAATAATTTTTGATGATTGCATGTTTTCCATAATTTCACGAGTCCTTTAGGACGAGTGAAATTTTCAAGAAAAACATGCCAGAGTGAAAATTTATCTGGTTCATTTTAAAGCTCGAGCGGTATTTAGTGAGATTATTTCTCGAATCATATTAATATAGACAACGACATGATTGAGGTTTAGGTTAGTATAAGTGAGAATTTCATTCTCCACCTGTTGTTCAATATTTGCCCAAATATTCTATGGTTATAAAACAATTGTAACCATAGTAATATTCAACAACTCTGTCCAACAACTCGTGATGTTATGGAAAACATGCAATCGCGAAAAATTATGGGTAATTTTAAAGCTCTCGTGGTATTACCCCCGATTACTTCACTCATCCATATTATTGCTATGCAGCAAAACAGAAAATTTACATTTATTTATTCTTATACATATCATTATATACTTCGAACAAACATGTAATACAAGAATAGATATGTACTTATTAAAATGCCAAAAATTGGTAAAAATACACTAATGACAGCAAACAAAAAGGTACTCATACAGAGACTAATGTCAATTTTATCATTGCTTTATACATAGAATTAGCATATATACTAAGAGTTTAGGGTAGGTAGAGTAGGTCATCAAAACTATAAGAGTTAAAATATTTAAATAAAAACACACATTTTTGCACTTTCTTATGTTTCAGACATCGAAAACTGGTATTTGTTGCCAAAACTACCCGGGCAATTTGTTTGTCCAACTATGTCCAGTCTCTCTCCAAGCCTGGAAACCTTGTGGTGTGTACTGGTTCGAACAACAAATGAATTTACTGAATTTAGATTTCTACTTTGCAGCCTATCCAGAGCACCTGCTACTTTTAGTTTCCCTGGCAGTTATACAAGTTTCTCGAGGCTTTTTCAACCTAATTACCAGGCTTTGAATTTTTTTTTGCCTCATTTGATACAAACTACTTTGCAGCCGAGTTTACCCGTCTCCCTTTTCTTTATAAAATGTTGCCAAACAATATCTTATTTTCGAGCCCGACTTGACATATTTTAATTTATCATAACATTATTTTATTATATTATTTTAATTATTATTATTATTACTAACTCTTTAAAGAATGAGATTATCGCGCAAAACAATACTACTGACTGACAATGGAATGCCTGTTCCCTTAATTTATAGCTCTACCCTTTTTGCGACTAATTTCAAATTTATCTTGAAACAACCCGCTTGCTTTTCGACGCGACGCATCTATCACTTTGCGATAAGCTCGCTCCGGTGTTTTCCTGTTAGTCGCGGCTTAAAATAGGGTTTAAAATAAAAAAAAAAAAACGTATCGATTTTATTTATGCATAAGGTCCTTTTTCCAAATTATGTTAATTATGCTTCGCCATATCTATGTATTAGATAAATAATGTATTAGATAAATAAGATAAATAAGGATATGTGTATTAGATAAAAAAAGAATAAAAAAAAACAACTAAAATTCACTTTAAAAAATTAATAAAATCATGATTTAAAAAAAAATCACAATTTTTCTCAACCCTGCTTCCAACAGAAGTTGCTCAGGACGAATAATTATCTATCAGTTACTTCGAGTTGCACCTGAAACATTGTGCACAAAAGAGATTATACACGAAAGGGAGGGAAGTGGTGTCAGTAATTCTTGACTTGACATCAAACGTTACCAGGTCTTTGGTTATCCATCATGAATATTATTCTGAAATGAACTTTATAATGTAAATCATAATATATACGGGGTGTTCTTTAGAAAAAAGTCATCTAGAAGGCTCTACATTTTTGACAGAAAAAGATGATATAATCAAAGTAAATGGACTTTTGGTCCTTCAGCCTTTTCTTTTGTCATCATCTATTTGATATTTCACAGCCAACTAGATGACGTTTCCAAATAAACACTCCTTACTATTTATTTAATTTTTCAGCCACAGTTCCCATTCATAAGTGCGATATCGCAGCCAGAGTTTTTCGAACCAGTTACAAGCAGCATAAAGAGACGTTGACAAGTAGGCTGTTTTCACTTTACAACGAAAAAGTTTTCGATAATGCTATCCCCAAGGATACGGAAATTGAATGGACCCCGAAACTTAGAAAAACTGCTGGAACTTGTATTTGTAAGAAAATAACACATCGAAATGGAAACGTCGAAAAACAGGTATGGCGGGTGCAGTAGCAAACAATTTTAAATTCTGTAGGCTTATTTCAAAGTGGTGGATTTGGAATAAATTGAAAGAAATCATCAGAACAAAGTAAAGATTAAAATAAATCTGTTAAATAATTCCGTTCAGTGAAAATCTAGATTAATTTAAAATTTATAAAAGTAAACGCAACAGTGCAGCCATCAAAATCACCGAGCGAAACGAAAACACTTTTCTTAAGTTTGCTTCGAAAAATTTTATTTGAAGGTATAATAGAAATTTCCAAAGTCATCTCCATTTTGTCTCCGTGGTGCCTACTGGTGTCGGTTGTCACAGAATCGCAGCCCTGCATCGTTTCAGGTTAAGTGCGGGGTTCTTCTGAGGCACAAATTTGAGGCAGGTTATGCAGGTTTTTAAATTTTAAACGATCAACGTTCTTAGCTGTTCTAGGCAATGTCACAAAGCTTGCTTTTGGTGCTTATCGGGCAGTTTCTAAACATATGAGATAGATATGTCCAGAATTTTGATGTATATATAGGTTTAAAGTAAAACACGCAGGATATTCATGGCAATAAGTGTCATTTTATTTATTTTTTTTTTATTCAGCCCGGCTTGGTCAAAGTCCTTTAAAGTATACTACAAGAAGTACTTCAAACTTCGGTGTTGTTTAATAATGTTTCGGCACGAGTTTCTGCATTCATCAGACTAGAACACAAAACGCTCTTATATTTGTAATGAAAATTTTTCTTATGGGTCAAGATGGGTTGTCAAGATGCTGACTTTTATCCGTATCGGCGATTTAGATTCCAATGAGACTGTTGGCCAAAATCGTCTCGGAACTTCTGTGTAACTTCCATACAACAGCTCATGACGCTCATGTTGGAAATTTTATATTTTAATTTAGAGTTTAAATTTTGAAAACAAAATAAAGTAAAAATGTAGTTGTGAGTAGGTGGAATTGATTTTGCAGAGTACACTCCGCATACCACCCTGATATTTCAATATTCCATTACTCCAAATTTCCAATACTGCAAAACAGGGCAGTTGCTAGCCATCTATCTACGCTGTTGGGCTCTTTCGCGGAAAACACGCTTTTTCACAAAAATTTTCGGTAATTTTAATGCACAAAACCAAATTCGGTCTCAAAGTAAACAAAAACTAGAATAAAATAAAGGTCTGTAGGGTCATCAGAGAGTTGTAGATAAATGGTTCACCCAGACACCCTCTAGAGCTCTGTTTTGTTCTAATTTTTGTTTACTTGGAGTCCGGCTTGCATTTGAACGGAGATTTTTTAAATGTTCAAGTGTATTGTTGATGTAGGAACGTTCACTTTTTCTAGGTAAAAATCACACTATCCTCCAAAGTTTTGGATTTGCCATCCAGGTTAAGAGACACCCTGATACATGAAATGTGTCACGCGGCAACCTACATAGTTAATGAGATATCCGATGGACATGGGCCTTATTGGAAAAGTTGGTAAGTATACTTTTACATAAGCATACTAGTTGTATTACATAATTGAGAATATTGCAATATTATCGTCATCAAAATAAACTAAGCAACAATTGATAAATTAACGTGGTTATTGTCATTTGCATGGTTGCAAACAATTGGTTGGAAAAGAAAACGCACCAGTTTTTATTATTTTTTGATTGAACAATTAGTGAGGTTGAGCTTGAGTTTCAGACACCTCTCTGAAATTCTAACTTGACGAAAATGGCGCTGAGGGTGGCCTGAAGGCAGGTTGCCTCTAAATGGATAATAAAAATTCTGAACACGAAAGATGTGTTTGCTTTCCCGATCAGAATTGAGATTTTTCACATTTTTTAGGTCGATTTTAAATTTGTATTGTATTAAAACTTGGAAAAATTATTTAGTGACACTGCCAAATCATTGCTTTGACAGAAAAAAGCTGTCAATTTTGGGGGACAAAAGTAGTCCGCGAATTATATGCATTTGCGTCCTTTTATAGAATAGGGATGGTTTGGATAGCGGGTGTTGAACAAATAGCATAACTAAATTACTTTTAAAAAATTGCAAACGATTTGATTTTGGGTTGTGGGCTTTATCGGCGACTTCATAACATAATATAAAAAAAAACTGGTTAAATTCAAGGAGGAAATAAAAAAGTTATGAATCTCCAAGCTTGATATAACATTTTATTGAAGCAACTTTTCTGTCAATGATTGCATTAATGTATGCTGTGGTTCCTATTTTTGTGACATGATTCTCTAATAGAAAAAGCTTTGAAGGAGACCTCCAAATAGATCGAAACATTGAACATTTCTAAAAGGTTATGTGTTATGTTAGGTGTAAATGGAACTTTACCAGACAAGTTCGGTGAAGGTTGCTGGGCAATCGATGCTAGAGAGCTACCGTCTAATATAAAATACAACGTTACTTAAATTTGATTAAGTTTTTGTCAAATGCTCAGTTGGCGACGTCAAATTTTCTGCGCAGTATAGTTACGACGTTTGATATTACTTGTCATTAAATCAAATCAACCATCATTTCCTGATATTCGAAACGAGCTTCTAGGTTATTCAGTGAAATTCAAAAATCTCCCCAATGCCCAGCCCAGCAGAACCGACTTATTTCAAAGTACTATAATCCATTCTGTTATTATTGTCGTCAAGTAGGCGTTGGAAATCTGACATATTTCACCCGGTATAACATGACTGATACTGACAGTGATTATTAATCGTCGTGAAGTTAAGATTATTGTTTACAAATATGCTCACATAGTTGCCAGATAGCTTTATTTGTTTAGGTTTTTAAGAATATTGATGATTAATAACTGAGAATGGGCCGAGGCTCTTCTCTGGTAGGCATATTATATTTTATTAACATATTTTTAAATAAATCTTCCAAAATTATAGTAGAAGAGATTTAGTTTTTGATGTGAATGTGTGTTCAGTAATGTATTCATTCTACATAAGTACTAGTGACAATATTTATGAAAAGTTTTTTTTTTGGACCAAGAAAAGAGAAATATACATATGGCAGGACAAGGACAGTGATATATAGCTGCGGCAATTGAAAGCATGAAAATGAAACAATAATGCTGACTTTAAGCTCAAAGCTGACTGTGAGCACGTGTTATATTTTAAAAACTGAACCCATTGTTTGTTAATAGTTTCATTTCCCCACTTCAAAGCTTGACAATATGAGCGTCAATTTCGGAAGTATATCGAGTTCTTTGACAAAATAAAGACTTTAGGTGTAAGCGACGAACAAGAATTGGTACAGCTGCAGTTGCGTACGGATAGGATATTAACGAAATCGATCTTGAAATTGAGTTATTGGACAAGAAATCGTGTGTAGAAGATAATTTTGAGGGACAGTTTTATCGAGTAGTTTCTGAAGTAAAGCATTTCTTACTGCAGTCGGGGTACGGACAAGGGCATAAACAGGGGGTCGCTCAGGGTCAGGCTGTTTTCCAGAACAGTGCCTTTTTGCCTAATAATCCAGTAATCCAGGGGGGTGCCAAACTGTCTAATTTGGGCCTGCCTCAGTTTGAGGGCGACTATACTAAGTGGATGCAGTTTAAAGAAGCATTGATACGCTTATTTCAAGAAATCAGTTTTTAGATGACATACAAAGATTTTACTATTTATTGGATAGGACAGTCTTAAGGGTCAAGCGCGAAAAGTATTATTTTCACTGAAAGCCACGAGGGATAATTAGATCATAGCTTGGAATCTTTTAGAGGCCCGTTTCAATAATAAGCCTGTAATTGTCCACTCCCATATAAAGTCAGTTTCTGAGGCTCCAATGCTCTCAGCGGAATCGTACGTCGCGTCGAGGGGCTTGGTAGATAATTTAGAGCAAAATATTGGCAGTTTGAAAGCATTGGGGAAACCTGTTGAATTTTGGGACCGTTTATTGATTTATACTTACAAAAAAGCTGGATCGTGAAACCAAGAGGCAATGGGAAGAGAAAATAATAGATAAATTTGGAGGAAATCGAACGCTCAAATAGTTTATCGAATTTATCTTGAATCGAGCTCGAGTTTTGGAAAATTCTGAGATTAACGCAAAGCCGTTGAAGTCGGATGGTAAATTAAGTGTAAAACTTGAGTCTAAATTTCAGCAAAACCACTCTGGGTTTCGTGATCCAGTCAATAAATTTTTCCATGGCGCTACTGATGCGTCACTATCAAGGAATCGTTGTGAGATGCGTAAAGGCAACCATTTTGTGTACCACGGTAATAAGTTGCTGGAATTGGGGGTCGCTGCTAGAATTGAAAAAGTGAAACAAGCGGCTCTGTCTGAACTGTTTAAGGGACAATCATACCTATGCCAAATGTTTATCTAGGCCGTGCCGAGTGTGCGGTATGTAGCACAACACTTTGTTGTGCAAATTCAAGAACACGCACCTTTGAGTGAAAGTTCGGGATTGGATTTGAGTGGTGATGTGCCGAAAAATGCTGCACGATTAATAAGGCTCCTATCAGTGTGGCTTCTTGGGAGTCCGGACCATCGATGGGTGAAGTGATGTTATCCACTGCACACATTTTTATTGAAAATAGTTTAGGGCAATGGGTGGAATGTCGTGCATTGCTTGACAGTGCCTCACAGATCAATTTCATTCGTAGGGATCTTGCTGAGAGACTGGGATTGCAGACAGATCGTATTAGTACACCGCTAAGGCGGGTATGAGAATAGGAAACTATGATAAAGCAGCGGGTGTTTGGCAGAATCGGGTCACCACATAACGGATTTAAGGCGTGTCTTATCATTTTTGGTTTTGGAGCAAATAACGGGTGAATTGCCAGCTGGTTCTTTTGATAATGGCCTACTGGGGTTGCCAAAAAATATCATATTGGCTGATCCTCACTTCAATCGAACATCGGCAATTGATATTGTAATAGGTGCCGAGCTGTTCTTTGAACTCTTGTGTGCAGGTCAGATACGTTTGGATTCAAGCCTAATGCTTCAAAAGAGCGTTTTCGGTTGGGTAATTTCTGGTAGGATAGGCTCATGGTTGGGAGATCAAGATAATGGTGCGGTGTGCAACCTCGCGGTTATGAAAAACGCTCACGTTGACATTCAGAAACAACTTGAGGTCTTTTGGAAAATATAGGAGGTTACTATGACGGGTAATGGTGTGTATTCGGCATAGGAGCAAGCGTGTGAACAAATTTTTATCGAAACAACTACCATGGATAAAACGGGCAGATTCAGGGTAGCTTTGCCTTTAAAGGACAACGTAGGTACATTAGGTAATTCGTTTAAAGGTGCTCAGGAAAGATTTTATAGCTTGGAGAAACGATTAGGTCGCAACAGTGATCTAAAAGAAAGATATCATGCTTTTATGTCAGAATATTTAGAGTTAGGTCACATGAAACTCGTGAATACGGAGACTGGAGGTGTCGGATTTTTTATCGTAAATGACAATATTAAAAAAACGTTAGGCATATTTTGGGAACCAAACAGTGACTCATTAGGATATATCAAAAAGACGGAAGATAGGTATTGTTTGAAAGTAACAAAGAGAACCATTTTATCGGTTATATCGCAGATAGTTGATCCCTTGGGGTTAGTGGGCCCTGTAGCAATATGTGCTAAGATTCTTCTTCAAGAATTTGGTTGTTACAGCTTGAATGGGACGAATCTCTGTCACTCGACATTTTTACCTCGTTTGTACAGTTAGCCCAGTCAGGCGAGTCAGATGAAGTTTTTGTTCGGCTTGGTTGTGCTAAGCCCCGTGTGGCGCCATTACGATAGATTACATTGCCTCGTCTCGAATTGATAGGTGCCTTGGTGCTTTCTCGGCTCATGTCTAGGGTGGTCTCCGCTGTTGATATCAATATTGATAAATCGTTTTTGTGGAGTGATTCTACAATAGTCTTGTCTTGGCTTCAGGCGCAACCAAGCCAGTGGAAAACATTCGTGGCGAATCGCTTGTCGGAGATTCATGAGTTGATAGGAAGCTCCCGCTGGGGTCATGTGGTGTCGAGTGAAAATCCTGCGTATTTGATATCAAGGGGGGTTCCTCCGAATGATCTAAAAAATTCTGAGCTTTGGTGGTCTGGACCATCGTGGCTACGGTTGGGTGAAGACCAGTGGCCGAAGTCCCAAACAATAGCAGTTCACGACTTGCCAGACAGGAAACAGAGCAAGATTGCTCTGGCAGTAACGGAGCCTGAGTTGTCAGGGGCGTAATACAATGTTAAATTTCCTATAATCTTGCCGAAGCATTACCCTCTTACAAACACTTTTGAATTTGCTGCGTCAGGATTACTGGATTATTGGTGGTAGAGTCACGGTAAAGAGCATAATGTCAAAATGCATGACGTGTTTTAGAGTTAAGCCTCTGCATTTAAATAAAAAAATGGCGAACTTACCTAAAGATAGAATTAGCGTGCAACGCTCTTTCTCAATTGTTGGGGTTGATTTTGCGGGACCTTTCAATTTAAAGGATGGTAAGATAAGAAATCGTGCTATAATAAAGGGGTACCTATGCTTGTTTGTGTGCTTTTGTACCAAAGCCATTCATTTGGAATTGGTCGGCGATCTTGGCACCAAATTTGGCCCGTTCTTGGTGCCAATCACCGATCTTGGCGTTTTTAAACTGCTTAAGAAGGTTTGCGTCCAGGCGGGGAATGTGCAGCCGTATATATTCGGATAATGCGACCAATTTTGTTGGCAGCAACAATTCTTTAAAAATATCTGCGTGAAGCAATGGCTGGGTTCCGTCAGGATGCAGACTTGACCCGTTTTTGCTGGAAAACCAAATCGATTGGCAGTTTATTCTGGCGAAGACTCCACATCACGGTGGGCTTTCGGAGGCTTCAGTTAAACAAGCAAAACATCATTTAACGTGTGTGGAAGGAGGTGAAAACCTCACTTTTGAGGAGTTTTTAACAGTAATCACCCAAGTAGAGGCAATTCTGAACTCCCGTCCTCTGACTCCTTTATCCAACGATCCCCGTGACTATTCCGCCTTAACACGAGGGCATTTTCTTATTGGAGACGCTTTAAACTCGCTCCCCCAAAAAGTTGTAACCGAGATGCCATCCAACCGCCTTGATCAATAAAACGAACTTCAAAAAATGGTGCAGTCCTTCTGGAAGCGATGGTCTTTAGAGTATCTTCACGAACTGCAGCAGACGCCACCACTATTCTGGAAGCTGGGTCGGGTCACAGAGGTACATCATGGTCCAGATGGCCGAGTATGAGTTGTTAGTGTTTGCACCGCCAGTGGTAGCTTCAAGAGGACTGTTCAGCGAGTGTGTGCCTTACTAATTGAACGCGAATGACTTCACGGTTTCGATAATGTTGCTTTGGGGAGAACATTGGGGCTGTTCGCTCGGTAACCATTCGGAGAGTCTCGAAATTATCAAGTGTTTTCTAGTGAATTCGCATTCAGTTTCCGGACCTTTTTTGTTGGTCTTCCTATATGTAAACCTATCTATTTTACCGTTCCTGATGTTGTTTACAGTATATGTCGTAGGATTGTCTATAATTAGTACGTTTTGTTTCAAAGTCATTGCTTTCAAAGGCCGGCGGCATATGTTGATTATTATAATGCCATAGTATTTTCGCTCCTGCAAGACAAGAAGCACTGGCAATCCTGGATCCGCATCAGGGAGGAATGATGGAGGACCTGCCGGTTGCTGAGGAAACGGCTATTTTTTTTGTCTTCAAAAACACTATCGGCCTAAGCACATGTCAAAGTTATTTGTGCGCAACTTTTGCAATAATATTATATTATACCAAGGTTGTGAAGTACATTTTTATGACTCGAACGTCAAGTTTAAATCCCGAAGCGCGTAGCGCTGAGGGATCTAAGACGTGAGGGTCATAAGTAGTTCACAACCGCGGTGTATATACGATTTTTTCCACTACTAGACTCACTAAATCTACAACAGAAAATTGCCTAAATTAGTAAGATAGCGTTCCGCATATTTTATTACTATGAACAGGCGCGTCTTCAATCTATATGGAGGCTTCGTTACCGCGGCAACCGAAAAAAAAACCGATAAACAAAATGGTATTTATGACGATATCACGGCGCCTAATGCTCCTGACAACTGACAGTTTTATTTACCGGTAAATAATAGGCCATAACGTTGTCATTATAGACCGTTTATGTTCAATTGTTTTATTTTGAAATTTATTATTATTTGAAAAACGATTTTTTCCACTAATATGCTTTAATACGGACCGTTAAAGGCCAGTAAAATATCTGTAATGTAGGCTTTCTTGTTTTGCTTATAAAACAATTGAACATAAGCGGTCTATAATGACAACGTTATGGCCGATTATTTACCGGTAAATAAAGCTGTCAGTTGTCAGGCGCATTAGGCGCCGTCATACGGCGATTTTGTTTATCGGTTGCCCCGGTAACGAAGCCTCCATATGGATTGAAGACGCGCCTGTTCTTAGTAATAAAATATGTGGAGCGCTTTCTTACTAATTTAGGCAATTTTCAGTTGTAGTTTTATCGAGTCTAGTAGTGGAAAAAATCGTATATACACCACGGTTGTGAACTACTTATGACCCTCACGTCTTAGATCCCTCAGTGCTACGCGCTTCGGGATTTAAACTTGACGTTCGGGTCATAATAAAGTACTTCACAACCTTGGTTTATAATATACTATTTTCCACTACTAGCTTTAATACGGACCGTTAAATGACTGTAAAGTAGGTTTTCTTGTTTTGCTTATAAAACAGTTGAACATAAGCGGTCTATAATGACAATGTTATGGCCGATTATTTACCGGTAAATAAAGATGTCAGTTGTCAGGCGTATTAAGCGCCGTGATATCGTCATACGGTGATTTTGTTTATCGGTTGCCACGGTAACGAAGCCTCCATATGGATTGAAGACGCGCCTGTTCTTAGTAATGAAATATGCGGAGCGCCATCTTACTAATTTAGGCAATTAACTGTTGTAGATTTATCGAATCTAGTAGTGGAAAAAATCGTATATACACCGCGGTTGTGAACTACTTATGACCCTCACGTCTTAGATCCCTCAGTGCTACGCGCTTCGGGATTTAAACTTGACGTTCGGGTGATACTAATGTACTTTACAACCTTGGTTTATAATATACTATTATATTTAAACAAAATATATTTCCAAATCGCTAAAGAGAAAACATAGATTCAGCTCCTCATTTTAGTATGTATATGTAGGTGGATGTTCTGGTTAGTAGATTTTAAAGGAAACGTAATGCGTCTGATGATGCTCTCAGGAGCGATGCTCTCAGGAGCGACTAACACAATTATTTAATATATTATGAGACTTTGACTTTGAGTTGTTCAATTCTTTAGTTGTTACAAGGAAGTCTCTTTGAGTAAGATGGACTATTTCTTCGATTTAGAAAACATAGTGCCTTGGCATCATCAGTACATAATTCTTTTAAATTATTATTAATAAAGTAAGCAAGTAGACATTAAGTAGTAATTCCACTCTTCAAATAGGCCCCACAGCCAATTCCTTAAAAATCCTTAAAAACGCACTTTATTATCACAAATTATTTTTTATTAAAATTATTACTACCTACGAATAATAAATGTTTCTCAAATTCCTTGGAGAAGTCTTATCCTAATGGGGAAAATGATGGAGACGTCAGCATTAAATCATCAACAATGTGCTTGTGTTTCTTCAAATACATGTAATTTTACTGAATAACTTAGAGGCTCGTTTCGAATATCAGGAAATGATGGTTGATTTGATTTAATGACAAGTAATATCAAACGTCGTAACTACTGCGCATAAATTTTGTCGTCGCCAACTGAGCATTTGACAAAATCTTAATCAAATTTAAGTAACGTAATATTTTATATTAGACGGTAGCTCTCTAGCATCGGTTGCCTAGCCACCTTTACCGTACTTATCCGGTAAAGTTCCATTTACCGAACTCAAATCGATGCATGTAGGACGTATATATACCGGACAGTATGAAATAAAATTTCTTTACGATATCCAATCCTGTAAAAAGCTATTTACCGGACTAAAATCAAGTACGTAAAAGTGTCCTAAATGATACAGTATGAAGTAAATTACTATAATTAATGTGAAATATCAAATGATTCAAAGGTGCATTATTATTGTAGAAAATTAATAAATAAAACCAAGAGTCAAATGTTGAAAACTGTGAATTTCTGAAATAATAGTAGATTATGTCACTAGGAGAAGTGGATCTTTTCGTGCTGAGCCCAGAGATTGACGGCCGAAGCGAAGCTGAGGTCTGCAACATATACTATTTTTTTTCAAGCATGCACGAAATAAGATGTCTATTTCAGAGTGATTCAGTTTTGCAATTTTCACTCATCCTCTTTAAGCTGGTCTAGGTACTTACCCAATTAGTGGTGCATATTATTTGTAAAATAAATAGAATATTTTAGAATGGTGGTTTTCAATGTTCAATGGTTTTAATGGTATTAAATCATAACCAATGGTTATGGTAAACTAAAAATTTGTAGCATTATTATCAATACTAAATAAAAAATCACATTGACAGATAAATGTGATGACACGCTTGACATTTAACAGAGGACGAACTCACAATTCGAGAATCTATGTGAGTTCGACTAATAACGGTTTCGGGTGGTGCTCTCGACCGCTCGAGAGTATTTCTATCCTTTGTTTTTTCAATAAGAATATAAAGATGGCAATACACTCAGAGCCGTCATCTGGTCTCATCTAGTGTTCAAATAATTTTGGTGAATGAAAATCGTTTATATATGCCACACCATGACAGTAGCTGTGACTTTTGGCTTTACTTCTACTGCCTAGGACTTTTTTGCTACTTTTTTGGTCTCGGGATTAAAAAACCCACTTTAGGTGTGCGTATGGAGAAAACAAATGACGTGCCTACTTTTAGTCCGCTTGAAAAAAAAGTTATTATATTGTTTAATTTTGACCCTGTAAGTTTATAACACACCTTCATTGACAATGTATTTATATAAAAAAAATATTTGAACCAATATATTTTAGGGCATTAAGAGCTATGAGAGTTTTTCCTGAACTGCCACCAATAAAACGTTGCCACGCATACGAAATAAACACAAAATACACTTATAAGTGCACCGACTGCGGTTATAGGTAAGTATTATTAATATTTATTTTCTATACTCAAACACCATTGTCACTTTTAAACATGTTTTTCGTCTTTTCACCAAATTGAAAGAGGTGAATAGCGGGTGCAGGAGATAAGCAACAGTGCACTTTTGTGACATTGCCAACGTTTCGACCTTTATTGAGGTCTTCCTCAGGGCTCTTTCAATCAACGAAGTTGGTCATGTAAAGTTTGTCTGGAATAACATTCCACTATATCCAAAGTAGATAAACAAAGTGCTTTCTATGACAATTTCAAGGTCACAGGAACATTCCTGAGCCTCCTAGATAACGCTAGACGAGGTCGCTAGACGTTGACCTTGAAAATCGCGCTCATGACCTTGAAAAGTGACCTTGAAAATCAGTTGACCTTGGAACTCAGTTGACCTTGGTCCACACACGGACATTCCACCTTGACACCCATGCTAAAATTTCCAAGGTTCATGCAAAATGCCTTGACTCCTTGAAAATCGCGCTCATGACCTTGAAAAGTGACCTTGAAAATCAGTTGACCTTGAAACTCAGTTGACCTTGGTCCACACACGGACATTCCACCTTGACACCCATGCTAAAATATCCAAGGTTCATGCAAAACGCCTTGACGTTTTTCACATTGGCTTGAGCGGGAAACGTGTCGCAGCAAGCCGAGCTACCTTGCCAACGAACGTGGCCTCAAAAATCGTCATTCCACGCTAGTCACTGACCTTGTGACATAACTTTAAACGAACGCCTGGACGAGGTCATACTGTAAAATCAATCTCGAACCCGTCAGTGAGACAAACGACCATGTTCGCATCAAGCGACGGATCTACGTGCTAAAATTTCCGAGGCAGTAGAATATTCATACAAAACGCCATGACGCTTTTCAAGTACAAAGTTGCAGGTTTTGCATCGTTTAGCCTTGAGCTCGCGCTAGACAAAAAATATTCATACAAAACGCCTTGACTTTTGCGAAGGCTTTACATTGTAATTCAGCGAGAGAGGAATTTCATGGCCACATGTGAGGTGAATCAATCCTTTGTCACACTCAGATAAGAAAATCAGAATTTGCTGACGCTTCAGTACGTGTTCACTGCTAAAGCTTTTACCTTGAGTTGAGCTCGCTTAACCATGAAAATCCTGGTAACCTTAAAAAGCGACAGATGCGCGTAACCTTGAGCAGGCCTGCTGGCTCGATTCAGAGTATCTCATTTATTAAGAGTACTAAGCGCCAAGCAATTTTCAAGTACACCTATTTAAGGCTTCCACATACCTACACGACCCACAAACAAAACGCGAGGTGAATCAATCCTTTGTAACACTCAGATAAGAAAACCAGAATTTGCTGACGTATTTTATACAAAAAAAAAAATCACTTTCAAGAATGCTTAACAATTTAGAGATATCGCCAAACACTTTTCCTAAAAATCGAGTTTTCTCCGCAGCAATTTGGCATATACGTTTAATCATTTGCCACCCCACTGGTGACAATTTACCTCCGATTCTCCTCTAGGGTACGATCGAAATCACTTCCTAATAGCGCTTAACCATTGCGAGATATCGTCAAAGAAACAAAAAATCGAGTTTTCTCTGTAGTAATTTGACTATCAAATACATCAGCCACCCCACTAGAGTAGTTATCCATTAATCTCTTAATACTTTCTGGCATCCTTCAAGATCAGTTTTCTTCAGTCCTATTGTTCTCCTCGCAAGCTTGAAGCGAGAGCTTCATTTTACCTTGACGGGCAGCTGGAAACCATGAAAAGCGACAAATGCGCCTCTTCTTGAGCGACTGCTGGCTCAACACCTCTCAATTATCATCCCCATTTACATCATGTTCACCTATCTAAGACTTTAATTCCTGGTTAAATATATCTAGGAAAACCAATATTACAAAGTAATAAATTAATTCGCAAAAATCGAGCGTACAAAGAAATGACTGCAGCCGCTGGCAACAAAGAGGCCGCAGTCTTTTTTCCATTCATGGTAACCAAAATCTGATTTTTCATTTCATTTTGCTAAACGTGGGTTTCTGAACCTATCCTAAACAAGCCGGTCATTTTCCGTACAGGTAATAAACATAAAATCAAACATTTTTTACCGTTATACTGACAAAATCGACATGTCGTAACTTTTTTGAACTCTAAAGTGCAGTGTTATAAACGTGAGTTACCTCTACCCCTAGAGTTAACCCCGCTGTGTTTTCTCCCTATACTCGAGGCAGAGTAATTCGACTTTATAAAACCAGGTATTAAAAGAATAAAAATTGTACTCTAATGGTTATAGTATAAATTATTAGATGTAAAATATCCCATAAGTTCGTCCCACTGTACGGTAGTGAGGCATCAAACTTTTTTTTTTGAACCTGCCTTATTTTTATGTTTTACCGTTATAATAATAACACGACGATATCGATACATCATAACAATCGAGACATTATTGAACTATTAAAAGAATCAAAGTTTAATACGACGATAATAATTAAGTTCGAAATTTTTCCGTATGGTCATCCCACTGTGGCACAACGCACCAGCACTTTTTTCCCTTTTCTGCGCAATACCTTTTCGACTAAGTAGACGTCAGGATTCACAGTTTTCTGTAATTCTTCAGCATAAAATCCGCCCTGAATAGGTCTTCCTGTCATATCTTCCAGCAAATACGTGGGTGGGTTGGTAATTTGAACTTTAACTATTTTAAACAGCTCCGTTGTCCAGTTGGGTGTGTATCCCTTCTCAAAAATATGTTTTGCCTTACTGATACGAACAATATCTCCTACATTGAATCGTTGACCTTGGAAAACTTTTATGTTACTATAAATTTTCTTTACACGTTCCTCATTGCTTGAATTCACATCTTTGGGTTTCATTCCAATGATCCTATGTTTGGTGTTATTATACTCGTCCACTATCTCGGGCAAGACATTGATCCACTTGTGGTTTCCATTTAGACTAAACGTTCTAAAGAGGCGCTCTTTTAGGGTGCGAATTACTCGTTCGACAATTGCAGCCTTTTTACAACTGAACGTACTGTAATGATTGATGTTATGCGTTACCATTAATTTCTTAAAATGGACGTTATAGAATTCCTTTCCAAGATCAGTTTGCAGATTTTTAGGGAGATTATTAGAGGAACTTTCAAGAATATCTGCAAACGCTTTTGTTACCTCCTCTCCTGTTTTTATCTTCAATGGACGACACCATACAAATTTGGAAAAACAGTTAATGACTACCAAAATGTACTTATAGTTTCGATTAGATCCTGCATATTGATTTAACTGTCCAAGATCTGCCTGCCATAAATCATCTAATCCTTTAAGAATAGTACGTCGTCGGCGGAAATTTATTCGGATAGGTCTATGTAACTCTCTCACTAACTGAATTTTTTCCTTAGAATGATTCATTCTTTAGGAATCTCATTTGATCTATTATCTTCTGCTTTCAACTCTTTCTCCACCGACAAGAGACGTTGGTCAATGCCGACCAAAATACCATTTAACGTCTTATATACCCTATTTAGTTCTTTCCTGATTATACCAATTTCATGATCTACATACTCCTTATTGGCTGCGTCTGTATCACTGTCAGGAAAACCAACGTTCAATAGCTTACGATTTTTTAAGTCGTTAATAGGAATGAAGTGCTGTGAACTAGAGCCACTGACTGATGAGGAGTGTCCGAACTTATTGAGCGGCATAGTCTTAACAGTTAGAAGGTCAGTCGATAACTAAAACAAAATTTCAATCAACGTTTATTCTTTTCATATCTCTACACAGTTCATACAACAAAATATCTTTCTTTAATTTTTTAATACATTTTAAAAACCTATCTAATTTCTGTTGATAAGTTTTCGTCATCGGAGTCCTCCTCGATGGCTTCATTCGACCAAGAATTCAATGTTTGTGGTGCGGCCTACAGCTCCCCGACTTTGCAGAAAATATTTAACTTCCCTTTCACTAATCTTTCGATTAATGTCTGCAATTCGTTCGGGAGTAAACTTGACTGTAAATCTTTGTGGCAAAATGGTCTTGCACTCACTAAATTCGACGACAATTTTCGAACCAAACTGCGTTTCTACAGTGTCAATGGACAAAATTTCAAATTTTTGTCCGACCGGAAGCGACCGCACGTTTTCAAACTGTTTCACGTAAAGCTCTTTGTTCAAATCATTAATGAATGAAGACATCTTTGCGACTATGAATTTACAGCTCGGCTACTACTTATATAGCACTTGAGGTGGGGGGGTGAGCAAGCTCTCAAGGTTAAGACGCCGGCACATAGGCGCTCAAGGTTACGCACATCTATCATCAGTGAACGGCTCAAGGGTACCACTTTAGCGCGGATCTGTCAAGGATGTTTGTTGCAATTTTCGAGATCTCCCTCAAGCGCTCGTCAGAGCCTCTCAAGGTGACATCGGCGTTCAAGGTTAGTGACTAGCGTGGAATGACGATTTTCGAGGCCACGTTCGTCGGCAAGGTAGCTCGGCTTGCTGCGACACGTTTCCCGCTCAAGCCAATGTGAAAAACGTCAAGGCGTTTTGCATGAACCTTGGATATTTTAGCATGGGTGTCAAGGTGGAATGTCCGTGTGTGGACCAAGGTCAACTGAGTTTCAAGGTCAACTGATTTTCAAGGTCACTTTTCAAGGTCATGAGCGCGATTTTCAAGGAGTCAAGGCGTTTTGCATGAACCTTGGAAATTTTAGCATGGGTGTCAAGGTGGAATGTCCGTGTGTGGACCAAGGTCAACTGAGTTCCAAGGTCAACTGATTTTCAAGGTCACTTTTCAAGGTCATGAGCGCGATTTTCAAGGTCAACGTCTAGCGACCTCGTCTAGCGTTATCTAGGAGGCTCAGGAATGTTCCTGTGACCTTGAAATTGTCATAGAAAGCACTTTGTTTATCTACTATCCAACAAGGAAACATTCAACAGCAATACGAAATACGAGCAAACACAAGTGTGTTCATAAAAAAAAACTCGCAGCAAGCCATGGAATTATGTGGGCCAATGGACCTTTGTCTGAGATAAGTTCATAAAAAATTGAAAATCGGAACATTTTATGACATTTTCGACTTTCAATTTTGTATGGTCATCTCAGATTTACTGTTCTAATTCCATTGCCTACTTGAGGTTTTTTTTAATGAACGCATGATATAAACGTTATACAAAAAAAATAGCAAGAGGGATCGTTTCTCCAGTATTAGAAGGCTCAATTACAAAAATATATTTTCCGAAATACGAGTGGCGTTACCAATTTTGTCAACAAAAATACGCAATGACACTTGAGGACTTGAGCTACTTGTGGCTCAACTGATATAATATTTATTGCAAAATATGCGTCTGTTTAAAATTCAGCTTTAACGCCCTGTATGTTTTTAATCAAGCATTGTAAAAAAATTGGTCATTTTAGTAATTTTTGGTCACCACTTATGAATCACCCTGTATAGACATACGCCAATTCAACCATACCAAACACGATACATACACTACACAAGACAAATACTGCAAATGGGCGATTTGGTGGCGAATTAACGTGGTTAACTAGGCCGTTGGTAGATGGCGATATGATAAAATAATCGTAATATTTTAAAATTGTACCGACTTCGCCGGGGTGAAATTAAAATTCGTCGAACGATTCCCACTTGACCTTCACGAAAGCACTCGGCGTTGCCACATGCATCGCTTAACACGATGGACTCAACATTGGTACACTGTACGATACAATAAAACAATTTTTTTTGATAAAAATGTAATTGTTTTATCGTCTCGTATCGTGTAACAATGTTGAGTCCATCGTGTTAAAAGTGTTATGTCACTGGACCCTCTTAAACTTTAAAACATTAAACGGTAAGTCATCGAATGTCATTGAGGCCTCTTAAGTTTATATAAAAATCTGGAACTAAAATAGCTTTTTCCGGTGAGTTAAAAAGTTGCAATATTGATTAGAAGCATAATATAATAGTTTCTAGCTATTTCGTGAAGTTAAAAATACTACCAGGTGGAAACAGTAACCTGAAAAGACCGGCTTTTTTATAATTCGACGTTTAAAGATTTACATTGAAAAGCAGAAAATAGTGTCCTCAGGACTACGGAGTATTTTTTTCCCTTAGCGATTTGCTTTGTAAACTTCGCTGCAGGATAAAAACTTTATCGAATGTAAATAAGCATTGGGCCAACTTCATATGGGTGTCCCAAGATGAACGCCATCTATATATGGACTCAAAATGTGTTTTAGGAAATTGTTGAAAATGTAAGTTTTTCCTTAAATCGTTATGCCGAATGTACGTAAAATATCTTCAAGATTCTAGTACTTCCGGTTTTACCAGAAGCCGGCGCCATCTTTGTTTTTCAAATAAAGCTACCCAATTTTTTTGTTGCAAATATTGATCCATTAGTCAGTTCTAAGTCATTTTTGTCAAATAAACCATGCTAATGTTAACAGTTTTCGAGAAAATGCAACCTTACAGGGTTTTTCACGTTTTAAAAAGCTGTAAAACTTAAACAATTGAATTTATTACAAGACTTGCACCTTCCTCTCCTATTTTTTTTAGAGGTTCTTCGCTAGTCGTAGTCTTGTTTTATTTTGAAGATTTTTTTGCCGGTGTCAAATTTGGGTCGTTTGCCAAGATTAAAGAAAAGTATATTTGGCACCATTGAAGAGCCTATGCAAGGTTAAGATAAGAAAGTGCAAACTGCTCTGCTATCGCTACCAGCTTTCTAAAATTTAAAAAATGCCTTTTCCGTCGGCTCACTAATAACAGGTTTGTTTAAGGGACAATTTCTTTGCCAAAATCGTTCATTAATGACTCCCATTAATGAACGGTTCTGTCACCTTAAAAAGCAGTTATGTCAATGTCCATTCTATTTCTCTGTATGCAAAATCAACAAAACACTTAGTTTATTGCTGAGTAAATACCAGGACCGTGTATATTGTCGTCTTACTTGACATTTACTCGACAGAGAGGTAGACAAACTCAATTTTTATCTTTTTACGGATTGATAGGCATTGGATAGAAAAAAACTGACATCTGTCATTTTGGATTGATTCTATCAATGTCATCGTATTTGCCGTATAGGGGGACGAATTTCAAATATTCAAACTAAGTATTCTGATTTGAATGTATTGAATGACCAAGTTTCAGCCGACGGAAAAGTATTGTAACCAACTCGTATATCAATGGGCGATTAATAATCTCAACTCTATTGACGTTCACCCACCTCGATTATTAATCGCCTTCATTAATACACTAATTCGTTAAATAACTATTTTAAGTTGCATTTTCTCGTTGACGAAGTTGACGTTAGCAGCATGATTTATTTGACTATTTCACTAGAGTATTTTACACAGGAAAAATGTCATAGTACTAGCCTATTTTGTACTGACAAAACTGCTACGTGGTCCTGCCTGGACAAAATCAACATGATGTTTTTTCAGCGACAAAATTTTGTTAGGTTCAAGTAAAAAGTATTGTCAATTTGACGAGTGTCACCTATTTGCTTTTAGCTGCAGGTTGAAGTTTTCTCGTGAAATAGTCGAATATAAGTTGTCGAATATCATTGGAGATAAAATTTGCCAAGGCAAAATATTTCTCTTGTTTTATTTAAATTAGTTGCTCTTTGGCAATTTCGTTGATGACATTTTTTACAAAACCACTCGCTTGTCGGCTCGTGGTTTTGTTGTAAATGCCATTCACGAAATTGCCAAGCAACAAACTTTCATACCAATCGAAATATTTTGTCGGAAAATTTTTCTTCCTTATGATATTATAAACGACAAAAATTACTTAAAATTGACAGAGAAAGGGGAATTCGCAGTAAAAATTGTTCCGTTGGAAAAACAAACGTATGACGCTGGCTTCCGGATAATCCGAAGTACTAGAATCTTGTGAATATTTTAGCTACATTGGGCATAACGACTTATTAAAATACCCAAGTTTTCAAAAGTTTCCTGCGGTAACATTTTCGTATACAGAGTGTTCCAGATTAAAGTACAAAATGTTTAACCATATATTAGATTCTACTAATAAAATGAACAAACACCTATTTTTTCTTTTTGTTTAAAAGTCCAGAGTTCTAGAGCTTTTAAGCTCTAGAGTCTAGATACCCAAGTAGCATTTTAAGCCATAATTTAGCGATTGTTCTGTAATTCTTGCTAAATTTGGCGACCATTTAGTTAAAAAGCTGTCAAAGAAGCCGATCTATTAAGAAATTATTACGGCACGTTGGCGAAAATGGGAAACTTTCTTTCGTCATTTCTAAAATTAAACAATGTTGGTACACCTAATTTCATAGTAGTCCGTTGAATTTGTTAACTGGTTGTTCCGAAATATCGAAAAGCCTTATATCATAAACGACGGGCTTTTGAACATAATGAGAAAAATTACAATATATTAAAATGCAATGAAAATATATTGAAATTAATTAACAGAATAGTAAAAAATCACTGCTAAAAAGCAAAAATAGTAAGCTTTTTGCAAAGAATATAGGAACAGAGTTTAATTAAGATATGCGAAAATTGCACATGTTTAATTACAATTTGCAAATTTGCAAACTTGTCTGTTTTAGGTATTTCCAAAACCTTGTAGCTTTACATAAAGAAGGAAACAAATAGAAACTTAGAGGGCTAATACCCTACCGACATTGAATTATACCATTTGCTTCAAAGCTTAATAGAAATAATACATACATAAAAACAAAGAAAACATAAATAAAAACAAAGACGAAATACAAGAAAGTGCTCTAGAATAAAACAGAAAATTGAACATAAAAGAGAAAATAAATATTCTTTTTGAAAAAAAAAGTTGCCAAATGCATATGTATATGAACTAACCAAAAGTACTTTTGGTTAACATATAGTTAGTTAAAACTGCACCTAAACTGACCAAAGGTATTTTTGGTTGCCGAAATATGCCGAAAGCAGACAAGTTTTTCAAATTTCCAAATTGTAATTATTCATGTGTAATTTTCACATACCTTAATTTAACTCTGTTTCTATATTCTTTGCAAAAAGCTTAATATTTTTGCTTTTTAGCAGTGATTTTTTATTATTTTATTAATTCACTTTAATATATATTTTTTTGCTTTATAAAATGAGCTTTGACAACAGTATAATTCCTCGGAGTAGTCGTTTCTGTTTGTTTCCGTCTTAAGTTTGTTAATTAATAATTCTTCGCCCGGGTCGAAGTGGTTTTAGTATTATCACTGTGTATTATTGTGCCTTCGGTCCTCATCCGCCAATCCACTACTCAAATTAGATTACTGGGACGCAATTTCTGATTTCATTACAATTCGTTTTTAAGTTTTTTATTTTCACTACAACACTTTATACTTTACGGTACATATGGCAGGTATAAAATAATAAGATTCAAATAACAGAAATCCTAATTAATATAATATATCGACTTACCTAAGGACCTAACAAAAAAAAACAAATGTTTATTTTCTGCTTGAACGATAAAGGATGCATATATTTAATGCCAATTATTATTTAGTTTCAACTCAAAGGAAAATGATTATGTGGTTTTAAATTAAGAATTGAATTTAGAAATTGAACTAAGAATTTAAATTTAGGTATAGCCAGGTTATGCCATGTGGTTATACTTAAATTCAAATTTAAATTTAACTTTCATTTACATGTACTAAATTTAATTTATTAATATTTAAAGTGAACTGTTAGGTGAACCCGTTTATGGTGCTTCCAATTTACAAGAAGTAAGAGTCCACCTATCAGTTCACTTTGAATTTAATACATTAATTTTTGTCAATACAACAAAGTTTTAATTTAAGTGTTAATTTAGAGGTATCAACCAGACATAACCCAAAAATCAGTAATATTTACAAAAATATATGTATTTCTATACAGGTACTTACCAACAATAATATAAAAGATAACGTACATATTTGAAAAATAACACTTTTCACAGAATATAAAATTAATTGTTTAAAAAAAATGTTTTGTATATCTCAAAAATTCGATTAACGAAATAGAAAATCTATTGTTGTAGGCAAATTAAACAACCAGTGATTTGAAAACAATTGCCTTTTATAATAACAATATGTGAATATCTATATGTCGTTTACAATAAATTGTTGTAATTAGCGTCCTTAAGTTATAAGGTGTTGGTGAAGTTAGCGGGATTAGGACAAATAATGCACCTCTTCTTTATTTGAAAATGACCGACGTTTTGACTATTTATTTAGTCTTCATCAGGGCTAAAACCAATAAGTTCAATAGTAATAAATCCCTGGGCCCAACATAAAATTGTACATAATGCTTGTTCAAATGTGGAACGTAAATTCCTATACATCCATTACATATATCAAATTTTAAAAATTTAAAAAATGTTTTAAACACAAAAAAAAAATTACAATAAACTTAGGTCAAGAACAGATCGACCAAAGTGTGTTCTAAGTTGTGTACCTAGATCCTACACTAAACAAAACTACAGAATAATATTCATTTAAGCACACCCGACATAAATGAGCGACCGCATTTTAAATCGGTCTCATACTATAAAGAGGTTTTAAAGAACAAAAAAATCGAGACTTTTTTAGCAAAAAAAAATTATCAAGAACTTCACAAATCATGTAATAAAGGTATGCATACACATATAAACCTTTCTAAACTTTTGAGTTATCTTGATCCAAAACAACTTTAACTTATTCTAAATATTTTTTGTTTAATTTTGCCATTCTCAGGGCTTCTTTTTCTTCCTTACATAATAAATAATCATAAAATTTACTGCATGTCATATGAAGATTAAATTTTATCAATCATTCAGCCTCCATTGTTTTCAGTAATAATAAATGTTTGTCTTTTTACCAATTTCATTAAACTAAACACTCTTTCTGAGGATGCGTTTGAATGAGGTATAGAAAAAACAAAATTTACAGACTATTTTCTAACATTTGGATATTCCTCGTTTGACAAAAATTGTATCCATCTCTGATCACAAGCAACGTATTAAGGAAGACGCGGGACTGACTTAGCAAGAATCGGAAAGTCCCGCTTAAATCGGGACGCTGGACATGCATAACTATAAACCGACTTCGATAACTCATCTATTCGTCTCTCTTATCGTCTATCCTGTTTCTTGCCCCTTTAGCGGCGGCGAGAGACAGGTTGCAAAATTGCGTAAATACTTCTTTGCATTTTCCGGTTCCGAAATATCATAAAGACCAAGCTAATACCACTTGGCACCATCGCATTGTTCTATTTCAAGAAATCCCTTAAGAAAGACCACTTCAATAGGTCAAAATAGGCAAAACGCTCGGCGCCTGGCCGGATTGTTCTCGCAGCGCGAGTCATATAGCACAAATCAGGTTTGACGTCCAATTTTGTCGTCCTTTCACTGGGAGTAACTGTCTTGTGTATGTATCGTCTTTGACCATTCAGTTGAAGTTGTCTGGAACGCGATCTCTTGTCTGTAACATAAATATAGGTATCTAGAGATGTTATTACCAGTGAATCCTAGTTCAAAGTGAGGTGCAGCTAAACCTGACTTGTACTTAAGCTGCTTCATAAGAATAGCATTGCTATCAAAGTTATTTCATTTCTGACAGCCACAATAAAATGTAAGACACATTATACCGCGGTGACAGCTTTTCAGTTATTGTGGGATGGTTCAAGGCCAGTCATATTTAGCCGCACTTGACTTTGAGATACTATTGTTCAACTGGACCTAAAAAAAAAGGGGTTTATCTTAGCCTTTTCTTCCTAATACACTCAATGGAATTTACAAGGCCATAATAGGCACCTACCGTTAAGGTTATAACTGAAATTCTAATCTAAACATGTGTATGAAAAGGAAAGCAGTATAATTTAATTAAAAAAATTCAATTTTTTTACGTTGCGTTACACATCCCAGCCCCATTATTGTGATGTCACCGCTACTACGTACACAAGTCCTTTTTTGATGGACGCTATACCGTAGGTACAAGTACTTAAATTAAATACTTAAAACTTAAATTTAAAAATACTTCATCAAAAGTAGCTTGTTAAAGCTACACTAAAAAGCGTTTTTTAAGAATTTTTGATACGAAGCAACTATTCCAACATGTATCAACATGTCGGAGGGTTGCCATTGAAAATAATTTTGTTGGGGACGAGGTGGTTGGGTTGGATTTAGAATGTGGGGTACTATTGTACTAAGTATCACAGAAATTGTTTCAAGAGATTTTGGTTCTTTTCTGAGTTATACCCACCTAAGTTTTAAAATTGTATATGGATATTTCTGATGTTTTTAGCTTTGGCCGACACTCGAAATCTCTTGATCTCGAACGTAAACGATGCGGTCATTGCTTAGGTAAATTTGAAGTCTTGCTAAACAAAACAACGAAGAACGGTGGAACCAAAACAGTGCCTTCTACTTCAAAGAAAGAAGCTACCGGGTTTGCACTATTCGTGAAGGAGAATTACTGCGTTTACAAGGATTCGACAAAGAAGCATGGCGAAGTAATGAAGATATTAGGGCAGAAATTTGCAGAGTTGAAGGTGAAGCAGAGTTCTTGACCTCTGTTGCAGGTGAATATGTTAGATATTTCAGATATTTTTATCTGTTTGAGAGTCCTAATTAAGTAGAATATATTATCGCAGTTTTTTGAGAGGTTTTAATTTATAAGACTGGGAAGGCTTCACGGCCGGTCAAAATACACTCTAAAATGTTTTCCGAGCTTTGAAGCCGTGGTCCATGTAACATATGCTACACTCAGGGTTACACTCAGTGTACTTAGAGTAATGGTGAACAGTTGGCAACGCGTTCGATTGTAGAACGGCAGATGTCGAGATCAGCCAGACATAAGTAGAATAATAATGTTGAGATGTATTGTTTTCTTGTAAACTTAAAAGTTCTTAATAAAAAAAACGTTTGTTATATAATATATGTGTTAATAAAATATATATTAATAAAACGTATGTTACATGGTGGGTGCGAAACGAGAAATCGGAAAAACCAGTTATTTTCCTGTGGTTGTCTAAAGTCGTATAGCTTGCTGATTAACAGCAGTATGCTGAATAATAAAGACTTGTAAAAAACCAGGATGTCAGACTGTAAAGCGTCGGATATTTTCAACTTTGATGGTAACAATGTGGCCAATGCTTGGAAGTTTTGGGAGCAAAAATTTGAGCTCTAGTAGCTTCAGGAAAAAATGGGAAGGAAGATAAAATAAAAATTGCAATTTTGCTCAACTGCTTGGGTGATGAAAGTTTGAGAATATTCAATACCTTCGAGTATGATAATGAAGGTGACGACAAAAAACTTTCAGTTGTGTTGGAGAAGTTTGATGGTCACTGTAACCCAAGAAAAAACTTAGTCTTTGAACATTATAAGTTTTTCAAACGGGATCAAATGTCTTGTGAAAATATAGACCAGTTTATCACTGCTCTTAAATATTTGGCTCTCTCATGTGAATTCAAGGAAAAAGGACAGGCTTGTTTTGGGTGTCCGTGAATCTCGAATCCAACAGAAACTTTTGGAATATCCAGATTTGGAGTTATCTAAAGCAATTGATATTTGTCATTCAATGGAGAGTAGCCAATTAACTCAAGAAATCAAGAAGGATGTTGATGCAGTCCGGAAGAGTGCTAACAGGTATCCACTGAGAGGAAGTGACGAAAGTACAGTGATTTTGGACAGCAGGGAGCTGGGCGAAGTCAGCCTAAAGGTGATAAATCGAAGGAGCCAATGCAGGGGAACTGTGGTAAGTGTGGTTCACTTCATGAAAAGGGTAAGACTCGAGTAGTAATAGTGACTTTGGTAGTGACCCTTGTGGTAATCCTGTGGTTTGGACTATCTCTAAAGATCTCAGTGTTAACTCAGTATTTTGTTGGAAAATTGCAAGGTAAATTTTAAAATTGACACTGGTAGTCAGGTAAATATTCTAAATTACAGTGACTCTCAGAAACTTAAGATAGAGAATTAAATGAACTTAAACCTATCTCCACTACATTAACAAGTTATACAGTACATAAAATTGATGTTCTGGGGCAGATAACTCTCGAAGGTTTCCATAATGATCAGTCAGTATTATTATTGTTTTATATTTTGAAGAGTGATGCATCTTTTGATACACCCAAATCAATCTTGGGTCTTGGTGATTCACAAAAGCTAAACATTTTTGATTGTCCATTATGTGTACACTCTGTCTGAGTTTGGATACAGATAATATTGTCACCAAGTTTCAATCAGTTTTTTCGGGAATAGGTAAGGTGGATAAATCTGTGTCAATAACATTAACAAAAGATGCTGTACCATTTATTTCTGGAACTAGGAAAATTCCCATTGCACTTCGTGATAAAGTCAAAACAAAGTTGTATGAAATGATTCAGAATAATATAATTGTTCCAGTAAGTGAACCAAGTGATTGGATTAATCCTATTGTAGTTGTTCCAAAAAATAATGGTACTGACATTCGAATTTGCATGGATCCTTTATACTTGAATAAATTTATTAAGCGTGAGAGATTTCCTACACCCACTACTGCTATTTTCATCGTTGTCTGGAGTTAAATATTTTTCTTTGCTAGATGCATCATCTGCATTCTTACAACTTCCATTAGATAGGAAAAGTTCACTATTGTGCACCTTTACAACACTGTTTGGTCGTTTTCGTTACTTAAGAATGCCTTATGGGATAGCTTGTGCTCCTGAGATCTTTCAGCGCTACATATATGAACTTTTGGAAGGAATTCCTGGTCAGATTACGCACTTTGATGACATATTGGTTTATGGTAAGACCTTGGCTGAACATTAAGAACCTTGAAAGTGTTTTGAAGAAAATTAAAACATCAGTGTTGACCTTAAATCGTACAAAGTCTAAGTTCTGCGTAAATCATTTCACATTTTTGGGTCATCAAATAAATGACATTGGTATTTCCCCTATGTTAGTAAGACCATTGTATATGAATCACCAGTAAATCAATGAATGGATAGTTCGGTCCCTCTCTGCCAGAGGGCCATGGGGGACGCTGTCAATCCTGTCAACTTCATGGGGGACCATAAACTTGGCAACGGTGGAAATGTCACGGCAAAAGTAAAAATAAACACAGCTGTATACTCTATACAATTAAAAACAAAATTTCTACTTCTCGTAACAAGGATGATTATATTCTATAAATATAAAGTCATTATAAAAACTAGTAATTTTGCAGACGTAGAGAAAAAGATATGCCAATTCGTCTGTCATTATTATTTATTAAAGTTTGTGAAATTTTTAAAATAGTTTTTAAAATTATTATGTTATTTTACTTTCTTTTTTTTGGCAAATGCCGGCCACAAAGAAAAATTAGAAAGGATGACCTTTATTACGTACTGTCGCCGCATCCATTTAAGTTATCCTATACCCAGAGCGGTAGTTACAATGGGGAAGCCAGGGAACCCAGGCTTCAGAGCCCAGCATGAAGAACCTCAATGGATTGTGAATATTGTGATTGTATAGTAGTACGAATGCGATGCACTCCTTGGTACCGGAGCTATCAGTGTCAGTAAGTAATCTTAGCACTACGTGTGCAATATGGGATGCTGGATATGCACCATCATTGCTCAGCTCACAGGGCATGCAAGTCCAAGTGCGAACCAACTGGAGGAAGGTACTACCCTTGCCTAAAATCTTTGATAGTATGAATGTGATACACTTCTTGGTACCGGAGCTATATCAGTATATGTCTCACAACAACGTGTGTATAATATGGATTCTGGATATGCACCCCATCATTGCTCAGCTCACAGGGCATGCAAGTCCAAGTGCGAACCACCTGAAGGAAGGTACTACCTTTGTCTAATAACTATAGTAGTACGAAACGTGTGTCATATGGGATGCTGGATAGCCCTGTAGGCTCCCGAAAGATTGTCACCTAGGTACACCTTGTGTACCTATCTTGTGTATGTATCATATAATAAAGAGGACCTTGTATCTCTTAGAGTTTCCTAAGTACAACGGTCACCCTCCAGGTCACCCCTGAATTTGTTACAACCTGTACAAAAACAAACTCTTCAAATTTATGAACTCTGTGAACTCAATATCTCCATTTTATATTCAAAGTGTTTTTATAGGTAAAATTATAATATTAGGTAGGTTACTTATGGTTAAAATGCATTCGTTTTATAATAAGTTAAGTTTTAAATAAAGAAAAAGTGTTGATTTTCTAAAAAGAACATTAAAAAAGTTACAATATTGGTAGAATTCTTTAATACTCTTGTTAATAATATCATGTTAGTAAATAATATCTAAGCTTAATAATATCCATAATACACTATGAATTATTAATAATACACATAATACAGATATATAGCTTGCCCAATTTTATTCATCTCAAAAGTCTCTCTTTTTGGTTCAATCATGGAAATTCCTGTATGAAAGACTTTGCTGCAGTGTTACATCTTGTATTCTGGGTTTTAATAAATAACAGAAAGTTATTGGTGTTTAGCTTGAAAGTATGTGTGACACTGTAGTTGTAAGGTCAATCTTAAGAGTACCTACCACGCTAATATAAACAATGGTTGTTCACTGATCCTCCAAACCTCCATAGGTCTAGTTCCCTAGTATCATATAGGTACAGGTGAAAACCAGGCTGAAGTTAGATTCAGATTTAGATTCAATATTCAGATTTTTACAACGGACCAGATAAGTACTGAACATCTTGAAAAAAATTATATAAATGGGTTCTGACAAACTACCACGCACGCATATGCACTTTTTAAACCCTACTCGAGACTTACGCGAAATAAATTTGTGAGGGGTGAAATCTACCCCCTCTTGGAAAAGCAATCAAATTCAAAATTCTGCAAACCTGACGTTGTGCACTACTCTAGTAAGGAGAAGGAGGAATGTCCAGATGCACTATATAACATATTATGTGAGATTCATTTGAAATAACTTCGTGGGGGTAGAAATTAGCCCCACCCCGAAAACTAATAAAACTCAAGATAGCGCAAACCTGACGTTGTGCACTATTCTGGTAAAGAGTGAGAGAGAAGCCTAGATGCACTTTATAACACCCTATGCAAGATTCATTCGAAATAACTTTGTGAGGGTAGAAACTACCCCCACCACGAAAAGCAATAAAACTGAAAATAGCGCAAACCTGACGTTGTGCACTATTCTAGTAAAGAGTAGGAGAGCGGCCTAGATGCACTTTATAACACCCTATGCAAGATTCATTCGAAATAACTTTGTGAAGGTAGAAACTACCCCCACCACCAAAAGCAATAAAACTCAAAATAGCGCAAAACCTGACGTTGTGCACTATTCTGGTAAAGATTAGGAGAGAGGCCTAGATGCACTTTATAACACCCTATGCAAGATTCGTTCGAAATAACTTCGTGAGGGTAGAAACTACCCCCACCACGAAAAGCAATAAAACTCAAAATAGCGCAAACCTGACGTTGTGCACTATTCTAGTAAATAGTATGAGGGAGGTCTAGATGCACTTTATCACACCCTATGCAAGATTCATTCGAAATAACTTCGTGAGGGTAGAAATTAGCCCCACCCCGAAAACTAATAAAACTCAAGATAGCGCAAACCTGACGTTGTGCACTATTCTGGTAAAGAGTGAGAGAGAAGCCTAGATGCACTTTATAACACCCTATGCAAGATTCGTTCGAAATAACTTCGTGAGGGTAGAAACTACCCCCACCACGAAAAGCAATAAAACTCAAAATAGCGCAAACCTGACGTTGTGCACTATTCTAGTAAATAGTATGAGGGAGGTCTAGATGCACTTTATCACACCCTATGCAAGATTCATTCGAAATAACTTCGTGAGGGTAGAAACTACCCCCACGAGAAGAATGAATCTTGCATAGGGTGTGATAAAGTGCATCTAGACCTCCCTCATACTATTTACTAGAATAGTGCACAACGTCAGGTTTGCGCTATTTTGAGTTTTATTGCTTTTTGGGGTGGGGGTAGTTTCTACCCTCACGAAGTTATTTCGAATGAATCTTGCATAGGGTGTGATAAGGTGCATCTAGGCCTCCCTCCTACTGTTTACTAGAATAGTGCACAACGTCAGGTTTCCGCTATTTTTAGTTTTATTGCTTTTCGGGGTGGGGGTAGTTTCTACCCTCACGAAGTTATTTCGAATGAATCTTGCATAGGTTGTTATAAAGTGCATCTAGGCCTCCCTCCTACTGTTTACTAGAATAGTGCACAACGTCAGGTTTCCGCTATTTTTAGTTTTATTGCTTTTCGGGGTGGGGGTAGTTTCTACCCTCACGAAGTTATTTCGAATGAATCTTGCATAGGGTGTGATAAAGTGCATCTAGGCCTCCCTCCTACTATTTACTAGAATAGTGCACAACGTCAGGTTTCCGGTATTTTGAGTTTTTTTGCTTTTCGTGGTGGGGTAGTTTCTACCCTCACGAAGTTATTTCGAATGAATCTTGCATAGGGTGTGATAAAGTGCATCTAGACCTCCCTCATACTATTTACTAGAATAGTGCACAACGTCAGGTTTGCGCTATTTTGAGTTTTATTGCTTTTTGTGGTGGGGGTAGTTTCTACCCCCCACGAAGTTATTTCGAATGAGTCTTGCATAGGGTGTTATAAAGTGCATCTAGGCCTCCCTCATACTATTTACTAGAATAGTGCACAACGTCAGGTTTCCGCTATTTTGAGTTTTATTGCTTTTCGTGGTGGGGGTAGTTTCTACCCTCACGAAGTTATTTCGAATGAATCTTGCATAGGTTGTTATAAAGTGCATCTAGGCCTCCCTCCTACTGTTTACTAGAATAGTGCACAACGTCAGGTTTCCGCTATTTTGAGTTTTATTGCTTTTTGGTGTGGGGGTAATTTCTACCCCCCACGAAGTTATTTCGAATGAATCTTGCATAGGGTGTGATAAAGTGCCTCTAGGCCTCCCTCCTACTATTTACTAGAATAGTGCACAACGTCAGGTTTCCGCTATTTTGAGTTTTATTGCTTTTCGGGGTGGGGGTAGTTTCTACCCTCACGAAGTTATTTCGAATGAATCTTGCATAGGGTGTTATAAAGTGCATCTAGGCCTCCCTCATACTATTTACTAGAATAGTGCACAACGTCAGGTTTCCGCTATTTTGAGTTTTATTGCTTTTCGGGGTGGGGGTAGTTTCTACCCTCACGAAGTTATTTCGAATGAATCTTGCATAGGGTGTGATAAAGTGCATCTAGGCCTCCCTCCTACTGTTTACTAGAATAGTGCACAACGTCAGGTTTGCGCTATTTTGAGTTTTATTGCTCTTCGGGGTGGGGGTAATTTCTACCCCCACGAAGTTATTTGGAATGAATCTCGCATAGTGTGTGATAAAGTGCATCTAGGTCTCCCTCCTACTATTCACTAGAATAGTTCACAACGTCAGGTTTGCGCTATGTTGAGTTTTATTGCTCTTCGGGGTGGGGGTAATTTCTACCCCCACGAAGTTATTTGGAATGAATCTCGCATAGTGTGTGATAAAGTGCATCTAGGCCTCCCTCCTACTATTTACTAGAATAGTGCACAACGTCAGGTTTGCGCTGTTTTGAGTTTTATTGCTCTTCGGGGTGGGGGTAATTTCTACCCCCACGAAGTTATTTGGAATGAATCTCGCATAGTGTGTGATAAAGTGCATCTAGGCCTCCCTCCTACTATTTACTAGAATAGTGCACAACGTCAGGTTTGCGCTGTTTTGAGTTTTACTTCTTTTCGGGGTGGGGGTAATTTATACCCCCTACGAAGTTATTTCGAATGAATCTCACATAGGGTGTTACAATATGCATATAGGCCTGCCTCCTTCTCCTTACTAGAGTAGTGCACAACGTCATATTTGCAGAATTTTGAATTTGATTGCTTTTCCAAGAGGGGGTAGATTTCACCCCTTACGAATTTATTTTGCGTAAGTCTCGAGTAGGGTTTAAAAAGTGCATATGCGTGCATGGTAGTTTGTCAGAACCCATTTATATATATTTTTTTCATTATGTTCAGTACTTATCTGGTCCGTTGTAAAAATCTGAATATTGAATCTAAATCTGAATCTAACTTCAGCCTGGTCAGGTGAAACCATCTGGAAAACCAGTGATTGCTTTTGTTTCATACTATCATGAATTTAGCCTATAATAACTGGAATTACAAGGATTTGTCTTACTAGTCTTTAACATTATAATATCTTAATTTTGTGTTGTTGATTTGCTTGTAATAAATTCCCTGCTTTGTAAGAATTAAGGGACATCCTGAAACTTGTCACATATGATTAATTTGGTTTCTGCGCCATTAGATTCACTCACTTCTCGGTTCACACTGTTTTAAGTAACGGCAGCAGGCGAAGGCATTTTGGTACTTATTGAGTTATTTATCGGCTGCTTCATTAATTAGCCCAAATATCGAGCTTTTTTTGCTCCAATATCCATAAAAATGTAGAAATTATGAATTGTAAATAAAAAAATAAAATGTGACATAACATGACAAATATGACTGCAGGCAAGAGAGCAAGGAGCATTTTGGAGATCTTTATCTAGCTGACGTGAAGTCAGTATTACGTAAATTACAATTGCAACAACGCCGGAAATTAAACGGCCTTGAAATATTTGTCTAAAATGATGATGTCACTAGGCTCCAGTGACATCTAGTGAACACCATCATAAGTGCCATTGACCTACTATTAGATTTTAAATACAATGGTAATACTAACGCTATTTTGTCCATGTCTTCTCCTAAGAATCGTAAGGAGCTTCAAAGGTTTCTGGGAATGATTGTGTATTTGTCTAAGTTTCTCCCAAATTTGTCAAGTGAAACATGTTTTCTGCGGAGACTGTTTAGTCAAAATAATGAATGACAATGGACAGCTGTTAAGCAGTCTTGTTTTGAAAAGAACAAAAAATTGGTATCTTTAGCTAAAACTTTACATTATTTTGATCCCAAGAAGAAAACTGTCTTATCTGTTGATGCCACTCCTTATGGTTTGGGTGCTATGATTTCTCAGGAGGGCTATCCAGTTGAATTTGCATCAGTTTCTTTAACTGAAACACAACAACGCTACAATCACATAGAAAAAGAATTGTTGGCCTAGGGTATGGTTGTGAGAAGTTTTATTATTATCTCTTTGGGAACCCCTTCGAGGGTGAGACTGATCATAAGCCTCTCTTGAGACTCTTGAAGAAACCATTTCATGAAATGTCACCCCGACTTCGAAGAATGGCTAGGAAGCTATCGAGATTTCAATTTGACCTCAAATATGTTCCTGGTAAGAACCAACCTCAAAGTCCCTAATACATTAAATAGAGATCCTACGAAAGCCGTTTTTAACACAGACTATTTGGAGGAAAATTTGAAAAGAAGAGTCTATTCTATTGTAACAACGTCAAAACAAAATGAGGAACGACTCATCAAGTAAATTGATCAAGAACCAGTACTCCAAATGGTTAAATGTTATACTGTGAATGGGTGGCCAAAATACAAGATTTCTGTTCCAAGATCTCTGTTAGGCCTTACTGGTCAGTGGGAAATGATATTTTTCTACATAAAAATATTCTTTCTTTATAAGAAACGGTTGATTATTACTGAATCCTTAAAAAGTGAATTTCTAGAAATCATTCATCAGTCCCATCAAGCAGTTGTATCCTGTAATAGGAAAGCTAATTAAGCTATTTTTTATCCTGGTCTCTCCACTGATGTGGAGCATATGGTTTTCAATTGCTTGATCTGTCAGAACTATTCCAGGGATAATGTTAAAGAACCCCTGCGGTCTCATGAAACCCCTATGATGTAGAGCTCTCTACTTCTAGTCCGCACTATCCTAGAAGTAATGGTATGATTGAGAGAACCATTCAAACAGTTAAGGCTTGTTTGTTAAAGCGCTTGTCGAGGTGAAGAAGATTCATTTATGGCCATATTAGATTATAATTCTACTCCAAAATCTAAACTCCCTCCTCCTTGCTTTTTATTGTTAGGAAGAAGAACTAGAACTAATTTGCCTGTTAATTTTGAATTTGTGAAACCACAAAATCCAGTTTCTATTCAAGATGTGCTTGAAGCCAACCAAAAGTGCCAGAAACACTATTTTGATCGCTCAACAAGTAAATTGTCAGAATTAGAAGTTGGACAACCTATCTTAATGAATGTTGACAAACGAGAATGGGGTCCTAGTACTGTGGTGGCTAAAAATCAAATCATTAATGGTGCTGATGACTATGTAGTTAGGGTGAACAATGGTGTGTACAGAAGAAATCGGCATTTTCTTAGACCTTTGCGTAATGATGTTACTTATACAACACCTAGTAAAACTTCATTGGGTCTTAAGCAAGAGTCAGAAGAATCGGATGCCGTTGCTGAAGTACCACTTAACAAGTCAGAGGAACCTCGTAATTACGCAGGTTCTGCTGATAAAAAAATATCTCAGTATATAGAACCTACTATGTCTTCTGATGTTGATCATAATTTGCAACAGAACATTCTTCCTTAAAGACTCGAAGTGGTCGTGTTGTTTGGCTGTAGATCTTTTGATTGTCTAATGGCTTGCCTAATGGTGTTTTATAATGAGTTATCCCGTATATGTTAAGTACAACTTTTAAGATTGATATTACTTCTATCGGAGTAAGGTCTTTAGAATGTTTTTGTTGTTTGTTAATTAAGGGCGTGTAACATATGCTACACTCAGTGTACCTAGAGTAATGGTGAACACTTGGCAACGACGTCGATTGTAGAACTGCAGATGTCAAGATCAGCCAGACATAAGTAGAATAATAATCTTGACATGTATTGTTTTGTTATAAACTAAAAAATTCTTAATAAAACGTTTGTTATACAATATACAGGGTGATTCACGTTATTCGACACGGAAGATTATGGCTAAACTTTTAGATTTTAAAAAGTTTTGTATATGGAATGGATGAGGGTCTATTGGAAGTACATTTTAAAATTATTGTCATTGTACACAGGTGGTCCCAAAAGTATAAAATTGACTAAAGTTTTATTTTTTTAAATGAAACACCTAGTATATTAATGTATTTTCGGTATCTACGAATAAAACTAAAGGTAGTTTTATTAAGGTTTATGGCATCGAAACCGTACCGTTCTTCAGATATTCGTGATTTTGTGAAAATGCAGCATCAAAGTTAATGTTTAAAATCTCAGCACATGGTTGAGACAGTCAAACAGTAATAACTCGTTTAATTTAAATTAGACACCCTGTATTTTATAGTAGCATTAGATGCAGAGTTTTTTAGTTAGTTTGCTATCAAAAACTATTAAACATTCCTATAGCTTGGTCGTCGCATTTTCTTGGAAAATTGATTTTTTCTGAATTTGCGCTGACATAAACGAATGTAGTAATCTAATTTATCTGTTCAGGTCTGTTCAGGTGTTATCTGATTTTGACAAAGCAAAATTTATTGTCATTAAACTCAAGAACGAGTCGATATGATCTTCATTCTAGGAGAATGCTTGCAAAATTGCCTTTTAGCATCCAGGGTTTATGCTGAAAGGTTTCCTAACCGAACTCGACCGAATAGAGCCGTTTTTGAAAGACTGTTGGTTCAATTTAGGCAAACTGGTAGTGTTCAGTATGAAACGACTGCCAAAACGAGACCAGTTACAGAAAACCAAGAGACTGAATTAGCCGTTATTGGCTCTGTAGTTGAAAATCCCCATGTCGGACAACGAGAAATTGCACAAAACTTAAATATTAGCCAAGCAAGCGTATCAAGGATTCTTCAAAAATATAAATATCACGATTATAAGATACAACTACATCAAGAACTCTCCGATAACGATTTTGGCCAACGAATTTGGACTTTTGTATGTGGGTGTTAGAAAAAGTTGGAGAACAAGAATTTTTTGAATCAGTTCTGTTTAGTGATGACTGTACTTATCATAACGATGGTTCTTTTAACCGATACAATTTTCATTATTATTCTGATTTTAACCCCCATGAATTTAGAGTTATTAATAACCAACATAGGTGGTCAATAAATGTATGGGGGGGGCATAATGGGACAGTATGTGATTGGACCTTATTTTTGTGACAAACATTTAAACGGAATGTCGTTTCTAAATTTTTTGAGAAATCAGCTTCCAATTTTACTGGAAGAAGTTCCTCTAGATATAAGAACAACCATGTGGCTGCAAATGGGTGGGGCACCTGCTCATTATCATCGTGAAGTCCGGGAGTTCTTAAAGGTTCGTTTCCAAAATCGATGGACTGGAAGGAATGGAGCACAACATTGGCCACCAAGGTCCCCTGATATAACGCCTCCCGATTTCTTTTTATGGGGATATGTGAAAGGAATCGTGTATAATACGCCACCAACCACAAAAGAAAATATGAAGGAACGAATCAGAGAGGCCTTCAGAAGCATAACTCCCTATATGTTACGCAATGTGAGTGAAGGATTTAAAAACAGAATACGTTTGTGTTTAGAATCAGACGGTCGTCATTTTGAACAAATTTTATAACTGTTTGTTTTTGTTTGTTTTACTCTTATGTTGTCTTGTTATTTATTGTATTTCAAATTGCCACTATTATTGCACTTAATTTGTTTGTAATAGAGATGCTAAATTTTATAAGAACTCTTTTAATATAATGTTTTATTGTTTTATTTGATATTTTATGCTAAATAAAGACACTTTAACATTCAGATGACTGCTAAATAATCTTCATGATCATAATTTTGTAATTTATAAATTAATATCTGACAAATACGGGGTGTTCATTAGAAAACTTCTTCTAGTTGGTTGTGAAATGTCAAAGGAAAAGAATGGAGAAACAAAAGTCCATTTACTTTCATTATGCTATTCCTTTCTGTCAACATGTTATAGCCTCCTAAATGAAGTTTTCTAGTGAACTCTCAGTACTAATGATAATAAATTTTGCTTTCTCAAAATCAGGTATTGTAACAGGTATAGTAGATTACTTAATTCATTTATGTCAGCTCAATTCAGAAAAAAATCAATTTTCCAAGAAAACGCAAAGACCAAGCTATAGGAATGTTTAATAGTTTTGATAGGAAACTAAATTCTGCATCTAATGATACTATAAAATACAGGGTGTCTAATTTAAATTAAACGAGTTATTACTGTTTGAAGGTTGCAATAATTTGGTGTTCATTTATTGACATTCGGTGCACAGTAGTTAATATTTTATGCACACCGCAAAAAATCCAATGTACTTTTAGCCCACCAGCCAATTTTGGTGGTTGAAAAGAAACCAAGTGCTGAGATTTTAAACATTTAATTTGATGCTGCATTTTCACAAAATCACGAATATCTGAAGAACGGTACGGTTTAGATGCCATAAACCTTAATAAAACTACCTTTACTTTTGTCCGTAGGTACCGAAAATACATTAATATACTAGGTGTCTCATTTAAAAAAATACAACTTTAATCAATTTTATACTTTTGGGCCCCCCTGTATACAATGACAATAATTTTAAAATATACTTCCAATAGACCGCCATCCATTCAATATACAATTTTTTTTTTAAATCTAAAAGTTTAGCCATAATCTTCCTTGTCGAGTAACGTGAATCACCCTGTATGTGTTAACAAAATATATATTAATAAAACGTATGTTACAGTCCAATGGAATGTCTTCTTGACGTTTCGTCTACAGCTGCGGCAGACATGTTTGAGCCGTGACCCGACATTGCTTCAGTCAACGTCGGGATGCACCGAAGATCACTTCGCCCATTGCCTCATCGCCTTTGATAATGTCTGCCGCAGCTGTAAACGTCAGGAAGAAATTCCATTGGACCACGGCTTCAAAGCCCGGAAAACACTTTAGATAGGTTTTAATTTAATTTAAAAAGATTGTGGGTATGTAATAAGCACACACTGCGTTTTTATTGCGGTGAGTACACTTTTAGGTGTTAAAGGTTCAACTCCAAATTAAGACCACTTTGCATGCATTTTCAACGTAGCCCGACGCTATTTTTTATTTATTTATTTTTTTTTGATCCCGAGTGTCTTATTTTTGCATATTTTAGGTGTCACATCTAGTAGTTAATTGGAATTGGTTCCGAGATGGGTATGAAAATTTAAGTTGTAAAATCTTAGGCATCGTGTAAAAAACTGTAAAACGTACTATATTCAAATATTATATGTCGTATAATTTCTTACACTCCACAAAGTATAAATATTTATTTAGAATGTAAATAAAGGATGTATAGTTGCGAGGATATGGAACAACTGTCTGACGTGCCTCTCATTGACAGCTTATTAACTTTCATATTTGAAGGGCCTATCTACGTGTTTTGTACATGAATAGTTTGTTTTGCAATCTTGTAATATATGCATATTATGGTAAATGTAATGGTTGTTTTTTTGGAGTGTGGTCTATGGAATTACCATACTCCAAAAGGTAAATAAAAGTAAAACTTTTAGGGTAAACAAGGTAACCATAGGTTCCCAGAACTTCGATCCTATATTGACGTTTCGAAGCTTGTTTTTCCCTCCATCAGAGCTGGAATGTTTCTTATAATGATAAAAATGTGCAAAATATGTTATTTGTAAATAAGCTGGTCAACAAGAAAGACTTTTTTGATTATATGTAAACGTTCATATTTCGAAATTGCCGTAACCCATATGCCTTATACAAGAGGGTGCAAAAACACTGCACAATTGTTTAAACGTATCGAAGAAATACTCATGTCGCAGTACGTTAAGACACTTTATTTTGGTTCTGAAGAACAGTAATTGATGTAATGGGACGTACTTTCCAGTTTTTGTGGTAATGAGTTAGGGAAGTGCCCATGGGGTTTCAAGTGGGAGATTTACAGAAAAACCAAGAAATATTTATGACATGTAACAAAATTATTCAAAGTTAAGTATCCTGCTTAGACCAGTTAAGATTAGTGCATTTATGCTAATGATATAACAAAGCCTCATAAAAATCATACAGCCTGGTCAGAATTTCAGTCCATGTTGACCATGTTTTGGAATACGAAATATTGAAGTTAATTCAAGTTTTAAGTTCTTAACGGTAGATTATAACTGCCCAGTTTTTTGCGTTTGTATTCCGATTTTATTTCCATTTCCAAGTTTAACGAATTAGAAACGAAACTGGTTTTTAATAATGGCATAAGTTTAAAAGGAAAATCTGGACTCTACTCAAAAATGTTTAAACAACTTAAGGATATTTGTTTCCCAAGCGGCGCGGCAGCGTTTATAAATAACTTCAATATTGCAGTCAAGGCAGTAAAAGTCATACAGGGTTCAGAATTTCAGCCTTTTTTTGGTGTCCGAATTTGGACAAATAAGAAAAGACAGACAATGAATGGGATACCTAAATCACTGTTCCATATCTAAGAATACATAGGTATAGTGCACATTCTCGCATTGATTCATACAGATTAAGATACGAGGATTATTCAGAAAATGATGGGCCTTAGATACAAAATTCTAATCTGTTAAACCCGACGCAAGAAGGTATTGGCTATTCACAAAGTATGGCATCTTGGTTTGCCAATTATCTTGACATGACCAAACGAGAGATGGGTAGGAAAGAGATAAAGATTTCATGGCCCCTAAGATGTTTTAAAATCCTGAATGAGAAATAGGCATTTTCAAAATTGCCAGCTCCTTTTAATTGTAATGAAAAAAAAAATACTAAGATTTAAAAGAAAAAAGTTTTAAAGTCAGAACCATTATTACCAAATATGGCTAAGGGGCAATTCCAATATTTTATAGGCCCATCTTGAATTCTTTGCACTCACGTACTCTTCTTATTGCAATGCTGTTTAGCCAGTTAAATGAAATCTTGGGGAAGAGCTCCCATGGGGTTCTAATTATAAGCAACGACTTTCTTCTATTTTTTACTACTTACTTTTGGGTGAAGCCTCATTCACTTTTGGGCCCGATTCGTTCGTTGTTGGAGAAGGAATTTCGCAAAAGTCGATTCGTCCGAGCCCTTTCTAGGGTAAATTGTTATTCGCAGTAATTTTACTGTGAGTAGTGCGAAATTCCTTCTCCAACAACGAACGAATCGGGCCCAAAAGTGAATGAGGCTTCACCCAAAAGTAAGTAGTAAAAAATAGAAGAAAGTTGTTGCTTATAATTAGAACCCCATGGGAGCTCTTCCCCAAGATTTCATTTAACTGGCTAAACAGCATTGCAATAAGAAGAGTACGTGAGTGCAAAGAATTCAAGATGGGCCTATAAAATATTGGAATTGCCCCTTAGCCATATTTGGTAATAATGGTTCTGACTTTAAAACTTTTTTCTTTTAAATCTTAGTATTTTTTTTCATTACAATTAAAAGGAGCTGGCAATTTTGAAAATGCCTATTTCTCATTCAGGATTTTAAAACATCTTAGGGGCCATGAAATCTTTATCTCTTTCCTACCCATCTCTCGTTTGGTCATGTCAAGATAATTGGCAAACCAAGATGCCTTCTCCAACAACGAACGAATCGGGCCCAAAAGTGAATGAGGCTTCACCCAAAAGTAAGTAGTAAAAAATGAACTTTCCGCCTCAAAGATTTAGGAGTTATCTACAACTTTCTTCTAATTTTGACTTAATTTGGACTTGATTAGTAGGTGTTCAATTATACATTACTGTTTCTTCTCTAGGGTCATGTAGATATTTCAGATATTTCATCTTGCATTGTTTCTTTCTCTGCCTGTCCATTTTTGCATTTTGTTGTTGAATCGGTATTAGACACTTCTTACAGGGTGATTCTAAAGTTGGGGTTATCTGTTAACTGCCAAACCACTGAGATAATTAAAAACAATTTTGTAGTTGTTAACAACCACGTGGGAGGAAAATTCTTCAAAAAATACAAAATTATTTTCGGTTTACCAGTGGCGTGCATATAAAACGTTGTTTATTTTTTGAAAAAAAAAAACATCAGGGTCCCTCGTAGGCCACTGCTTTTTCTGAAAATAAATAATTACTGATTTCCTCGTTCAATTCTAAAAAAAAAGCTCTAAATTTAAAATTTGAAGTCATCAATCAAAAAATGGTATTCATTGCGTTATTGGAACTCATATGATTTTGTATAATTATTTCAAATAGTTAACAGTTATTAATACATTTTAATTTTTTAAATAAGACTTTTACACCCTGCATCTCCGTTCACAATGATATTTCGAAAAAAGATCTTATTTTTGAACCCCTTTTCGTTTTTGGAAATATATGTAATACATACTTTAGAATCACCTGTATTCTACATACAGTATGGTGGAAATGAAAGGAATAAATTCATTATTTCGTAAGTCAGAGACTAGAGAGAAAAATCCTGAGACCCTTCGATTTTTAATTTCAGTTGCGCATTCTGTCCGATTTTCTTTTTATTTCTTATGTCATATGTATAAGCGTGATGACATCACGCTGTGTCATCGATGTTTTTTTTAAATGGAAACGTGGTTGATGCGGTACATCATTTGAAAGGTCTTGTAATTCTCCATTCAACCATATCAATACTTTTAAATAAATGACGTTTGTAAAGTGTCAAATAGTTTTATTATTAAAATTAACATTCTTGTTATTGTCCGAAATAACAACCAAATTCAAAGCTGCTCAAATTGGTGACCCTCAGCGATGAGACAATGAGATAAGCGAGCAAGGAATTCGTCCTGAACGTTCTGAAGAACTTCCGCACTAATTTGCGCGATCTCGAGCCGTATGCGTTCCTTGAGTTCATTGATAGTATGTGGTCTATTTTTGTACACTAGACTTTTCAAGTATCCCCATAAAAAGAAATCAAGCGCAGTGAGATCTGGCGACCTGGGTGGCCACTCGATTGATCCTCGAAAGACCTGAAGCTTTATTGAGACATGCTAAATAGAGAGAAAAAACAAAAACAATAAGTCAAAGATAAGATAAATCAAAGGGGAATGGGGCATCCCTAACCAAATGTTAGGGATGTCACTGAGTTTGTAATCTGCTATAGTTACAATTCTCAATAAAGTTAGTAGAATAAAATATATTATATATATATTGTTTTACGTAATCATTCAGTCAATATTCAAACATAAATATTTACCTGTTGGTTGTATTTTGATCTGGAATACAAAATACTATTGAAGAGAAGAATATATCTAGGCGGCATAGAAATTAAATTGTATAAGACAATCGAATAGAAAATGGTGAAAACACAACATATAAAAGAATAAATTATGTTTGGAAATTTGGGTACCCGGATGAAAAGAAAAATCTTACGATATATTAAACTACTATTAATAAAACTATAGATTCAAATTTAATACAACATACTAGTCTAGATACTATATACTAAATAACTTGTTCAATCAAGCATATGCGTATGCTTGATTGAACAAACACTTTTGACAGTTTCATTGTGAAAAAGGTACTAGATTTTTACATATCAATAACATAAAGTTCAATTTTAACTTTATGTAAGTGCTAGGTTGGTCGTAATCCGTAACAAAAGGAAGACATAATTGTAATATCATTGTGAACAAAATACCCTCTTTATTAAAATTTAACTTTTACGTTTAATGTTTATGTATTTTTTACGTTTATGTTCAGTGTGAAACAATCATTATTCTTATGCCTCATTCATAATGTTTATAAACATAATGTGTAAGTATGCATACAGTATAAATACAGTAACATTAAAGGGATCATAAGTCCTTTTATGTTCACAATGGGGGTTGCGCATACACATTTGTTTAATCGAGCATATGCGTATGCTTGATTAAACAAACACTTTTGACAGTTTGATTGTCAAAGTCACTAGATTTTTACATATCAATAACATAAAGTTCAATTTTAACTTTATGTAAGTGTTACGGTTGGTCGTAATCCGTAACAAAAAGAAGACATAATTGTAATATCATTGTGAACAAAATACGCTCTTTATTAAAATTTTACTTTTACGTTTACGTTTATGTTTATGTGTTTTTTACGTTTATGTTCATTGTGAAAGAAGCATAATGCTTCTTTCCTCAAACACATATCGGGTTGACTATGGGAACGTAAGATGGTAGTATTTCCAGCAAATAAAACATGCCCCTGAACATCCAATAAAGCCAAATCGTTTATATATAAGAGGAACAATAAAGGTCCCAAAACGGATCCTTGAGGAACACCAACAGCACTGGGAGCGTCTTCGCAACTCCAACCTCCGCCTTGACATCTGACTCCTACCTGAGAGAAACGATTCAAACCATCCAAGAGTCGCCCCCCGAAAACCATATGCTTCAAGCTTTTGCAGCAGCATTTGGTGGCTGACACAATCAAAGGCTTTTAAAAAATCGCGAAATACCACTGCACTGACATTCCCGGCATTCAGCCCGACATACTGGCAATTACTAAAAGTACTATTTTCTTATTAACTGTACCATGCGTTCTTTAACAAGACGTTCCAATCTTAGACAAAGATGTCAGCAATGAAATCGGCCGTTAGTTTGAAGGGTCAGCGAAATTTCCTCCCTTATATAAAGGCCTTACGACGGCCGTCTTCAGAGCCGATCGAAATTACCCCGATTCGAATGAAGCATTAATCGCAACTGCCAGAACCGAGAGGGCCTTTTCAATCAGATTTAACACTCGCACCGAAATCTCATCAAAACCATTTGCGCTCTTGTTCTTTATTGTAGATGTAATATTTTGCAAATCAATAATGTCCGTGTGATGCATTTAAAAGGATTCCTGGATGGACAGGTTTCCAAGGTAGTCCAATGGATCTGCATCTGCCTGTAAGTTCCGCAACAGTAAAATTAATTTTATCCACGACCATACTATAATAATCACATTATACTTGTACATTCTCAAGACTAACGATAATCATTATTCACTTGTGAATAATGATCATTATTCACAAGTGAATAATGAGTTGTCATGGAAACGAAACATGTCGTAGGCAACTGACAACTCAAAAAGTAAACTGCCCTAAACATGAAATCGGTAGTTACCACTGGTTCGTTCAAATAATTATCCTTATATTAGGATGTATTGAGGCAAATGTAGGTTACAGTGTCTTTTTTTCACTAAAATATGTACTTTTCTCTGAAAAATACTTAAAATAGGCCATAAAATGAAGTAATTTACCGTCCACCCTCGTAGCATTGAAATGAACATGCGCGGGTGACTAGACCGTCATCTATCGACAAGATGCATCAAACGTCGCGCCATTGAATAGCGAAACCAGTTGTGGTCGTGGTTTTAAAATTGTAAATTATCTTTGTGGCATCTATAACCTATAATATTTGAGAAAACCCAGAATCTTGGTCGTGGATAAAGTATAGTATTCAACGCGCATTTAATGAGCGTGATTCTCTCGGGCAACTTGTGCCACTCGCTTCGCTCGTTGGCTCAAACGTTACCCTCGAGAATAACGACTCTCATTAAATGCTTGTTGTATAATATACTATTATCCACGACCATACTATAATAATCACATTATTCTTGTGCATTCTCAAGACTAACGATAATCATTATTCCCTTGTGAATAATGAACATTAGTCACAAGTGAATAATGAGTTGTCATGGAAACGAAACATGTCGTAGGCAACTGACAACTCAAAAAGTAAACTGCCCTAAACATGAAATCGGTAGTTACCACTGGTTCATTCAAATAATTATCCTTATATTAGGATGTATTGAGGCAAATGTAGGTTACAGTGTCTTTTTTTCACTAAAATATGTACTTTTCACTGAAAAATACTTAAAATAGGCCATAAAATTAAGTAATTTACCGTCCACCCTCGTAGCATTGAAATGAACATGCGGTGACATGCGCGGGTGACTAGACCGTCATCTATCGACAAGACGCATCAAACGTCGCGCCATTGAATAGCGAAACCAGTCGTGGTCGTGGTTTTAAAATTGGGAATTATCTTTGGGGCACCTATAACCTTATCATATTTGAGAAAACCCAGAATCTTGGTCGTGGATAAAGCGCGTGGATTAAATGCGCGTGGAAACGCGCATTTAATGAGCGTTATTCTCATTAAATGCTTGTTGTATAATGTACTATAACGCGTCGACGGCAATCCCGGAGGGGCCTAAGGCAACTGACCGTCCCCTCAGCTCGTTCACTATTCTCCAACTTTCTTTTGCTATGTTATGCGCCTTTTCTATTCTATTCTTATAGTATAATTTTTTTAACGCACGTTACCGTCCTCCTGTAAATGCTTCTGTATTTATTAAAATAATCATGGAAGTGGACGTTTGCTGTATATTTCCCCAAGTAATGCAAAATTCGGAGGTTAGTAGACGATGTTCTGAAACATGGCGTGATCCACAACTTATTGTTGCTCTCCCTAATCCGACGCAACGGAAAACTCCTCCGAAATACCTCTAAAATAAGACCATTAAAGGCTTCTAGGGGATCCGACGAATCCACAACGCCACTGCAGTTCAACCCCTTAATGCTGTGCTTAAACCTGTCATAATTAACTGAGCTGTATATCCGACCGTATTTGAGTTTTTGTTGTCGTTTCTTTTTCTTGGTGTTAAGGTATGGTTTCGCTGGAGCCGTTGACGGCCGCGTCTGACGGTCGCCACTGGACGCAGGCCACTGCTTTTATGGGAACTACTAGTCGCGGTTTCTTTGAGTCGGTCCATTTTAAATGCGCGGCAGTCAACGGCGGCGGCGCCCGGCGCAACGAAATTGCTAAAGAGCAACTAACTTAAATAAAACAAGAGAAATATTTTGCCTTAGCAAATTTTATCTCGAATGGTATTTGAGAAGACTATTGCACAACCTGCAGTTAAAAGCAAATAGGTGAGACTCGTCAAACTGACAATACTTTTTACTTGAACCTAACAAAATTTTGTGGCTAAAAACCAACATCTTGATTTTGTCCAGGCAGGACCAGGTAGCAGTTTTTTCGGTAGAAAATAGGCTGTTGTTATGACATTTTCCCTGTGTAAAATACTCTAGTGAAATAGTCTATAAAAAATTGTTCGAAACTAAATCACTAGCCGCAATGGAAGCAATACCTCAGTCAACCGTATCAGTCACTCGAACATCCTGGTCAATTGTGTCAGGCATTCTCTCAATCACAACATCCGCGGCCACACATTCAACAAACCTAAGACTTGTATTAATTCTAGACTTAAAGCTAAAGATATATGATCCAAATATAATTGCCCACGTATTAATCCATTACCAACCTTTGCACTTAAACCATAGAAGAAAGATGGAAAATCTCTTTTTGAAAATGAACCGGAAATATGAAGAATGAGTATACTAAATGAGAATCCTTGACTCTATGTTATTATTTAGTTGGTCAACTGAGTTGCCGCGATTACGAAATTGACCACAATTTGGTAAAGTACAAATTTACAAGATTAGTTCTAAAACACTTATAAGATAGCAGAGTAATGTCACTCCTACGAATGCTCGTATCACTATAACCAGCTAAAACTATTACATAATTAAAAACGGTCAATTCATTAACATAACAAACTGCATGTAGATACGTCTCAAAACCTAGGCCCCGGCTTGAATATGATCTGACCAGAACAGTTTGAACAAGTGTGTTTTTAAAAAGCCCTATACAGACCCCTCCCGTAATAATCGGTCAATACAATAATCTGCATGCGATGACTTTGAACAGACCCATACAACAACATATTCGATCGCAGTGTTTTTTTTAAACGATCATATCCGATAGTAATAGTAATTTACTTCATACTGTATCATTTAGGACACTTTTACGTACTTGATTTTAATCCGGTAATAGTTATTTACGTTATAAGTCCGGTAAATATAGTTTTACAGTAGGAGTAAGATGTTTCCGGACGAGGCGCTAGCCGGGTCTGGAATTTCGAAACGACTACTGTAACACGTTACCGGACGTATGATGTACAACACTTTACTTTACTTCATACTTATAAAAAACAGGAAAAACATATTTTATGCGCGGCGAATATATTTTTGACAAATCCGCCAATTTGACAAATAGTTTCATTACAGTATCCTGTACCGGTAGGTTTAGGTAGGTTACCATGGATACAATGGATTTATTGAAGATGTGCCGGTACTCAACACTGTAAAATTTCTTTACGATATCCAATCCTGTAAAAAGCTATTTACCGGGTTAAAATCAAGTACGTAAAAGTGTTCTAAATGGTACAGTAAGAAGTAAATAATTTTTTCAGGATTTTACAGTATTGAGTACCGGCACATCCTGTGGCGGTATTCAATAAATCCATTGTATCCATGGTATACTGTACCGGTACAGGATACCGTAGGTAATGAAACTATATTTGTCAAATTGGCGGATTTGTCAAAAATATATTCGCCGTGCATAAAATTATTTTTTTTCCTGTTTTTAATAAGTATGAAGTAAAATGTTGTACATCATACGTCCGGTAACCTGTTACACTAGTCGTTTCGACATTCCAGACTCGGCTAGCGCCTCGTCCGGAAACATCTTACTCCTACTGTAAAACTATATTTACCGGACTTGTAACGTAAATAACTATTACGTCAGAAGTCCAGTAGGTGACTTGTTACAGTACGAGGTTTTTACGGACGACGCGATGTCAGGCACCGAGTCTGGAAAGTTATATCAGTACTGTAACAACACCTAATAGACGTGTATCGTACAATATTTTATTTCATACTCTTTTTATTATTTAGAAAGAATTAGAGAATATAATTTAGAAGAATTAGATTTATTGACATTGGCGGTGTCTGTCTTATTGTCACTGTCACAATTCATAATTCGAGAGCTATAGCATAATAATTTGAAGTTACGCTTCTTATGGTACCAAAATAAACTTTTAAAAATTGTATTTTTAAATAATTATTTGTTATTCAAATTATTACTAAATACGAGTAATAGATGTTTCTCAAATTCGGGGTCTCTCAATCTCGAGGTCTCTCGTGCGGGAAATGATGGAGTCGTCAGCGTTAAATCATCAACCATGTGCTTGTGTTTCTTCAAATATATGTAGTACTTTGAAATAAGTGGGTTCTGCTGGGCTTTGAGGAGATTTTTTAATTTCAGTGAATAACTTAGAAACTGGTTTCCAATATCAGGAAATGATGGTTGATTTGGTTTAATAGTTTGATCTAATGGCAAGTAAACTTGTCAAACGTCGTAACTCTTGCGCACAAATTTTGACGTGGCAAACTGTTTCACGTTTCACAACATCTTAATCAAATTTAAGTAACGTTATATTTTATATTAGACGGTAGCATCTGTTGCCTTTACCGGACTTGACCGGTAAAGTTCCATTTACCAGACTCAAATCGATGCATGTAGGACGCATATACCGGACAGTATTAAATAAATTATTTAGGTGATAACAGAGACGAACTTGGGAATTTATGAACTGACTTTTTATTGAAATTTAACTCGATAAAAACATTTTATTCTAAATTTATTTGGGCACAGTGATGTCTTTAACAAACTGAAATGACGAAATCAGGCCCGTTAGTTGAATGCTCTCGTTGGCCCCTTGCGACAATCTGTATTCAATTTCGGCCATTTTATCCAACAGTCTAATCGAAGTATCAAAGGGAAATTCAACTAAAATTATTCCCATACAATTACAAAATTGTTCTAGCACATCGGGTATAATTTAATACTCACTCCTGTGGATAAACTTATGTACTTCTGTTAATATATCCGAAAGAGCTAATCCTTTCAATGTTTTAAGTTCTTGGATATCTACAAAAATTCCAGTTGACTCAAATAATGCTATTTTACAAATAAAATGTTATACTTTTATAAGTGGTCTTGACGTCTTCGTTTAGAAGCCATTTAACAATGGTCTCAATATCACTTCTCAAGGGATGACCGACACAAGTATAAACTGTGTCTTCCGTAACATTTTTGTATGCTAGCCATGTACTCTGCAGGACGTTTAGCACTTTTCGCATATCGCCATTTGCTAGAGCTAATAAAGCTTGCTTTCCATCTTCTGTGATTTGAACTCTTGTATGAATAATAATAACATTATTTAGTGCATTTGCAATTCTTTAATAATACTTACTTTTCTTCATCAACTACATAATTTAACCTAGGAATAATCTGTTCTGGAGATAAAGGACCAAACCGAAATCGCGTACATCTTGATTGTAAGGCTGGTATGATTTTGCTCAAATAATTGCAAATTATGCAGAACCTGATGTTTTCAGTGTATTTTTCAATAACTAGAAATTAAAAAATATATACAATATTACATATTAAATAGGTAAATAATGTAAATAGTAAATACGACTTTTCTGGACCAATTTTTTTAAAGTAAAAAATTAGATAGGCTTGTCGCACGGAGCAGTGAGAGGCCGTACATTTACCAGGGTGATTCCTTCGTTTCTTCAGGAAGAAGAAGGGCTCAAATCTTCATTGAAGTTTTTATCTGTGGCTAAGGCTTTTGATAGTTTGAACCATCGGCTGTTGCTTAGGAAGCTTGAGTGTTACGGTTCTAGGGGCTCTTGTCTTAGGCAGTTTGAGTCTTTTTTGTCGGACCGAGTGCAGTGCGTCTCTATTGGAGACAGGTTTTCTTCTCCCGCTATCTCGAGGGTGGGTGTTCCGCGGGGGTCGGTGCTTCGACCTTTGCTTTTTCTCCTGTTCATTAATGACACGTCGACCTTGGATATCAGTGCTCGGATTACTCTGTTTGTTGATGACACCACTTTGCTTTGGAGTGCGGAAGATGCCACCGGGTTGGAGGAGTTCGTCCTTGGAGACTTCTTGAAGGTCAAAACTTTGTTGATGCTAACAGACTCTCCTTCAATATCCCAAAAACAAAAAGCATATCTTTTGGTTGCGATATCGCGGACTTCACCTTGGATGCGCAGATCATAGAGACCACCCTTCACATTGCAGGTTCCTGGGGCTTCAGGTGGATGAAAGGCTGAAGTTCGATTCTCATGTGCCCGCCCTGAATGGCAGGTTATCGAGCGGCTGTTATGCTTTACGACTGCTTGCCAGCTATCTGATTGATTCCCACCTGCGATATGCAATCTCATGCTGGGGCGGCTGCAGCCGCCAATTAGTCAATTCAGTTTTTGTCCTCCAAAAACGCGCAATGACAATAGTTTTCAGGACAGGGCAGGGGGCAGCTGCCGACCGCTTCAGGTAGTTCGAGCTCCTGACGCTTCCATCTTTGTACCTCTTAGAGAGCGTCTGTTTAGTGTTCCCAACTAACATTCGAGGATGCTTTTGTTTTTTTTTAATGGTAACCGGATTTTATAAGAGATTTATTATAATTATCTAGCTTTATAGATGGTTCTGTAAGTTTTATATGTAAACTTTAGGTGATTATTGTTTGCTAAAAGACTCTACAAATACCAGTACACTTTCGGTTTTAAAAGAAGGTAACAAGAACTTTTATATTGCAACACGTATAAAACTTTAGTTGCAGAGACTAACAGGTTTATAAAATACTTTTATAAAGGTTTTCCAGACTTTTTCTTTCTAAATACTGGTCTACAATTTGTATGAAAGTTTTTGTAAAGCCCGTTAAAAATTTTGGGAACTTTTAGTCAGTTTTTGGTAACTTAGGTTACCTAAAAGTATAGTATTGTAACTAGAGAAGTTTTATACTACAACTGCAATGTTTTATAGGGGTGTGCAAGTTTTTTTCTGGGAATTAATAACATTAATGTCCGACCGGTCTACTATTTTATAATAATTGACTTCTATCAAAGTCATTTATATAAAAAATAATGCCCTAGGGCGCGTAAACAAAAAAATAACGCCCTTGGGCATTATGAATTTAAATTGACAGTAATTTGATAAGTACATTATTTATAAATCAAAATAATCATTGTTGTGTTGCCACGGTAAATGCCCGGCAAGGTATAGGCACCTATAATTTATATCAAATCGTAATACATAAAAGTTTATTTTTTTAAGTACAAGCAGAAGTCGGGCATTAAACGTTGAAGACAACATCGGTCTAAGTATACCCTCGGGCCAGGGGCCCTCGGATTCTACACTATCGACCTCATGCGTTATTATCCTTATAATGCTCTAGGTATCTTAATTACTATTATGGGACTTCAAGGGCTTATAAAGAATTATAACAGGAGAATTGTGCTGAAACACATGAAGTCAGCCATGTTGACTTTTATAGTACATAATGATGTAAAACCTCAATTTCTTCTTTTTCTATATTATTTTATTTATTTTCGTAAATAGAGTATATGTTAAACTTATTTACCTATTCTATTGCTATCAGTGAAGCAATTTTCAATACAATTACTGAAATAGATGAACGTTCAAGATTATATTTCTTTATATCTTTTATTGTTGAGAGGCGTCTCTTTTGTGAGGGGTTAGCATATTCATTTTCACAGTAAATTTAATTTGGCAACCACTTTGGCACTCTGATCCATCCGCACTACCTTCATTTGTGACAAATTTATCCCAAAACGCCAGTCATTAACTATTCTTGCCTTCGTCTACAAGATGGAAGATGACTATCGACCGGGTGCCGATGCGATATCATAGCGTATATATGATATATGAATCTGCCATTGAAAGACATATGCGAGACAAAGATAAAACTAGCGAAACATTTTATAATAATAATAATAATAATAATGCTTGAAGAATTAGAACAGAAGTACGACAGTTTTGGCCTACATAAAAAAAATAAAAGACGTCACCGGTGTGGTGAGAGAGAAGAAAACTGGAACACTGAAAGATGAAAAGGGCGCACTGGTTGCTGACTTCGATGCCAGACTGAGACTGTGGCAACAATATATAACTCAACTGTTTGATTACCAAAGAACGGAGACATATGAGATATAGATATAGATAGATAATTATATCAGAAAGCGCTCCAGAAATAACGAAGGAAGAAGTAGTATCAAAACCTCAAAATCCGATAAAGCAGTAGAGCCAGATGAGGTGCATTGTGAGGTATTGAAGCTGCTGGATGAGCGTTCAATTAGTGTCATAGTGGATCTATTCAATAGCATTTATACATCAGGAGTAATTCCCAGAGAATGGCTGCTTTCCACCTTTGTTCCTATCCCGAAAAAATCTCAAGCGTCAAAGTGTGATGATCACAGACTAATAAGTTTGATGAGTCAGGTTCTGAAGATCTTTATAAAAATTATACATACTAGAATATACAAAAAATGTGAGGCTGAAACATCAGACACACAATTTGGATTCAGCAACCGAATGGGCACAAGAGAGGCCATCTTTGCTTTGAATGTCTTGTCTCAGAGATGCCTAGATGTAAACCAAGACCTTTACGTATGCTTCATAGATTATAGTAAGGCGTTCGACAATGTCAAGCATGAAAAGCTTTTGGATATACTCCAAAGACTTGGCATTGATTACCACGATGTCCGAATAATATCAAATCTCTACTGGGGACAAAGTTCTAGAGTGAAATATGACAATGCTTTGGCAGAACAAATTAGAATTCGGAAGGGAGTCAGACAGGGGTGTGTTCTCTCTCCTATGCTATTTAATATTTACTCGGAGTTTGTTTTTTGGGAGGCATTGGAAGAGGAGCTGGCGGGTATAGCGATCAATGGCAGAACTGTCAACAACATCAGGTACCCTAATGATACCGCTGTAATAGCAAGCTGCCTCAAAGATCTGCAGAGACTGGTAGACAAAGTAACAGTAGTTAGCGAAGATTATGGGCTAAGTATTAATATCAATAAAACAAAAATGCTAATAATATCCAAAAGGAACATCACTGGTCAGCTGACTATCTTCAAATACCTAGGAACTACCATAAATGAAAATGTTGCACACAAACAAGAAATCTTGTCAAGAATTGAGCAAGCGAGGACAACATTTATGAAACTGAGAAAACTGCTGACAGCCCAAGATCTATCTTTGACTTTGAGAGTGAGAATGGTGCGGTGTTACGTCTTTCCAGTGTTACTGTGTGGTCTTGAAGGATGGACACTGAACAAGGAAATATCGAAGAGACTGGAATCGTTTGAGTGGTGGGTGTACCGCAGAATGTTAAATATCTCCTGTATGGACCGCATTACGAACGAACACATTCTGGAAAGAATGGATAAGGAAATGGAAATTCTTTTCACAATTAAGAGAAGAAAACTAGAGTTTCTTGGGCATGTTATGCGTAATTCAAAATATGAACTTCTTCAGCTCATCATGCAGGGGAAGATCGTGGGACGGAGAAGCGTCGGTCGACGTAGAATTTCCTGGCTACGTAACCTCCGAGACTGGTTTGGCCTCTCATCTGTCGAACTATTTCGGACAGCTGCCTCTAAAGTTAGAATAGCCATGATGATCAGCAACCTCCGAAGGAGAAGCTAAGATCAAGAAGAAGAAGAATAATAATAATAATGAATAAAATAAATAAAACTATTTATGCATAGATGGCGCTCCTTGTACTAATATCCTCTTATAAGACTTTATGAGAACCAGATTAAATTTATAATAGGCACGAAAACAATTCCGTTACTCTTTTGAAGCATTAAGTTTTAAAGGACGGTTCGCCTATGGTTTCAGAGATATTTTTATTACCACTTATCTTCGACCAAGGAAGTTATACCCTTATAAGATTCTCCATTTAAGTCCTATAAGTTACGTTTCCACAAAATTTTAATATAACTTAATTTTTATAAAATGGTATCCAGAAAGTAACAGTTACCTTATAAACACCAAAATGTTAGTTGGGTTCAGACGTAGAAAAGGCTCCTCTACCGCGCTGTACTAGGAGCAGCAGTGGCTCAGTCAGGTTACATATACCTCGATCTTCCCGAGTTAGGAATGCCTTTGTGCATTCTGCAGGGAGAACTTGTAACACGCTTCCCTTGGCAGTCAGATTTATATACATACTATTCAGTGGAAGGATTTTTTAATGATGGACGTTAGTCTCATCGATCTGAATCGATGGCTCGTTCCTTCCATTCCTTCCAGATATGTTTTATTAATTTTATTTATATTCATTGTCTGTTAACGTTTCTTTTAAGAATTTGTATTGTTAACGTTTTAGTTAAGTTGAGTTCTTTAATTACACTTGTATAAACTTAGCTTTTCTGCCTGGTTCTTAATTTTTTATTTTTAGAGTTAGAGTATTCGATTTTATCGATTTGTCACTGGATTTTTTCCTGTAGACAATAAAGCATAATATTAAATTAAATATCTTACTTTAATCATCTGCTATTTTTGCCACCGAATGAAGCATTTCCTTTCAGTCACTGACAAGCTCTTGTCACCGTTTTCCTGATAAATGTGTAGCCTTATCAACCATGCTCGTATAATATAGTAAGAATTTAACAAAGCTGAACTAAAATTCTTGTAGTTGGGAAAACCCTCCGAGCCATTTTAAAACAATTAAATTACAGAATTGTGCCAAAAAATGGTGTGTAACATTATTGCATTTGGTTCACATCCCAATTACACTTACTTCTTCTTAAAGCATTTTGAGCATCCATAGTCATGGCGTCCGCTTCATCTAATATAATCAATTTAAATCCACTTTTAAATATAGTTCTGGTACTAGCAAAAGTTAATATTTGTCCTCTTACAATACCAATTCCTCTATCATCTGATGCATTCAACTCTAGGACCTGAATATGTGTTGCAATAAAATAATTACTCATCAAGGATTAAATGAAATTAATATAAATTACCATAGAAGAGAACTGAGTTGGAGTGTACAGCTGTCGCGCACATGCCAAAATTGTACTTGTTTTTCCGGTACCTGGAGGGCCATAAAATAACAGATGTGGTACTTGGTCTTCTTTGATGAATTTTCGTACTGAAAAGTTAACAGCAATTAATACAATTAGCACTTAAAACAAATCGATGTTTTAAAAATAAAATAAAATAAGTAAATCATATTCTTTATGAGAGTTGTATTTGAAAAAATCGTAACCTAGCACACTTTCTATCTTCAGTAAGAAGACCGGTTTTGCTTCTTTTACTATAAATAAAAAAATTGACTCGAATCATGTTTCATAAAGCACACTTTTGAGGCCCTCTGCTAAGGCCCTATGCGAAGCAGGCGGCGTTTATTTGGCCAAGGGCACCCTTTCGGTTCGTGTTACGTGTGTTTTATGCAGAAATAATTTTTTGAAACAAAAAATCGCGGGCGATGTTTTTACTTTACCAATTAAGCGAAGGACGTTATTCTAACTTTTTCTTATTCTAACTAAAACCATAAAAATAAAAAACGCCTTCTGGTAGTAGGTAAACTCTTTAGTTCAGTTACGGAAATCTACCCCTGAAATAATTGCAATTTCTCTAAAATCACCCTGCATTCAGGCCGGTCAGTCGGGAACTGCTTCAATTGATTATTGAAAAATTACTCATACTAAAAATCTGAAAATTCGGTATTGTGGTAAGGTTGCTGGCAACCCTTCCTCTTATACTATGACACACCCAAAGCTAAAGCCTTCTTTGTTTTTTTCAAATATAACTGCCCATTTTTGTTTCCTAATTTCGATTCTACTGTCAGTCCCTTTTGTCAAATGAACCATGCTCTTAAAGACCACCGTTTTCAAGAAAATGTAGCATGACAATCGGATTTTTCAACTTTTATAAAGCTGTAAACTGTTGAAGATAGTACCTACACTTTCTTATCTTATTTTTTTTTCGGGCGTCCTTCAAAGTTTTATTTTTAAGATTTTCTTTGACAATATTCAAATTTTATTGGGTTTATTGAAATTTGCAAGTAAAGTTGGGTGTTACTCTTAAAAAAAAAAACAAAGATGACATTGGCTTCTATGTCTTCTTCTATAACCAAAAATGTCAATAGTGATTTTTAAGACTTATAGTGTCAGTATAAAGTTTTCATTACATTTTTCGGAAAAGTAGGCAATGGAAATTTGACAGATTGCCCCCCGTATAATATTTGAACTGTCAGTTTTATTGGTTATATTGACATAATTTAAACTTTATAAAATGCTGCCATTACAAAAAATGTTGTTGCCAGAACTTACCAAAAATAATAGTTGTAAGCAAAAATAATATATCCATGTACTAGAGATGATACTACGTTTTCCAAGTATACTTGACAGAAGTAATTCTCAGGACAACAAATTTTCTTATATTAGAGCTGGGATGAGTTTTGCTCACCCTGTTCAACATAATATATATTAAGGGAAGATTCGTTAACACTGAACCACTAAAAGGTCTTATGTAAATGACTCCTATTCCTGGAACCATAAAATCTTTCTATTAAAAGTATCTTTGCAGTTTTCTACTCACTGTATATGAGGTCTTTTACAAAACGTTAACATTTCTTCACTGTAGAAATCTACAAAAAGGGAGGAACATACTCATGCTATGAAACAAGATGCACATAAAATGCATTCATACTGCCATCAAAATTTGTCCAGGAAGTGTTTATCTGCACTTCAGATATGGTAGGTAGAATGCTCTGTCTCAGAACCCTAGGCTTCTTTCCAAGGGGTAGTTTGGCAGAGAAATTGACACCGTTCTTCCTGAGTGATTTTGGGAAACTTAATAAGCTGACAAAAACATTTTTTAACATAATGGGAGCAACGTCGAGGAAATTAATTTGATTAATTCAAAGTCAAACTGATGGCAGATATTAAAGTAAAACTACATTAAGGGCGACTTTTACAAGTTCAAGTAAAACTTCAGATTGATGATAAAACACCAGACTTGATGTACATTGCATTGTTTACCTGAGAAATAAACAATGCAATGTAGGTTATATCTGGAGTTTTATCTTCAATCTGAAGTTTTACTTGAACTTGTAAAAGTCACCCTAAGCCATCATAACAACTTGTAGGGAAGTTGTTATTGGCATTTACCTTCACCTGCTTTTAATTTACTGGTTAAAATCTTGTCAATCACATTTTTCACAAATCAGTTTATGGATACCTAACTAGTACGTCGCATTTTTGGTGGAATCTTTCCTTTATGGTTTTTATAACATAACCATTAACATTGACACAGTTCAAAAATTATATAGGGGTCATTCAAATAATAGCCTTTGGAAAAACTTTATGGAACGCTTTATAGTTTTTCTACAATTAATTGATGCAGTTCCAGGTGGAGTACCATATATACATAATATACTTCCTACCTGTTTTTATAATATCCTCATGTGACACTAGGTCTTCTAAAGTATCAGGTCGATATTTTTCAACCCTAAAACAAATTAAATTTTTCAAAATATAAAGGTGAATTTATACAATTTGAGAAATAAAAATCATAATACTATAAAAATGCAATTTAGGGAAAATTGATGGAATTAGGAAAGGCAGTGAACAACACCTCTTTGTCAACATTTGTCAAACATGAATGATGGAAAACACAGACTGTGAAGTACAAACCTCAAGATTATACTGCAAAACTGCTCTAATTATAGTCAGGACAAAAGCCCATTAGAACTCTTTCTCAAAAAGAAATATGTTGAACACATTTAAAATTGAATTAACAAACATAAGAGTACATATGAGTTGCATGCAGACAACCTAAGCAATCACTATAATTTACAAACAGCATTTTCCGAGATGTTTATATTGAAAGGTAAACTACATAAGAAATCCCAGTAATGTTACTCTCATGGATCTAAGACAGGATTACATGGAAATAATAATGAACCCCGCAAATAATGATTGTAGGGAGAGTACCCTAGCTAGATTCTAATCTAACTGGAAAAGACCTATTTTTTCGTTTTGAAGCTAGAGCTAAGAAAGAGGGTTGAGGTGGTTTATTTCTTTGTATGTAGGATTAGAGTCCTATAAAAATGTATTGAATGCAGCTCAATATAATTTGATTAATGAGGAAATAAAGATCAAACAAACACTTACCAAGGAAGATTTACTTTCAAATCCTTCTGCACCATTTTCCTAATTTTAAAATTTAGAAAATACTACCTAAATCAAAGTATTTTTTACAATTTAAATTTGTTATTCTTTCTGTTTTGGCGCCTTTTTTATTTTTCTTAACCTAAATTAACCATAAAAATGTAATTTTTTTTAAATTATTGTAACTGTCAAATGTCATGTTTATTTTATACAATGACCTAGGAGATATGGACACAGCAAACAAATGCCGATATTCCGATATTTCCCTAAAAATGATCCCGCTTTTAGGCCGGAAGTCCACCATTTTTACAGGACCCATAACGTAATTTTATCATAAGAGCTCATCATTTGGCGAATTACGATATACATTTACATTATATGACATATGAAGTCAATGTATGACGTAAATTCGCCGGAATTGACGCTGAAGTTCTTTGGAACCCACTGCTAAAAAAGGAGGGCCAAAACTCTAAAATAGGAGGGCTTCTACAGATACTAGCTCGTTGACGTAGAGACCAGCAGGACAGTGGCGGCTCATCCTAAGTTTGCAGGTTTGCGCAACACCCAAAATTTTGAGCTGCCGATGATTTTTTTATCCTAATTTTTTATTTTATTTTTTATATTAACTATTCAGAATAATGAATATGTATATTGACAATATACAAAGTCATTATTATATATTGTATATGTCAGTAGAATTAGCCCGCGAAACAATAATCATGATGCATGATGTCGGCGATGCCCTAAATGCACATATGGTGGCAATATTTTTAATTTTCATCGGAGAGCATTTCTTTTGTTAGTTTTGGACAGGCACTTTCACAATTTCTTGGGAATTTCGGCCATAAAACACGAACCCTACAATTGCCCTTCTTCTTTAACCGGCAAAGGCGCCCTTTTAATGATTTATGGCCCTTGAAAGAATATCAGACCTATCAGATATCAAATCTTATTCTCTCATCAGATAGAGTTTTTAATTTCTCATGCTTTGAATGTAATCCTTTAGTCGGTCAATTTCAATTTCCTTTTTCCGGCAAATTTTCCAGAAAGGCTCATTTTCCAAATTTGTGCTCGCGCTGTCCGAAGCGCCATATAGTCGCCACAGGTTAGAATGGATCTCCAGACGTACCTCTTCGACACGTAAAAAATTAATAAAAAAAAAACTAATATTACAAAAGCTGAAACTTTGTTGACATGTTTATTATGTTGCAAACAAATAGAAAAACGTATCCAGCTGACTTGAGAGTGGGGGACTATGCCCCAGCTGGTCACGTGAACAAGTCAAAAACATGCGTTGGGTGAAGTTTCATTCGAATTGAGTTGTTACGTTCTTAGGGGATCGCAAGCGTGCAAGCAAATTTCTTTGAAAATGTCCAAAGGGGGGGGGTATTACCACTTTTTTCACATTTCTCAACTTTGACCGCCTGTAACTTGACATCGCCTGGACCGATTAGAGTGAATCCTACTGTTTTGTCCTTTTCTTGATGCCCTTTTTCACCTGCCACTATCGGAAGTTCCCTAGGTGCAATATTTTCAGAGATAGACCCCTTAGACACTTTTAGAATCGCGTTTTTGGACCATTTTAAAAAAAAACTTTACCGAATTTTTTTGTTGTTGTTTTTGATCGGAATGGCTCGTTTGCAATCCCCTACGAAGGTAACAAACTCAATTCGAATGAAATTACCCTTCAAAGAGGTTTTTAAAAAATGGTCCAAAAACGCGATTCTAAAAGTGCCTAAGAGGTCTATCTCCGAAAATATTGCACCTAGGGAACTTCCGATGGCAGGTGAAAGAGGGCATCAAGAAAAGGACAAAACAGTAGGATTCACTCTAATCGATCCAGGCATTGTCAAGTTATAGGGGATCAAAGTTGAGAAATGTGAAAAAAGTCGTAATACCCTCCCCCTTTGGACATTTTCAAAGAAATTTCGGAATTTTTTTTTTGCTGTTTTTAATCAGAATGACACGCTTGCGATTCACTAAGAACGTAACAACTCAATTCGAATAAAATTTCACCAATCGCATGTTTTTCACTTGTTCACGTGACCAGCTGGGGCATAGTCCCCCACTCTCAAGTATATATATAAAGTATTATATCCTCGTTGGTGTATCCTATTTTTTCTTGTCTAAAGCTGTATATATATCTGTCTTCTTTATCATACGGCTTGTTTTTGGTCGGTACAAATAAATGCCACGAAAAGCAACTAAATATTCAAAGTTTGTCGTTGATGAATCGTCGGACTCGCCAGTTAAGAACCCATTCGACTATATCGATTTTTCTGCAGTACCCTTTCGAGGATAAGAAGTACCGAGGAAATGGTTCCGAGGATCTTGCTAAAGGAAGAGACGCGTTTTAAACTCGTTAGAGTTATGACCTAGAGAGACGCGTTTTAAACTCGTTAGAGTTATGACCTAGAGAGAGACGGTTTTTGAACTCGCGAGAGTTATGACCAAGAGAGAGACACGCTTTGAACTCGAAAGAGTGGTTGCTATCTAATCGGGAGGACGGAAAAGTTCGAACTTTACCGCGAGAAAAATATCACTTCTGGGCATCGTCGTTCTGATTATCGCTAATTCGTAATTTTTTCCCCTTTTTGAATCCCGTGTTAGTCCGCCGCGCTAATTATTTATATTTTTAAATAGTGCCAAAACAATTAAACCGCTTATTGCCCGCCTACGAAAAGTTTCGTGGAACGTTCTCTCGGTTGTGCCATATAGTGTCAACCCACCTCTGCCAGAACATCCACGTAGTCTAATCTCCGCAGACACGGCGGCGACGGCTATTAGCGGCGGGGGTACACTGCACGACAATAGGAGAAGCGGCAACGAGACTGCTGTTTGCACTCCGGCTGTGACCTTTTCTTTCCACTGTTCTACTGCGGTCCGCCGTGACAATAGGCCCGCCTACCCAGCACGCTCCCGTAAGCCCCGTTGCAATTTGAGAGCAATCAATTGATAAACCAAACCGTACGCGGGCGACGTTTGTACGGGCCGGACGCGGAGTTGCACCAATTTAAATCTAACCATGAATTCGGTGGAAAGTTTAATTGCAATTCACTTTCTGTTAAAAAAAAACTGCGTAAGTATTTATTACTAGTTAATAACCAGAATTTTATTCAAATAAATAGTTTTATTTTTATAGAAAGGAGAAAACACCAATATTTAAGGGCCATACTTGTAGTCATCGACCCAAAAGGAAGGTCCCCATTTTTTAAATTTTATTATGTGTTATTTGTATTTATATAGATATTTAACTATTAAATAATGTTGCCACGAGCCGCCGCTGCAACAGGACAAATCAATCTGTTGGCAAATTATCAACTACATGATTCCTTTAGCATATTTTTTTCCTTTAAAAAATCCGATATTTTATTGTCATCTTTGTCATCAACACCAATCAAGCTCAAGAAATATGGTACAAAAAGTATTACGTCAAAGTATGTCTCTACTTCCGAGGAAAGGTTGTCACAAGAGAGATAACTTATCAGAGGTCGTCATGCAGAAAGAGATGGGTAGAAAAAAGAATGTGTACATTAGGGTGTGTATGCAAGTTCAAAATAACAAATGTTTCGTAGGCGGGCAAAAAGCGGATTAATTTTTAGCACTAAGTAGAAATTACCAGTAATTAGCGAAGCGTTTTTAAAAAGGGATTCAAAAAAGGGAAATATAGGACTTTGCGAAAAGGTGCCTGTTTAATAATTACATTCAACACCGAGTTATATTTAGTTAATGCGCCCCAAATAACCTATTGTTGCGAACTCGGGGTTCAATAATTCCAGTGTAACGATTTAACAGGAAAACACTATTTATTTATTTCACAAATACACACAGGTACAATTCGACTAGTAAATAACTCACTACTTAACACTTTATAGCCTTCTATTATCGCCCCGTACTTTAGCTTACTTATAGCTCGCTTAAAATAAGACTACTCTTCACCCCGCGCTCTATGCGCCTTTTATATACAATCCTAAAATTACAGAAAAACCTAGAAAGTTCTTGATAAGAATTCTTGAATAATCTCACATAAAAAAAAAGGTTGTAAACAACTGCCTTCTAGATAAACAGAGCAATAAATCACTCGTGTCAGCCCTGACGCAGCGCGGATAGGTTGCGAAGCTCCACCAACCACACACGCGTTGCCCCGCCTCCCATGCGGCGTCGCTGCTAATCGTAACACTATTTTTTAGACGACCTTACATCCCCAACCGTTCGTAAATTACGCGGCATACGGTCGTAAATTACGCGCATTCTCTGCATGATGTCGACTTGATAAAACAAATTTTGCTTTATAGCCAGTTAACCAAGCAGCTTGGCTAGGAGAGGGTTGTTATGGGTGAAACTCACTCGGTCTTTGTTCTTACATTATTATTACGTTTTCAGTTTTCAGTCAGTCATGATCGGATAGTTTTGCTTAGGGCATCGATTTGTATTGAAGCACACACCGAATTTATTTCATTACGTTACGTGTAGGAGAAGATTATCTCTATTACGCAAAATATCTTAAATATTACTATTATAAAGGTACGCGTATGTTTGGTGGTGTATGCTGGTATGTAGCAGGGTACAGAGCATTTGCTACATGGCACTTATATCAGTGGCGGTTCGTAATAGGGTTTGCAGGTTTGCGCAACAACCAAAATTTCGAGCTGCCGATGATTTTTTTAATCTTAATTTTTTATTTAATTTTTTAATTTAACTATACAGAATAATGAATATTATGTATATTGACAATACACAAATTCATTATTATATATTGTATATGTCAGTAGAATTAGCCCGCGAAACAATAATCACGATGTACGGCGCGGAGTCCACGTCGATTTCAATAAAATCCGGCCCGCGATCATGTATAGGATAGGAAAAGCCGCAACGAGGCTGGTGTTGCAGTCCGGCTGCAAACACCAGTCTCTGCTTTCTTTTCACTGTTTTACTGCGGTCCGCCGGCGTCCACGTGACAATATGCCCGGCCACCCCAGCACGCTCCCGTAAGCCCTGTGGTGTTGCAATTTGAGTGCAATCAAAACAATGCGCGGGCGACGTTAGTAGGGACCGTACAAGGAGTTGCAACAATTTAAATTTAACCACAGTATAAGGAATAATACATTATATCAGTAGCGTCAGTCGGTCGAAAAATTGAAACTCCCCTCCCCTTGCCCCGTCCGCCCGGTGCACCACCAAACCGGTTTTGCCCGGTTTTGGCAATGCTTTGGCAGTGCATCGCCTGTGTTTGTCCCCTCGTAACTACTCGAGAAAATTGTCTGGCGCGGCACGCTTTAGTTTTGGAAATATCAAAAGTGCCGACACGAACTGACGATACTGATATAATTTATTATTCTTTATACTGTGATTTAACCATGAATTCGGTGGAAAGTTTAATTACAATGGACTTTCTGTTCAAATAAAAGCTACGTGATTATTTATTACTATTTAATAACCAGAATTTCATTAAATAAATAGTTTTATTTTTACAGAAACGAGAAACCAACAGCATTTAAGGGCCCTACTCGTAGTCATCGACCCAAAAGGAAGGTTTCCAATTTCTTTTATTTTATTATGTGTTATTTGTATTTATTTATATAGATATTTAACTATTAAATAATGTTGCGGTTTGTCGTACGCTAATTACCAAAAACTGGGCGTGACACCTTAAAAATTTTTTGCAAGCGGCGCCTTTCCTTCTACGTGCAACCCCCTACTTTTTATACCACGAGCCGCCACTGACTTATATCAGTAAGAACGTTATTCAGTGAAGTGTTTTTACGTGTTTTACGAAGGTCATCGGAACCACATTTTCGGTACTTTTTATCGCGGAAAGGGTACGAAAGAAAAATCCATACCACCCTCACCAGTAGCCTACTATACGTTTCGGACGGCGCGGGCATAAATTTTGAAAATGAACTTTTCTGGAAAATCTGTTGGAAAACAGAGATTGAAAATGTGACATTTCACATAACAGTTTAATTGTCAAATAAAGCGTTTTATTCAAATTAGTCGTTCATTTTCTGGCCCAGTCAATTTAAGACTTAAATTTACCGAATTTACATTTAAAGGATGCGAAGTTAAAAGCTCTGATGAGAGAATAAGATTTTAATTTCAATTAACGATATTCGCGAAATCGCTTTAATTACTGCACTATTGTTCGGGTCACGTATAGGTCTAAAATTCTTTCAAGGGGCACACAACACACAACTGAACTAACAAAGTGCCTGTACAAAAACTAACAAAGGAAATGCTCTTTGACGAAAAATAAAAATATTGCAGCCAGATGTGCATTTAGGGAGTCATGGGCTTGGGAGTGGTTTATTCCCAATACGGAAAAACAATAAAAACTTCCATCAGTTTAAAGCTTAGAAGCTTCGAAAAATGGCTTACAGAGTTGCGTTGCCACACATGAACTCATATGTATATAGAGAGTTCAGTTTGCACATCATACTGTACGATTCAACTTCTACAAGTACTGCGCAACGAATACCAAATTACCGAGAGTGTTCTGCGACGGCATTATGTTTGGCTCAGTGTAAAAAAGGCCTAATTATGGGTTCTTTAAAAATGGCGGACTTCCGGCCAAAGATGGGACCATTTTTATGAATTCGCATTTGTCTGCCTACTCTATATCTCGTAGGTCATTGGTTAGGTTTACAAGAACGTCAGTTGCCAGTAGTGTCAAATGTCAGTAGTGACATTTGCCGGTGGTTTTAATGTTGATTTCAAATAATTTTTTATTAAAAAAATGCATTTTCCCTATAAAAAGCAAGTTTTTTAACCTTTACTAATATTATTACGCTTTGTAGCATCTATATAAAAAGATAAAATGGAGCATTTATTAAAAGGCAAATTTGGGTAGGTGGTGTACTTTACAAATTTATTTTAATTTTATTGGTTTATCGGTATGGTTATGTCACCTTTGATCCTGTCTTTTTCTTTCCAAAATGATATAATAATGAGTTTCAAACTTCCAGGCGGGTCATAATAAGTTCCTACTCATATCACCCCTCAAAATATGGGCCCCAAAGAAGATTTCAAAGGAATATTGCAAGCCTCTGGGGTGCAAGAGCTGTTGATAGGTCCAGACCACTTCTCTATCAACAATATAAGTTTCAAAGACGTGAATATGGAATGCTCATTGTTAGGGCTTTAAGAGGAGTGTTAAAAATTAGATATTTGCTTATCGGTGGAGCTGTTGCTGGTGGTGGTGCTCTTAATAAGGTATGTAGGTATTTGCTTTGAATTCAAAATTATTCATACAGCAGGGGGTAGGTATGTGACTTGAGCTGGACAATGGAGCTAAAAAAAGTTGAATAATAAGTACCTACTCTAATAAATATTAGTTCAGGTTAGTCATGTTTATAAAAATTAAATGGGATGTATAAATTTAAATAAAATAATTTGTAGACTGTAATTTTTTTAATAAAATCTGTTTAATATTTTATAAAGATACAAGATGGGAGCAATTATGCACAATTTTTCCTGCATTACTTACTAGATCTGTTGTATTTTAAAATAAGATAATAAAGGCCTTTGCCATTTCATTCACAAATTGTTTTTACAAGTGCAACTGTCTCAACAAGTGTTATGCAGTTGATGACCCAGATATGGCCCCACCTACATGTGCATTACTTATCATATCTTTAATAGTTGTTTTGATATCCTGATGGTAATCAATACATTTTACTACAAAAGTCATTTTTGTGTGGGGTAATACGAACATGAGTTGCTGACAATAATTTTGGACTTAAAGTGAGGCTTATCATTGTTTTTCACAAAATGAACAGGGTTTTTTTTTTCAGAAATACAATGATTGGAAAGAAGGAATGCCTGATTTGAAATGGTTAGATGAAGTTCTTCCAGACAATGATAAGTGGAATGAGTGGCGAGGAAACTTAATAGAATTCAAGGATAGCTTAAAAGATAATATTGATATAGATCCCAGAATAAAGGCTATGTCAGAAGCTAAATATGCACAATTTAAAAGTTGGTTTGATCAAAGACTTGATGATGCTGTAGCAGCAGCAGAGAAGGTGGAACAAAATAATAAGGCCAGTCCAGAAAAAGGTAAATCAGCACTTTAGGCTAGTTACATGAGTACATTCTTCAGTCTTTTGGGTTGTGTATGAATGAAACCTATATTCTTAATTTACTAATTTTGATTTAATTCTTTGTTTAGGTGCCAGCCAAGGGCTTAGTGAAATCATTGACAGAATGTACTCAGGTATGGAATTAAAAATGTTGCATTTGATTGATGTTGAATAGGAAAAAAAATTAAAATTTTTATTTTTCTATATTTAGATGTAAAAAATGACCTTAAAGAGAAGAATATTGCTTATGCAAGGCCTTTTGCAAAGCAGAATAATGATGATGATAGAATTAGAAAAGAATCACAACAAAGATTGAATGAGATTCAAGATGAAATGATGCAGACTCAGATTAAATATCAAAGAGAGTTGGAGAAGTTGGAAAAGGAGAACAAAGAACTAAGAAAGCAAAATTTGCTATTAAAACAGGTGAACAACTTTTATCTCAAAAACAAGTATTTTGATATTGTCATAAATTTATTGAATAATTGGACTCATTGTTCTTTTTAGGGACGAAAACCAAACATGAAGAAAATTAAAAGAAGTTTGATTGACATGTACAGTGAAGTTTTAGATGAATTGGCTGATTTTGATAGTGGTTATAACACCCAAGATCAACTACCAAGAGTTGTGGTGGTTGGAGATCAAAGTAGTGGAAAAACCTCAGTTTTAGAAATGATTGCCCAAGCTAGAATATTTCCTAGGGGTGCTGGCGAAATGATGACCAGGTTAGTTTTGATTAATAATAGGCTTTGAGATTTTGAGAGCTGTAACATTTTTTGAGGGACTTCAGGTTAGTAGATAGTGGGTGTTCATCTAGAAAGTTATTCTTTTTTTGAGAGGAAAGGATGACAATCAAAATAAATCAACTTTTGTTTCTCCATTCTTTTCTTTTGACATTTCACAGCCAACTAGATGATGTTTTTAAATGCACACTTATACTTATATAGACTATTTTATGGAAAGACAGTTTGCAATTAAAAATAAAAACATTTTTTTTTTTAATTTACCCTGTTTCCCAATGATAAAAAAAATTAGGGTATATGTTTATATGACAAATGTATCTCAAAATGGGTTTTTTAATCTACTCCTGAAATGATGTTCATAAAAACTGGGACACTCTATGCATACAGTGAAACTTTAATAAGGAGGTATTGCAATTTGTATGAATAACTAAGTGTAAAGTCAGTGCTAAGCTTGGGTGACGGAGAAGTCTGAGGTCAACAGTAACTGTTAGGCTTTTTGTGACAACAGATTTGCATGTTTTTCTCATAGTATATCAAAGAAATTGACTACATTTGTCATAAAGAAAATTTGTAAATCCCTGTATTTGTTAATCAAGAATCAGTTGAAGAGTGCTTAAGATTTCTTCATTGAAACCTTTGAAAACAATTTTAAATCTAATCCTCCTGAATTTAGTCATTTATTTGCACCAAAAGGAACATCTTCTTTAGACCAGAACTCACGAGGAAAGTTGCCTTTCTATGTTTCCAAATCTAGGTTTAAACAATGATGTTTCGGAGAGAATTCTGGCTGCCTAGTAAAACGAATATTATAATAGTCACACCAGCATACTGTGACCAATCGCCATATACTTAACGACTTTGTATACAGTTTAGCTCCAATCACAGTATCTCATTCATCAGTTCTGACTCCTTCGTTTTTCCTTCTGAGCTGAATTACTATGGATGCCTAGAGTACCCTACTAAGTATATGCTTACTGCAACGATAGCTTAATCAGTCGAGCCACAACTCCCAAGTCTTGTAACGAAAAAGGGTGTCCCGACAAATCATCAGCTCAAACCTCTGAAACAAAATTTCCGAATCTTGCAAAGGAGCTGAGGGCCGCTTAGAGCACACCCTACGCATTAGTGCACAAATAAGCTCCCTGGCATATCAAAATGTTAGAGGGCTACGATCAAAAACAGCCCAGTTTAAACAGGAGCTCCTTAGTAGTGACTATGATGTGATTGTTTTATCGGAGACATGGTTGAAGCGTGATATCGCAGGAGCTCTTTCCACCAGCGCGAGGAGCGAGGAGCTCTTTGCACCTATGTCGTACTCAGAAGTGACCGGGATGGTGAGCTCAGTAGAAAGACTAGAGGCGGGGGGTGCTGACTGCAGCTATCAACACAATAGGAGTCATTACCTTGGCGAGTACCAGTGACATCTGTGAAGCTTTATGGGTTGGATTGGGAACCAATTCCAGATTACCAGACCTCATTGTGGGTGCAGTGTACATGCCTCCCTCCTCGCCAACCGTGGCCTACGAGGACCTTGTGCACGAGTGCGACGTGCTCGACCGGCACCCGGAGACTAATCTTATATTCTTAGGGCACTTTAACTTATTCAACTAGGTTGATACTCTTGTCCAGATCGATTCAAGACACATGAGTGGGAGTTTCAACACTCTTGGAGCCACTGACGCTTCAAACTGTTGCTCGGGTCAAGTTTTCGTATCACAAAATGATAAGGAACGGGTTATCCACGACTGCTCTAATTTTCATGGGTTGGTTCAGCATAATAACGTTCGTAATCACCGAATGACCATACTAGATTTAGTTTTTTCCAACATGGCTAATGTAAATTTACGCCCGAACCCCTCTCCGCTGACTGGCGTGGATCCTTATCATCCGCCTTTGCTTGTCGAGTTCAGGGTGAACGCCACCTCTCAGCATCTGTCACATGTGCTCAACCACAGGCCAAATTACAGCAAGGCTAACTTCGATGATTGAATTCGCATTTTGAGGCGCTGGACTGGGGTTTTCTGAGGGAGGCCCCATCGGTTGATGATGTTCTGGACAAGTTTCTAATAATTTTGTACGTAGCTATTGAGTCGTTTGTTCCATCCGCTAGGATTACCTCTCATAACTATCATTCTTACTTTACTTCTCTAACTATAAAAATAATTAATAAAACGAACAAGGCATAGAAAACATACAAGCTTTCTCGATCAAACATTAATTATCATAGGTATAGTGCACTGAGATCTGAGTCGAAGTTGTCCGCAGAAAGAGAGTATAGTGCCTTCATAAATATTACTCAGCATAAAGTTGTGGAAAATGTCAAGGCTTTCTGGTCCTACGTCAACCAACAGCGGCGCAGCTCTGGATACCCGGCACGAATGGCCTTAGGGCTTGCTGAGGCGCTTGACCCAGGCTCGATCGCCAACTTTTTCGCAGGGTTTTTCGGCTCTGTTTACGTGGGCGGTGCTGTATCGCCACGGAGTGGACCTGGCACCCCCCTGATTGGCTTTGTCCTCCCTGGAGATCACCAGCTCGACGGTGAACCTGGATGTGTCAAAAGGACCAGGCCCTGATGGTATCCCTCCATTGTTCTTTAGGGAGTGTGGGCCTAGACTCGCATGCCCACTGAGTTATTTGTTTCATTATTTGTTTCAGCTTTCGTTGACCTCCGGCGTATTTCCGCTGGCCTGGAGGACTGCACACATCACACCGATCCACAAGGAAGGTAACCGCGAGGACGTCAGTAACTATCGTCCTATCGCCGGACTGGATTGCCTCTCAAAGATTCTCGAGTCCCTTGTGTTGGACCATATGGTTGGTGGTTTCCGAACTGTCTTATCAACCAATGCATGGCTTTCTTCCTGGGAGGTCCTGCCTCGCCAATTTGAGGGTGTACTCCTCCTTCTTGTGCTCGTCGGTTGATGCCGGCTTCCAGGTTGACTCTGTTTACTGCGACTTTCGGAAGGCCTTGGACAGGGTGAACCATGACCTTTTGCTGTCCAAGCTGGAGTCATACGGTGTCTCAGGAGCGCTTCTCAGGTGGTTGTGCAGTGACCTGACCGGCCGTAGGGGCAGGGTGAAGGTGGGAGGACGGCTATCACATGAGTTCGATATGCCATCTGGAGTGCCTCAGGGCTCCCACTTGAGCCCTCTGCTTTTTATGATATTTATAGACGACTTAACTGATGTGCTGGGGGGCTGCAGTTTTCTGTTATATGCTGATGACCTCAAGGTTTACGGTAGGGTTGGGAGCGTTGATGACTCTGGTCGCCTGCAGCTTGCTATCGATGGGATTGGTCGATGGAGCAGGGAGAATGATATGGAACTTAATATCTCCAAGTGCAAGGTTATCTCGTTTTATAGGAAACTGCCTCACGCCAGCCTCTGACTCACGATTACTTCTTGGCCGCGACTTCCCTGCAAAGAGTCCAAATAATAAACGACCTGGGTGTTGTCTTCGATGGGAGCTGAGATTTGTTGAACATATCAGTTACGAAGTGGCCAAAACTTTTAGAATGTTGGGCTATATAATACGCCAATGCCGAGATTTCACTGACATTGAGGCTCTGAAGTGCCTATATGGGTCACTTGTTCGTAGTAGCCTGGACTACTGCTGTCCCGTGTGGTCTCCTAGTTTCGGGACCCACATGAGGGCGTTGGAGAGGGTGCAGTCAAAATTTGTTAATTTTCTTCTCTACAAGCTTAAGATTGACAGGCGACCACTGAGCCAGGCCGAGAGGCTTTCCGTGGTGGGTCTTGACAGCTTGGAGACGCGTAGATGACATTGTCGCTGCGTCACGGTATAATTTCTGGCACCATCGACTCGCCGGACCTCCTCTACAGTCTTCGTTTCCGCGTACCCCTTAGGGATACTTGTCTGAACCACATGTTTCTGCTTGAAAGATCCCGAACTGAGGTCGGTAGGTCCAGCGTGATAAACCGAATTATGGCGGGATTTAACGAGAGAATCGATGTTGGCTTTGATCTTGGATGCAACGGCAGATTGTTTAAATATAAACTCAATCGCATTCTTGCCGAACCTTAGATTGTGTCCCGATGTCAGTCAGCGGCGTGGGCCCTCTGGCCAATTAATATTATAATTTATAGATTATAAGTTTCTTACTATTTGGAACTCGTTCCGTAATGTACTGCTGATAAATAAATAAATATAGCTATAGCTTTCGGCAGTCATTTTCATCACTAATCGACAAACACTCTTAACGGACACACACTTTCTGAAAATCTGTGTCCATTAAGATTAAGAAGTGTTTGTCCATTAGTGATCGACAAACACTCTTGCAGATAAATGTTTGTCGATTAGTGCACTAATATTTTACATCCAAATAATAATTTTCCAGCGCTTAGGTGATAGTCGGTATGTGAAGTCAGCATCAACGCGAATAAAGCGGTTAGTGGTTAAGGTCGGTCATAATTTACTTATCAGGACGGTGGCGGTTAATCAGAGTTTACGCGATATACTTCGGGGCCGATCACCATTGGGAGGTGACACTTTCTGAAAGTCTGTGTCCATTAAGATTAAGAAGTGTTTGTCCATTAGTGATCGACAAACACTCTTGCAGATAAATGTTTGTCGATTAGTGCACGAATATTTTACTTCCAAATAATAATTTTCCAGCGCTTAGGTGATAGTCTAATGCCCCCCACAATATTTCTTAGAAAAATATTTAACGCACTAATTGGTTGATTTAAATAATAAAAATTTTACTTACGAACACCCAGAAAAATTACAATTTTGGTACATTGGAAAATGTTAAATTCAGTTTGCAGTTTTCGTGTGTTTTTTTTTATAAAATAATCAACCAAGATATTTGAAACTTTTTTTTTAATTATATACCTTGCGTACGGTGTCATTCAATGAAAACTGAACAGGGCAGTTTTTTTCGTATTTCTTATTCTTTACCGATATGAAAAACCAAAATATCAGTTTCGCATGTTTATTGGGGTAAAATCCGATAATAAAAAGGGGAAGACAAACGCACTTAAACTTCGTTAAATAAAATGCCAGCTTTTTTATGCGATTAGAAATGCATGGTGTAGTGGTTAATGTACCTACTTTGTGAACATGGGGTCGTGGGTTCGAATACCTCCTACTCATGGAAATACGCACTCGCCGCGCGGCGTCGTGCGCAAACCTTCCGTTCATACGTAATAAGCTACTTCTCGCACGCTCGTAGGAAAATTTTATTACAGTACTGCATACCGTAATAGAATGTCATTACAGTACTGAGTATCGTAATAAAATTATACCAGATTTTTCGAAAATATTCTCGCTCATAAAATTAATCTTTAATTTCTTATTTTTTCATAAATTTTTCTTGTTTTTGAAAAGTATGGTATAAAATGTTGTACGTCCGGTAATGTTTTACATTACTCGTTTAGAAGTTCCAAATTCGGCTATCGCCTCGTCCGACGGAAACATCTTACTTACTTTTACTGTAAAAATATGTTTTCCGGACTAATAACGTAAATAACCATTATTATACGTTTCCAATTGCAAATGAAAGAAACAGAAATCAACAACAGCCGACGACCTGGAAAATTACAAAATAAAATAGATATTTGAAGGGAAATTAGCGATGGTTATAAGTAATAAATTCACCCTGGTGGTGTTCAATCATTGCTTTGACAACTTTACAAAATTATTTAATTGTATTAAACAAACTGAACAAACATTATATGTGGTTAACGTCCTTGTTGCCAATGAATAGGAACAGGTTTACGGGTATAGGACTGAATAAAACCAGCTCTCGTTAAAAAATTGCCGACGTTTCGATTGTATCTTCTTCAGGGCTTTTTTTTAAGTTGAGAACATAGTTGTGTCAATGAAGTTTAGTGCACCAGTACACATAATGGAGGAATTCCAATTCCAATTCCAATTCCTTCATTAAGTCTTATCTCGAAGTATTGTAAGTAAGATAGAAAAACGGTTTCGGGAAAACGGACATGTAAGGAAAACATTAATTCATCGAAAAAGTGCACTAAGGGAGGATGTCAAAGTGTACTATTATCTGTTAAACAAAATCCTAATATTTCCACCAGGCAGCTAGCTAATGAACAGGAAATTAGCCAAACTTCAGCAGTAAAAATTCTCAAAGCCCAAAAGTTGCATCCTTACAAACTACAAATTCTCCAGCAATTGACCGAAGATGATCCCGATAAAAGACTTCAGTTTTGCGAGCAAATGATGGATCTCCTGAACAGAAACGTTGTGAACACAAACAACATTGTGTTCTCTGACGAATCGACGTTTACGCTAAATGGTGAGGTAAACCGACAAAATGTTCGTTATTGGGCAGACGAGAGTCCCCACTGGATGAGAGAAGGTCACAGTCAACGCCCAGAAAAAGTCAATGTTTGGGCAGGAATTTTCGATAATCGAGTTATAGGACCAATCTTTTTTGAAGAAAATCTCAACGGAGCGAGATATTTAATTTTCGGAAGAGGAACTAATAACAAATTGGGTTACTCTATTTCCTTGTCCTATAGAAGAAGATGTCCTCAACAGAAATATCTGGTTTCAACAAGATGGTGCTCCTCCCCATTTTGCCAGACCTGTTCGCCAATATCTGGATGAAGTATTTCCGGACCGATGGATTGGACAGTAGAAGAGGCTCCATTGAATGGCCACCCAGGTCACCAGACCTGACTCCATTGGATTTTTTTTGTGGGTTAGTTAAAAAGCAAAGTTTACCAAACGAGACCTGAAAATGTTCAGGAGTTGAAAGCACGAATAAGACATGAGTGCAGACTAATTTCCCCCCAAGGAATTGCAAACGTGCAAAAAGTTTCAGTTACGTTTAGGGTATTGCCAACTAGTGAATGGCTATCATCTTGCGACTGGCAGTTTATAAAAATTTGACAATTGGCAACTATGTATAACTTGATGTACACTATGAAAATAGCTGACAAAAAATAGCAGCTGTCATTTAAAAAAATAATTGATGACGTCATATCTTGAATTTGTGACTACCTGTATAATAGTTTATTTTACAAAAAAGATGGCAATCTAAAATATAAATCGACGGATGCGAGCGTTTTTCCAAAAAATAAACGTTTTTTTTTACAGAATTTGTTTCATTTTAGAAACTCACACTGTATATATCAAGGATATATACTTTTGATGTTTGTTTTTCGGAAAATTTCATGATAACTTTCGTCATATTTATCATGATATATATATTACTTGATCTATATCCGCAAACTCTGTATACAATTGTTACCTATCGAGCTTCGTTAAAAAGTTACAGTGTGATAGAACTTCAAAATACAAAATACATATAACCCATTCACTTATTATTGTCGTCAAGTAGGCGTTGGAAATTTGACTTTGACATTTTTTTCGTATCTTCTCAACATGTGCTAAAAGTGGATGGGTATAAAAAAAATGAAGGTTTCAAAGGTAACTAGATGAGAAAATAACAGAATGGGTAATAAGTATTTTGACGTTTTTATCGTATCATGAACATTTGTTGAAAGGAGATAGGTATATCTTTACCTTTTAGATTTATCTAAGAGCATTTGAAGTACTATTTCTATTAAAACATTAATTTACTGAACATCTAGTTTATTTTTGAGCTCAACGCTCTTTATTAATGCCATATGCAGAGCATTTGATCTTAAACAAGGATCTTTGCTCTTCCATAAACCCCCTAACTGCTTCACGTGTTGTAAAATATTTTCACTCGTGGTCGACTGTTTCACTTTCCTCTTCTTTTAACTTTAAAACATTTCTTTAAAATATTTGAGATGATTATCATAGCCCACTTACACGCAATACTAAACACTGATGCTGACTTCACCTGTAGAGTGACTAAAATAAAGTGGCCGGTCGTGATTTGTCGTACTGTAGAGTTAACACATACGAGTCATACGACTCAAAAACACTCTTGTTTCTTGCATAAAACAAAACGATTTTATGAAGGCGCTACAAAAGAATTTCTCCAAGTATCCGAATCTTTAAAAGTTTTATAAATGTCTTAATAACCCAAATATTAAGATCAAATTTACTTCTTGTTTTGCGAACTCCTTTTACAAGACACATTACACTTGAGAGTTTTAAGGCGTTTTAAGAATGGTCTTCATAATTTTTTTATAAATCTGTAATTTTTATATGAATCTATTTTAAAACCAAATAGCCCTAAAGAGCAAGCAAGGCAACCTTGTTTTATAACGGTTTGTTCCAAAATCGTAATAAAGCGGTTTTAAAACTAAAGTTTTTGTAGGACCAAAACAGTTTTTTTTTGTTTTAACTGATTTACCCGAGTAAACGATCTTAAAGTGTAAAAAGCATACATTACAGACTTTTTAAAATTGATAAAAATGTATTTACACCGTTTTGAAATCACTTTAAAACCTAACAAAACGTGGTAATCTTAAAATTGTTTCCTGGGGAACTGTCATCTTAACCTCACCTAAGTTGAGAGTTTATAAATCCAGCGTGAAAATCTGTAACAATCGCAAAAGGACTTCTTGGAAGTGATCTCGGATCGGATTGATCCTTACGGGTGATTTTCAGGCAAGCGGATTGATAACCGATAACATACCAGTCAACTGATTGGTTGAAAATCAGCTAACAATAGTCCGAAAAATGCTCATATTTTATACTCCTTGAAACGAGTGTTTTGATGAGAAGTCATTATTTCTTCTAGGGCACCTGTCAAAGTCACCCTTTCAGAAGGACCATATCATGTGGCCCAGTTCCGCGATTCATCGAGAGAGTTTGACCTCACCAAAGAAAGTGACTTGGCAGATCTCAGGAAGGAGGTGGAGCTTCGTATGAGGAATAGCGTGAAAGGAGGAAAGACAGTTTCCAGTGAGGTTATTTCGATGACTGTCAAAGGTATTTGTATATAAATAAGGAAAAGGCAAATAACATTCAATAGTTCGTTCTTCATTGTAAGGACCTGGATTGCAGAGGATGGTGTTGGTGGATTTGCCCGGTATTATATCTGTGAGTGTTTAATATTTGTTTTTTAGGATAACTAGAATATGATTTTTTCTTTAGACGCAAACCACCGATATGGCAGCTGATACGAGAGAGAGTATAAAACAAATGACCCAGGCATACATGAATAACCCTAATGCTATCATTTTATGCATACAAGTGAGGAGTTTTTTACATGCTTTGCACAGAAAATTGCTAAATAGTAATGTTCTTAGGATGGGTCTGTGGACGCAGAAAGAAGCAATGTAACAGATCTGGTTGCAAATTGCGATCCTACCGGCAAAAGGACCATTTTCGTCTTAACCAAAGTAGATATGGCTGAAGAAAATTTAGCTGATCCTTCCAGGGTAATTTTGAATACAACTCTGCACAAGGATACAGTCTTATACTGTATGTTTATAGATTAGAAAGATTCTTTCAGGAAAACTGTTTCCTATGAAAGCTTTGGGTTACTTCGCGGTGGTTACTGGTAGAGGAAGGAAAGATGATTCTATACAAACCATCAAAGACTATGAAGAGAATTTCTTTAGGAATTCCAAATTGTTGAAGTAAATATTTAAAAAAATCATTTATATTAAAAAATATATATCTAAAAACTTTTTTTAAAGATTTTTCTGTAAGTTTTATTAGTGTTTTAGTCCCACTGCAAAAGCTATAATAGCCTGCTCATGTTTTATAGAGACAGTCAGATTAGGTCGACTCAAGTGACTACTCGGAACCTGAGTTTGGCCGTAGCCGACTGCTTCTGGAAAATGGTTAAAGAGACTGTTGAGCAGCAGGCGGATGCCTTCAAAGCCAGACGGTTTAACCTGGAAACTGAGTGGAAAAATAACTTTCCAAGGTTGTGGCTTCAACTCCTTCTTATATATCCTTTAAAACCGTTTTAAAATCTCTTTTAGGATACGAGAGCAAGACCGGGATGAACTGTTTGAAAGGGCAAGAGGAGAGATTCTGGACGAAGTAGTTAATTTATCTCAAGTCAGCCCGAGGGAGTGGGAGGAACGCTTATTGCTCAATATTTGGGAGAAAGTGTCCGGCAACGTGTTTGAAAACATTTATATTCCAGCAGCCCAAACTGGTTCCTCAGGTACGTTTTGCCACCTTTTATTTAAAGTCAAGGTACATTTAGACAAAATATTTTGACAGATAAATATTGCAGTACTTTTGCATTTTTATTGTCAGTCACAAATATAAATAAATGTCAGAATATTCTTCGATGAGCAACAATTAGCAACATTTAGCCGTGTATACTCGTCTTGTACCCTCTCACGTATCCCCGTCGTTCGTGCATTGTATAGGGTGTCCCAATAAACGAGGTATGCGACTGTTTCTATGAAATTTGTAGGACTTTGAAAGAAAAAAAATGATAGTGAATGAGGCCAAAAGAAACTGTTGGAAATTTGTTTAATCTTTTAAGGTTGCCGCTAGGGGGCGCTTCTGTCACTACTATAACAAATTCAATATAACCCGGAGATTGGACTATGAAAGGTATATCAAAAATACCATAAATATAATATCTCACTCCCTACGAAGAATTTTGCCCTTTAACGTTTTTCTCTCCCTTTTCAAATAACGTGATGGAGATGGGCTAAACTTTGCTCGAGTCGAAAATTCAAAAATCGAAAAAAAAGAAGTCGAATTTTTCGAGAACCGAGAATTCATATTATTTGCTTCATTTTAAATAGCATATTTTGCACTACTACGTGCGGCTGAAAAAAAGACCAATTTCGTTGACAGTGGAGGGCATCTTTTCAAAGTCTTCTGCCTCTCATTACTGGTTAAATAAAGTTAAGATTTTCTTAAAAGGAGTAATAACATTGAGGGTAATTGGTTTGTGTAATTTTAACTCCGCTTCTAAGAGCAAAAAAAAATGGGAATGGTAGATTATATTTATGAAATTACATAGGTATATTTATGGAATTTTTGGTATACCGTTCATAAACAAATTTTGGAGTAAAATAAAATTTGTTGTAATAGTGGTGTTGAAAAGTCCCCTAGCGACAGATCTAGAGAAATGAAACAAGTTTCCAGCAATTTCTTTTAACCACATTTACTATCAACGAAATCAGAAATTGTATCCCAGGAATTCAATTTGAGTGGTTGATTGGCGGATCGGGACTAAAGGCTCCATAATACTACAACTTCTTCGCCGACGTTTCGTCTAATTTACTTAAACTTTATCAAGGCTATAATAATGACAAGGGGTTCAACATTTGTTATTGTTACTCTACTTACAATTTTCTCAAACCTCAAAGTTGGTGTATAGGTAGATAAATTGATTAAAAAAAGCCTAAGCTACTACTTCCATCCGAACATCGGATCGAAGTAGTAGCGGATGGAACGGATTGCTGACCGAACCCCGATTCGCGTCGTTCGTTCAACTGTGGTAAAAAAAAAACACTTTCCGGAACGGTTAGGTAAATAACTATTTTTTCATCATCTTCCAGCCCGAATTGGTTATACTGTCTTGACCTTTTGAAGTGTAGCTATAGCGGACTTTTCACACATTACTGGATCCGGACTTTTACTTCTATCTTTTAATAACACAAAATTATCTTTTTTCTATGACTATGTAAAAATAGACAACTTTCGTTACATCTCGCCCTAGTGGACAAGCTATGGATTTTGTCTCCTCTAGTGAAGACAAAATCCCATAGCGTTAACTAAAGAAGTTCTAGATTCGCCTTTATTTCGCCTATTAAATTCTATTTAACTGCTCTAATATTGTAAAACACCAAGGAAAATGGAATATTACATAAAACTTGCCTTACCTGGCCTCAGAGAAGCAAATTAAAGTGTTGACAGACTGTCCAAATTGAACTCAGTTACATTTTGATTTTGACAGAACGAAGTTAATCAGGATCTAATGGTCGAAGAAAAAGTATAAAGTTTTACTCGTCAAAAAAGCATTTTTTATTACACTACTCAGAAAATGATCATTTTACAGGCTAGTTAACTGTACAGAAAATACACATTTGTCGTAAGGGAACGGAAAAACCGTTTTCCGTGCGCGGTTTATTTTGCCGTTCGCAGATGTATAAACCATTCACATATTATTGCCGTCAAGTAGGCGTTGGAAATTTGACGTTGACGTTTTTATCGTATCTTCTCAACATGTGCTAAAAAGAGATGGATGTAAAAAAAAATGAATGTTTCAAAGGTAACTAGATGAAAAAAATAAGTGAATAGGTAATACGGGGTGTTCATTATAAAATTTCATCTAGCCAGCTATGATTTTTTGACAGAAAGAAAGAGAGTTATAGAAGTACGTCGTAACTTGACTCGCCATCAAAACAGATTTGTCATATTGCCACTGTCCAATCAGCCTTCAGTGCTTCAACGTTATTAGCGGCCATCTTGTCTTGTCTTTATCCTTGATGGTAAACTTTCCCGTTTTCCACATTTTTGTTGTGGTTTTCTAGTTTCACCAACATAATTTGTGCTAAAAACTAAAAAGTTTTATTGCTATAAAATCTGTTTTGTATTTGGACAACATGGCTTTCGCCTTAGAACATAAAGTTTTTATGTTGAAGAGCTACTAGGGAACTGGAATCAAAGTGGATGGCGAATGGGTTTATTCCATTCGAAACTACATGGAGGATTTCCAGGCCGAATTTCGCAACTTTGCTTTGGTCTATATGCAGTTCAAGAAAACTTTGGAGCATGTTCTAAAATTGTTTACAGAAGCAGGTAGTCTACAAAGACCAGGCAGTGAATCTCACAAGAAACATACCGATGATGTGGTTACACAGGCACAAGAAATAATGCAAAATACACCTGGTATTTCGATTTGACAGTTACATCATCAAATAGGCCTTTCTGTAGGTGCCACCCATGCAATTTTACATAAAGATCTGTAAGTGTACCCATATTGCTTCACAGAAGTGCATGAAGCTGACTTTCCCCGAAGACTGCAATTTTGAAATTGGGGTATTGATAGGGATAATAACCAAAACATTTTCCAAAAATCCATATTTAGTGATGACGCATGGTTTGAGTTAAGTGCTTATGTGAACACGCAAAACATGAGAACTTGGAGTAGTGAAAACACCCCCATGAAATAGTTGAAAAAGGACTACACCCTGATAAAATTGAGACTTTTGAAGGTAGCAGGTCACTAGGACACTTGAAGCATTACCAATTGGATAGGTACCTGTATAAGCTACTGAATTTTGCTAGCACTAGGAGAAAATAATTTACATACAATTCTTCATTAATATCATTTAATTTTTTTTATTTCAATTGTCAATTACATCAATATATAATATATCAAATATTTATTCAAGTTACTTCTATTTGTACACATTTATAAAATATGTTTAATAACGAAGATCAATTTATTGTTGAACAGTTGATAAGTGAATAAGAAACATGACTTCCCAAAACTCAATAAAAATGTCAAAATAACTTGACAAAATATGATTAGCTTTGTTACAAGTCTTATCGAACACATTAAACACATATACCATTGAACCCATATGTCAATATTCCATATACGAATAGGAGACAAAAGCCCTTTTCAAAAACTGCAATTCGGATCAGGGTGATAACTATCAGCTGAGTTTCTACCATTCATATTGAGTGGAAATCAGATTCAAACTGTCATCAATCTGGTTTCCCAAAAATTACCTGTCAGGATCAGTCTGATCCAGGATCAATATTTCCGAAAAGTCCTATTGTGACAAAGTGTGTGACTCAAATTGTATCATTCATATTCCTATTAGTATAGACCCAGTAGGACCTTTTGGAAATGGTAAACCTCGATCAGATTGATCTCTACAGCTGATTTTCATCCAACCCGATTGATGACTGATAACAGGACAACCAATTGTGTTGGTTGAAAATAAGCTTATACTTAGTAATGATCGACCCAGTCTGGATTGCAATTTCCAAAAAGAACTGTTATGATCATAGACATGAACACTGTCGCTTTTGAATAAACAGGTTTTAACCAGCCAATTTGTAAATTGTTGATTTGAAACATGGTGGATAGCAACCCTTTAAACTACAGATCTGAGCATTGATCAAGATTATCCAGTCTAACACTAATAATTGCTTATCATTGTAAACTTAATTTCTGTCTATAGCATTTTTAAACAAATTCAGTTTATAACTATAAATTAGGAATATGAAGCTGGATGCTCCTGCATTATTTAGTAGCTACTGATGCAATTTAACATACGTTAAACTATTTTGTCATTATAAAAAAAAGTTGGCGTTTATTATTAAACATGAAAATACCATACACCAATACTCACACTCACAGTGATGTCAGACTTCATAGTGATTCCGACAAAACATCTCAGTTATTAACACATTTGAATCGGCTCTGGTACACTTGAGGAAAATCGTTATTACTTATTTTTTTCGAAAATTTTCCTTAGGAATTAATAAAATGGTTAAAATAGATAATTATAGGTGGTGGTAGAACTTAAAAACGTTTATAATAATATCAATTTTTAGAATAGATATAATAATAAAGTTCGCTTACCTGAAATAAACTAAACACTGTCATGGGGATATAAATTGAAACGACATTTGTCACACATGTCAACAAGTGACATTAGTGAAAAACTATTGGTAACCTTGTAAATTATGTAGATTATTTTGAAAAATATAGTAAAAGTTATTGATCAGGTTAATTAAAGACAAAGGGGCCCGTCAGGGCCGGTTTTTTTTGTGAGGTATCCTTTGGTTAGGTTAGTTCGGATTAGAAACGACTAAACTCTAAAGTAGTGCGTTTTACCATATTTTTCAAGATAATCTACATAATTTACAAGATTACCCAAAGTTTCTCAAAAATGTCACTTGTTGACATTTGTGACAAATGTCGTTTTAATTTATATTCCCATGACAGTGTTTTAACATAACCTTCAAGTCAACATCCATTGTATAGTTTGTTTCAGGTAAGCGAAGCTTATTATTGTATTTATTCTAAAAATTGATATTATAAATGTTTTTAAGTTCTACCACCACCTATAATTTTCTATTTTGTCCATTCTGTTAATGCCTAAAGAAAATTTTCGAAAAAATGAGTAATAACGACTTCCCTCAACTGTACCAGCCCCTTTGAATCACATTAAAACTGGCTTTCAGACCCAAAATGGTTTATGCATGTACATGTGCCTTACAAACTACTAATAGTACGGTTGCATATAGCTTTTCCAGGCTGAGGAGGGAAAAGAACTATTACACTCGTACACAAATTAGGTCCCAATGGTTGCAGTCCATACCGATTTTGGTGCAAAATTTCCAGGTTTACCGTCAGGAATTGAGCCTACAATATGTTTATAAACTTATTTTCGTCTTCAGCTCTAATGTTTTAATTTTACATACCTTTGAAAATTCACTCCATTTCTGATTCTACAGAGATAAAACATTAGAATCATACATTTGTTTTAATGATTTTAAAACTAGTTTTCAGTTTTTAAAACAAAATGATTTGTAGGTACTGGTACTTTTGATTGCAGTTGCAGTTAGTAGGGCCAAGCCTTAAAAACTCTCCCCAAAGGCTACGCCGTGCAGGGGCTGGTGATTGGGGTGCTTTGTTGTCGTTAGAAGTCAAAGGTTCAATATGAAAATCGCCTCTTGTAAGGGCGAAAGGCCTGTTCAGGCGTTCAGGGTCGCAAAATTTTAGTTTATCTCACCTCCCAAGGTCCACTATCTCCGTCTACGTACACATAATTTGGCATAAAGAGTGGGGAGTCTTTCTAAATTCTCTATGGAAAATAGCTCGGGAATCTTGAATTTATTAAAAAATCAAACAAATTAAGCCCGAGTTATTTATTTATCAACATTCTGGATTGTTCAGAATGGCAATGTCAATTGTCATTCACTATTATTTCAGTATTCCCGTCCTTGGATTCTTAATGAGAAAAGAAAAGAAACACTGTCGGAGCGCGTAAGAGTATGCAACCAGTAAAACGTTCGCAAAGTGTGAACGTGCCTAAATTTGAAAGTTTGACGGACAAATAATTCACGACATGCTTCAAAATAACAAATGCATTTCATAGATGGCTAGATGAAATTTTATAATGAACACCCCGTATATTACTACTTATTTTAAAATAAGACCGACACCAGTTGCGAACTTCAGCTTTAGCAAGTATCCTTGACAACTTCTATTATGTGATTTGCTGATTTTGATTTCTCTCTCAGGCTTATGTCACCCTATTGTCACATACAACTTTTCATGTTTGAAAATTAAGTAATTTTAATAATATATATTATATAATTTAATTAGTGTAATGAAAAATATCGTTCATTACACTTCCGAAATGCCTTTTCCCGTGCTTACATGACTTTCCGTTCTCGGCTTCGTCTCACACGAAAATTTGTCACGCGCGCACGGAAAAAGGCTATTTTCGGTACTCCTAATGAAAAATACTATTCTGTTGTTCGAGAACATTATCTTAAACGGTTCTCATGGAAACATAGAGTCAGTAGTTGGTAAACCTCGCTTACAAACCACAGAATTTAGTACATTTGCCACATTTTCCTTGTGGTCTCCTTGTCTCTTTCGTCTTCAGGTTACCTATATTTTAACTTTGTCTTTGGGTCAGGACCAATCAAAAATATCAATGACGACAAAAGAAAGTAGTACTTCACGCGTAAGTCCGTGCTTGTTTTTCGTTTTAATCTAGACAGGCAAGATAAATAACCTTGTCAGAGGTCGTAATGTAGGAGACGGGTAGAAAAAAATATATACATTTTGGAAACAAAGGTATATTATTTTTTCCTTAGCTTTTGGAAACAAAGTCTATTGTGTGCGACGTATGGCCATATTTCTGTCTAGTAATAAAAGTCTTTAGCAGCTAAAGTTACCGGGAGCTCCCGGCGAACGTTTGGCGATATTTATGAGTTCGGCGCTGGAAACCATTATTTGACAGAAGCTAATAATTCTATGCTAATGAGTGACACAAAAAATAGATTTGAACCTCAATAATTTTCATTGTCGAGAAAACGAGTGACGAAAATAGCATTTTCTCTCGCATGAGAACAGTTTACCAACTGAGGCGAAGCCTCGTTTGGTAATGTTTTCGAGCGAGAGAAAATGATTTTTTGACAAGTAAAACACTATACTTTTTCTACGAGTGTTTGGCGTCCCAATAAACTAAGTAGTAGGTGGATTAGCGGGATGGGAACAATTCAGCTTTTTTCAATTGCCAACGTTTCGACCATATATTGTGGTCGGTAGTAGGCTATGGTTTTGGATATCGGTAACGGCTATGGTGTTGTGGTCGTCCTGTTGCTCGCCGCTCGCCTGCTCCGTACTGAGTTTTCGTTATTGTTTTATGTTAATTTATTGGTGTTTTTTTTGTCATCGTGAGAACCTCTGCCCATGACGTGGACAATGGACACGTTTTTGAATAGATTGTACAGGACTTCGGCATATCAAGAGCCTTGATAAAGGCCACAATATATGGTCGAAACGTTGGCAATTGAAAAAAGCTGAATTGTCGTTATTTGTCCCCATCCCGCTAATCCACCTACTACTATACTTTTTCCTCGACCATGCTAACATTATGTCTTCATTAACTTTAAAAACAATTTCTATAGAGTATTTCTTTCAAAAATGAAGGCGCATCATTGTTAACATGACACCTCGACTACCAGTGAGTTCAGTTTGGTCAAATTTCAACATTTTGATTCACTTTTCTGAGGCCCGGGCAGGCAAAATATACATGTTTTTATATGATATCACCATTTTTCATGGTGTTTTATAAGATTAGACCAGCTAAATCGCACTTAATTGGCGATATATAGACGAAATTACAACAACTGACTTTCGTCACTAGAGACGAAAGTTAACGTTATGGCATTTTCTCTCACTGGAGACGAAAGTTACGTTTTCGGCTAGAGCAAGGTATGACGAAAGTCGTTTATTTTTACGTGGTCGTAGAAAAAGAATATTTGTCTCTTGGCCGGTTCTATAACTGTTACGAGACACTTTTTTTCGGCAACTCGATAGGATTTATACTTTCCGACTAAGACGGCGGTTTTAGTAACGAGACCTCCGGTACCAATTGGTCAATAGAAAAATGGCATCAAGTTGGCTATGGATTTTTTTTTTACAGAAAAAGAGAATAGAGTGGTGAAAGTAGATTACTCATTGGTTACCTCTCGGTTAATCTCTTGTCTCTTGAATTTTGGCAACCAATTTGATGAGTTTTTGTACTGATACTCCGGATCATTAATTATTGTATTTTTTTAGAAACATTCAACACGGCAGTTGATATAAAATTGCGCCAATGGGCCGAATCAACTCTTCCGGCACAGTCAGTGGACTGTGGCTGGGACAGTTTAAAAGCGGAATTCCAAAGATTTATGCAAAAGGCGTCTCAAGCACCCGACCACGATGACATCTTCGATGAACTAAAGAAAGCCGTAGTTAATGAAGCCATGAAGAGGCATAAATGGGAGGACAAGGTATTTTAACGATTTTTTTAACGTTCTCGATTCTTGCCGTCTTCTTTGGTAGCGGACTTGTGACAGTAATCGTCTTTGTCCGCTTTCGACATCAACAATAAATGATTGCTGTTAGTTATAATCAATTAGGTACTCATGTATTTATTCAAGATTAGAAAAATCGACTCCTGAAATTTTAGGGTACCTGGAAAACTTCGTGATTGAGTTTTTTTCGGTTTTTCTTCCAGTTTCCTCTTCTCTCTGCAAATTTTTATTTTTACTGTTTTGTTATTTTTTTATTGCCATTTCTTTTTAGGCTTCAGATATGCTGAGAGTAATTCAGCTAAACACTTTAGAAGATAGAACTATAGCGGATAAACGAGATTGGGATCAGGCGGTGAAATTTTTGGAAACGAGCGTGAAGGAGAAACTGAAGGAGAGTGAAAAACAGTTGAAGGAGCTACTGGGACCATCAGTTAGAGAGCGGTGGTTATATTGGCAGTATCAGAATGATATGCAGGCGAAAAGATGTCAAGTTAAGAATGAACTGGATAAAATTTTACGCTCCAATGAGGTAAGTATCGGTTCAATTTTTAAAAAATCGCGATATCTCGTTGTGAAGTTGATCTACAAAAATTCGATTATCGAAACGACAAAAATTACCAATGGCAACTTTTACAATTGCAGTTTAGTTAGGTAGGGTTTAAACTCTACATTTGACGTATATTACATTGTTTATCTGTCAAAATCTTGAATAGTAGTACACATAAAGTTTAAACATTGTGCTTGCAGCAACCATAAGTTTGACAAAGAAATACCTAAACCTTATTTTGTTTCGAAGACTGCAGCATGACTACCAATAGGTTAGTTCAGGTCAATGATTGGAAAGAATTAAACAGAAATAAACCGAAATATACTATGAGCAGAATACACGCAACTTGACTGGCAAAAACCTTCAAAAAAGCAATAGCCTCAAAATTCCTCATTTGTAGGTTGTAAACTTTGGATTGGAGTTTAAAGGGCACCTGAAGGGCCGGTCTAACTTCAGTTTAGAGTCGATTGAAGTTGTAAGACGTAAAACTTGGTTGATCTGAAGTTTAAACCTCAAACTAAAGTTTAAACTGAACTTGTAAGTCACTCTTAGAATTGACAGTATAATCGAGATTCTGTTTGAAAAAAACAAAGTGTTGTCCACCTTGACTGAAAAGATTTCAGGTGAGTTGCCCCCACTGACTTTAGTACAATATCCAGTTTTCAGATTTTTAGTATGAGTGGTTTTTCCATAATTGATTGATACTAATTTTTGAGTAAGAGACGACCTTAGTTGTAGCGTTGGAGTTTTATTAAGTATTGCACATACAGAGTGTAACATTTCGGTCAGAAATGGGATTAGTGAGTGAAGAATTTTCACTTGTATAGTGAATAGTCGATTGACCATCTACAACGCGATGACCGAAACAAAATAGGTACTTTAGGTGCTTATAGAGGTGGTTAAAAGAGCAAAAACAAAAAGCAAGCATCGGCAGGAGGACAAACAAGAGTAAGAACGAGTAGGTCATGAACAAGAAAGACAACGTCAACAAACGAGCAAGAGAGAACAATATGAGCAAAAACGGGCATGCCGATAAACGGGAACATTAGAGATGATACCAGGAGCCAGAAAAGAAGCGACGAAGATCAAGCTTCTTGCAGCTCCTGGGTCCTGATACTAAAACTGTTCGTGAGCGTGGACGTTTAAAACGAACCTGACTTAGAAACATGATAGGAGGTTGAGACAACCTCAGTTTGAGGAATTAGCACTGTCAATTCATTGGATAGACGAGCGAAAAGCTACTAAGGTGGTTTTGGTATTAAGAGGTAAAGCTCTGGGGATCTTCCAAACTCTTCTGAAGGTCAGTCAGGGAGCAGCTTACTGCGAATTTGAGGCTTACAAGAATATATAATAACATTTCTTTATACAGTTCTTGGCTCTGCTTTAGTGTCGTAGTCCTCTGAAATATGACAGGACTTACAGCGTCAATTTTTCCATTTTAACGTATTTTACCCGGGTCTAGATTTATTTTCGTTAAATGCTTGAGAGTCAGGCAATAAGAGGTGCTAAACCTACAAAGCGTACCTACAGGAAAGGGGTTTAACTTCGTACTTTCACTCAGCCATGGCACTGATTATAATCTCCATAAGATCTTTTCATAACTATCTAACTTCTCAATCCTCTCAAAAAAACTTTTCATTAATCCAAAACAAACACTAATTTGTCGTTTGTAAATAATAACTAATGAAAGCCACGAGTTTCTAAATAACATCTGCGTTGTCTTTTTACTTTTCATCATCTTCAATCATCTCCTCCACACTATCGAAAAGTGTCGTAGGCAAGTATTTCTTCAAATTTCTTTGGCAATTGGGCTCCTTTAGAAAGTCATGTTTTTAATGTTTCTTCTAACTCGTTGCCTTGAATTCTATTTCCCTCCAGAATTTGCATAGTTTTTAAGTTTCCTGTTTGCGAAAATAATTGATTGGCGATAATTGTTAGTTAGACAGAAAAGAGAAGTAGTGATTGAAAAATTTGTAAGGAAGCTGAGATGCCACCGGAAAGAAGGGGTACCTGGAGGCCCTACACATATTCTTACTAAGTTCATAAGTAACTAGCTGAGAGATAAACTCAACAAATTTAAAAAATAGATGAGAACTTCCTTCCTGAGTTGCCATTAAGCGTCGTAACGAAGAAAAGAAGTCAACAATAGCGGTTTCTCCGGTTTTTCTATACAAAAAATATCCTGTAGATGTGAAATTTTCAGTGAAGATATGTGATTCAGGGATAAAGGTTATTAGTCTATGGTACAGGGAGTGTAGTCAGAGGTCAGTGTAGTTCTTTTATAAGGAGTGTGGTGATGAAATTTTAAGTGAAGAAATGCTGTGATTTAGAGATATATTATTAGATGATATTAGAGATATATTAGATTTGAGAGAAAACTTTTAAAATGCTTATTCTTTGCTTATACTCTCTACTGAATAAGACACTATAAAAGGAGGATGTTGACGAAGTTTTTCACCAGAGTATGAGAGATACGATGTTAGAAGACATCGCATGTTAGAGGCATTTTCCGGGAAAAGCTGGGTTCTGTAGAACTTTCACATTACGTGTGATAAAATAATCCTAATTAGCCCAAGATGTAACGTTCCAACTAGCCCAGACTTCTGACAAGTATAGTCTATGATGTTCAAAAGGAGCAAAACCTTGAAAAATTGTTAAATATTCAAAAAAAATGTAGTATTAGCAGATACTAGCAGAAACAAAATTTGATAGACCAGCAGAATGACGAGAGGTCGCCCAGTGATTTTACGAATGTTGCCAAAGGACCACACTCATAACATTCAATTTTGTGACCCATAAAATGAAGTTTTGAAGTTGTTTTCTTTTTTCCATTAATTAGCTACTAAAGTAATGACGAGAGAAAAACAGTAACAAAATAACAAATGTCTGAGACGTCCTGATATTCTAATAACTCAAATTATTGTACTGATGGGCAGGCTGGTCCACTTTATTTTACACATTATACATATTACATATTATACACATATAAGTAGAAACGCGCACGAACGTGATTTAATAAAGAGTATTTTTTTCATTTATTTTATGAATAATGATGCGATATAAGGGCTGAGTTAACATTTTAGAGTTACATGCTGCGCCGCAAATTTAACGCCTTGCTTAAACAGAGGGTATTCATTTAAAAACGTCATCTAGTTGGCTGTGAGTGTAAAATACGAATTTTCTGTCAAGAATTCGTGGTTTTCTTTTTTTATCCTAATTAACATCTCGTATTCGCTAACTGTGAATATTTTCATAGTCGGTGATCCCATTTCAATATTTTTTACCGAATTCTAGCCTAGTCTTCGACAAAATTTAAGTTTTAAAATAAACAAAAAGAAAAATAGAAATAGTACAGGGTGTATAAATATTGTCAAGTTTTCTTCGTGAAAGCTCAATTATACGGGCAATATTCTACGAGCAATATCGAGTAGCTCAGGAAAAAAGTATACGTAGTCAAAGACTCATGTCTTCTGAGTAATTAGCGTCTGTTTATCTTGAGCCATTCGGGAGTTATTGATTTTGTTATAATCGATCACATTTTTGGCTGAAAGTGGCTCAAAACGTACGTGTCGCAAGAAATTTCTTGCAACTAAGAAGAATGTGCTGCTTCTTTACGACCTGTCGAAGTAGGGTACTTATAAGTTCAGGTAGCCTCACGATTCGGAGTGCCACGATTGGAGATGTCCAGACTACTGTTGCGGTATCTAGAAATGGGACGAAACGATAGAAGAATTGATCAAGGACCACAAAGGGTGACAACAATTAACCATGATCGTTTGTTACAAATACAAACGTTACAATCTCGATTTACCACAAACACCGCATTCCAACAACATTTTTTTCGACGATATTATTTCAGAATTATAGTTCGCACACTATAACTTTGATAGGCACTTATAAATGACAGGCACTTTCAGATATATTTTAGGTTATATCATTGTTTTTAGATAAGATATAGTCAAATACCTTCTAGAACTATACGGCCAGTTTCCTATGGAGGCCATGTCAGGGTTTAGAACATTAGGCATTGGAATTGCCAACAGTAGGTTTGATACAAACTGCGCATGCGCGAGATTTTAAATGGTGTTTTCGGGTGACGGCTCAACGGCGCTCTGAGAGTACTTCTATTTTTGTTTTCAATTAAAATTAAGATTAGGTATACTCTTAGAAAGGCCACCCGAAAACGCTGCTCTAATGTTTACACAACCCGCCATTTTGACGTCGATTTGACAACTAATTGATGTTTATCATATATTTTACTAATTTTGCAGTTATTTACTTATTTTTTAAGGAACAGGAACATTGAATTATTGAGGGTGCATTTAAACTGACTAATAATATCGTCTTTTGTACGGGTAAGGTAGAATAGGCATATGTCGATTAACAATTTAACCATATTTCCTCATTCATCCAGACATTCCACGCAGTCAACTCGACTCATACTCGCACGGAGTGTTTTCCAGTCCAAATCTTCTTGAAAAAAGCATTTTGAATTTGCCGCTAAGGTTACAGTTGTCTCCACTCTCGGAAAAGGAACGTTTACCGTGTTTGGTTATTATGCTGTTATGTTATTATTATGTAAAATTTTTTTATAAGATGCCAAGGCTTGTCAAAATAGATAAGAAAGAATAGAAAAGGACGCCGCTAAATCACTTGCATTATTGCCAAATCGCACTCACAGTCTTTGAGACTTTCTTAAAAAATGTTTCCTAAGGTCAATATCAAACACATTACCCATAATGAATAATGCTGGCAACCCACAGTCCATGAACTCGCTCATGCGCAACGGATATATAGTCTACTGTTGTAGCAGTACTGTTGTAGCAGTAGACTATATATCGGTAGTTTTAGCATTCTTTTTTTCTGCCAATAGATGTGGCCACAATCAGTATTGAAACAAGGAAGGGGAAACTGGATGTTTTCTCCACGCCTACCTAATTTGGTCGTGTTAGATTTGTTGATAGAATGGCGAAGACCATTATTTCGTAGAATTTGAAAGACTGAACTGGTCGCAGAGTACTTATTCTAATTAATTTCAGTGTATCATTATTCGTATTTTAAATTCCAATAATTATCAGTTACCTATAGAATTATGAATTGCTCTTTATTAATTTTTGCTTTTCAATTCGAAAGTTTCATAAAATAATTATTATATATTTTAATATATTATTAACAATACAAGTTGGATGTTTTCTTTGGGACCGTTATGTTGAGCTCTTGGATATAACCTGTTATGCGTATTAGATGGAGAAGCTTGACTAGGTTCATAGCGCGTTGGTACGGCAACTTGCGACAACTTCATTGAGAGGCAGAACCTTTTCTCAAAACGTTCTTCACATATGAACATCCGAGCAAGTATTTTTATGTGGAATATCTAACATATCTGTTCTACCTGAAAATAAAGTCAAATGGATTCCATTAGGTACATATTTTATATTACATATTTATTATAATTTTATTTTTAACAAAGTAAAATTTCTTCTAAAGTGAGATTTCCGTTTTCTTAAATTATTGTTTTTATTATTAAATTATTTGACAGTGTACTGGTGAAATAACCCACTGCAATTTGGCCCTGTTTTGTCCTTTTGTATTACTAATAAAAAAACCTTCTGAGAAACACTTCCATAATATAATAATAAAGAAAATAGTTCATTACCCGAATACAGAATCCATTTTTCAAGGCGTTCAGGATCCTTAACCGGAATTTTAATTTGCGCAGTCGAGGAGTGTTCCGTTGGGATTTTAAACATACAAAGTATGAAAACTTTTGCGTAGATCTAGCCATGTGTGCAATAGCAACAGATGTATTAAAAATAAAAAAATTATCTAATGCTGTTTAGTGTGTATACTGTGAGTATAATCCATTCAGTTATTTCTGTCGTCAAGTAGGCGTTGGAAATCTGACATATTTCATTCGGTATAACATGACTGACAGTGTCAGTGTTTATATTAATAATCAGTTTGAGGTTAAGGTTGTTGTTTACTGTTTTGCTCACATAGTTGCCAGATGGCTTCATTAGTTCAAACTTTTAATAATATTGATTAATGATTACTAACCTAGAATCTAATACAAAATGGGCCGGGGCTCTTTAGGGCTATTTAAAAATGAATCTTTCACAACGATAATAGTTGAGGCTAATAAGTTTATAGTGTGAATGTGGTTGTGATGAAATGTATAAGAAGTTTGCTTTTTGGACTAAAAGAAAGGTGGAATACAGTTAGGGAAGAACAGGAAAAATGATATGTCTCTGTCAGCGGCAATCGAAAGCAAGCAGAGTTAATGCTTACCCCAAAAATATTGAAAACTTTAGCCAAGGTCATAGTGGGCGATTCTTGGGTGAATTCTCTTTTAAATTGGAGGTGGCATTTTTATATAAATGCAAATTGGCACTTTCGCGTTAATTACCTTGGGCATTTTTTCTTAAGAAATAGATTTTTAATAACAAATTGGCTTACAAAATGCACGCTTAAGTGTACAAAAAGTCGGCAACAGCGAAATTTTAATGATGCATCTTGACAAATTTGTCTTGGCGACAAGTAAACAAACAATCGCTGTCGATGTTATACTGGTGAAATTCCATGGCATGGGTTGATGCCAAAAATAACTGAATGAATTATTCCTACTATGTGTCTAAGCGCTAAAAGTACATGATGTACTAAATTATATTCTCACTATAAGAACGCTATTGTGTAAATGGTGTTAATTTTCACCTTCATAAAATCCTCATTTTCTCTAGGCTTCAGACTAGGAAGCATTGGAGAAGCCAGCACTGAGCCAGAAAGTTCTGAATCCAAAATTTCTGGCTTTTGAAAGTATATAAACACTCTCAAGCTTGGCTTCTACGCTACAGTTTACTTGTACAGGTCAAACAGCAAAAATGCATGAGCGTGAAAATATTGTGTTATGAATATCGCATTATGGCCATTACGAACTTCACTTACCTTTTTCAAAATCGATGTATTGAATTAATATAATATGAAGTTTAAAGCCTAGTCTTTAGCAGTTAACAAACAAGAGAGGAGGAAACTGGGACAACGGCATGGCTTGATACTTTTACATACACTGGAAGTCACACACTGAAGACACTGATAAACACACTGAATGGAGCCAGTTTCGTGCTCAAATTTTGATTCTCGATAATATTAGAGTGCCTGTAATGAGAGTGTGGCCATAAGGTGGTATCGTTTTCTATTGGTGCCGCCATGTTTTTTCCAAAGTCAGAAGTCAATGGTCAGATTGACATATATGGTATATGGCATTTTGATGCATTTTCGGGTTATGGCCCTACTACTCCCTAGGAATATACCTGTCCTTTGTTTCCTCAATATGAATTTAAGCACAAGAATACTCTAAGAGCAATATGGATTTCCGTCGGCTGTCAGTACTCAGTAAGTCAACTTGATGATGGATAAGCGTCATCTAAAAGTGGCGAGATTTTCAAAAATTACCTGTACTTAAAAGGGTTGTTGTGGGAATTTGTGAATTCTTCAACAATTCTCAATTGCTCATAATGTATCTTGAACTAAAGCGTTTACTTATTAGTAGGAAGGAAGAATTATAGTTCATCGTTTGTCTGAAAAAAAATCATTTGAAGGATCTCGCCCATAAGAACAATGTTGATCTTAGAAAAAACATGGCGGACAAGTCTTTATGGCCACACTCTCATTACAGGCACTCTAGATGATATATTCTGGGAGCGCTAAATCCTTTGAAGTTTGTAATGTTTGCAACTACTGCAAGCCCGAGCAGACTATCAAATCTAAAAATGTCAAAGTGGCATTACACAATATTTTACAAAATTACGGTTAGGAATGGAATGCGTATATGACCAGAGGGCAGAGGTATTGTCGGTTTGTTGTCTTTGTCATCATCATAAAAAAATAAAAGAACTCCGTGTTAAGGAAAGTCTATTCACATCACAACAACCCCTTATATAACTTCGTTTCTTACCACACGTCGTTTCAGTGATTATCTCTCTTTTTACTGAAGATTATATTATTACTTCACCTTTATCTTCAACGTACTCCCCTACCCAGTGCCATCCCACCACTGCTAAAATAATGGGAATGCTGGAACTCTTACGTCATCGGCAGTGATTGTTCAGCAGACATAGGCATACTCGCCATCTAGTAATGGACATATTTACTAACCATTGATAGACTATGAATCTAAAGGCAATGGTTATATTTATGACTTCATTTTTAGGTTATAATTTTGGGTTCCATGGTTGCCAAGACGATTTAAATTAATGTCAATTAATAATTTTTAATTTCATTTTATTAAATATGCATTTATATCGTGTTATTCCCGTCGACTGCTCTAGTGTCGTACGTTAATATTAATACGTTAATATATAGCAATTGTGGTTGGATTAGGTTAGGTCTGCAGTAAATAAATTTAACTAAACCAAACAAAGCGTATTTTCCTCTTTCGTTTCAGTCTCCAAAGCCATACTACTCTAATTACTAGCTAAAACTGTAAGATGCATAATTTTCTCGAAAATTACACATGCCTCTTGCTTAGCTACCAGTCAGAGGAATTAGTTTTGTCATTTACCTAGATTATTAGAAGATTAATACCTTGCCGGTTGGAGACTATTTACTTCTCATGTCACACATTAACGATTTGCTCAGTATGAATACACTTGATATTCTGGAGTGATCCGGATCGTAATTTTGGAGTGATCCGGTTTAGGGCTCCTTCCAGGTCTTTCCAGTTAGGGGTTCCATCCGGGTAGCGAAACAGAAGAGATGTTTTTACGGTAGATCTTCAAGTTAGTAAAACTTATATAGAAACACACAGACTCGAATCGAGCAAAAAATTAGACGTCTAATTTTTAAAAAGTGATTGGTGGTGGCCCATTTGACACTGACATTAAGCTAATTTCATGGGTAAACAGATTCATTGAAGACGATTGGTTGAAATTTATCAAAAATCAATTTTATTGGAAAATTTTGATTTCGCACCTCATTATGGACATAGTTATAGACTCGGCTTAAAGAAGCACGCTGGCAAACAAGAGCTAACAATTCAAGAGTGCCAATTTTAGGGAAAAATATCATGGCCTGCCGCGCAAGTAAAGTTATAATATACGACGTATAGTTAAGATACGGTGAACGAAAGTTTAGCCGAAAACAAAATTACTTCATGTAGATCTGCAACTGGTTATTTGACCAATGTCATGTTTTCAGACAAGTCGAGGTTTTGCCTCTTCTCTGATGATCTCCAAAGAAGAGCACGGGCACCAAGGAGTCCTGATTAAAACCCCATAGAACACTAATGGGTTGGTTGACAGGTTTTATCTTTACTTCACCTTCAAGGGTATGGAAATATGGAATCAAATTGATCAAGATATACTTAGAAACTTTATTTCAAGCGTGCCAAGAAGATATACCGTGGCAAACCGGACAAAAGGAGGCAATACGCGTTATTAATTTTATTTCGTTATTAAGGTGTTAAAGTTTTTATTTTTCTAAGGGAAAAATATTCTTGTTTTCACGCAGGATACGTTTTTTTTTTATTTTGTTTCTTTATGGAGGAACCTACGTGAATAAACACAGCTGTCAACTTACACACATTTAAACATAAAAAAAAAAAAAATGTGTAAAAAAGGTGACCGGTCATAAAGATGTAAATATATTTCGAATGGCTCTAGATAAACAGACGATAAAAATTCAAAATTTCTCAAAATAAATGAGGCTATATTTAGTTTCTGGCTGTGTCCCTGATATTGCCAGCAGAACCATTTAAACTGTGATGAACGCAAACTCTCTATGTTTATTTTTTTTTGGCATTTCTTATAACTGAAATTTTGTCGAAGAATAGAGCTACGGTTCAAAAACAAAATAGTTCGAATCAGATCGCTAGTTGAGAAAATATTGAAAGTCACGTAGTAAGGAAATATTTATGTTATGACACCGACAGTTTTTTAAATAACTTTTTAACACCCCCACGGTTTCAAAAACCAAAAATGTCTGAAAGATAGATACAATTTCGATAAATAAGATAGATAAAATAGATGTTGCACATACCATTTAATAGTAAACAATGCTCAGAAACTTATCACTTTAGAAACATCCGCCGGCTTTGTCCTACGACGAGCTAACGACAATAAGAAACAATCTCCAACGTAATAGCATAGAAGTTGATAACGAATTCGTAAGAACGGTGTGGGACGCTGTTTATAGGAGACACTTTTTGAATAAAGCCCTGGGAAGGTAAACAAAAGTAATAAATAATAGTTTTAGCAGGTATGTTCATCTATGTTTTAAGGGCATACGACTGCCGGAAAGCCTTTTACCTCTACCACCAACAGATGGACGTTGACTGCGCGGATGTGGTGCTCTTCCATAGGATACAACAAATGATGAAAGTCACAGCAAATGCTCTTCGACAACAGATTACAAACCGAGAAGGTAATTAAGTTTTTTTTGTAATTCTCTTTCTTAACATAAAGCGCTTAAGCTTGTCAAGTTGTGATAAGTCGCAATTTGCTTGAAGAGAACACTAAACTGGAGAGAACATTAGTTAAGAGTTCGGACTTATATCTATTTCAGAAAAATTGTTTTTGTTGCAAAATAGCATTGAGTATTTTCGTCAGTCACTGTATTGTTGTCAACTGTCAACTTTAGTTGTCAAACACAAGTTGTTACTTTAGCTGGGGCAATGAGGGAACGCAGAATCTTAATATTTTTTCCTCTCCCAAACTGTCTTTTTCCCTAATCCGTCAAACCACTTGAGGCGTTGCCACCGACGCACAGTGGGGCAACAATACTAAAAAGTTGGCATTAATTACCTGTGGATACATTATGAATTTAATATACGTTTAGAGTTTAAGAGTTGATCTATAAACCCAAATATAGAATGTTGTAAAGGTTGTATAGTACTACGTACTAAAAATATGTACAGAGTGTCCAATTTTTTTTAGTTTTGTGGATGTCTATTATTACAACAAATTAAAAAATTAAATTTTTACAATACTGAGCTATTTACTAACGAAGGAAGCTATTTACTAACGAAGGAGACTTTAGCGTAGTGTAAAATTTCTTAGTTTTTACTATATATTATAAATTATCAAATGTACTCATAAATTAGTGTTTCTAAAATCGCATACTTAGCAGTTTAAAGATTTATTTTAATTCTTCATAAATTTAGAAATGGAGAAATTTATAAATATTTTCTTGTAGGTATTTTCAAAATTTCTTAAAGAATAATAAATGAAGTAATAAGTAACAATTCCCAAATATGATCAATGATATACAGGGTGTATCAACAAGAGAATAAATAAAATAAGATCATGCTGAACCGGTATTATTTGCGTCAACACTTCTATCATACGGTAGAGGTACCAAATGCACATTCTTTATACCTCTATATAAACTTATACCACAGTCTTATACAGAGCGAGTCACATAAGTTATCTAGGTAATATGTTGATCAGTTTCAATACACAGAGCGTTAAAAATATATAAAAAAATGAATGAGAAATTAGAATTCCTAATGGTGCAAATAGTGGACATTGTGCTTATTCAGGTGGTTCGTTGGGTTGGATTTGGTTTTCCAAAAATCGGTTGGGTTTTCCACATCAAATAAGAATACCTTTCTATAGAAATAGTTAGTGTAACAACTGTGATATTCAAATTTCCGATAGTGCATTCTATTAAAAACTTTTGATAAACAATAGCCACGCAGTAGTGCGCGCCTGACCCCCTCTAGCAGATACCTAAACATTAAGTGCAAATTCCAGTTTCCCATTGCCAAAACCCCCCAAATTCCAAAATTTTGCCGAATTTGAATTAAAATTCTAGGATTATTCAATAAATTTAAATTTAAAAAGGAAACTTTAACACTCTGTATATCGAAACGGAGTAACATTTTATCAACGCATATTTGGTTAAATCATATTATTTTCACATTGAATAATTGCGCTATGACCCATTCAGTACGGATCACATTGTTTTACTCGCTCGCTGTGCGCAATATCCATTTATTTTGGTTTACAAACTTTTACACACAAAAAACGATTTTTAATCAAAGGAGCAAATTCGAGCAAAAAGTAGAAATGGTTTATTTAAGAACATTCAATGATCCTAATTAAAATGAAGATGAACTCGGATCAGACTGGGAACCTTATCAAAGGTCCTCCTGTTGCTAGGACACGCACACTAATACAAACATTATGCTGTAACTAATTTGAAACTTCATATTTTATAAAACCATTTCCACTCAAATGTGCTATAAACTTGTAAAATTACGATCTCTTATCTGATGACGAAAAAAATTTGTTGAGGCCAACTTAAGGCGACAATTTAGAAACCGATAACAAGCAACATATATTTAATGTTGTTGTTGTAAATGACTTTGACACGCGCGGAAAGAGACTAACAGCTTAAACTATGCTGTCAACGAATGCGTAGGATTGTGTTGTATTTCAGGCAAAGGATAGCGATATCAAATACAACATTCAATTTTTTCATTAAATGCCAACTTTTTAGGCTCCAGGCCCCACTGTGCGACGTTAACACCTAACATGTATTTAATAATTATTGTCTGTTGTATAGATGGATGAAATATTGTAAGTAAGATTCTACGTAGAAAAACGTCTTTCGTTTTCAGCTAGGAGATTAGACAAAGAAATCAAAGATGTGTTGGATGATTATAGTCAAGATCAGGACACGAAAATACAGCTTCTTACGGGCAGGAGAGTTACTTTAGCGGAGGAATTAAGTGAGTTTTTTCAGAAACAATTATTAATTAAATTATTAACGTAACTCTGACATTTCAGAGCGGGTGCGACAAATCCAAGAAAAACTGGAAGAATTTATTCAAGCTTTGAACAAAGAAAAATAAGTCTGCTTTAGGCCAATTTTTAATTAAGTTACATACGCGCTAAGTTCAAACATCGTTGTTACTTCTGATGAATAATGTGAGAATTTTTTTTTTGACTGTGTATTTCTTTACAGCGATATTTATATTTTTCTTACGTATTTCCTTATTGTCTCTTGTTAATATAATTTCCAGGGAATTTATTGTTATTGCTTGGAGTCCCTCAATTTTGATTTATTGTTATTTTTTTTGACTTGTATATAAAAGTTAAAAACATTTGTTGATATTTATTAAAATAAAGATGGATGCAAAATTTAAACATTTGAAATACCAATTTACGCCCAAATCCTTTAAGCTGATGGTACCTTTTTTGAGAGAGCAGTTAATAATAATTACAACGATTTTTAAGTATTATTTTATAATGGTACAAGTTACAATACTCCTGTGTGAAAAGGGCACATGCCCTTATGAGTTGTCTAATCGCATTTGATATCAGTGTTTCTACGGGCTGCTTGCACATCTTCTCCATAGAGTTCAGCTGAGATGGAACTTAAAATTTGCCTACAAAATGCCTGTTTGGTAAGTGATAAATTGTTAGACAGCAATATGTTCTATAAGGGAAGTTCTAGTTTTACATTTACTATCTCTTTAAATAACTGAGATTACCAGGTTAAACTCGAAAAACGGTCACCCAGTGTTCATTAGAAAACGTCAGAGCATATAAATTGCAACATGGAGGATTCCATTTATTTTCGCTAAAAGGATACCTTTTAATAAAGAAGAGGAACGTCGAATCACGCAACATGTAGAATCTCAAATCACTGTAATGGAGAAAGTCGGTCAGACTCTACCATTAAACAAGTATAATGAAGTGTAGAAGCGGCAGCAAGTTTCTATGATTATGGGATACCCTGTAGGTATATTAGTTATTTCTGTACTAAGAGCGAAATAGTTATTTATGTATTAAGAGCGAAAAGTACAACTTTTTTGCTCGGAGAGTGAAGTTTGCCGCTCGACGCGAAGCGGAGAGCGGCAATCACTCGAGAGCAAAAAAGTTACTTTGTGCTCGTAATGCATACAACGTTTTTTCTACAAACAATAAATTCCAAATAATCTGAAATTTGAATGAAGACACAATCTGAAAATTTCAATCAAAGTGACAATGACGTTTTAAATAATTGGTTGAGTGGTGGTAGTTGCTATTGACAGCAAGCGATAAAATCTTTTTCGCTTGCTGTCCTGGGCAACGCGCGGAAAAGTAAACTCACATTCTGATCCTCAAAAATGGTTAGGTTTTCGTTTGTCTAATAAAAGCGTAAAATGCGTTATTATTTGAGGTTTGTAGAAAAAATATTTTTTAATATCTTTAAGTGTTTAGTGTACCTTTATCAAAGAAGATAGTGTGGATTCGTGGGATTGGGACGAAAAACAACTTCAATCTCTTATCAAATTGTAGACGTTTCGGCCATATATTTTGATTCTTATCAAAGTTTTCATGTTGTCATGTAGGTAACATGAACCACTATGAACAAGCGGCCGGTACCACAAACAACTTTGCCACAAGCAAATCATGATTTACCGCTGTAATCATTAAGACTCTACGATCTGTTTGATCTAGAAGATTTATTTATTTAAAATGCACAAGTTACAAACATACACTACATACCTTTATATACACGAAATTAGTAATAGTATGTACATACAAGGATCTACAAGATGATTGATAACATTTTTACCAAAAACTGAATATTTGCCTGTTCAAGAAATGTAGGTCTACAATTTTGTTGCAATCATTATAAATGAAGAATTTTTTTGCTTGCAAAAATCGATATAATGAGAATGTTCAATTTAAACTTTATTATCAAAATCAATTCTGCTATTAGAGTTATACAGCGCGGCCCATTTAAAAAGGTCTAGTCAAACATGTCACAAATCATAGGCAGTACAAGAAAATGTTTACAAATAAATATTGTGTTGAAAGACAATTAATGAAGGTAATATCAAATTTTTGGTAAAAAGCGATGCTAATGTCAAATGACAAGTTCAAATTTAAAATAAATCAATATATGGGGAAATAACTGCACTTTTAGGAGATTAATTCAAAACCATTGTCACATTTTTGAAAAATTTTGTGTGTGAATAAAAAAAAGTGTTTTTGAATTGATCTCCTAAAACTGCAATTCCCCATTCAACCCATTTCGTAACTGTTAGTTTCTGAGATATCTCCGTTTTAGCTCATATATATCTTAATATTTTTCTATTTAGAATTAAGCATTGAATCCAATTCAGGAATAAAAAGTTATTGATTTATTTAAAAAAATTGAAGTTATCTGATGTTCAGAGCGCCATATTTCAAAAAAATGATATTACCTTCACTTGTCTCCTTTGAAGTTACACAACATTTATTTGACATAATTTCTTGTACTTGCTATGATTGAACTAAATCTTTTAAATCGGACCACCCTGTATAAGTAATACCAATAATACAAGTATGCAAGTTGGTTATTAGTAGTAAAAACAAAAGTACCTATGGTATAATAAAGTCCCATCTCTTATGTAGAGGTCATCCTACAACAAACTCATAGTCAACTTGGTGACTTTTATTATTAAACACCACTGGTACTTCTAAAGTAGCAAAAATTAAGTTTTCCATTAACAAATTTTTGCATTCTGCATCTCGGTGGGGTGTAATTGAAACAAGACTTTTTACATGTATTATTTATATAGAGTGCTACATTAAATAATAGTGTGTAAATTGTAGGTACGTAACCCAAAAAATGTAAAGTTTGTAAATTCCACGCCCTGTTTTATCAGAGGCCTGGTGCTGCAAGTACTCAGTTTTTGTGAACATTCGAAATTACCACCTTGTACACAATTTGAAATACATATCTGTAAAGGCTGTACAAAAAATAGACTATGTACACCAAAACAAAACCTGAACTATAAAGCGTTCCATAAAGTTTTTCCAAATGCTATTATTTGAATGACCCCTATATAATTTTTGAACTATGTCAATGTTAATGGTTATGTTACAAAAACCGTAAAGGAAAGATTCCGCCAAAAATGCGACATACTAGCTAGTCAGTTTTTATCAGCTTATAAATGTTCTCAAAATCACTCAGTAGCTAGCACATTTAAGAACGGATTTCTGGACTTGATATTTCTCTGCCGAACTACCCTTTGGAAAGAAGCCTAATGTTCTGAGGCAGAGCGTTGTCCTACCATATCCGAAGTGCAGATAAACACTGTTCCTGGTCAAATTTTGAGGGCGGTATGAATGCATTTTATGTGCACCTTGCTTGATAGCATTAGTATGTCCCTCCCTTTTTGTAGATTTCTACAGTGAAGAAACGTTAACGCTTTATAAAAGAGCGAGTGAGTAGATAACTGCAAAGATATTTTTAATAGAAAATTTTTATGGTTCCAGGAATAAGAGCCATTTACGTAAAACCTTTTAGTGGTTCAGTTTTAACAAACCTTCTCTTAACATATGATGATCTTATGTTGCACAGGGTGAGCAAAACTCGATGTCCCAGCTCTAGTATAAGAAAATTTGTTGTCCTAAGAATTACTTCTGCCAAGTATTTGACCTGCCTGAAAAACGTAGTAGCAGCTCTACTACATGGATTTATTATTTTCACTTACTACTATTATTTTCAAGTTCTGGCAACAACATTTTTTGTATTGGCAGCATTTTATAACCTTTAAATTATGTAAATATAACCAATAAAAGTGACCCAGTTCAAATATTATACGGGGGGCAATCTGTCAAATTTCCATGACCTACTTTTCCGAAAAATGTAATGAAAAGCATTATAGTTACTCTAATTTGCATAATACCTATAAATACCTACATAAATATTTTCATATCAATTTTATTACTAAAATATGGTTATGTACGTAGAATGTAATACTTCTTCAGGATTTCGATCTAAACTAAGTACTTAAGCATAATTTTAAAATTCTCTCTACCTACGTATTATAAAATCTTTTCTAAGATTGTACCTATAGTTGCTTGAACACATAGTTTGAATAAAATAAATATTTTATCTATATGAATAATAAAGTGATGGTATTCCTAGAGGTACCTGTATAGTTCTGGTAGGAGGATGATTAAGTAAGTTTTCAAGTTTTCTCTAGCGTGTTTTATCTTCATCAAGGCTGCGAAAAGAAAGATAAACTGTACTAATAGCGCTTTCCATTGACCTAAGCAGTGCTACATTGGTGGGCACTACTACTGACTGAGTGTATTTGTATCTTTATATTTAGCTTGAGTTAACAAAGAGTAAAAATTCACTCACTCACATAGAAAATTCTATAAGTTACATGATGTGTATTTCATTATAAAATTATTCTAGATTAAATAGCCAGATGCTCAACTATTGTGTTTTCTCGTCAAAATCAGCGTGGATGAAGATAAAAAAAAACACTACTGAACTACCTACTTTTACTTGTCAGTTAATACCATTTCGCCTTTATTCCATAACTTAAAATGATTGGTTCATGGCACGGTAGGTTTATAATTAAGTCTATAAATATTATTCATTATAATAAATAAATTCATTTTAGTTGGCGGTTTCAGCAGGACACGAATTTACAAGCACCCCATTAAGCTCTTCCATTTCCGCCCAGTCTTTTAGCTCGTTTTCGATCGCTAAAGCTCTTAGACAACCTTTGAAATTTTCCCTCGTTTTCAAAGTACCTACAGCTGCATCATCTGAAAATTTTCATAATGATCGTGACAAATATATATTAAAAAATAATTCTAATACCTGGTAATCCTCCGACATATAGTGGAGCGTCGATTTCGTCCATTATCGAGTTAATATCGCTCTGCACCCAACTTTTCCTTATTCCGTCAACATTAACCGTCAGCTCAGAACTAGAATACATTGCGGAAACTTTGTGCCACATGTTGTTACATAGGGCGAAGTCGGAATCCAGGTTGTTTGTCACATTTGATTGAAAACCATTTCCCAGGTCGACAGTTAGCACAACTGCTCCATTCTGTAGCTCAACTGATAGCGCTGGATAGTTGCCTTCATTGGATACAGTGAGGAGGATACCGTTTTGTTCCGCCGTCCGGAATTCGAAACTTAGGTCCAGGATCTTGTTTATTCGAAATCCTTCTTCTAGGGAAATAATAACATGCTATAGCGTTTGCAAAATGTGGCTTATATAAAAATTTATACTAGAACTAGCACTAGACAATTTCCAAACTTTGATTAAACAGCACGAAATAGCAGAGAAAGATATATAATATAATAAAATACTACAATTAAAGACGGGTCATACAGGGTGAGTTTTTCTCGATGACTTGTCAACAGATCTCAGAAACTAGGGTACTTTCGAAGTGGGTTAAATGGGGAAAGAACTGCAGTTCTAGGTAGTCAATTCAAAACCACCTTCAGATTTTTGAAAAATTTAATGACATATAATACCCCTACCGGCATTGAATTACGATGTTTGTTTCCAAGGTATTAGCCCTCGGAGTAGTTGTTTCTGTTTGTTTCCTTCTTAAACGCTGCAATATTTTTGGAAATATTGAAAGCAGATAAGTTTTCAATTTCCAATTAGTAAATATTGCTTTTTTGCATATTTTTAACTAGAGTTTCCTGCGAACAAGCTAAAAATTTCGTTCACTAACATATTTCGCAAAAAATAACTTTCTTTTAACTTTCATCAAATTTAATGTTTCAAATCTCAGCACTTGGTTTCCTTTCAACCACCGAAATTGGCTGGTGGGCTACTAGTACATTGAATTTTTTGTGGTATGTATTAAATATTAACTACTGTGTACTAAATGTAAAAAAATGAACACTAAATTATTGCAAGCTTCAAACAGTAATAACTCGTTTAATTTAAATTAGGCATCCTGTACTTTATAGTATCTTTAGATGCAGAATTTAGTTTCCTATCAAAAACTATTAAACATTCCTATAGCTTGGTCGTTGCATTTTCTTGGAAAATTGATTTTTTCTGAATTTGCGCTGACATAAACGAATGTAGAATGTAGTAATCTAATTTACCTGTTCAGGTCTGTTCAGGTGTTGCCTGATTTTGACAAAGCAAAATTTATTGTCATTTCTAGTTGTCACATATTAATTTAAAGTTAAATATTTTCTTACTGTGGTAATTGGTGGTTAACAGGGAGTTTTTTATTTAATCAAAATGCTGGTTTACACAACAGGAGAACGAGTCAATATGATCTTCATTCTAGGAGAATGCTTGCAAAATTGTCTTTTACCATCAAGGGTTTATGCTGAAAGGTTTCCTAACCAAACTCGACCGAATAGAGGCGTTTTTGAAAGACTGTTGGTTCAATTTAGGCAAACTGGTAGTGTTCAGTATGAAACGACTGCCAAAACGAGACCAGCTAGGTACAAAAAACCAAGAAACTGAATTAGCCGTTATTGGCTCTGTAGTTGAAAATCCCCATGTCGGACAACGAGAAATTGCACAAAACTTAAATATTAGCCAAGTAAGCGTATCAAGGATTCTTCAAAAACATAAATATCACGATTATAAGATACAACTACATCAAGAGCTCTCCGATAACGATTTTGGCCAACGAGTGGACTTTTGTATGTGGGTGTTAGAAAAAGTTGGAGAACACGAAGATTTTTTTGAATCAGTTCTATTTAGTGATCAGTGTACTTATCATAACGAGGGTTCTTTTAACCGACACAATTTTAATTATTATTCTGATTTTAACCCCCATGAATTTAGAGTTATTAATAACCAACATAGGTGGTCAGTAAATGTATGGGGGGGGGGGGGGGGGGGCATAATGGGACAGTATGTGATTAGACCTTATTTTTTTGACGAACATTTTAACGGAATGTCGTTTCTAAATTTTTTGAGGAATCAGCTTCCAATTTTACTTAAAGAAGTTCCTCTAGATATAAGAACAACCATGTGGCTGCAAATGGATGGGGGCTCATTATCATGGTGAAGTCCGGGAGTTCTTAAATGTTCGTTTCCAAAATCGATGGATTGGAAGGAATGGAGCACAACATAGGCCACCAAGGTCCCCTGACATAACGCCTCCCGATTTCTTTTTATCGGGATATGTGAAAGGAATCGTGTATAATACGCCACCAACCACAAAAGAAAATATGAAAGAACGAATTAGAGAGGCCTTCAGCAGCATAACTCCCTATATGATACGCAATGTGAGTTAAGGATTTAAAAACAGAATAGTTTGTGTTTAGAATCAGACGGTCGTCATTTTGAACAAATTTTATAACTGTTTTTTGTTTGTTTTACTCTTATGTTATTTATTGTATTTCAAATTGCCACTATTATTGCACTTATTTTTTTGTAATAGAGATGCTAAATTTTATAAGATCTCTTGTAATATAATGTTTTATTGTTATATTTGATATTTTATGCTAAATAAAGACACTTTAACATTCAGATGACTGCTAAATAATCTTCATGATCATAATTTTGTAACTTATAAATTAATATCTGACAAATACGGGGTGTTCATTAGAAAACTTCGTCTAGTTGGTTGTGAAATGTCAAAGGAAAAGAATGGAGAAACAAAAGTCCATTTACTTTCATTATGCCATCCTTTTCTGTCAAAATTTGATAGCCTCCTAAATGAAGTTTTCTAGTGAACCCCCAGTACCCTAGTAGATAATGAATTTTGCTTTCTCAAAATCAGGTATTCTAACAGGTAAAGTAGATTACTTAATTCGTTTATGTCAGCTCAAATTCAAAAAAAAATCAATTTTCCAAGAAATCGCAAAGACCAAGCTATAGGAATGTTTAATAGTTTTGATAGGAAACTAAATTCTGCATCTAATTATACTATAAAATACAGGGTGTCTAATTTAAATTAAACGAGTTATTACTGTTTGAAGTTTGCAATAATTTGGTGTTCATTTATTGACATTCGGTGCACAGTAGTTAATATTTAATACACACCGCAAAAAATCCAATGTACTATTAGCCCACCAGCCAATTTTGTTGGTTGAAAAGAAACCAAGTGCTGAGATTTTAAACATTTAATTTGATGCTGCATTTTTACAAAATCACGAATATCTGAAGAACGGTACGGCTTAGATGCCATAAACCTTAATAAAACTACCTTTACTTTTGCCCTTAGGTACCGAAAATACATTAATATACTAGGTGTCTCATTTAAAAAAATACTACTTTAATCAATTGTATACTTTTGGGACCACCTGTATACATTGACAATAATTTTAAAATGTACTTCCAATATACATCCATTCCATATACAAAACTTTTTTAAAATCTAAAAGTTTAGCCATAATCTTCCGTGTCGAGTAACATGAATCACCCTGTATAATCACTTTTAAAGATACCCAAAAGAAAGCTTTCTAGAATTTTACAGCTTAAATCATAATTTTTGTATCTTATTTTCGAGGTTTTTCTTCTTTTTTCTCAAAGTTACTTACAAAATACTTATCTGATGAAACTACAATGTATGTCTGTTTCTTTTCTCACTTTTAGGGTATTGCGCTTTTTTTGGCTCCTTTTCTCTGTTTGGTGGTAGCTCAAAGTAAGAGACGTCCGTAAGAAAACAGTTTTTAGGCATTTTATAGTTAGCTTAGGTTTTAAATTCCTTTCCTACTATGAACGTTTCTACTCCTTCCTTTCTAGATAGTCTAATAATGCAAAGAATCCCAAGCTAAGCTGCTACGTTTAGGTACTTTTTTTATTAGTGTGGGTTTTTATTTATCTACCCTACCAACAGCAATTGACGAAAAATACCAGAGGGGGACCTCCATTGACACTCATGGCATTCTTCACGAATGTATGTCTATCCTTTGATAACTCGAGCGAAATTTAAGGGATGGAAGTAAACTACTGCAGCCAGTAAAATAGTGAATATGTAAAGTAAATGCGAAAAATTTGACTTATTTTATGCTCTTGATCACCCCTATACAGTGCCATCTAGTGCTCAACGATTTCGCCAATAGAAACCTGTCTCTGCTCACATTAGCACAAATAATTTGAAGTTCTATAAAAATTACGTAAGTCCTGAAAAAGAAGCCAAAAACAGCTGACGATCGACATGCCGATTTACTCGACGGAAATGAACTGGGCATGCGCGAGATTTGAAAATTATTTGAAAGTTCTACGTTGCCAACTTGTCGACGCATCTGACGTCACGCGATGAGATAAATTAGTCAAATCCTACTAAAATCATTAGCATTTTTAAGTTTATGCTGGATATTATTACTTATATTATAACAGAACATATGATATTATAAAATCGATAAAATTCACCATAAATTGAATTTTTTAACACTCACAAACGGTAATAGAAGTTACATCTGTCAACCTTGCATTTAACCCTACTTTTTGGGGACGCTTTCAAGTTTTCATCTTGATCTTGTTCGTTCTTTGCTAAATTTAAACTTTCAGTTTAGGGTTTGTTTAGTTTAATTTACTCAAATCATTAATCGGTCTGCATAAATACTGTTTGGTTTAATCTAATTCAACTTTGCTTGGCTGGGTATTCCGGTGCGGTGTCTTTTGTGCTGTGTTTACTGCTGCAGATTCAGGATTGTTCCTATTTCTGACTGAGATTTGTTTAATATACCTAGGTATGTGGGTTAGTTTTGCAATTAAACAGATGTTCAGGGGTTTTGCCTGTATCCAGGCCCTCCTCTAATGAGGTCCTATAGGAGATCCACATTATTTTATCCATACCAAGGCCTATACCTACCAGGCCACAACTACCCTACCACAACTACCAGAAGTTTTTTTCAGTAAGTACTTATAATTTATTTGATTTAACTAATCTTTGTGTATTTAATTCCATATGGCTTTATTTATCCTATTAAATATTCCATGTCCTTTGAAAACAAAATAAAGTTGTAGTACCTATAACTAGGCATGTAGGTCCATGAAACCCACTTAAATTCTCAGTGGGCTCTTTACAACAACCCTAAAGCTTTTGATTTCTCTTTGTGTGAATCTAGCCTTCAATACAGCCCTTACTTAGTTATTATGTAGATACCTATCTTCCTTTTAAATTTTAATGGCTTTATATAGTCCTTTGAACACATGAAATATTGCTCCCTGCAATAAAACAAAACTCGTCGTCAATCGTGCCGGAATCAAGAAATGACTTCTGTAGCTATATAAATTGAAGTGAAGTGAATAATTGTTTTTACGCTTTCTTTGTCCCAAAGACTAAACATCTAAAACATCTTGCAACGAGCCTTCGAATCAGTGCAATGGAAAATTTCGCTATTTATTTATTTTTGTCGACTTTCGTTCCCGCCAATAAACATGTCACATTTGGCATAACCTAAAAATTTGTAGACGTCAGATTCAAAACGTCACTCATCTTTCAACTAGCATGTGGGGCGCAGTAAACATGCGCAGTGCAGTAAAATCTCGTCGACCAACTTTTCATAGCCAACTGAGGAGCTTCATTTTCGATTTACTGTGAGGTATTGACGTTCGCCGTATATTTAAATCATAGGTATATGCATTAGCATTTACGTTTTCAGCATATTGTGGAAGTTCCATTTTTTTCTTTTCTGCACTATAACAGGAATTGCATTCTGTATTATTGAGCATCGTTTTGATTTAGCAAATAAACAGAACCTTGTGGCTTAGGTTTCCATCAAGACCTCATATGGAGATTTCTGTATGCCTGCATTCATCGTAGAATTTATCTCTAATCGGTATTTGTTCCAAACATTTGTCCTTCTATTTCTTTATTATTAGTCGAGGGTGCACTAGCGCTTGGAGTAGTATTCGATTATACCGCTTAACCTGTCTACTTGACACTGGAGTAGGCGCGGCGTGGTCAATAAGTTTGATTTTAATTTCCTACTTTTAGCAAAATATTCACTTTTTCGAAGTGAAATCTGCACCTCTATCACATAACGGCACTCCGAAATTTCCAAACACATCGTAAAGCATTTGAGTCTGCCTGAAGCCAATTTCGTTTCGTTCGACGGTTACATTTTAGTTCAACATCGAATTCAGAAATTGTCAAACAGCAGTTTGGCGTTTTAATATGTTTTGTTTTAACTTACACGCCTTGACTATTTTCGCTTTATGAAGAAAACCCTGATGATGACTCAATAAAGGATGAAACCATGGCCATTTCTAAATCGTGAAAATTTTCTACTCGCTTTGCCTTCCTATCCAACATTGCTATAATTAATGGGGCAAAATTCCTTACTATCTGGGAATGTCTTCAATAGAAGGGCCTTTCATTGATTCTAAGTATAATCGTACTCTGACAAACTGTCATGTCAAATACGTACAATACCTGATATTCTTATTCCCATATAATAAATCATCTTCCTCTTCGAGCAGTTGTGGATATAGGTCAAATAATCATTCTTATACAGCCGTATGAGCTTTTTCAACGACGCCTCTGGATCGAAAAGTGGAATGCAATCGGTTTCCAGAATAAAACTAGTGGCGTCGATGGCTCTTGTTTTTCTGTATACTTCAACACTAAATTTTCCAGTTTTGTGATTTTCTCAGCATCCTCCAGAAAGAAAGGTTTTTCAGAACTAGTTTTGAGTAGTTCTTGACAATCACCCAAAACACTTTCACTTCGGTTCTCATACTGTGTAGCACCACTTTTGCATTTCTTATAAACTTTCGAGGCTTGCATCGACTTTTAAGTAATATCTATGTGAGGGGGTCACTTTGATGGAACCATCCAGTCTTTTTCTCTTTACAACATAGTTGAAACACACTCACTTTTCGGCACGAATTTAGTCTAACCTATGAAAAAATCCCGTAAACACTATTATTCTATTAACTATAACAATTCCAAACAAGAACAGAACAATATAACAATATTTACCTATTAGCTCGACAACTTCATCATCGTCATGACTCACAAAAAACTGTAGAGGTCTAGAAAAGTACAGAGAGCCACTAACAACCATAATCATTAAAAATAATCATCCAAAAACATTTTATCCCTAATAATAGTTAAGATAGGAATACAACCAATTCAAATTTGATATCGTTTATTCCGACGAAGAAACTTTGTACACAAAACTTTAGATTCTCATCTATCTTTAATTTTAAACTTTTACTTACTGTAAATGGCATAGGCGTCGCCTCCGAAATAGGCTCCTTCCTCAATTGTTTGGAAACACTGTCGGATGTTGCTGTACGTCACTTCGCTGGTATTTTTTCCCAGTAGTTTTGGTTCATTATTTATCTTCATGTTATTAATACAACCTCTAAACGGAGTAATGCGTTCCTTCTGAAATTAATTTAAGTTGAAACTTTTGATGCGGGTTTAATAAATATGCAATAAAAATACCAATTCTGAGTTGGAAATGTAACCACTGGGAACGTTCCCGAAGAAAAATTCACTTTTGATGTTGGTTTTAGGTAACTTGAGAGGTTTTCTTGGCTCATCATCCAACCACATTTGCAGTTTCTTGTTATTCTTCTTCACCAGCTTCAACGTGTGCCATTTGCCATCGTCCACCTTCTTGGGAAACGTCAGCGGCCAGTTTTTAGGTAGCTTGGTTCGTTTTCCTTTAACGTTGAATGTAATAATTCCATCCTTCAGTTGCAGGAAGTTGTACTGTTGCTGAGTAGTGCTTCCCTATTTGACAAAAAAAGACACTCTTTTTTTCAAGCGGACTAAAAGTACGTCATTTGTTTTCGCCATACGCACACCTAATGTGGTTTTTCTAATCCTGAGACCAAAAAAGTAGCAAAAAAGTCCTAGGCAGTAAAAGTAAAGTCAAAAGTCACTGCTACTGTCATGGTGGCGCATATATAAACGATTTTCATTCACCAAAATTATTTGAACACTAGATGACACCAGATGACCAGACAGATCTGAGTGTATTGCCATCTAGGAATACTCTCAGAGCGCTCGAGATTCCCACCCGAAATCGTTATTAGTCGAAATCGCATAGGTTCTCGAATTCCGAGTTCCTCTTCCTCTCCCTTAAATGTCATGCGCGTCATCATATGTATCTGTCAATGTGAGTTTTATTAATATAGTATTAATAATAATGCTACAAATTTTTTGTTTACCATAACCATTGGTTATGATTTAATACCAATAAAACCAATGAACATCGAAAACCACCATTCTAGCACACTCTATTTATTTTACAACTAATATACACCACTAATTGGGAAAGTACCTAGATCCGCTTAAAGAGGATGAGAGAAAATTGCAAAACTGAATCACTCTGAAATAGACTACTTATTTCCTGCATGCTTGAAAAAAAAATAGTATATGTTACTCGGAGTAAAAGGTCTGTTTGTGCTTCGCCCAGTTCCAGGCCTGAGCTTCGCTTCGACCGTCAATCAATGCGCTCAGCTCGAAAAGACCCACTTTTACTCCTAGTGACATAATCTACTATAATTTTTAATTCGTCGTTTTTTTCGGGAAAACGTGCCCTAAAGTGTCTCTTGTATTACCCAGGTAATGCAAAACTTTTACTACCAAGGCAGAAAAAGGTAGGTAGGTCTGATTCTGTATACATCATCTGCAAGTCTAGCAGGCTTTTTAAAATCTATCTTCTTCTTATTGTGCTCTGTCAGGCTCCCCTGACATTGGCAATCACAACGGCGACCTGATCCCTGTCTTCAGCCACTCTAAACAATTATTCGACTCTATGTATGCCTGTCCATTCCCGGATGTTCTTTAACCAGGAGGTTTGTTTTCTTCCTACGCCCCTGCGGCCTTCTATTTTGCCCTGTATTATAAGCTGTAGGATCCGGTAGCGATTTCCTCTGAGAACATGGCCGAGGTATGCCAGTTTTCGGCATTCAACTGTTGTCAAAATTTCATTAACTGTATTTGTCCTGTCTAAGACTGCTTCATTTCTTTGCAAAGCCACACATGGTATTCTTAGCATCCGTCTATGTAACCACATTTCAAATGCTTCTAGACGGTCTATTATGGCAGCTTTCAGTGTCCAGACTTCAGCTCCGTACAGCAGCACAGACCAAATGTCCAAGATTTAATCATTCTTTGTCTCAACTTTAGGTTCAGGCTGTCATTACGAAACAGTGATCTCATCTTCCGGAACATTGTACGAGCTGTTTCAATCCTACATCTAATTTCCCTATCCGGGTAGAGTTGCTCGGTCATGTAGCATCCAAGGTAGGTATTTAAAATTGGATGACCTCTCAACGTTCTGTCCATTTATCTGTAGTGACGCTTTGAGGTATGGCTGATGGCTAAAGACCATCAACTTTGTCTTAGCAACATTTATATTCAGTCCCACTGCACTAACAGAATTTATGAGACTTTGGTCATCTGTGGATTTCACATAATATAGCCGTATCGTCAGCTTAGCGAATTGTGTTATTCAGCTCGCCGTTGATTTTGACCCCGAATTTTTTTCATATAAAGCCTCTTTAGAGACTTTGTCAGAATACAGGTTAAACAACAGTGGAGACAGGACACATTCCTGTCGGTCGCCTCGTTGGATTTGACGTTCATCTGTAAGTCTTCCATTCACTCGAACGACTGCCTTCTGTCGCCAGTACAGGTTCTTAATTATACGTAAATCTTTTCCATCAACACCAGTATCTCTCAATATATTTATGAGCTTTTCGTGTTGCACTCTGTCGTGTAATGTCAATTTTCATAATCAATAAAACACACAAAAATATCCTTACGCTGGTCTCGACATTTTTGGAGAAGAACATTCAGAGCAAACATTGCTTCTCTGGTACCAAGGGCATTTCTAAAGCCGAACTCCGTCTCGTCTAAATCACTTTCAGTGTGTGGACTCATCAGGCTTATTAGCCTGTGATCGTTGTACCTTCTGGCTTGTTGCTTTTTATTTCTCTCGCGTTGTATATATCATCAAAAAAGTGTATATATCATTAACTAAGATATCAATGCTTTTCTCGTTGATAATTTGGAGGAGTTCTACCGGGATGTCATCAGGTCCCGTTGCTTTTTTTGTTTTTGCAGATTTTATACTTAATAGGACTTCAGATTTTAAGATTTCAGATCCTTCGTTGTCGTCTATAACAGTCATCGTGGTCGGTCTATTGTCTTTGAACAGATCATCTATGTATTGGCTCCATGCATTAAGAACTTCTTCCTCGTCTATAGTGGTTTTGCCTGCGTTGTCCACCAAGTACTAGGGGCTCTTTTGTTAAACAGACCAGCTACCTCTCTGACCTTTGTGTACATGTTAAAGGTAACATGTCTTCTCTCCAGTTCTTCCATTTCCTTGCATCTATCCGCCATCCACTTTTCTTTTGCAATCTTGATTTTGTTCTTTATTTTCTTTTATTTGTTCTTATATTCCTCTGTGTTGTTTTTTGGTTTGGTGTTGTTTGTTGTGTTCTCTTCCATTATTTTAATGACGTGTTCTCGAAATATTTTCCACGTTTCGTTTACCGTATTGCAATTTGTTACTGGCATTGTGTCGAGGCCGTCGTTCAGTTCGTTTTCCAATTTATTGGTGATTACATCGTTTATGGAAAACTTTAGTTTTTTGTTGTTTTTGTTTACTTTTTAAGGTTAATTTTTATGTTGGCGACGAGTGGGTTATTGTCCGATCCTATGTCTGCACCCGGATAGGTGGTGACCCTTGTGACATAGTTTCTAAACCTGTTAGGTTTAGAAACTACCACCAAATTTTAGCTACCAGTATGTAATCGATCTGGTTTCTTATTATATGTGTCCAGTATTATCGCCTGGGGCGGTCCACGTATATAGCCTTCTTTTGTTTAAGATTCAAGATTTAAGATCTATATTGTACCTAAATACTACTCAGTAACATTATACATTAGCAATTATTGTGCAAGACACCGTAATTACTTATTATAAAAGGATGAAAAAGAATTGTCATTATAAAGGTAGTTATTCCTTTATTTTTCTGTTTTGAAGAGGGGGGGGGGGAGTCTATAATAGAGCAGTCATCATATTGGCTGTGAAATGTGACAAGGATGGAGTAACAAAAATGTCATTTAATTTGTATACTCCATTTTTCTCAAAAACTCATAGCCAACCATGACTTCTCGTAATGAACTTTGATGAATTTAAGCACACATCCAATCATACGGCTTGAATTCCGCTCAGTTAAGCCATGACTGGTACTTAAACCATCTCATACGAATGATATTTCTCTCATAAGTGCCAAGTCCAAGCAACATTTTTGTGAAATTAACATGGCCTCCACAAACCTAGAAACTATGTAGTATATTGCCAAAATGACAACCCCGTGAAATAATCTTGGATACCAGCTGGTAATCACCAGAATGGATAACAAATGGGTGGTGGTAAAGGCGATTTCGCCCCCTTTCTGTAAATTACAGAAACACGGTACTGCCACTTTGGTTTCCTGTACGGCATGGCGTCATATTGTTATCTCTTTCTTGCAACTTAACAACTAATAAATAACTTTTCACATTGTCGCTCTTCCACAAATCCTAGATGCCCAACTTTTGTTTCGTTTCCAGGGAATGCCGTTAAGTGGTAGCACAGTAGATAGAAGAATATTAGGTTCTAAATATGCTATTTTATCGACGTACAGGCTGCTAAAATTCAGCCTATACAACTATATAGGATAGTATCCGTCTTGGCTTAACCCAGCCGAGCTTAAGCGATGGATGTATAACCAGCCATCCTTTAACCAGTAAATGAACTTTTGTTATTTCATCCTTTTCTTTTGACATTTCACAGAGATTTTGACATTTTCACAGCCAACTAGATGCTGTTTTCAAATCAAGCGCCACCTGTAGGTCGTTGACATATATGCTGTTTGGGAGATTAGCGTTAAATTAATACTAATGGTATTCCTATATAGGATAGTAAGTTTCCGTCTTGGCCTAACTCAGCCGAGCTTAAACGACAAATGTATAACCAGCATAACCATCCTTTACTCCATATACATAACCTTATTTAAGCCAGGTTTAATTTAAGTTTTGTCTTAACTTCGATGCCTTTTATACGAATTGTCACATAGAAAACAAAGCTTAACTGAATAGCAAAGATTAAAAAACTTTGGTACAAATGGGGATGTCTTAAAGGAGATATTAAACGCTCTTTTCTCATTGTTAGACTTAGAAACTACAGAAAGTATTTTAAACTTTGAACAGTAAAATTTGATTTCAATAATACTTACAACAGCAATGAAAAGCAGTCCATTCGGATACAACGTCCTAAATTGAAACTCGAAAATGAAATCTTTTCTCCAGAAGTTGGTTTTCACCTTAATGTAACTATCAGGCTGATCTCCGAAATTTATGGCGGTGGGATCGGTTCGATAATTGGCGGTGGTGGCACATCCTTGTGTGCTCTGCATGGTATTGGTCATGGTAATATGGGTCACTGGCGGATTCGGTTTCAATCCTTTCAGGGTAATATGTGGCCGGACCAATGGCTCTTCGCGCCCAATTTCAACCTTCACAAAACTGGCTACCGTTTTAGAACTTAAAAGTATATCCCTGGAAAATTTATGCTAGTTATAAGATACAGAAAAATAAAAAAATATGTAAAATTTACTCACACGTTATTAATATTGAGCTCACTAATACCACCTTGATATGATTGAAACCCTTCATGATATCCTATTATAAGTTCAATTTTGTTTGCTTTGAAGATATTTTCTGTTCTAGATCTGGTCATATTAATTTCCTTGCCGTTGATGACAAAACTAATATTTGAACTCGTAAATCTTATAGAAACAACGTTGTAGTCATGTAAGCTCAACTTTTTATCCACAAGATAGTGCTCTCCATCCACTAGGTTCACTTGCAGTGACCGATTTGATAAGGTGATCTAAATACCATTTTTTCTGTTAATTTGTCATGCAAACCGAAAAGGTGTTAAAAAACTACATATACAGTTGGATCGCTAAAAGAATGCCGGTGTGACGTCAATGCAAGGTTATAAATTTCATATCAATCAAATCACAGTTTTCTGGGTTGAGTTTCGAGTTACGTTAACCTATAAACGGATGTGATTCCAATCCGGCGTTATCGGTACTCTGGATTCAGTTTAATTAAATGGCAAATTGTATTATGGATATTGCTCATGAATAAAACAAATAATACAAAAAGAAATATAATTAGTCGCTTCCAGTAAAACTCAAAGAAGCTTTAACCCTTAATTTTCTACTTTTATTTTCTATCTAAATAAGACATGGGAACCGTCCTTGCCAAGAGATCTTGATGAGTAGAACTGCAAGAGCGGCTGGTTGTAACGTAAATGTAAAAGATAACGGCCCCACTAGTAAGGCATGCTTGCAAGATTCATATCATATAATCTGCACGTCCGCTGGTTTTATTCAATCTTTTCAAGATGCTTTTGTAAAAAGCCGTAGTACAAGAGCTTTTGACTCCAATAATCCGTTTTACCTCTTGTACTAGCTCGCTTTGGAACACCTTCCTTTGTCTATAAAGATTGTTTTAAGCATACCGTGCATTAGTACCGATGCCGTTTTGAGTTGAAATTTTGCTGCAGGGGCAACCTTCCCTTGGCGTTATGGCTGCGGTTATCTCATCATACTTATTTGCGAAGTTGGTTGTCAGATGACTATTATTGGTTGCCAGATGACACACCTTGATTACTTTTTCGAAAGAGTCCCAAAGGCTTGTTCAGATTCTGTCGAAAATTTGGCTCTATCCAGTTTGTGTGGGTTATAATAGTAATCGTACCTCTTTTTGATTATTAGGCACTGTTCTAGGTCTTAAAAAGTTTGTTGTGTGGGTTGATGTGTGTGGCACACTTTCATAGCCTTTGCGCCATTCAGATACTTTTACCTTTTTTATACATGCGGCCTCGCAGTCGCCTGCTCTACTCGCGCGCTTCGTTCGGTCTTCTCTTGTGATCGCATATGAAGTAAAATGCTTTAAGATCTGGTACCTGGTACTATAGCAATGGGCAATGTCCGCTGTTATTGACATCGCCGTTAGCTGGTAATGCTTTCTGGGCTTGGGTTCATGGGCCTGATCCGTTCTAATATCATCTACCTCCAAAGGATAATTTCATCACTGCGTGCTCAGTTCCGATATTTTTTTCATTCTTTGTCATACTGGGGTTGATTGTATTTTGTGGTCTACTCTTGTGCATGTCTACTTGATATCTTCTGGATCCAGAAGCGGTCTGTGTGAGTAGTTACATATGTTGGTAGGACTGGTGTGTGTGGTTCCAACTGTGCCTTTATGGTCCTTTCTTTTAGGTGTCTTTTGAGTTTTTCAATTTACTTGGTTCTTCTACATCTTGAGTGCTTCTTGCTTCACTGCATTGGTGGTTGGTGGTCTGAGCATCGACTAATGGAGGTTGATCGCTTGAATAAGGAGTGGTTTGGAGCTACAATTTCTTTGCTACGAGGAGTTCGTCTTTGTTTTCGTGTAGTTGAGAAACTCGTATGTTTATATTTATATTAATCAAACCCGTCGTGGTAAAAAGAACTAATTTGGCTATTCGATTATTACTCAAAGGCAGAAAAATTGCGATTTAAAAATTAAGGTAAAACACGTCACACTGACACACGTTAATCTGACAATGCTATTTGTCGAGGACGTATTGCGTAACTACCAGACAATATTTTATTTGTTCTTTCTTTTCATATTATTGGGTGTAAAATAGGCAGGCAAATCTAACATGTGTCGCATAACTTCATCAACGGATCGGCATTCTTTCAGCGATCCAACTGTACATCATGTATTTGGCGGGGTTGATATGAGAATTTATAGAAGCGAATACATAAGGTAAATTTAATAATACCGTTCCAAAATTGTTTATATCTAAGATGGCAGCATTGGAGATGACCGGTCTTAGAATAAAAGATACACTGTCCAAATTTTGTCCACTTTTCGATTTGGGAAGAGCGAATTTGAGCCGTAAAAGTCCATCTCCTTTGAACCAGGCTTTGTGTAACTCGAGCTGAAAAGAAAAACATATCATTGGAAAGCTGAGTGGGCTCGATAATTTATTTCGTTTTAGTTTCAATTCACAAATAACTTGTACAACGCTACATATATAAGATTGAAAATGAAGAAAAAGTACGAAGGCGTAGAAGGGCCAACAACATTTTTTATCTTAAATTCCGAGTTCAAAGTCGGAATTTAGTTAAATTCTGAGTTTAAAGTCGGAATTTAGTCAAATTCCGAGTATATGATTGACAAATCAGTGGAGTAGACGCAAGGTTAATAAAACATTTCTATTCCATGTTGTACAAGAACGGCAAAATATTCTTTGTGAAATGGATCAATATTTTGTTAACTACGACGTCCTCTTTAAGACTCCTATTGTGATTACTTTTAAGAGTTATGGTCGATATCTCTGGACGTTTTTTTGCGGGAATACCCGCGTCAATAAAACACATAGGCTTTAAAAGTTCATTGATTTTAAAATCATTGGCGTATATTGATAGTTAATAATGAAAAAATAAATAAAATTGTAGAGATAATAAAATAAAAAAGAAAACTGCTAACATAAAAGTCGATACGACATAATTTTTCGTAATTTTGAAAGCGTTTTATCTCAGAAACCACTTATGATAAATTCATAGTTTAAAAAAGCTCTGAAAGAACGTTTCTTCTAGAACTAACTACCTTGGGCAATCTTTAAGTAAACCAGTTTTATCAATGTGATACGGTGTAAAACTTTAAAATTGAACTCACTCCATTTGATTGGCGTTGGGCAGAAGAACATTTGCACTGGGGAATGGCAGAGTGGAACAATAATTGCATTTTTACAAATGAATGTAGATTATTGTTGTATCAGATGGACGTATTTTAGTGTTGAGAGGTCGGAATGAACGAAACCTGCAAGAAAATATAGAAACTTACAGAGTACCATTTGGGAGTGAATGTGTCAGCGTATGGGGAGGCGTAATGGGAAATGGAAAGACTGACTTAGTGGTTTTGATTGGTTTTAATTTTAACCTGAACTAACCTGAACGCAGTTAGATATCGATATTTGTGATGACGATAAATGTCAGGGCGGCTGAGGCAATGCGAGTTTTCGGTGGGCCCACACATTATTAAGTACATAAATTCGTAGATTTAGTTTACCTCATTAATTTTTGAATTGCACTCGTATCTTATTCGAGGCCAAAAAACAAACATCCCCAAAATCGTTCGGATATTTATCAAACCTATTAAATGACACTTCACTTAAGTTAATAGTACACTTTTGAAGTTACAACAAATGAGCTGGGAAATCATTAACAGTGATAATGTCACAGAAGTAATATTAAAGTTTTGCGAAAACATCCGAAGCAATCTTTATGAACTAGAATTCTACGTCACTGATTTTGTACTTAATGAGCTTTTAAATTTAGTTTATATCATTAAAATCAGGTGACCTACACTGCTATACAGAGCAAAAAATAAAAATATTCCAAACTTTCTGAAAATACCCTGTAACTTCTTCTCGAGCATAAAAACAAAAACAGCCGAACATGTCCCGAGATATCTACCAAGCCTATAAAATGACATGACAAAGTTGAAAAGTTAAGATTTACCGTAGATATCAAATAATGCAGTGAGTTCAAATTTTACATTTTTGAGCCGTATCACAATGATAAAACTGGTTTAGTTAAAGATTGGTTCAGGTAGTAGTTCTAGAAGAAAAGTTCTTTCAGAGCCTTTTTAAACTATGAATTTATCATACATGATTTCTGAGATAAAACGCCTTGAAAATTACCAAAAATTTGGTCGTATGGATCTTTTTTGTTAGCAGTTTACTTTTTTAATTTATTATCTCTACAATTTTATTTGTTTGTCATTACTAACTGTCAATATACGCTAATGATTTTCAAATCAATGAACTTTTCAAGTCTTAAAGTTAGGACACCTACCATGACGTTGTAGTTAACAAAATATTGATCCGTCTTTTCAAAATTTTTTTGCCGTTTTTGTACAACATGGAATACAAACGTTTTATTAATCTTGCGTCTACGCCACTGATTTGTGAATCATATTTAACTAAATTCCGACTTTAAACTCGGAATTTAACTTAATTCCGACGTTAAACTAAGAATTTAACTAGATTCCGACTTTGAACTCGGAATTTAACTAAATTCCGACTTTAAACTCGGAATTTAAGAAAAAAATCTTGTTTCTACGCCTTCGTAAAAAAGTATATAGTAGGTACTAATATTTTCTGGTAAATAGTATACCTGTGTAATAATAAGAATAATTTTTTATACGAATGTAATTGATTAAAATTTAATTCTAAAGTTGAGTTCGGTAATTACATCCCGCGCGCTCGGGATATCAGTCTATCTCACTCTAGCTTGTTAAGATTTTAGGAGATGGTCTGTGTCTGGAGCGCTCGGATTGAATTACCGAACTTGCCTTATATTTAAATAATTGACTTTGACTTACCTCTCCTTCTTTTTGGGTAACTCCGGACGAAATTAACTCACCACTCAATGACAATGGAGTGAGGAAACCCAAGAATGATCTTGAGCTGAAGTTAAAGTTTCTGGCGTCAAAAGTGGGTGGAACACCTCCGACATAGTGCACCGACTTTTTAATCCTGTATAATAGAGGAATAATTAATATTTGTATCGGATAACCGTACTTAAACCACCATACTTAAAAATAGCTTTGTGCTCAACAAACGCACTAGTTTTATAGTTTTTCCCATTGACTTCCAATGTATAATTCTGCACATTATCACCATATTTCATGGTAATACCAATGGATTGTATTGTGGTGCCATTATTAAATTTCTCATCTGTCACCAATGAAATTGATGCGCCATTATTATGTTGTACGTTCAATCTCAAATGACCTTCTTCCAACGTCAAAGCAATAAAAGCCGAAGGATCCTACAGGAAAGCTAAATAATTAATTAATTATTACTAATACTTAGCTTACCAACCTCACTGGCCTGAGCTAAATATATTAAGCTGTTTTCGTCAAAGGTGGCGAATTGAAATCGCAAACTGAACCGAGCAGGTTTAGCATCAGCTTGACTATACTTCTTATAACCATTTCCCGAATAGAATGCTCGAGTTTTTTCCAGTTCTCTAGCGTACACTCTAAATAAAATAATATTATTTCAAAGAGCAGCCACATAGAAGAACAGAGAACTTTCAGACTCAAGGAAACAGAAGACAGTTTTTGACATTTTCTTTCTTCTATTACTCAAGATATAAAATAATTAGGAAATAAGCAATTCCTTGTCTGTTACTGAACTTTGGTTTCCTTTTCTGCGGGTATTAGTGGAAAAACATTATGGAAGTCTTATTACTCCTATTACCTTGGTTGACCTTTACAATGACCAGAAGTCTGAGTGAACTTCCACAAACCGATATTCTGGTCATTGATGGCCAATTTGTTGACATTGGCAAAATTCTCGTGTACCACTTGTCCATCTCCAACTTCGAATAAATCGGAAGGATCGACGACTAAAGTTTCACCGCTTATCTGAACGCTATTCCATGTAGTCTCGTTTTGATATTTGATACGCAGAAACGATCCGACCCTGGAAAAAATATATAATGATTTCATTGTGTGTAACATAGACCCAGATAACACTGAATATTCTATTAATGTTCTTACAATCTCCTATAAGGAATTTTCTTTTATAAATATTCGAGGAATATTGTTAGGTTATTTAGAAAAATCTTTCAGAAATAAAAGTATTCCAGGAATATTTATTTAGAATATTCCTTCTGACATTGGAGTGAATCCAACAGTTTTTTGTTCACTTTGATGTCTCTTTCATTTCCCACCAAAGAAAGTCTCGTAGGTTCGACATTTTGGGAGAAAGACCCCCTTAGTGGTGGATTAGGTATAAACCATTCACTTATTATTGCCGTCAAGTAGGCGTTGGAGATCTGACTTTGACATTTTTATCGTATCTTCTCATCATACGTCGTAAAGAGGTAGGTATAAAAAAATTAAGGTTTCAAAGAGATGCCAAAAATAAGTGAATGAGGTATACTTTTGAAGGTGCTTTAAAAAAATTTAGAAAGAAGTCCACTTATGGGACTAATTTCAATCTTATTATGTTTGTTACGTTAACAGGAGATGGAAATCACCTCATTCCGATCAAAAACAGCAAAAAATTACCTATTTTTTTCCAAATTGACCAATTCTTTCTTTTTTTCTCAATTTACTAGTTTGACTAGTAGCTTTAGAAGGAGTAGAGCGATTGGAGTGAATTCAACGGTTTCTTGTTCTTTTTGATGTTCCCTTTGAATTCCCAAAGAAAGTCCTGTAGATTCAATAGTGTTTTTTGTAGACATTTAGAAAAAAGTTTACTTATGGGACTAATTTCATCTTAATATGGTTACTTGGTTCATATGGGATTGAAATCGCCTATTCCGATCGACCAAAGGAGAGGTTATTCCCTCTTTTATCTCAATTTTTAACCATGACCGCCTGTAACTTTTGAACGAGTGGACCGACCAAAGTTAATCCAAGAATTTCTTGTTCTTCTTAATGTATTCACATACCACCAAAGAAAGTCTCATAGGTTTAACGGTTTAGGAGATAAACTCTTTTAGTTGTCGAATTTTAGACTAGTTTTGCAGACCTTTTGAATGTGTTTTGGAGGCATTTAGAAAAAAATTTACTTATGGGATTAATCACATTTTTATTATGTTTGTTTCGTTTCATAGGCGATTGAAACAGCCTTATTCCGACTGTTTCACTAGAGTATTTTACACAGAAAAAATGTCATAGCAATAGCCTATCTTCTACTGATAAAACTGCTACCTGGTCCTACTTGGGCAAAAACAACATGATGGTTTTTCAGCGACAAAATTTTGTTAGGTTCAAGTAAAAAGTATTGTCAGCTTGACGAGTGTCACCTATTGATTTTAGCTGCAGGTTGAAGTTTTCTCGTGAAATAGTCTTGTCGAATACTATTCGAGATAAAATTTGCTACGGCAAAATATTTCTCTTGTTTTATTCAAGTTAATTGCTCTTTGCAATTTCGTTCATGACATTTTATACAAAACTACTCGCCTGACGGCTCCTGGTTTTGTCGTAAATGTCATTCACAAAATTGCCGAGCAACAAACTTTCATATCAATCGAAATAGTTTTCCGGAAAAATTTTCTCTCTTATGATATTATAAACGATCAAAAACAGAAAAAAAAATTACCAATATTTTTTCGAAATTGACCAAAGGGGTTTATTTTTTCTCACTTTCCCACTTTGACCTCTGTAGTTTTAGAACCGATTGGAGAGATCCCAACGGTTTCTTGTTCTTTTTGATGTCCCCTTTAACCCTCTACTAAAGAAAGTCTCGTAAGTTCAATACTTCAGTTGCCGATTTTTAGGAACCTTTAGAATAGGTTTTGGAGACATTTCGTATCATTTACATAACGTATCATAGACAAGCGCTTTAATTCCATGGCTTGCTACGAGTTTTTTTTTTACGAACAGCCTTTATATGTGGGTTTGGTGGTAGTATACGGAGTTTACGATCTCTTGCGTCTGTGGGAGGAGTGTGCGCTCTCTAGGTTTTAGGAGGAGTTTGTTTTCTCATAGGGTGCCTGGTAGAGGAGTGAGTTTGGGAGGAGGAGCATGTCTCACAAATCTAGTAGAGGATTTGTGTCACTCAGAAACGTTCGTACGGGTGATTTTTGGGTCTGGCCCTAATAAGTCAAACTGGAGTGTTTTTGTATACTTACCAACTGCTTATTTATATTGACACAAATAAAGCCTATCTACGCAAGACTGACTTTATCATTCATAAAACACAAAACAGAAAAACAATATGTCCCTTCAAAGGGCGAATCTAGGGCTAAGTCGTATTTCGCCTGTCTCGCCTGTGCGCCGCCTATAAAACCTTCTTGCAGAGGAGGTCAAAAATGCTTACTTTCTCACTGGATGGTTTCAAAACAAAATTAAAGATTTTCTATTCTTTAGTTGTTTTTTGTTTAGTGTTCAGAACGATAGTCTTATACATTTATTATTTATTTATTTGAAGACCGAGGCAACCTTCAGCAAAAAAGCCCATACCTATTTGACAACACCCATTTGGTACTGTCGATAATGTTAGGTAGAAGTCAACTTATTTATTGTTGGAGTTGGGTCTCCAGAACAGGTTTCTGTATGCTTTGTTTTTCTATGAGTATTTTTTTCATTTTGGTTGGAGTTGTTAATTAATTAAGTGGGCAACATCAATATTTGGATATCTACAGGGTGTTTCAGAAAGGTACTGACAAACTTAAGAGGACGCCAAGTCATACACATTTTGCTTATCAACCCCTATCCGCAAACGCACCGTTTTCGAGTACAGGGTGGATAGACAACTGAATTTTTGTACACGTTTTACCATTACTTGGACGTAGTTTATGAGTGTTAGAGCGCGCTTTTTCATGTGCTAGTGGCGGAGATTTTGGGGTCGCCTGGGATTGTTTTGCCTCTAACGACTACGCCACTGGAAAAAAAATTGCAATTTGAAAGCACATTGTGAAGGGTCAATATTTTCTACACAAAAAAGGTACTGTTAGTCAAAAGCGCTAATATGCGCCGTTTTTATGTTAAATGTTAAATATTATGATGAAAACCATGGGTAAAGCAACAAAAAAAAATAAACTAAAATTTTTATTTTTTATACAACTAGTTACAAAAGTGGCTCAAAATGCCGCTCACCGACCTCAGTGCATAAATTTGCCCGTCGATTCATGGAGTGACGCACCCGTTGAAGGATGTGTGGTGTCTCTTGAATAAAGAGACATCACTCTCCCTAACAATGCCTCTTGGTTGTCAACAGAAGTTTCATAAACCAAGGACTTGACATAACCCCACAAAAAGAAATATAACGGATTTAAGTCTGGGCTTCGTGCTGGCCAATGTACAGGCCCTCCTCGCCCTATCCATCTATCAGGAAATATCTGATTCAAATGGTCCTGCACGGATTGGGTAAAATGTGCCGGAGCACCGTCGTGTTGAGACCGTCATTATACGCCGAACGTCCAAAGGGACGGTTTCCAGTAGTTGAGGTAGAACGTTTTGCAAAAAGTCGAGGTAAATGTCGCCATTTAATCGAGGCGGAAGCAAGTACGGGCCAACCAGAAAGTCGCCTATAATCTCATCCTAGATATTAATATCCAATTTATGCTGATTTGATCTAATTCAAGTGGCATGAGGATTTTGATCGTCCCATATGTGACTGTTATGGCTATTGAAAAATCCGTCTCTAGTGAAACAACATTCATCTGAAAACAATGATTGAATCAAAATCCCGTTCTAACGCACGATGTTAAAGAAACCATCGACAAAATTGCTGTCTTAGTTGATAGTCCTGCGGTCCTAATTATTGAACTTTTTGACGGCAATAAGGATGTAAAACTGTTGCTGAAGAACACGACACACAGTCGAAGCGGAAGTATTCAGTTCACGTGCAACTGCTCGCGTGCTGGTAGACGGTTGTTCTTCAAATCCCTGCAAAACTTCTTCCTCTAAGGCCACTGTTCGTGCAGTTTTTGTTTGTCCGGCTCCTCCATCTGGATTGAAGTTGCCATTTTCTTTTAATCGACGATGGATTGTTTGCAAATGTCGAATGACAAGGATGCCGACGATTAGGAAAGGCGTGCGGCTTTTCTTCCGTTACATTTTGCCTCTCAGTAAATAAGGTGAATATCCGTCAGTTCTTCAAACGTAAAATTTACCATTTTGTTCACAAAAATAAGAAACTGCGAATGTAAGAAAAGAAACGACGCACAAAAAGTAACCCAACTGACGAATTGACGTTTTCAATGAAAACGTCAATAACAATCATGCAGGAAAGAAAGTAATTTTTACCTGCATGATTGTTAAGAAATGCGTTTGCGATAATAAATAAACATTATAAGAATAGCTATTTATGTAACCAGTTACGAAAAGTCCGATTTTGTGTAACGAATGAATGTTTGCGGGACGAGCGCAGCGAGTTCCCGCAATTTGAATGAGATACACAAAAAAGGTTTTTCGTCACGTGTTTCATACAAGATTTTTTCTAATTTTGACTACAAATACCTACTTAGAGAGAGAATTATTATTATTAAACTTCAATATTTACTTTTAAACCACTTTGTATCTACTTAATACCGTAAAACTATAGCAACGGTGTGCCACAGCCGAAACCTGCAACTGGTGGTGACACCAACTTTTCATCACCAGTTACGAAAGATTTTACTTTTCGTAACTAGTTACGAAAAGTAGGACGTTACGTCACTGTCATCAGTATTGAAAAGTGCCACTTTATATGTCAAAATTAGAAAAATATGTTTTCCTCTTTTTACCATGTTTTTCATTATAAAATTCCATTTAACACGCCTCACATTAGCGCTTTTGACTTAGAGTATCTTTCCTGTGTAGAAAGTATTGGTCTTTCACAATGTGCTTCCAAATTGGAATTTTTTCCAGTGGCGTAGTCGGTAGAAGCAAAACAATCCCCGGCAACCCCAAAACCTCCGCCAAATGGCACATGAAAAAGTGCGCTCTATTACTCATAAAGTACGTCCAAGTAATGGTAAAACGTGTACAAAAATTCAGTTGTCTATCTCAACTAGTCGCTGAAATATAAACAAAAAACTTATAAACGAACTAATTCTTTAACACCCTGTATCTCGAAAACGGTGAGTTTGCGGATGGGAGTTTACAAGCAAAATTTGTATGACTTGGTATCCTCTATAACTCCCTAAAGTTTGTCAGCACCTTTCTGAAACTCCCTGTATATGCTGATTTTGAGTAACAAATGTCATTGCTAAAATAATAATTTTGCCATTCCCCCGACAAGTGATAAAAAGATGATACGGACACTAATTTCGTTAGTTAATGCGTTTTTAATTTTGCCTCAAGAAATACACTCACTCCCCATTACAAATGTGTCAATATAAAGACCATAATGAGCAAATGGGCTTTTTTTTGGTTTGTCATATTTGTGCTATCACTATTTATTAACCTCATTTACTGAAGTTAAAAACGTCTTTCTGGACTTCTCCACTCTAAAATATAACATGTTCCCTCTGTTCTAAACCGGTGAGTTTCCAAGTGAAAACATGACAAATACGTAGTAACTAAGAACATTAATTAATAATCATAGTTACCAACAATACCTCGAATGAATAAGCTCAATGTGACAAAAAAATTTATTGTAGGGACTTCTATATTATATTTCGGAAATGTTTTCTTTTATACCTAAACATGTAGACATACAGGGTATTTCATTAAGGGCGGTCACCGGTCATATCTTGGAAACTAATTGGTTTAGAAGCTAGAGAAAAAAGTTTTGATTATTGAAGTGGACGTGAGAAAATCCTGGAAATTATTTTCAATTCCTAATTTTGCCACAATACAAATCAATTTTTTTTTTGAAAATTGTAGTTTAAAGGTATACCTTGGCAACATTATTAGAAAGACTGGACAATTCTGCAACATTTTGAACTGACTCTCGTAGATGTACTGTGCTCAATAAGAGTGGGGGAAACCATTGAAATTGAAATAATCAAAATCCTTGTAACTTTCAAGCCTCATATCCGATTTTAGTAAACTTGGTCTTGTTTGGAAGATAATTGCCATTACTTTTAACTGTGGTATCCAGTGCTAAACGATAGTTTTTAATAAAAGTGCTAGAGGGCGTAATTTCAAATTTAAGTGATTTTTTTGGTTTTACACCAAAAAGTTAAATCATTCGGTATAAGTTTGATATCATAATCGGAAAGTAGGATAAATTTGCAACAAAAAATGTTAAGATTCCAATAACATATTTTTTCACCTTTCAGACCTATCACTTCACGAATGATTTTTATTACTTATTTGAATAAATTATTGTTTTCATAATTTCATAATAAAACATTCCGTTACAACAATTATTGATTTAAAACATGATGGTTTTGTAGGCTTGTCACTCAGTATAAAATATGTCACTATTTTATCCTAAACATATCTGATTATTGAAAACGTCTAGGTAATTTAAGCATACTTCTAATATAATGTTTTACAATATCAATCTAGATAGCTATGAAACAAAATCGGCAGGTATCCATGGAGACAAATAACATTGGTTGTCAATTGATTCAATTTTGACAAGTTTCGTATTGCGTTGACAAAAAATTCATTCTTGTTGATTCCTTTTAAGTTTCTTCATAGCTAGGCTATTATTATCAAAACTTGCACTTCATCCTTCAAACATGGCTTATACCAATTCCGAGGCTTTCGACATGCTGCCGTATATTTCGAATGTTTGCAAAATGCACCTATTGCGGAACGTACATATGCTACTAGATATCCAGCACGAAGGCATCACAGCAGAAAGGTATTTCGCCGATTGGCAATACGTTTGCGGCAAACGGGAAGTGCGCGACCCATTACAGTTCCCTTCAGAAAACGTCCTGTAAGGCATGAGGACAGTAATATCAATGTTCTTGCGTACGTGGAAGTGAATCCGCATTCAAGCACAAGAAAAATTTCCGCAGACATCGGTATAAGTGCCACTTCGATGTTTCGTATATTAAAAAACTTTAACATTTACAACATTTAGTATTACACCAGGCCTTATCAGAATCAGATTATGAGAGACGGCTAGATTTCTGTTATTGGCTAAGACAGATGTGTTATGAAAATCCTCAGTTCCTCTCCTTGGTTTTGTGGAGTGACGAAGCTACTTATACAAGCTGTGGCACAGTTAACTTGCACAATATGCACTACTGAACAGTTACAAATCCTCACTGGATGCGTGAAGTGGATCAGCAAAATAGATGGAGTGTAAACGTATGGTGCGAGTTTTAGGAGGCAGAATTATCGGACCATTTATTTTCAGTAGAAATCTAAATGGCGAAGCGTACTTAAACTTCCTACAGAATGAATTGCCTACCCTTTTAGAAGACATTCCTCTCGATGTTAGAGCTTCAATGTGGTAACAACATGATGGATGCCCAGCACATTTTGCTTAGAGAGTTCGCAATTTTTTAAATGTAGCTTATCTTGATCGCTGAGGGGGTAGTGGATTTCCGTAGCCGTCTAGATCTCGGGATCTAACTGTTCTAGACTTTTACTTGTGGGGAAGAATAAAAGACATTGTTTATACAACGCGACCGACCACACGAGAAGACATGATAGAGCGAATTACGAACGCTGTTAATTCTTTTTCACGAGCTGAAATTGAAACGGCTGTACTCAGTACCAGAGGGAGAATAAATAGTTGTATTCGGGAAAACGGGGGCCATTTTGAACATTTATGAAGTTTCTTAGTATTATTCTGTAATAGAATTGAAAAAAGTTATGTTTGCAGAAATAACTCCGGGACAAATAAAGATATCGCATTGAGATCTTACATTTTTTTGTTGCAAATTTAATCTACTTTCCAATTATGATATCAAAATTATACCGAATGATTTAACTTTTTGGTGTAAAACCAAAAAAACCATTTTAATTCGAAATTGCGCCCTCTAGCACGTTTATTAAAAACTATCGTTTAGCACTGGATACCACAGTTAAAAGTAATGACAATTATCTTCCAAACAAGACCAAGTTTACTAAAATCGGATATGAGGCTTAAAAGTTACAAGGATTTTGATTATTTCACTTTCAATTGTTTCCCTCACTTTTATTAAGCACAGTACATCTACGAGAGTCAGGTCAAAATGTTGCAGGATTGTACAATCTTTCTAATAATGTTGCCCAAGATACACCTTAAAACGACAATTTTCGGAAAAAAAATTGATTTGTAATATTTGGTTTTTAATTGCGCCCTCTTGTCGCAAAATAAGGAACTTGCAAATAATTTCCAATATTTTCTCGTGTTCACTTTAATAATCAAAACTTTTTCTCTAGCTTCTAGGCCATTTAGTTTCCAAGATATGGCCGGTGGCCACCCTTAATGAAACACCCTGTGTAACGAAACCTAAAGTGATGTCTCTCATTTCTTCTGTAACTACTCTCCTAGGCTCTAAAACTAAAATTTTAAAATATATTCAAATGATTGCGTCACAAAGCTATTTTTTTTATGTTTTTACCAATAACTCTGTGTTATTAATATTTAAAATAACCACTTAGGTAAAAATAACGGTATAGTCTATTAGGTAATTTTGTCAACTTAAAACAGGCGAAAACTGACGAATAGCCAAAAACATGAGCTGTGAGAGAACCTGATAAGGAAAACTCCCAACCATTAAACCAACAGGTAGTTTTTGGAAAGAAAAAATCCTTTTTTGAAAAGTTCTGATATGACTGTACTCTCTTGAGTAACTTTGAGTAACTTTGATTCAACAGATGTGCTTCGTACTGACGAAAACCGACGAATAGCCAATAACATGAGTTGTGAAGATAGAGAACGAGAGATATATATATATATATATATATATATATATATATATATATGTATATATCTGAACCTGACAAGGGAAAGCTATACATCTCAACCGTTAAACCAATAGCTCTTGGAAAGTTAAACTTTTGTTTGAAAAGTTCTTAATCTGTTCAGCAACTTTGGTTCAAATCTAGTGCTTAAAAGATGAAACTGATGAAAGAGAAAACCGATGAATAGACAGTGACATGGGTTGTGAAGATAGAAAAAAATATATCTGAAGCTGATAAGGAAAAATGATATGTCCTAACTGTTAAACCAAAAGGTAGTTCTTGGTAAGTAAAAACCTGTTTTGAAAAGTTCAGTATCTAGCGTTTTGAGCAACTCTGGTTTAACAGCAGTGCTTAAGACAGACGAGAACCCATGAATACAACATCAGTTGTGAAGAAAGAGAACAAAACGAGGTATATCTGAACCTGATAAGGAAAGTTATATGTCCCAACCATAGAGGATTTATCAAGGTAGAGGTCTTTATTTACATTTTTCAATATTGGCGTGATAAACAAACCCTCTATACAGTGTTGCCAGGATTACTTTGCTAGTAAATTGGCACATCCTTTTTTTTGAATGATATCTTGCGAATCTTTACACCACGAGAGTACTATAATATCTATTGGTGTCCAAAAAATTTTTGAACGGTGATTAATAGAACACTTATGACGATAAAAGAAAAAAAAATACGTTTAAGATGGCCAGCTGGTCACAATCGGCAACATTGCAGAATCCTGTGACACGTGGTTTATGTCAGTTTATGACAATTATTTCATGGATTATTTTTTCTGGTTTCCTGAATTTTAAAATTTTAAGAGTTTGTAACGTTTTTATTTTCTAAAAGCGTTCATTTACATATTTGTCCCTATATCCCTGTTTTAAACTATAATTTTCAATCGGGTTACAATGTTTCTAAGTTATTTCAATCGCTTCAGCGCTATGATGCCATGGTTGTCAGGTCTTCTATTTTATTAAATGGTTTAATGGTACCTATGTATGCCGTTCCGCACCTTTGCTGGTAACGCGATTGCTCCTCTAAATATAGTCGTTTGTACTTGGCAACATCTCCTTCCACTTTTGGCCCTCGACGGTGCGTCTATGTATCTCGTGCTCTCGCCTTTTCGTTCTTGACCGGCGACAAGCACTTACGGCGTTGTCTCCTCCAATGAGGCGGACAATTTTTGGTTTTGCCCTTCCGTAGAAAAAGGGTTTCTTCCATAAGGGATTGCTTCCATGACGGATTTCTTCCATAAGGATTTGCTTCCATGACGGATTTTTTCCATGACCTGGATGCTTCCTCTAGTCAATAGAGCCCGTGCATGACACCCATCCTGGTCTGAGGACTCGTTAGTCCAGCCGATGAGCCGATCGGATCCTAAGAACTTATCTCCACGCCTATGTGAAATTCTTCCGAGTTTCACTCATACTCTAGGATGAATCTGTCCTGAGTCATAGTTGGAGAAAGGCTTTCACGACGGTCCGGTGACCATCAGGTCAATTGCCAGAATACTACACACCTATTTTGGTCATCGTAGAAGAATGGAAGAAACAAAAGTCCATAAGATTACCTTTTTCTCTATTATAAACTTGTTCGTCAGACGGTCAATGATATAACTGACATTCTATTGCCTATCGACATATTATGGAACTACCTATACCTATGCCTTGTTTTCTGTGATTTTCTATTTCACGTGTTCTTAAGCAACCGACGTATTTTACCTATGAATTAATATTGATTCGAGATAACTTAGTAACATAAACATTTTTAACTCCATTTGTAACAGCCATTTCTGTTCGGAATGTTTCATTAATTTATTAAAGCCCTGTCGCTATATTTAGAATTCTTTGGCCAAAGACTCTACGTATAACTCTACATATTAACTTGTATATAATATTTAGCCAACTCACATTATTAAATGCATAGGGTCAATTACTTCTACTTTTTTATTGATCACCGTATTAATTACACAAATTCTTAGCTTCTCAATTCCTAAGAATTTCTCATCTCATTAGTTTAGAATTGAGTGGCGCCCATAGCAAAGTCCAATTGTAACTCACACCTGTCGACTCTCCAAGACAAAGAGCTGCCGTACGCATATGCGGCCAAAGAAACATTATAATAAAAAAAAGAGGCCACAAGATTTCCGCCGACTTTTTCGCTTTTATCAATCGTTTCTGTGTTTTAATTTGTTTGTTAACCATGGTGAGACAATGTTTTGTGTGTAAAACTTGGGATTATAAAAATAAATCTAGGAAATTATGTTTTCACCGGTAAGCTCATTTGTGGTTATGTTGTTACTCGGCTCTTGGCCGTTAGCCATTAGCGTCGTTTGTAGTTTTATTCTATTATTAATCTTTAATCTAAAAAACTCAATAAATGAGTATAGTAGGTATGTATCAAAAATCATTTAAATATACAAATATTTAAATCAGACTGTGAAGGCTTTCACGGCCGGTCATAATACTATCTAAAGTGTTTTTCGGGCTATAAAGCCGTGGTCCAATGGAATTGCTTCCTGACGTTTCGTCTACTACTGCGGCAGACATTATCAAAGGCGATGAGGCAGTGGGCCAAGTAATCTCCCTTGCTTCCCGACGATGACTGATTCGACTGTAGCACGCTCCGTGGTATTCGTACCGCCGCCGTCGCGTCGCAGTGGTGGAGCCAGGGTGGGGGTGGTGGCGCGGGGTTTCGACGCACTCGACGTGTGTCGCAGAACTCGCTTCCAGTCTGCATTTAGGAACGTAACTTCCTCCTTCTTGTTGAAATTATTTTCGTGTTTAAAGATCTCAATGGCTTCCCTCGTTAGTCTCGGATAGTAGCGCTGTGATTGATGTAGGATGTCCACCTAATTAAAAAGGATGTTGTGACCTTCAGAGAGAGCGTGCTCTGCTACTGCTGACTTTTACGTTTGTCCCAGCCTGCACTCCTTTTGTGTTCTGTGATCCTCGTGTTGACACTGCGTTTTGTGGTGCCAATGTATACAGACCCACAGCTGCATGGAACTCTATATACTCCGGGTGCTGATAGGGGATCTCTGCGGTCTTTAGCCGATCTCAAGCTCTGTCGAATTGTACGAATGCTTTTCTACACCATCTCCCGTTGTTGCGTTCTGTCGCTCTACATTCCTTGGGCGCACGGCTCTATCGAATTCCTGCTTGCTGTATCCATTCCAACCAAAGGCTCTCCCCAGATGCTTCATTTCCCGTTCCAATTCAGCTGGGTTACAAATTCTCTTCGCTCTCACAGACAGAGTTTTTATGACAGAGTTTAGTATTATGACCGGCCGTGAAAGCCTTCACAGTCTGATAAATGTATGCCGCCTATGTGTGCTTATGTCATCTGGAGATGTGTCCTTGGAGATTCCAATTGCGCCATATTGTTTTTAGCAATATTGGCCATTTTCTGCTTCCCCTCTACCCGAACAACCCGCAAGCCTCCAAGTATGCGGTTTGCAAACAAATGCCAATTTATGATTAACTCGCGGCGTCTATTTATTTACTCCATTGTCAATGGTTCCAACAGTTAAATATAAATAAAATAAATAGGTAGTTCTTGGAAAGTAAAAATATTTTTTTTAAGTTCTGTAGTCTCTTGAGCAACTTTGGTTCGACAGAACTGCTAGTGACAGACGAGAACCAATGTATGGCCATAACATAAATTGTGAAGATAGAAAACCAAACGAGATATATCTGAACTTGCTAAGGAAAAGGTATATGGTTATATATAATCTGCGAATATTAATTCACACCATCGATAAACCGACATAAAAAAAACTCAGCAGGCGACGTTCTTAAACAAGAAACACGAAAGGATGCAATGACGCTGACGACGCCTTTAACAACGGGCCTTTTCCATCAAAAAATTCTTACCCACCTTGATGACTTCTATTATTAAACAAACAATCTGGGTCTAATATTAAATTTCATATCTTACCGTTCTATGTATAGCGTCCTTTCGTATTCCAGATTTCCTTCTTTGGAAGTTTTGAGCAGGTAAGTCTGATCACCGACTTTGTAGTTCACAACAGCGCGACCATTTTTCGTTTTCACGCTAAAGCCACGTCGATCCCACTTAAATAGTAGACAGTTGTTGCATTTGAATGTCATGGAAAGACTTCTGAAAACCTCTGCTTGGGATAATGGTGAGCCGTAAGTCATCATGCAGTTCGATAATCCTAATGGGACGTTAATCTAAAGAAATCGAGTTAACCAGTTAAGTATAGGTAAGGAAACATGTGCAAAAAATGCTTATGTGTGTTTTAAAGAGTACCTACCGACTCGGCTGCCTGTTTCGCATATTTAATTTTGTTCTGCAAATCTGCAATGGTAAACGTTACTTTATCTAACTTCTCTTGGGTATCTGCGATTTTGCCTCCATCAACACCTTGACCGCTCTTCAATAAACTATCCACATTTCTGATCATGTCTCTAACATTTTCTTCTGCTTGCCTGATTGCTATTTAAATAAGAAAAAAGGCAAAATTAAGCGTGGAAGGAATTAGTAGCCTGCAGTACAAGGTACTCACCATCCTCAGCTCCTGCTCGGGTGTCGTCGTACTTGCTCTTCTTGCTCAAGAGGTCGTAACGGATGGTGATATTAAAATTAGAAATATCTTTTTCAATTTGTCTCATCCGATCTGTAATACGAGAACTATTGTCTATAGCCTGGTGCAGTTTGTTTATCAATGAATCTTTGGAGGTCAGCTGAGTATCGATAGCTTGCAATTGCCTGTTTAATTCGTTATTGTACCGGCCGTTATCGATAAGTCTTACTTTCAGATTTTCCACGTCTTTTCTTTTGGAACTCAATTCTAGAAAAGTAGGGGTTACAAAATTGCCAGAACTGACATTGTATAGCTTACGACTTGAAACATCTTTCATATTAGTGATCCGGTGTTTTAACCTATCAGATTTCGAGTGGGCTAAATTAGCTTTGTCAATCAGCGTATCGCCTGTGGTTGGATACATCATATCCATAACTTTTCCGAGTATTTGGCGACTTTCATTTACAGTTTTCATGGCAGAGGCAATACCTTCGATGATTTCATTGTAAGCGGTAATCCCTTTAATTTTTTCCGTTTCATCTTTAGTAAAATTTAAAGCCCTGAAAAATAAAACCTACTTATTAAAGAAAACCCTTCAATTCAGCAGCTAAAACTTAGAAAATGACACAAGGTTTCCGATGTAACTAATTAATCACTTACCCAATTCTATGTACAACGATCTTCTTTAATTGCCTCGCATGCTCTGATGCCTTATGCACTAAATCTTCCAATAAAGGAGTTTGCTCTTCAAGGTCGTATATTCGTTCCTCCAGCTTATTCCATTCGCTGAACTCAAATTTGTCCATGTCTTCAATTAACGTTTCCAGTTCAGACATTTTTCCACGGATATCTTTAATTATTTTATTAGCATATTGCATGTCCTCTCCTGAATCCTGGCTGATTAATTCGAACCTCATCAAATCGTCTTTCAGCCTAAGCATGGCTATTCGGTTTTGATCGTTGAGGAACGACGCCTTTGAAGTTCCTTCTAGGGCTTGTTTGGCAAGCGTTTCAAGTTCGTCAAGTTTTTCATTAAATTTGTTTAGATCGTCGCAAGGCAAAATAGGTGGATCACGATAAAATTCGTAAACGCTGTCACTCACGCTTTTACAGTAACGTAAGATGGGTCTGTTATATGTTTCTACAGCGTCAATTCGTGCTTGTATGTCCGTTTGCATACTGAATAAAATTTCGACTGCTTCCTTGACAGCACCCTCTGCATCTACGTGTTTCTGGCCAAACTCCCGCAATCTTTTAATCAAGTCAGAAATTTCTTTTCTCATTTCATTAAGCTCGTCGAGAAATGCTGTTGTTACCATACGGTTTCCTTCAGTGTGTTTTAAGTTTTCATCTGACAGCTTAGCTGAAATTTAACAGAAATTCATACAATGTTGTTCTTCTACACCTACCGATGCTTCGATACTTACCAAATGATCCAACTTTCGCATCCATATCAAAAACTCGGTTTTCCAAGTCACTAATATTGCCAATTTTTAAAATATCTTTGCCCTTCTGGAATTTGTATTGAAAAGTTTTATTCAGCAATTTGTATCTCGCTCTTAATGAATCAAGGACTTTCCAGGGTGGACTGAGGCCGTCTTTAAAAAGATCAGTGACCACATCTAGCGACTTGTAAAGGCGATCGATGTCGTTGAAAAGTATTTGCGTACATTCGTCGCAAGCTACAAATAGGTTAGGTACAAGATTTAGTAAAAATTGTTGTCAGACGTTTTGACTATATTTAAACTTACGGACGCAAACTCCATCTTTAATGTATTCTCTATGGCTTTTGCATTGGTTGCATTTATCGCCGTGAAATCCAGGCCTGCAGTTACATACTCCGGATGGGTTGCAAATACTAGAGTAGCTGCCATAATAATTACAATTACAAGGGACACATTTGTTGGTGTTTGGATCGCGGTAGTAGCTGTCTTTGCAACTTTCGCACTTTGAACCAGTGTATCCTATAACAGGAAGTTAAATAAAAAATGAAATAATCATTCAGTCCATTTTTCTACCCATTCTGCAGTGACATACAAAGCCATGTTTCTTGGCCACACAACTTTCGGCGTTATTGTCCGTCTCTGTAGGGCACAAACAAGCCTGGCAGTTTCCTTGATAGTCTTGGTAATAGCCGGTATCGCATAGTTCGCAATGAAATCCCGAAGTATTGTTTAGGCACCCCTAAAATCAACTACCAGTTAAAAAAGAGTAAAGTTAAACTTCTACATTCAACAAAATTGTATTTGGGACTCTCCATAATAGAATCTCTCATGGTAATCGAATAAAAAAACTGGTAGTCAAAGTCTTTTCTCAATAGTAGATGTAGCCAGTGGGGCTTTCCATTAAGTTTTACGGACATGAGATACATTGCTAAGAATTACTTATGCCCGTATTTATAGTTGTGACTTAGCTCCGAGTAAGCCTCAAGTCGTCTGACTTTGACATTTAGTCTCCATTTAAAATACATGGACTTACGTCAATTATTTCTGATTAAGCAAGTGCTCGTGTTCAAGTTGTGACTATAATATTGTTACGGTGAGCGTTGCGCTCCGCGACAAAGGTGCTAGAACCTTCGTGTCTCGCGCCGTTCGGGCGCATTCAGCATGGGACTGTCACGAGTGATCTATTGCTCTGTCTATTTAGAACGTAGTTGTTTACAACCTTTTTTTTTACAAATATGCGTCTCGTATTAATTATTTTTCTTCTAAAATATTCTAGGCTTTTTTGTATTTTTAGGATTGTGTATAAAAGGCGATAGCGCCGCGGTTAGTAGTAGTCGCATTTTAATCGAGCTATAAGTAAGCTGAAGTACCAAACGATAATAGAAAGCTATAAAGTGTTAAGTATTGAGTTATTTAGTAGTCGAATCGTACCTATGTGTATTCGTGAAGGATGAACAGAAGGAAGAGCAGGAAAGGCGTTATGTAGAACAGAAGGAAGAGCAGGAAAAACGTGAACAAGTACAGGACCGACGTCATCAACAATTCAAAGAAGGATTAATGAACCATCTCGCAGCTAGGGAGCAACAATTGGAAGAGAGAATAATGCAATCCGTTAACGAATCCGTTAACGGCATTAACGAAGGACTCGACGCTGTCAACCAGAGGGTTCTCGAGCTAGAAAAGAAATTCCGGGAACAACTTGAGGATGACAAGGTGTCTACAGAGAGTTTTAGCACAGCCAACGCTAAAATTAAGCCCCCCGATTATGACAGTATTACGGCATGGGAAATTTATAAAACCCAGTTTGAGGCAACTGCAAAAGCTAATGGTTGGTCCGAGCCCCAGAAAGCTACGTCATTAGTGGTAGCACTTCGTGGAAAAGCTGCTGAATTACTCCAATCTCTGTCGGCAGCTGATCAATATAATTATGCAGCTTTAGTACACTCTCTGCAACTACGATTTGAAAATGAGCACAAAGAAACCGTGTTCCAGGCCCAGCTGAGGATGAGACAGCAAAAGTCAGGTGAATCCTTACAAGAATTTAAGGCGGACATGGACAGACTAATTCACCTGGCATACCCATCAGCCCCTGAATGTTTTCAAACACAATTGGCCGCCGAAAGGTTCATTGAGGGAGTTCGCGATAGTGACATGTGATACGACTTACGTCTAGTCAGGCCCAGCAATATCAGCGAGGCACTAGTTCGGGCCCTGGAATTCGAGGCGTCACGAGTGTCATCTAATTCTTCTCCAAGTGTAAGAATGGCAACTTGCGGTGACAAGAAGGGCACGTCTATAGCCGAATCCATGGCAGGCTTACATAAAGCGTTGAAGGATATCGCAGTCAATATGCAAGCCCTGTTGGGAAGAACTCCTCGATCAGCAGGCAATCGGGGCATAAAATGTTTTAATTGCGGTAAACTGGGTCACGTCAAGACTAACTGCCGTAATAGGGCAAGAAGTCCATCGCCGTTGTTTAGAAGACCGAGCGGCAACCAAGCTCGCCCTAGATTCCAAGAAAAACCAATTCCGGTCAATGTAAGGGGGAAATTGACCGAGCCCGTTAAGACCCCCAGGATCTGTCAAGTCAATCAATCAAGTCAAGTCAATAATTTGGGTGGCAAAAGTCTTACAGAGGCCGGACGAACTAAGGGACAGAAGATCCAAATTGAACATCGACCAGGAAGGTCTCACGGAAATGCCGATGCATTGTCTAGACGGCCATGTAGAGAAGATAGTCAGCATTGTCGAAGAACTGAGCAGCGAGAGGGACATCCTTCTGTAAAGAGAACGTCGGTGGTAAACGATGGCTGGACCACACAAACGCTTCGAGACGAACAAATGAATGATTTAGATATTGAACCCATACTCTTGGCAAAGACTGACAAGAGACCAGAGTTGTAAGAGATTGCTGGTAAAAGTTCAAACCTGAAGGCGCTATGGGCCCAGTGGCACTCTCTTAGAACAGAAAATGGATTACCGAAGAGAGCGTGGGAGAGTCCGGATTGCAATACCGCAGTCAGTCAGTTGGTTGTTCCTAGTAGCAGAAAATCGGATGTACTACAGGAAATGCACGACGGAGCAAGTGGAGGTCATTTTGGGGTCAATAAAACTTTGGCCAAAATTAAAGAGCGATATTACTGGGTGAATTATCATGAAGACGTCGAATTGTGGTGCCGCAAGTGCGAAGTTTGTTGTGCCACACAAGGACCTCGGACAAGATCACGGGGCCAAATGGTGCAGTACACTGTAGGTGCTCCATTCGAGAGGATAGCAATTGATGTCGCGGGACCATTTCCTCAGACTGAGTCAGGCAACAAATACATCTTGGTCGCCATGGATTATTTCACTAAATGGCCTGAAGCGTACGCCCTGCCTAATCAGGAAGCAACGACTGTGGTAACGGTGCTTGTAAATGAAATGTTCTGCAGATTTGGAGTCCCTCTCGAACTTCATTCTGATCAGAGCCGAAATTTTGAATCGGCTGTTTTCCAGAAGGTCATGGAACTTATAGGAATTCGCAAGACCAGGACAACTCCTTTGCATCCACAGTCGGATGGGATGGTGGAGAGATTTAATCGGACCATGGAACATGACCTGTCTAAAATGGTGGCAGATCATCAGCATGATTGGGATCAACATCTACCTCTCATGTTGATGGCATATCGAGGCTCTACGCATGAAGCCACTGGTTATACTCCGGCGAAAGTGATGTTCGGAAGGGAAATGAGGCTTCCTGCAGATTTGATGTATGGAGCACCAGAAAAAGACTCGCTCCTTTCCAAACCCATTAACATTGACACAGTTCAAAAATTATATAGGGGTCCTTCAAATAATAGCCTTTGGAAAAATTATATGGAACGCTTTATAGTAGTAGAATCGTACCTGTGTGTATTTGTGGGATAAATAAATAGTGTTTTCGTGTTAAATCGTTACACTGGATTTTTTGAACCCTGGGTTTGCAACAATATAATACGGGCATTAGACAGCTAGAGCCGTAATGTCACAAAACTTAAGTCAATTGTGCCAGGTGTGAAGCCATTAAGCCCGTTCCGGCTACTAACATGTTTAACTACAACTAAAGAAACTTACAAGGCAGTCGTGGCAAGTAAAAAATGCTCTTTTGCCATGGGACAGCTTATCCAAAGCGTATTTGCGAAAAGTGCCACAACAATTATGATGTTTTTCGGGAGTAGCATATAACGCTGACGTAATATATGTAAGCATACGTATTGTTGCGAACTCAGGGTTCAATAATTCCAGTGTAACGATTTAACACGAAAACACTATTTATTTATTCCACAAATACAGACAGGTACAATTCGACTAGTAAATAACTCACTACTTAACACTTTATAGCCTTCTATTATCGTTTCGTACTTTAGCTTACTTATAGCTCGCTTAAAATAAGACTACTCTTCACCGCGCGCTCTATGCGCCTTTTATATACAATCCTAAAATTACAGAAAAACCTAGAAAGTTCTTGATAAGAATTCTTGAATAATCTTACATAAAAAAGAGGTTGTAAACAACTGCCTTCTAGATTAAACAGAGCAATAAATCACTCGTGTCAGCCATGACGCAGCGCGGATAGGTCGCGAAGCTCCACCAACCACCACACGCGTTGCCCCGCCTCCCATGCGGCGTCGCTGCGAATCGTAACATTGCCCTCCTCCTAAGGCTGTTCGTCCCGAACAGATAGAGTTCCATGGTATCGTGCTAATCGATCCAAATGAACGACCTTCATCTTTGACCTGGGGGTCCGCTGGATCCTATACACCACATCATTAATCTTCTTTATAATTGTATAAGGTCCTTCCCAATTTTGGCTAAGTTTGGGCGACTTCCCCACCTTTCGCCGCGGATTGTATAGCCACACCAAATCACCATCCTGGAAGCCGCGGGAGTTAGCGAGTAAGTCATATCTTGCTTTGGCTCGATCACTGGATATCGGCAGTTTATTCCTGACTTGTTCATGAACATTGTTCAGCCTCTCTTTAAGCTCCTCCACAAAATTCTCAGAGTTGAGCGACTCTTTTTCTGGTGTTCCATACATCAAATTCGCAGGAAGCCTCATTTCCCTTCCGAACATTACTTTCGCCGGAGTATAACCAGTGGCTTCATGCGTAGAGCCTCGAGATGCCATCAACATGAGAGGTAGATGTTGGTCCCAATCACGCTGATGATCTGCCACCATTTTAGACAGGTAATGTTCCATGATCCGATTAAATCTCTCTACCATCCCATCCGACTGTGGATGCAAAGGAGTTGTCCTGGTCTTGCGAATTCCTAGAAGTTCCATGACCTTCTGGAAAACAGCCGATTCAAAATTTCGGCCCTGATCAGAATGAAGTTCGAGAGGGACTCCAAATCTGCAGAACAGTTCATTTACTAGCACCGTTGCCACAGTCGTTGCTTCTTGATTAGGCAGGGCGTATGCTTCAGGCCATTTAGTGAAGTAATCCATGGCGACCAGGATGTATTTGTTGCCCGACTCAGTCTGAGGAAATGGTCCCGCGACATCAATTGCTACCCTCTCGAATGGAGCACCTACAGTGTACTGCACCATCCGGCCGCGTGATCTTGTTCGAGGTCCTTTTGTGGCACAACAAACTTCGCACTTGCGGCACCAAGATTCGACGTCTTCATGATTCACCCAGTAGAACCGCTCTTTAATTTAGGCCAAGGTTTTATTGACCCCAAAATCACCTCCACTTGTTCCGTTGTGCATTTCCTGTAGTACATGTGATTTTCTGCTATCAGGAACAACCAACTGATTGACTACGGTCTTGCCATCTGGACTCTCCCACGCTCTCTTCAGTAATCCATTTTCTATTCTAAGAGAGTGCCACTGGGCCAGAGAGTCAGGTTTGGACTTTTACCAGCAATCTCTTGCCATTCTGGTCTCTTGTCGTCAGTCTTTGCAGAGAGGATGGGTCCAATATCTGGATCATTCATTTGTTCTTCTCGAAGCGTCTGTGTGGTCCAGCCATCGTTTATTTCTACCGACGTTCTCCTTACAGAAGGATGTCCCTCACGTTGCTCAGTTCTTCGACAATGCTGACTATCTTCTTTACATGGCCCTCTAGACAATGCATCGGCATTTCCGTGAGACCTTCCTGGTCGATGTTCAGTTTGGATCTTCTGTCCTTTAATGCTTCCGGCCTTTGTAACACTTTTGCCACCCAAATTATTGACTTGAGTTGATTGGTTGACTTGACTGATCCTAGGGGTCTTAACGGGCTCGGTCAATTGCCCCCTTACATTGACCGGAATTGGCTTTTCCTGGAATCTAGGGCGGCCCTGGATTCCGCTCGGTCTTCTAAACAACGGCGACGGACTTCTTGCCCTATTACGGCAATTACTCTTGACGTGACCCAGTTTGCCACAGTTAAAACATTTTATGCTCCCGATTGCCATATCCTTCATCGCTTTATGTAAACTGGCCATGGATTCAGCCATAGACGTATTCGCCTCTTCATTGCAAGTTGCCATTCTTACACGTGGAGATGAACTAGATGACACTCGTGACGCCTCGAATTCTAGGGCCCTCACACTCGATAGAGAGTGTAGGCTAAATGATCACCCTGACGATGATAATTTGAGAGGGCCGTCCGCACGTCGCACCTGAGGAGCAAAGATCTCAGGGATCAGCAGGACCCGATGGACCTGGTTACCCCCGAGCGTATTTCTCTGAGGAGACTCCAAGACGATTATACAGGCCTAAACGTCGTGCCCGTCGAGCAAAATGGTTTTCGGGGGCTGCACTTGGTAGAATTGCATGTCCTGAAAACCATGGAGAACGTCGCGGAAGGCTGGAACTCCAGAGTGACCTCTGGATTAGTTCTGCTGGACGTACAGCGTGTGTTCGATAGGGTCTGGCACGAAAGCCTGACCTACAAGCTGAGTTACTTAAAGGTTTGTCGGCAATCACTTGCCAGCTTATTGACAGTTACCTCACAGATCGGACAGTCGTTGTAAGGGTCGGTGCTCCCTGTCGGCGCCCAGAGCGCTAAAGGCAGGTGTCTTCCAAACATCGAAGAAAAGATGTGGCGCGGCAGAATCTGGAGCTAGCTTTAGACGACCTCAAGGAACTGCTGGTACGTTGGAGGATTAAGATTAATCCAACCAAGTGCCAGGCAATCCTGATAGGTAGACGTCGCGATCCGTTTGTAATTTCGTATCAAGTACTCGATTGAAAACGGAGCCACTAATCGAAATTGTATTTTTTTTTCTTTAAAAACATGGGGGATTGAAAGTTCGTAATTCGGCTGCTGTTCTCTTATGAAACTTCTAAATGATAAAAGTTTATTTTTTCAAAGTGGATATTTAGAACAAAAAAAAACTAGGAAGGTAGCGCCAATTGGCCTAAAGAAAATTTATTTGCAAACTCTTTTTCAAATGCCAGATGTGCATTTACTACCAACAATTCACCAAATCCTAGATCCAACCCAAACTCTTGAGAAGACGTAGGTTCGCTTATGTTTACAGCCATTTGTATCTCAACCTGAGACTGCATAGTATGCAGTGGGACTTGCAAGCAGATGTCTCCATAATCCAACCGTAGGTACCTCTGTGGAATGCTGCAAAATGTCTCCTAAAATATTTGGAGAGTACAGCAAGTAATGGTATTGAGTACTCCCTTGGAGAATCTTATCAAGCTGGAACAACTGGTTATATATTTAGAGCCTCAGGAGGAGCCACTACTTAGAGCAGCAAACAACAGCACTTAGAGCATCAAAAAATCCTAGACGCTCTACCTAGGCACCTAGGATTTTTTTGTTTTTCTACTTTTAGTTTGGTGAGTGGGATATGAAGATAATAAAATAAGTTTTTTCATAAAATTACTATTTAATAAAAATTAGCAAAAGGGCGTGTTGTCAGTTGATTCTGCACAAAAAAATCCTAAGGGTTCTCCAACTTTTAAGTGTGATAGCGTTTTAGTTGAAAACACCGCAATTTCCACAAGGGTTGAGAGCACCACTTACAAATTTTAGAATAAATTTTATTGCATGTCATTCCTTCACCTCAACATAGAATTTCATAGACATTACCCTAATCAACTGCAATCTTCCAGTTAGTATGAAGTATTAACTCTCTGGGTGCTTGATAAAGTTTATACCGCACAGTTAATCACACCACATTTTTAGTTTGCTTTTCATTATTTGGTTTTAGCATTGTTAACGTGCGATCCAAAACTACCTGATGTTGACTACTCTACAAAAGTTAGAAAAACTTCTGATTTTCGTACCTTACAATGTCCGGTATCAGAGTCGCACTGCGAAGAACGTCCGTTGCAGTCGCAAGGTCTCGCCACACCTATCACCTCATCCATCCACGTAGTTTCCGTAACTTCATCATTTGTTGGGTAATACCGGTAGTAACCTTTGTTTGGATTCTGGCATGATAATCCCGTGTATTGCGGAGGACACTCGCACATCTCAATCGAGTGACTAGTACGGTTGTACGGTATGTACGGTTTGGCCGAATCAAGTAATACCTCAACTATTCTATAACAGCATTATTACATATGCCAGAAAAAAAAATCGCTTTGACTCACTCCATATCTTGTCCTTGTATTATTACAGAGGTAACTTTTTGTAAAACCAAAAGAAAGCACTCCCTTGTTAAGGAACTTTGGCAACCAGGCAGCATTCTCCCAGAGGTAACACGCCAGTATTTTTCATTCAGACGCAACTCGTTACTGCTCATGTCCGACTTGAGAGAAATGCCATTTCCCGTCAGGAAAACACTAAATTTTCCCCCACTCCCATTCACGCTAAGATAACCGTCATAAGAGGTAGTCAGGTCGCCCATGAAACGGTCAGGTAGACTTATAGTGTCCAAGCTAATCTAAAATTTTGGGTAAGTAAATATGAAAGTGCTAAAAAAATTACTCACGGGTTCGTTGTTTTCGATTCCCTTTTCGAAACGAATTTTGTCCCAGTTGTATCGAGTATCTGTACAACGGTCACTTCGGCCAAAGCAAAAGCATTCTTTGCAACCTTTGGAATGTTCTTTGGATAAACCGAAGGTGCTTTCTTTACATTTGTTACATTTTGACCCAACAACATTTTCCTACAATAAATTGTAATAATTTGTACAAATTGATTCAAACTGGAGAAATTTAAAATTAAATAGAAAATCTTATTGGTGGTCAAGATTGATAAATATCCAATCCCATTTATAACAAATCCGTAAAATCTCCTAATGATACCTTGCAGTTACAGCTTCCATCCTCATTACATTGGCAATCTGCATTTTGGCAATCAGTCTCAAGTGTCCCGATGAGAGAGCACATACACTTTTTGCAATTCGGATACCCATGATATCCGAAAGAGCAACGATCGCACATACTTCCCTCATATCCCCGTTTGCATGGGCAAATTCCTGAGTTCCTCTCACACTGGAGAGAGGATGACCCGGCGTAAGAACAATTGCAGGCCTGGAAGAGGAAGAGACAGAATAAAAGCTGTTTTTGTCACACCCTTTCAGAGCTACCAACCTTGCAGCCAATACCAGCCTCGTATCCCCATGAATTTAAAGAGCATCGTTCGCATTCTTTTCCAATAGTAAGAACGGGACAGACACATTTTCCTCCTTTGCCGCAGACGTGGCCTTTTTTGGTGCACCGTTCACATTCTAGAAAAAAATAAACTTTTTCTAAAGAGGAGTTATTGTTGAAATGTGCAATTGCCTAATAACTAAATTTCTAATTACTGGTTCTTATTGACTTAATTATGATTTGACGAATTCTGAGTTTTCAAAAGGATCTCTCTGAGTGACAGTCTCTTGGTATCAGAACTCCAAAATGTATATTAACCAGAAGAACCTTTCTGAGTTCTCAGTTCTTCTCTTAGCGAAAACTTTCTGAGACTAAATCAGTGGTTTTATTTCTTAGTATCGGTTCTCTTGAAATTTTAAAACTATGAGAGATCTCTTTGAGCAGCAGTTTCTTAGTTCTCAGAAGAAAACCCAGAAGAACCTCTGTGAGTTAAATAACCAGTTCTTTTCTTTGTCAAGAACTTTATGAGTGTAAATCAGTGGTTTTCTTTTTTGGTATAGGATTTCTCGAAGTTTGAAAACTCACTGAGATGTCTCTGAATAGCAGTTCCTTGAAATTTTAAAACCCAGAGGAACCTCTCTGAGGGATAAATAATCAGTTCTTGTTTTAGCAAAAATTATGAGTCAAAATCAGTGATTTTGATACACTGAGTACCGGTTTCTTCGTACCAAGACTCCAAAAATTTTAACACCTAGAAGAACCTCTCTGAGGGTTCTTCTTGTGGTTAAAAAAAAACTGGTTAAATAACCAGTTCTTCTCTTAGCGAAAAAAATTCGTCAGATTCTTTTTTCAAAAAAAAAAAAAAAGTTAAAATCACTCGTTTTCTTTCTTGGTATCAGTTTTCTCGAAATTGGAAATTCCACGCGATCTTCTGAGTAGTGGCTTTTTGGTATCAAAAAATGAAAACACATTTTTGCCAATTTACTGAAGATAAAGGAGCTTGAGATAGCTTGACCCCTTTGATTCAAAACTGAGTTGAGGTTAGTTGACGGCTTTTTAAGTGGAGAAAAGCCTCTGACTAGCCTCCATTCTTTACAGGAAAGTGTACCGTGTATAGAATGGCAGAACGTTGAATTTGTTTGAGTTTCAGAAATGGTTGTGTTTTGGAGTGCATTATGTGCACATTGTGGAAGTGATTTAGCAAGCGCTCCATATCTGGAATTCTGTCTTAACCAGATAGTGGGATGGCTTGTTTGTCTACCAATGATATCCTCCTTGCATAATTGGGTCAAGATCTGGACTACGTGGTGACAAGTTTATAATTTAAATTTTAGACTCTTGCGAATAATCACGTAACATTCTTGTTGAAATAACTGAGTCGCGCTCAGTTACTTAAAATTATTTCTTGAAGTACTTCATATTATTTCTTGAAGTGGTAAATCGTTCTCTCAAGGCGTACCTATATTCTAATATGGCAATCATGAATTATGTTATACACTCAACACAAGTAAAATTTCTTATGAGGCTCATTATGTTAAAAAGAAGAAGAAAAAACATGAATCAAAAGCACAAACTGTCAGAAGTTATGAGCTTACGAGCTGACAGAGGTAGAAGTGACATCTGCTTGCACATTCTTACTCCTTACAGCAAACCCAAGCTCCTTTGCGAACGTCACTTTAGGGGGCACAACACTCCATAACATCCCCTTTTTATGACACCCTCTACTTTGTGAGTGGGATGATTCAAAAAACTAATGTTACAAAAAACTTAAAAAAAAAAACGTTTTATAGATAGTTTTTGAACTCTCTAATGATATACAGTGACTTCAGAATTTTCAGAATTTAGCCAAAAACACTTTATGTTTGGTTCATCCAGAATGTAATGACTGATAATGGACCCTCACTGAAAATGTTACAGCTTAATAAGATTCCTAAAGGATGGATCTAAAAAACTCGACGACACTTAATCGCAAATTAAAGAAGTAATACAACGCTTGAGTGAATGCGAATATTATGACAGAAGAATTCTTAACGTCACAGCCAAAAACGTGTGGCTAAGAACTCTTTTAAGATCGATGAATACTGGTTCTGACTGGACTTACAAAATTGCTTACACGAAAAGGCATCGCGAAGCCGAAGAGTATCGATAATAAATTAATTGATTCGATAAACGGTCTTCGTCGAAACCTTTTAAAGATGAGGTCAATAAATATTTCACAAGCTCTTTATACTGCCGACACACAGCCGAAGAAGGCAACGGCAAAATATTGTATTTATTGATTATGTGACTATTTCTCAGTTCTAGCGGGAAACATCATCGTTTTGCAACCGATACAAAGATCTAATGATCTTGTTAAGCCGTAGATCGTTATTTATGATCCATATAGGAAATGTTAGTGTCGGAAGAGAAGAGAATAGTGGCTTCGCGCGAAGTTCAAGCGGCACTCTATAGTACAGATATGTAAATAAAACGATCAACAGTAACACAATATTATAAGTGCAACGAAAATTATCGATAATTTTTGAAGAATTTGCATGAATGGAAATTAAGTTAAGAAAAAGCAAGAATGCACACAGTGCACGAGTACTTTTTTAGGTTTAGGTTGAAAAGTTGCCAAAAATTATAGATCCATTTACGTTTTGCTGCATTTGGCGTTTTGAGGCATGATTGTAAAGAAATGTCATCTGGATCTTTGATTTAATTTTGATATCATTAGAAAGTTTATGTTAAGATTGGCCGATTTAAGCAAAAAAATGCCTGAATAATCGAGTTCTGTAAAAAAATTGTCTTACCAAATTCGCTCTACTGGTTTCTGCGGTAGTTTTTCCAACTGGTATTGCCAAAAACTTAGTATCTAATTAATTAACCTTGATACACAAAGTACAAAAATAAAATGTTCCTGGTTCAGGTTAATCATGGGGTCCAAAAGTGTTTTAATCCGTACCATATACATGAGAATAACATCAATGTCAATGTCGTCAATTATATCATAAAATTGTACAAAGCAGGAGATTTACTAACGTATTTGTGAGGGAAATGCCGGTGTTACTTAGGCCGACTTTTACAAGTCAAGTTTAAAGTTTACAAGTCGTCAAACTAATGACTAAAGTCTCCTGAATTTATAATTCCTAAGTAGGGGTTGTTGATAGATATTGCACGCATTCAATGGCACAGATTATTAAGTACTGATTTCTGAATAAATACTTCTTGAAATCTTACCTATACATCCTGTTTCTGCTGTGCCGTAGAAGTTGGGAAGACACCTATCGCAATTTTGACCGGTTAGCCCAGGCTTGCAGTTACACTGTCCAGTTTCCTGGCCACAAAAGCTATCGATGGCACCGTATTCGTTGCAGTGGCATTTGATGCAATCCTTTTTAAGTGTCTTCCAGTAGCCAGGCTTAAAGAAGAGGAGATCATTGAAACCAACAGCGAAATGCTAAAAAGATGATCTACCTTGCAAACATCGCAGGTGCGTCCTTCATAATGCGGCTTGCAGACGCAGTTACCATTGGTTGGGTCGCAGGATGAATATTTCGAACCATTAGGGTCACAGTTGCAAGCTGCAAGAAAGAAAGTAATTTAGATGTAATGCGTGTAAGTAGGCGATTTACAAAATAATTAAGCACGTTTCGAAATAAGCAAGAGAAGTTACGTTTATACTTGGAAAGTCGTTGACATTTTGTTGTAAATAATACATCGAATCATAGCTGATGGTAATGTTCGTTGGTGTAATCGACCACTTGTAAGTCAAACTAGACTTCTTGAGATAACTGACGGTTCTCAACCAGAAGCAAAATATTCGATTTGCGTAAGTACAGTGCTGATGTAATCTGCCGAGATCGACACCAAATTGAAATTCTGCTTTAATTAGTCAATCTTTGTTTAAGCCGGTAGTAATAAGTTTTTGCACCGCAAATAAGAATTATCTTGTCAGCAAAATGGAAATAGGTCCGCCATTTAATAGCGTCTCTGACTTGCATATAAATGATGTTCGAGGCCTTTTTCAATTGAATAGGGAGTGACAACTTGTCTTGAATATGGAAAGTAATAGAATATTATACAGAGTGGTCCGCGGGAACTGCACGGATAGATCCATGACTCATATTAAAATATTTTCAAGATTTTATCACTTCCTGTTATACCAGAAGCTAACGCCATCTTTGTTTTTTTTTTAAATAGAACCACCCAATTTTGAGTGCCAATTTCGATTATATACTCTCAGTGTTCTAAGTTATTCTTGTCAAATTAACTATTCTTCTAAAGTCAACCGTTTTCGAGAAACTTCAATCTGAAAATCGCTATATAAAATTTTAAAAAGCTGTAAAACTTAAATTGTTGAAGGTAGGTATAACAAAACGGTTTGCACTTTCTTACCTTACTTTTTTACCGGTTTTTCAACGGGGAAAGTTTTCTTTTGTTTTCAAGAATTGAATTTCCAAAAGCGCAGAGGCCTAAGCCGAGGAGTTATACTTTAGAATTTATGCAATAGGCAAACTTATCGTGAAAGTTCAAAGGCCTCTTTTAATAAGCAAACAATTTTATGCAACAATACTTTATATCCGCACTTGGAACACCATAATTGCGAGGTGATTTAAAGGAAAATAAAAATCTAAAAGCAAACATCTCGACCATTGTTTGCAAAGTCGGCACGCGCATTGATTTCGGAGTACCGGAAACATAGACGATTCGGTTCAACTTTCATTAGCAATAAGTAATAGATTTTCTGCAAGATGGCATAATATCTACACAGAAAAAAGTAGAATTGAAAATATGGTTTAACATTGCTCTTTTTTAAAAAGTTAAGTGTCCAGAGGTTAGTTAATATAGTCGTTTTCAGGAAGATATTAATCTAGCCAGCCATGGAAATATCGGTTTTGTAGTGGCAGCCCTTCTTCCAAAAATTTTTCAACTGAAATCTGGGGAAATTCTTATTTTCTATTGGTATCAATCACATTTTGTCAAAATTTAAGAAATGGCATGACCCTTACCTTCTATCCTTGTCTTCTGCATGTATTTTGAGAAAGAGAGCGCAATATTACGTCCGTCAATTCCTTGGATGCAATATGCATCTTTGTAAATATTGTGAATTTAATTCTCATATTTATTTTTTTCTTATTCCAATTTTTGTGAGTAATTTTCAAATAACTACACTGCATATTATCATCAAACAGTCCTTTATATGACTACTTTTATACTCAACAACTTATATAGTGAAAGCAAAAAGTGAAATAAACCTACGACCTACCACGGATTTGACCCTTACAGAATGAAGCTTTTTTTTAACAATTTCCTTAACTCCAGTAGCAGAGCTGCAGCTGCATGCATCGACTGCTTTGATGAAGACTGTAAGCAAAGTGCTTGATGCTTGAGAAAGAAAGAAAAAAAGAATTGCCCATTTTCCAGTATTCAAGTGACATCTTCAAGGTGCTACTGAATGATTTTGTATTATCCAAATGAAGAATGATCATTTTACCATCTCAATAATCTGTGAATGTACCAAAGGAAGGATGAACTAACCTCAACAAAAAATGTGTGTTTCTGTTTATAAATTAAGTGTTCTGTTAAGTGATTGTGTGGGAACCAATTTGAGGGTGACCATTGTGATCTCAGTTATACAGAGTGCTAATTATGTAAGTGTTAATCTCTCCGAAGGATGCATATAACATTTGTCAAAACAGTTTAAAGAGTTGGTAGTCACCAATTTGTCAATCAACCCATCTGCATACTAGTTTCGGGGTCTACTCCTCATCAGTACAGCTTTGGCTTCTCATCAAATTGGAGACCATGTGTTTGCGGCTTAAAGCCAAAAATCTATGGATGCTCTATACAACATCTCACCATTTGTCAAAATAACACTAACTTTTTATATATTATTGTCATACTCCTGCATATCATATTAGATATATTCATTTTTTGCTATTGTGATTGCTAAGGACTGGACCTCAAAAGGGGCCTCTTGAAGTTTACAATCCTGGGTTCTAATATTTAAATCACCATACATTTTAAGTGTTTTGTATAATGTATTACTACAGAGACCCTTAATGTGCTTTTGAAGTGGACCATCCATTCTTAGAAAAAAGCCAGCGACATGTGTATGGAATTATTTTCTTCTGTAAATATAATTTTTAATAATACTTGAAATTTTAACAGAAACCAAGCAGAAACCTTTTATTTTATGTCATGTCATGGTTCTTTCTCATAACTCATTTCATTAAAAATTCCAAAACAATACATGAGTGAGTTTGAAAGTTTGTATCCAAATCACAAACTCTCAAGTGCATCTTTTGAGCCCAAGGTATGTCCTAGAGCCCACATTGAGAAAAAAATGTTTACAAACAACTCAGTGACCTTGACCTGCTGCATGTGTGTTATAATTTTTTAAATATTTTCCAAAATGTGTACAGGTTGGTTGTGAAGTTTTCATAGAATAGGATAGAACAATGAAAGTAGCTGGTAGTTTATTACTCCAGCATTCTTGTCTCCTGATAATTCACAGCCAACTTAATGAGTTTTTCCATTAAACACACTATACTTGTTTTGCTTTGTATATAAAATAAAAACGTTCTTGCAACTTCAACAGCATTTTTATTCCAGGTATAGTAAGTTAGTTGCAAAGGGGGTTCTTAATTTCAAACTAATAAATAGCCTTTACTTGTTTCTAAAAGTTACTTCAAATTCTATGCATATAAATCGAAACATTTTCAACTGAATTTATAAGAAATGGCCCCCAGCTTATATGCCATTTAGTTTCAAAGAACTGTAGCTCTCTTAGTTGAAAAGTTGTTCCATTCCACCAAGAAACCATTCCAGAATGATCCATCATTCTTGACAACTCACTTATTAGCGTGATATTGAAATAAACAATGTGCTTGTCCAGAGTGGTTCTGCAAACGTCAAGATGGTTCCTCATTTCAATTTGAAATGTTTGCTAGTGAGTTGGCCAAAATGGTTTTTTTAAAGGTTCTGCAATGGTTCTCTAGCATTTGTTTAAAGGTGGTAGACAATGATGTATTATTAAATGAAACATCTTGGACTTCTATTGTCTTTATTGAGTTTTTTCACGACGTTTGGAGCAGTGGAATTTCTGTTCGTTTTCAAGTTCATTTAATGGTTCTCTAGCATGTTGGAACAAACCTCATATTATCACTACACAAATGTTTTAGTTTCTTGATATTTAGGTGGTTTAAGAAATTAAATGCTCAATTAGGCAAGACATCTTTTGTGTAAGTAATTTATAACTTAAAATCAATAATCATATATACACTACTTTTATAAGTTGACCTCCAATATGGAGCTATACCCAAATGACAACTGAAATGATATAACAGTAAATTCATCTGGTAGGAAATATTCTTTTCTTTATGATGGGGAATAATCTTGACTAATATTAACTCAATCCATAGTGATCATCGAGGAACATTATGGATGGTGTATGGATATAGGAATTATGGATGGCATATAGCTAACCTATATGAAAAGGCTACTGGGACTCTCACCACGGATCCTAATCATACAATCCAAATCATATGGCAGTACCAGTACTTAAGTTCAGTCTGGTAGAAACATAATCTTTTCTCAGGTGATGTTGCTGTGTTTGGAACAATTTTTACTTGACTGCAATCTGCATTCAATTTTAAGCTTGGAAAGTGGTAAACTATATAATATTATGTAACACATAGGCATAAGCATAGTTAAATGTATTGTCTATTCCCAGGGCATTTGGACACTAAGGTAATTTCTGGGTGAGTATATTTGGTACTTTTGGAAATCTTGTTCATGGTTGATGGTCCAGTTCAGTCCTTCTCTCATCAATAACTGCTTGAATGTGGTCTTCCTGTCTCAATTTTTGTAACTCTACTCTGGCATCTTATTTTGCAGAAGTTGGAGGTTGCAGGTTGCAGATGAGTTTTCTGGGTCATGCGATGAATTGTGTTAATAGTTCTGTGTGGTAGTTAGTTGCTTATTAAGCCAGTTTACCTTTTCTACATTACAAACGCAGCATAACAATTGGATTTGAGCAAAATTTGAGAAATCAAGTAGTTATGTTTGAAAATTACAAAATTTTGAGGTTAAAACCCGATAAATTCGTTCGTTAAGCCGATTCGCACCACTCTCCGATCTAGTAACTTTTCTGGTAACTTTTCAATTGTTTTTAAAAGATGCGTTTACAATGTCATGGGTGGCTAGATGAATATCTTCCTGAAAACGACTATAGTTATTTTTCTACAACCGTCAAAATATGACACGGTTCGCGCATTACTGACAGTATGCAAACTGACACATATTTTCACGGTTATCTTTCTCGCACGTCGCCCACAGCAGCGTAAAAAAATGTTACTCGTTGCCATAGGACACGTGAAAAGAAGTCTTTCGCGCACGCCGTCAATACAGGGGTAGCAAAAAAGAACTAATAAGCGTAAACATGTATAAAATCGTTAAAGATGTCCCATATTAGAGGCAGGTGGACGTTTTATACTGTTGTAGAAAATAGTTATTTTCCTAACAAGTGCGCAAAGTAACAGTTTCGCGCACGCGACTGCCGTTGCCAGAACGACGCGAAGCGGAGTTCGGGCGGCAGTCAAGGCGCGCAAGACACTTTGCGCAAGAATTAGGAACAACATTTTTTCTGCAACGGTATAAAAGTCCAGTTGCCACTAATATTTTAATCATCTTTAACGATTTTATAAATGATTATATTTTATAAATATTAATCTTCACAGTTCTTTTCTGCTACCCCTGTATTGACGGCGTGCGCGAAAGACTTTGTCGCACGTGTCCTATGGCAACCAGTAACTTTTTTTTACGCTGCTATGGGCGACGTGCGAGAAAGATAACAATGAAAATATATGTCAGTTTGCATACTGTCAGTAATGCGCAAACCGTGTCATATTTTGACGGTTGTAGAAACTTGACTGCTGCCCGAACTATTGGATTGTCTTTAACGGTTTTTTGTCCTTTTTAATGTCTTCTTTCACCTCGCATCAAAAAGTATGTTCAATAGTCTGAGAGATAGACCCCTTTGGTGGTCGGCTTGTAGGTACTATTTTTGGAATGGGTTTTGGAGGTACTTAGAAAATAGTCCACCTATGGGACTAACTTAACTCTTACTATAGCCGAGTTCGGTAACTCCATCCGAGCGCTCCGGACACAGACCACTTCCAAAATCTTAACAAGCTAGAGGGAGGTAGACGATATCTCGAGCGCTCGGGAAGTAATTACCGAACTCAACTTATATTGGTTACGTTCAAGGGGATTAAAATCGCCTAATTCCGATCAAAAACAGCAAAACAAAAATATCATAATGTTTTCGAAATTGACCAAAGGGAGAGTATTTCCTCTTTTATTCTAAATGTCTAAGTTTGATCGGCTAACTTTAGAACGAGTGCACCAAATGGACTATCTCCAACAGATTTTGTTATCTTTAATGTCCTTTTTCACCTCTCACCAAAGGAAGACCCGTAGGTTCAGCCAAACCATCTTCTTTACTTTTAAAATGGACTTTGGAGGCATTTAGACAAAAGTCCACCTATGCGACTAATTTCACTCTTAATATGTTCGTTTGACACGTTTCTAGGGAAAATCACGTCATTCCGATCAAAAACCGCAAAAAAACCTATTTTCTCCGAAATTAACTAAAGGAGGTATTTCCTTTTTTTTTTCAATTTCATACTTTGACCGCTTGTTACCTTAGAATGAATGGACCGATTGAGTTTATTTGTTCTTTGTCACCTTTTACCAAAAAAAGTCCCGTAGGTTCAATACTTTGGGAGATAGACCATTCGGTAGTCGATTTTTAGCACAGTATAAAGAATAATACATTATATCAGTATCGTCAGTTCGTGTCGGCACTTTTGATATTTCCAAAACTAAAGCGCGCCTAAAATTTTCTCGAGTAGTTACGAGGGGACAAACACATGCGATGCACTGCCAAAACCGGGCAAAACTAACTGGTTTGGTGGTGCACCGGGCGGACGGGGCAAGGGGAGGGGAGTTTCAATTTTTCGACCGACTGACGCTACTGATATAATGTATATTAATTATATTAACCTATAATGTATATTAAAGTATATTATATATAATGTATATTAACCCTTATACTGTGATTTTTAGGTAGTTTTAGAATGTGCTTTGGAGGTATTTAGAAAAGTTTACTTATAGGACTAATTTCACTCATAGTATGTCGGTAACGTGCATAGGAGATTTAAGTGGCATTATTCCGAAAAAAAAACAGCAAAAAAAATCATAATTTTTTCCAACTTGAGTAAAGAGGGGGAGGGGTATTCGGACGAGGCTAGGAAAAAAGCTGAGCAGTAATAGTTATTTACGTTATAAGTCCGGTAAATATAGTTTTACAGTAGGAAAAAGATGTTTCTGGACGAGGCGATAGCGTTCGGAAAGGCTAACGGCGAATATACTTTTGAGAAATCCGGTATAGTTTCATTACGGTATCCTGTACCGTAATGAAATCTCGTTATGGTACTCAATACTGTAATAGTTATTTACGTTATCGTCCGGTAAATATAGTTTTACAGTAGGAGTAAAATGTTTCCGGACGAGGCGCTAGCCGAATCTGGAATTTTGAAACGACTACTGCAACACGTTATAGGACGTATGATGTACAACATTTTACTTCATACTTATTAAAAACAAGAAAAAAATAAATTTATGCGCTGCGAATATATTTTTGACAAATCCGCCAATTTGACAAATAGTTTCATTACAGTATCCTGTACCGGTACCGGTACAGGATACCATGGCTACAATGGATTTATTGAATACCGCCAATACTGTAAAATTTCTTTACGATATCCAATCCTGTAAAAAGTTATTTACCGGATTAAAATCAAGTACGTAAAAGTGTCCTAAATGATAGAGTATGAAATAATTTTTTTTACTTACAACCATATATGTAATGCTATCATTACAAACGTCATAGGAGGGTGGGAAATTACCTATTACCTACCTCTAAATTAGGCGTAGGTCATGGGTATTCATTACCACCCAAGGGCGGTAATGGCTTATTACCTACCTCTCTTTCAACCCTCATTTTCGATGCTTATTTCTTGGCCCCTAAAATTTAATGTCTTTATAGAATTAAAAAGATGTCCCTAGTAGCATCGAACTAGATAAGATAGTTAACTGATGATTTTTAAAAAAGATAGTTAAACATATTATAAATATCTTATACGAAAAATATAAATTCATATTATGTAGGTTGTAAATAAAATAATATACACACCTCGGTAGGAAGTTTCCTTACTGTCTCGAGATTTTATAGTTCATCTCGACGCTGCGCGTCAATCTCTCGACAGTAATGAACGACTTCCCACCCCGGCATGTAATATACTATTACTTTACGCTGTATCATATAGGACACTTTTACGTACTTAATTTTAGTCCGGTAAATAGCTTTTTATTTACAACCATATATGTAATGCTATCATTACAAACGTCATAGGAGGGTGGGAAATTACCTATTACCTGCCTCTAAATTAGGCGTAGGTAATGGGTATTCATTACCACCCAAGGGCGGTAATGACTTATTACCTACCTCTCTTTCAACCCTCATTTTCCATGCTTATTTCTTGGCCCCTAAAATTTAATGTCTTTATAGAATTAAAAAGGTGTCCCTAGTAGCATCGAATTAGATAAGATAGTTAACTGGTATTTTTTAAAAAGATAGTTAAAAATATTATAAATATCTTATACGAAAAATATAAATTCATATTATGTAGGTTGTAAATAAAATAGTATACACACCTCTACATATATACCACCCTTTATAGTTCTATCAAATCTATCAAATCTCTCGACAGTATGAACGACTTCCCACCCCGGTATGTAATATACTATTACTTTATGCTGTATCATTTAGGACACTTTTACGTAAATAAGTATTAGGTGTACAATTAGATGTAAATAGCTTTTTATTTACAACCATATATGTAATGCTATCATTACAAATATGCCATCAAAACAAACGTCATAGAAGATGATTTCGATAAACGTTTAGAATTTTGTGAGATCATTGTCAGACGAATTGTTAACAATCCCGAATACCTTTATAACATTTGCTTCTCTGATGAGTGTTCCTTCTTCTTGAACAGTGAGGTCAACCGCCATAATTGCCGTTATTGGTCGTCAACCAATCCAATGCTTTTTGCAAAAGCTAAACGTTTGGATAGGAATTTTCGGAGATCATATTGTCGGTACATTCTTTTTACCTGGAAACTTGAATGGACAGGTCTATTTGAATTTGTTGGAAGACGCCATTGATCCAGCTTTAACAGAATTAATCGAACACGGTGACCGTCACCGTGAAGAAAACATCATTTTTCAACAAGATGTGGCTCCTCCGCACTACGCCGCCCCTGTTAGGCAGTTTTTAAATGAAACATTCCCTCAAAGATGGATTGGAAGAAGAGGACCTATAGAATGGCCTGCACATTTCCCGGATTTGTCCCCGCTGGATTTTTTTCATGGGGTCATTTGAAGTTCAAAATGTATGCTTCATTACCGGATTCACTTGAAGACTTGCGGCAACTTATTGTGAGTGTAATCTTATAACTCCACAAATATTGCAAATTGTTCGAAAACACTTTGAACAATTTCTTACTGTATGGAGGTCGGTGGTGGCCATTTTCAACAACTAATAAATTGAAATGAATTTAATGTCATATAGATTTTTCTGTCTCCTGCTCCTGTTTTCTCGAGAACAAATCATTCAAATTTTAAAAATAATGCGGCACTGAAAAGGTAATTTAATTGAACGACCTTCAAAATGATGTATAAGTTGACACCCCTTTCTATTTAAAATTTTTAGGGTGAAAGTCACCCCCACTTCATGGCTTGGCAAAAAAAAAATGTGTCCCCCTTAGAATAAAAATTGACGGGTCCGAGCGTTCTCGTGTCTTCTGCTTCATAGGCCAGAAAACTCTGGTGGAAAGTTTTCGTTGAGCCACCCTGTGTACTTCCTACATGCATCGATTTGAGTCCGGTAAACGGAACTTTACCGGACAAGTCCGGTGTAAAAACCTCGTACTGTAACAAGTCACCTATTGGACTTGTGACGTAAATTACAACTACAGTATTGAGTACTGTAATGAAATTTCATTACGGTACAGGATACCGTAATGAAACTATACCGGATTTCCTAAAAATATATTCGCCGCGGATAAAATTAATCTATTAATCTTTTCCTGATTTTAATCAGTATGAAGTACAATTTTGTACGTCATACGTCCGATAACGTGTTACAGTAGTCGTTTCAAAATTCCAGACTTGGCTATCGCCTCGTCCAGAGACTTTTTACTCCTGGTCGAAAACTATATTTACCGGACTTATAACGTAAATAACTATTACGGTTACCAGTCCTGTAAAAAGCTATTTACCGGACTAAAATCAAGTACGTAAAAGTGTCCTAAATGATATAGTTGAAGTAAATATGCACTTTCGACGGAGATGATACATAATTTTTTCGCGTCAGTTCGGATCACTTTTTAGATTTGTGTTTAAATAGAGGTAGTAATAATGAAAAATGTTTACCTTTGATGTGCTACCAGCAATATTACTAGATGTGTACCATTAACTATTATTTGAATGCTAGGAACACGACTTTAAATGAATCAACATTACGGAAGTAAAACGTCATTAACTTACCATTTTATTTCACACAGTAGACAAAGGTAAAACAAATTATTTCTTTCGGCAGGCAAAGTTTAAAAGTAACTGTTGTCACCTGCCGGCAATGGCAGCAGGTAAAGAGTTTACCTACATCTACAAATCTTTGAGTATTTTAAACCACAAAATTAAAAAATTTGGAGAAAAATCAATATGTGATATTCGGAGCTAGAGGGACTTTTCTGGTTGGCCCGTATTGCAAACTGCACTGCCTTGCCAGAAAAGTGACACTTTCTCTGCTTATTAGGGAATATATTTTTACTAACCAGGCATTAAACGAGTTAGTTTACTTATTAAACGTCACTTTTTTGGCAATCGGCAAAACATTAAATTAGACAACAGTTTGTACATTTACTGGTAAATTAACATTGGTAAACGGTGGAAACAATCTTTTTTCATTTACAAAATATTGAAGAAACATAAGAAAATTATAGAATTTACTTCTGCACAAAAAAAGTACAAAATAATTATTTGTGAGATGATTGTTTGGTGATGATCAATAAAACTACAGAATTTAGTGACCTTGTCTAATGTCGACGTTTCAGCAGGACAATACAACTCCAGATTTAAGTTAGATTTTTGCCACTCATTTAATGTGAAAAATGTCAAAGATGATCTCTATATTCTGTCGTTTTATTGTTCATACCGAGCAATCATCTCGCCTATAAAGTTGGGTGTCTCAAATTTTCTTGACCAGTCATTATTCATACAAGAAACTAAATCTAGAGAAAGAAGACGAATACGAAAGTTGCAGGATGATAAGCTTTAGCGCACAGTTGAGAATTCCAGAGAAATATAAAGAGGGGCGTAAGAAAGCGCGGTAGATCAGCATATTTTTAAAGAGACTTTTCGTAACTGGTTACATAAATAGCTATTAAACTCTAAAATGTTTTATTAGAGCACCTAAGGGTTGCTTACGGACAAGGGAATATTAACTGCCAAATCTGGAAAATGGTTTAATAGATGCGGGCTACGTTAACGAAAATATTGAATTTAAGTATGTAGCAAGATGGAACAATAAAATTCTGTCAACCAACACATAGAGGAAAATGTATTACCCCAGTACAGTATCAGGTAGGTACAGTGATTCCTACAAGTTGTTGGTCGGCCCCTTATAATCTCGCAAAAAGCATTTTAAAATAGAGAAAAAACTTTTAGCAATAATAAAAAAAAAGTAAAATGGAACCAAGCGTAATATTTGGTTGAACATTCTTCTACACCGATCAAATAGGAGCATCTGCAAACATTCATAAGTAGACAAGCTAATACGATGATCTATTTTCAGCTTGTCTTGTTTCATTCATTTATGTTCTTACTAAGGCACCGTGTATCTTACCCACTGTAGGCGTCAAAGCCTATTTATTTTCAAAATTAATCCTTACGAATTTCTTTTTGTCAAGTTGAATTCGATTATGTTTGATGTGCGTGAAGCACTGGCTAATACACAGAATAACTGTAATACTATGTTTGGTAATACGGCTATATTTAGATCAGACATGAGATTTTAATGCTTTTAGGCTCATTCATATCTGTAATTGGTAGCCAACAATCATGCATAACATAATATATCGTTAAGAAAGATTATGATGATTTTTTGCACGTGTCTTAAATTTATGAGGCCTTAATGAACAAGAACAGTGAGCAAGCCGTTTAGGCGGTCTCGTAGGCCGTCACATTTTTAAATTGAAGTCATAAATCAGATTTCATATTACGCTCTGAGGATTGCGGCTATTTATTAGCTGATAAACCAAAAGTGATTTTTGCCTGACAAAAATCTATTCTTTTAATTGTTTCCGAAGTTTTTATATCAAGGTTTTCAATGATAAATCGATAAATGGGAAAATTATTGGTTTGTATAAATTTAATTGAATTTCAAAGGTCCATTGAGTGATCTGCGAAAGTATCAGAAAAAAAACCAGATTTGCGTGATAATACCTAATAATTATTAAGGCTAAAACACCACCTAATTTATTGGGAATAGAGCGTAGGATTGCATAAGCAAATAGGAAATATCATAGTGACCAGACTTTACGTAGGTATATTTTCAGTTTCAATTCCCTGCGATCAAATTTTGGATTTAAAAAATATGTTTTCTGGTTAGTTAATTTTTTGTGCATTTTTAGTTTCTTTTTTTTATTTAGCAACTCCTTCGGTCAAATACCTGATTAAACAAAATATTTTTTCTGATTAGTTTAATACCCTGATCTTCTTTTTCCCACTCGAAAGATACGATGAAGGGAATGAGATAACACACCTAAACTAAATTTCTTATGTCAAATACGTTTTATATGTCATAATAATTCAAGTGTCAACAGCCGTCAGCATTGGCCTTAAGGCAAATAAAACGTCAATTTTTTCTATAGTAAGTCCAACAACGTCAGCAAACCTACACTCAAACTTCCAAATTAAAAGATGTGGATGCACCTCTTTTTTCCACCCCCTCAACGACCTCAAGAGACCTCCCTAAACCTCACCCAGGGGGGACCCTGATCAACCTCCAAAAGGAATGCAGGTAAAGTATGGAAAACAATGGGAATAAAGATGAGATGAACGAAATTTTTAGCTTTTTCGCAGGAAACTCTATTTGAAAATATGCAAAAAAGCAATATTTACTAATTGGAAATTGAAAACTTATCTGCTTTCAATATTTCCAAAAATATTGTAGCGTTAAAGAGGCAAACAAACAGAAACAACTACTACGAGGGCTAATACCCCTACCGGCATTGAATTACACAGTTTGTTTCAAAGCTCATTTTATAAAGCAAAAAAAATATTAATATGAATTTATAAAGTAATGAAAAATCAATGCTAAAAAGCCAAAAAAAAAATATTAAGCTTTTTTGCAAAGAATATAGAACCAGAGTTTAATTAAGATATGCGAAAATGCACATGTATAATTACAATTTGGAAATTTGAAAACTTGTCTGCTTTCGGCATTTCCAAAACCTTGTAGTTATACATAAAGAAGGAAACAAATAGAAACAACTACTTCGAGGGCTAATACCCCTACCGACATTGAATTATACTATTTGTTTCAAAGCGTAAATAATATAGAAAACATACATAAAAGCAAAGATAAAATACAACAAAGTGCTCTTGAATAAAACAAACAAAAAATATAACATAAAAGAGAAATTAAAGTTTCTTTCTGAAATGTGGGTCAAAGTTACTAAATGTATATGTTAAGCAAAAGTACTTACTACTTTCTTTTGGACGGAGTAATTGCGTAATTACTTTCTAGAGGCGACAAACCTCAACCTCCGTCGTCAGCATCCTCTAGGAGATGACCGAAAAAGACGCGAACACATTTATTAACTTTGACACACAAATCAAAAGTGACAAGCAAAGTTATCGCAGGTATTAAAAAGCAAGGTAATAGTGAATATATATTAATAATAATATGTCACACTTGGACAATACTGGGCTGGTAATTCCTTTGCTCAAATTCGAGACAACATTGCTGCATTGTTTCCTGAACGATCAATACCAGCACGCAGTTCACTTCAGGCGGTGGTTGCTCGTTTTGAGGAAACTGGGAGTATTAACCCGATATGTTCCTGTGAGCGCAAGCGACGACTTCACGCTGGTGCAGCTCCAGAGGATCAAAATATGGCAAAACTTGTTGTTCTTGCTACAGTAAACGATGATCCTTCCAAGAGTATTCGACAGATTGGCCAAGAAACTGGACTTATCAGATCAACCATCCATAATTATCTACAAAAAGAAGGTTTTAAAAGCTACAAAAAGGAGAAACATCAAAAACTCTTACCCACCGACCTTTTCCCCCGAATGGAGTTTTGTGAAATCCTGAGTGAAAAAATTATTGCAGCCCCAAGATTTGTTAGAAATATTTGTTTCACGGATGAATGCTCGTTTGGATTAACCGGCTCTTCAAATCAACAAAATAGTCGGATTTGGGCACTCCAAAACCCACATATAGTGCATGACAATCGGGACCAACATCGAGCAACTGTAAACGTGTGGATCGGCATTTTGGGGCGCCATGTTATAGGTCCATTTTTCATTGATGGCAGTTTGAACGCCAACAAATATGGCAATATGCTTCGCAATGACATTTTGCCTGCTGTAGAAGCCATCCAGCCATTAGAATGGGTTTTTTACATGCAGGATGGCGCGTCGTGTCACACTGCACTGCAAAATAGACGTTTTTTAAATGAAACATTTGGTGATAGGTGGATCGGAAAGTTTGGACCAATTAATTGGCCACCTCGCTCTCCGGATTTGAATCCCTGTGATTTTTTTGTTTGGGGATTCATTCAAGATCGTCTCTACCAGAGAAATAAACAATATGCAAATGTTCAAGAGCTGAAACTTGCCATTCAAGAAATTTGTGGTCAAGTCACGGTTGTGATGTTGGACAATACATGTCGCAATTTTGAGAATAGGCTTGCATATTGTACCTCTGCAGAAGATGATCATTTTGAACAATTTGTCTGATGTGCCACATCTAGTCTTGTATTTTATTTACTTGTTTATTGTTCTTGTTTACCTCTGTGTTTGATGTTAAACACATGGGTGGTTGTTCACTTTCTTTGTAGTATGTAATTAAATGGTTCTTTTAAGAGCCTTGGATGATTTTCCTTTTACTAATTATGATAATAATAAACGTAACTTTTACTTACCGTATGATTTAAGAACATTATCGTCAGGTTTTCGGTTAATTTTCACTGCATAATCACGTTAATTACTACATGATAGCCCCTCAAAATAAATAAGAAAGGAAAATCGACTCTGACTCTGACATAAGAAATTATTATGTTGGCGACACTGCACATGCAGAGCGGGGGTGACGCGCCAAATTCAAATTCTTGCACTTTTCGAGGCGTTTTTCCAAAAAGCGGCCAAAACTGGGGCATTGAAAAAATTACAGGATGATAGCTGACCATACGCTATACAACTTTACTCTTAAAAGTTTTTCAATCAAATCAACCGTACAGGCGCAAAAAAATAAAAACCGATTTCCCATGTTAATCTCCTATGTCCAGGGTTCTGCTGGACACCCGGTATATGAATAGTCAATATAAAGAAAAAAATATCACACATCACAATATAAAGAAGAAAATATCACACATCACATCAAAAAGTAGTAATATGATAAAAAAAAGTTGCCTATTGTAAATCATTTGACAAATATACAGTGTGGAACAACGTGGTGCAATACAGTTGTAAACCATACCAATTTTTAATAGAAAATAAAAAGACCTTTCAAATAAAGTGTCACAACTTATTTGAAAGGGCTGTAACACTCACCCAAAGAAAAGTGAAAAATGCGGGTGTTGAATGTATTCCATTTGGCTGTTCCACTCTGTATAAGTTATAAGTCAAAACAACCATTGTAGTTTCAGCCATACACTTGGTGCAACTCCAATTTATATCAGATCATAAATCGCGATTTGAAAATATTTCAAAAAATATTACATCGGACATTAAATGTTGAAAGCACCACACCACGGCCACTATAGGAAATAACTCTTTCGGTCGCGGTGCATTCTTCGGGTCGGCCGGAGGCCCTTGAGATTTACGCTATAGACCTCATCCATTATTATCCTTATAATGCTCTAGGTACCTTAATAGTTTTATAACCAGGGTATTTGCTTTTCAACAATACATTCGACGGTAATATGCCTATTTCTAAAGTCAGTATCTGAAAGAATTCATATACAGTAACATTTTTTTAATTATAACTAAAATATTTGTTAAACTGTACTCACTATTACATACATAGGCTTGAAATAGACGTTTCTTACTTACAGGGGCATTTTATTAAAAAAAATAAAAAGTTTTAATATTAGTATTGCATTATTTCGTTCAAATACTTATATTAGTTGCGCCGTGAAGTAAAAAAAATATGAATAAAAGAGAGAAAAATAAGAATATGAGGTAAAAAAAGATATTTTATTTCTTGCTCCTATGTACCTATACTATTTACTAAAATTCCGGGAGCACAACAGTGTGGAGTAAAACTTTAAAAAAATCAAAATAGCATGCCCCACAAGGAGGATTCATCCCTTGATCCTCAGGCCTGCCGGAGAGAGCGGTTTGTCGACTCCAGAATAACCTGCCACAGTAGAGGAATAAGAGCCCACGACAGACAATGATAACGAACCCTTGAGGGGCAACCTCCGCTCTTGGGAGGTTACCCCTCAAGAAAGGCATATTTCTAAAGGGGGCATGAAACGCCTCCGGTTAAGGCGGAGCAGGTTGCAAAAAGGCTACCCAAGGTGACTGAAAGGCGTGTCACGATTGACCTAACTCTACCCATCATCAATCATCTCTTCCCAGCGACCACCCTGAGCGCAAATCAGCTCACACTCCTACAGGTTGCAATCCTGAAAGCAGTCAAAAAGGGACCGAAAGGAAGTATACATAAGATTCCAGACTATACATAAGGTACGCTAAACTCTTTGGTTGGCTGCAAGTTACCTGCGAGTATGAGGTAAGCGCAGCTTGGTGGCAAGATTTGGTTAACGGATTCCAACTGTGGGATGGCGCTTGACTTTGGTTTGTAAGGACATTTGACTTTTCAAAACCCAACATGTACATAATATACATACCAAATGAGAGCACTGCTATCGGAAAAGGTTGTACTACAGGCCAGAAAAAACGCAACCATGGGCTGAACACAAGCAAGTGGATTCTGCTAAGATTATACCCCAGTTCAAAGGTAGAAGCAAATACATTTCCAAATGATTAAAACCATGGAACAAGCGAGACAAGGAAAAGAGGAACACCCCTAAAACTGACCCGGAGAATAAACCGTATGGATGGGTGCTAAGGTTTCGTTGTTACAAACAATTGACAAACACACGTGAGGTCATCCAGACTACTATGCCAGGCACCCTTACGGGAAAACTAGGATGAACGGCAAAGAGTTGCAACAAGCAACGCTGTAATTAGAGTCGGGAGCTGCTAGATCTCTACTTGATGAGAATAGCTCACACACAATAATGGACTCTGGGCTATATATGAGCGGGTAGGAGGGAAATGAAGAAACCCTCTATCTACCAGAAGGCGCATGTAAGACGAAGTACTAGATGAGCGTGTCATAGTATGTGAAGGCCCATTAATCGCCAGATCAAGGTAGTCACCTTTCGGCAAATCGATAATTGAAGTCTAGGACGTTAACACAGCCCCACTCGAAAGGCTTGTCAACATTTATATGAAAATCTGGGTCTAATCGAAGACAAATAGTGTGGAAAGCGGCTGGCCACAGACGTGTGAGCATAAAAGCTACAGAATAGACCACAAGTGGCGTTGGAGGACTAATAACATTTGACAAATATCGCTTGATTTGTTTTAAGGTTTATTTGCACTATTTTCAGCCAAAGCGCTTACATCTTGAACTAAGCTACAAAAGTAAATATAATGAGTACGTCTCAGAAGTTAAAACGTGTTAACATTTATCTGCAAATAGATTTCATTTACGAACCGCATCCAATTATGTGTCATATTACCTTTCCGCTAACTAACATGAACATAATATACGAGGTATTGACATAGGAATTTCATTGATATTCTAGTAGTAATAAATAGTGGGACATCGCATCTAGTAATTTGATTATTCAATATAAGTTTTCGAATTACTGCTGTTTAGTTTGACCCCTGTTAATGATAGTGAAGTTCTTTCAAGGCAATAATCGCCTCCTTAAAAAGGTGAGAAACTCTACGAGAAATGGCTTCGTTACGTTCGTAGGACGTTTTTTTTTATTAATCAAACGTTTGTTTCGTCTTGCAGAGGAAAATAGAGTTACAACTTTATCAATTTAACAATTTTGCTGCTTGTATTTCACAGCTTCCGCCAATTTAATATTTTTCCAAGTAATTATCATTTTCATGCACGATTTATGGAACAATTTCGAGTCTACCTCTTTTAAATTTATGCCTAATTTCCTATAAAAAACCTTTTGAAGTTATTACTCATAGCTCCAACATCAACGATTATGTGTATACTAAAAGAAATTTTACTAAAAATAAAAGTTGAATCACTGGGTGGGGACCATTGTTTAATGCGATTTTTCCCAAGGCACTTGATGAAGTGGTGACGAGGTGTCCGTTAATTGTGGTATGGTATCATAGTATTAGGCTCTTGGGTCACAAATGCGCTCAGGAATATCGATCAGTACCTTTAACATTATACGGAGCACGTTTATAAGGAGTTTAAATACAATCAATCACCACTTGTATGCTCACACCTCTTCACCCATTCGTCCTTATAAAGACTTCAATAATCGGTGGAGAAATCCAGTGATTCAACTTTTCTTTTCATATTGGGAGACCAAGAACTTTCTCATTTTCTTAAATATTTTCGATAGAAATTACATTTAATATAAACAAATCTAAAAAGATGTTTAATTACATTTCTATACTCAGAGTCGTTGTCGTACCAGTGCAAGATAATCCCTTTGGAAATCGCGTTGTCGAATAGTTCATTAAATATGAGCAAAATTCTGTTCGTTTGTGTTCTATTACTATTACGAACTATTAATGTAATTATTGTTTTGTGTGGCCATCCAATTTTGTCAATTAACTTCAATTGTGCTATGGAAATGCTTGGATAAATTAATTCAATTAACGGGAAACACTCCGGGTATATATTGTGATTAATACTGACACAAATCTTGCGTTTAGCCTCAATTAACTGACGGCTTAACAATAATAATCCTAAACAAGGGCTTATTATTGCATTTTCTGGTTCGGCAGTAATTGAAAAATCTGTTACAAATCAATTTACGGTGAGAAAATCCGTTTAAACTTGATACGCATTTTTGTTTGATCAAAGCAGTTAACAGTACTAATTAGACTTGCATCTTGGCTATTAGCACCTTGGCAATAAAGTACTAAAATAAGAAATATCGACGTGTGAAACGTGAGACGGAAATTAATTTACTTTTACGATCTTGCGAAATGTCCACGTGAGCTAAGCGAACATCTATTCGTGTCACTGAGTGCCGTAGATAACTTTTCTAATTGCAAAAACGTTGGAAAGTGTTTCCGTTAAGTGATGAGTGTGCTCTTTTGTGTGGGTCTCTTTCTTAAACCGATCCTTTACAGCACACGCTTTCAACTCCCACGTACAGGGGTCAAAATAAAATAAAACAACAGCGTTGTTCACCAAATACAGAATCTTAAAATTTTAACAGACATTAGGTCACATGGCTTTCTGATAGAAACTAGATTTCTTGAAATTGTAGTTTAAATGTTTACTATAATTTCAGTGATCATAACAGTACAAGACTATGAGAACGACTAGTCTAGACATTTGATGTTTACAAATTCCACGTATTTATGAAGAAAAATAAATATCAATCTAGATTAATAATTAAGTATACACCATTTATTTATTATTGACATCAAGTAGGCTTGAAAATCTTTGATATTTTTATCTCATTTTCTCAACAAGTGCTGAAAGGCGATTGGTTGAAGAAGTAAAGCTGGACTGGAAACCAGAGATGTACTCTGGAGTATGATGCATATAGAATATTCTACAAGACAGACATCTTATGATACAGTGTTTTAAGTACATTTTTTGGAAATTTTTTGCAGTAAATATTTGGATCAAATATCTCAAAAACCAATTGTGTATGAGATAGGAAACTAACACGACCTAAATTATTGAATAATTCAGATACACACTAAGTCATTAATGAGAGCCATCTACAATGCAGTGTTAGATCTAATACGCTGGTGATTGTCGCCTGCTGTGCACCACATCTGATCTCTGTAGCTTTTTCGGTTTAAAATCGCGACACACGGTCTCCAATTTGGCCAAAGCGCTGATGAGGGGTAGACCCCGAAACTAGTACACAGATGGGTTGATCGACCAATTGGTGACCACCTACTCAAAGTCGTTAATCTTGGTTTGATAATACCAAGGTAATTAAAATTCATGGTGCAAGAACTGATGAACCTGAACTAATCTGAAACCAGAAAAGAAAACAAAATTAAGCTTACTAGACCCGGTGGTTACGTTTTTTGCACTGAAGGTGGTGGTAAAGATGACCGTTATTTGTGAAAAGAACCAGAGGCTGATAGTGAGGATATCTGTTTTCATAGGTCTTACCTATTGAAAGCCAGTTCAAAAAACCTACATTTGCATCCTTCACTAAAGGAAGAATTAGTCTATTTTCTTTTTCGAGGAATGGAGTGTTGAATGGACAATGTGAGCTCCATATTGTGATTTTGGATTAAACGAATGTAATATGTAGTTAGGTCTGGCGTAAAATTGTTGGTGACTGGATTCAAGGTTTAGATGTTAAAGATATTGAACTCTCTAAAGTGAAAAACATAGAACTCATGTTGCATTAATGTGGAACACAAGAAAGGGCTATGCATGCTAATATGCTGCATTTTGGAAGAACTATAATGACCAAATGGTTTTTCTTTGTTTGCATATTGTTGCGGACTACTATGCGGGGGGCACAGGCCGTATAGAAGTGCATGACGAAGCTGCATTTAAGTAGTAGTAAGGGTTGGCGCGCAACCTCGAATCAGCGTAACATCCGGAACACTCGATGCTTGAGTCGATGCGCGGCTAGGGATTTCAGAGGGATTTCGAGAAGGCCTGCTATCGGTATATAAGGACTGGGACGAGTGGCGTTAGTTTTAAGTTTTAAGTACGACGCGTGGTAAGTTAATGAAATTTGTGTGAGTGTATGCAGGTAACGAGAAGTGAGCCTGAAATCATGGAGGAACAACTCGCCGCTATTATGGCAACGTTTAAAGAGGACAAACAAGAACAAGAAAGGCGTAGCCTAGAAGTTTTGGAAGTTCTTGATGGGACCAAGACTGAAATTCAACAGTTTGTCGCGCAGACTCTCAAAAGCATTCAAGGTTTAGTTCAAAAGGAGTTAAGTGTCGTTCGAGAAGATGTAGATAAAGTTGAAAAACACATTCAGAATCAGTTGAGGGAAGTTTGGCACGATGTAAATAAAGTGCAGAACGATGTCCAGATTAAGATACGTGAGTTAGAGAGGAAGCAGTGTGTGTAGTGGCATTGCGAGGACCTGCCTTGGAACTTGGAAGGGATTAGAGATCCAGAGGTGAAGAAGATGCTCAAGATGTTTAATGGTAGCAACAGCAGCGAAGTGCTTGTTCGGGTACTAGAAGTTAAGGGTTCATGTAGTGATTTAAAACCAAAGGTCAGGGCCGTATTGATTCAAGACGAAGGAGCACCTTCTACAAACAGCGCTGCAGCATCAATTTTTGTGTCATTAAAAAATGAAATTAAATCAATGTTCTGTCAAAATACCGGATATTTTAAACGCGATTGCCGAGTACGATTACCGTCCCATTCCCGATCCAGGGACGCACAATCAAGAAGGAACCAGGAAAACTTCAATTAGTCAACATTACGGGGCGAATTTTGACATAGGAGGACGGAGCCCCCAGAATTGTCTCCATCAAAAGCCTTGATAAATCAATCGGAAGCGTCAACGTGGATGGGAAGGTGGATGGCAGGAACATTACCTTTACTCTGGACACCGGAGCGGCGGTATCCTTGATCCGGTCAAACCTCGTGGAAAGAAGCAAGGTTCAGTACCTGCAAAGAAGAATTGTTTTGCGCACTGTTACTGGAGACTCGGCTAATGTTTTAGGCCAAATTGATGTCGAACTTTGCCTGGGAAGAATTAGGTTACATCACACAGTGCTGGTGGCAGATATTGAGAACGAATTCATTTTGTGAATGGACCTCATTCGCCGACATGGTTCTTCCTTCGATCACGAGCTAAATATTGTAAAGTTTGGAAATGAATAATTTATCTTGTCGAACAATCATCACCACGAGTCACCCATTAAAGTGCTGGCAACTTAGGCAGTAAGAATACACGGTAATTCCGAGAAAATTATTATTGGAGAAATGGAGAGAAATTCTGGTAGCTGTGTTGGATTTTTGCGAAACCTAGATAAACTAGGAAAATGTCTCGTTGGAAGATCACTTGTGAATTCAAAAGAAGAATTCCCGATAAGGGTAGCCAACATCTTTCCAGGCGTGATTAAGATTCAAAGCAGAGGCCAACAATCTTTTAAATAAACTTGACAAGACCTGGGAGTATCTGTCACCACGGCAACTGCAAAAGGCTCGACAACTGATAATGAACCATGCTGAAATATCAGACTGTGAAGGCTTTCACGGCCGGTCATAATACTATCTAAAGTGTTTTCCGGGCTATAAGGCCGTGGTCCAATGGAATTAGGAAGCAATTCCATTGGACCACGGCCTTATAGCCCGGAAAACACTTTAGATAGCATGCTGAAATATTTTAAACGCCGAATAATGTAGGAAAAACGGCCATTGCAAAACACAGAATCAACACTGACAATGCCCAACCTATTCGACAACCACCCAGGGAACTGCCTGTAGCTAGACAACAGGAAGTTCAGACATTGGCCTCCAAGATGCCTGACGACGGAGTTATAGAGGAATTGTGTAGCCCTTGGTCGTCACCTGTTGTTCTGCTCACCAAGAAAGATGGGTCAACCAGATTCTGTGTGGACTACCGAAAACTGAATGACGTCACTAAGAAGGATAGTTATCGATTTCCGCGAATCGACGACACATTAACAACCTTATCAAGATCGTGTTGGTTTTCCATCTTGGATCTGAAAAGTGGGTACTGGCAAGTAGGCATTGAGGAGCAGGACAAGGAGAAGACCGCGTTTTCCACTGGAAGTGGCTTGTATCAATTTAATGTGATGGCATTTGGAGTTTGTAACGCTCCCGCCCCATTTGAAAGACTCATGGAGATTGTGCTTCGGGGCCTCAACTGAAGGACTTGTCTGGTTTATCTCGACGATATCAACAATTTGCGGGAGGCTTTTGCCAGAATCGGTGGTGTTGACAGTGTTCCACATGTGCACCGTCAAGGACCACAAACAAGATTCAGAGGGTCAATGAAGCAGTACAAAGTGAGACTGCCATTCAAACGGTTGGCCATAGATGTTGCCGGACCTTTTCCTGAAACGACCAGAGGCAATAAGTACATTCTAGTTGTTATGGACTACTTCATTAAGTGGCATGAAGTGCTTGAAGCTAAGCAAGAAGCCAGCACAGTGGCGGATGTACTCGTCGAGAATGTCTTCAGCAGATTTGGCATACCGTTGGAGTTACACGCTGACCAGAGACATAACTTTGAGACCAAGCTTTTCTAGAGGCTCTGTGAACTGTTGGGTAGCAGTAAAACCAGAACGACACCACTGCATCACTAATCAGATGGTATGGTTGAGAGATTTAATAGGACAATAGAGCAACTCTTTCCAAGGTTGTCGATGAACATCAGAAGGATGGGGATCAGCACATACCGCTTTTCTTGATGGCGTACAGATCAGTAGTCCACAATTCAACAGGAAAAACACCATCAAAAGTCCTATTTGGTCGAGAACTTCGGCGTCCATGTGATGTAGCATTTGGGATCAACAAAAGGCCAGAAGAGAGGCGTTGAGGACTGCGTTGACGAATTTCAAGAAAGATTATTTGACATAGATGAACTCGTCAGGGAAAATCTGGACTTGTTTGGCGATAGAATGATGACCCACTATGACCTTAAGGCGAGTTCGAGAAGGTTCCAGAAAGATGACAAAGTTTGGATTTTTAACCCACAGAGAAAGAAAGGGAAGTGGACGGAATTAACACCGATTTGGGAAGGACCCTACAATGTGGTAAAAAGGATCAATAACGTCGTCTACAAGGTCCAACGCAGCCCTAAAAGCAAGATGAAAATGGTTCACATGGATAGATTGAAGCGGTACCAAAGACGTTATGAAGCAGATCGAGACGATCAGCTCTACGCGGGGGACAGTGTTGCGGACTACTATGCGGAGGGCACAGGCCGTATAGAAGTGCATGACGAAGCTGCAATTCCCGGCCTAGTGCGCTCCATAGTAAGGGCTGGCGCGCGACTTCGAAAAAGCGTAATATCCGGAACACTCGATGCTTGAGTCGATGTGCGGGTAGGGATTTCGGAGGTTTTCGAGAAGGCCTGCTATCCGTATATAAAGACTGGGACAAGTGGCGTTAGTTTTAAGTTTTAAGTACGATGCGTTGTAGTAAAATAGCATAAGAGTGTAAGATTTAGTAAAATAATTTAGTTAACGATTTGTTGGAATTGTAAAGTGTGAATAAATTGTGTAGTATAGTATATAGTGTAGTATAAATTGTGTATTAGTAAGTACAAGACCGTGTTTTAACCCACGGGAAAATCGTAACAATATTATGATGGTGATATGTGGTAAGAATTATGGAGTTCACCAGGGACAAAATCAGGCAGGAAGTAAAATAACAGAGCTCCAGAATATTTTTAAAAAGTATGATCAGATTTTCAGCCAATGGTTGGAGATGAACATACCCGATTGCCCTGATAGAGGGCATTACTTATGGCACAGGCCAGTCATTAAAAATTCGACCGCAAGAAAGTACGACTAATTCTTGACGCTGGAACCAGGCCAAAAAACAGTCCACCTCTCAATCAATGTTTGGAGACGAGACATAATTTAACCGATGAAATTCCGAATGGTTTTTCCACAAATTGCTGTGGTCAAGCTGTGGCTTGACTTAGTACTTTTTTACATATTCGATACAAAAGTGCATGACAAAATGAATGACAACACCGAACAGTAAATCTCTTGCGGGAGTGACGGAGAATCAAATCTCCATTGGTTCCCCTTCGCTTCATGGTTCTCATTGAGCGAATTTAGATCCACTGTTTGAAGTTCGGCATTTGTTCTCTCAGTGAGTGCGGACCTAGAGGAATATCAGGCGAATTATCGGTGTTCTAGACATGGGAAGGGATTTATTTGGTCTAATTCGATCCAATTGTTTTTTTGCATTCCACTTGGCTTCCAAAGTAGCTCTTGCGCAGGACCTGAGAAAAAATTAACTGAGATGCTCTAGTGGATATAGACATTAAGGCTTGATTGTACAAGTCACCCTCAAAGTCGGGTTCAGCTAAACTCGACTGGTACTTGAACCCGCCCATAAGAATCGCATTGCTGTCAAATTAATTTAATTTTTCTACAAACGTCAAATAATGACGCATTTTACGCTTTCATTAGACAAACGAAAACCTAACCTTTTTTGAGGATCGGAATGTGAGTTTACTTTTCCGCGCATTGCCCAGGACAGCAAGCGAAAATAGTTATTTTCCTAACTAGTGCGGAAAGTGATACTTTCCCGCACGCTGTCTGCCGATAACGACGCGAAGCGGAGTTCCGGCAGCTGACGAGTGCGGGAAAGACACTTTCCGCACGAGTTAGGAACAATATTTTTTCTACGAGCCAATTCATTGTAACATAGACAAGGAATAAACATACAATACATAAACAACTTTATCTTTGTCAACAGTATGACAGCTGAATTAATCAACAATCAATTGGTTGTTATGATAAAAACTTGGTGTGATTGTTGGCGTGACGTAATGTTTCAGACATGAACTGGTGACATTGGAATAAAAAGTACGTATTTTATAGGTATATTTTTGTATCAAAAATCAATAAATGCAAGCATAATAGTGCCTTAAAACAGATAAAAATGTTTGATACGGCTGTAAGGCAGATGCACCTATCTAGATAAACAGACTATAAAGTCTAAATTATATTAAAAATCAGTCATTCTTTAAATATTTACTTTCCCGCACGCCATATTTACTTTCACGCACGCCGTGCGGGAAAGTAAAGCTTTCGAAAACATAATGCGTGCGGGAAAGTGACACAATAGACACGCTTTTAGAAAAAGATTTTTTCGCTTGCTGGCAATAGCAACTACCACCACTCAACCAATTATTAAAAACGTCATTGTCACTTTGATTTAAATTTTCAGATTGTGTCTTCAGTTATGCTCAGTTGTGATTCACATTATTGGAAATTTGGAAAAAACGTTGTATGCATTACGAGCAAAAAGTAACTTTTTTGCTCTCGAGTGATTGCCAACGTCACTCACCGAGCAAAAAAGTTGTACTTTTTGCTCTTAATACATAAATAACTATTGTGGCACTTGCTGTTGAGTTTAGCTGAACCCGACTTTGCGGGTGACTTGTACAATCAAGCCTAATCTGGATTGAGAAACAAAATATTTTAAATCGCTTAGAAATACGGAAATGGATTAGGGATTGAAGTCGTATAAACTTGACAGAGATTTATTACATAGTTTTTGCGATGCTACTGGTGAAGCATATACTTATGTATATGTAATATTTTCATCATAGTTGAGAACGTTAATCATGCGAATAAACAATAAGTTGCAGCCAACTCTAGAATAATGCTTTAAAGGCCATTGTACGCTTAGAGGTTTTGAGCATCAAATTCCGACGTAGACTGGACAAGAGTGTTCAATCGAATTTGGACAAAGAGGCTTGTTGTGTGATTTGGGGTGATCCAAGGAAAGGTGTCATCCTCGAATATAACTCAACATCGACGTGTCAACAATGTTAACTAAAAGCTTTCCTTGTGCTTAAGTAACCACTGGCAATACGTCCAAAAGAACAACTTTAGTCCCCTCCACCTCAAAAGTGGGGCTAAAGTATCAGCTTTTTTTCACGGTAAACTCGATCGTAGACAATTCTCTTTAAGTCCAAGCAATTTAAGACCTGCAACAGGGACTAATAGTCTAAAAGGGTGCTCTTTCCAGCTGGCACATTTTCCGGTCAATTTGTCGCCGTGCCGCTAGCACACAAACAGGCATGTTAATATTATACTACACCAGGAACTGGCCATCGTCCCCAGATACCTTTTGCACCTAATTTCAAGTCTATTTTGTTCGTCTTTATATCATATCATATATTCTCGCAACACGGAAACTGGCAATCTTGTTATATATTTAGCATGTGACTTCCTTGTGTCTGGTTTCATCGTGCACCTTCACAAGAAAAAAAAACAACTGTATGTTCCTTGAACATTTTTGGTGGCCTGAAAGGTGGTCTGAAAATATATCATTTAAGTATAAGGTGAACTTGTGCAACAATTTTGACCTCATATAAAATTGAGTTGAGTTTGATATTCCTTCGTAAATTCTGATGATTCGTCAGATTGGTACATTTAGAGTTTTTGACTTACCTCTCAAAAGAAAAAAACATCTGTATGTTTCTTGAATATTTTTTGTTGTCTGAAGATACTTCGTCTAAGCATAAGGTAAACTTGTTGCCACAATTTTGCCTTCATATGGGATTGGGCTGAGATTGGTATTCCTTCGGAAATCCTGATGATGTGATTTTAGATTCTAATTTTATATAAAATTTAACTAATATTTCCATCTGTATTTCTTCATTCTTACTTCGAACGCTTTTTTCTCTCTCTAGAGTTAAGTGTTCTATCCCTTTTCTTTTTTTTTGTGCTGATTTTTTATTTGTAGTAGTTCCAATCAAACATTTCTTTATTTAAATTTCAAAAGTTTTTCGAAAAACTCTTATTACATGTTTATTTCCTTTCTTTTGCTTTTTTTGCAATTGGATATTACCTCTTGTGCAAAAAAGAAAAGGTTTTTAGTACAAAATGGTTTAAGCACTTTTTTGTTGCTCCAAGAAATAATTTGTATAATCCGACAAAATGTTTTTAGTACAAGAACGTCTAAAGCAATTTTTGATTGTACCAAGAAATCATTTTTTTGATTGACTCTGGATTAAAATTTGAAATTTAAATATTTTAATTCAAACATTATGCTATGAAAAAACACATTTCTTTGCCTTGAAACGATCTTTCACGTTTTTGAGAGGCTATATCTGGAAATCTTTTTATCGTACAGTTTTCGGAAGAAAAGTTCTGAAAATTATTTTCAGTTTGGCGATGTCAAACTTAGAAATGTCCTTTTCCGTTACATTTTAAATGTTGACCCTACCTAAAAATATGAATTTCATAATCTTATTCTGGAAAGTTATTTCTGATATTTTTTTTTAAATCTTTTTTTACTTGTTTTTTAAATATAGGGAGCTTAAAGTTTATTTCATAAAAACGTCCACAACTTTGGGCTTGGTACGACAATCTGTTAAGACAAGATATCTGTGAAAAAAATAAGTTTTATTTTATCCGAAAAAAACCAAAAAAGGACAATTTAGTTCCTACGTCAAACATCAGTTGTTGACAACACTCGTAAAAAGTATTCCAAAAGAATTTTCCAAGAAAAAAAAATCGAGTTTGATTTCACCGGCGCATTAACATTTCATCCTCTATATCTCTAAGATTAAAAGATATTGTGGTTTCTACCATATTTCGTATACTTTTTGTATAAAATACCTTTTTTTTTATCATATCAAAAGTTGCTGGATGATATAGATAAGATTCCAAAAAACTGCAAAAAGCACAGGATGGCCTTCTGAGATAGCTTAAAAACGCCTTCTGGTTCTTGACGTACGATAAACGGAATATTTCAGATATAGCCAACAACTTTGTTAGTGACTCACCCGGTACATACTATTCTGGTCTAAAAATTGAGATTTTAATTCAAAATTTATTTTCAAGTATTGCTACAAAAAAAATTTGATGTTCCAAAAGTTTAAATTTCAGCTAAACAATTTTTTTTATTATTTATATATATTTTTTTCTACAAAAATCTTGTATATTTTGAACGTAGCGTTCAGAATCCAGAGAGACCCTTGTCTTTTGGAAATATTTTGCTAGATTTGTCTTTTTGCAGTTATTCAATCCTGACCTTTCTTCTTTGGTTCAATTCTTCTGTGGAAGTCGAGTTTCGATTTTCCCCCTTCGTACGCAACGACTATTTTTATATGTAAATTGCTAAGTACAAGCCTAATTACGCAATATAGGAGGTGTTCATTTGAAAACGTATCTAGTTTTTCTGTGAAACGTCTAAAAAATAAAAGCCCATTTACTTTGATTATATCATTCTTTTCTGTTAAAAATGCTTAGTCTGCTAGATAACTTTTTTTATAGTGACGGGAACCTAGGATAAACTTTTTTTTGTGGGAGTATATAGTTTGTTCTTCTGAAAGCCCTGTTACTATTCAGAAAATTTTAGATGGTATGTCCAAAGCGAAAATTGCTAAATTGTTCAGCGTGATCGAAGTGTCTCACTATTAATTTATAGATTTGTTACTGCGGTGTGCACGGTATCAAGGGCATTGTAGGGAAGGGAAGAAAAAATCTTGGGCGCTGATGACGGTCTGAGAGTCGAAACCGTTAAGCCAACAGGATTTCAAATAAAAATTGGTATACTGTGTACATTTTTTCTTATCTTCAAGGGCTATTAATTTAGGTTACCAAACTGTTAAAAAATTAATCGCCAAATTGATAACTTTTTTTAATGAGCGCCTGGTGTAAAATAATTATAAATATACATATATAGGGCGTCTCACTTTTTATGAACAGAACTTGAACACTAGATGAACAGTCGCAAAATTCGCATCTATAAGGGCTCAGTTTAAATAACATTAAAAAATGTTCAGGGCATTCAAGCCACACCCGTCGGTGCTCGAAATGTTTTTCTTTAAGTTAAATATTTAAGTTAAAGAAGGGTAATATTGAGTAAAGTTACCCACTGACCCGACTTAAGTTTTATCATTTCGAATTTTAAGAATTCTCGGCGATCATGGCAAAATATGTTTATACGTTTACGTGTTATTTAAAATCGCAACTCGAGATATGTAAGATTTCCATAGTAATATATGGCAGTGTTAGGGAGCTCATGTAATACATTCTCAAAACCATCACGTCCGTATAAAATGACCTTTTTTGAATGCTAAAAAATTGTTTGTCAGAGTCGAGTATGTCGGCATTTGGCTTGAATCAATAAATCTAAAGACATGTTTAGAGTCAGATAAGGAAGTTGAATAGTTTAAAAGTCTGGTTGATTCTACGATGAGTTCAAACCCTTTTTTGCATACACCGATATAATTTCCTTAATAATATTCCATAGTCACTGAACGTATCATCGAAAGTTTTAATATTCAATGGGATTATTGTTTATTACCACCCGCTAACCACGTATTAAATGCTAATGACCATCTGATAATCTTCGGATCGGATCAAACAGAGATTAAACATGGATGCCGTCGATAATTAGGAGCATAATTCGGGGCTTTTTTGTTCTCGGCCTCATATGTAGGGCAGTGCGAGCAATCAAGCAGAGAATATTTTAAACCGAAAGACAACCTGAGTAAAAAAATACTACCAATTTGTTAGGGATTGATTATGTTGAAAGAAATGCAGAACTTCATAGTATACATGCTATCTTGAAATAAAAAGGCATAAAAGTTTTTTTGTATCCATCACTTACTGTGTGTTAATTGTCTTTGTTGCCTTTTAATCTGCCCTACAGCTTTTTTCTTTATTGCACTTTAATACAAATCCAGGAAGTTTTTCCCTACTTTTTCAATCGTAAAAATTCAAACAACAAAGTATTGCAAGTACTTACTGTATGTTAATTGTCTTTGTTGCATAACAGAAACCTAATACGGATTGAATTCACAAACTTGAAGCAATTGCAAAGTACTTATATTATAACAAGAACTGTTATTTAATCAAAACTGTTATATTTATAGTTCTCTATAAACAAAAGAAAGCTATGAATATAACAGTTTTGAGCCTATAAAGTAACGCTTTATTGCATAGGAAATAAAGTATCACTTTATTGTACTAGTATGATAAAGTAGGTAAATGATACAATAAAGCAGGTGAAGTAGACATTTTTGGACTTGAATTGACGGACCACTGACTGACATTTTGTTAGTAAAATGTATTTCAAAAGTATTTTTGCTAAAAGTTAAATTATTGGCAAACTAACACGTCAAACTAGACAGTATTTGAAATATAGATTATAACAGCATAAGTCCTACTCCAAAGAGTCCAACAAGGAGCGCAATGAAAAGACTGCGCTAGCTATTCATCATTTTTCGACGAATCACAATTTCAATTTCAGTAAAATACGATTTTTTGACTTAAAACAATTTTTTTTTGAAAAAACATTTGCGAAATTATTTATATAGCTTTGAACAAGACACAATAAATCTTAGAACCTCTAGAACGGATTTTTAGAAACCTCAGGGCTGGGTACATATTACAATCATATTCTTAATATATTTAAAACAAGACAAAAACATTATAAAATAAAAAAAAGAAATAATGTTTTTCTACGACTGCCTCGAAAATGAACAAATGCGCACTACTAACTAACTTTGAAATGCCCATATTGCAAACAGCGTGCGCAAAGTGCATGCTGCTGAACACGTAGAAAAAGTATAATGTGTAACACGTACGAAAATCACTCTGTGACGTTGTATCATTCGCCTACGGCTCGTGTCCAAATCGTCACACTCGTGTGAAAATTGCAATTTTCGACACTAGTTGCACAATATACTATTGAGAACTCGTAAACACAGACGGTACATCATATGGTATATTGTCTTTTTCGGTAATGTGTAGTTTTCCTTTCCAGTTTCCTGTTTCTTGACTTGTTTTAGTCAGTAATGCACTTTAGACAATATAATTCCTACTCGTCTAATGTACGGAAACCAATACTTTATACAAAAAACCTTTTTCTACAAGCGTCAAAATATGACACGATTTGCGCATTACTGACAGTATGCAAACTGACACATATTTTCATTGTTATCTTTCTCGCACGTCGTCCATAGCAGCGTAAAAAAAAGTTACTGGTTGCCATAGGACACGTGCGACAAAGTCTTTCGCGCACGCCGTCAATACAGGGGTAGCAGAAAAGAACCGTGAAGCTTAATCATTTATAAAATTGTTAAAGATGTTCCATATTAGTGGCAGCTGGACTTTTATTCTGTTGTAGAAAAAATGTTGTTCCTAATTCTTGCGCAACGTGTCTTTCGCGCACTTGACTGCTGTCCGAACTTCGCTTCGCGTCGTTCGGGCAACGGCAGTTGCGCACTTGTTCGGAAAATAACTATTGCCTCAGTAGTGCTAATTACCTTGTGAACCATTATGCAATAAGTTTTATGTTTTAATTGTTTTGACCTCATCTGATTGATCAAGAGCTAAATATGACATAGTTGTTGACCTCATCAGATGAGGTCATCAGATCAGATGTGGAAAAACATTTAAAATAGAAAACGTAATGCAAAAGTTTTTAATTGTATCTAGTCTATTTCTGACGATTTTGACGTAAACTGCAACAGTTGATATAAAAAAGTAATCGTCAACTTTAATTTTCCCTTGACATATGCTGATTGGTATAAACCATTCACTTATTATTGTCATCAAGTAAATGTTGGAAATCTGCCTTTGACATTTTTATCGTACCTTCTCAAAATGTGATGATAGGTATAAACAAAATGAAGATTTCAAATCAATTCTAAATGTTTGTACTGTGCTTAATTATCTTAAATGAAACCGGTACCTAAATATAATCAAAACTTTTTGCAACTTCGATATGAAAAGTTGCAGTTTTTTATACAATTTGACGGACAAACCTACAAAAAACTAAAACAATCCGTACAACATAATCTCCAGTGTTTAAACTTTTTAATATTTTTAATCGTTGGGCATTCTTTACATTATTAATAAACTGAGCATAGTTAACGTGATAATCGATTACTAAGCACATATGCCTGGTCGTAACCTATATTGCAGCTGTGCTTCAATCGCTTAAGAAAAGGACGTCTAGTTCCTCCCCATCGCATTATTCCGAGAATTCTTCCTCTTATAACTCTAAAGAATTTCTACTCCACTCGAATAAATTGTCAAACCGTAAGTTGCCTAATCATCTACCAATAAACCGACTACTGCACGAATCGGATAGGTAATTTGTAATATTCTTTTTACGTTCAGTGTCTTATAGATCTTAAGGACAGATGCACTTGCTTGGCGTCGGGTTACATCTGATAAAAATTATTCTGTACACCCATCCGGCCCACTACGGCCATTTTTAACGGCTACTAGAAGTAGTAGCGGACATCCCACGAACGAAAGAAAGCAAACGTTTCAATGGCACTTCACATTTATCATTGTCTCGGGTCAATTGTAATTGACAAGAGCGAGGAATTGTTATTTGATTTTTCTTTTGTTTTTTTTGTTTCAATGATGGCAAGGATCTCCGCAGTTTCTAGAGTCACCCATTTTCCAATAATAATACACGACAGACAAGATTATCAAGAGTTTTCATGCTAGACGAAAAAACTACGCAACATTAGGTTACCTTGATGTGCCAATGTACAACCGGTCACTAAAAGTTAAAGAAACCGTTCATTTAAAGCTCTTTTGCTGATAATGGCTCTTGACACCTGCCTTATTCGTTACTTGTGATAATAAGTGATGTTAGTAAACTTAAGATGCTGGAATTTCAAGAATTTATTTGTTAGACAATGCTAGGTTTCAACCACAGTGTTTGTTGTTATTCAGTGTCCTGGTCAAAAATGAATTTTGTTACAGACAAATATCATTGACGTTTTCTTACAATATAGCAATGTTACAGTAAAGTGAAGAAAATTGTCTATGAAAGTAACAACATAATATGTCTTAACACCAAAGTGCTTTGAAAATTGGGCTGAACATATCAGATCAAATAAACTCAAGCAGTTTTCTTTGTTTTCTTCCATGGTTCCACCTATATGGAAGCTAAGATTGCTTTTTTTTCATAAAAATCTTAGTGATTCTAGAAAGGTTCGAGAATGTGGATATTTACTCAAATGTCCTGTATCTTAATCAACATTGCTTTGCAAGATCTGAAGTGGGAAACACTTGAAATTCAAAATGCACAAACTCCCTGTGAACCCTTCTGTTGATTAAATTTTTCTTTCTGAATTATATTGACTCATCCAATTTCAAAATATATATATTCAACTTTACATTTTCAATTTACTTAATTTTTATCAAAGCGTGGGACATGACTTCCTAAATTATAAAAATTTTGATAGTGTTTGTCTTTGTAATGTCCATTGCATGAAAATGTGATTACCTGCTTAACAGTTATTTCTGTTTGTTGACCACAATTTAAAGTCCTTTGCTTCACTGCACTTTTTGTGGCCGAGAAACTAGTATGACATAAAAATTTTTGATGTCATACTAGTTTCTCATATCTCAGTCATGAATGACAATTTTTTTTTTCATTTGAGCCCCATAAATTTATTTTTTTTCTCATTCAGCTCTGAAAATAAGGGAAACTTAGTGTAAGGATGTCTATTCGGAAATATTATTCCTCGATAATATTTTAGGATTTCTATTTTTTTTTATTGCAAAAATGTGATTCAAGTTTGATTTCCAAATTAATTAGATAGTTGGTAGTTAAAGTATTGCATAAAAATAAAAAAAGAATTAAAGTTATAAAATTTATCACCCTATAAGGAAGGATTTAAGGACTGATGCTTATATATACTTTTTGTTTTCTCTTTTGACCTAGAATAAGCTGTTGAAAAATTGATCGCTAATTTCGAAACACCCTGTAGTGCTCGATTCAGTTGCAAAACAAGTGATCTTGTATTTAGTTCCTAGTTCCTCAGGCGGAGATCACACTTGATATTAAAAAATTAAAAGTTTTGATATGAACTTTTCCTCTAAGATTTGGCTCAGGATTCCCTTATTTTATGTTCTCGATCTATTCAGAAACACCATTTACTGGGTGTCCCATAACTATAAGACACGGGGTGGAAATAGGGCATGTGGAAATAGGGCAATAGGACATGTAAAAATAAAAGGTTTGTTGTCATCAACTTGCCTGTTTCAAATATTGCTAATTAAGGAAATACAATATTGCTAGCAAGAAATTTTATTTTCGAATTATGAGAAACATATTTCAAGATAAATTCTTGAAATTTTGTGGTTTTGGAAATTTTTATACAATACACAAGATGTAATCATTGGCTTTCATTGAACGCAAGCGAAATTTAAAGAAGAGAAGTATAAACTAGTGTAGCTAGTTAACAAAATAATATGTAAAATATGTACAATTTAAAGTGTTATCCGGGCTTTGAAGCCGTGGTCCGATGGAAAACAATGGGCGAAATGATCTCCCGACGTTGACTGATTCGACTGTGGTGAGCTTCATGGTATTTATTCCCCCGCCGTCGCGCTGCAGGGGAGGGACTGGAGTGGGGGTAGTGGTGGGGTTTCGGCGCATTAAAGAATGTCGTAAAACTCGCTTCCAGTCTCCATTTAGAAACGTAAATTTCTCCTTCCTGTTGATATTGTTGTCGTGTTTAAATACCTCAATGGCCTCTTTCGTTAGTCTTGGATAGAAACGCTGCCATTAATATAAGATATCCACTTCGTTAAAAAGGATGTCGTGACTTTCGGAGAGAGCGTGCTCTGCTACTGCTGACCTTTGTGTTTGTTCCAGCATGCAACTCCTCTTGTGTTCCGTAACCCTTGTGTTGATACTGCATTTTGTGGTGCCAATGTGGTCTTTGGCCAATCTCAAGCTCTGCTGTATTATACCAGTGAGTGTAAAGATATTTTTAAGAAAAAGAAAGTTTTAATATTTAATTGCAGCCCAAGCCAACGCAACGAACCAAGAACGGAGGAAATTTGATGCACTAAGTGCCACCAACAATTCGCCGGACACATTACACCTTACATACGAAGAGAGTCAACGCAAGGTTGTAGTCAATTTGAGCAACAAAGAACTGTCAACAGACGAGCTGAGCGTTTTGAACAAGGTAGGAAATTTTGCCAGACACTATCGCGAGATACCTGCGCCTGTGATAAGGATGGAGACCTCACAAATTCTACAACGCGCAAAACCACCAAAAAGCAATCTCGCGTTTGCAGAAAGCAAAGCTCTGAAGGCCTTGAACGAAGACAAAGATATTCTCATTTTACCAGCAGGTATAGGAAACGCAACAGTAGTAATGTATTCACATTACTACTGTTGCGTTATCGGATTACGAAGGAAAAATCAGGACACTGTTAAATCTCCCCACCTACAAGAAGCTAACTCTTGATCCAATGCCCGGATTCTCAGGGCCACCAACTATTTATTCAAGGACGTGGCATCGGGTGAAATGACAAAGCTTGAAAAATCTGAGGCCTTCCAACAACATTGTTCGGTTTAATGTCAAAGATCCACAAACCCAAAGTGCCACTGAGACCCATCGTGAGCACCCTTAAGAAGCCCGACCTACGAAATCTCAAAACACCTCACAAAACTGCTGCAAACTAAAATAGGAAATACTCATAGCTTTATAAAAGACTCCACTCATTTCGTCGAAAAACTGCGTTCTTTGACTCCTCCTCCAGGAGAAATTCTCATTAGCTTCGATGTTGTTTCGCTCTTCACGATAGTACCCATTAAGAAAGCCATGGAACATATTAACGAGACATTTTCTCAAGATATTGCCAAGTTGTTCCAACACTGCCTAACCACTTCATATTTTCAATAAAAGGAAGATTTCTACGGACAAAATGATGGTGTAGCTATGGGCAGCCTCCCTAGTCCAGTACTAGCCAACTATTTTATGAACATTTTCGCGGCCTTGGGCGTTGGCAACGCTTTAAGGCTATGGCAACGGCAAATCAGAGGCCAAAGAGTTGGCTCCGATACGTGGACGACGCCTTTGTTTTTTGGAGTCATGGCGAGGGCGAACTTCAAAACTTTCTCTTACACCTCAACTCTATCAACAGAAAAATTCAATTTACTATGGAGGTAGAAAAGGAACCAGGCTACTGGAAAAGCACAATGTTAAAACTAACTTTAAACTCACTCGTACAATACTGTACAATACTCGTACAATACTGTACAATACTGATACAATGTACCTTTACACACTATCGGCACCTGGAGTTTACCTAGTTCCTTACAGCTGTGGCTGTATGGAACTCGGTAAACTTGCAGGCTGGGAGAAACACAAAAGTCAGCAGTAGCAGAGCACGCTGTCTCTGAAGGTCACGACATCCTTTTCAACAAAGTGGATATCTTTTATCAATCGCAGCGTTTCTATCCGAGACTAACGAGAGAGACCATTGAGATCTTTAAACACGACAATAATTTTGAACAGGAAGGGGAAAAGTACGTTTCTAAATGCAGACTAGAACCGAGTTCTACGACACACTTCAAGGGCGCCGAAATTGCACTGCAGCGCGATGGAGGGGGAATAAGTACCACGGAGCTCACCACAGTCGAATCAGTCAACGTCGGAAAGCACGAGCTATTATTTTGATAATGTCTGCCGCAGTTGTAGACGAAACGTCAGGAAGAAATTCCATTGGACCACGGTTTCAAAGCCCGGAAAACACTTGTAAAATATGTGTCAATAATTGACCTTAAATTAACTTATCCTGTGCTTTTTTTCACTCCTATACAAGTGTGCTCAAGGATTTTCGCTAATTTATTTTTAGATTTTTGATAATGGCATTATTTTTCAGTATGTACGCCCATGTTAGTTGTGTTCATCTCTCTATTTCTTTCTCCTGGTTTGATATTCCTATTCTGATGTCATTACCCAAGTATATGGGGTTCCCGAGGCGGTTCCTGACTCATATTTTTGTTTTGTTATAATTAGTTAATTTTAAGGCCTACAATTGCCGACGTCATTTAGTTTTTGTAGCTTTTTCTTTAATTCTTGGAGATTATTTGCTATTTAGAAATCCGATATGATTGAAGCCTCATCAACCTATATTGGTGTCCCTACCCTTCAACCATCAACCTATATTTGTGTCCCAATCTAATTGTTTAAAGACGTCTTAAAGGACAAGGGTGAACAGGTTCGATGAGAAAGTGTCTCCCGGACACGCTCCCCTTTATAGTTTTATGGAAGTCGTTTTTGTTTTGTTGTCTAGTTTGATTTGAACGGCTATATTTTCGTATGCTCTTTATGAACGTGTATATTAAATCGACTCTTGGATTTTCTGTGGATTCTAGCAGTGCCCATTTTTTCGATGGAGTCGATTTCTAACCCACAATATTTTCTACGTAGTCTAGAGATGCCAACAGTTCAGTCCAGTTCAGTTCTCTGGCAGAATTTTTTATTCATTCATCCTATTTTTGGTGTGAAGTCATCACATCAACTCTGTTTTCTCTTATGTCACAGACTGAGCTGATAACGAATCGGTTTAAAATATTGTTATGTTTAATCTACCCACCCTTAGCAATGCTAATCAGCCTCAGAATATACCTAATTCTTACTACCCAATTTTATGATAATGAAATACTTAATTGAATGGTATATCTACCTCAGATAAAACCCACGCGCCGTTATTGGCAAACAATCGATTTAAGACCATTTATTATGTCTCTAGTGGTCGTAAATGGTTCTCGATTTTTCCCTTCTAGTCTGATTTATATTGATGAATGACTAAACAAATTTGACTGCAAGCATAGGTAAGTTGTGACAAGCTAAGCAAATGCGAATTTATAGTTTAGAGACCAATGTCTAATTATTGAGATTTGTTAAAAAGTGCTTTAGTATTAGTGTTCTATAAATTATCAATAAATAATTTTCAGTATTTTGATATATGTTTTCTTACAAATGAATCATCATAGACAATTCGAAAAAAAAAACTCCCTGCAAAATAGATTCACAAAATTAATTCTTATCGCTTTTCTTAGTAGGCAGGTACCTACATTACCTTCGAGTTTATTGCACGTGAATCGAGAAAGTGGAAGTTGCACTCGCTAACTGCTCATTATTTATCGTATAAGTATTATTTTTAGCTCAAGATGACAGCTAGACGGACTTATTTCGAAAAATCGGCTATTTTCGACAAGACCTCTGGATTCTTCGACATAATTGCGTCTAGAGATGATTTTCATACGGTTGCAAAACACGTTGATAAAACTAAAGTATAGAATGGTCCCTAGTGCAATTATGCATGCGTATACTATTCTCGTCTAAATATATAATTGTTGTACTTGAACCAGACAAAAAAAGCGAATCATGTAAATTTATAGTTCCTTCACCCAATACAAAAGGAGGTAGGTAAATTGCGATCTTGCATCGATAGTCGGTCGTGCGATGTTGTTTACATATAGAGGAAGTGATCGCGAACTACTTCGCCTCTGTAATATATGGGCACTCGTGTCATCACCTTATTTTCTTAATCCACATCAGTGATTTAGCGCTCCCACGACTTTTTATTTGCTTTAGGTCTCGTTCAGGTTCAACACTGTATAAGATTACAACCTTCTAATGCTGACCGCAACTACTACCTCTTGCGAATGATTTAGGAGTTTAAGCCTCTAAATAAACCTATTACATGATCATTTTTTATCTTGAGGTACACAAACAATTAGCCATTACATTCCCAATTCTCCTTGGTCATCAAAACTTGTTTTTTTTATGCATTCTACCTAGATCACACCCACGAAAATCAGAGACCCGTTGACGGGAGTATAATAAAAGAAATATTTGTACTTTTATAAGTACCTGTTTTGGGCAACACAATACATCTTATGCATAATGAGTATGTGGAATTGAAGACATTGTGAAGTTATTGACGAATGCTTATACATTTCAGATTGCCTAACCGGAAAAAACTGTCCAAACTGTCCTCTCTTAACTACAAACTCAGGCACTCTTACAGTTACTTGTATGTATGTGTTATTTGTGGCCTTTCTTGAGCCCCTTGTTTAAAATTATAGCCGTGGAGTAAATTACCGGCTTTTCTTGTACACATTGCTGGGATAGTTGAGAGATTTTAGAAGCTATTAAACGCGCAGATATCTTTTGCACTGTCGCTATTTGAATTCATTCGACTGATGTGTACAAGCTTTAAACGAGGATTAACAGATGAAGGCAGTAAATATATTCCATTCAAACTCAAAACAATCTAAACTGACCAAATAATTTGCGACACGCCATTTTTGTATTAAGTTACAGATTTCATAGTTTCGAATCAGATTAATGTATTTTTTCGAGTGATAGGCCTCTGTGATAAGAACTAAAAGGTCATAAGGCGCTCAGATATAATACCACAAGGTTGACAAAATACGGAAATGGTTCAAATTTTCTAAATTTTTCTATTGCAGTTTTTCAGGTTTTACAATGTCAACATATGTTATTATTTACATAAATATAATAAATCATGTAGCACCTATTAATATTTCCGGATTTCGTATTCAACGTTTTTACTTTAAAACAGTTTTGACACGTCTCTTTGTCGGCGTTTCCATTCAACCAATTTTTAATTAATAAATTTATAATGAATACTACATTATCGATGTAGTACAGATGGTTTTTTGTTTTAGGTGTTAGGGTTATTTTGCTTTTCTGTTAGTTACAGTGATTACTTGTTGGGTAGAAATACGTACTAGTTTTTTACTTCATACTGTATCATTTAGAACACTTTTACGTACTTGATTTTAATCCGGTAAATAGCTTTTTACAGGATTGGATATATCGGCTAGCGCCTCGCCCGGAAACATCTTACTCCTACTGTAAAACTATATTTACCGGACTTATAACGTAAATAACTATTGATAGAGTATCCATGTTTACGCTTGTGTTAATGATAGCTCTTTTTTTTGGACACACGGCAAAATAGAAACATTAGAAAATTTAATCAACTGAACAATAGCTCTTTAGTAACAATTGCGTACTGTAAGGCTTTATGAAACAAATCAGTTTATGGCAGAGGGAACTTGCGAGCGAGTCTATAAATGGATGAAGCAAGTAAAATCGCATTACGTACGCGTTAGAGTAGGCGATGTTTTCTATCCTTTTCTTTCGAACATTACTTCTGAAATTAGTAGGTAGCTTTACGTTTTCTAATGAACACCCTGTATTTTAAAGTGCCGGTCTGTAAACCGATTAGCGATATCTTTTTAAAGGAAAGTGTCACGTATTAAGGCTATTAAGAGGTTATACCGGGTTGCATAACGAAAAGTAGGCACTCTCAATATCTTTCAAAACTATGTTTTCTTTGAAAATTGCCAATACGTGTCAACAAAGATAGCAAAGGGTATATTTTCACAGGAAATCTGAGTTGCTGTCATTAACGCCTTAGCCGTCACAGCCACCCTCTATTCGCGATAGATGACAACCATTCTTTAAATCAACTTTCCCAGAGATCCGGGTTCCCAACGAGCACTGTAAGGAAAATTTAAAAAAAGCACAAATTTTACCCTTGGAAAATAAAACTTTCAAAAAGAATCAATTGAAACGATACGCACCCCAAATTTTGAATTAAATTTAAAACTGTCTATCTCTAAAGCCGCTCAACTGATTTTCGTTGGTGATGCCATTTTGGTCCATGTATACCTGCTATAATTGGTTATGTACTCGGTTATATGTTTTGCAGGTTTACTAATACAGGGTTCAACAAAACTTGTGATGCATTTTTGTAAAAACTTTTTGAGCAGATAACTTTTTGAGCGGAAAAAAAGTGCCGAACATTTTTTTTGCTACGGGACTATGTGGAGACGCATCATACCTCGGGACATATTTGGTGTTTTTTGGATATTTTGCCTGGTTCTATAGATATGTAGTTTTTTCGATAAAAGAGGTATCATTTAACACTGGGGCTCCAGTTTCCCTATAATACAAATATTGATAAACATTTCATATGGAATATAAAGACTATACATAGGGCAAGCTAGACGTACAAGCGTAATGGCCATAAAGTTAGACACGTCTACAGTGGCGAACAAGAAGTAAAAAAATTTTTTGAAATATCCAAGTGATAATCGAATGTCCACAATTAGTGAAGTGGAACAAAATGTATGGATGATTTTGGAATTCCGCTACCTGATTATTGCAGCTATTGATGATACCTCGGGAAATTTGTGGTGTATCGCACCTCAAACTTTGAATGAACTTTAAAACTATCTATCTCTAAAGCCACTCAACTGATTTTCGTTGGCGATGTCATTTTGGTAAGATCCATGTATAGGCTGCTTTAATTGGTTATGTACTCGGTTATATGTTTTGCAGGTTTCCTAATACAGGGTTCAACAAAACTTAATGCATTTTTGTAGAAATTTTGTGAGCAGATAACTTCGCGGAAAAAAAATTCAGAACATTTTTTGCTACGAGACTATGTGGAGACGCATCATACCTCGAGACATTTGGTGTTTTTTTGGATATTTTGCCTGGTTTTATAGATATGTAGTTTTTTCTATGAAAGAGGTATCATTTAACACTGGGGCTCCAGTTTCCCCATAATACAAATATTGATAAACATTTCATACGGAATATAAAGACTATACATAGTTCAAGCTAGACGTACAGGCGGAATGGGCATAAAGTTAGACACGTTTACAGTGGCGAACAAAAAGTAAAATTTTTTCAAATATCCAAAGTGATAATTGAATGTCCACAATTAACTGATGTGGAGCAAAATGTATGGTTGATTTTGAAATTCCGCTACCTGATTATTACAGCTATTAATGATACCTCGGGACCTTTTTCTGTCCTTCTTTATATCTCCATTAGTTAAAAAAAAAGTTTTTCTAAAAGTGTAACATTTCAAGACCATAAAAAAAAATCTCCTATTCAATGAGCATTACAAAAATTTGGAATTGGGCGTAGTCATCTGAGAATCGGAGCTATGCCTAATTGTTTAGATGAACAGGGTGAGCCACAAAACTGACATTAATCCTCATTTTTTTAAGCTTTACATTCTGAATTCTGACTTAATGAAACCGAACTTCGAAAATTGTTTGTATTGCTAGAATCAAAGATAATTAACCGATAGTCGCAATTTTTAATTTAAATATGTTCAAGAAGTACGGGTAATCTAAAGAATAGCGAATAACAAGATGCCACACGTAAAGATGAATAACATGAGGGTCTTGAAAACCCTAAAAGATGCCAAGTTGAATAAATATATTGAATGAATAAAATGCTGAATAAAATAAAATGTTGAATTTTAAAGATTGGCCATGTAATCGTGTCTGTTTGGTTTTAAGAAATATGTGACGTAGCAATTTTAATCTGTAGTCCCGTAATATGTGTAAATTTTAAAGAACAATGTATAACATCATTGAGAGTAAAATGTAATAATGTTCTAATATGTACCGAAACTAAAGAGCCCCCTCCTGATAATGCAGAGCTGTGACTTTCATGAGAAACAGTCTAGCACCCTGAAGAAGGCAATAAACAATTGCCGAGAGCTCGGTTAGCTGAAAAATTTCTGTTCTTAACGTCCTGACCGATCACCTGAGAAAATCCTTTCCTTGTCGATTAACGGTCGAGAACAGCTTCAATCTTGTCAAACATTTGAGACAATACAAGAAGGTGTTTCTTTTTATAAACTGAACAAGGAATGTAAGTAGGAAACAATCGTTATATAAAAAATCTGGGGGTGAAAAAAAGAGACTGTAGCAAGCACTGTGTATTATTCATCACCTTACTATCGTTTGAACAGTCTATATAAACTACTAACGGAAAAGATTGATACAGAAAATTTTTTCCTCATTTTTGTGGGTCAGCATCTCCGAAATGCGTCAGCCGCAATTTATAACTTAAAAAGGTTTTGAAAAGTCGTTTCTTCTAGAATAAGGCTGGGATGCATTTACTAGCTATCGTAATTTCAGAACATTCGATGTTATGACATTTAGTGGGCTTTGTTGGCATCCATGTTTATGTTCGGCGGTTTTCGATTGTTTGGCCTATAAAAAAAAATTACAGCGGTTTTTCAAAAAGAGAGTGCGCTTTCTTCTAAGTTATCCTGTATGGTAATTTTAATAAGATAAATTATCTCTAAAAGACAATTGATTAAAACATTAGAGAAGTGGCCTTAAGTTTTATTAAACATTTCTGTTTGATTTTGTACAAGGGTGGCAAGAAATGTAATGAGAAACTAATTAAAATTGTGTTAACTACAATGTCATTGCGGATGCTTTAACTTTAAGATTCTTATTGTAATGACATTAAGGGTGACTTTTACAAGTTCAAGTAAAACTTCAGATTGAAGATAAAACTCCAGATATAACCTACATTGCATTGTTAATCTGTCAGGTAAACAATGCAATGTACATCAAGTCTGGTGTTTTATCTTCAATCTGAAGTTTTACTTGAACTTGTAAAAGTCGCCCTTAAGAGCTGTGGTCGATATCTCGGGACAGTTTTGACGGTTTTTAGTTTTCCGTCTTCGAAAACAGTTACAGGGCGTTTACAGAAAGTACGCACTTGCTTGTACGTTACAATGTACTGCAGGAATGCCCAGGCAAATAAAAACAAATACTTTAAAAATTTCATTGATTTTAAAATCATTGACGTACATTGATGGTTAATAAAACATTTCGGTTCCATGTTGTACAGGTGCGGCTTGAAATCAAATGGGAATCCCTTCAATCATGATGAGTAATAACAGACGATTGAAAATGGAACCTCAAATTCTCTAATCATTTCTAAGGGGGTCTGCCCTATAACCGTGTTGTCTACAATTTTTTGTTAGAACAGAAATGTTTTACTCACCATCAATGTACGTCGATGATTTTAAAATCAATGGTAGTGGTGTTTATTGAGCAAAAAGACAACAAAAACAACCTCTAAGATAGCAAATTCGCCGACGTTTCGATCTCTATTTGAGTCTTTGTCAAGGCTATTCACTGATAAGGGGCTTAGTCAACTTCTCAACATCTGAGCTGACTAAGCCACTTATCAGCGAATAGCCTTGATAAAGACACAAATAGAGATCGAAATGTCGGCGAATTTGCAATCTTAGAGGTTGTTTTTGTTGTCCTTTCACCCAATAAGCACCCCTACCATTCCATTCAGCGGGACACGAACTTGTAAACATTTAAAATCAATGAAATTTCAAGGTCAATTTATTTTATTTTCCTGGGTATTCCTGCAATAAATTTGTAACATACAAGAAAGTGCAAACTTTCTGTAAACGCCCTGTAGCTGTTTTCGTAGACGGAAAAACAAAAAACCGCCAAAACCCTCCTGAGATATCGACCACAGCTCTTAAATATCATTACAATAAGAATCTTAAAGTTAAGGGATCCGCCATGACGTCGTAGTTAACACAATTTTAATCAGTATCTCATTACTTTTTTTGCCCTTGTACATAATGGAAAGAAATGTTTTAAAATGTAATTAACCTTAAGGCTACTTCGCTGATTTTACAATCAATTGTCTTTTAGAGATAATTTATCTTATCAAAATCGGCAGCGGCATTCTCGCTATACAGGATAATTTAGAGGAAAACGCTCTCTTTTTGAAAAACAGCTGTACTATTTTTTGTAGGCCAAAAAACCGAAAACAGCTGTACATATCCCGAGATGCCAACCAAGCCCATTAAGTGGGTTAAAAACATCCACAGTGGGTTGAAATGCAATTATTTGGCATTGGTTTTCACCTTACCCTGTTTATCCTTTAAAAAACAACTTTTGTTTAACGTCAAGCTCACAGGCCGATTCTAGAAGAAACGGCCTTTCAAAATCTCTTTAAGTTATAAAATTCGGCTAACGCATTTCTGAGATACAAAGGCTCAAAAATGACGAAAAAATCTGCTATATCGATCTTTTCAATAAAAAGTCACCAAGTTGGTTGTGAAATGTTGAATCAACAAAACAAGTACCATATATATTTTTTAAGGCATCCGTTTCTGTCTAAATTCGTGGTAACTTGATGAATTTTCTTATCTAACATGGTATCAGTTATATAAAGTTATTGATTTCCCTTACTTTCTTAACAAAACAAAAGGGAGATAAGTAGACAAAAAAAAATGTATTATGATTATAACGTGCATTATACGTATATTTCTGTAGGACAAACACCTCTTCTCTAGATTTGAAATAAATGTTTTAAAATTATTGCATTTATAAAGAAAGAGTAAACTTAAACATTAAAGAAATAAAAAACATTCTACAATAGCCTCTTTTTAGGTTTGTGTCATTAGAGATAGAAGTAAATAAACACCTGCAAGATTCTATAGCTTATATTATCACCTATCAACAATAAAAACGATTTTATAGCATTAACTAATTGAAATCAATCAGTCTCGAAGACACTAAAGCAAAAGTATTGTTACATCAATGTGATGAATAAGCACACTACCCTCACCTACTAGTAATAGCCAAAATGATAGTATAAAATACTTGCCTGGAAGATTAGGTTTAGTAGGAAACTTAGTGGCATCTGGCGGTGATATAATGATTTGTGCTTGAACGTAACCTAAAATACGTTTTGTCACATGTTAACAATGGGGTGATGGAAGCTGAGAGGCTTTCACTAAAACAAGAGGGAACACTGCCACTCAAAATTAGGCATGTAATAACTAGCTACAAAAGCTGCCTGTTCATACTACCTTGATTAGACGACGGGGTCTCTGGCCATAGAGGACATCTTCTTCTGCAGCTGGATGTTGGGCATTCCACGCAGAATGTGTAACATTTTGGTGGTATGTAGGCCGGAGGAACATAGTATCCCGAGTACTTGTTATAATCTGTGCTCAAATCTGTGATGGGGTATCCGGAGGAGTCGTAGTATTGCTGAGCGTACCTTCGACATCTAGCTCTTCGTTCTGGACTGAGCTTGTCCAAGTAGAAACCACTCTTTGTGATGTTTTGATAACCAGGACTGTTTTTAACGAGGCCTTTAGGGCTTTGACGGATTTTTATCCTCCGCACTGTGAGCACATTGGTTCGGATATTTCTTGGTTGTTCACTGTGAGCCGCAAAATCACTAATCACCAGCAGTAAGTTTAAAGTCCTGACGATGCTCGTCAGTTGTGTCCTCATAGCGTTACGTCATGTAACGGTCCATACTTTATCCTTTCAAAAACATAGTTTCAGAGATGCTCATTGCAGCTTCGAAGACAGGAGAATGAAAGTCCATAAATTATGAATTACGTGAATGGGCTGATGAAATTTACGGCGAAAAGATATCCGGTTGTTAATAAAATGCATAAAATTGTAGGTTCGCTTCGTTTAACGTCCAGATAATTATAAGGATTATACGTATAAATATAGGTGTAGCATGGCCCTAATTGCTCGACTAAAAAAAAAAAGAGTAAAAAGTGTCTTGGTAAACAGGAGCCGAGTCATTTAGCAACATGCCAGAAACGAATTTTAAAAGACGCCGAAGTACTTTTCTCGATGTTCCGACGTGATTCACATGTTTTAAGTTTAAAATATTGGAACTTTGTGCAGTTATGGTCACGAAACCAACTGAAACCCACTGGCTAATTTTTCTTGAATGGTTAATAGGCATTTTTTGCGATCTTTTAGATCATAAACAAAAATGTCTGATGTACAAGGTGTTTCTGAAAATAGGGCTATAAATATTATTAGTTATTCTAAATTGCAAAATAGGACCAAACCCTTAGATGAACATATATCGAAAGAGAATGACCAAAGAGGGAAGGAAGTTGGGAAGAAATCACTCTTTTGGAGGAGATTTGTTATGAAATAAGAGAAGAATTTGAAAGCGACCTATCAAAAAAATCTTTATTAGGGCATGATAGACCAGTTTGTAATTATAATCAAGAGTTGAAAGCTCTACAGCAGCATGTGGGTGGTGGAATAAAAGAAAATCAATTTTGGTATTTGGGTGATGTGCCATGAATACTTCAGGATATGTCTAGGGTTACGTGGAAGAGAGGTTGATCCTCGAACTCAAGAATGACATCTCCAAGGCCTAGAAAGAGGTAAACTTAAAAGAAAATTGAGGACATTACTTAGAGGAGGAACATTGCCAAAGAAAGGTCAACTTTGGAGAAAATTTAAAGAGACATATGCATGAATTATTTTCCTGCAAATGATGGAAATGCTGATGGAAGTGGTCATGGATAATGCAATTTACGACCAAACCACATCCCAAAAATTTGACGCCTCTCAAAATAGTACAACATACGTGCGGTATTCAAAGCCAAGAAGTATACCTTCCGAAACAAACCAGAAAATCTCAACTAGCAAAACTTCAGAAATGAGCACCTATGGCACGTCATACTATATGTGTTATAATAGATACCAAGTAACTACAAGTGCAGTAACAGAGAAGTCAAACCCTGAGAGGACAAACTGCGACATTTCGGAATTGCAGAAGACGCCTGATCTGAACATCAAGTAATTGGTCTTCAAGATGAGTTAAAGAACTGAGACACACTTCCGGTTTCATCCCATTCGAAAATAATGGATTGAGCTGGTCTCAGTTGAAAAGTTGGAAAGGCCTGGACCATGTAATTGTTGCCAAAAGTGTGTAAAAACGATTTGTAGCGAATTTTTAGGTTCTTCAAATTATCTTTATTTCATACTGTCCGATATATGCGTCCTACATGCATCGATTTGAGTCCGGTAAAGGATGCTAGGCAACCGATGCTAGAGAGCTACCGTCTAATATAAAATATTATGTTATTTAAATTTGATTAAGACTTTGTCAAATGCTCACTTGGCGACGTCAAAATTTGTGCGCAGTAGTTACGACGTTTGATATTACTTGTCATTAAATCAAATCATTAAATCAAATCAACCATCATTTCCTGATATCGAAACGAGCCTCTAAGTTATTCATTGAAATTCAAAAATCTTTCTAATGCCCAGCAGAACCGACTTATTTCAGAGTACTACATATATTTGAAGAAACACAAGCACATTGTTGATGATTTAATGCTGACGTCTCCATCATTTTCCCCATTAGAAAAAGACTTCTCGAAGGAATTTGAGAAACATCTATTACACGTATGCAGTAATAATTTTAATAAAAAATAATTTGTGATAATACAGTTTTAAAACTAGAGGCTGCATATTTTCAAAAGTTTATTTTGGTACCCTAAATAGCATTATGCTATAGCTCTCGAATTATGAATTTTGACAGTGACAACAATACAGACACCGCCAAATGTCAATAAATCTAATTCTTACGTAGTCATTTTTTCATTTAATTTCTAAATAATAAAAACAATATGAAATAAAATATTGTACGATACACATCCATTAGGTGTTGTTACAGTACTCGTATAACTTTCCTTGAATGCAAATTGACGGGTCCGAGCGTTTTCGTGTCTTCTGCTTCATAGGCCAGAAAACTCTGGTGGAAAGTTTGGAGCCACCCTGTATCCTTCCGGAACGTAAACGGAACTTTACCGGACAAGTCCGGTGAAAAAACCTCGTACTGTAACAAGTCACCTACTGGACTTGTGACGTAAATTACTATTAGGTCATCATCAGTATTTAACGATCAGCTGGCAAAAAAAGAAGAGTGACGGCTGACGCATGTCGAACGAGCCAGCATAAAAGTATAAAAAAGTGCATATCTGTAAATTAAGTTGTGGAACTAAGTAGTTTTGTTTTGGTCACTGAATTTCTATCGAACCCATAGAAGGAGCAACATTGAAAGGACTGAATTTAGACATTTCTGCTTAGTTTAGAGTGATTACAAGATGAATCGACTGGGTCAACTATGAAGAATTCGTAGACTTGTTCAAGAGCCGGAAAGAGAAACAGAATAAGCGTTTCCAGCAAGAAGAGGAACGAAGAAACAAACGAATATAAAAGAAGGCGACAAGATAAGGAATAATACCAGCAGAATTGAAGAAAGAATAACAAAGAAGGCCGAGCTGTATGAGCATGAGAGCAAAATTAGACGAGATAAAAGAAAAAGTGGAAGAAGTAGAAGAAATAACAAAGATTCAGGAACGTCTGCGGATGTATAAAACTTGTCGCATTGGATCATTTTCGATTTCCGAAAGATTTCGTGTTACCAAGTTTCCAGTTTTTACAGCACTAACTCAGAAATGCTGCAGACACCATGATAAGATTGTGGGCGAAAGAATAATTGAGCTATAGAGCAATCGCTGCAACGTTAGAATGAGATTTGGTAATGCTCATCGGTAAACCAGCTAACAAGGCAGGAAAAAGTCTACAAAAGTTTGAAATGGACATTAAACGCTTGATTAAGATTAGCGCATCCAAAACCCCTTCCGATTCTGAAACCCAGTTGCGGGCTTCAATTTCACTTTAGCCGTCAATCTCTGGGCTTACTACAAAAAGGCGAACTTTTACTTTTAGTGACATAACCTACTATGTTATCACAATTGTATTAGTTTTTATTATTAATTATTCGGGTTTTATCAGCCAATAAATCGATAAAATGTTTCTTTTCCAAAAAGCAATTTATGGAAACATATCTGCTTTTGACATAACTGTGTGGTATCGCGTACCTTCTCAAAGTAGTTGGTTGCATTGTAGCAGGTGTAGGACAAAAATAAAAACCTTCTACGTTTTTGCAGCAATTATGCCGGCGTTTCGACGTTTATTTGACGTCTTTCGACGAAGTTTTTTTTTATTTTTGTCCTACACGTGCCACAACGCAACGAAACCAAATATAGGCTTTTGGCTTTCGACAGCGCAAAAATAAACGTAATCATTTTTTTTCTTATTTTAAAATGAACAAGAAACGGTTGTGGGAGCGAAACTTAAATTTCTTAAAAATTAAGAATCCTGGCCCATTCATTGCTTTAGGCTAAGGATTAAGGTGTAAAGAAGAGGATAACGTACTCAATAAAATGACGCAAAAAATATTACAATTGTTTCTGTGTGTGAGATGGCAAAAGTAAAATTTAAGTTTCGATGGGAAGTTCGATAATAACAATAATTTCTTACATATTTCTAACTATTGTTAAGAACAATTGATACGTTCCTTGGTGGAAATTGTTCTAACAAATAGACCTGAAATTCCCTTTACCATTTTATGTTTAAGTGAGATTAATGAAAAACACACAAAGGATCATTCTGCAAAAAAAATGTTTTTCGCAATATTAATAGCACAATTTGAACATAAGAACGGGATAATCTGACTTTCAAGGTTTTTATGGATGCAGACTGGGAAAGTGACACAGGTGACTCTTTTTCGCCTCGTTTGCCAAATTTATCTTGGCGAAATATAGTGTTCAAAATAGGTATATTATGTTCTCCCCTCCTCTGTGAATAACTTATTATGTTTATTTAACTTTTTTTTTCTGTCGTTTTCTTTAATTAAATATAACGAAGGTTAAAAAGTAAACTAAAAGATGTGGCGGGCGCGCGATGCAAAGCCGGATTAACACTAATTAGATTTCAAAAAAGACGATACCTCGTTATGAAAAATCGTGACTCTTAAATCATCAATTCATAAAATCGTTTCAAAAGAGCAACGTGCGTCATTGCAAGCCATTTAACAACATAAGAATTTTCACCAACTCTATATATAGATGCGGATAATTGAAAAAAAAACACTGGAACAAAATAGAATAGAACAAGAATTTTAGAGACCCAGTAATAAAAGCGCTTGTAATTAGTGATTCTTCAGACTTTTTAAGTAACGGTTGGATTGTTTGAGACTACCAATTTGGCGCAAAGTTTGTAACCCAATATATGCTTGTTATAGTGGGACACATATTGAGCAGTTTCGACAACAAGGTTGATCTTTTTTTAAGTGAAAATGTACCATCATGTAGAAAAATGTGTAGTTACAGTTACTTCACAACTCAGAGAAGTGAAAAAAATTCTTATTTAGGATTAGAGGGAGGCTTGAGTTGATTTATTGAGTTGTTATGATGTGTCTTTTCGCTTTTTTGCTTTTCTATTATTTCATTTTATTTTTGGTACTTATACTAGTAATTCGGCTAATGACATATTTTTTGTAATTATTAAAAAAAGCCTTCAACCAAAATTTTTGGTTTTTGGCTCTAATGATTCCCTAAAATGTAAATATGTAAATTTGCCTCTTTTTTTCGAAGGCCCTACATACCTAAAATATAAACTAACGTCGTATTCACCAAAGAAGTACCAGAACTGAAATCGCTTGATATCGATTTAGGTACATGACAAAAATTGAATAATGCATAATAGTAAGTATGTAAAAATGACACAGCGCATCTAGCCTGTATCCGGTGCATATGGCTCTACCTGTTACAGAAGAATAATCTTCCATAACCCAATGAAAAAAATTCCCCGTAAAGTTGTGTGAGATGTAAGATCATCATAGCGTTGGGTTCCCTCTGATGATCATTGATTTCGCACCTCAATATATTGTTACGCGACCTATTCGGCGCTGCGTCATGGGTGACACGAGTGATTTATTGCTTTATTAGTGTGAACGCAGTTATTTACGACCATTTTTTATCTGAGATTGTTCAAGTATTCTTATCAAGATTGTTCTAGGCTTCTCTGTATTTTTTTAGGATTTTATATAAAAGGCGAATAGCGCCAGCGCTAGAGTAGTCTTATTTAATCGAGCTACAAGTAAGGTAAAGCACCAAACGATAATAGAAGGCTATAAAGTGTTAAGTAGAGAGTTATTTAGTAGGCGAATTGTACTTGTGTGTATTTGCGGGATAAATAAATACTATTTTCGAGTTAAATCGTCACATTGGAATTATTGAACCCTGAGTTCCCAACAATATCGAAAGTTTTAAGCGAAATGTCCACCCGGCGATAGCAGCCCAGTCTATAAAACAGCAAAACATCTCATACACTAAAAACGGTTCAAGTTGACAGCCGGCTTCCAGCGAAAGGACTCAGTTAAAGGATATTTTGCTTGTCATGTGTGAAAAAGTGAGCGTTTGGGCGTGGCAAACTTACAAAACAGTAACTCTAAAATACCGGAATACACTGATGGTGCATAAAAGACTAAATTGTCGAAATAATTATTCCTCTTGCAACGGTCTCTGAGCTATAAGAAACAATAAAAGAAATTTTAAAACTAATTTTAGTACTTTTGGAAGGTTTTCAGTCAGGTTTTATAGCTTACTAACTAATTTGCAGCTTTCTAGCTCCAATTTCTAACTGTTCTCAAGATATCACCTTTTAGCTACTATTTTTAAGTAAGAAGACGTGAATTATAGGTCGAAACGTAGGCCGTTTTTCGAGTTACAAGGGTATTTCATTGGCCTAAACCTGCTAACCACCATAACTATCAACTAGACCGACATCTATCGGTGATTCTGCTGGATAACTGATCTTTTTGTTACGTACACGGTATACGCACAAATATTAAAACCTGGAGAGTTTTTATGATCTAATCTCCACCTTTCCCATAAACAATGATGGAGGTTATAATTTCGTTAGAGGAATGCAAGTCCAAGTAAACGTCTCCGTCATGATTAGTCGACATTTTTTTGCAAAGACCTTCAGAACCTTCATAAAACGCAGAAGGGATCTCAGTAGCATCTCTATAACCAATTCACTTATTATTGTCATCAAGTAGACGTTGGAAATTTTACTTTGACATTTTTATCGTATGTTCTCAAACTGTGCTAAAAGGAGATGGGTATGAAAAAAATGAAGGTTTCAAAGGTAACTAGATGACAAAAATAGGTGAATGGGCAATACGTTGGTCTGTTTTCTGTGATTCGAAGTGATGCCGAAATGCATATAAATGGCATTAAGGGCAAAGAAGTTTCCATCACTATACACCGCCTCAAACCAGCATACATACTCTCTGAGAATATTAATGATCATGATCACCACACTAATTCACAGCCACAGTATGTCATAAAAATATCATAAAACCAAAGTCATCACCTCAACAACGTTAGTGTGTCGATGTGATACACTATTACTGGATTTCCCAAACCATTAAGCTCTAACCCTTTTCGGAATTTCCAAAATATTGTCGAAACCTTAATATTTATATTCGTTCGGCAAGGTTCTACCTTCCTACTTTAATAGCTAGAGTTCACCCCCTAGTTACGCCTTATTGGAATTATCAAGGCGTAACGTTCAAGTTAATAATATAACATTTTAGGACTTGGAATTACCCAAGCTTTTTTAGTATTTACCATAAATTAATTAATCGCAGTGTCTGTATAAATATCTATGCCAAAGATGACTGAAAAAGAATGCTCTTGAACCGCCAGCTAGAATGTTACTCATGAGTGAACCGCTTTCCGAACCTTATCCGGAAAATAGAGCCAAAATTTGGAAAAAAGTCTCTCAAAATATTTAAAAATTACCAACTAAAACTTTTCTAGAATATAGATTCATTAATATCCCAAAATGAAATTAATATTCAAGATAGAGTGGATACCCCTAAATAAGACACCCTGTATAACTGTTTAATAAATTGTAAATAAATAGGATGCGTTCAATAGAAAAAGTCAGCAAGTCGGCTGTGAAATATTAACAGAAAAGGGTGGAGTAACAAAAGTTTTGGTACAAATATTTAAGTGCAATTACTGTCATTTCAATTTTCATAAAATAAACCGCTGCAAATGATCCCATAAGTCATTGCTGTTGAACCATATGCCATTTAAAGCTTTTTTTATCCCTTGATATGGAACGCAGCTTGACAAATATAAATGACCAATTTCTGTCCAATGTTGTAAGAGAATAATGATTGATTGAGTTTTGCGATATAGGTAATATGTATAGGTATCTACTACAAACAAGGATTTAAACGGGGAATCTCTCAGGACTTTATTACAAACAAAATAATTCTTACATCTACTAATCTCCCACTAAAACAACCATACGCAGCTTATCTAAACAATTACTTTTTAGCCATGACGAATACACGCATTCATTCATAACTAACTCATGTGTAGTTCTAAATAAAAAAAATGTTATCTTTATAGGTTAAGCAATGCCACTCGTAGAAAATACACAATCAAATTAGGTCAAATTAGATCATCATGTAAATATATGTGTAATATTATGTAGCTGTTCTGTTTATAGACTTTCGTTAATAAGCCTTTTGTAATAGACAAAGCTTCTTCAAGTAGTGTATATTATCAATATTATTCATTTAATTCGAGCCAGCGCTAATAGTGGTTAATGAAAGAAAAAGAGAATGACAAAATTGCTAAATGTTGTTTGTATATTTGTTCTATTAATTAATGCATGATGAAACATGCGAAGTTAATAAACTACCTTTTTTATAAATATATTATTATTTACTTTATTCTTAAGTCTCGTGTTATTTCTGATCATAATTCTACTGCTCTCAGGTTGTCAAATCTAATCCTTATACACAGTATGCCCCTGAATAGGTAAAACGACTCTGGTAAAAATAAAAATAAAAATTCAGTTTTTAGGAGTCAGCCTTGCCAATTTCTGTTATAACTTAAGTTTTGAAAGTCAAAAAGATTTTTAAGTTTTTAAAATTGTCAGAAAACATCTTTTTTTCTACGAGCTTGCTTATTATGTCACTTTCCCGCAAGAATTTTGTTTTTGAAAGCTTTACTTTCCCGCACGGCGTGCGTGAAAGTAAATTTAGCGTGCAGGAAAATAAATATTTAAAGAATGACTGATTTATAATATAATTTAGACTTTATAGTCTGTCTATCTAGATAGGTGCATTTGCCTTACAGCCGTGCCAAACATTTTTATCTCTTTTAAGGAACTATTATGCTTGCCTTTATTGAATTTGATACAAAATATACCTATAAAATACGTTTTTAAACTAAAAAAATACTTTTTATTCCAATGTCACCAGTTCATGTCTGAAACATGACGTCACGCCAACAATCACACCAAGTTTTTGTCACAACAACCAATTGATTGTTGATTAATTCAGCTGTCATACTGTTGACAAAGATAAAGTTGTTTATGTATTGTATGTTTATTCCTTGTCTATGTTAGAATGAATTGGCTCGTAGAAAAAATATTGTTCCTAACTCGTGCGGAAAGTGCCTTTCCCGCACTGGTCAGCTGCTCGAACTCCGCTTCCCGTCGTTCGTGCATCGGCAGACAGCGTGCGGGAAAGTATCGCTTTCCGCACTAGTTAGGAAAATAACTATTTTTTACAAACGTCAAGTAATGACGCAATTTACGCTTTCATTAGATAAACAAAAACCTAACCTTTTTTGAGGATCAGAATGTGAGTTTACTTTTCCGCGCGTTGCCCTGGACAGCAAGCGAAAATAGTAGATTATGTCACTAGGAATAAAAGTGGGTCTTTTCGTGCTGAGCCCAGAGATTGACGGCCGAAGCGAAGCTGAGGCCTGCAACTGGGCGAAGCACAAAAAGACCTTTTTCTACAATCGTCAAAATATGACACGGTTCGCGCATTACTGACAGTATGCAAACTAACACATATTTTCATTGTTATCTTTCTCGCACGTCGTCCATAGTAGCGTAAAAAAAAGTTACTGGTTGCCATAGGACACGTGCGACAAAGTCTTTCGCGCACTCAGTCAATACAGGGGTAGCCGAAAAGAACTGTGAAGCTTAATCGTTTATAAAATCGTTAAAGATGTTCCATATTAGTGGCAGCTGGACTTTTATACCGTTGTAGAAAAAATGTTGTTCCTAATTCTTGCGCAAAGTGTTACTTTGCGCACTTGTTAGGAAAATAACTATTTACTCCGAGTAACATATACTATTTTTTTTTTCAAGCATTCAGGAAAGTCTATTTCAGAGTGTCAATTTTGCAATTTTCTCTCATCCTCTTTAATCGGGTCTAGATACTTACCCAATTAGTGGTGTATATTATTTGCAAAATAAATAGAATGTGTTAGAACGTTGGTTTTCAATGTTCGATGGTTTTAATGGTATTAAATCGTAACTAATGGTTTAGGTGGTTTAGGGAAATTATGGTAAGCTAAAAATTTGTAGCATTATTATCAATACTAAATTAATAAAAGTCACATTGACAGATAAATATGATGACGCTCATGACATTTAACAGACGAACTCAGAATTCGAGAACCTATGCGATTTCGGGTTCTGCTCTCGAGCGCTCTGAGAGTATTCCTATCCTTTGTTTTTTCAATAAGAAATGTCATCTAGTGTTCAAATAATTTTGGTGAATGAAAATCGTTTATATATGCGCCACCGTGACAGTAGCGGTGACTTTTGACTTCCTGACGACGTACTTTTGGTCCGCTTGAAAAAAAAGAATTTTTCGCTTGCTGGCAATAGCAACTACCACCACTCAACCAAATATTTGGTTGAGTCATTGGCACGCCATTGTCACTTTGATTTAAATTTTCAGATTGTGTCTTCAGTTATGCTCAGTTGTGATTCACAATATTTGAAATTGATCGTTTGCAGAAAAAACGTTGTATGCATTACGAGCAAAAAGTAACTGTTTTGCTCTCGAGTGATTGCCGCTCTCCGCTTCGCGTCGAGCGGCAAATCACTCTCCGAGCCAAAAAGTTGTACTTTTCGCTCTTAATACATAAATAACTATTTCAATAGAGTAAATATCCTTTCCCTCGACTGAGACGATAGAAGATAAAATCATTAAAAAACGTTGCTTAGCAGACATTTATATACTCAATATTATGTCAGTGGTCGGTCAAAGCTGCCAGAGAATTTTCAAATTTGGGATTCGGTGCTTAATTTTGATATTAAACAACTTTTACAAATGTGTTTTTGATATATATTTTTTTTACGGGAAATCCAAAAAAAAATGATAAAAGTTGAAAAAGCACAGTAGGCCAAGATTTCTGAAATTTGATATATTGGGCAATTTTTATCTAAGCACCTTTTTTTAACCTATCTATTTTGATCTAAGCAACTTTCTGTCGTATCTCTCATAGAAAGAGAACTTTACTTTACCAAAAAGAGGTTTTCTCACAGGGTTTTTTGAATCCTTCATTTTTTAAAACTGAAACTATGCCAGGAATTCGTCTTTGACTAAGCAGAGTTAAACAACAAAATTTTAAGTTTGACGATTTTTACTGTTTACATGAGTGGTATTACCTATCCGGAACATACTGTAAAGTGCTTTTTTTTGACGCGCCACATAGGATTTTACATGTTACATTTTCGGACCCACGTTGAGTGGTGATCTATTAGCATCAAAGCTATGAAACTTCGCAAAAATTAAAACTGAAGATTCTAACTTTACCCGTACTAACCAATTAGGTCTTGAAGATTTGGAATAATGCGTAAAAAGTAATTTATTTTCCAAAAAAATGTGTCTTTTTACTTTCCTCGTAACTATTATGATTTCATTTTGAGCAGGTGCCTACCAAGTCATGTTACCACTACCATGGTAATGAGACAAATTTACACATTTTTTGAAGTTTATTGCATAAACCATTTCCATTTTTGTTTATGTTCACCGGATCTGGGACTTTTGGAAACACATCTGGAACTTTTGGAACTCAAGTGCAAAGAGTAAAAAATTAATAATTACATGAATGGTGTTTTATTCCTCTTGTTATAAAAGCTTAGAAATAATAGCGACAAAACGTTCTAAATGCCAAAAGTACCTGCCATTTTACCTGCATTTAACATTTACCTGACATGCAAAGTTGAATAACAATAGCTACGAGGAGAGAAAAAAGATACACTTTTTCAGAAAATAAATGGTGTTTTTCGCATTATTCCAAATCTTTTGGACATAGTCGGCCAATAGATGTAAAGCTAACACCCCCAATTTTACTTACGTAAAGTTTCATAACAATTGTGCTTATAGAACCCCACTCAACAGGACATGAAAAATTTAACACGTAAAATCCTATGTTGCGCGTTAAAAGAAACGCACTGTATACTCGTATAAATACATAAACTACTCCCAGTGCACACAACAGTGTTGTCACTTCACATTTTCCTTTTTTAAAGAACAAACCTTCTGCCTGTTTGTAACATAATGGAACATGAAATATTAGCATTTTATAAAACTAATGTAACACGAGCCTGCCAATGAGTGACATGATGAATTGACCATTGGACTTCTTGACTGTTTTTTACAATAGCATCTTCCGAATTTTCACTACATAACGAATCAGCACGACCTTTGACGTTTGAATTACCCACATGTTATTCACCGTCTTTCACATCCAAACTCTGTTCTTGGTCAGTGTGGCTTAGAAATGTCAAACGATCATTCCTACCTAGAGCACCTATTTTTTCATTTTCATTTGTGGATAAAATGAAAGTGCTATTTACCTTGACTCTGATTCATTCAGAAGAAGCAACTATGCACATTGAACATCTTCTGGTTTCTTTCTCACTTCAGTTGCTTTTAAGAAATTTTCAACTCTACTTTGCTACAAATTCCAATTCCTAAATATACAAGGTGTTCAGAAATTCCTCTGCCAAATTTCAAAGTATGATTGTGCTGCGTTTAAAAACGGTTATTTAATTGTTTTTCTTTTTGAATAGGATTTTTGAATATATTTTTGGCTATTAGGTTTTTCCGAGAATTAGGAATGTACCATGACATGACACCTTTTATCGCCATTTTTTTCTCGCAAATTATTAATGCCAAGACTTTTTTTAATCAAAAACAGCATACAAAATTTTCAAAAAAAATTGCAACTTTGAGGTCTATAATTTTAGAAGAGGGGGACCGATTAGAGTGAGTCCAATATTTTTTGTTCTTGTCGATGTCCTCTTCCATCTCCCACCAATGGAAGTCTAATTGGTTTAATACTTTCGGAGATAGACCCCTTCGGTGGTCGATTTTTAAGTAGTTTTAGAATGGTCTTGTTTACTACTTTTAAAACACTTACTTACGGATCTACTCTGAGTCGTAATAAGGATGTTATGTTGATAGGTTATTAAAATCGATCAAAAACAGCATAAACAAATCCCAATGCTTTCATAAAAAGAACCAAAGATGCAATTTTTTTTCAATTTCCAACTTGGACGGCCTATAACCTTAGAACGAATGGACCGATTGGAGTAAGTCTAACAGCTTTTTGTTATTGTCAATGTCTTCTTCCACCTCCCACCAACGAAAGTCCCATTGTTTCAGTACTTTCGGAGATGGGCTCCCTTAGGGTTCGATTTTTTGACACTTTTAGAATCGACTTTTTTTCTATTTAAAAACAGTCACTTAAAAGACTACTCCGATTAGTAATAAATTTACTACATTGACTGAGAGATCCTAAGGGATTGACATCGTTTCATTTCGATCAAAAATAGCATATACAAAAACAAAAATTTTGTTGAAAATAACCAAATTGTGGTATATGTCTTTTTTTCTCAAAATCCATATTTGATGGTCTATCGCTTTAGAATGGATGAATCGCTGGAAGTGAATTCAACAATAGTACAGTTGGTTCAATACTTTCGGTGATAAACCCCTTTGGTGGTTGATTCTTGGACACTTTTATAATCGACTTTTTAACTCTTTTTTAAAGTTCGTTAAGTTCATATTAGTTCATAGCGCATTTAAACCGTCTCATTTAGAAACGATTTCAAACTTCCTTGCACTTAACAAGGCAAAACTGATAGGTTTAAAAATTAAAAAGAAAGCGAACATTAAAAGAAAATGGGAAATATTAATAGGTGCCCCCATAGTGGCCAGTAGCTCCGCCCTTGATCTGAATTTTTCTATGCTGCTGAGATATAAAATATTCCTGAATTAAGAGCAGTTGATGTACCGAAATTTGAGATGCCTGTTTTTGGGATTTAAAAAATAAAACTACTGTTTGGACGCCATCTTGGAAGAGCTTTAACGCATTACAGAGACACTTCCGGATTCACGTTTCTATGATTTTTTTTCTATTTTTTTAATGCTGAGTCGCATTAAGAATGTAGAATCATACCGAATTAAGTAAGTGTAAATTTAGCAAAGAAATATTCGTTTTCCAACCATTTCTATCCATTCTCACAGCAATAATGCTTCCTGCCAGCGGCCATTTTGCCAGTATTAAGAGCACTTCATTGGATTTCAGATTAAAGGCCTCCTAGAGAGGATGGATTTATTTTAAGCAAAAGAAGCTTCAGTTCCTGGTTCCGTTCAGTTCTTTGTTCTATTAATTAATTTTTCAACAGAAGTCTTATTTCTAACCTTTAATTTTACTGCTCCAGTACTAAATCTAATCCTTTTTCACATATAAACTGACTGCGAAATCTGACTTTGATATTTTTATCGAATTTTCTCAACATGTGCTGAACGGAGATAGATATAAAAACGTACGAGAAGTAAAAAACAAGATAATGATCTATACACCCAAACTACTCTAGTATAGTTTGAGTGCTTATGCAGGCAATACTAGATTGCCACAAAAAAGTGACTTTTTATTAGTTGCCTAATGCTGTACAATTATTGTACGACAATGAAAAGCAAAACGAGGAAAGTTTAAGTAGCTTCACAGCAGTAATTTCAGAAGGTACTTTAATTGACTCTTTGTAGCAATAAACGCTCGCTTACCAATAATAAACCTTGATTTTTATCACCTTCGGTGTCAATAAGAACCGTAGATTTAATTGCAAACTTTGCAACTAATTTAAAACAAACAGACTAATTAACATGATTATTATGACAAGATATTGGGATATAAACATGTTACAGCTTCTATTAAGTTTTGTTTTGATGCCGAATTTTTGTTTTTCATCACTTTATCAATAAGCGTAGCTAAAAAAAACTGTATAGTTGAGAATAGAGCTTTTATGTTGAATGTAAACCGCATTGATGTTTGAGGATTAGCCATATTTCGTATCGATGAGTCGACTGTTTTGAAAACTAATTACTTTCATCGCGCTTCCACTACATCTTTGATTTTCGCTTTTAAACCTTTAATTAATAATTTAAAATAAATTAAATCTAGACAAATAAATTTTGATGAGTGTCAGTTTTATACTTAAATTGTATTTGTTGCTTAACCTAATACCTACAGGCGCAAATAAAATGATTTTTTTTTCGAAGTTTGAGGCGGAGTTATCAAAGGAGTATCGCTAATTTTAATTTTAAGATAAATTTTTGTTCATATTAAAACATGTAAGTTTGAGGCTAAAAATTGTAGTAAGAACTCCACACTTAGATAGGGATCATGTATAAAGCTTTTTATCAAGTTTTTCCAAAGAGTTGGCCATGGAAATCTAAAATCCATAATTTTTGAGGAATGTCAATTTTATTGGTTATGTTATGAAACCTGTGAAAAAATCCTGATTTACTTACCAGTAAATTAAATTGTAAATGCTAATAATAATTTCCAACAAACAGTTGTTGTTATCACGGTTCCATATAAAATGGTCAACTTAAAGTTCGGCACAAACAATTTTTAGTGTCATTTTCACTTTTTAAGTAACGAATTAAATTGTCATAAATACAATTTGCAAGGTTTGAAACCTCATTTTAAAATAAGTGGAGTTTTTTCTAGTGTACACGCATTCAAGAAATATGATACCAATATTGTTGATACTCGTGACTTATAGCAATATTAATAGTTACTTACCGAACAAGTGCGGAGAGCTTGCTCGGTACTTTACCGCACGCTGATTGCAATGACCGGACGACGCATCCCGGACGGATACGAGTGCGGTAAAGCACCTCCCGCACGTGTTAGGTACAATATTTTTCCTACGAGCCAATTTCTTTTAATATTTTTCGTCTTCCTTAGTTTAGTTCTTTAAATTTGGGTGCGGTATTACGTAATAAGGGTTGTAAGAAGTTTATTACGTACGAATGGAAAGTTTGCGTACGACGCCGCACAGCGGCGAGTGCGTATTTCCTTGAGTACGTAAATTCTTTACAACCCGCATTTCGTACTATACTTTATCTATGACGCTATAGGAATAGACATTTTAAAACTATTACAAATAAATGCTAACAAATCAGAAAATTGATGAAAGTTGAATTTGACAGCTAGCAGCCATTAAAATTACGAATTGATGGCGAGTGGACTGTTGCTAGGCGACGCGTGAATGAGGCCACCCGGCTGAGGGCCTTGCACGTAGGTTTGGTTCAGCGTGCGTAAGGAGCTCCTTACTAGCGAAGTAGAGCGTGTGTTATTTGCTATTTACTTAGTAGTCGTATATAAAACTACCAAGTAAGTTAAACTACTAAGATACAAATTTTTATCTACGACTACTAAGTAAATAGCAAATAACACGACCTACTTCGCTAGTAAGGAGCTCCTTACGCACGCTGAACCAAACCTACGTGCAATGCCCTCAGCCGGGTGGCCTCATTCACGCGTCGCGTCACCTAGCAACTGTCCACTCGCCACCAATTCGTAATTTTAATGGTGGCTAGTTGTCAAATTCCACTTTCATTAATTTTCTGATTTGTTAACATCTATTTGTAATAGTTTCTATCTGTCTTAACTGTTATAGTAGTGTGAGCGTCGTAAATATAAAGTATCGTACGAAATGCGGGTTGTAAGGCATTTACGTACTTATGGAAATACGCAAACTTTCCATTCGTACGCAATAAGCTTCTTACAACCCTAATTACGTAATATACGTAACGTCATGAAATTATTTATAAGTATTAGTGCTTTTACAATAAGTCACTGGAAGACCGTACCTATTTGCTGCATATACAAATTTCGTCTGATAAGACCATTCTGATGATATGTTTTGAACGTTTTTGTGCCTACTTTCTTTTTTGTCTGTATATTTATTTCTAAAAACACAAAAAGCGACATTTGTCAAATTGTATAGTGGTTAACGCACCTATTACCCATTCACTTATTTTTGTCAGCTAGTTACCTTTAAAAGCTTCATTTTTTTATACCCATCTCCTTTTAGCACATGTTGAGAAGATACGATAAAAATGTCAAAGTCAATTTTCCAACGCCTATTTGGCGACAATAATAATTGAATGGCTTATGTTGGTTCACTTGGGGTAGGTACCTAATTACTAGTACTAAATATCCTCTGAACCCTAAAACATTCAAATAAGTATAGAAAAACGCAATCAATTTATTTCAACTCAAACAAAAAAACAACACAGGAATAATAAAATTAGTAAACAATTATTAGCAAGCAATGCTAGCGATAATGATTAATGGTGAAATTAAATGTGCAATTTGAAGTATCTTTCAGATTTAACACAGACGGTTGAGTACTTGGTAGATTAAATAAAAACTGGGATTTGTAATTCATATACCTACATATAGCGTATGGATACAAATGTAACGCTCAGATTAATAAAGCTTCAAATTGAATATAATTTGGCTTTGCGTGCGGTAAACATTTATACCGCACACGTGCGATAAAGTGCTACCTACCGCACGCAAATGCGTGCGATAAATCGACTTTACCGCACGCTCGTAGGTAAATAAAATAACCTCTCTAGAGGCATAGAGAAATTGAGTGATTCCGTCGCAGATAGCCAACATCAATATCTCTAAACGTTTTTGTCACTTTTTGTTTTAAGGCATTAAAATTATACAGAAGAAGACAAAATATTCTTGAAAATTTCGTTTTTTTTTCAAATCGTCGTAATTCGCGGACAAGGTGACGGATTATTATTATTCTTTGGATCGACAGCATTATCAGCAAATTATTTCTCATCAGGAGAGTTGCCCAAAAGTTACTACTGAATTACAGGTACGATGAGGCAATGGTCACTTCGCCCATTGCCTCATCGCCTTTGATATAACGTCTGCCGCAGCTGTAGACGAAACGGCCGCTGTAGACTTTAAATTATTGTAACTAATTTTGTTCATTTTTAACTAATATTTGAATTTGAAAACTCTCAGTTTGCATCTTTATTCACCCTGAATGACTTTGAATCAATTTTAGTCCTAATTTTACACTGAATATTTTTAAAAATCAGCAAATAATGTGAATGTTTAGACTCTTAAACCATTTTAACCAATTTTTGCCTTAACTCTAATACGAATTTCTCGAAAATCGTCAAATTTGCATTTTTATACGCTCTGAGTAATTTTTAATTAGTTAAAAGTCCTAATCCTAATCTGATTTTTTACAAAAATCTCCAAACTTGCATTTTTAAACTCTTCAAACTATTTTAAATTATTTTGGCCCTAATCCCAACCTGAATTTTGTCGAAAAACTTTAAGTTTGTATTTTTATTCACTGTGAATCATTTTTAGCCAAACTTCGAACTGCCATTTTTAATTCCGTATTATATTTTAACAAAGTTTGACCCTAATTCTGAAATAAATTTCACGAAAAACTCTATATTTGCATTTTTAACTAAGTTTGGTCCTAATCTTGAACTAATTTTTTTAATCAATTCCAAATTTGCTTTTTTAAACTATTTAAATTATTTTAACCAATTTTGGCTCTAATTCCAACGTGAATTTCTACAAAAACTTCAAATTTGCATTTTCATACACTTCGAGTCACTTTTAAACAATTTTGGTCTTAATCTTATCCTATTTTTTTTTCAAAAAAACAGCAAATATGCGTTTATAAACTCTTTAAATCATTGTTACCAATTTTAGACCAAATTCCAGCCTGAGTATATCGAAAAACTGCAAGTTTGCATTTTTACATGCTCTGGGTCATATTTAATCAACTTGAACATCTTTTATCTAATCTAAATTAATCTGATTGATTTAGCTATATTTATTAGGCTTTCACTTTAAACCGTTTTAGGCGAGTGCAAAATGGAAAACAACAAAGCAGCAACTTCTTTTGAATATTTCGGTGCGCTAAAGTCGGTTTTACGGGCGACACCTTTAATCTAGATAAATGGAACAACCATCGCAAAGTGTTTTCAGTTTACCCGATTACATCCGAGTAATACCCTTTAAATAATTTTTAACCAACTTTTACTTTAATCCCAACCTGAATTTTCCGAAAAATTCCAAGTTTGCATTTTTATATACTCCGAGTCACTTTTAACCAATTTTGGTCCTAATCTTACCATACATTTTTCAGACAAAAAACAACAACAATTATGCATTTTTTAACTCTTTGAACATTTTTAACCAATTTTAGACCTGATTCCAAATTGAATTTCCCGGAAAACTCCAAATTTGCATTTTTAAGTACTTCCACTTTTCTTTTTACCAATTTTGGTTTTAATCTTAACCTGAATTTTTCCAAAAGACACCGTATATGCATTTTTAAATTCTCTAAATCATTATTACCAATTTTGGTTCTAATTCCAACCTGGATTTCTCAAAAAGCTCCAAATTTGCATTTACATACGCTTTGTGTCGTTTTTCGTCAATTTTAATCCTTACTTTAACTTACCTTAACTGAATCATAACCTGAATTTTTCCAAAAAAACTCCAAATATGCAATATTAAACTCTTTACATCATTTTAACTAGTTTTGGCCGAGGTTTTGGCACTGATTCCAATTTGAATTTCTCGAAGAACTCCAAGTATGCATTTTCATACACTTCACCAAGTCTTTTTTAAACAATTTTTGGTTTTTAATCTTAACACGAATTTAAAAAAAAAACTCCAACTTTGCAATCGCGTCATTTTTAACCATTTTTAGCACAAATTTTGACCTGATTAATTCAAAAAGTTACAAGTTTGCAGCTTTATACACTCCGAGTCAAACCAATTAAAACGTACAACATTTAATTAAAATATATTTTATGAATTCAGAATAATCAATACTGAGATCAATACATAATATGCATTTTGAAATTCTAGTTTCAACACCCTGTAACCTTTTAACGAAGCTCAATAGGTAACACAATTGTATGACAGACACCCCTTAAAATCGACCAAAGAATATTAAATTTCATTTTCGACCACCCATTATGATTCACCCCGTATACTTATTTTGTTAAGTCCGTATCTGTAATTCAGGGGTCACTTTTGGCAAACTCACCTGAAGAGAAATTGCAGATAATGGTGTCGATAAAAAGATTAATAATAATAATAATAATCTGTCAACTTGTCCGCGAATTATTACGACGATTGAAAAAACTACTAACGAAATTTTCAAGGATATTTTGTTTTCCTCTGTGTAATTCAAATGTCTTACAAACAAAAATTGACAAAAACGTCTGGAGAGTGTACCCTTCACCTAGACCGCCAAGCGGCGCTGCTCAGTGGCGCATTAGTACCAAATAGCGTATATTTGGCATTGAAAAGCCACCCTCTCTTTGGAACTTGTCCCACAAAAAATATTTTGTTAGAAGGGTAAAAAAAACGCGTAGGAAACTGTGATAATAGTAGATTACGTCACTAGGAGTAAAAGTGGGTCTTTTTGTGGTGAGCTCAGAGATTGACAGCCGAAGCGAAGATGAGGCCTGCATCTGGGCGAACCACAAAAAGACATTTTACTCCGAGTCACATATATTACTTTTTTTCAAACATGTAGGAAATAAGAAGTTTCCTTTAGAGTGACTCAGTTTGGCGATTTTCTTGCGTCACATTCTTTAAGCGGGTCTAGGTAGGTACTTACCCAATTAGTATTGTGTTTATTTGTAAAACAAGAGCGTTTTAGAACGGTGGTTTTCAATATTCAATGGTTTTAATGGTATTAAATCATAACCAATGGTTTTGGTGGTTTAGGTTTAAGTAAATTTTCGTACAATAAAAATTTTTAGCACTATATTATCACTACTAAATGAAAAGCAATCAATCACAATGACAGGTAAATATGATGACGAGCGTAACATTTGACAGACGACCCGACAACTCAAAAACATATGCTATTCCGACTAACAGCGTTGTCAGGTGGCCGTTCTAGCTGAAGTGGTTTAAGTAAATTTTGGTAAAACAAAAATATGTAGCACTATATTATCACCACTAAATGAATAGCAATCAATCACAATACAGGTAAATATGATGACGAGCGTAACATATGACAGACGACCCGACAACTCGAAAACATATGCTACTTCGACTAACAGCGTTTTCAGGAGGCCGTTCTAGAGCGCTCCGAGCTCGGCTCCGAGAGTATTCTCATCCTTTGGCTTCACAATAAAAATGTAAGCATGGCAATACACTCAGACCAGTGTATTTGGTGCCATCTAACGCTCAAATAGTTTTGGTGAATAAGAATAGTTTATAAATGCGCCTCCATGACAGCAGCGGTGACTTTGGAAATTACTTTTACTCCTAGCACCTTTTTGTTTTTTTTGTCTGTGAATTAGAAAGCGCACTTCAATTGCCTGTATATGTTTGACACTGAGTAAATCAAATTAATTTTCTCGAGGTTGCATTATTCAAAAAATGTGTGTCCAAATAAATTGTTTCGACTCAATTGCCCTAAAACTTTCCGGGCAAAACCAAAAACTAAATTATAAACTGCTATAACCATTATAAAGAAGACAGGCCAGACTTGTTAGAATGCGTGGTCTTTAATAAATTTTCTGATATTTTTGGGTAAGTCGGATCTGAAGTAGATAATTAGTTTAGGATTGGACAGCTTATCACGGTTTTCAATAAAATGATAAAGATCTTTTCTTACATTAATTAAGCATGTTTATAAGTTCTTTTCATTAAAATGTTTTCATTGAAAGTAATAAAATGGTAATAACGAACTAATTTTACATGATTTGTACCTTAATCTTCCGGATTAACAAAATTTCTGTTGACATATTATGTTGTACAAAGTTTAACTTATTTTCCTTCCAGCTTTTATTTTTAGTAAGTTATGGCACTAACAATTTTTGTAACGACAGTATTTTATAACTTTAAAATTGTGGAAATATATTCAATAACACTGACACCGTGCAAATTTTATACAGGGGGTAATCTGTCAGATCTCCATGGCCAATTGTTTGGGAAAACTGAACGAATAGTTTTATAGGTAACAACAGAAACTTTTGAAACGGTTAAAAAGAACCAAACTCACGCCTAATCGGTCTTTAAAAGTGCAACGGTAGGTTATGGAATGGCGAACTTAATAAGGGATATTTTAACGGAAAATCACTATGGTAGACTAGTATGGCCACGCCCTACTTGCTTGGCCTCAGACCGCTGTGTCTAGCGATAACGGAATTTCAAGCTTATTAAGGAAGTTTTACCATACAGTTCTGGGATTACATCTTTATTAGAAACATTATACTTATCCTATACGATTTTGCAAAAAAAATCAAACGCTTAATGCAATATTTGCCCCAAGCTTTGAGAAAATTCCTTCCATTACTTTTTAACAAAAACGATGTTCAGGATGTCACATTTTCGGTTGTTTTACGTTGGGGTTCGAGGCATCCTCTTAGTTGCAGCGTTGCGGTTTTCGTGACTCCTGGCTACCTTTTAGTCAAAAGTTTAATGCCGCAAACAAAATTTTCATAGCAAGCCTAGTTTTCTAGATAAAAGGTAGGACGGACAATTCTACATTCTCAAGTCTCGTCATTTGTGGTGTATACAGGGTGTCCGGTAAGTATGTGGCATATGTTCGGGAGCGTATAAGGGAGGCCAAAATAACCCTAGTTTGTCATATAAATTTTTTTCTAAAGTGCTTCTTAAATACAGGGTGCCAAAGGGTTACCCAACAATTTAGTTCTTTAGCTCTAACTTTTGAATCGTTTTGTATAAATTATTAAAATTTTGATATTTTATGTGGCGCATAAAGCATCATTAAACCATATTATAGTACATGTTTTACGCCCTCAGGGTAGTCAGGAACGGACTTGCCGGCACACTCGTTGGGCCAAAATTTTGCCAGATGTCATTTTACAGAGCTAAAAACTTAATATTTAAATACCTTGGACATTCCTCTCTAACAGAAGTGCTCTTCATTTGTTTGGATAAAGTTAGCCGTTTTCGAAAAAAATTGATTTTTTCTACGACCATGTAAAAATAAACAACTTTCGTCTTACCTTGCCCTAGCCGAAAACGCAACTTTCGTATCTAGTGAGAGAATATCCCAAAACGTTAACTTTCGTCTCTAGTGACGAAAGTAAGTTGTTCCCATTTCGCCTGTATATCGCAAATTAAATGCGATTTAACTGGTCTAATCTTATAAAACGCCATGGAAAATGGTGATATCATACAAAAACATGTATATTTTGCCTGCCCGGGCTTCAGAAACGTGAATCAAGTCTTGAAATTTGACCAAACTGACAATCGAGGTGTCACGTTGACAATGACGCGCCTTAATTTTTGAAAGAAATACTCTCTAGAGATTGTTTTTAAAGTTAATGAAGACTTAATTTTTAGCATGGTCGAAGAAAAAGTATAGTGTTTTACTCGTCAAAAAAAGCATTTTCTATCGCTCGAGAACATTACCAAACTCGGCTTCGCCTCGGTCGGTAAACTGTTCTCTTGCGAGAGAAAAAGCTATTTTCGTCACTCGTTAAACGATATACTAATTTGTGTATCAGGTTATTGCAATACAAAATTAAATTACTTGCGGCTATAAAACACCAGTAGCTTTTATTCCGTTAACAATGCGTTATTGGGTACGTTCCTAGAAAAGGGTATCAGCGGCACTTATTACTTATACCCATTGTCAAAAGTTTTTGAATATTGTCTGATTGACTGAGTATGCAAAACTGAAATAATCTCGGAAATAATGGAGCATTACTCCAGTAGGGAATATGCTAACATGCATCTAATTTATGGACAAGCGCTCGGCAATTGTGTAGAGGCAAGAAGAATTTATTCCGATATATTTCGTCGTTTACCTCACAGAAAAACTTTTGAGAGGGTTGATTACGAGAAACATGTTAACTTTCAAGTAAAGTAAAATAAAAAAATGCTAAAAGTAGCTATTCTTTGTTACTTAATTTTAGGAAGTTTTTCCGCATCGCTGTGGAGAAGGACCTGCCAGGAGAGCAAGATACCCTCAGCTAGAGGAGGAAATTCTTGATGACATTGCTGAAAATCCCTCCAATAGTGTAAGAAAGCTGTCAGTGCAAGTTCATGCGACAAAGTGGGACGTTCATGAGATTCTTCGAGAACAACTGCTACATCTTTATCACGTCCAAAAAGTACATGGCATATCTCCTGCGGATTACCCTGCAAGAGTGAATTACGCAAATTGCTTTTGACAAATTCCAAATTTGACTAGTATTGTTATGTTTACGTGCGAAGCCGGTTTCACCCAAGACGGAGTAATAAATTGTCATAATTTACATATTTGGCACGAAGAAAATCCGCATGGCACGAAGAAAATCCGCAGACAAAGCGTCAACAAAGGTTCATGGTTAACGTGTGGGTGGGAATTATTGGAAATCATGTCATTGGACCGTTCTTTTTTGAAGAAATATTGAACGGTGCCAGAATTCTTGCAACAAAATTTAAACAATTTATTAGAAAATGTACCTTTAAAAATTAGAAATCAGATGTGGTTTATGCATGACGGCGCAACTCCTCATTTTAGCATTTTGGTTCGTCAGCAACTAACAAGCATCTTTGGTAATCGATGGATAGGTCGAGGTGGGCCTATGTTAAGGCCATCAAAGTCACTTGACATGAACCCATTGGATTTCTTTCTATGGGGAAATTTAAAAAGACTTGTATATTCGACACCAGTTAACACTAGAGATAACCTGATAGAAAGAATATCACATCACTGCAACGAAATTCGAAGAAATCCTGGAATGCTGTTTCAAGTACAACGAGAAAACGTGCGTCCGATCCGAAAATGCATAGAGGTCGCAACATGCATTTCGAAAATCTGCCCAAGTAAATGAAAAGAAATAGATCTTTGGCATTCTTATCATTGTTGCGTTTAAATGATTTTCGGAATGTCAAAAGGGTTAATTTTTTAGTAGTTTTAGTGATTTAACCTGTTTTCTTTGTTATGTTGTTTTTTATCGCTTTTACCTGTTTCTCATAAGCTACGATCGACCATCTCAAAAGTTCTTCGATGCGGAAAATATCGATAACTAACTTAAATAAAGTTGATTATTTATTAATTGAATTTTGAAAGTCAATGCTTAAAAGTGTCCCGAAAAAACCTATTTTATTTCAAAAACGGCTAATTTTATCGAAACAAATGAAGAATATCTTTTTTAGAGAGAAATGTACAAGGTACTTAAATATTCAGTTTTTAACTCAGCAAAATGACACCTGTGAAAATTTTGGCCCAACGAGTGAGGCGGCAAGTCCTGACTACCCTGATGGCGTAAAACATGTACTGCAGTATGCTTTTATGAGGCTTTATGTTCTGCATGAAATATAAAAAGGTTTATAATTTATACAGGACGATTCAAAAGTTAGAGTCAAAAAACTAAACCGCTGGGTACCGTCGCTAGCACCCTGTATTTCCGTTAGGGAGCACTTTAAGAATTTTTTTTATATGACAAACTAGGGTTATTTTGGACTCCCCTATACATTCCTGAATTTATGCCACATACTTACCGAACACCCTGTATAAAATTTGTGAAAACTGTAAAAACCGTTCTTTACCGAACTTTCCCATAGAATCTAGTGGCTTTGCTACATTTCTGATATCATCTATAACAAATTATTATCTTATGACAAATTTAATAATATATAACACTTTATATTTTCGTTAGAATGTATGTAATTTTAATCAATGTATTTACTTTTACTTAATATTTTATTAGAGATTATACGGGTTATTCAAATTCTTCGTATTAGATTAAACTGTAATAAATACGCCCATTTTAACACTCAATAAGATTAATCCAACTACTGAAATCTACCAAAAATATAAAAAAATATTGAAAATTGCTATAATTGCTTTTATTTTCTTTCTGAACTGAAAGAGATTTTAAAAAGTAAATTTCAGTTTTTCGTTCCCACTATTAATTTTCCTCAAGATAAGAAAATTAAAGAGTTCTGAAAATATGTTAAAAAGATAATGTCCTTATTAAAAATAGTTGATGATGGTTACTGCAATTCAAACGTTATATTATCAATTATTACAATTCAAACGTTATATTACGTCATATTATAAATCTGATCACATCAGCTTGTATGAAAAAACTATGCAAAAATGTCTTCTTACTCTTTTTATTATATTATTTGGTTAAAAAAAATAAAACCAATTAAAATAAAATTCGCATTTTATTCGCAAATTTTATACCTTATGCAGCGGACGTGTAGTTTGTCGAGCCTAAGATACCAGGGTCTCCGAACAATCGAATGGAGTTTGCTATTTTAACCATCATGAATAGATTTTTAACTGACTTCCCTCTCTAAGTGAGAATAGCCCTGAAGAAGACTAAATAAATAGTCGAAACGTCGGCCATTTTCGTATAAAAAAGAGGTGCATTATTTGTCCCAATCCTGCTAACTTCACCAACAAATTAAAATAAATTTCGATTTTAATAGAGTATTTCCGGAAAGTCAAATTTTTTATTACAAATTTATTTCGATTTAATCTGGATGATGAGAGACGAATTTCAGTAACCTGCATACTTTGTGTAAAAGTAGTACATACGTAAAGCCTCAAAAAAAAACTCTATAAAGAAAACATGAAGTGTTACACATCATTAGATTTGCAATAAAATGAGTTTTCAATTTTTGATATTCAAATGTGAGTCATATTTAAAAAACTGAACTTTATGATGTCCCATAACAATCACGTCAGACTAAAAAGTAAACAAAACTCTAATGAGACTAGAAAAAGTGACCTGATAATGTAAAATTTATTTAAAAAAAAACGCTTCAAATTAATTCAGACAAAAACTTATTTCCGCAAATTTCGTTCTTTTTTTAATAAAAAAGCAGTGAAAATTTTGTACATTTAAAAATATCATTACGATCTGCACTCAAATGCGCATCTTTGCTTCAATTTAACCGAAACCTCTGCCGAGCTTCTTACTGTTTACTAGATTCCAGTGATGAGCGGAGAATTTGAATAACCCTTTATAGTTTCATACTCTTAGTTTTATAAACAATCCCAATATGTATTACGTGTTTTACTATTTCTCCAAGAAGTTACAACTGCAAATGAGTTATATTTAGAACATACATGAACCATTTGTTAAACATGTACAGGATGTTTTAGAAAGGTGCTGACTAACTTTAGGGGGTTATAGAGGACGCTAAGTCATCCAACTTTTGCTTATAAGTCTCTATCCGAAAACGCACCTTTTTGGAATACAGGGTGTCAAAGAAATAATATTTTATGAGATTTTCGTTTATATTTGAGGAACTAATTGAGATAGTCAAGTGAATTCTTATACACGCTTTACCATTATTTGGACGTACTTTTTCGCGCTTTTTTATGTGCCAGTCGCCTGGAACTGTTTTGTCTCGGACGTCTACGCCACTGGAAAAAATTGAAATTTGGAAGCACATTCTGAGAGGCCAATATTTTCTACACAAAAATGTACTCGAGTCAAAAGCCCTTGTGTGCGCTATTTTTGAGTTAATTGGTATTTCATGATAAAAACATAAGTAGAACAATAGTTATTTTTTCTACAACCGAGCGAAAAGCACAAATTTGCGCTTACAAAAGAAAGTGCAATGTTGCGCTTTATCGAGGAGCGGGCGTTTTTTTAAGTTGCCGCTCGGCGAACGACAAAATAACCAAAACGCTCGCTTAGTAACCAAGGAAACCATAATAAAGAAACATTTAGTATTGCTACGACTTTTGACACAAAAGTATGCGTTCAGAGGTATTGGACAGATGTGGAACAATTTGGTGGCCAGCGCGTGACTTTAAAATCGTTCTTGGCGAAAAAATGTGAGGTTATTAATAATTATTAGTTTTACCAAACATTTATATAGAACATCGGTTGTAGAAAAAATCTTGTGTAATTCGAGTGCAGAGTGACAACGCCGCTCTCGTGAGATAGCTAAAGTCACATAGAGTCAAACTTGTCACTCAGACCGGCAATATATCACTTTGCGCCCAAGAGCGAAAAGTGTTGCGCATTATGCACACAACATTTTGCGCTCGAATTACACATATAATTTTTTTCAAATCAGGCCAATAAAGTACACTCCCGACGGATATAATTTTAATTGAAAAATGTTTGAAAAGTCAACCAACAAACAGAGCAACTCAGTAACTAGGTACCAGCTATTACATTCGTATGAAAGCTGGTGCGCGTGCGCAAAAACGACTTTGTCGCTCGCCGCGCGATAAAATTACAGCACTAGATAGTCGGCAAAGCACCTTTTTGTATTTTCATTGGGAAGAGCAAATTGTTGTTTTACGCTTGATTGTAGAAAAAACATTATTTCTTTTTATTACTATTTATTGCACCAAACGCATTTCTTAATAATCATCCAGGTAAAAATTACTTTTTTAACTGCGTGATCGTTCATTGAAAACGTCAATAACAGCTTCATTTCAAAAATATTTCTTTAACCCTTGTATTGTTGATAGGAATTTATAAGCAAAAGTCGGATGACTTAACGCATTCTATAATTCTCTAAAGTTTGTCAGCACTTTCCTGAAACCCTCTTTAGACGCGTTTATTTTTTATTGATTTCCGTACGCCGAACTAAATTATGGTGTCCAAAAAACTATATTTAAAATTAATTTTGTTATACTATATTGTTATATTCAAGTGCTGAAATTCTTGGGATATCGGACAAACCGCTTACCCAAGAATTTCAGCTCTTGTGTACCTTGGCGGTCAAGAATATTCTCTCCGTTATAATGTATTGTTATATTATTATATCTATCTAGTTGTTTAACTGTGTAATTATTATTATCATGTTTCCATTGAAAACCCCAGTTTTATTTTTCTATCAGCTACAAGTTTTATTCACGGTCACAAACCACAATATCGACTATGAAAAATAAAACTGAACCGCCGTGTAATAGAGCGGACATAAGTTTCGAGGAACTTTGTTGCTTAGAATCAAAATTTAGAACAAAGTACTGTAGTATGTGTGCAACTCCTCCTGACACTTTATACACACTTGTAAAAATTACAAAACAGAAAAAGAGACCGTGCCAGAAAATACAGTCTATAAAGAGAGAAGGCTCAATCCGACTTAGTTTTCATTTACATCGTGTAGAAAGTAAAGTTGATGATGGTGGGGAGATAAGGCAAAACGTCCGATCACTTATCCCTTTTTAGAGAGGATGAAGAGGGGAAGAATGAGAAAGTGTTAGGAAAAAGCTGGGAAATAAGCTCGGTAAAAATCGAGGTATAAACTATATGGGGACATTTCCGACTTATCACAGATTTACCGGAAGAAGTACTAAGGGGGGGGGGGGGGGGGCGTTTTGATAAAATATCTTATTTTGATTTAAAAAAAAAAAAAGGTTTTTAGCTTTTAGTTTTTATATTGGTTTTAATTAACAAGGAATTTTCTGCATCCAACAATAACGTCTTAATCAGCATGTTGATCCAAATGAAACAATCTTGCCTTGATTAGGTAATTGATTTTATATCCCTTATGGTTTACATTCTCAGTAGGATGAGAGAAAATAATTGAATGCTTCCAATTTGATATAAGGTTCTTTTACTCTCACTATTTTAGATGTTTCTTGGTTGATGCAGTGAGGTTATACTACTTTTCCTCTTGTTCTGTTTTTTAAATGAGCATATAGTTACGTTTAAGCTGCAGTAAACCATCTCCGAAATCTTTTGCTTTTATAATGCGCGTACCTACCAATAATCACAACCTATTTAGATCTCTTATGAAACCGAGGTGTTTAAAACTTTTAAACAATACACAAAACTACAGTTTTCTCAATTTGCACACACAGCATTCGCGGTAATACCTTCTATCCGAAACAGCGAGTACTCAAAACCGGACGAAGTATTTGCGGTACGCGCGGTACTTACTATCACCACCGTTTGTTTCGTGCGACTGAGAGTGAACGCGTGCCGCAATCCGGCTCTCCTGTTATCTTTGGCGGTTCCTGCTGACTCCGATGACGGCTGCTGGAGAAGAGGTACTCTCAGCTCAGGTGCTTTATGACCCTCTCTTTTCTCTGGTTCGGGTCTGAGACCTATTTTCACTTCCGGGTAATGTGCGTGTCTGCTCGAATGTTTATTTTTAAGTCAAGTATTATTTACTTTTGTAGTTCAGATTAAAATTTTAAGGCCGATTTTGCAACTACTTAAGATGAAGAAGAAGAATGTTTCACATAAATGATTCTCAGTGCTCTTTCATGGAACTCTAGTTTCCACTACATTTGCACAGTGGAAATATATTATGAACTTATGTTTGCTTAATAAAACCTGCAGTTCTCTTTCTTCATATTATTCCTTGCTAAATAGGTATGTGCTTGCAAATTAGCAAAATAGCAAAATGTGTATTCTTCCAGTAAAAATGTGTAAAATCTCAGAGCAAGGTGTTAGAGTTTGGTTTCAGAAAAATCCTTGTGGGGTTGCCAGCATCCCATTGAGCGCCTCCCTAAGGTGGATAGAGGAATGCCTTATATAACCTCTTATATAAAAACCGCCTCTTATTATTATTAAATTATTATATTAATTTGTATAATTATTAATATAATATATTAATATATTAACTTATTATTATTAAATATATTATATTTTAAATATGCGACTAACCTCGAGTACTCACGCACCAGGTGCTCATCTCTTCTTCTACAATTTTTCTGGGAACTTAAAAATTTAGATTTATAAACTGACTGGAAATATTTAAAATACATCTAAAAACAAGAAATATAATTCTTATTTAATTGAATGTTCCTCGTTCGTCAACAAATCCTCTGTCAAAATAAATATTAAATTATTTTTCATTGAAAATCGGGATATTGCGTTTAAAAAATAAATAATTGCTATTTACATGTGAATTGTAATTCAGTAGGACATATCTTGTCTCACATGAATTTAATAAAATGCATGTTGCATAGGTCATCATTTAGGGCGACTTTTACTGATAGTTGTAAAAGCCGCCTTTAGTGAAATGAAATTGACGTTTTAATTTCCAAAAAAGTTTAAAAACTGATGATGATCGAAATTCTTGATCACCAATATACGATTTCCATCACTTAGTGTTTCTTCTTTTTAGTCGTCGCTTTATTCCTTATATTGTTTTATCTTTATATATTACAACATTTCTTTATTCCTTCATTCTAGGCAGTGAGCAAGAAACCTATAAGGTATTTAATATCGATTAAACGTAATTACAATATTTAATATTAACAGCAAAAGGAGATTCAGAGCGGATATGTGGAATTACCCACATAACCTTATTATTATTAAAAATATAATAAGAGTAATGACAAGTGAGTTTTATTTTTATTGAACTTAACTTTTCATATTGATAATTAAGTGCTGCAATATATACATCAGTGTATAGCAAACAATAACGGCATTCCAAAACTAAAATGAAAAGGTAGGCATTCCATTAATAAAACTTTTACGTCGGTTTCTCGAAAGTGACAAATTTGGCAACATACTATCCAGCTAGCCCTATAATTAGGTACTTGATAATTAAGCGTTTCCAAACTTGACGCAAGCCCTGTATCTACATCTGTTTTTTTATACATCTGAGCAAAATACAAGGCAAAAAAACATTTTATTTATGGCCATTTTCACCAAATAAATTTTAAGTAAACTTTAAAAAGTTAAGGGCCATTAAGCCATAGCTGTCAGCATGAGTAACCATGATAATAATGGAAGCCTTAACTAAGTGTACTTAAAAATTGCTTGATGCGAACGGCCCTTAATCACTTAAAATTATTCTTCAGTTAACGGTACAGTACTACCTATATATGTCTTTTTTCTTGATCCGAATCTTGATTAAAATACGACAAATAGAAAAATGTTCTTAATAATCAATTCATCATTCATACTCAAGCTGCAGAGCTAATTTACTTCTTGGTTTTTATGACTTAAATATTTTCAGTTTTACGACTTTTTTATTGATGTCAAGATAATTACGCATTCCAATAAAAATATCACCTTGCATACTCAAACCTTTTAACATTTTATTAATTATACCACAGGAAATAAAAACTGTAAATAATCCTACTCATATGTGCATCAATTCGTGGAAGTTTTATTAACCACATGGCGTTAAAAGAAAATTAGGAATATGATCCACGCTGTAAGCATTATGCTGAATATTATTTGACATCAAATATATCACAATATTTTACTCGCATGATAATGTACACAATATAGCTATTAAAGAAGTGGAATCAATTGGTTTTAGTTCTCCCTTGTTAATCCAATTAAATCCTACTTTTTTCGTAGGTAGTCGAAAGTCAGCAGATTAACATTCGCACCGCGAACAAAACCTTTTAGCTTAGCAGGTTCATTAGCGATTTTATTGCGAATTTGAAAGATACCTGAGAACGAATGTTAAATTACCAATTAAAGATCGAAAGTCGGTTTTGGCTTTCCAGTCCCAAGCAAGAACATTTGAAACTATAAGGCCAATGTAATCAATAAAAATGTCTATTTTTGATACAGCCACTGCGATGCGAAAACGTTTTGATGAATCCACTTGAGTGTTGGACGAAATAAAGTTGCCAACTAAAGTACCTGAAGCACTTGTAAGCCCCCAGATAGCCCACGCATTACCATTTGGTGTTTGTTATGGTTTCTGGGAATATTGCTTTAAATTGATTTTGGATATTACACTAAAACATGGGAGTCATTAAATATTCAATTTTGTGACTTTAAGATTAATCGAATGGAGGCTCTAAAGTCTTAATTGGCAAGCCCTTTCTCGACTTATTTATTCTTGTAAAGTTTAATGAACAGTGAAATTCCCCTAATCGAATTACAGTGCATAACTTTGTAATGCTAAAATTTTTTTGATGTGATACCATATTTCATTTTCACAAACGACTTTGTGACACACTGTTCAGACACTATGTACCCCATTGTTATCTAAAGAAATCACCCAATTATTTATTTAACCATATACCAACACACCTGATTTATTATTACCCCATTTTTTTCATTTTAAGATTGGTGTATTACATAAAAATTAACATTCTTTTTTTTTAAGAAAACGTGTAAAGACATCAAAGCATTCCGATAGCCTGCAACGTATTTTACAATGTCTCCACTAATTAAAAAGTCCCCGCGTATTGTGAGAAATATGACCACGTTAACGACATAATAAAAGTAAAATATTTTTAAAACTGGAGTAAGGTATTTTTAGAAAGTGGCCTTTCTAGTGCTTTTAAACTACCTACTTACGTACCATGCATATCACTTGTGGCCGTTGTAAGAGTCAGGGATTCCATGTCCTATCGCATAACTAACTGTACGTGCAAGACAGACAAGGTGTGAGACTCTTTTATAGGAAGGTCTAATAGTAGATTATGTCACTAGGAGTAAAAGTGGGTCTTTTTGTGCTGAGCCCAGAGATTGACGGCCGAAGCGAAGCTGAGGCCTGCAACTGGGCGAAGCACAAAAAGACCTTTTACTCCGCGTAACATATACTATTTTTTTTCAAGCATGCAGGAAAGTCTATTTCAGAGTGATTCAGTGTTGCAATTTTCTTTCATCCTCTTTAAGCAGGTCTAGGTACTTACCCAATTAGTGGTGTATATAAATAGAATGTGTTAGAACGGTGGTGTTCAATGTTCAATGGTTTTAATGGTATTAAATCATAACCAATGGTTTAGATGGTTGAGGTAAATTATGGTAAACTAAAAATGTATAGCATTATTATTAATACTAAATTAATAAAAATGACATTGACAGATAAATATGATGACAACTAACGACATTTAACAGAATTCGAGAACCTATGCGATTTCGACTAAAAACCGTTTCGGGTGGTGCTCTCGAGCGCTCTGAGAGTATTCCTATCCTTTGTTTTTTCAACAGGAATGTAAAGATGGCAATAAGATGGTTTATATATGCGCCACCATGACAATAGCGGTGACATTTGACTTTACTTTTACTGCCTAGGACTTTTTTGCTACTTTTTTTGGTCTCAGGATTAGAAAGCCCACTTTAGGTGTGCGTATGGAGAGAACAAATGACGTACTTTTAGTCCGTTTGATAAAAAAATTGTTTTAGTAAGAATAGGAAAATATTACAGTAAAAAAATCCATTTCAAAATAATTTTTTGTCCCTCGTCGCACTTAAATCGTGATTCGTGTGTTATCCTAAATATAGATGCACTTACACAGGACGCGGATATCTCAAGCGAAATGCTTTTCGGTCTACAGGGTGTCCCGTAAACCTTCGATAATACTCCGCCTGATAGAAGCCCCATCCTTGACAAGTCAAAAAATGAAAGATTAGTATTAATGAAAGTATCATGGTTTCCAAGATATTTGCACTTTTTTCAAAATCGACAAAAACTGACATCACTTAATATTTCGTACATTTACTCTTCCACAACACCATGCTGAAAAATAATTTTTTCAGTTTTAGTTTTGTGAATGGTCGTAGTAACAAAAGCTAATCAATAGATTATAAACGTGTACTTTAGATTTTTAAGAAACAATTTTATTTTAACGTATTTCTGATAACTCCATTTCAGATATGAAACTTTTGATCCTTACTGTGGCAAAAGATGGACAGCTATCTTGATGCCCCTAAGTACAAAAAATAGCGTCGTTGTTCTATTCGATAAGAAATACGCTAAAATAAAATTGTTTCTTAAAAATCCAAAGTATACGTTCAAAATCTGTTCGCGTAATCAAATATGAATAAATTATCTTGCTACATGATGTTATGGAAAAGTGATTGTACGAAATATCAAATAATGCCAGTTTTGTCGATATTGAAAAAATATTTATCTTGGAAATCATGATACTTTCATTAATACTAATATATAATTTTTTGAATTGTCAAGGATGGGGCTTTTATCAGAAGTAGTTTTGAAGATTTATGGAACACCCTGTATATTAGCTATAGTTGCCATTACTTTTTTAAACATTTAAATTTATACTCTAAAATGCAGTTAACAGGAAGTTCAAAAACATAAAGTTATTAAAGTTCTACATAGTTTGATAAACAACTTGGTGGTGGCTTGGTTGTGGCTTTTCTAGATTGAGTTCCAAGCAACTCGCTGTAGCAAGATTTCTATTCCTGTTAAAAATTAGCAAACATTTGGTTGTTGTGGAGCCTTATTAGAAAACCTCTATAGAAATTTACAAAAAGTTTACAAATCTCTTCTATTTCAAAAAATATACGTGATTAAAAAAAATCAAATTTAAAATTAAAATTACAAAATTTCAACATACTATAATCAATTTTTCAATACAACATATTCATTACCTTCTTGTGATACTTATCAACCGAGTTACCGGTGTTAGTTCAGGTTACTTTCATTTTTTTTTTAAATACGTACCTGAAAATTTTTATACTGTAATGGCTATTTATATATGGCTATTTATATAATATATAAGGCCAGGGGAAAGAATGAGATTGAGAGTTTAGTTTTTGGAGAGATCGAAAGAAAGGAAGACTGGCCCCGGATCGCCAGTTCTTTATGATTAACTTAGATGGAAAATTTCAAATAAGCTCGGTTTATCGGATTATTGTAGAGCAGAGTTGTTTGTTGATGTGTTTTGGTTTATGGAGGCTTACATAGTTTTGATTGAAGTGCCATTATAGTTCATGTTACCTAGATCCTCGTGAAAGATGCCTTCCAACAAGAAAATATTAATTCGACGGATCTGACATACATGATATCTCAACAATGTATTCGGCACCTACTAACTGAGTGGTCACTATGACCTTATTTTATAAAATAGGGTCTTAGTTTATTTTCAATTTTAAAGAAATTTATTGATCAATGCATTAGAACATATAACAAAAACATTTGCTTACCTCTTTTTGGAAGGTATGTAACAATAATCCTTTTCTTTAATTGCTGCAAAGAGTTTTTTGGAAAAAAAACTAAAAAAAAATAGGAAGAAATATAGAAGTAATAGAAATATTTAATAACTAAAAGAAAAACACAGTATAGATCTTTGAGACTGTATAAGTAGGATCGGATTCAAACAGAGATATCTTGATGGAAACGTTTAAATACCCTATTATGTAATAAGCCATTATAGTAGAAATAAAAGAATTTTTGAAATTATAAATGAAATTTTCCAGGTCTGTATTTAAAAAAATGTAACTCGGTTGACAAGTGTTACATGGAAATAATCGATATGTCAGATTGGAGAGATTATACTGTGTTCAAGATAAGAATGCACTACATGGGGATCTTCGAAACGGTTAGAGATACGACTTTGGTTAAATTAGAATAAAGTTGTGCAAGACCGTATACACGGTGTTTATAAAAATAAGTCTTGTTCTAATTTTTTAGATATAGAAAAAAAAGCGTTTTATGAATTTTGGGTTTTATTTATTTTTTTTTTACTTTTTGCAAACATTATTAAAAAACAATAACACTTTTTTTTGCACCTGTTTAAGTTCTACATGATAGCGATTTTTGATTTTTGTTCCAATGTTCGTTACCGAAAAATCATCATCAAATTTACTTTTTATAACATCCTGCAAAAAAGTTTCAATGATTTTTATTTCAAAAGTTCCTCCTTTTTGCACTAGTGAAAAAAGGGACACGTTTTATGAGGTGTTTGGAGTCTGCGTAAGTTGATGTATTTACGGTAACTTTCTAATGCTTTGGTAACTACAAGCGATTCTGGAATTTTGATTAACAAAATACTTTCTTTCTCTTCTATGTCATCAAGAGTTATTTTATTCAGTTCATCTCTTCTGCAAGCACCTGCCATTCCAAAAATGGCAACCACCTTCTTCATCAAATCTGTGCTATGCGGGGCTTAGTTCAAAAACTTCTGTACGTGTTCTTTGAGAAAAACCTTACGTGTTGTAAAAGTCGACCTTCAGTCTCGTTTTAGTTATTTACGTTAGAAATCCGGTAAATATAGTTTTACAGTAAGAGTTTCTTCAGAAGATGTTTCGGAACGAGGCGCTAACCGAGTCTGCAATTTCGAAACGACTACTGTAACCTGTTACCGGACGTATGATGTAAAACATTTTTTCTACGACCACATATAAATAAACAACTTTCGTCTCTAGTGAGAGAAAATCCCATAACGTTAACTTTCGTCTCTAGTGACGAAAGTATGTTGTTCTAATTTCGCCTGTATATCGTCAATTAAATGCGATTTAACTGGTCTAATCTTATAAAACACCATGGAAAATGGTGATATCATACAAAAACATGTATATTTTGCATGTCCGGGCCTCAGAAAAGTTAATCAAAGTGCTGAAATTTGACCAAACTGAACTCATTGACAGTCGAGGTGTCATGTTGACAATGACGCGCCTTAATTTTTGAAAGAAACTCTACAGAGATTGTTTTTAAAATTAATGAAGACTTAATTTTTAGCATGGTCGAAGAAAAAGTATAGTGTTTTACAACATTTTACGCACCACATTACCAAACTCGGCTTCGCCTCGGTTGGTAAACTGTTCTCTTGCGAGTGAAAAAGCTATTTTCGTCACTCGTTAAACGATATACTAATTTGTGTATCAGGTTATTGCAATAAAAAATTAAATTACTTGCGGCTATAAAACACCAGTAGCTTTTATTCCGTTAACAATGCGTTATTGGGTACGTTCCTAGAAAAGGGTATCAGCGGCACTTATTACTTATACCCATTGTCAAAAGTTTTTGAATATTGTCTGATTGACTGAGTATGCAAAACTGAAATAATCTCGGAAATAATGGAGCATTACTCCAGTAGGGAATATGCTAACATGCATCTAATTTATGGACAAGCGCTCGGCAATTGTGTAGAGGCAAGAAGAATTTATTCCGATATATTTCGTCGTTTACCTCACAGAAAAACTTTTGAGAGGGTTGATTACGAGAAACATGTTAACTTTCAAGTAAAGTAAAATAAAAAAATGCTAAAAGTAGCTATTCTTTGTTACTTAATTTTGAAAGAAATACTCTACAGAGATTGTTTTTAAAGTTAATGAAGACTTAATGTTAGCATGGTCGAATAAAAAGTATTGTTGCGAACTCGGGGTTCATAAATTCCAGTGCAACGATTTAATACGAAAACACTATTTATTTATTCCACAAATACACTCGACTACTAAATAACTCAGTACTTAACACTTTATAGCCTCCTATTATCGCTTCGTAACTTTAGCTTACTTATAGCTCGATTAAAATACGACTACTCCTTAACCGCCGCTCTAAGCGCCTTTATATACAATCCTAAAATTACAGAAAAACCTAGAAAGTTCTTTATAAGAATTCTTGAATAATCTCACATAAAAAAAAACGGTTGTAAACAACTGCCTTCTAGATTAAGCCAGACGAGCAATAAATCACTCGTGTCAGCCATGACGCAGCGCGGATAGGTCGCGAAGCTCCACCAACCAACACGCTCCCATGCGTTGCCCCGCCTCCCATGCGGCGTTGCTGCGATCGTAACATTGCCCTCCTCCTAAGTCTGTTCGTCCCGAACAGATAGAGTTCCATGGTATCGTGCTAATCGATCCAAATGAACGACCTTCATCTTTGACCTAGGGGTCCGCTGGATCCTATACACCACATCATTAATCTTCTTTATAATTGTATAAGGTCCTTCCTAATTTTGGCTAAGTTTGGGCGACTTCCCCACCTTTCGTCTCGGATTGTATAGCCACACCAAATCACCATCCTGGAATCCGCGGGAGTTAGCTAGTAAGTCATATCTTGCTTTGGCTCGATCACTGGATATCCGCAGTTTATTCCTGACTTGCTCATGAACATTGTTCAGCCTCTCCTTAAGCTCCTCCACAAAATTCTCAGAGCTGAGCGACTCTTTTTCTGGTGTTCCATACATCAAATCCGCAGGAAGCCTCATTTCCCTCCCGAACATCACTTTCGCCGGAGTATAACCAGTGGCTTCATGCGTAGAGCCTCGATATGCCATCAACATGAGAGGTAGATGTTGGTCCCAATCACGCTGATGATCTGCCACCATTTTAGACAGGTAATGTTCCATGGTCCGATTAAACCTCTCTACCATCCCATCCGACTGTGGATGCAAAAGAGTTGTCCTGGTCTTGCGAATTCCGAGAAGTTCCATGACCTTCTGGAAAACAGCCGATTCAAAATTTCGGCCCTGATCAGAATGAAGTTCGAGAGGGACCCCAAATCTGCAGAACATTTCATTTACTAGCACCGTTGCCACAGTCGTTGCTTCTTGATTAGGTAGGGCGTATGCTTCAGGCCATTTAGTGAAGTAATCCATGGCGACCAAGATGTATTTGTTGCCCGACTCAGTCTGAGGAAATGGTCCCGCGACATCAATTGCTACCCTCTCGAATGGAGCACCTACACAACAAACATCGCACTTGCGGCACCAAGATTCGACGTCTTCATGATAGTTCACCCAATAATACCGCTCTTTAATTTTGGCCAATGTTTTATTGACCCCAAAATGGCCTCCGCTTGTTCCGTTGTGCATTTCCTGTAGTACATCTGATTTTCTGCTACCAGGAACAACCAACTGATTGACTACGGACTTGCCATCTGGACTCTCCCACGCTCTCTTCAGTAGTCCATTTTCTATTTTGAGAGAGTGCCACTGAGCCCATAGCGCCTTCAGGTTTGGACTTTTACCAGCGATTTCTTGCCATTCTGGTCTCTTGTCGTCAGTCTTTGCAGAGAGAATGGGTCCAATATCTGAATCATTCAACTGTTCTTCTCGAAGCGTCTGTGTGGTCCAGCCATCGTTTACTTCCACCGACGTTCTCCTTACAGAAGGAAGTCCCTCACGCTGCTCAGTTCTTTGACAATGCCGACAATCTTCTTTACAGGGCCGTCTAGACAATGCATCGGCATTTCCGTGAGACCTTCCTGGTCGATGTTCAATTTGAAAATCGTACTGCTGCAGGCGCTCTATCCATCTGGCTATTTGACCTTCAGAGTTTTTCATCTGTAATAACAATTTCAAGGCTCCATGGTCAGTTCTAATCAGGAACCTTTTTCCATATAAGTAGCGATGGTAATGTTCGACTGCTTTAACGATGGCCAACAGCTCCTTTCTAGTGACGCAATAGTTTCTTTCTGGCTTACTTAAAGTCTTACTGTAGTACTCAATGACCTTCTCTTGCCCGTTTTGTCTTTGAGAGAGTACTGCACCTAGACCACAGTTACTTGCATCCGTGTCCAGAATAAACAGTCCGTCCTTTATAGGGTAAGCCAAGATTGGACTAGAACAGAGGGCAGCTTTAAGCCTTGCAAATGCCTGACTGCAATCATGGTTCCACAAGAGGTTTTCTTTTCTGTTAATTTGTGCAGCGGTTTTGCGATGTTGGCGAATCCCTCTACAAATCTCCTGTAGTAAGTACATAGTCCCAAAAAGCTCCTTACTTCGTGTTTGTCTCGGGGAACTGGCCAATCTTTAATGGCAGATATTTTACTTTGGCTAGTTTGAATGCCTTGTTCTGAGATAGTATGCCCCAAGTAGTCGACTTGCTTTTGGAATAGGCTGCATTTCTTGTAGTTTAACTTCAGGTGAGCATTCCGTAACTTGCTGAAGATTTCTCTTAAATTTTTCAAATGCTCGTCAAAATTACGCCCCATGACAATTATGTCATCCAAGTATACCAGGCAAGTTTTCCAAGTCAGCCCCCTCAAAACAAGTTCCATTAGTCGCTCGAAAGTTGATGGAGCATTGCACAATCCAAAAGGCATAACAGTGAACTGGTATAGCCCAGAACCAGTAGAAAATGCATTCTTCTCTTTGTCTTCGGGAGCAATCTTTACTTGCCAATACCCACTTTTTAAATCTAGAGTGGAAAACCACTTTGATCCCGATAAAGTTGCTAAGGTGTTGTCTATACGTGGCAATGGGTAGCTGTCTTTCTTGGTCACATCATTAAGTTTCCTGTAGTCAACACAGAACCGCGTTGAACCATCTTTCTTCTTAACAAGAACCACAGGCGACGACCATGGACTAGATGATTCTTCTATGACGCCCTCCTTTAACATTTCATTCAGCAAACTGTTAACTTCCTGTTGTTTAGCCAGAGGGACCCTTCGTGGATGTTGTCGTATTGGCTGGGCATATCCTGTGTTGATCTTATGGACAACTAAATCGGTTTGACTGTCGTTGCTCTTGAAGTTAAACATATCAGATTCATCCATAGCAAATTTTATAGCAGACTGAAGTTGTTCCTTTGACAGGTGACTCCACTGTCGCTTAAAAGCATCAATAACTTCTGGGGAAGCTTGGTTAGAAGATTTAACTTTGGATGTCTCTGCTTCGACACAATTACATACCCATTGCACAGGCTCATAATTGGCAAGAACTGTTCCTTCTTTGAGCTTGATGGTCTTTTCTCCAATATTTGCAACTCGTACTGGCATAGTCTTCTTCGTGTCGGTCAAAGTTCGTGCTACCATGATTTCAGTCGTCAAATCCAGGTTAGGTTCTATAAGTAATATGGACCACCCAGGATCATTTTCAGAAGTCACTGTGATAATTTGTTCTGAATTTGGAGGAATTTTCACATCTTCCACCACCAGTAGACGGACACTAGTTTCCACATTTCCATTGGTTAATGCGAACTCCTCATCTCCAAATGTGAGAATATTCCTTTTGTGATCATAGGAGAATCCATGTTTCCTGATGAGATCCATTCCCAAAATAAACTCGTCTTTGATCCTGGCAACCAACACTTTATGCCGAACTTCGAGTCTTTCTCCAATAATGATGGTGACATCGGCTTCTCCGTCTATAGGGCAAGACTCTCCAGTGACTGATTTTAACATAATAGGATTGGGCAATGGTTGTATGGTATATCCGACAAGTTTATCTGGCCTTACAATGGTCACATCTGCTCCTGTATCGATGGTAATCTGGATTTTCTGTCCCTTAATGCGTCCGGCCACTGTAAGACTTTTGCCACCCAAATTATTGACTTTAAAGATCCTGGGGGTCTTAACGGGCCCGGTCAATTGCCCCCTTGCATTGACCGGAATTAGTTTTCCTGGGACCTAGGGCGTTCTTGGTCGCCGCTCGGTCTTCTAAATGACGGCGACGGACTTCTTGCCCTATTACGGCAGTTACTCTTGATGTGACCCAGTCTGCCGCAGTTAAAACATTTTATGCCCCGATTGTCTGTTGATCGAGGCGTCCTTCCCAACAGGGCTTGTATATTGACTGCCATATCCTTAATCGTTTTATGTAAACTGGCCATGGATTCAGTCCTTGACGTATCCTCCTCGTCATCGCAAGTTGCCATTCTTACACGTGGAGAAGAACTAGATGACACTCGTGACGCCTCGAATTCCAGGGCCCGAACTAGTGCCTCGCTGATATTCCTGGGCCTTACTAGACGTAAGTGGTATCTCATGTCACTATCTCGAACTCCCTCAATGAACCTTTCGGCGGCAAATTGCGTTTGAAAACATTCAGGGGCTGATGGGTATGCCAGGTGAATTAGTCTGTCTATGTCCGCCTCAAATTCTTGTAAGGATTCACCTGAGTTCTGCTGTCTCATCCTCAGCTGGGCTTGGAACACGGTTTCTTTGTGCTCGTTTCCAAATCGTAGTTGCAGAGAGTGTACTAAAACTGCATAATTACTTTGATCAGCTGGCGACAAAGATTGGAGTAGTTCAGCCGCTTTTCCACGAAGTGCTACCACTAATGATGTAGCTTTCTGGGGCTCGGACCAGCCATTAGCTTTTGCAGCTGCTTCAAATTGTGTTTTATAAATTTCCCACGCCGTAGTACCGTCATAATCGGGAGGCTTAATTTTAGCGTTGGCTGTGCTAAAACTCTCTGTAGACACGGTGTCGTCCTCAAGTTGTTCCCGGAATTTCTTTTCTAGCTCGAGAACCCTCTGGTTGACAGCTTCGAGTCCTTCGTTAACGGATTCATTAACGGATTGCATTATCCTTTCTTCCAACTGTTGCTCCCTGACTGCGAGATGGCTCATTAATTCTTCTTTGAATTGTTGATGACGTCGCTCTTGCACTTGATCACGTTTTTCCTGCTCTTCTTTTTGTTCTTTATAACGTTTTTCCTGCTCTTCTTTTTGTTCTTTATAACGTTTTTCCTGCTCTTCTTTTTGTTCTTTATAACGTTTTTCCTGCTCTTCTTTTTGTTCTTTGTAACGGCGCTCCTGAATTTGATCACGTTTTTCCTGTTCTTCCCTCTGTTGTTGCACAGCAGGGCGGCAAGTTGATCTTCCATCGCTTGATGCTGGCTTCTGGTCACTGGCATAAACACGTAATGTCCGGCAATGAAGCACTCACTTACAGTTCAGTAATATTAGTCTTCAAATTCCAACTGGAATCGCACTTCTGACACCAATTGTTGCGAACTCGGGGTTCATAAATTCCAGTGCAACGATTTAATACGAAAACACTATTTATTTATTCCACAAATACACTCGACTACTAAATAACTCAGAACTTAACACTTTATAGCCTCCTATTATCGCTTCGTAACTTTAGCTTACTTATAGCTCGATTAAAATACGACTACTCCTTAACCGCCGCTCTAAGCGCCTTTATATACAATCCTAAAATTACAGAAAAACCTAGAAAGTTCTTTATAAGAATTCTTGAATAATCTCACATAAAAAAAAACGGTTGTAAACAACTGCCTTCTAGATTAAGCCAGACGAGCAATAAATCACTCGTGTCAGCCATGACGCAGCGCGGATAGGTCGCGAAGCTCCACCAACCAACACGCTCCCATGCGTTGCCCCGCCTCCCATGCGGCGTTGCTGCGATCGTAACAGTATAGTGTTTTACTCGTCAAAAAAGCATTTTCTATCGCTCGAGATCATTAGCAAACTCGGCTTCGCCTAGGTTGGTAAACTGTTCTCTTGCGAGAGAAAATGCTAATTTCGTCACTCGTTAAACAATATACTATAACTTCATACTTATTAAAAACGTATCCTGTACCGGTACAGGTACAGGTGCCGGTACAGGATACTATGGATTTAGTGAATACCGGCACAGGATGTGCTGGTACTCAATACTGTAAAATTTCTTTATTTACATCCCAATATGTAATGCTATCAGTACAAACGTCATAGGAGGGTGGGAAATTACCTACTACCTACCTCTAAATTAGACGTAGGTAATGGGTATTCATTACCACCCAAGGGCGATAATTGCTTATTACCTACCTCACTTTCAACCCTCATTTTCCATGCTTATTTCTTGGCCCCTAGAATTTAATGTCTTTATAGAATTAAAAAGGTGTCCTTAGGAGCATCGAACTAGATAAGATAGTTAACTGGTAATTTTTAAAAAAGATAGTTAAAAATATTATAAATATGTGTCTTATACCAAAAATTTCAATACATATTATGTAGGTCGTAAATAATAGTATATTAGGTACATACCGGGGTGGGAAGTCGTTTATTACTGTCGAGAGATTTGATAGTTTATCGAGACGCGCAGCGTCGAGATGAACTATAAAATCTCGAGACGGTAAGGAAACTTCCTACCGAGGTGTGTATACTATTTTATTTACAACCTACATAATATTAATTTATATTTTTCGTATAAGATATTTATAATAGTTGCTAGATGTAGTGTCCTCCAACAGTATACTCCAAAAGTTATCGGGAACAGGACCAAAAGAAAATTTCCTCAAATTATCAGAAACTGCGGACGTTTCGACATTTATTACTGTCTTTATCAAGGCTAAACACACAAAAGCAGCATTACATAGGTGACAAACGCAATTAAACAGTCCACTTAACATGATATTGAGAAAAAAACCGTTAAGCAGTTATTCAGTAGATTAGTAACAATCACAAACAGTGTGAGATAAAAACAAAATTACATTATTAAGAACTTACAACTTGCAAAAAAAAATAAAAACATTAATTAAAAGGAAGGAAAAGCTGCCAAGAACCACAGGATAAGCATGAAACAAAAGTTCCTTACCTATTCTACGACTAGAGTGGAAAATTGTGTCATCACTCATACTCAAAAGCCATCAGCACAGGCGAGGAAGAGCAGGCGATGCGGAGTAAACAAGGCGTCATAAAACTGATATGAGAGTTTATTAACGGACGTACTAGTCACCAAGAGACCACCAGTACGAATATGAAGCGACTATTATCTCCAACCGATGCTCAGTGTATGGGTTTTTTTTGTGAAAATATTAATGTTAAAATGGTTCTATTAATGTAGCCTTTATCGACGATACCGTGCAAACTTAGCAAATGAGTGTACTGGGTGCCAAGCCCTATAGGGTGTCCGTACGACAGTTGACCGTTCTGTTCAATGAAATGTGAATCATTTCACTCAAATTCCTCTTATAGTCCTAACAAGTGCGCAAAGTAACACTTTCGCGCACGCGACTGCCGTTAACGGGCAATATAACGATTTTATAAATGATTAAGCTTCACAGATCTCTTCTGCTACCCCTGTATTGAGGGCGTGCGCGAAAGACTTTGTCGCACGTGTCCTATGGCAGCCAGTAATTTTTTTTACGCTGCTATGGGCGACGTGCGAGAAAGGTAACAATGAAAATATGTGTCAGTTTGCATACTGTCAGTAATGTGCGAACCGTGTCATATTTTAACGGTTGTAGAAAAAAGTAGTTTGATTCATAATCCAGAATTTTTACCTCGTTAAAGTCGAACTGGGGGCCCGTCGAAAAATGATGTTGGGCGAGGGCGGTCTTTTCTTTCTTATTTCTGTTAGATTCCCTGCAGTCATAACTATGTTGGTAGACTCTGCTTTTAAGATATTGTTTAATTGTTCCAACATAACAACTAATACAACCTGTGCAGGGAATCCTGTACAGGTTGTAATAGTTGTTAGTAGGTGTTAAATGACAGTTCCTAGGGTGTCTCATCTTTTAACTCTCTGAATATAGAGCCTACCTACTTAGTGCTGTAAAATGTCAATCTTATATTAGACGATCGTCTGCCAAGTTGCCGCTGTATGGTTTCAGATAGTCCACGAACAAACGGAAACCTGAAAGAGCTTTCGTCGCTCCCAGCGGCAATATCAGATGAAAGATCATTATTTAATTCGCAACTTCTATTGTATTTAGTGAAAATTCTGTTAATAAATTTAACAGGGTAATTGTTTTTAATAAGTATGTCTTTAATTGTTGCGTAATTATTTTGGTAAAATTCCGGAGAACTCAGTTTAGTCGCCCTATATAGAAGATTTCTTATAGCTGATACTTTATGTGCCGTTGGATGCGACGAAAGATAATTCAACACTCTTCCCGATGCCGTCGGTTTTACAAACCAATTGGTCGATAAAGTGTGATCTATATTCTATATCTATGTATGTATGTGATCTATGTATCACCAATCTATCCAAAAACAGAATAGTAGAATTAGTTTCCATTTCCAGGGTAAATTTGATGTTAAGGTGAAAATCGTTGAAGATGTTTAATACATTTTGTACTTCATTATGACGATATGCTAATAGAGTGTCGTCAACGTACAATTCTTCCCATCACATCTGCAATCAGCTCATTCATCACCAAACCTGCAAGCACCGGACTTGCAGGGTTACCCATGGCAGTGCCATCCAACTGTCGATAAAAATTTCCATTAAATTTAAAATAACCGGTGTCAAATAAAAACTCAATGATTTCACAGAAGAATTGACGTGGAATATCGGTGTAAGCTCATAAGCCCATAAGTCTACCTCCTTTTGATAATATTCATGACCAGTTCTTTACGAATGTTGGTAAATAGGGATACCACATCTAGTGATATTAATACGTGATCTGGTGGAAGGGAAACAGTTCGAATAAATTCAACCAGTTTAAAAGAGTTCTTAACATTATTACTTGATACGTTGAAATCTGTTGTAAGTTTGAGTGAACGAACACAGCTAACTTATATGACGGTGAACCAACGCAACTAACCACAGGTCTTAGTGACAACGCTGGCTTATGAGTTTTTCTTAGTCCGTATAATTTTGGGAGAACACTATTGTACACTTTCATTTTTTTCGTTTGAGTATCATTATTGTAGCCACCATCAAACAATCGCTTCACTAATTTGTTTGCCCGAGACTGAAAACGAGAGCGTAATGAATACACCCACTACCTATGCCTAATTTAGAGATAGGTAATAGGTAATTTCCCACCCTCCTATGACGTTTGTAATGATAGCATTACATATATGGTTGTTAATAAAATAGTATACACACCTCGGTAGGAAGTTTCCTTATCGTCTCGAGATTTTATAGTTCATCTCGACGATGCGCGTCTCGATAAAATTTAATTAAGGACTTCCCACCCCGGTATGTAATATACTATTACGATATCCAGTCCTGTACAAAGCTGTTTACCGGATTAATCTCAAGTACGTAAAAGTGTCCTAAATGACCCAGTATGAAGTAAAACAATTTACACGTTGCGTGCAAAAAAAAGATGTACTTTTTGCACTTGTTGCATAAATAACTATTTTCAAAAGCGTGAGAAAAAAAGTAGATGCTGCATAAGTTAGCTCTTTTTATACCCAATTCCACAACATGAGGTTTTTCTGAAAAAAAAACGTCAAAACATTTCATAATTTTTATTGTTGTCCGGCATAATTTTAATGATAAGTCGAATAAATTACGTTACTTGTACTATAAAATATTTACTGAAAGATGTTAGAACTGACAATTACTATCATATTCATCGACACTAACAGAAAATATTGACATTTTATTAAAAATTGCTTATTTGATACAAGAACTGGTACCAATCATATCTTCGTTAAACTTGGTGTAAAAAGGATTATGTAATAGCGTATGTGGTTTTCAAAAATAAGTTGTTTGTTATAATTTTTAAATATCTAAAAAAGCGATTTTCTGGATTTTGGTTTTTATTTTGTTTAAGTTATTTCAAACCATATCACAAAATAAAGAAGAGTTTCATATTGCACCTTTTAAGCTCTTCAACATAAAAAAGTGCATGCTGTATTAGATATTCCTTTTTATATCTATTCTAAGGATGTATTAGAAGACATGATTCATAGGAGTTCTTGAATCAAAAAAAGCAGTTAAAAAAATATATCAAGGATTTTTATTAGCAGGCCATGAATAAGATTGCAATTGTAAGTTCTAACATCTGTCAATAAATATTTTATAAAACAAGTAACATAATTTTGCTCCAGTTATTCTTTTTGAAACTGCCTGAAATTACAAAAAAAAATAAATAAAAACCAAAATTAATTAAATCGGCTTTTTTAAATATCTAATTCGAGTGACCGTCCTGAAATTACATTGACAACAATTTCTTATTGATTATTCAAGTTTTTATTGAAAAAATGCACCAACTTTTTACCTAAGTTCGTATTTATTAAATAAAGAAATAGAAGTTCCGATAGTTGCTCACTGTAGATTTTAATAAAGTGCTGTTTTAAATAACAAAATACGTATACTATTCTAAGATATTCAAAAAAAAAAAAATAAATAATGTGTCTCTTAATATATGTGTTTTTCTTAAAAATAAACTTATTTTTCTTGTTTGTTGATGTGTTTATTTCAGACATTTTGCTTTATCGCGATAAAGCAAATTCGATAAAGAATCTCCTGTTTGTTTTTTTTTAATATAAGCCTATCTCAAATTGTTACAATAATAGTTGTGTATCTCACATCAAAAGCATACAGATTAAACTGTTAGCTAAAGACTTAAATCTAGCAACCCAAATCATGTTCCCTATGGATCTTTCTGTCAGAGGTTGAATTTCTTCTTTCGTTTTAAAATAATTAAAATCACATATTCGTGGAACTTCTTTTGGTTACAGCAGTTATGTAAATGAACAACCTCAGAATGAGTGACAGATAGAAGACTTAAAAAACGAATGCGGTACATAAATTATAATCATAACATTATTCTTAAATGGCTGTAACACTGGTGCAAAAAAACGATGCTTTTATTACTATTAAAGCTCGAATGTGGAAATATAATGAAAACAATTACTAAAATAGACACGAACAGCACGGCCTAATTTGCTATATAAACGAAGTGGCATAATTCCTTTTAATCTCCAAAGATAGAGAAGTTCCTGTTTACTCCTCGTCTAACAAAACAATAATAAACGCTCTCCCAAGTATTTACCTTAATATTTGCTTTCATACAGATGTTGTTTTACTAGTTAAACAGCTTAGCTCCTAACTATTCAAGATTTGATAAGTGTATCGGGTGGATATGGTTTTTGATAGCTTTTGAACGGAGGGCTATGGGAATTGGTTTATTGCTCGGTTTTCTCAAAAAATTTGGTTCCCATTAAACTTAGGGAAAAATTATTCGTTTAGCCGTTAGTGATTAATAGAACAGCCATGTTACGTATCCTGCGAGCTCAAAACATAGGCTACAAATAATAACTCCAGCACTCTGGTAGGTTGCGACACAAATATCAGTTAATTGCGTTGATAAGAAATCATTTCTGTACCAGTTTTTTAAAATCAGACCATTTCTACTAGATATCGGTTTGCAGCTGGCGGAAAGCTTCAAAGTAGGCCACAGTTTCCTAAATTGATTTGTTATTTTTATGCTTCATAAATATTTGAATAACTAAAATCTCCACTGAAAGGCTCACGTGATTCAACTAGTAGGTAACACATTCGGTTGAAAACTTGATAATGTTTAATAATTATACATATGTGTGTCATTTCCCAATAGGATTATTGTGTTGGAAAAACTATTCCGGTTCCACGTGACAATTATTACTAAAATTTCTTCTATGGCAATTAAGCTTATAATCTAAAGATAGTAATCGCAACCTTGATTCCACGCTAACTAGATGCTTTATCCAGGCCTTTGAAAAAGGATCTAAATATATTATTAGAATACGGGGTGTTCATTATAAAACTTCATCTAGTTGGCTGTGAAATGTCAAAAGAAAAGGATGGAGAAACAAAAGTCCATTTATTTTGATTATGTCTTCTGTCAAAATTTCATGTTCTCTCTAGATGAAGTTTTATAATGAACACCCCGTATGTGTTATATTAATTTAAATAGTAATTAGGACACGAAAGAAGATAAGTGAGTAAACTGCCCGTCAAATTAAAGGCATCGGAATTTTTTTTGGTCATTTTTGAGCCATCCACTTTAAACGGATTACATATCTACGGAAAGCTTGTCTTTTGTAGAATCGGCGATGGTGTTGCATTTTTAAACAGTAAATTTCTTGGGTGTTATACAGTGTGACAAAAAGGGTGATGCAAAAATGTTAAAGTTTAACTCTTGACAACATTGATAGAAGCACGTTTTTTAAACTTGTTTTTATGAAGTATTGTACCTTTGGATTATACCTCTAGACGTTTTCGGTAGATTTTTTATTAAGGCTCTAGAACGAAAGTTACCGGGGGTTTTCGAAAATTGGTGTATTTTTGGCTAAGACTGGCACAATCATCTATCTGGATCATCCAGGTTCCGCTATAGTAGTCCTAATCACCGCTTTGCAGCCAGGGTTTGTTTTGCATGAAACTGTGCCACAGTTGGAATGAACCCGATCATATATACAGGCTTCAAAAAAAAATCTATAGTTTGAATCATCAGCAGATAATATTGCTGGGCAAATTGACGGTGGGTTAAACTTGATCTCTTCCTCTTTAAAACAGTTTCTTCTTCTACTTACTACTTCGACACGTTTTTGATAGGATCTTTATTAAAGATCTAGAAAATAAATTACAGAGGTTTTTCAAAAGTGGTACATTTTGGAGAAAATTTGAACAATGAACTATTTTTGCCAGTTGGTTCCAATAGCTCTTCATTAGTAATTCTACCGTGTATAAACCCCATTTTGATTTTTTAATTTATCATTGGAATAACGCCCATCGTTGATGGTGTCAGTTAAATTAAATCAATGTTAAACTTACAAACTTTCTATCAATTACATGACAGGTGGATACCTGTCATGTTAAATGGATCGGTAGGTTTTTGCCTTTCACTATTTACCACTTTTTCCTTTGTTTAGTACCTCGCCATGCTGGATTTGTTATTGAAGCTCTAGGAAAAAATTACAGGAGCTTTTCAAAAACCACTATATTTGGTAGAAAATTACAATAATTAAATTTATATTCACAACGTAAGCATACAATACGATAATAAATAACAATTTTATTCTTCCCAAAATAGAAAATAAGAACAATTCTAGTAACATCCCCAGAGAAAGCGCTTGGTTTCAACAAATCTAACCCAAGAACAATTATTAATAACTTTAATACCGTGTTGGTCCGCCGCGTACGCGCTGCAATTCTTGCACTCTCCTTGGCATACTGTCCACCAAGTCTGCTAAAAATTCTTGGGGATTAGCTTCCCATTCTTCCCGAATCGCATACGTCAAATCCTGTAAATTTCCATATTCTTGCTCTCTTTGATTCAATCTTAATTTCATTCACACATAGATTTGTTAAAACCAAGCGCTCTCTCTGGGGATAGTGCTAGATCTGTTATTTTCTATTTTGAGAAGAATAAAATTGTTATTAATTGTCGTATTCTATGCTTACGTTGTGAATATAAGTTTATTGTAATTTTCTACCAAATATAGCTGTTTTTGAAAAGCACCTGCAATTTTTACTAGAGCATCAACAACATATCCAACAGGGTGAGGTAATATTAAACAAAGGAAAAAGTTGTAAATAGTAAAAGAGAAAAACCTACCGATACATTTAGTATGACAGGTATCCACTCTGTGTTGACAGAAAGTTTGTAAGTTTAAGCATTGTCTATATATTCATAGTCTATCAATAATTGGGTATCTTCATATTCATAGTCTATCAATGATTGGGTAGTAAATATGACCATTACTAGATGGCGAGTATGCCTATGTGTGCTGACCAATCACTGCCGATGACGTAAGAGTTCCAGCGTATTCCCCTTTTTTTCAGTGGGGAGATGGCACTGGGTAGGGAAGTACGTTGAAGATAAAAGTTAAGTAATATTATAAACTTCAGTGAAAAGTGAGATAATCACTGAAACGACGTGTGGTAAGAAACGAACAAATGTGAATAGACTTTCCTTAACACGGAGTTCTTTTATTTTCTTATGATGATGACAAAGACAACAAACCGACAATACCTCTACCCTCTGGTCATATATGCGTCCCTTTCCTAACCGTAAATTTGTAAAATATTGTGTTATGTCACTTTGACATTTTTAGATTTGATAGTCTGCTCCGGCTTGCAGTAGCTGCAAACATTGCAAACTTCAAGGGATTTAGCGCTACCAGAATATATTATCGAGAATCAAAATTTGAGCAGAAAACTGGCTCCATTCAGTATATTTGTCAGTGTCTTCAGTGTGTGACTTCCAGTGTATGTAAAATTATCAAGCCATGCCGTTTTCCCAGTTTTCTCCTCTCTTGTTTGTTAACTGCTAAAGACTACACTTTAAACTTCATATTATATTAATTCAATATCCATTTTGAAAAAGGTAAGTGAAGTTCGTAATGGCCATAATGCGATTTTCATAACACAATATTTTCACGCTCATACATTTTTGCTGTTTGACCTGTACAAGTAAACTGTAGCGTAGAATCCAAGCTTGAGAGTGTTTAAGTACTTTCAAAAAGCCATAAAGTTTGGGTTCAGAACTTTCTGGTTAAAAGCAGGTGAAATTAAATGCCAATAACAACTTCCCTACAAGTTGTTATGATGGGTTAATGTACTTTTACGTTAATATCTGCCATCAGTTTGACTTTGAGTAAATCAAATTAATTTCCTCGACGTTGCTCGCATTATATTAAAAAAAGTTTTTATCAGCTTATACATTTTCTCAAAATCACTCAGTAGCTAGCACATTCAAGAAGAACGGTTTTAATTTCTCTGCCAAACTACTCCTTGGAAAGAAGCCTAGTGTTCGGAGGCAGAGCGTTGTACCTACCACATGTGAGGTGCAGATAAACACTGTTCCTGGTCAAATTTTGACTGCGGTATGAATGCATTTTATGTGCACCTTGTTTCATAGCATGAGTATGTGCCTCTCATTTTGTAGATTTCTACAGTGAAAAAATGTTAACGTTTTGTAAAGGAGCTCATATTCAGTGAGTAGATAACTGCAAAGACACTTTTAGAAAAAAATTTATGGTTCCAGGAGTATGTATCACTTGAGCCATTTACGAAAGACCTTTTGGTGTTATTACATCTGAGTATTTGACTTGAAAAACGTAGTATCAGTTCTAGTACATGGATTTATTATTTTCGCTTACAACTATTATTTTTGGTAAGTTCTGGCAACAACATTTTTTGTAATGGCGGCATTTTATAACCTTTAAATTATGTCAATATTACCAATAAAACTGACACAGTTCAAATATTATACGGGGGCAATCTGTCAAATTTTCATGGCCTACTTTTCCGAAAAATATAATGAAAAGCTTTATACATCTACGCAAAAGTTTTCATACTTTGTATGTTTAAAATCTCAGCGGAACACTCCTCGACTGCGCAAATCAAATTTCCGGTTAAGGATCCTGAACGAATTGAATAATGGATTCTGTATTCAGGTAATGAAATATTTTCTTTATTATTATATTATGGAATTGTTTCTAAGAAGGTTTTTTTATTAGTAATACAAAAGGACAAAACAGAGCAAAATAGCAGTGGGTTATTTCACCAGTACGCAGTTTTAATAATCAAAACAATGATTTAAGAAAAAGTAAAATCTCACATTAGGAGAAATTTTACATTGCTAAAAATAAAATCTAATAGATATGTAATACAAAATATGTACCTAATTGAATCCATTTGACTTTATTTTCAGGTAGAACAGATATGTTAGATTTTCCACATAAAAATACTTGCTCGGATGTTCATATGTGAAGACGTTTTGAGAAAAGGTTCTTCGTCTCAATGAAGCTGTCGCAAGTTGCCGTACCAACGCGCTATGAACCTAGCCAAGCTTCTCCATCTAATACGAACAACAGGTTATATTCAAGAGCTCAACATAACGGTTCCGAAGAAAACGTAAAATCCTACTTGTATTATTAATAATATATTAAAATATATAATAATTATTTTATGAAACTTTTAATAAAGAGCAATTCATAATTCTATAGATAACTGATAATTATTGGAATTTAGGATACTAATAATGATACACTGAAATTATTTAGAATAAGTACTCTACGACCAGTTCAGTCTTTCAAATACTACGAAATTATGGCCATCGCCATTCTGTCAACCAATCGAACGCGACTAAAATAGGTAGACGTGGAGAAAACATCCAGTTCTCCCATCTTATCTAAAAACAATGGTTTAAAATTGATTTGATTTAACTGACACAAGCAACGATGGGCGTTAGTTAGAAAGTGGTTTATACAGGATAGAATTACTAATGAAGAGCTATTGGACCCAACTGACAAAACCAGTTAATTGGTAAAATTTTCTCCAAAATTGTTGGATTTCTAGTACTTAGATAATCGTATAAATGTTGATAGTTACTAACACTCTATATTAACTCAGTGAGGTTGCGAAAGCTCTCTAATAATGTCGGTTGTTTGTGTTCTGACGTATGACATGTGTGACATGACATTGAGAGTTAGTTGTTATCGATCTCCTTAAAAGTTATGTTTTTACTTTTAATAATTAGTTTCAATAAAATAAAACTACGATAAATACTTGACTCTATTTATGATCTGCAGCTTCCTAGCCAACGATATTGCCTAGATAATGCCAATAAAAATGTACCACTTTTCGAAAAACTCCTGTAAAATCTTTTCTAGATCTTTAATAAGAATCCTATCAAACGAGTCGAAGTACTAAGTAGAAGAACAAATTGTTTTTAAGAGGAACTGAACAAGTTTAACCCACCGTCAATTGGTCCAGCAATATTCTCTGCTGATGATTCAAATTATAGATTTTTTTTTAAGCCTGTATATATGATTCGGTTCATTCCAACTGTGGCACTGTTAGAGGCGAAACATCCCCTGGCTACAGAGCGGTGATTAGGACTAAAATAGTGGAACCTGGATGATCCAGACGAATGATTGTGTCTTCTTCAAAAATACACCACTTTTCGAAAACCCCCAGTAACTTTCGCTCTAGACCCTTAATAAAAAATCTGCCGAAAACGTTAGAGGTACTATCCAAAGGTACAATACGTCATAAAAACAAGTTTAAAAAACGTGCTCCTATCAACGTTGTCAAGAGTTAAACTTTAACATTTTTGTAACTCTCTTTTTGTCACCCTGTATAACACTCAAGAAATTTACAGTTTAAAAAAATCAACATCTTCGCCGAGTTTACAAGAGACAAGCTATCCGCTGATATTAAATCTGGAAAGCACGCCGGGAGAACGTAACCAATTTGTCAACTTTTTTTGAGACTTGAAAAAATCATACTTCTCATACGTATTAATCAGAAAAATCCGAGTTACATCATACCAATAAATATTAAAGGTCTACTTAACTCGATGCGAGACCGATGGGAGAGCGCAAAGAGTGCGGGAGATAAATTATGTTAGATACATTTTTAGTTGATAAGCTTCAGGTACAAAAGCCAGGGACCTCTACGGGTCCAGTTAGTCTACGACAAAAGGAACTCCAATAACGGAGGGGTGGCCATATTGGTGAAAGACGACATCGTACATCATTGCCTAGGCGTCCAAGCCACAGAAATTGATGCAATTTCCGTCGTCGTGCGCACCACGGTCAGATGAAGGTCACGTCGGCATAGAAGCCTCCATAGGACGAACTGCAGCAGGAAGATTTCGACATTCTCTTGGGTGACCAACAAGCATTAGTGCTGGTTGGCGACCTCAATTGCAAGCACGGCTCATGAAGCTCTGTAATTGATAACAGGCAAGGTGTTGGATGGCTGCCGAGACGTGCTGCAGGCTCTAAGTCTATTCTCAATTGAGCTCGAGGTGCAAAAACTACTCGGTCAATATGGAGAGACCTCCGAATATATTCGGGCGCTTGTTCAGAAACAGAGACGGCTGTGTGGATTGTAACGCAGAGGCCCCTCAGAGGACAAACGCAGAGGCCCTCAGAGGACAATCGCAGGCTGCTTAATGAAAGCAGCCAGCGATTGAAAACAGCCCTTCGTGAACACCACAGTCGATGTTGGGATGATAAGCTGGGCGAGTTAGAGACGGGCTCGTCTGGCCTCTGGCGGCTGCAAAGAAGCCTCAGGCGCGAGACAAACAGCATACCACCGCTACACAGCGTAAACGGAAGGTTAAAGCGACGAGGAAAAGGCGGAGGCATTAGGCCAACCACTCGAAAGAAAGAGTATGCTAATTAATCATCCTGACACCTGGCGGTTGAGAGAGCCGTCCGGTACTGGACCCGGTTACCCCCGCGGAAGTCAGGGACATCCTGAGGACCCTCGTGGAACGAAAGGCTCTTGGGCCGGACGGCATCTCCAACAAGGTCCTGAAAAACCTGACTAAGAAGGGTGCAGCTTACCTCTGCGCTGTGGCGTACGGAACCCTGAGGCTACGGTACTTTCCCTCGAGGTGGAAACAGAGAGTGATGATAATGCTGAACAAGCGGGGCAAGAATAAGATATTTCCACAAAACTACCGGCCTATCACATTACTGTGTGGGGCTGGGAAGGTCGTGGAGCGTATTAATCTGAGGAGACTGCAAGACGAGTGTACCCGCCTAAACGTCGTGTCCGTCGAACAATATGGTTTTCGGGAACTGCATTCGGCAGAATTGGAGGTCCTGAAAACCACGGAGAACGACGTGGAAGGCAGGAACTCCAGATTGACCTCTGGATTAGTCCTGCTGAACGTAGAGCGAGAATTCGTTAGGGTCTGGCAGGAAGGCTCCTGCCCCTCAAAACTATCATGCGGTCGATCCTAGCATATGGTTCGGCCTAATAGGGGTGCGCGTCGGAGCCCCTAAGCGTAGAAGCTGTTGAAAACATTTACCTCCGTATGACGGTGAATGATCCATGGTACATTAGTAACGAAGAAATTCTTGCTAATCTGCGATGGCAAACAGTGCGCGACTGCATGAGACTCAACGCTGAAAAAAACCTTCCGACGCGCCGAAGCACATCCACGACCTGCTGCTAGCGTTGGTCAGTACAAGTCGGATCCCGCATCAGGGCAACCCTAGAAGCGGCCACAGCATCAGCTGTGATATCAAGCTGCAGAGAAGAGTGGCAGCAAAGAGACAAAAAACCGTCCTGAGAAGTTGGCTAGGCGATGAGATATGCGAAAACAAGAAAGAGCGTGCTCCATAGAAGACTGCCGGCAGCAGAGAGGGGATATATAACCGGGCCCGGAATCCCCAAGCAAAAAACGGTTTTTTTTGTGGGTGAGAATCGCACCGGGAAACCGAACAGCAGTGCGGGGCTGTTCGCAACAATATTATATGAATAAAATAGCATTACAGCTAAACGTTGTTCCATAATCTTGAAATATATTTGTGTTTTCGGAACAAATTTTAAACAACTGAACGACTGACCTATTCTACGAATACATTGACAATGCGAATATATTTGCGTTGTCTCTCTGAAGTGGACGATCTTTCTGATGAACGCGAAGTAAACAATGTAGACACTGATCTTCCGACGGTGTCATGTGTTGATATTAGTAGAAATGTCCAGAGTTGCGACTAATAGCGACTTGATGAGAAAAATAACACATATTCCATTGGCACTTTTCTATCTAATCAAAAAAGCCTAGGATCGGAGTAGATCATAATGACTGGCTTCTGGAGAATCATCTATTATTGTAAGAGGAAATAAACGGTGTTTATTTATAAAGATAATAGAGATGGCCATAAAAAAATATTTTTTACTCTATAATAGCTTACATAGAAAAATGTATGACAAAACAAAAATTTTATATGTCATTGTTGTATCCTCTCTTACATCATCCTCTCGTGATGTAAGTAACTAATGGAAAGTTTTTTTTAATTTGAAGTCCACCTATTATTTTGATTTTCTCTGTGCGTCCTGTAATTTATGTTTTTACCTCTCAGGACAACCTGTATTCTAAGAACTTTCATTACTTAAAATTAAATATCGAATAACATGTTTAAGCAAGTAGATCTCCTCTTCAAACTCCCTGTATACCTACGTTATTCCATTTAGGTTTGCCCAATTCTTGAAAAAATGGTCTATTCAATTCACTATATAATTTCTTACAAAAGCTGTTTAACCTTATGTGATACTTGCTTTAAGTTTTTTCATACCATCGCCTTTTTCTCGGAGATGCTTTTTTGACGAGTAAGATTGGTGTTTGGTACTATCATTTTTAACAGGGTCATTAAATCACTAGCACAATAGATTTTAGTGGTCATCATGGCTTGAAAACCGAAACTAAAAAAGGTTTTATTCCGTTCATTTTTTTTACGTTAATTATTCTAAGAAGAAAATATGGTTTTATTATGTTATTGCCCAACTCTAGATTTGATACAAAATTTTTGAGTAACTTGACCTAAAGTAATAAATAATTCTTGATGTCGGACTTCAAGATGCTTATAATATCATAATACGACACTTTTCCAAAATGTTTGCTAATTTTTTTTGCGATTATAGCTATTAAAGACTAAGGGCCGTTCGCATCAAGCAATTTTTAAGTACACTAAGGCTTCCATTATTTCCATGGTTACTCATGCTAACTATAGCTTAAGGGCCCTTAACTTTAAGTCTACTTAAAATTTGCTTGGTGGAAATGGCCATAAGACGAACAACCGTAATGTCATTCATGACGTAGCACTTTCTTCGTTTTTTTTTTGAACCACCTACAAGGTAAATCTAATATTGGATATGTTAGATATTAAATAGGACGTGTTAAAGAAATCGCGTAAAAGGGAACAAAGTTGAAGGCGTCTACATCACTAACTGATAAATTGCGCTTGAATTCGTTTTGTTGCAATGTAAAACGGAACATGCAACTGCAGAATATTCTCATATGCACGAATATCATTTACTACTCCACGTACGAATGATAGAACATAGAGTGTTGTTATGACTGATTGACAATTTACCCGTTTCGTTTTGGTCGTAAGTATGTACACTGTTAAGTTATGTGACTAGATCACCACCTGACTAGACCACGAACCTAAAATATTACCACTTACCTTGGCAACCAGTCGTTGAGAAGCCCCAATGCATGTTTTGACAAGCGTCGCATCGAAATCCATCTACTCCAGGTAAACAGTCGCAAATGCCAGTATGCGGGTCACACAATCCAGATTTGGAACCTATGGAGTTGCACGAACAGGAGGGGCATAACGCTGATACGTTACCAAAGCCACTCTGAAATACAAAATACAGGGTGTTACTACATGGTATATCGTGACATTGTGACCTAGAGAGTCTGGTTTTCTAAATACAGTTGTCATAGTTAAAAAAAATATTGATTTTTTTTTATTAAATTTGCCTTTTTTGTTCACTACAATAAGGCTCTAAATTAGCACTACTTAATTACATTACAATTGTTAGTTCCAGTGGAATTCCGGGAGCAGTTTTGCGAATAATGCTGACAAAGAAATGCACCCTACTGACTTTTTTGTCAAAAAATGCCAATATCTTCACGTTACAAGCTATGCTCACCTCGCACTTGTCGCAAGTCCTTCCCACAAATCTTTCTTTGCAAACACATTGACCGGTGGTAAGGTTGCACTGTTTCGATTCAGATCCAACAGGGTCACATTCGCAGGCTTTGCAATTAGAACTGGCAGCATCTCCATAGTGATCTGGCTTACATTTTTCACATTTCCAACCTGATTTACAAAAAATATGTGAAACTTTGTATTTTATTACCTAGTGGAGATATTTTGCTTACCTTCAGTATTGCCTTTACATGCCAAACACTGACCAGTCTTCCTATCACAAGGGCCTCCGTTACAATTGCAAGGTTGACAAGTGTTTCCGATTTGCATTGGATCTCCATAGTGACCATCATCACATCTGAAATTAAATATAAAATAGTAAACGAACAAAGTGTAGGTAATACAAGAACAATTTTAGGTGGTATTTGGCAAAATTGAAAGAAAGGAACGTGAACTAAATGTTCTTCATAACATTTAACTATCAATTCCTCATATTGCAATGGTCTACTACGCCTGACCCAGTTAGCAAGATGACGTTTTGGCGACGTTATTAAATATTATTGAATAGCTTTTGATTTGGTAAAGAAATCATACAGAAAATTTCAATTAAAGATGACTATTGAAAAATGTTAAATTAGAAATTATAATAATAGTGACTTATTTTAAATTCTATCTCTACTATTTTATTTATATTTTTCTTCTTTAATTGCAAAAAATAACATAATCTTGCAGTAACACAAAAATAATATTCGAGTATTTTTAAAATGCCTCAGTTATCGTAAAATCAGTGTGTATACTAGCGTCACATTGAGGCCGGTTTGGTAAAGTGTGGTCGTACGCTGTTCCGCTTTTAAGTTAACCTTAACGTTTAACCAGTCAAATTTCATCTGTAAATTTACTACGTTTCAACGTCGTCTTTTTTAACTGGTTATGAATCTTTAAGACGTCAGAATATGACTTAAAAGTCTATGACTTGATCGTAATTTTCTACGGTTTTATGATTTCTTTTGCGATCTAGGTAACTGTTACTACGGTTGTTTTTGTACATATCAAAACAAAATGGCGAGTACCTAACTATATGAGCTTTTGAATGCAATACAAATGTTTGATTTAAATCTCTTGAGCCACGATTAGAAAATTATGAAAATTTGTATGAGAAAATAGCTATTAAATTCACAGTTTTTGAATTGCAATTATTGCAAAAATAAAGGAGGCATTTAACGATAAATATGACAGATCATTACTATGTCATAGCAATTCCCAATAGATTCGTTTTTTTAGCTTACATTTCACAATGGTCACCAGTGTACCCTTTAGGGCATTGGGTACAAACGTAGCCACCCTCGTTGAGAATATTGAAATAGTCCAGTTGACATCCGGGACTAAAATTGTTTTCAGGCACTTCCAAAGGACAGGCACACTTTTTACAGTCATCGGAGGTACCCCTCAGAGGATTGCCGTAGTAGCCAGCTGCGCATCGTTCACATTTCTCGCCAATGGTGTTGTGTTCGCAAAAGCATTCTCCTACAACAAGCGAAAATGTGAGCTGATCGATGTAACAAAATTTCCAGACACACAGTGGATCAGTTCAAATAAGTACAAGACAATTTTTCAGTAAAAGAGACCACTCATATTAGTCAGATTTATCTGACTGGGAAGAGACTGATGATCCAAGCTTCGCCATCACCTGTCATTATCAAGGATGAACAAGTTTAGATAAATTGAAGTCCAAAGTTCGAATCGGAAATGCGATCTGTACTTAAGGAATTTTCGATGCTAACACAACCGATAAAGTCGTAGTATAAATTTATTGGAAGATTAATGTATTGATCACAAGGAGAAATGGTACCGGTCGCTTCACTGTAGAAATCTCCAAATTAAAAAAAAGCTAGACTAGTTACTGCCGGGTGACATTTCTCACTTAACTACCTTCAAAATTTAAAATGGTTGCCCAATCAGAAATTATTCCAATGGATCCTGTTTAGTCTACTTGATATTTCTACCAAACCTGGTGATGCATGGTATTGTAGCTCAGGGAGTAAAGTATAGGGTCCGTGTTAGCAGTTGAAAATGATTTATACGTTATTTCACTGAATATAGTTATTTTCCTAACAAATGCGGAAAGTGATACTTTTCCGCATGCGACTGCAGTTGGCCGAACGACGCGTAGCGGAGTTCGGCAATGAAGTCGAGTGCGGAAAAGATACTTTCCGCAAGTATCAGGAACAATATTTTTTCTACGAGTAAGTACGACTTTTACAATTATCAGTAAAACTTCAGTTTGAAGTTAAAACACCAGACATGGCGTTGTTTATCTGTCAGGTAAACAACGCAATGTACGTCATATCCGGTATTTTAACTTCAAACTGAAGTTTTTCTGAGAGTTGTAAAAGTCGTCCTAACACTCCGTCAATATATTGGTATTTATTGCGTCAGCTGCGTCATGAATGATGTTTGCTTACTTTTATCGCACATAGCAATAATTAAAGAAATCAACATTTTCATTTAAAAAATGTTGAGATCGTTATCCTGTTTTTTTTTTGCAAAACTACAATTAAAGATGCACTATAGGTATAAGTAAGATGGTATACCAGACACCATTGAATTAAAAGAGTTAGGAAGGAACATTGTGCTTTTCTGTCAAAATTTTATTTTTAGGTTGAATTTATAAGCTAGGTTCTTCAAGATGGTTGCATTTCCGCTAGTCATTGGCGTGCTTGTAAAAAGTATTTGTGAACGGTCTTTCAAGATGGAGGATAAACAATTCCAATAGTCATTGGCGTACTTGTAAAAATTATAAACGGTTTTGATTGTATATTTTTCGTTGTTGCTTGATAATTCTTTTTATTTTATGTTTTGTACATTGAAAGAAATAATTTGGGCTTTCTTAGGTATTAGGATTAGGTGTAATAGATTTTCTTTAGAAATAAACATAATGTTATGGGTGTGTATATATTTGTTTGTAGCGAGAATAAAACGAACTCATTTTATTTACATTACGTATTACAAATAGTTTATTAAGTCAGATAGATATAGTCGCATGGGTTCTTAACTGGCGGGTCCGATGATTCATCAACGACAAACTTTGAATTTTTTGTTTCTTTTCATGGCATTTATTTGTACCCACCAAAAACAAGCCGTATGATAAAAAAGACAGATATATACAACTTTAGACAAGGAAAAATAGGATACACTTATATTTATCTCTGGCTTAAAGTGGTCACCAAAATGTGTATTTTTCCCGTCATTTTGTTTATAATGTCACTCTGACAGTCCAATTAAGCAAAATTAATAATTCTAAGCAATTTTCGGGTTTTTTTCATTTTTAATCCAAGCAAATAGTGTTAAACTTATTATACTATTTCGGGAATGAAAGAAAAAGTACAAATTTGTCAACCAATATCCAGGAAACTGTATTGAACACACTGGGAATCATCTCAAGGAGTACGCAGAGAGGAAGTGCATAGAAACCAAGTACAAAATAATATCGAAGAACATTAAAAGAAGAGAATAAAGACTCTTGATTTACCAAAAGCAGTGAAACTAGATGTGAAAAATGACTGATCCGAACTTTTGTCAATGGCCAGAGCTCTAAAAATAAACAAAATCTACACCGCAGACCAAAAATTGTGCGACATGGGCATGATGGTTTTCCCAGTTTACCGCAATAGAATTGATATGGACTGGAGCAAAAGGGTATTATCACAAGCATATAGATGAAGAGCTTAAATCGGAGCATGTATAGCAAAGATGCATTGGAATACTTAGTAATAGAGGTGATGAAGAAAAAGGTGTTTGGTCTAGTCTACCATACATCCACAAAGTCACAGATAGCATCGGCAGGCTGAAAGAACACAAAGTGAAAAGTGTTTTTAAACTGACTCCCAGAATACAAAAGAGCCTAAAATTGGCCAAGCATCAGGGGGATCTTCTATCAGCATCCGGAGTTTACAAAGTTTCATGACATTGACACCACAAAACGTAGTATTAACACGAGAACTACGGAACATAATAGAAGTTGCAGGATGGGACAAACACAAAAGTCAGCAGTAGTAGAGCACACGCTCTTTGAAGGTCACGACATCCTTTTTATCGAGATGGATATCTTACATCAAACGCAGCATTACTATCCTAGACTAAAGAGGAAAGTCATTGAGATCTTCAAGTACAAGAACAACTTCAACAAGAAAGTTGAAATTACGGCCCTAATTCAGACCGTAAGTCTGCGACATATACGTTATGTGCACCAAAATTCTGCTCTAACCCTTCCCCAGTTCTTCCACTTCAGCATGGCGGTTACAGTAAAAATACCACGGAGCGTTTAGATCTAAAATCAGTCAAGGTCGAGATGAAAGGAAGATCACTTCGCCCATTTCGCCCCCAGGAAGAAATTCAATTGAACCGCGGCTTCAAAGCCTGGAACACACTTCACACAAAAATGTATCTTTAGTTAATAGCTATAAAGCAATTGTGTTGTGCAACATCTATTCTTGTATCTGATAATTATAAAGCATCTTTATTTATTACTCCCAATCTAAAATTTTATTAATTTATCGGAGTTTCAGATTTGTTCTTCTTTAAAACATCTATGACTAATGAAGAAATTACTTAATGTTTTATGGAAAATATGATTTTTTGCTTAGGAACGTTGAGAACCTATTTTAGAATCCTATATTGTTTTAATTGTTTCCTATTTCTTCCAGTTTGTTTTTCAAAGTTGATTTTGAAAAGAAAGTATATAGATGCAAAACAAATTTTTTTTTCTAATTTTGACATATAAAGTGGCACTTTTCAATACTGATAACACTGACGTAACGTTCTACTTTTCGTAACTAGTTACGAAAAGTAAAATCTTTCGTAACTGGTGATGAAAAGTTCGTTTCACCACCAGTTGCAGGTTTCGGTTGTGGCACACCGTTGCTATGGTTTTCCGGTATTAAGTAGATACAAAGTGGTTTAAAAGTAAATATTGAAGTTTAATAATAATAATTCTCTCTCTCTAAGTAGGTATTTGCAATCAAAATTAGAAAAAATCTTGTATGAAACACGTGACGAAAAACCTTTTTTGTGTATCTCATTCAAATTGCGGGAACTCGCTGCGCTCGTCCCGCAAACATTCATTCGTTACACAAAATCGGACTTTTCGTAACTGGTTACATAAATAGCTATTATAATATCGATAAGCATATATTATGTGTATTATTATTGTTGCGAACTCGGGGTTCAATAATTCCAGTGTAACGATTTAACACGAAAACACTATTTATTTACTCCATAAATACACACAGGTACAATTCGACTACTAAATAACTCACTTCTTAACACTTTATAGCCTTCTATTATCGCTTTGAACTTTAGCTTACTTATAGCTCGATTAAAATAAGACTACTACTCCCCTACGGCGGCGCTTACTCGCCTTTTATACACAGTCCTAAATTACAGAAAAATCTAGAATATTTTAGAAGAAAAATAATTAATACGAGACACATAAAAAAAAGGTCGTGAACAACTACGCTCTAAATTAACAGAGCAATAAATCACTCAGTCGCTGAAGCGCCCGAACCTTCGTCGCTGAATAATTACTATTGCGTAGTATGTGTATTACTTAGCTCTCATGTGCACTTTTCAATCGATATGACTGAAGAAAAAGGAAATTCCAGAATTAATATGGTACTCTACGAATTCTACGAGTAGTTAATCCGAATAACATTCCGAAAAAGCTTAATGTCATTTGATGCGACTTATGTGTATGACAAGGTAGGTAACCTCGAATTGTTTACATCAGGAAACATTTTGGTACTCACTGTGTTCTCTGATATGATTCATATGGTTAGTGGACTTTGGACTCGCCAGTTAAGACCCGATGCGACTATATCCATGCATTTCTAAATTATCTATAAGTAGTAAAAACAAGTAATTACTTATAATTATTAAACTTATAGTAACAGGACCAAGTTTCCCAGGCTTATTCGTCCTGCTCTAGCCTTTATGTAGTAGTTACAATACATATATCATCCGTCAATCGTAAATAGTTAATAGTAAAGTTGGTGGAGTATGCGAGGACTTCTTCAGGCCCGTATGAACTACAAACTTTTAGCTCTTTATTGAGTTTACTAGTTATTCCTTCTTATTCAGTCTTATGGCCGAGACATAATTTTAATATTCGATAATTTATGTAAGATCCAGTATTGATGCGAGTGTCAAGTTCTGGAGCAATATTCGACGGTCGAATGTAGAGGCAAGTCTACTTTCTTGTGAATGGACAACAGGGTTGCCAATGAAAAGTGGTGCCAGGAACATGTTGTGACAACGGATCGGCTTCTCTACGCTTTGGGAACGTTTGGCAGCTCGTTACTGAGACTGGCATGGTAAAGTGGTAGTACGAAGTGTAATGTTATGAAATGATAATGCTATAGAATACGTACATAAACTTATTGAAACGCTGTGACATTAATCTGGGAAGTAATTATAAAACCTTAGAAAATGTGCTTGAGTGTTTATGATTCTGTGGCAAAAAAATAAATATATTAAACGGTAAACAAAATTAATTTATTGTAATATTGTCTGACTTTGTCTTGAGGTGCTGAGTTTGCTTTACAAATATAATGAATTCTTGTTGAAACATAATGATTAATTACACTTTTCATCAATAGGGCACGATGATTTTGCAAAGGAGAAATCACGAAATTCCATAAAATCAAATAATGAATTATTTATAAAAAAACTCTAAAACTCTAATAGATACCACATTTCCTTTAATTAGGGTGGATTTCGTCTGCGAACTTATGATGACCTTTTCGTTTTGCGTACATAAACGAATGACATCTTCACGAGGGTAGCAGAGTCCTCCTCGGTTCTTGGTATCCAAAAAAGAGTTCAAAAAATCTTTTTTAACACCAAAAAGCGCACTACAACAGTGTTCACATTTTACTTTATTTTTGAGTTCGTAAACGACAAATCCAGCAATATATTTAACAATTTCTTGGCTAAATTCCGAAAGATGTGGCAGGGTAAATGCATAATCCAGATTACATAAATTTAATTTAGATTCTTCTTTCATTTCTACGTCAGCGGTATATACATATATAATTATTTTCATTAATGATTTGGTCAGGTTGTTTAGTAGAACTCACATTTAATATAGATAGGTCTTCCTGCGGTATGCAGTTGCCTAAACCGTTGTCCCGAATTTCTGCGTGTATTAAAATTTTTTTATAAGCCGAAGTAAATTGCCTGCAGGTAGGGTTATTATTATAACCCCCATGGAATCTAACAGATCCAAAAAACAGCTCTAAGTGATCTTGACTGCACTTGTAAAAACGAAGAAATTTTAAAAATTTTCTTGTTTCAATAAAAGTTTGATACATACCTAATAATGATTGAAAATCTAACAACAAACCTAAAAATCCAATTTTTCTTGGTGAGTGTAAAATATGTCCAAACTTTTTAGCAAATCTTTCAATATGTGGGAAATTTTGTTCACAACATGCCCTTTTAAACTCATATAGAGAAAGTTTTCGAGAGTTTAAAATGTCAAATGCATCATTAATGCGAGTCAATAGAATTTTAGATTAGAATGTCAAATGCATCACGAAATATAAAATTAACAGTAGCATCACAATTTTCAAAATCCTTTAGTTGCAACTGGTTCTTGCAAAATAACAAAGCTTCGCCTACAGAACGACTTAACAGTTGTGTTGCTAATTTTACCTTCATTTTTCGCTTGAAGAATTGAATATGCTGTTTTCGTAGTTTATTAGCGAGGTGAAGTCCTTCACTTTCTTGTAACAAAGTAAGCTTTTTGATAAAATTAAAGTCAATTAAGTTGTTATCGGGATCCAAAAGAAAACTTTTTCGTCCCACATATTTCGAACCAATTTGGTCATGTGCGATGGGTCAGGAAAAACAAAAAGAGATAAGTTATCAATGCAAAATTTAGAATTAAGGTTATTATCGTCTAACGCACAACCAAGAATTTTACACATTCTAAAATTAGCAGGGCAACCATCAAATGTAATATTAGCAACTATTACTCCACAACTGTTCAACTTTCTTATGCATTGAGTAACTAATATTGACTTCTGATCGCTATTGATGCCATTTAAATAAAAATATGCAACAGGTAACTTCCATGATCCATTGATCGCTACCACCATAAAAACTAAAACTTCCTTAGCCATATCCATGAGATCATGCTCGATTTCATTGCCAAAATTGACATAACCATAATAATTTTTTCCATCATACTCTACTAATTGACGAATTGCCATTTCATCAAAACCCAAAGAACAGACAACCGGACTTTTTTCAGTTTTAAGTTTTAGTATTTTAAAAGCGTCAGAGGAAAAACCTGGCTTACCATCAATGGAGTACCACCTATACAATTTTTTGGATGGGGTAAATATTTATCAAATTTTTCTCTTACAAAATTATATCCCTTGGGTGAAAAAAAATGAAGGGTTATAGCAAAGCTTCGTTCGGCTTTAGAAAATGTGCGCTTTGATTGATTGTTCTGTGACTTTTGGAGCAACCGTGTAATAAAACCACGTGACTTAAAGCTTTCAGATAATACGTCACCGCACTCTTGATTCAAAAAGTTTCGTTTTTTAAGCTCAAGGATCATTGAATTTATGGTGAAATTTTTCTTCTTTTGGGAAAAGTTTTGTTTTTGAAGATATCGTATTTTTTTATCATTTACCATTATAAGATTTGACCTATCAGCCAATTTTCAATTTTCCTTTTTAAGTTAACGACTTCCAGAGAATGATTGTCTATGACACAAGTTCCTATGTGTTGATTGTGACATATATGATTAGCTGAAGTCATCGACGAACTACTCGGATATTCCTTGTTGACATCTTCTCCACTTTCTGGAATCTCCTTGCCCCTAGTTTTCATCACCATTTCAAGGTTCTGCATTTGATCATTGTCTTTGCATGCCTTAAAAATAAACATAATTACCTATAGCCTGTTGATTCATCGTAAGGGTGTTTCAATAGTAAAACAACGGACGATTGCTCCGAAATGCAAAGAGGAAGCAAATAGAAATTTAGGAATTTTTTTTTTCAATTACTCCGTATATTTTTACAGAAAAACTGAAGTTTTTCTGTAAACTGGAAATTTATTTATAATAAACAAGTTGCTCTTCTCGCAAACGCAAAGAAAATACAGATATAATATGTAGGCTTCAAAGCGTGGATTTTAAAAATGTGGTGGTTTAAATGATAAAAATCACCCATCTTTGGGGGCACATGCCTCGTTTACAAAGGAAAACTGAAAATCGAACTATACCTACTCACTTATTAGGGTACCTAAAAATTTACAACTCGGATTTATGTGTCGATCTCGGCGGTAAAAATCAAATAATTTTCACATATCTTGCTTTTTTTTGCCTACAGAGAGAATCTTTTACTTAAACTGTGACCATTCACTTACATATTTAGTTCGGGTAATTTTTATTGTGGGTATAGCAGTGTCAGTTAATCGTGTTACTACCGGCGAGCTTCGGTAAAAGCAGCATTGTCCGAAATGCTGGCTGCAAAGGAAACTATTTTTAACGTCTCCTGGTAGAATTGCTTTGTTCACAAACTGGATCCAAAGTTGTCTACTAGCTTTCTCTAGAGAAAATCTATAATAATATAGGGACTATTGGTAAAACATGATCGCAATTTTTATCGCAATTCTACTGACTATACTCAGTAATTTTTTTTACTACTTACGTGGTACTTAGCAAAAAAAAATCAAATAATATACTTACCAATTGAAAGTGGTTTCCTGCAATTTAGCGGCAGGTGATTTGGTTCGATGGCATGTTATACAACTAACCATGATTTTTCAGGAATACGCAATTCAAATTATTTAAAATCGACTAGATAACGATGTTTTTGTTGTGAATGTTAAAGGGCGCGTCTCTTTGCTGACAGAATTGTCATATTACAGCAGAGACAACAACGAGATGGGTAACTACGTGTTAAAAAACAGTCCGATTCTAAACTGACAAAGACAAACTGTATTGTCTGTCGCCGTCACATTTTCGGTGTTTGTAGGGGAAATTTCGGCGCCACTAGCGTTTCTTTTTCCCGTCTTTTTCAAAATCTTTGTCTTTGATGAGTTTTTTTGCAAAACTTTTGAAATTGCAACTATATTTGAGAAGAATCCTTGTTCAACTTTTACATGAACGGCCTTCTCATATACATATACACAATTTCAGCAGAATATTGTGTCAAAAACAGGAAATTAATAGGCCGTTGATAGTGTTTATGCTAATACATAATATATTCATAAAAAAATACTTTTATGAGTTCTATACCTACAATATAAAGCTACTGTTTAGATGCTTACCCCTGAATTATAAATTATGGAAGCTTATCAGCTTTCTTATGGCTGTTTGCACCAATTTTCTTAAGGAATAGGTGGAGTTAAGTTAGAACTTGAGTTCTGATGATTACATTGAATTGGCATAGTAATAACGTTATTTGGAATTATCTGATAATATTCTGTATAAATACATATACCGGGTGACACAGGCATTACTAGTCAAATAATATTAATAACAATGAATTAATAACCAAGAAGTAAAGAAAAAGGTAAAAATCTTTTCTGAATTTATCTCGAAAAAGGGATGTTCGATCGATACACCTAATTGCTTCAGGTATTTTACAGTTCAGACCCCCATATCACAAACTATAGCCACAACATCGAGGTTGGATGTTTTTGAAGATGTCTTTAACAACTCTCGAATCGGACAAATTTGAGAGTGCTTTTATGTCATTGGATCTTTTCTTGGATTGGTTTTTCACTTTTCCGAGCTGATCTTTTCTTTCAATAATTTTGATCAAGTGTTGCTTTCTTGTGGACGCTGAGTGTTTGCTTAACCTCGCAATACTTCGACAGGCCTTTGTTTTTTTACTTTGACATTTCTGAAAAGCTTGGAACTGGCGAATGGCATAAAAGAAAAGATTCGAGTGCTGAAGTAGTTCCTGAAGGCCTTACTTGGGGGCTCTGATCCAAAGCAATGATGCTTACATTTTCAGAACTTGGAAGTGATAATAACAATAACGTCAGTCGCGGTCTCGACTGTAGTTGAGACTTTCATTAGTCTAGCACTAAAATGATAGAATATTTTTAATTGCTTTATAATACCTGTTTGTACATATAGATTTTTTAAAATGTGGCAAATTTTTATAACACAATAACTATTTACTTACCTACTTTTACATCTTTGACAAAACATGTGGTGCTATATTCCTGGGATAGATTCGACTTGATTGAACCTTCACTTCCAATTTCTTCTGCGAGAGAGGTTGCCTTATCTGAGAGAGAAATTGTCTTATCTGTTCTCTTAAAAGTAGTTGGAGCATTGGCGGTAGTCTCCATAATGATTTCCAAGACACTTTTTTCATGTTTTCCATCTTTCATTCTCATATAGTTTGCTACATTTAGGTACATAAGATTCTTCACTAAAATCATTGTTGCAAAACCTGTCTGGTTTTCGAACAGGTCCAAAAGCCGAATATCCTAATGCATCTTTCCATTTTTTACATCTAAAATATTATTGCTTATGAAAGTACCTACTTCTCAACTAAGACTGCCAGATCTTCTAAATTGAAAAACAGAAGTCAGTTGTGGTTAAAAATAGCGCAGGTCGACAACAAATATTTGAAAGAGAAGAACAGAATTTGTAATTGAAAAAATTAAGTAGGTAGTCATTAGTTATTGGCTCGACTTTGTATAGGTAAAAAACACCAGTAAAATTAAAAACATGTCATCCTATTGTTAAAATATCATGCTGATGAGTTTGATGATAATGCCGTTATTTTGTACTTATAATAAGTGTAACTTGAGTAAAAGTGGGAAACCTTAAGGGTTTACATGGAGGCGGGCGAGGAGTTGCATCATGTCAAAAGGGAAAAACTCCCGCCCAAATCGGGAAAGTATCAGCACTGAGCACTAAACTAACTCAACGTTTTACACGCTACAAAAGATCCAAAGTGTTGTACCACTTACTTTTCTATGTTTGATGGGAAAACATGTAGTAGTCATACATCATCCTCAGAGAGGCCACAAACATGGCATAACCTTCTACTCATGGCCACAATACTTCTATTTTTCGACTATACAGTCGTTGCCTCTGCTGTTTTTTGTTTTCTTGACTGACTATTAGCAAAATTAATAAAATATTTAAGAACAGAAACGAGGAAAGGAAATAATATAAATTAGCAGCGTGACAAGAGCGTGACAAGGGTCCAAAATTATCGGTTTCTAAAAAGAGAATTCTAAACCCTAACCTCTAAAATTCTGCTGTAAAATTTTGCAAGTCGCAGTTATATTGGTATCTTTATTGAACTCGACATTGAACAAGGAAACCAATTATGAACTTTCAAAAAAATTTCATATGACAACATTGATATTTTTGCCGAGAAAGTAGCGCCTCTATGAAAACTTACCGAAAAGTGGAACAAAGATCGCATTATAACTGTTACTTTCGTTTAAAACGAGACATAATAAAATTTTTAATAAGACAAAAATGCCTATTTTTTTACCCGTCTCGTTGTTGTCTCTGATTACAGGTCAGGTATGAAAATTTTAAAAGGTACTTTTACCTGAAGTGGGTTTTTCATGATGGCGGAACTTCCGTCGTAAGTGATATTAGTGCAAATTAAATTGAAATGTCATTTAGTGCTCCCTCCTGTTATCTTTTAATTCAATGCCAGACACCTAATGCCACCATTCCTGACAACTATAAATTATGGTAGTTTGACTGGTTCTTATTACGTTCTTCCATACCAACCATAGTAAACAAAGTTATTTAAAGCAAAATAGCGACTATTTGAGGTTTTTACTTTTCCGCACTAGTGCGTAAAAGTACAACTTTCTGCACTCAAATGCGTGCGGAAAAGTAAACTGTCTCGCACGCGAGTAGAAAAATCTCTTTTTACTATTAGTTCCTATAGCCGTATATCAAACTCATTAATTGGCGCAGGCGCGAACATAAATAAATAAGGACAAAAAAAGACGAAATTCTGCAGGCGCTCCATGAAGGGTAGCTGTAACTGCTCAGACATTTCAAGGCCCCTAGACTAACAATTTTATCTAAGGCAACTTGAAGCGCCTGAATGTCTAGGAACATTCAGGTATGATGCCGTTGCCGAATTGGAGTTCGAGAAGTGGTACCAAAACCACGCCAAGGCATTTAATGAAGCCAAATCAGCATTGTCTCCTACACAACTTATTGAACTAGTACGGGGTGTTCATTATAAAATTTCATCTAGCAGGTTATGAAATTTTGACAGAAAAGGATGACATAATCAAAATAAATGGACTTTTGTTTTTCCATCCCTTTCTTTTGACATTTCACAGCCAACTAGATGAAGTTTTATAATGAACACCCCGGTACTTATGCGCCTTGGTTGAACACGAGTTTAACCAGCTACGTTATGTTTATCACCAAAGAACCCATGAGAATTGACTTTTAACTTATATATATATATACTCGACGAGCTTAAGCACTTGACTCCAAGACTCTCTTGCAACATGTTATGAAGCTTTGAACTATAAGGCAACGAACTAATACATCGACGCTGATATCAATGGTGACCTCTTTGAGTGCGACGAACTGACGCGAAGACACGAATTCAAATTATTACTCGCAGCTCTCTTCATTAGTGATATACGGGGTGTTCATTATAAAATTTCATCTAGTTGGCTGTGAAATGTCAAAAGAAAAGGATGGAGAAACAAAAGTCCATTTACTTTGATTATGTCATCCTTTTCTGTCAAAATTTCATAGCCTGCTAGATGAAGTTTTATAATGAACACCCCGTATGATATGATAGTAGTGATACATTCCACCAACCGCTCCGAACAATCATTCACCAGTAAAGAGACTCTGCACACCTAATAAAAATCCGGGAATAGTGACTAACTAATCTGACTACTAATATATTGGTGAGCGACCAATATTCTGACAGGATCTTCAGCGACTGCTTCACCTAAAGTTGACTTCAATATTATTCGACACTCTGTAAGGAAATCTTTTAATGGTCATTCTCACAATAAAACGGGACATATTCGACGCGTATGTCAAGGCAAGAAAGAAACATCAACTCTTAACATTTATAGTACGATATGTATGATCTAAGAGCACTTTCACGAATGAAAGCTAACAACGCTGCCTATCATAGCATCGACAAATAGAAAATACTTGGAGAACCAACTTATCCTCTAACACTTTCTCCGTGTTACTAATGGAGCAAGATCTGAGATTACCCTTCTTTGACGCCAGATTTACTTTCAACGGACAAACTACGATATCATTGAATTATGTCTTGAATGAATTAATTTCAATATGGCGGGTAGAAACATAGTCGGGCAAGTAGAGAGTGCTCTGAAAAAGCTAAATGAAGAAAGTCTTTTATATTTAATTATAAACGCAAAAGCTTCTGTTGCATCCCGCAATAATGGTGAACGCACTGATGTCCCCAAAGAAGCGAGGACCAGTGAGAATGATGGTGCTTTGAAAGGACTGGCTGATATGAATCGAGACAATGACAATTGGAGACTTCAAACAACCCAAAAGCGCGCAACTAAAAAGCATCAGACTCTGGCGGTAACTGGCACTAATGACAAGCTAAAAGCAGCACCATCTTTATTTTATTTTCATGTCTTCAGATTGGATCCATCTGTTTACAAGGACCAATTAGAAAATTGTCTGAAGGGAGACTTTCCGGAAGTGACATGTGGCTCGTTGCCTCCAAGGCATCCAAAGGAATACTCATCATTTAATGTGGGGCTAAATGAAAGTAACAGGGACCGATTTATGGATCCAAAAATATGGCCAATAGGAGTAAAAATTAACAAGTTTTTCACTTAAGAAAAGGCCAGCAAGAAGCACGCCAAGAAACTCACTTCTGGTAGATGGGAGTGTGGGCGGTATCTTCCATTGGAATATTCAATGTATCATAAATAAAATTGACGATTTGTCAATTTATGCTGATGAAGGAAACTTGGATGTTTTATGTATTAGTGAGCATTGGTGTAAGCAAGATATTTAAACTGTGTTAATGTTTGTAATTTTAAGCTAGCCGCTTCATTTTGTAGAAAAACTTATAATAGAGGTGGTGTTTGTATCTTTGTTAGACAGGAGTTGAGTTTTAGCGTCGTGAATGTTGAAAAATATTGCCGGGAGGTGCATGCTGAATTTTGTGCAATAGAAATTTTACCTTCAAAAATTTTTATTTTAACACTTTATCGTTCAAGTTCAATAGGCAGTAAAGACATATTCTTAGAAATGTGGGATCATTTGCTGTTTGATGTATTATAAAACTATCAGAGAGTTTTAATCTTGGGTGATTTTAATATTGATTTTCTGAACAATATTATGCATAGATATGGGATAGAGGCCATCATTTCTGAATACACAAGAGTAAAAAAATGGTTCTAGGTCCTGCATTGATAATATTTTTTCAAAAGTCTAATCATTATAGCAGAGTTTGCTATCCTGGTCAATCGGATCACTACGGCCAAGTAATAATGTAAGTCTGAATATAAGCCGTCCATCTATGTTGAAAAAATATAGAAATGTAAGCATTTTGTGGTTTTCAAATTTAGCACTAGAGTGCCAGTAATGAGAGTGTGGACTTAAGGACTTGTACGCCATGTTTTTCCAAGATTAACATTTTTCTTATGGGCGAAAGCCTTCAAATGATTTTTTTTCAGACAAACGATGAACTATAATTCTTCCTTCCTACTAATAAGTAAACGCTTTAGTTCGAGATACATAATGAGCAATTGAGAATTGTTGAAGAATTCACAAATTCCCACAACAACCCTTTTAAGTACATGTAATTTTTGAATATCCCGCCACTTTTAGATGACGTTTATCTATCATCGAGTTGACGTACTGAGTACTGACAGCCTACGGAATAACAAATTGCTCTTAGAGTATTCTTATGCTTAAATTCATATTGAGGAAACAAAGGACGAGTATATTCCAAGAGCGTAGTAGGGCCATAGCCCGAAAATGCATCCAATTTATTTAGCACTAGAGTGCCTGTAATGAGAGTGTGGCCATAAGGTGGTATCGTTTTCTATTGGTGCCGCCATGTTTTTTCCAAAGTCAGAAGTCAATGGTCAGATTGACATATATGGTATATGGCATTTTGATGCATTTTCGGGTTATGGCCCTACTACGCCCTGGGAATATACCCGTTCTCTGTTTCCTCAATATGAGTTTAAGCACAAGAATAATCTAAGAGCAATTTGGAATTCCGTCGGCTGTCAGTACTCAGTACGTCGACTCGATGATGGATAAACGTCATCTAAAAGTGGCGGGATATTCAAAAATTACCTGTACTTAAAAGGGTTGTTCTGGGAATTTGTGAATTCTTCAACAATTCTCAATTCCTCATAATGTATCTTGAACTAAAGCGTTTATATTCTGTTCCAGTATTTTTTGAATCTCGTTAGCCTTGGAAATTTGACATATTTCACCCAGTATATGTAACTGACACTGACAATGATTGATAAATGGGTTTAAGGTTATGGCTATTGTTTACTTTTAAGCCTACAGAGATGCCGGGCTCTTCCAATTATTCCAGATTTTAAGGCAATAAAATTCATAGTTATTAACTCTTGCAATAACTATTTATGTGATTTTAGCGGTTAATTTAATTATTGAACTTTGACGGTTATTAGTAATAAATGAATATAACATACTTTTATTCACTTTTCACTACTTTTAATTCAATTCCAAAACCCTAAGCTTATTATCATTACATATATATACAATTTATTTGCAAAACTAAGGTTCCAGTATATAACAGCGCAGTGACACTGAGTGAACGTACTCGTATATGAAAAATTAGACTTTTGCAAAATAATTAATGTGTAGGTACCTGGTAATAAGTAATTTTCTTGCAGGTCGTGTATGGAAGCGCTTCTTGGCACCCCCCTACACGGGGCAAATTAAATTTGAATGGTTTTTTGGTGTTGGTGTTGGTAGCCTTCTATTCCAGGAAATTTTTTGGTTGTGGGTCGCTTTGCAGCTAATCATCGCGGGTCAGGAGACGTTCAGCTTTTCTGAATGAGCTTCTACTACCACTCAAAATGTCTTCTTATATGATTTTTCTTTTCACCTGGCGCACTTTTTGTAATATTTGCGTCTCAAGGTTTGAAGCCTGACGTTCAGCCCTTCAATAGGTGGCAGCTGGAAGATGAATTTGTGCGAGGGCCAAGGAGCGGAGTTAACTGACATGTGAACTGTAGTACTGTCGTGTAGACGTTTTTGTGTGTCGGGGGTGCTGTCTCTCCACCTAGGTTATTTTGCTTTGCATATCCTGGTTAATAAAATTATTATGTGAAGCGATCCAAAAACCAGTTTTCTGCAATATTGTCACTTCCCACAGACAAATGGCCGAGATTTCGTACCTATATTGTCTGGGGGCGACGTTTAGCAGAGTAAAATTATTATTGTTGCATTTCTCTTTCTATCCTATATTAAGTAAAACTACAAAAAGCAATTAACTATAGTACATAATACTTTTATACTTAAAACATTATTAACAGCTTATGAATGAAGACATTTAGTAGTATTTCCAGTCCTCAAATAGGTCCTACAGCCAATACAATAAAAATGTAAACTTATCTGCGTACTTACCTAAAAAATATTACAAATCTTTTTTTAGAAAGCTCTTTTTTATAAATGATTGAATTTTCTTGTCGATAATTTTCGACATAATGGGATTCTTTAACTCTTTAATCCACCTAAAATGTTGATGAACGTATTGAAAATTGACAACGACGCAATTTCAATTTGACAAAATTTTAAAGTTTATTGGACACAATTGCGACTAAAAATACCAGTTAGTAATTAGTTTGACTGTATTGGTTAAAAGAAACACGTCAAGCGATCTTATTGGTCAGCTTTCAAATTTCCAATTTTAGTTAACACCTTCCTCCAATTCAGTATTTACCGTATCTGTTTTGACGACAAGTAAACGACAATAGCCAACGATGTTATACAGAGTAAATTTCATGGCAATGTAAGATACAGAAAATAATGGAATATGATATACTTATTAGTAGGAAGGAAGAATTACAGTTCATCGTTTGTCTGAAAAAAAATCATTTGAAGGCTTTCGCCCATAAGAACAATGTTAATCTTGGAAAAAACATGACGGACAAGTCCTTATTGCCACACTCTCATTACAGGCCCTCTATTTAGCACCAGCAAGCAACGCCATCTGGGGAAGTTAGTTTTAACTCATTGACTAGAGTGGTACTGTTTTTTGTCTTACTTGTCATCGTCGTTGATGGGGGAAAAAGCGAAAACGTGTTTAAGTGGATTTTTTCGAACTATTCTTTGCTTTTATACTTTGTGGATTGTAATAGAACGTGTTTTTTTTTACTTATTTGAATTGTTTATTGTCGGCCAGTTCCCCATTTTACAGAAAGTTGAATGTGGAGGATCTTGGGATGCTAAAAACCGCTTTTGAGGACCTAAGTTGGTCGCCCCTTCTACTCGGAGAATGTTGAGCATATGGCTAATTTTTTAACAACTAACTCTCAAATTTTGGTTCAAAAGATATTCACTTTGAAAAATATTCATGGTGGTAGACCACCAGTTAAGTGGATTAACGATGATCTCAAAAATCAAAGGCAGTTTCTGTCAAAGGTTAAACTTCTTAAGGACTCTACCCAGGAAGAATCTTATATGAATCTGTATACAAACCTGCTGAGAACTATAGACAAAATATTAAAACGGCAAACAGACAAGGATATTGCTCTTTTATTGAAACATCTAATCGAAGAACCAAGAATATATGGACCCTTGTGAATTATGAGCGAGGAAACCGTTCAATTGATAATAAATATGGGGAAATTTCGCCTGATGCCTTTAATTATTACTTTTCAAGAGTCGCCCAGCAGACTTTACAGTTGCTACACGTATATAAAAATATGCAAAACCCCATAATTATTTCTTACCCGGAAGCAGCAAGCTCTTTTAGATTTCAGCCTATTGCTGATAAGGATGTTGAGGCAATATGTGCTTTGAAAAGTACTGGATCTTTTGATGTTTATGACATCAACGCAAAAAGTGTAAAAGAATTGTTATCAGTTAGTAGCGCCTCTCAGAATTCTTTAAAATACATGTATAAGTGAAGAGACCTTTCCTGACTTGTGGAAACTTAGTAGAGTGGTTCCTCTCTTTAAAAAAAGAGTTAGGAGAGTTACGGAGATCCAAGGTTACGGGAAAACTGTATACCAGTGTCTATTGTACCAATATTTGGAAAAATATTTGAAAAAATATTAAAGAATCAGCTCGAGTGTTACTTTGTCCATGATAATTTTTTAAATGCGACCCAATTTGGTTTCTGGCCAAGAAAAGCAGCATCAACTATTAAAAAGACAACTTACCAAATATAGCATTTAAGGCAATTGTCTCAAACTGATGGAATCGTATTTGACAGCTAGAAGAAAACAGAAGGTAGTGGTTGAGGCTAAAGTTTCGACCACCCTTCCTATAGACACAGGTGTACCGCAGGCGTCCATATTGTGTCCTTTTCTATTTGTTCTCTATATGAATGACTTGTTTCAATAGTTGAGCTTTCGGCTGGTTTTGTTACTGCGATGATACTTCTCTGGGTTGTAATGCAAGAAATGTGGACATCTTAGAAGAGGAACGGGTACTTTTGGTCAGCTCTGCCAATACCTGGTTCACTCAGAATAATTTAAAACTTAATACCAGAATATGGTATTTTCTACTAAACCAGAGGTAAGGAGCGATACTACGGTGAACATCTTAGGTATAAACGTCAACAACAGTGGGCTCAGTTGGGGTTCCCATATATCATACGTTCCCATATATCATACGCGGGTAAGTGGGCCACGGCAATATTTACTATTGCGTTGTATACTTGATAGGAGTACTTTGGTGACCACCTATTAGGCTCTCTTTAACTCTTATATATTATACGGAACTCTCTTATGGGGTAAAGTTTCTTATTCTATTGAATTGTTTAGGCTTAAAAAAACAGTTAGAACTATTGTTCGAGCGGCTTATAGAGAACCTTGCAAACATGCATTTGTATGATTTTCAGCAGCCGCTTGAAATTCATAAAAACCGGCAAACTCATCAGACAAACGCCTATTTTCATGACTATTGCACAAGATTAGCTTGTCTTTTTAGACCTCCCAGGTTTCGGTTAGAAACATCCAGGAGTTCGCTGGATTTTGAGTTACATAACATTTTTTCTAATTTTGACATATAAAATGGCACTCTTCAATACTGATGACAGTGACGTAACGTCCTACTTTTCGTAAATAGTTACGAAAAGAAAAATCTTTCGTAACTGGTTATGAAAAGTTCGTTTCATCACCAGTTGCAGTTTCGGTTGTGGCACACCATTGCTATAGTTTTACGGTATTAAGTAGATACAAAGTGGTTTAAAAGTAAATATTGAAGTTTAATAATAACTCTCTCTCTCTAAGTAGGTATTTGTAGTCAAAATTCGAAAAAATCTTGTATGAAACATGTGACGAAAAGCCTTTTTTGTGTATCTCATTCAAATTGCGGGAACTCGCAAACATTCATTCGTTACACAAAATCGGACTTTTCGTAACTGGTTACATAAATAGCTATTAAAACCTAATATTAAGTCATTACATTTGAATAGATTTAAAGCTGTGATAAAAAAATTGCTTACTAAGAATGCATTTTATTTTGTTGACGAGTATAAGATGTACGGGAGAAACCAATAGAATAAGATTTCAGTACACAATGTTAACTACCTGCGTACAAATACGTAATAGGTTATTGTAATTTGTTTTTGTTGTATTTTATGCGTCGGTTATATGTAACAATGAAGTGACTTTCCACAATTGTATATTCTGTACAGAGCCTAGTGAAATAAAGTTTGATTGATTGATTGATTGATTGATTGTCATGGAATCATACCTCAATCTGCTCAACAAGAAAGTATTGGATGATGTAGATATCATCAGATGGATCGCACCCGAGTGAAACCAGGGCAACTCCTGTCCATTGTTATGCTCAACCTATTGCATTGGCAGTTCCCAAGAACCTCAACACTCTAAGAACTAATTAGATCGTCTTGTTGCAAATGTGACCCTTACGTCTGTCGAGTAGTTTAAGTCGCCTGAATGGCTCGTTGGCAAGACCATGAAACTTTATTTCTTACTCCATTTAGTCTGAATGAGTTCGAGGAATTCATGAGGGAGATCAAAAATGCAATACTTTAGGATGGGATGACAGGTCAATTGTAATATTGGCTGAGGACATAGAAGGGCTCTGAAATGTTTAGTGGCTTGCATAAACAATGCTTTTGAAGGTGGTTTATGCAAGAACTTCTGAATCGGCAAAAAATTTCATCAGTGGTTCCCATATTTAAGGATGGCGACAAAGAGGTAGTCAGCAATTATACCCCATTGCAAGACCAAGAATAATGGGCATGGTTTAAAGACAGTTCGGGTTCCGATTGGAAAAGGGCGCAATTGTTGTCCCTTCTCAAAAATCTTTATTTAAACTTAAATGGTAGAGAGAATGCAGCGGGGGTTTTCTCTGACATGTCAAAAGCAAATTGACTGCTTGAATTTGCACATTTTCATGGGAAACTCTAAATGTACCCCATGGAACACAAAGAGTTCTGGTGTTCTCCAGGGGTCAGACTGTTGTGATAGTATTGTAGGTACAATAACCTGATTTCAGTTAAAATATCTGGAATCGTTTTGCTGACCACATTAAAATACTCTAGCACTCTTGGGAAGAAGATGGAATGTATGAGACAATTGATTTGGACTTAAATGTGGTAGGAACGTAGTGTAAGTTAAATGGCTTGGTGCTAAATGCCAGAAAAAATAACGATTTTTTTTTCCAAGCAGTCTAAAAGTACGCTATTTGTTATCCCGATACAGGCACTTGAAGTGCGTTTTCTAATTCTCAGGGAAAAAAAGTAATGAAAAGGTCCTAGGCAGTAAAAGTAATTTCCAAAAGTCATCGCTCCTGTCATGGTGGCGCATATATAAACGATTTTCATTCACTAAAATTATTTGAACACTAGATGACACCTGATAGATCGATCTGAGTATATTGCCGTCTTTACATTTTTATTGAAAAAACAAAGGATGGGAATACTCTCAGAGCACTCGAGAGCACCACCGGAAACCGTTATTAGTCGAAATCGCATATGTTCTCGAATTCTGAGTTCGGCTGTTAAATGTCATGCGCGTCATATCATATTAATCTGTCAATGTGATTTTTATTAATTTATCAATATGCTAAAAAGTTTTTGTTTACCATAATTTATCTAAACCTAAACTGCCTAAACCATTGGTTATGATTTAATACCATTAAAACCATTGAACATTGAAAACCACCGTTCCAAAATATTCTACTTATTTTACAAATAAATACACCACTAATTCCTTAACTTAATTCCTCCAACACTATCAGAAATTAATGTTTTGTCCTAAGAGTAGTGCACTTTTGGAGTGCATAAATTGATGAACGCTTCAAGATTGTTTTCGTGCTCAAAAAAAGAGCGTAAGATTTAAGTTTGGAGTGCGATCAAGAAAGTCATACAAGTATTTATAATAGCAGGAAACTGTTCAATCACTCACTCTTAACCTTGAGTGTTCGACAGCAGTCTACTTCGAGGCTGTACAAGGGTTAGCATGTTGATGCTAATAGACTGTTGCCAAGTACCTACTTTTAGGATAAGAAAGTGTTGTTTTTTCATAACTTAATTAATTATTAATTAATATATCATAAGGAAATAAGATTGTCGAAAGGCGTTTGACACAGAGCGTACCGGTGCATTCTTTCGAGTCGGTGCAGAGGGAAAAACAAACCGGTTTTGTCTTCTTGCCAGATATAACAGGTATATTAAAATGAAGTACTAACAAATGTACGTCATTACTGGGTAATCCTCCATCACAATCCAAATATCCAGTTTCAAAAATCTGGCCTTTGATTTTATTGACTCTTAAACTCTTTGAACTGAATATTGAAAATACATAATGTTTTACCTGTTGTAGCATTGCAGGTCTCCGAATGGCCATTACAATCGCATTTTCCACAAAAGTTTTCTTCTTTATCCGAGGATGTGTTAGCAGTAATCCTGACATATCCAAAAGAGCAATTTTCACAAGATAATCCGCTGTATCCTAAAAAAATTAATTTCTTTATTTCAATGGACTGTAGATGACGGAATTATACACTGAGACGTTTCAGACAAGTACCTAATATATAAAGCTTTTCATTATATTTTTCGGAAAAGTAGGCCATGGAAATTTGACAGATTGCCCCCCGTATAATATTTGAACTGTGCCAGTTTTATTGGTTATATTGACATAATTTAAAGGTTATAAAATGCGGCCGTTATAAAACAATGCTGTTGCCAGAACCTACTAAAAATAATAGTTGTAAGCGAAAATAATAAATCTATGTACTAGAGCTGATACTACGTTTTTCAGATCAAATACATGGCAGAAGTAATTCTTAGGATAACAAATTTTATATTGGCATTGATATGGAGGTAGCCTCAATACTTCACGTCCATGAGACTCCAAAATACAGTCAACTACATATTGTTTTGCTCTTTTCCGAAATGGTTTTATTAAATCCCATAACTCTTTTTGTAATACGTGCGTTATGTATGTCTACATTATGACTACTTAACCATTCCTGCATTTGTTCTTTTTTCGAAGAGAGTGTGGGTGGTTTCGATAACGGTTCTGCTTTATCCATAACAACCATGCATTTCTCTGAGAAATTACTCAATGCTGGAACGAATCGAGTAGTCACCCAACTTTGTAGAATTTCGGAGTTCATTGTCTTGTGATAGTCACGGTCATTGATATTTGAATTTAGAAAAAAGTCACAGTCCTCCAAAAACCCTGAAAAAGTCCCAGCGTGCAAGTAAAATGGTAAATCGTTTACCTTCTTGTCTAACTGTAGAGGGGTTACTTTTATCGTGTAGCCATCGAAGAACTTGTGATCCATTTTGATAGAGCCACGTTTCATCAGGGTACACGAATTTGACTTTTTGTCCGGTAGTATGCAATAATTGAATGTATCGTCGTAAAAATACTATTTTGGCGGTTACAATATGCCTCTGGTCACATAAAATTTTGCGTTCGTTAACTAATTTAGGTTGGTACCCCATCATTTTCAAAATGCTATACAATGTGGTCTTGCTTTGTCGAAAGTCTAAATTCTGCTGTGTGATAAAAACTTTTTTTTCTAATTTTGACATATAAAGTGGCACTTTTCAATACTGATGACAGTGACGTAACGTCCTACTTTTCGTAACTACTACTTTCCTTTACGGTTTTTGCAACATAACCATTAACATTGACACAGTTCAAAAATTATATAGGGGTCATTCAAGTAATAGCCTTTGGAAAAACTTTATGGAACGCTTTATAGTAATGTGGCTGGGCACCTAACAACTCAACGTCGCATTTTACCTGTCGAGTAGCTTTTTATTTAGCCGGTGCTGATAACTTTAACTTTACTTTTTAAAAATGGCAAAATTTTTACGTTTTTGGTAGAATAGTTTTGAGAAACTATTCTACGACGTCAATAAACGTCGAAAGTCAGCACTTTTTGCTCCGTTAATCCTAATCTTACTACGAGTACACTTTGAGGACGCTACATCAAATCAACATAATATTTCGTAAAATCTCACTAGCTGAAATTGACTTCTGGTATTACCTGAAGGACAAGAACACTTTTCAACGCTGCCTTTTTCATAATCCGAGTCCTCGTTCCCGTAGCTCATTATTGCGTCCTCGAGTAAAGCTTCAATTTGGTCGGTATGAAAAGTTCCTAAAAAAAAATTGTTACTATATGGAAATTATAAGGGTGCAGCATTAGAAAAAAAATCAATGAAACACCAGCCAGAAATAATAGATCCGATAATGTTTTCATTATGGTTTATTAATAGCCATTTACTCTTTTAACACAAGTGTCTTAAAGTAGTTTATTTTTAACATTAGTGTTAAAAGTACCTTACTTTTAACACTAGTGCCTTAAACCGCTATTTTTAACAATTTATTAGCATGACAAAAGTTGATTTTTTTAATGCGTTTGTAGAAAATGGCTATTTATGATGTAAGTGTTAAAAGTGTAACCTTAAGGCAAGCATGTGAAAGTTTGCAGGGCGAGCAAAGCGAGTTCTGTAATTCATATGAGTTCCCGAAAAGCACTTTTAACATGAATACTATACAATGTTCTTTCTAGAAACGCATTAAAAATGATTCTATGAAAATGTAAATAGTATTATTTACTTTTAAGAACAGTGTTAAAATTAGATTGCTTTTAACACCAGTGCGTTAAAGATGCTTATTTTTAACACTAGTGCCCCAAAACGCTATTTTCAACCATTCATTAGCGGGTTAAAAGTTGAATTTTTAATGCGTTGGTAGAAAATATATTACTTCTATCTCAAATTGCCTTATAAAGTATATATCTTAAAAAGTGGTAGCAGCGTCTGTTTTTTTTTAAATCTTAGCATCCGTGACAGATGCAAAATAATTATTGTGTTAGATTAGTTAGGTTAAGATTAGGACAAAATGTTGGGCGCTTCTTTATTTCCAGGGAATTTATTTCGAAAGACCATAGAATATGAGGCGTCGAGTGAGTCGGAAGATCAAAATTCTAATAATGAAGAAGTGTGGAAAATCGAGTGCTTCCCAGTAAGAATTCACAGTTGACTTCATTTTCAACCTACTTGACTTGATTTCAAGTCAAGCTCAAATCAAGTTTGAGACAGTGAACGTCAAGTCAAGTCAACTAGGTTTTCTTCTATTATATTATTATTTATATTAGTTGATCTTATTTAGTAAACAAGTTTGACATTTTTTTGCTTAATATCTGGAAAGTCGCGGACGCAAATCTTCTTCCGGCTTCAAAACCTTGAATTGAAAATTGCAAAGTTCAAAGATCACACAATATAGGACTAATTTTGTCTAATCTTGATAAAACTTGTCAAGACAAAACAAGACAGTGGCAATAAGCGGCTGTATCTTGTATCGTATCTTGTCTTATCTTATTCTATGTATATATAATCATCCGGTGGTGATTAAAACATGATGTAATTGGTACTCTCTACCCTTTGTAACATGTACGTGCAATGAATTTATTATTTATTTATTTTCTGAAAAATCTAGGTCAGAATTAGGATCAGAATCGATTAAAAATGGCTTAAGCCGGTAAAAAATGCAAATTAGAAATTTTTTCAACATTTCATGTTACGAATAAGGCCAAAATCGTTAAAAAATTCACGAACAAACGAATATGGAAATGTGGAGAAATTGAGGATAGAACAACACATTGTCTAAAATTGCAAATTTTGATGATTTTGGAGAAAGTCAATGTTAATAATTGCAAAACCAGTCAAATCGATTTAAATCATCTAATTTCTTGTTTTAGCAAAATTTGGACTAAAAATACCTCGTATTGAAAATGTTGTGTTTTTCTGGGAAAGTCAGATTAGGATCAGGAACAAAAAACATTAAAAATTACTCAAATAGTGTAAAAATACAAATTTCCAGTTTTGTGAAAAATTCAGATCGTGATCTACGGCAAAAATTTGTTAAAAAATTACTTAGGGCGTCTAGAAATCTAAATTTAATTTTTTTAGAGAAATGTGGGGTTAGAATTAACTAAAATTGACTGAAAATAACCTACATTCTCTAAAAATTCAATTTTTTATATTTTTGGATACATTAATTTTTAGGACAAAATAATGCAAAACATTTTGGAAAAATACACTTTTGGACTAAAATGGATGACATTGTCCTGAAAATGCAAAGTTGGAATTTTTTGAGAAAGTCAGGTTAAAATTAATGCCAAAATTGGTTAAAGATTACTCCAAACGAATAAAAATATAAACTTGGAGTGTTTGGAAAAATTCTTTTTAGGAATATAGATAGCCAAAATCGATGAAAAATAACTCCAAGCAAATTGCAAATTAAAAGTTTTTATAAAAAATCAGGTTATGATAAGGGCCAACATCAGCTAAAGAATAGTTAAAGCGTTTAAAAATAGAAACTCATTTTTCTTTTAAAAATGTTGGTTAAGATTTAAAAAAAAATCCAAGGAATTTAAATTTTATTTAAATTTAATCGAGTGAGCGACTTAAAATTATTTTTGAAAATCAACAAATTTACCACCCTGTTTAATCGAAATGCCTAGAGACCGATATACAGATGTAAATATTTCTGCAATCTGCTCTTTTAGCTGTATTAGACTGCAGCTTTATATACATATATGTGTTTCCATAAAAAAAACAAGATGGCGTCGTATCTGTCAAACCGGGCAGCCAAGTACGTCGCTAGCCCTAGATCCGAGGGCCTTTTTTTTAACTCAAAATAAGAAAGGAGCAAATTGGGCGACACTCTTAAAATGATGTCTCTGTAGTTTTTACAACTAGAAACTAGATATCTCTAGATAGACAAGACCTAAGGATGTGGTATGTTATACAATTTTCCTTTAGGAATGAGTGGTCAATTCAGTTATAAAAAAAATTCAGGATAGTTCAGGTTATTATCCTCAAATCGACTGATAGGAAATTGCGTAACCATGTTTTATTTCGTCTTATTCATTAACTATTTTTGATGAAGTATTAAGTAGTTTGAAAATACCTGACGTCAAGTCAAGCGCTATAATAAAAAAGTCAAGTCAAATACTGACTTGTCACGTATTTAATATTTTTCAAGTCAAGTCAAGTATATCTCAAAAATGACGAGCTGCTTGACTTAAGACCTGGTAAGTCCAGAAGTCGGTACGAAAATACGTACTTGAGATTTTTCAGCGATGAGACCGGAAAAGTTCTACTAGGGAGAAGGTTTTGTTAGTGTGTTTCGTTTGTTTGTTCCCAATTGTAACAATGGCACATTACATTTTTGTTCATCAGATTACTATTTTAAAGGTAAAGTACGTCTAAGACAAAACGTATATGAAAGTTCAATCGTCTATTCTATCTCAAATAGTTCCTGAAATATAACCAAAACACTTATAAGAAAATATATTTCTTTTGACAATCTCTCAAACTGACTATGGTGTATATTTGCTTATCGATGGTGACACGACCTACCTCTCAACAAAATATTTTTGATGTTGGCAAGCACACTCAAAAATTGTTCCCTGGTCGCTTGACCGGCATTATAGTCGCTTTTAGACATCTTGGTAGTTATGTCTCGAATTTCAGTGGGAATGATGTACCATCCAATTTCTGTTAACGGTACTTCAAATGTCATCTTCTGTGAGCTGTAAATAGCGTCTCCATACCCTAAATTAAAAATATAAACTACAATCCTACAAAATTAAAAATAAGCCAATTCGTGAAAATATCATTGAAAGCGAGAAATTAAAATTTGTAAAATGAAAATTCTGAGTGAGATAAATAAATGAAGGTTTTTGCTACCTAACTGTAATCCATTCGTTCCAATGATAATCATGTCAGGACCTATGGTTGGTTCTCCACTAGTATCGCCCCGCATTACCACCCATTGCACGTTGAAAACAAAGGTTGATCCGTATGTCTCCAGCCTGTTACCCAAATAAATTGGGGGTGCCAACCAATAGAGGTTTTCCACGCCGGGTATTCCATAGTTACCAACAGAAAAAATACTCGTTGCACTAGTCACCGGGGTTATAAAATTGGTGCCCTTTAAATCGGTAATTAGCCAGTTTTCAATAGCTTGAATCTAAAAAAAAATATTTAGGACGAGTTGTAGTTATACAAAAACCCAGATAAGAGGATGACTTACAATTGTGGTTTTAACTAAAGCTAGTTCGCAAACATTCGTTACTCCTGAGCAATAGCAAGGCAAACATCCATCAATGTGATTGTGCGACAGTCCAAAGTGACCTGGCTTGCACCTATCACAATATTCTCCTTCTACATTTGCCTACGAAAATATCCATCAAAAACTAAAGTTAATTCTGTTATCTATAAATAAATCAATTAGTACCTTACATAGACATTCACCTTCACAGTTCTCGTTGGGAATCACTCCTCTTACGTCACAAGGACATGATTCACAGTTAGGGTAGCCACGATATCCGGGGGCGCAAGTGTCGCATTTGGGGCCAGCATATCCCGACTTACATTTGCAGGTTCCGGCTTGCTTGCCATACTAATAAATAAAGTTGGAAGTTAATATTACGTAGGTTACAAAAATGTGTGTAGTGTTGGAAGTAACATACATTGACAATCAAATAAGCTAGTGGCTAAGAAAATGACAGAAGATCAAGTTATACAAGATAAAAATTGCCACAAGTGAAACAACCAGATCTCTGCGATAACAGTCTTTGTTTTTAGCAACTTTCATGTGTGAGATGGATAGTAGTATTGGGTAGAGGAAGGAATAAAACCAGCTCTTCTTTAAAAATTTGGCTGCCGACGTATTGTTTTTATATTGCAGTCTTCTAAAAAAGCACTAAGGAAGCATGCAATATTCAATAGAAACGTTGGCAAAATTTGAAACGAGTGCTGGTTTTTATATCGTTTCATATTCGAAAACCTGACACTATCCGTCACTGCAACACCATTTCTTTGTGCGAAAAACTCATTACTAACAATGGGGTTAAAGGCAATGGCATACACTTAAACAAAAAACGTGTGGTGTTAAGAATATGACTCTCGAGTTTCAAGTTTTTCTATATTATATATTAATTTATGGGGAGCTTGTTTCCGAAGAAGTAAGTAAAGAATTAACGGATTGATGGAACTTATCATTGATGTTTATTTAAATATATACGTATACCTTCTTCATTGGTTCACGATAGTCCATGTACCAAATTGCCGCCTAGTTTGAAAATAATAATGGTTAGACAGCAGAGGCACAATTCTTGTTCAGGGAGCAGGAAGTGACTTTAACTCAATGCTAAATGGCATGAATGCCTGAATCAAAGTACTAATAAATGTAGCACATAGTTGTGTCATTCTCTGAAAGCGTTCCACTTTTCAAGAATCATGATCAAGGCGGCTTACCATTATGTCACAAAACGTAAATGAGACACTGTATTGAGGAGCAGTTGTCACGGTTCCAAAAGAGCCCACATGGCTTACCAAGATAGAGAGAGATGGAGAACAAGAAGGTATGTTGTTGATGTGAAAATAGTTATTTACGTTATATGTCCGGTAAATATAGTTTTACAGTAGGAGTAAAATGGAATTTCGAAACGACTACTGTTACCGGACGTATGATGTACAACATTTTACTTCATACTTATTAAAAACAGGAAAAAATTTATTTTATGCGCGGCGAATATATTTTTGAGAAATCCGGTATAGTTTCATCACGGTATCCTGTACCAGTACCGGTACGGGATACTGTGAATACAATGGATTTATTGAATACCGACACAGGATGTGTCGATGCTCAATACTGTAAAATTTCTTTACGATATCCTGTCCTGTAAAAAGCTATTTATAAATGATACAGTATGAAGTATGAAGGTTAATATAAGAATGTTTTTTTTCAAGCGGACTAAAAGTACGTCATTTCTTTTCTCTATACGCACACCTAAAGTGGGCTTTCTAATCCTGAGACCAAAAAAGTAGCAAAAAAGTCCTAGGTAGTAAAAGTAAAGTGAAAAGTCACCGCTACTGTCATGGTGGCGCATATATAAACGATTTTCATTCACCAAAATTATTTGAATACTAGATAACACCAGATAGACCGATCTGAGTGTATTGCCACCTTTACATTCTTATTAAAAAAAACAAAGGATGGGATGCTTTTTTAGAAGACACTCGGAGCGGTTGAGAGCACCACCCGAAACCGTTATTAAGTTGAGTTCGGTAATTACGGGTCCACACAAAATCATCCAAAGTAAAAACATCCAAAATAAAAACGTCCAAATTAATTCAGTCCACTGATGATTTTGTCCAAAATAAAAACATCCACCGAAATTCCATCCAAACCAATTTACATCCAAAGTATTAACATCCAAAATTTTTCGATCCACCGTATTTTTATCCAACGAAAAATCATCCAAAGTGTCCTTAAATGACCTTCAAACAGGGAGTGCTTACAGACTACTTTCCGGTATTTTAATATTTTGAGTGTTGTCGGTCGACTATGTTATGTTTATTGTTATAAAAAAAACATAACCTAATTTTAAAATAAAGGGATTTTCCATTTAAGTAGAAATTGTTCATCTTTAATTTTTAATATTTCAGTTTTTCTTACAATTTTAGCATTAGTTGCTATATTTTCCAATATTACAAGATTTAACACACGTCAGTAACAATATTCCTTAGTTTTATGAAGTGCTGTGTTACAATAATTCCAAAAATTGATGATCCTTTCCATGTTTACAAAAGCGTTAAAAGCAGTTCATAAATCATAAATTTCAAATCTTTCCCGGAAAAGTCAACAAGGCTCCTGTGGCTGTTACTTGTAAACAGGCATCTGCATATGCAGATATGCTTTTTCCACTATAAGTCAGATGCGAGGCCAGCTAATTATAAAGAAGGTAAAACATATAAATATATACATAGTGTTTATTAACACACATTTTATTACTAGTTTGGTTACTTTTTAAGGCCCCAATATGATATGAAAAGGAGTATTAGATGGCACCATCTAAAACATGATGCTGTACCATCATGCAATTTACCTCAAACTGTTCCAAATGCAAAATGGTGAATTCACAAGCCACTCGAGAACTTCAAGCAAAGAAAAGAAACCTAAAAAAATTGAAGCTGTCAGTGAGTGCAATTATGTACCTATAAGTTACTTGCTACTACAAAGTTATTGATTATAAAAATTATCATCAATTTATAGGATATTCAATTCATTAGTATGCAGCCTGAAACACACCCTCCATCAGACCTCAATATCAATCATCCAATTGGTGATGAAAAAAAAGGGGAATTTTCTAAGACGCATGAGGGCCATTGTGAAGTTGGGTGAGAGGTCTTCTAGAGACGTAGTAGTGCAAGTAAATACCCCAAAGATTAAAAAACTTTGCAATTTAAATAATCCAGATTCCATCCAGTTAAATTTTAGACATACATTGACAGACATTTATTTCAAGAAATGTGAAATATTCTTCTAGGGACAGTCAAATATAGTTGTGAAGACAAGGACAATGAAGATGTTCAGGCTAAAGCATACACAAACAGGGATACTTTTTTAAATTTTCGTATTTGTATGACTTTAGTTTTTAATTCAATTGTGGATTGAAGAAGCTGAGCTGTGAAATTAAAAGTGATGTTATATTTTTATCTGTCCTATTTTTTAAAAGTGGAGGAATAAAGCGCGCCCACTTTTAATTTGAATCGCAAATTTATTTTATGATTGCTTGTTGAATAGTTGTAAAGTTGTAATATTAAATTATATTATTCAATAAACTTTTCATAATACCAAACCCAATTTATTCGTAATTATAATTATATTAAGACTTTAGCGTTATTTTACATAAAAGGGCGCAGATGTTTTGTGAATAATTGGAAAAGTTTTTTGTACGTTCATTAAAGATCAGTATCTTGGTGGGTCACGTAGGTGAATTTTTATCACCAAAATTTCACGTAATATAAACGTGATATTTTTTCATTTTCATTGATATTTATGACGTTTAATATGGTCATATAATCACGTTATATTCACGTCATAGGTGATTATCTGGTCGACTGGATATGGTCTAGGGGTCCTTAACTTTAGATTTACCTAAATTTGCTTGGCGGAAATAGGGGTAAGAAATTCGTTGATGTAATGTTGACATTAATTTTGATACCAATGTGTTTCTTATGGACGTCAAATATAGGTACGAAGGTCGGGTTTAGGGTTTAGGTGAAGCTATGATTATACAAAAGGGCCTTCTTAAGCGTCCATGATAGACTGCATGGAGGTGTCTGGAAGGACCCAACAAATGGCGAAGGTATATCCTTAAAAGTGGCACCGTTTTTGGCCGGAAATGCGCTATGTTTAAGAGTACGCTGACGTGTAATATTGTCGTCAAAGCACAGCAATTGGCAAATCACCATTCCGAATCATTTGACGTAAGACGTTGACTGACGTCATTTCCGGCGGAAATGGCAGCCATTTTTCAGAGTACCGCAGCTAAAAAAGTGTGCCAAAACTGTAAAACAGGAGGGGGACTCCAGATGTAATATAGTAGCTCGTTAATAGACTGTTATATAAAAGAACGAAGAACATACGATATAGGTACTGTGAAAATAATTGTCATGCAATAATACAATTAATTTTTTTTATGTAGCGCTATTTTTTCGGCTTTACAATCACAAAAGGCCAAAAAAATCAACAAAACGTTCCAACTGCTTTCAAGAAACACTACGAAATATTTACAGGAATCACTATTGAAACAGTCGATGTCTAAATAACATACTTATACCACACTTATACAGACAACAAAGATATTTTAAAAGTGGAAAAAGTAGGCTGAAGGGCTTCAGCCTACTTTTTTTTAATTTCAATTATTATTCTTCTGTCCGCTGAAGCCACAAATATCACTTGTAAGCCTTAAAATTTATTAGTATTGTTAAGGCGAGCAAATGATCTAGAACCTTCGCGTCTCGCGGCTGTCCGGGCGCTTCAGCATGGGACTGTCACGAGTGATTTATTGCTCTGTTGCTCTCTTTATTTAGAAAGTAGTTGTTTGCGACTTTTATTGTATGTGTCTCGTATTTATTACTTTTCTTCTATATTACTTTTCGTCTAAGATATTCTAGGCTTTTCTGTATTTTTCAGTCGTCTTATTTTAATCGAGCTATAAGTAAGCTAAAGCACCAAACGATTAGAAGGCTATAAAGTGTTAAGTAGTGAGTTATTTAGTAGTCGAATTGTACCTGTGTGTAATTGTGGGATAAATAGTGTTTTCGTATTAAATCGTTACACTGGAATTATTGATCCCTGAGTTCGCAACAGTATACGGGGTGTTGATTATAAAATTTCATCTAGCAGGCTATGAAATTTTGACAGAAAAGGATGACATAATCAAAATAAATGGACTTTTGTTTTTCCATCCCTTTCTTTTGACATTTCACAGCCAACTAGATGAAATTTTATAATGAACACCCCGTACTTCGACCGAAGGCGTTATGTCTTATAATGCTCATGGTGTCTTCAACGTTTAATGTCTGACTTCTTGTACTTAAAAAAAGTTAGATTTTATATATTATGATTTGATTTATAGTGCACAACAATGATTATTTTGATTTATAAATGATTTACTTATCAAATTACTGTCAATTTAAATTCATAATGCCCAGGGCGTTATTTTTTTTGTTTATACACCCTAGAGCATTATTTTTAATAGAAATGACTTTGATAGAAGTCAATTATATAGACCGGTCGGACATTAACGTTACTTTGGTCCGCAACGCAAAACCTCTTAAAACATTCTTGGTTACTCTATTAAAGTAAAGCGTTACAGAAAAATCGTTACTTTATTTTTATATATATAAATCGTTATTTATATAAAAAGTAACACTTTATCTTAAAGCAAGGGTTACTTTGAAGTAATTCGTTAGGTACTATAAAACAACGTGTTACTTTTATAGTAAAGCGTTAATTTTGGAGTACCACTCTGAGAGCAGGTACTGTCATCTTTAAATCTTGATATAGTCGATGCGAACTCACAATCTTACCATAAGTAGTTCGAAGGCATAGGTTTAATAACTGCAAACAGGATGGCTATTATATTCACATATACCTATCTAAATATATTAGGTTTATTCAAACACGCCAGAAAACCGTTCCAGAATCGTTAGAAAATCATTCTGGCCAACATTCTAGTAAAAATTCCAAATCGAAATTAGCAACTTACGTACTCAGACAAATTCCAATACCTTAGGTATAAGGTTTGTTCTAACCCAACAAGGAACCGTCGCAAGATCCTTGCAGAACCACTATGGACAACCACATTGGTTCTCTCAATTTAAAATTTATATTAGTGGATCGACCAAAATGATTTTTGAACCGTTCCGGAACGGTTTTTTGGTTGGTTGGAACAAACCTATTAGATCAACCACGTTTTCAGAAAATGTAGATGGCCCACTACGAGTTCCTCTGTTGGAGGGAGAGACAGAGCCTTTGACCGAAGACGACCCACACCTCACATCATGTGGATCTTGTAAAATAAACAAGAAGGCGTATTCATTAAATTGTGGTCATTTGTTGTGTGGTCATTGTGCGGGCTATTTCTACCGGGTGTCCAGCAGAACCCTGGACGTAGGAGATTAACCTGGGAAATCGGTTTTTATTTTTTTGCGCCTGTATGGTTGAATTGATTGAAAAACTTTTAAGAGCAAACTTGTAGAGCGTATGGTCAGCTATCATCCTGTAATTTTTTCAATACCCTAGTTTTGGCCGTTTTTTGGAAAAACGCCTCGAAGGGTACAAAAATTTGAATTTGGCGCGTCACCCCCGCCATGCATGTCCAGTGTCGCCAACATATTTTCACTGCATAATCTCGTTAATTACTACATGAGAGTCCCTCAAAATAAATAAGAAAAGAAATTCGGCTCTGACTCAGACGTAAGAAATTATTATGTTGGCGACACTGCACATGCATGACGGGGGTGACGCGCCAAATTCAAATTCTTGCACTTTTCGAGGCGTTTTTCCAAAAAACAGCCACAACTGAGGTATTGAAAAAATTACAGGATGATATCTGAGCATAAGCTCTACAACTTTACTCTTTAAAGTTTTTCAATCAAATCAACCGTACAGGCGCAAAAAAATAAAAACCGATTTCCCATGTTAATCTCCTATGTCCAGGGTTCTGCTGGACACCCGGTATAATAGGTTTGATAAATGAGACACCCTGCGTATAATGCTTATTTCGACATGGGTATCTTGTAACTAAAATCATCTACGTATGTACCTACAATGCTTTCTTTTTGTTTTGTGAATAAAAACACCCAAATTTAGTTTAAAATTTTGGTACTTTCTATGTAGGATCCCCACAAATTATATTAAAGATAGGGACAAGATCTTATTCGGGCGATGTTTTTCCCATGAGAACAATTCGTGGATAAAATGGCGAAGGCCAAGTTACGCCCTTATTTTTAAATGCTCGAATCTGGCAATCCAAAAGTTTTGATCTGTCTTAGAAATTAATTTTTGATTGTTATAATCTCGGGCAATAAGAAATGTGCAGTTATTAGACGCGTATACAATCTTATACAGTGTGGCCCATTCAAAAGCGGGACACCCCCAGAACTTTTTTATTTAGTGTTCGATTTTGACAAACTTTTTTTTGTATTTTAAGGCGTGAAAAACTGTACTTTAGGGCAAAGTATCACATTTTTATTACAAAAACCAAGGCCTACTAGGTAATTTTTATGGTCGAAAATTCAAGGAAACTTATTATCAATTTTTTTACAAACAATCTGAGTACACCACTGGATTAAGCGCCCTTTCAAATGGACAGGTACCAAATTTCATTAAAACATTTTGCTTGGTAAGATTTCTATGGCAAAATTAAAAATTATGATCTTTTTAAATATTTATTTCATTTTATGAAACAAGCCATGTAATGAAATGTCAAAAATAATTGACAAGATCAAAAATGTACTAATCATTAGTTCTCTCATGTCAGAGTTTTTAAAAATATTGCAAGAAGTGTGCTACTTATAGTAGGTAGTTTATAATGGAACAACTGAGTGTAAGCGACAAAATTGAAGTTGTGCGTCTTGTGGGCGGCAATATTCTTTCGGCAAGAGATGCGGCCAGAGAATTTCAGACAGACATCCCGATAGATCTGCAGTGAGCAGTAGTACTGTACACCGCATAAATAAAGTTTTCAACGAAACAGGGCAGTGTAACAAGGCATATTCTCAAAAATGAAAATAATCCACTTCGAGATATGAGATACCCAGCGCATATTGGAATACTTTCACAAATAGTCCTAATTCAAGCTTGAGAACGGCAAGTCTAGACTTAAATGTCCCTAAAGAATCTATTAGAAGGTGCCTTGTAAGAAGTAAGATAAAGCCATTTAAGCTTAAATTTTTGCATACTCTTGAACTGCGAGATGAGGAAAGAAGAATGGAATTCTGTTTGTGGGCGCAAGGAGAATATCTGGAAAATAGGAACTTTTTAAAACAAATTTTGCACAGTGATAAAGCCACATTTACAACAAATAGGGTGGTGTCGTCTCAAAATTCACTCTGTTGGTCGTCTGAAAATTCTGAGTGTGTCATAAACGCAAAGAGACAGTAGTCACATAAAGTAAATGTATGGGGCGGGATACTTGATAATAGAATTATTGGCCCTTTTATCTTTGAGGGTAATTTAAATTGACTTCGGTTTTTGACCTTTCTAAGGAATGAATTTTGGGACACAGTGCATGAGTTACCATTTCTTATTCGCCCGAAGGTGATATTTCAATTAGATGGATCTCCCGTACACAACGCAGTAGTGGTGAGGCAATGGTTGAACGAAAATTTTGAGAATTGGTGGATAGAACGAAATAGTCCTTTTATTGAATGGCCGCCAAGGTCACCGGACTTGAAACTACTGGACTTTTGTTTGGGTATCATTAAGCAAGAAGTTTATAAATCAAGGCCACAGTCGGTATAAGAACTACGTGCTAGCAGGATAACAGAAGCATGTTATCCTGCTAGCACAAATGTCACCTCGAAGATACGAAAAAGATATGATAAATGTATTGCAATACACGGGGGTTTGGTGGAAGCAACCAGAATTTGATTCTTCATAGCATTGTATTGGCGAGTTGTCGAATATTTATTAGTAAAAGTTATTTTTGTCATTTCATTCCATGGCTTGCTTTATAAAATGAAATAAATTTCATAAAAAGAAGATAATTTTTTATTTTGCTGTAGAAATCTTACCAACGAAAATGTTTTAATGAAATTTGGTACCTGTCCATTTGAAAGGGCGCTTAATCCATTGGTGTACTCAGATTGTAAAAAAATTGCTAATAAAGGTTTCTTGAATTTTCGACCATAAAAATTACCTAGTGGGCCTTGGTTTTAGTAATAAAAAAGTAACACTTTTTCCTAAAGTACAGTTTTTCACGATCTAAATTCAGAAAAAAAATTGTCAAAATCGGACCATAAATACAAAAGTTTGGGGATGTCCCGCTTTTCAATGGGTCACACTGTAGAAAGATACTGTTTTTGTTTTGTTTTATGAAGTTACTTTTATGTTTATGCATAATAAAAAATCACAAACGTTTATTGGATTAATTCTCTGTTCAGAACCCTAATCGATCCATCCGACAAAGTTGGTAAATATCATGATATATAAATAGCACTATATCGGATATACATCAGATATATATCAAATGATGATATTTATCTGAAAGTCACCTTTATTCTCATTTGTATAACCGCTGTTCATATTGGGAATTACAAGTATATTCACAGTACTAAACTTTATTTTGTTAACACCTACAAAAAAACAAAGAATGTAAGAACAACCATAAATAAAAAATGGTTTGATTCAACTAACGATACTAAATAAGAAGAAATCGGTATTATATGTTCCATAACATTATATTATAAGCAATAATAGTAATACTAATTATTATTATCACTATATTAATATAAAATGTATACAAAGTGAAAAAAATTATTTAGCTTATTAATTGGAAACCAGCAAATTTGGTAATTTGATCAATCAAAAGAAAAAATAAATATCATGATATATATCAGACATATATCATTTGATATATTATATCATGACAACGTTGCTATCGGACGCAATGCGCAGATCATGAAATTTAAATAATTTCTACTATATTATACAAAGTCAGTATAATGTACCTCCGAGTTACTTAAATCAGTGCTGCTTAAGTAGATACTATTATCTATATTCTATAGGATGCTACAGGATAATTTGTTCATTTTTAGGAAAGTGAAAAAAAATTATGTGGATGATTTTGAGAAAAGGAGTTCATATGAACATAGATCTGTTTACAAAAAAATAAGTAACAAAAAATGAAACAGTTAATTAACATTTTGAACACACAATCTACTAAATCAATGGCATTAAACATCTGCTTTTAGTTGTATATATATCTAGGTTATAGGAATACATGGATATTTGTTTTTTTATTTTTTTTATTGCAAATCTTTAGATATGAAAAAAAAATCCAAAAAATGTTTTTTTGTTTAAATTTAATAATAATATTGCTAGCAGTTGAACTGAAATTAAACCCTCTAAAATTTTGCAAGTATGTTCAGGATATATATACGGGGTGTTCATTATAAAAATTCATCTAGCAGGCTATGAAATTTTGACAGAAAAGGATGACATAATCAAAATAAATGGACTTTTGTTTCTCCATCCTTTTCTTTTGACATTTCACTGTCAACTAGATGAAATTTTATATTGAACACCCCATACTTGGTAAAAACTTAATTACCAATACTTCATGTAGGTATACTACCTGAACTAACATTACACCGAACTTGGCAGTAGAGGGGCCACAAACATTAAATACACTAGTCTGGTGTCTACCAATAGTGGGGTTTCTATAACATTTATCCTCTCATTCACCACACAGTCGTAGGGTAGGAGTAGTGGTAGTAGTAGGGCTCCACAAAGATTATTGTATTCTATGTGAGTGGACTTATTCAGTCCTCCGCTGCAACCTGTGGTCTATTGTGGCTCCATAAACATTAAGCACTCTGGTGTCTGGCAATATAGTATGGCATTGCTCCCTTTAACATTTTCTATACTGCCTCTGCCAGTTGTAGATCCTCCACAACCAACACAATCACTCTGTGATACACTTTTGATGTTACTTGAGTATCTGAAATTAGTAATTTAAAGGTGGGTTTATACACCAAATAAAACAAAATAACAAATAAAATAAAATTAGAAATAAGAGTTGGTTTCATGTATACCCCTATTAGCATTCATGCACCAAATAAGACTTATGTTATTTGGTGCATGAACGCTAATAGGGGTATATGAAACCAACTCTTATTTCTAATTTTATCTTATTCGTTATTATATTTCCACCTTAACTGTTTGATGGTAGGGCCTCATTCTATAGGTATCATTAATATCGAATCTCTCCTCCGATTTCCTCAATAACACCCTGTCTCTGTCTTGTTATTTAGAGTTTTCAGAGGTATACTTTCTGTAGATTTATCCGAAAAGTAACAGAGTTTACCATTGACTTTCATCAGGAAGTCATCATCAGTAAACAATGCACTGGAATTTGTTCCATTATCTAAAAGCTCTTACCCATTCAGCATTTCTCCTGTGGCCCATCTTCCGCCTAAAGAGGGGCCCGAGACATCTCCGTCATTCAATTAGTACAATCCCTTCGTTTTATTTCTTTTTACTAACACTACTTACAATAAATGTGTCGAATAACGTTTTATCAAAAAAACCTATCAATAAACTTCAGTAAATACATTTTAATGTATTTTTTTTTAATTAACGAGCTAACAGATTAACATTTTAATAATTAATAATTCATGCAAACAATACATTATAGTTTTTAAACCGTTTTTTTTACGTTTTGGTTTAAACTGAATTCAGATTTGTTTACGTTTCGGCCGACTCGGATCAATAATCTCCAGATATCAATCCGCGTAGCGAACTAATAGCAACCACCATAAAAAGATTAGAGGTCACTTCAAGGAGATTTTGGATGAAAATGCTTTGGATGATTTTATTTTGGACATTTTCTGTTTGGATTGAACTTCGGTGGATGTTTTTATTTTGGAGAAAATCATCGGTGGACCGATTTACTTTGGACGTTTTTTTTTTGGATGATTTTCATTTGGACAAAATTGTGCATCCCCGGTAATTATATCCCGACCGCTCGGGATATCAGTCTATCTCACTCTTGCTTGTTAAGATTTTAGGAGATAGTCTGTGTCCGGAGCGCTCAAATGGAATTACCGAACTCGGCTTAAGTCGAAATCCCATATGTTCTCGAATTCTGTCGTCTGTTAAACGTCATGCGCGTCATCATATTTATCTGTCAATGTGATTTTTATTAATTTAGTATTGATAATAATGCTGCAATTTTTTAGTTTACCATAATTTACCTAAACCATCTAAACCATTGGTTATGATATAATACCATTAAAACCACTGAACATTGAAAACCTCTGTTTTAACATTCTATTCTATTTATTTTACAAATCGCTCATTGTCTGCAATAGTGGCACAACTCAAAAAACATTGTTTTGAGAAGATCAAGAACTAAGATTTGGGTTATACATAGGACACTCTTTTGACTTGAAAATGAATTACGTATAATACGATCATAAAAAGAAATAATTTTGTGCCAGTTTTGGCTCTAAGGTAGAGGTTGGAATTTCTAGTTCGGACATTTTGTTATCTAGAATTTCGACTTTTTTGAGTTCTGCCACTAATGCAGACAGTGAGCGAAATAATATGCACCACTATAATTGGGTAAGTACCTAGACCCGCTTAAAGAGGATGAGAGAAAATTTCAAAACTGAATCAATCTGAAATAGACTTCTTATTTCCTGCATGCTTGAAAAAAAATAGTATGTGTTACTCGGAGTAAAAGGTCTTTTTGTGCTTCGCCCTGTTGCAGGCCTCAGCTTCGCTTCGGCCGTCAATATCTGGGTTCAGCACGAAAAGACCCACTTTTACTCCTAATGACATAATCTACTATTGTCACTTTACAGTACAAATAAATGATGGACAGATACCTAGCGGTGAATCGCAGGAAGAAAAAAGAAGCTCACTCTAAGTGCACTAACGGATATAACTGAAGGTGACTGACTTCAAGACTCACAGGAAAATATCATCAAAAACTTATTTAAAGGCTGTCGTACACTTAGATGATAGTCTGTCATCGGCTTACTAAAGGTGAATGTGAGAAAAAGTAAAGAAGAGAAACGAATGACCTTTAAATACATAAAAAAAAACACAATTTATAATCAAAAGCTTACTGAAATGATGAAATCGATGCTCTAGAAAAACCGAGACACGGAGCTCTAGCGAGTAAATGTAGAACAAAGGTGAAACTTAAATCTACTTACTACAAAACAATTTAGCGATACCAAACCAAAAGCAAATTATATGGGGGTGAAGATCATAAGTATGTAAGAAATTAACAATATTCCTCAAACTTCTTGATACTAGAACTTCCTCAGCACATGCACAAGACTCTGTCATGATTTATATTGGTAGAGAAATATTCTTACCTTTCCACCTTCTAAATGTTACTGTTTTTAACAATTTTATTTTTAACTTCCAGCTTTATTATTACTAAGTTCTATGCTAAATATTTTAAGATTCTCAATAGTTCTTTTGAAATACGGACTGCCTAAGGTGATAATATGGAGAGCTCACAAGTTAGTACGATTTAAGGTAAAATTAATTTTTGTTTAGTGTAAGCTGGATATATAAATTAGTCTACTTATAAGTTTAATTTTAAAAATGTTGAATTTAATTCAGACGTAATTCAATATGATAATGTTGACCAAAATCTCTCTGGTGCTTATCAATAATTAGAAATAATATTGAAAATATATATAATGTACTTAAACTAACCTGTATGCAGACATCTTCCGTCGTACCAATAATACTGCACTCGCATTTTGTGCAGGGTCGGGGATCCTCTGGAAGGATGCCCAAATGCCGAAAAAATCCAGTAAGACATTTTTCACAGTTTATTCCAGTTGTAAAGTCCTGAAACATAAATTAATTTCTGAGTTGTATATCCTTTACGTACATATTTTATTTAATTTTAAACAAATCAAGGAAAATTTACATTACTGATGGATGCTATATTGTAAAGAAGCAAGTTTCTCGGGTAATCGATCAGGGCATCAAAAGAATAAAACTCTTCAGCTACCAAGCTTTCAGCAATACCTTTATTGCCTTCTTCAGGGTGCTACGCTATATTGTAAAGTAGTAGCTCTCAAAAGTGTCAGGATTTTGTTTACCAGGACAATCTCAATAAACAATCTGAAGAGACTACCAACATATTTTTTTACTTATTTATATTATTAAGAGAAAAGGGATAAAACGAAAGTAAAGGACAACGTGGAGGAGATAGGAAAAATGAAGAGAGATGGGCTTTCCACTAGCCAGATATGATGCAAACAGATGGACATGAAGAATCCTGGAATAAAGCACGAGAAGAAGCACAGGAGTACCTCGCAAAAAAGATGGGTGTGCATTATGGATTTTTTCCAAAATAGAGTTTCAATGGCTAGTTGCGAAAATATGGGTTTTCGGACAATTTGATCTTTTGTGAACTTCATTTTGTTTTAATCTTCAACAAACTCATCGTGACCATATTGCCTTTCAATTCCAGAATCTTTCAATCTTGAATCTTTATTTCCACTCCGACCGGTCCCTTTATTTTCAATTCAATAATTAGACTTATGTCTGCGTCTCGTAATTGTTATTTTTTTTAGATACTTTATCGCAGATAGAGTTGACTTCCACTTTGATTCAGCGAGTAACATATCCTGTAAGCTCTAACTTTGCGCTCTGACGACTTCAGTACCTACTTTCCTAGCCAATGCTCGATTTTATAGTAAGATTACTGTAGTCGCTCTTTTTTTAGTAGTACTACTTTAGTAGCCATCTTATTTTTTTCTCTGTTTGCAGTAACTTTCTTAGTGCTTCATTATCCGTGCCAGTTAATAATTGTCTTCCATATAGATAACTGTAAAAACGATCAAATAAGGGGTCAGGGCTGGCATAATCCACCCTGACTATCCGAAGACCACTCTGAGAGCTGAACAGCTCAGGGCAATGTAAGCTGCAATCCTAAATGCAGTCGAAAACTTGTCGAATAAAGGAACACAGGCACAAGTAAGATTCCAGGACTGCGAAGAAGAGGAAAGTGCCAACATATGGCACACACAATCCCATAGTCATTCATTAGTGAGCGAATTTACTATTGCACATTTTTACTACAAACATTACTAGTGCATGGTTGCCATAATCATAAGGACTAGCATCAGTCATTACTATTGTGGTATGTTCTATAACGATGAGCTCCATTCCAGTTCTATTCCAATTCTCCACAGATCTCCACAAATCAATCACAGATCCACCATACTCCGAACTAAGTTCACATGTTTCTAGTTCAACTTACCACTCCCAGTCATCTATCCATGTATCAAACTTCCAAGCTGGTACATCTGATATCCAGCAATCAATATTTCAGTACTCCCAAAAGGGGTATCTGCAGGATTTTAATTTAAACCTCAGAGAAAAGTGAAATAGAAGCAAATTTTACGAAACGAGCCTTAAAAGTAAAGATAAATTTAGTTAGTAAAGTTAATCCTCAAAAAGAAAGAAAGGTGGCCCCAGAAAGTGATAGGTCAGCTAACGAATACATCTGAAAATCTAGTGCTGATAGTTGGGATGACGTCTAATTATTCGAAGAGAGTGAAGATTCTGATTCAAAAGATGGGAATTTCTTTTGCAGACTTTGTGCGGTCCAAAAAAAAATGATGCATGCTTTTGTTGAATGTAATGAGAAGAAAGAAACAAAGAATACCTTGTGTAAAGCGTTACAGTCTGTTTGTCAAATAAAGTGTTGCTCATTTTCCTGCAGAGGAAAGATAAGAACTTATTCACTTTTAAGTAACCAGAGATGAAGACCTCGTCCATACAACAAATCCAAAAAAAATTCTAGTTTCCTCAAATAAGAAGTGGATATTACAACTTTAAAATATCTCTGTTTATTGTATTTTGCAGTTTAGTCGCGTTTTTGTTCGACAAACAAGACAATTTCCTCAAATGTGTGATGAGATCAAGTCTCCTAAGACTAAGCATCAAGTTTCTCTCAGAGTAAGGGAGATGACCCTTGATGTCCTAGGTGTAAAAAAAAATTCTCTCTGTAGGTAACCATATAAAATTATTTTGCTTAAAAACAAGTGTACTTAAGGCAAAAGCTTGTAGAATTTCTCCAAAGACTTAAAACGACAATTGACATTTTTTGGCTCAAAACTTTTGCAGTACAATATAAAAGTTCGATCACGACATTTGGAATGTTGGCCTCAGTCATAAATGCCTCAATTTAAGCTATGTAAGTAGCGCCATCAGACGACGCCTGGTCCTTCCACAAGGGCACGTGAGATAAATGAACCAAAACAGATTACTATTTGTTTATGTTCACAGATGGCCGAGATTTATTCATACCTATATTATGATGGGGGCGACGTTAGCAGAATATCAAACTCATTACTCTATCAGGCAGGCCACCACAGCATTGGTGACGTTTAGCAGAGTATCAAACTCGATTCTCTATCAGGCAGACGACCATACACACACGTACTCTGCTAAACGTCACCCCCCGAAAATATAGGTTCGAAATGTCGGCCATCTGTGGGAGGTGACAACTTTAGTGGAAATCTGTTTTGGTGCATTTGATGATAGATTGATGATGATAGATTGGTGATTAGATACATAATCTAATCTATGTTATACACAAATTGAGTATAGCAGATTAAATTTCCACCAGTGGCGCCGCTGGTAGAAAAGCATTGAGAACAATGGGAACCTTCACACTGCGCTGCGCCGCTAGGAGCACAGCGCTGCAACCCGCTGACGGTGGTTCCTAGTAGCGACCAGCGGCGGCCTGCACGCGGCGCTGCTTCTTGATTTGCTATTCACTTTATGCCGCCGCAGCGGCGCTGCTGTACTTGGTATTTTTTTAATTTTTTTTAACAGTTGACAGAAGAGCGTCGCCGAAAAAAAGGCTGTTTCGTAGATTTGTCTTATAGAAAATTTTAAAGAAATGGAAACCAGTCGTCCCATAAGGATTATAGTGATACAGGGGTAAAAAAATAACGCTTATGAAATTCTGACAAAACGTCACGGGAAACAAAGGAAATAGCCCATTAAAAAATATTCTAAAAAGAGTTACCTATTGGGACCGTAATCTCTCAACATCAAGTTTTGCTTCTTTTGTAGAACTCCTATTTTGGATCAAACCTGTATATAAAAAAAACTTGAAATTTCAGGAATCCTTAATCGTTGTCAAATGCAGTTTTGGGTCAAAATTGTCTCAATGGAAACCAAATCACATTACAATAGTTTAATAAATAAAAAAATTAAATTTTAGGCAAAAAATAATTAAAAGAATGAAGACACGATAAAAAGTCTATTTTAGATCCATACAAAATTAAAAATGAAGAGAAGAAAGAAAATTTGGAACGAAACAGGACATAGGATAAGAATAGAAAAACATGAATAATAGAAGAATATAAGATAGAAAAAATAAATGAAAAAGTAAAAAAGCACCAAGGGCACAGGCACACGTAAGATTCCTTTTTCAGATAACAGTTTCCCAATAATAGTTATTTATGTATTAAGAGCGAAAAGTTCAGCTTTTTTGCTCCGAGAGTGAAGAAATTGGCTCGTAGGAACAATATTGTACCTAACACGTGCGGGAAGTGATGCTTTACCGCAGGCTGATTGCAATGAACGAACGACGCGTAGCGGAGTTCGGTCAGCAATCGAGTGCGGTAAAGCACTTCCCGCACGTGTTAGGTACAATATTGTTCCTACGAGCCAATTTCTCTTAATCTTTTTCGTCTTCCCTAGTTTAGTTCTTTAAATTTTCGTGGGGTAAAAACTTTTACAGCACACGTGCGGTAAAAATTTTTACACGCACGCCCGTCAACGTCATGAAATTATTTATAAGTATTAGTATAGTGCTTGTACCTACAATAAGTCACTGGAGGAACGTACCTATTTGCTGCATCTAAAATTTCGTCTGATAAGACCATTCTGATTATATTTTTTGAAGGTTTTTGTCCCTACTTTCTGTTTTTTCTGTAGGTAAATTTATTTTTAAAAACACCAAAACTGACATTTGTCAAATTTTAATTAATCCGAACTTATTTTGGTTTAACACGTGTCAAAATAAGAAATGCATGGTGTAGTAGTTGACACACCTACATTGTGAACTTAAGATCGTGGGTTCGAATACCGGTGAGAACCAACCTTTTTTTTTAATTCCTCAGCGTGGAAAGTTAATTTCCTACGAGCGGATGTGTGTTAATTTTGTTGTCTTCTATAAGTTCAATTAAATATGAACGTGGGTTAACCTTTACATGCACGCACGTATGGTATGTACCTAATTAATGGTGTTAAATGTCCTCTGAATCCTAAAGCATTCAGATAAGTATAGAAAAACGCAATCAATTTATTTCAACTCAGCAAAAAGCAACAACACAAGGACAATAAAATTATGTAAAAGTAACGCTCAGATTAATAAAGCTTCAAATTGTATGTAATTTGGCTTTGTGTGCGGTAAAAATGTTTACCGAACACGTGCGGTAAAGTGCTACTTCCCGCATGCAAATGCGCTTTACCGCATGCAAATGCGTGCGGTAAAGCGACTTTACCGCACGCTCGTAAGAAATAGTTATTTACCTAACAAGTGCGGGAAGTGATGCTTTACCGCACGCTGATTGCAATGAACGAACGAGCATAGCGGAGTTCGATCAGCAATCGAGTGCGGTAGGGCACTTCCCGCACGTGTTAGGTACAATATTTTTCTACGACTCAATTTCTCTTAAGCTTTTTCGACTTCCCTAGTTTAGTTCTTTAAATCTGGGTGCGGTAAAAACTTTTACACGCACGCCTGTCAACGTAAAGAAATTATTTATAAGTGTTAGTGCTTGTACAATAAGTCACTGGTAGAACGTACCTATTTGCTGCATCTCAAATTTCGTCTGATAAGACCATTCTGATTACATGTTTTGAAGATTTTTGTCCCTACTTTCTATTTCGCCTATAAATTTATTTTTAAAAACACCAAAATTGACATTTGTCAAATTTTAATTAATTCGAACTTATTTTGGTTTAACACATGTCAATATGAAAAACGCATAGTGTAGTGGTTGACACACCTACTTACAGTAGTGTACACACTTGTGAAATTAAGGTCGTGGGTTCGAATACCGGTGAGGACCAACTTTTTTTTTAATTTCTCGGCGTGGATAATTAATTTTCAACGGGCGCATGTGTGTTAATTTTGTTGTCTTCTGTAACATCAATTAAATATGAACGCTGGTTAACCTTTATATGCACGTACTTGTGGTAGGTACCTAATTAATAGTGCTAATGAATGTAACCCTCAGATTAATAAATTCAAATTGTATGTAATTTGGCTTTGCGGGCGCTAAAAATTTTTACCGCACACGTGCTATAAAGTGCTACTTCCCGCATGCAAATGCGTGCGGTAAAGCGACTTTACCGCACGCTCGTAGGAAAAGATTTTTTCGCTTGCTGTCAATAACAACTACCACCACTCAACCAAATATTTAAAACGTCATTGTCACTTTGATTTAAATTTTCAGATTGTGTCTTCAGTTATGCTCAGTTGTGATTCACATTATTTGAAATTGATCGTTTGCAGAAAAAACTTTGTATGCATTACGAGCACAAAGTAACTTTTTTGCTCTCGAGTGATTACCGCTCTCCGCTTCGCGTCGAGCGCAAACTTCACTCTCGGAGCAAAAAAGCTGAACTTTTCGCTCTTAATACATAAATAACTATTATTGGGAAACTGTTATCTGAAAAAGGAATCTTACGTGTGCCTGTGCCCTTGGTGCTTTTTTACTTTTTCATTTATTTTTTCTATCTTATATTCTTCTATTATTCATGTTTTTCTATTCTTATCCTATGTCCTGTTTCGTTCACGAAAATTTAAAGAACTAAACTAGGGAAGACGAAAAAGATTAAGAGAAATTGGCTCGTAGGAACAATATTGTACCTAACACGTGCGGGAAGTGCTTTACCGCACTCGATTGCTGACCGAACTCCGCTACGCGTCGTTTGTTCATTGCAATCAGCCTGCGGTAAAGCATCACTTCCCGCACTTGTTAGGTAAATAACTATTTTCACTTGCTGTAATGGGCAACGCGCGGAAAAGTAAACTCACATCCTGATCCTCAAAAGAGGTTAGGTAGATGTACAATTTTTATTCCAGACTAAACGCAAAAACTGTAGAAAAATAACAAATTAGTTATCATTAAGTCAAAAAAATGCAGTTTGACCCAGATCGTCTCAACGAAACTCATTTTATTTACAATCTTTTACTAGTTGGAAAAGCTCAATTTTAGGTCAAAATAACCTCGAAAGAATGAAAACCCAATATACTCCAATTCCTAACCGGTACTAAATTTCAGAGGGTAATTCGTTATTTCGTTTCTAAGGTACAGTGTGTTAAGTTTATTAAGTTGAAATTTGTTACAATTATTTGAAGTAATATGGCGTTTATTTAGTCTAACTAAATAAAAATTATTAGGTCCAGTGGCGTCTTAGTGGACAACACTGCCAATTATTATTGAGAAAAAGTACATCACTGCCTTATTTTTGCAGTTTTCCAGACTAAGCAACTAAAAAAAACCCTGTTTTTTCGTTTGGATTTCGAGGTGCGGTGTGAAAAAATAAAAACCACTTCAAAAAATTAAAAAAATTGTCCATGGGCAACAAAGTAAAAATAAAAAATACAAAATGGATAATTTTGACGCTAAATTAAAAGAACAAAATGTCTTATTACTCAAATGACTGTACCAAATTTCAACTAAATCGGTTTAAGAATATTTATATTTTTTTATCAATACCGATTTTTTTTTAATTCAACGTCCAAAATGAGGAATTTTTTTTCTTAAAGTAATCTAATAAATCAGCCTCTGAAGTTTAGAATCGTAGTCAAGACACACCGTGAATAAGAGAACAAGTATGATTGTTAAAAAACGTAACAAAGAATCAAAATTAAAAAATGTGAACTATAAAAAATAAAAATTTTAAATGAAAAAGCTTGAAAAAATCCGAATGAAAAAATTTGGAAATGAAAAGATTAAAAAAAAAGGTATAACCAAAAGAGATGGATAGCTAAAAGCATAAATTTAAATTATTTCCAATTTTAAGCCAAAATTGTGTAACAAGTTACAAAAATTTGTTCTAAAAATTTTGTTTTTGAAAAAAGAAAATAATGACAGAATAAAAGAAAAATACGAACGAGCATAAATTAATTAACTTTGACTATATCATCCTTTTCAACACCCCGTAGAGAAGATAACAATTTAGTTAAAAATAACACTTTTTGAACACGAAATAATTAAGGAGCAATTTGTTAAGGGCGTGGTAATTACAAACAAGAAGAGGTGTGACAAAGCGGAGGAATTCTGACTGTAGACAAGAAGGCAGAAAGACCACAAACCACGGTCACTGTGAAGAGAGCAGAATGCCACAATTCTAGAAGAAGTCATTCCGAAGGAAGAATCATCAAGGCCTTTTTCCGGCCGTAAGGACAAAATAAGATGCATCCACCATTTTCTTTTTTACGCGCTTTTTTATGTTGTTTTCGATGCAGGAGTCCATGACCATAGTGGGGACAAAGACTTGTTGTGGCTTGATTTCCGTTGGAAATTCTGGACTGGACCAGTAGATTCCTATTTAAAAACTTACAAGATTTATGTAAAACGTAATTAATAGATTCTAAATCTAGAAATTTAGTATTATAAAAAGATTTTTGTGTCTCCAAAGGACAATAATTTAGTTTGTGTAAGCGTAAATCACGTTCCTTTAACAACATTAAAACAGACAAATTGCGATTTCGAATCATTTAACGTAGGACTTCAAGTGACGTCACAAAACACAAAGGTCTCTTCATTTGTAATATACTGGTTCAACGACCTAGTATATTACATCTGGAGAGACCCTCCTGAAACAATATTGGTCCCCATTTTTAGCAGTGGGTTTCAAAAAATACTGGGTCACTTCCGACAAGTTGACACCATCTAACATCTTATACGTCAAATAATTGGAATTCGCGATTTGCCAATTGATGGGCTCTGACAATGAAAATATGTCATACGTTTCTTAAAAATGGCAGACTTCCGACCAAATAACTTGATCATTTTTAAGGTAATATCCGCATTTGTTTACTTCTCCGCCATTTCTCCTAGGTCATTGATCTGGATGGCAACTTTGATTGATACACGCGTACCACAATTAAAAAGTGACGGGTGGACAAGCCTAGTTAAAGAAGACGTAATAGATTTTGGAAAATACTGTGTACGTTCCGCCGACGGCAACAGCTTAGAAGTTTAGTCAGCGAACGCTGAAAATCGGCACCTGATTGGCCAATTACCGTGTTCACTGACTAAAGTTCTCAGCTGCTGTCGTCGGCGGAACGTACGCATTGCCTTTGTCGTAACAACGTAACAAAAAAAGTGAAAACGCAATAGATCTATTACTATAATTGTAATAGTACTAGCAACGCTGGACTGGAGAAGAGGTGAGGATCACTATTCTGTGCGGCGCTGCTTTGCAGCGTGTATCATCGAGCCGCGTGTATCTTGCCGCGCCGCTGAAATGAAGTCTTGAAACGCGTGTTTTCGAATTGGCGCCGCAAGAAACCATATTAGACCGCTAAGCAACACCGCCTGGCGGACCCGGTGTGAAGGGGCCCTATGAGTGTGATGGTAACTACATTTTCAGCATCTTACCGTGCAATTGTCACATACGCCCCCTCCTTGGTAAGACCCGTTTATATTCAAACTAAGTCCTGCTCTATCCACCTCCTCGTCATATCTGCAGCTGCGTGCGTGCCCATGGCAGTTGCATGGCAAACATTTTTGAGCATCTCTAGATGACCCTGGGTACCACTGACGCTGATTGAACAATGGGCAGCATTTGTCGCAGTTTGGGCCGCAAGTGTGATGTTGGCATTCGCATTCCGGGTGCTAATGAGAAATAAAGTGACATTTTTACCTTATAAAACGTGTCTTTTTATATTAAATACTAGTATTATAATGAGTAAAAACAAATATTACTGAAGCTTCGTCGCAGATAAAGGATTACCGAGATTCCCACGCGATAACTGGCATCTAAGGCCAAATAAGTACCGAAAGCGCATTTCTGGGAGAAACGTGACCAGGACTTTGGCGATACGCGCTATTTATTAGCGCCTTATATGGGTCGTCTGACGAGTGCACAAGACCAAATAGAGAAGGAGTATCGCTCTTTTCTCGGTTTTCTTCAAAAGTATTGCCTATTTGCATTTTTTTATATATTAAGCATATTTAAACTTTGAAAAGCGCTAATAAATTACTGGCGGCAGTTTCCTAACGTTCAATACCGGGTTAAATTGATTTGCCGACCGCCGAAAGCCTTTTCACTAATCTTTAAATCCGACGTTCAATAGGCGACGGCGGTATTTAATCGGAGGCGAAAACATTTCCTCTGGGCCTCCAATAATAGGAAAAACTAATTATCCTCGACGAAGCCCCATTATAGAAAATACCTACCTCTCGAACTTTCGGAATGGAGATTGGGTACTTTTTCCTTTAATAACTGACGGATATAAGTCGTTCAAGTAGACATTAGTTAGGTATTCAGAAAATATGAATTTTAATTGAAAGGGGAGGAATTTCATTAAGACCCGATCATTATCTCTAGAGAGGAAATCGCGCTCAAATATTTTCAGCTTCGCTGCTTGTACGATGCAGTAAAACCAATATAAGGTGAAACGGCGATTGAAAACAGTAGCGGAATCCAATTTTAAAGACGTTCAAAAACTAGCTCATTTTCAAGCCCGAGTGCCACGCGAAAAACCAATTTGTTTGTTATTTGAATATTTTCGGTCTGAAGATTTTTCATGAGTTTTTGCTTGAGAGTAAACTATTGTGAACAAAACAACAACTTTCGCTCTAAAATCGCGAATATTAGCCTGCAAACGCTTTACCAAATAATTTTTAAGGACCAGTTATCAAAGTGAAGTTTAGCTAATTTTGGCTGGTACTTGATTCGACCCATAAGAACTAAATCTACAAGTCACACTCAAAGTCGGGTTCAGCAAAATTTGACTAGGCCCGCTCATTAAAACTGTATTGCTGTCAAACTAATTTCATTTTTGACACTTGGTAACTGAAATGCTTTTCTTAATAGACGAGGTTAGCTCAGCCCTAATTTGAGTATGAATCGTACAACTGCACCTAAAAATGAGGAATTCAAATTAAGAATTAAGATCGCAGCTCCATCATGAACTAATCTCTAATTCTAGTACATCGTGTCCATAGTAATCAGACAAATGTCATTATTTCGCAAATGGCAAATCGGCATGAAATTCTACGGATTAGTTACAGTTCGATCGTAAGAAGTCGTATCGCTTCTTTCGAGACTAGACTGCCTGGAGGCAGAAAAAATGGTGTATGTATGGGTAAAAAATTAATGCATTTTTCAAAACAAAAAAAAGCTTTACTGAGGGACCTGTTTCTCCACAAAAGCCATCATCGGTTCTCATAATCTGTTGTGACGAGTAACAAGAGGGTATAGTAGTGCAATATGAGCATTGGCGAATTTGTAGAGAATTTCCAAATTTTGCCAATACTGCCCCAATTTAAACTTCAGGTGGTTTTTGAATACCCCGCCAGTTTTGTATTTGACGTAAAGATCGGATGACGGATATCCATCTCCAAAGTCCACGAGTACGCCCGAACAAATTTAACATTTCCGGGTGGCAACTTTGACAGTATTCTCATCCTTTGTTTTCTCAATTAGGATTAATGGATGGCAATTCCCACAAAGCGTCGAAAGACCGCAATCGACAATGCCAAATATAGCAAACTAACATTTGAAAAAACATAGCGCCACCAGTAAAAAACGATGCCACCTTACGATCACACTCTCATTACAACCAGTTTACTGGGCATGCTAATAGAATTGTAATTAGTGTCACAAATTAAATATATTTGACAGAAATGTTATCCTTAACAACCAGTCAGGTTTACTTCAGCCTAATTTTGAGCTTTGATTGTAACGCGTCGTCACAGAATCAAAACTGCGGTACGCTCACCTTCTCAAGGTTGCAAAACAACGAGCTAGTATATTCCATCTGGAGAGACCTTGTTTTACAGTTTTGGCCCCCCTTTTTAACACTTCTGGCAAATTGACGTCAACTATAATTCAAACTCACGATACGCCAGTTGATGTAATCCATTGATACTGGAGTAAAAAAATAGACGCCGCGAGTTAATCATAAATTGGCATTTGTTTACTTGGCATGATATACAAACCGCATACTTGGAGGCTTGCGGGTTGTTCGGGTAGAGGGAAAGCAGAAAATGGCCAATATTGCTAAAAACAATATGGCGCAATTTGAATCTCCAAGGATACATCTCCAGATGACATAAGCACATATAGGCGTTTATTTTTCAAGGAAACAACTATACGATTTTTACGATTATGGGATGCAGACCAAAACATTCAAATATTTTTATATTTAAATGATTTTTGATACATACCTACTATACCTATTTATTGATTTTTTTTAGATTAAAGATTAATAATAGAATAAAACTACAAACGACGCTAATGGCTAACTGCCAAGAGCCGAGTAACAACATAATCACAAAACACAAATGAGCTTGCCGTTGAAAACATAATTTCCTAGATTTATTTTTATAATCCCAAGTTTTACACAAAAAACATTATCTCACCAAGGCTAACAAACAAATTAAAACACAGGAACGATTGCTAAAAGCGAAAAAGTCGGCGGAAAACTCTTAAAACATTCAGGTAACCAGAAAAAGAATCCATGAAATAATTGTCATAAACTGACATAAACCATATTACACAGGATTCTGCAATGTTGCCGATTGTGACCAGTTGGCCATCTTAAACGTATTTTTTCTATTAATCACCATTCAAAAATTATTTGGACAGCAGTAGATATTATAATACTCTCGTGGTGTAAAGATTCGCAAGATATCATCAAAAAAACGGATGTGTCAATTTACTAGCAAAGTAATCCTGGCAGCACTGTATGGAGGGTTTGTTTATCACGCAAATATTGAAAAATGTAAATAAATAAAGATTTGGACAAAAACACAAAGTTACATTTGCGTTAAATACCATTTATAGTGTTACGATTCGCAGCAACGCCGCATGGGAGACGGGGCAACGCTTGGGAGCGTGTTGGTTGGTGGAGCTTCGCGACCTATCCGCGCTGCGTCATGGCTGACACGAGTGATTTATTGCTCGTCTGGCTTAATCTAGAACTTTCTAGGTTTTTCTGTAATTTTAGGATTGTATATAAAAGGCGCATAGAGCGGCGGTTAAGTAATAGTCGTATTTTAATCGAGCTATAAGTAAGCTAAAGTTACGAAGCGATAATAGAAGGCTATAAAGTGCTGAGTTATTTAGTAGTCGAGTGTATTTGTGGAATAAATAAATAGTGTTTTCGTATTAAATCGTTGCACTGGAATTTATGAACCCCGAGTTCGCAACAATTGGTGTCAGAAGTGGGATTCCAGTAGGAATTTGAGGACTAATATTGCTGAACTGTAAGTGAGTGCTTCATTGCCGGACATTACGTGTTTATGCCAGTGACCAGAAGCCAGCATCAAGCGATGGAGGGTCAACTTGCCGCCCTGCTGTCCCTTATGCAACAACAGAAAGAAGAGCAGGAAAAACGTTACAAGGAACAAAAAGAGGAGCAGGAAAAACGTTACAAGGAACAAAAAGAGGAGCAGGAAAAACGTTATAAAGAACAAAAAGAAGAACAAGAAAGACGTGATCAAGTACAGGAGCGACGTTATCTAGAGCAGAAGGAAGAGCTGGAAAAACGTGATCAAATTCAGGAGCGCCGTTATCTAGAACAAAAAGAAGAGCAGGAAAAACGTGATCAAGTGCAAGAGCGACGTCATCAACAATTCATAGAAGAATTAATGAGCCATCTCGCAGTCAGGGAGCAACAGTTGGAAGAAAGAATAATGCAATCCGTTAATGAATCCGTTAACGAAGGACTCGAAGCAGTCAACCAGAGGGTTCTCGAGCTAGAAAAGAAATTCCGGGAACAACTTGAGGACGACAACGTGTCTACAGAGAGTTTTAGCACAGTCAACGCTAAAATTAAGCCTCCTGATTATGACGGTACTACGGCCTGGGAAAGCTATAAAACCCAATTTGAGGCAGCTGCAAAAGCAAATGGCTGGTCCGAGCCCCAGAAAGCGACATCATTAGTGGTAGCGCTTCGTGGAAAAGCGGCTGAATTACTCCAATCCCTGTCGCCAGCTGATCAAAATAATTATGCAGTTTTAGTACACTCTCTGCAGCACAAAGAAACCGTGTTCCAGGCCCAGCTGAGGATGAGACAACAGAAGTCAGGTGAATCCTTACAAGAATTTGAGGCGGACATAGACAGACTAATTCACCTGGCATACCTGACTAACCTGAATGTTTTCAAATGCAATTTGCCGCCGAAAGGTTCATTGAGGGAGTTCGCGATAGTGACATGAGATACCACTTACGTCTAGTAAGGCCCAAGGACATCAGCGAGGCACTAGTTCGGGCCCTGGAATTCGAGGCGTCACGAGTGACATTTAGTTCTTCTGCAAGTGTAAGAGTGGCAACCTGCGGTGATAAGAAGTCTACATCTATGGCTGAATCCATGGCAAGTTTACATAAAGCGTTGAAGGATATCGCAGTCAATATGCAAGCCCTGTTGGAAAGAACTCCTCGATCGACAGGCAATCGGGGCATAAAATGTTTTAACTGTGGTAAACTGGGTCACGTCAAGAGTAATTGCCGTAATAGGGCAAGAAGTCCGTCGCCGTTGTTTAGAAGACCGAGCGGAAACCAGGACCGCCCTAGATTCCAGGAAAAGCCAATTCCGGTCAATGTAAGGATGCAATTGACCGAGCCCGTTAATACCCCCAGGATCAGTCAAATCAACCAATCAAGTCAAGGCAATAATTTGGTTGGCAAAAGTGTTACAGAGGCCGGACGCATTAAAGGACAGAAGATCCAAACTGAATATCGACCAGGAAGGTCTCACGGAAATGCCGATGCATTGTCTAGAGGTAAAGAAGATAGTCAGCATTGTCGAAGAACTGAGCAACGTGAGGGACATCCTTTTGTAAGGAGAACGTCGGTGGAAATAAACGATGGCTGGACCACACAGACCCTTCGAGAAGAACAAATGAATGATCCAGATATTGGACCCATCCTCTCTGCAAAGACTGACGACAAGAGACCAGAATGGCAAGAAATTGCTGATAAAAGTCCAAACCTGAAGGCGCTATGGGCCCAGTGGCACTCTCTTAAAATAGAAAATGGATTACTGAAGAGGGCGTGGGAGAGTCCGGATGGCAAGTCCGTAGTCAGTCAGTTGGTTGTTCCTGATAGCAGAAAATCAGATGTACTACAGGAAATGCACAACGGAACTAGCGGAGGCCATTTTGGGGTCAACAAAACATTGGCCAAAATTAAAGAGCGGTATTACTGGGTGAATTATCATGAAGACGTCGAATCGTGGTGCCGCAAGTGTGAAGTTTGTTGTGCCACAAAAGGACCTCGAACAAGATCACGGGGTCGAATGGTGCACTACACTGTAGGTGCTCCATTCGAGAGGGTAGCAATTGATGTCGCGGGACCCTTTCCTCAGACTAAGTCGGGCAATAAATACATCTTGGTCGCCATGGATTACTTCACTAAATGGCCTGAAGCATACGCCCTGCCTAATCAAGAAGCAACGACAGTGGCAACGGTGCTAGTAAATGAAATGTTCTGCAGATTTGGAGTCCCTCTCGAACTTCATTCTGATCAGGGCCGAAATTTTGAATCGGCTGTTTTCCAGAAGGTCATGGAACTTCTCGGAATTTGCAAGACCAGGACAACTCCTTTGCATCCACAGTCGGATGGGATGGTAGAGAGATTTAATCGGACCATGGAACATGACCTGTCTAAAATGGTGGCAGATCATCAGCGTGATTGGGACCAACATCTACCTCTCATGTTGATGGCATATCGAGGCTCTACGCATGAAGCGACTGGTAATACTCCGGCGAAAGTGATGTTCGGAAGGGAAATGAGGTTTCCTGCAGATTTGATGTATGGAACACCAGAAAAAGACTCGCTCAACTCTGAGAACTTTGTGGAGGAGGTCAAGGAGAGGCTGGACAATGTTCATGAACAAGTCAGGAATAAACTGCGGATATTCAGTGATCGAGCCAAAGCAAGATATGACTTACTAGCTAACTCCCGCGGCTTCCAGGATGGTGATTTGGTGTGGTTATACAATCCGAGGCGAAAGGTGGGGAAGTCGCCCAAACTTAGCCAAAATTGGGAAGGACCCTATACAATTATAAAGAAGATTAATGATGTGGTATATAGGATCCAGCGGACCCCTAGGTCAAAGATGAAGGTCGTTCATTTGGATCGATTAGCACGATACCATGGAACTCTATCTGTTCGGGACGAACAGCCTTAGGAGGAGGGCAATGTTACGATTCGCAGCAACGCCGCATGGGAGGCGGGGCAACGCTTGGGAGCGTGTTGGTTGGTGGAGCGTCGCGACCTATCCGCGCTGCGTCATGGCTGACACGAGTGATTTATTGCTCGTCTGGCTTAATCTAGAAGGCAGTTGTTTACAACCGTTTTTTTTTTATGTGAGATTATTCAAGAATTCTTATAAAGAACTTTCTAGGTTTTTCTGTAATTTTAGGATTGTATATAAAAGGCGCATAGAGCGGCAGTTAAGTAGTAGTCGTATTTTAATCGAGCTATAAGTAAGCTAAAGTTACGAAGCGATAATAGAAGGCTATAAAGTACTGAGTTATTTAGTAGTCGAGTGTATTTGTGGAATAAATAAATAGTGTTTTCGTATTAAATCGTTGCACTGGAATTTATGAACCCCGAGTTCGCAACAATAGTGTTCTTCTTCTTGACTGCCCAATTGCAGAAACTATTTCTTTTTTATGTTGATGATTCCAGCTTTCCACTGTTGACAGCTGGAAACTGATTGTCTCTAAGTGAGTTAACGGGCTTTGATTAATATGTGAATAAATATAATTTAATATTTTCTGAAAAAGGTAAAAAGTGAACTTGTCAATCAATTTGTTCAGTTAATTGTGTTTTCTTTTTTACCAATTTTTAATTTAAGCAATACATCAAATACCTAATTGGACAAAGAACATTATTACACCGCAATAATTTTACTGACGGTTCGAACCTTCCTTTGAATATAAATTTAGTGAAAACAAAAATATGGCTTGAAAGTTTAAAATAAGAAAACTAGAAAAGTAATAATGAAATAAAAAAAAAATGAGGATGCATTAAATATCTAATAAAGCCATCTTACAAGAAATGATCAGTGATTGAATATTAATGCTTGCAGGAAGTTGCTGCGTGTGACGTGCCTTAACAATGCAATTTCTAAATCTGTTACAAAGCAAATAGCTTCTTTGTTTATACAGCGAAACAAATTAGCTAAAGTGCAGCTTACATTTATAAAGCTTACACTTAAAAGCTGACGTAATTAAATTATCAACGTGGAGCTGAGCGCTGAGACGTAATTGTGTATGTATTCTGGCCATCTACAAGGCCTCATAACCGTTTAATCACTTCCATTTTCGTCGGTATTTTGGATTATTCTGAAACTGTGTTATTAACTGAACTAAATTACGTATCACTCTAAATGATTCAATGTATTTTTTAGTAATTTTTAGAGTATTGTAATGTATAAAGGAAAATGTTTTCTTCGACTTTAAACAGCAAATCTAGAAATTCCTAGTAAATTTGAAAAAAATTTGTATTTTAAATTTGATAAAGTTTGCATACGGGTGAAATGCCTTGTATATTTTTCAAAATTTTAACCAAGTTGACCGCCTACCAAAACCCAAATTAAATTATTGAAAAATGAAAAGAACGTTCTTATATCGAATACAAAAAAATAATTTTTGCGGTTTTTGATACCTTCACCTATCTTTGCGGTACCACATTAAGTAACATTTCTTCACTTTTTCCTAACGAACGTGCTAAAGAAATGTTTGATTTTCGATATTTTAATGAGGTCATAATAGATTCTAACTTCTATGGATTGCCGAGATTTAATATTATAAACCAAGCAAATACTGTTCCGTTTGACCGGCTGCTGATCCATTTCTAATAATTTATTTACGAACATCTAGCATATTCTGCTGGTAAAATAGACTTTTTCAGAGAAATATTTGTTTTAACTACAACTCTCATAAAAACTTGAAAATGTACTCTATTTTAAGATTCATAGTTTTTGGTGCCTCTATGGAAGTTAAATTTTTAAATGTATTCCTACAAGAACTTTGCTTGAAATTTGGTACGATTTGCATTTAATATGGGAGCCGGGGAATATGCTTAAAATTTAAGATTATTCTAATATTTTATAGAAAGTGATTCAAAATGCGTGATTCAAAAAAAGTTTTAAATTATCTAGCCACTAATATCTAAGAACTTTTTTGAAAAATTTGTGATAAACATTTTTGACTAATTTATGGCGGATAACAATTTCACTTTTTGGTTTTCCTTAAAAAGTTAAAATAGAATGTGTAAACCATTAAAACTTCAAAAAGAAAAAAACATTTTGACAAAAAGTTGCATAAAACAAAGTTTATGACAATCCCGCTTAGGTGGAACACCCTGTATATGTACACCTAGAATAGATAAAATTACTACTATATATTTTTTAAACCCAAAAGTGAGAGTTTTTTAAAATTACCAGTGCTACAAAAGCTTGTGTTGGGTCAAAAAAAATCTCAAAAATTGTTAAAAAAATTTCTATTTATCCAGATAGACCGTATAGATAGGTATCTCAAAACTTCTGTTAGCAAAAGCCCAAACTTTAACCTGTCAAAACGAACTAATCCAAATATTTTTTTCCCGTTTTTTTGTCTAATAGTTTTTGGCAATTGTGAGCTCACGGAAAAATCCGTGTTGTTTACGAGTGCTTTCTGATGTTATTAAAATTTTGTTTCAAATAAAAACCACCGATTTTAGCACCTGTTTTATTTGTAAGCCCGAGGGCCTAAATCCTGTATATGTGTAAATCTAAATACTTGACTTACCCCACTTGCTACGTTATGTCGACAATTTTCCGCATGACCATTGCAGACGCATTGACCACCGATAGCAATATCCTTAATGGAGTAATACAGTTTCTTCCATTTCTGCGTATCTTGACCCAACCAACCGGGCAGAGGATCCATATTCCCTCGCAAGCCTAAAAGTCTGAATCGAACGTATCTAGCTTTGGTGAACTCTAATAGCTCTGGACTAGTTTCCTCAGCTCCCGGGCGGCCTTGAAACAGAGATACGTGAACCTAAAAAAAGATAAAATACAGCTTGACCAACTTCAAATTTATATTCTTCCAGATCGCATTCCAATAAGAGGCCAATCGATAATTTTATTAATTTTACAGTAGGCAACGCCAACCAAAGAAAAAAAAATACTTTAAACTCCACGTTTTTAAAGATTCACATGGCACTTTCTTTCTGTTGTTAACTATAAGTGAATTGATTTATCGATTGCCATATGGCAGCTTTTGTAGTACAAACTGCTAACAAATCTATAGCCCATTACATTAATTTGATCTCCGATACCTCGGCGTTGACCTAACTCATGATTAAATCCAATTAAACGAATGGCATGGCCTGAACCAGGTCCCCCCCCCTGTGGAGCGCTTCTTTTTATATTTCAATAAGCTTATTAAGAATATACACATTCCAATTAAAATTCTGAGACAGTGTAGTTTAAATTTTAGTACCTGTTTTAAGACCCGTATTTCAAAACATTCATCTGTTAACTTGGTGATAGATTCGATTTCGGCAATGGAAAGTAAGTTTTACCATTTGTATTTCAAACAAAATTATTATGATGAAAAGATGCAATACGCTAGACTCAAAAAGTTATCTATGCATCTTCTTTTGCGCCAAAACTGTAAATGTTATATACATTTGTTAATACTTCAAAAATATTTTTGTAAAAAAATAAATTTTTACCTCTCCATTTTCCAAGGGCATAAGCTTAGAAAAATACGCTGTACAAATAACTTCAGTGTCGGTAAAATATCGAGGTTTCCCTTTAGTGGCCGCTATACCAAATTGATCGAGGCATTCCTTTTCAGTTCTAGCAAAGTACTGCCATGGTTCGAAATGCTCTCCATCCAAAGATCTTTCCAGAATCCAACATCCGGGACGCGGCGAATTTCCCGCTTTCAGAATTATGTATCCGATTTGATAGATCTGCAAAAAACATACATAAAGTGAAAACCATTCCAAATCGCATATAAAATAGAGGCGAAAATCAAAGGACGTTATTTTGTCATTGTGAATCGTGTCTCACCCCAAAGAAAGCAGCTTAGGAAGCAAACCGCTCAATCAACGCCTGTCTTCTTAAAGGCGACTTTAGGGCTCTAATCCCTATTTTTTCTTATGGAATTTTGTTTGTGTTTGGTTTGGACAAGTAACAAACTATGGGCGTTTAATTTATTACTTTTTAATTTTGGTACATGTCAGCTTTAATCTCCAAGTGGTTATTTGCAAGGGCCATTAAACAATGTACAAAAATTGGAAATACTATAAAAGATTGCGGAATACCACCCACCAAGAAATAAACGACCGATCGCTGCAAAAAGCTATAAAATTTCGCCCACCAAATAATCGAGTTACCGTATTCATTAGGCAAAATATCTACCTTAAAGATAATAATGTCCATTTGGACGCCAAATTATATTCAATATGAAATTACGGCTCCAAAATTACAGGTTACGAGTTTAATGAAGAAGCCTTTCGGGTCTCATTGTTCGACTGGACGACTTTTTTAGGTCCCTACAAGGCAGTTTTTGCACGTATTAGTCGCTATAAAGTTTTGAGCAATTGCTGCTATTTTCTTATACTGTTTTCGTGTGGCCGCTCTAAATCCCATCTTTTCTTTTCTCAATAAGAATATAAGAATGGCACACTCTCAGAGCAGTCTTGAGCGGGAACCAGGAAACGTTATTAAAGAATACAATTCGTTAAAATAAAAACTAATTCTTAAATTCAAAACCTGCAGAATTTTGCCTAAACATGGATCATCATATCCAAAACATTTGGTAAAACTCCCTGTATCGATAAAATTAAATTAATGGTTTCTCACAAGGTTCTCCTTTATAGGCTTCTTGCGTGGCTTTATGTGGCAAAACAAAAGATTCATTGCGGAAAGATTGCTTATATTTTTAAACTACGAGGTAACGCCAATTAACAATTATTTTGCATAAAATGTCATTCTCGATTGATATTCAAGACTTAAGACCTCTACGGAATACTGAAATTTAGCAGTCACAAGTCGACTAGGTACTCTTAGGTAGAGTGCGCTCGGATTTTTTTAGCAGAGTTTCAAAAAAATTGAAAGATTTGCAATCAAGAGATTGTAATTTCGAAAAAATATACTTTTTTTCTTATAAATTAAAAAATCCAATTTTCAAGCTGCATATATTTGAAAACGTTTATTTTAAGAGCATGCGGCATAGTTCATACGACAAAAATTATTATTGAACTGAGAGTAAAAACAATATTCCTGATCAAAATTGTACGGTTCTATTTAAAAACACAAATATAGCGTTTGGCTTGCAGTATGCGCTGCTGTATTGAAAAAGACAAACATTTTTGCTACTCAAAAGAGTAGCAAAAAAAAGCCTAGACAGTAAAAGTAAAGTCAAAAGTCACACCGCTACTGTTATGGTGGCGCATATATAAACGATTTTCATACACCAAAATTATTTGAACACTAGATGACCCAGATAGACCGATCTGAGTGTATTGATATCTTCACATTCTTATTGAAAAAACAAAGGATAGGAATACTCTCGGAGCGCTCAAGAGCACCACCCGAAACCGTTATTAGGGGTAATCGCATAGGTGCTCGAAGTTCTGAGTTAGTCTGTTAAATGTCATGCGCGTCATTATATTTATCTGTCAATGTAATTTTTATTAATGTAGTGTTGATAATAATGCTACACATTTTTCGTTTGCCATAATTTACCTAAACCTAAACCATCTAATCCATTAAAACCATTGAACATTAAAAACCACCGTTCTAAAACATTCCATTTGTTTTACAAATAAATACACCACTAATTGGGTAAGTACCTAGACCCGCTTAAAGAGAATGAAAGAAAATTGCAAAACTGAATCACTCTGAAATAGAATTTTAATTCCCCCGCATGCTTGCAAAAAAAAATAGTATATGTTACTCGGAGTAAAAGGTCTTATTACTTCGCCCAGTTGTAGGCCTCAGCTTCCCTTCGGCTGTCAATATCTCAGCTCAGCACTAAAAGACCCACTTTTACTCCTAGTGACATAATCTACTATTTTTTTCAAGCGGACTGAAAGTACGTCATTTGTATTCTCCATACGCACACCTAAAGTGGGCTTTCTAACCCTGAGACCAAAAAAGTCCTAGGTAGGAAAAGTAGAGTCAAAACTCACCGCTACTGTCATGGTGGCGCATATATTTCATTCACCAAAATTATTTGAACACTAGATGACATCAGATAGAATGATCTGACTGTATTGCCATCTTTAAATTCTTAATGAAAAAACAAAGAATAGGAATACTCTCAGAGCGCTCGAGAGTACCACCCGAAACCGTTATTAGTCGAAATCGCATAGGTGCTGGAATTCTTAGTTCGTCTGTTAAATGTTATGCGCGTCATCATATTTATCTGTCAATGTGATTTTTATTAATTTAGTAATGATAATAATGCTACAAATTTTTGTTTTCCATAATTTACCTAAACCACCTAAACCATTGGTTATGATTTAATACCAATAAAACCATTGAACATTGAAAATCCACAGTCCTAACACATTCTAATTATTTTACAAATAATATACACCACTAATTTGGTAAGAGTAAGTACCTAGACTCGCATAAGCAACATCCAAGTAAATTACAAAACTGACTCGCAATAGATATCTTATTTCCTGCATGCTTGCAAAAAATTAGTATACATTACTCGAAGTAAAAGGTCTTTTTGTATTTTCTGTGCTTGGAAAAAGACCCACTTTTACTCCTAGTGACATAATCTCCTATAAGTAATTTGCTCCCACCGATTTTAGCATTATACCGAAATTCCAGGTTTTTATTTGACTCGTTTTTAGAAAACTGGTCTATGCAGTTCCGGGCGGATCACTCTGTATATCTTTTTCATTTATTATTATGTCACGGACTAACCTTTTAACTATTACTTTCCAGGACATGGAAGATAAAAAAAAAAAGGTTAGAAATCAGCAAAGTCAGATTTCGAATGCTAACTGGACGACAATAATAAATGAACAAGTTAAAAAAATACCAAGTTGTTCAGGGGAAAATGTATTCAATTTAATGAGGAAGTTGAGTAGTGGCTTTTTGGACAGGAAAATGAATCTCATCGCCTTTTAGAAAACAGCTAACTTTGTGACTTCTATACTGAAGCTGTCTCAAGTATCGTGGAAGTCGAAGCACTTTCCTAAAAGCCTAAGGTTTTAATTTTTCTGTCGTAAACTCATTACTCAGCTTACTCACTTATATTAACGAATAGTTGAATAGCACATACTGCACTAAGTTAACTTTCAAATCCCTGTGCCTAAAGAAAGGTGGGCAATGCTAAGTAAGGTTTCGGTCATTAATCGGTAGAGTAAAATTGCGAACTAAATAGCTATTTATGATGTAAGTGTTAAAAGTGCAATTTTAAGGCACGCATGTGAAACCTGTGAAACTGTTAAATGTAGTTTACTTTTAATAGTACTGCCTTAAATAGTAGATTATGTCACCAGGAGTAAAAGTGGGTCTTTTCGTGCTGAGTCCAGAGATTGACGGCCGAAGCGAAGCTTAGGCCTGCAACTGGGCGAATCACAAATAGAGTAAAAGACCTTTTACCCCTGAGTAACATATACTATTTTTTTTCAAGCATGCAGAAAATAAGAAGTCTATTTTGGAGTGATTCAGTTTTGCAATTTTCTCTCCTCCTCTTTAAGCGGGTCTAGGTACCTACTTACTCAATAATGGTGATTTTATTTGTAAAATAAATAGAATGTTCTAGAACGGTGGTTTTCAATTTTCAATGGTTTTAATGGCACTAACACATAACCAAAAATTTGTAGCATTATTATCAATACTAAATTATGATATGATGATAAATATGATGACGATGACGCATGACGCATGGCATGTAACAGGCGAACTCGGAATTCGAGAACATAATATGCGATTTCGACTAATAACGGTTGCGGCTGGTGCTCTAGAGCGCTCTGAGAGTATTCCCATCCTTTGTTTTTTCAATAAGAGTGTAAAGGTGGATATATACTCAGATCGGTGTATCTGGTTCCATCTAGTGTTCAAATAGTTTTGGTGAATGCAAATGGTTTATATATGCGCCACCATGACAGCAGCGATGACTTTTGGAAATTACTCTTACTGCCTAGGACCTCTCTATTACTTTTTTTCCCGGAGAATTAGAACACGCACTTCAAGTGCCTGTATCGGGATAATAAACAGCGTACTTTTAGACCGCTTGAAAGAAAAAAACGCTATTTTTAGTATTTCATTAGCCTGTTAAAAGTAGAATTTTTAATGCGCTTGTAGGAAAAAAGTATTAAAGCCTGCAGTTAATATTTTGATTGTCTCTTCGGTTAGGAGAGATACAGACAAACTAAACTACAAATTGCTATATCGATTACAGTCGCAAGTCGGCAACTAAATCCCCGAATTGATACCGTAGACACATTTATCAGCCCTTTTCAGAAAGATCACGCCTATCGCCTTGAGCAGTGTAGAGGGCAAAGGGTCCGAATTAACAAAATTTGAGAGCGAATACGTCCGGAAAGTGGCGGTGTCGGAAAACACAGGTGATTTTAAACTGGGAAATTAATGGTTCCCGTTGTACTTCAGTCTCATTTAAATTCAAGGTAATTTTCGCTAAATATAAAAAACAAAAGCTGTATCTGTATCATTACATATACTTTTACGTAATTGATTTACTGACACGCGACTGATAGTGCCTCGTCCGGAAACATCTTACTCCTACTATAAATAGTAGATGATGTCACTAGGAGTAAAAGTGGGTCTTTTCGTGCTGAGCCCAGAGATTGACGGCCGAAGCGAAGCTGAGGCCTGCAACTGGGCGAAGCACAAAAAGACCTTTTACTCCGAGTAACATATACTATTTTTTTTCAAGCATGCAAGAAATAAGAAATCTATTTAAAAGTGGTTCAGTTTTGCAATTTTCTCTCATCCTCTTTAAGCGGGTCTAGGTACTTACCCAATTAGTGGTGTATATTATCTGTAAAATACATAGAATATGTTAGAATGGTGGTTTTCAATGTTCAATGGTTTTAATGTATTAAATAATAACCAATGATTATCGTAAACTAAGAATTTGTAGCATTATTTTCAATACTAAATTAATAAATGTCACATTGATAATTGATAGATAAATATGAGGACGCGCATGACATTTAACAGACGAATTCAGAATTCGAGAACCTATGCGATTTCGACTAATAACGGTTTCGGATGGTGCTCTTGAGTGCTCTGAGAGTATTTCTGTCCTTTGTTTTTTCAACAAGAATGTAAAGGTGGCAATACACTCAGATCGGTGTATCTGGTGTCATCTATTATTAAAATAATTTTGGTGAATGAAAATCGTTTATATATGCGGCACCATGACACTAGCGGTGACTTTTGACTTTACTTTTACTGCCTAGGACTTTTTTGCTACTTTTTTGGTCTCAGGATTTGAAAGCCCACTTTAGGTGTGCGTATGGAGAAAACAAATGACGTACTTTTAGTCCCCTTGAAAAAAAACTATATTTACTTCATTGTGTATCATTTAGAACACTTTTACGAACTTGATTTTAATCCGGTAAATAGCTTTTTACAGAACTGGATATAGTAAAGAAATTTTACAGTATTGGTACCAGCACAGCCTGTGCCCATATTCAATAAATTTATTGTATCCACGGTATCCTGGACCGGTACCGGTACAGGATATCGTAATATACCGGATTTCTCAAAAATATATTCGCCGCGCATAAAATAAATTTTTTCCGGTTTTTAATGAGTATGAAGTAAAATGTTGTACATCATACGTCCGGTAACGTGTTACAGTAGTCGTTTCGAAATTCCAGACTCGGCTAGCGCCTTGTCCGGAAACATCTTACTCCTACTGTAAAACTATATTTACCGGACTTAACGTAAATAACTATTACTTCATACTGTATCATTTAGGACACTTTTACGTACTTGATTTTAATCCGGTAAATAGCTTTTTACAAGATTGGATATCGTAAAAAAATTTTACAGTATTGAATACCGGCACATCTTCAATAAATCCATTGTATTCATGGCAACCTGGAAACCGGTACAGGTACAGGATACCGTAATGAAACTATTTGTCAAATTGGCGGATTTGTCAAAAATATATTCGCCGCGCATAAAATAATTTTTTTCCTGTTTTTAATAAGTATGAAAAATTGTAAGTATAAATTATTGTAAGTATGAAATTCCAGACCCGGCTAGCGCCTCGTCCGGAAACATCTTACTCCTACTGTAAAACTGTATTTACCGGACTTATAACGTAAATAACTATTACAGGACTGGATATCGTAAAGAAATTTTACAGTATTGAGTACCGGCACATCCTGTACCGGTACCAGTAGAGGATACCGAAATGAAACTATACCGGATTTCTCAAAAATATATTCGCCGCGCATAAAACTAATTTTTTCCTGTTTTTAACAATTATGGAGTAAAATGTTGTACATCATACGTCCGGTAACGTGTTACACTAGTCGTTTCGAAATTCCAGATTCGGCTAGCGCGTCTTCCGGTAACATGTTACTCCTACTGTAAAACTATATTTACCGGAATAATAACGTAAATAACTATTACCGTATTGAGTACCAGTACATACTGTGCCGGTATTCAATAAATCCATTACCGGTACCAGTACAGGTACCGGTATAGGATACCATAATTAAACTATACCGGATTTCTCAAAAATATATTCGCCGCGGATAAATTTTTTTTTCCTGTTTTTAATAAGTATGAAGTAATAGTTATTTACGTTACAAGTCCGGTAAATATAGTTTTACAGTAGGAGTAAGATGTTTCCGGACGAGGCACTAGCCGAGTCTGGAATTTCGAAACGACTACTGTAACACGTTACCGGACGTATGATGTACAACATTTTACTTCATACTTATTAAAAACAGGAAAAAAATAATTTTATGCGCGTCAAATATATTTTTGAGAAATTCGGTATTACCGCATCCTGTACCGATACAGGTAGAGGTACCGGTACAGGATACCGTGGATACAATGGATTTGTTGAATACCGGCACAGGATCTGCCGGTACTCAATACTAGATTTTCACGAGACCACGAGACAAGTCTCGGTCTCGTACGAAACCGAGACCGAGATCGAGACCGAGACTTTAATATCGACTTCAAGACCGAGACCGAGACTGTCTTAGTCTCGATCTCGGTCTCAGTCTGCAAAACCGAGATTCTGCCAATCGGGACTCTCGAGAGTCTCGGTCTCGAACAACATCATTCGTTTGCAAGATATTAGGTATTATAGTCTGCAGGCGAGCAGGTCTTTATAATAGTGCCTTGCGTATAGTTATTCTTAGTATTAAAGACACTTTAATAAAAGTAGGTACTCTAGTACATACTTACCTGAGTTTTCTACTTTCCTCATTTTTCAAATCGATTCAAAGCGAGTAAGAACCAAAGCCGATTAAGACAAGTGTAAACTGTCACTTTCCGCCCTTTATATTTATAAATAACTCTCAACTATTATAAATAAGTTCTATAGATTCCTGAGTGTGACTAGCCTGCCAGTTAACAATATGATGATTAGATTTTTGTGTATACAGTACTATACAGGGTAATTTTTAAGTTGGTGACTATTGTGACTTACTTCATTCTACCACAAAATAAAGCTAAAAAGTAGGATTTGTTCCATTGGCAGTATGTGCACTTTTTCGAAATGCATATTCTAATTCATTTTATAAAACCTGATTTGAAATATTTCCATACTTTCAAGGAAATTTTGAAGCTGTGTAGATAGCTAAGTATATACGACGCATACAAAGCCCATTGGCTGTGCAGCTTCTCTGCGGAGCAATGGTATGGATCGCTCGATATGATTGGCTGATGTCTGCATAACGCATTCGGTCATCGGAATAGATGATAGTTCAGTTTTCGTAAGTAAAACATCGCTGTCTCCGTGACGGGAAGTATTTCAATTAAAAAGTAGGTCAGCGAGTTGTCTGAAAGTTCGATAAAGTAATCGTTTCTTGTTCATTTGGGTTTAATTGTAGTCTTGTGTAATGGATTAAGTGTATTTCTGTTATCTGCGCATCCTCAATGATGTGCAGATTTTCTTCTTGTGTTTTGCAATTGTTTAACAATTTTGCAAAAGCACAAGTTTGACGTCATTAAGCGGTCATTAGATCTGAATCGAGCTGCTTAATATAAAAAAAAAATAGGGACACAAATTAGAAAGCTTCTTCTGCTTAATTCTACCAATCAACATGTCTGTTATGTCACGATCATACTCTTTATTAAGAGCAATCTATTCAACAGTATCAAGAAGCTTTTTGAAAATTTCAGCAAACATGAAGATCCTAAGAATTCTATCAACATTAAAAGCATTAAAATGTGTGTGGACTATGATCATTTTGAGTGGATAAAGAGAGAAGTTGAGCTTGCTGTCTAGTTAGTGGTGATTAGATTTAAAAAAATGAGAGCACGCTTATATTGAAGGAGAGTAAGGATGAAGTTGTTATAGGACGCATATATATTTTATAAAAAATGTGTTCAGTAGTATCAGTGACGAACCTACGAACAGGTCTAATGCAGTTTTACATTAAACTAACCTGAACTAACTTTATGCACAAAAAAGGAAATTTCTCTGAAAACTGTGCTTTATAACTCAATAATTCAGAAGAAAATTGAATATGCAATTCAAACATAATAAGATTTTTCGAGATACTACCTTTTTTTCGAGATCGAGACCGAGATTCGAGTTGCTACTACGAGACCAAGACCGAGATTACGCGAGTCTCGGTCTCGGTCTCGATGCACAAGACCGAGACTCAATTATAAATTCGAGACCGAGGCCGAGAGTATGTAAGTCTCGGTCTCGGTCTCGGTCTCGTGAAGCTCTACACAATACTGTAAAATTTCTTTTTCTACAACCGTCAAAATATGACACGGTTCGCGCATTACTGCCATAGGACATGTGCGACAAAGTCTTTCGCGCACGCCGTCAATACAGGGGTAGCAGAAAAGAACTGTGAAGCTTAATCATTTATAAAATCATTAAAGATGTTCCATATTAGTGGCAGCTGGACTTTTATACAGTTGTAGAAAAAATGTTGTTCCTAATTCTTGCGCAAAGTGTCTTTCGCACACTTGACTGCTGCCCGAACTCCGCTTCGCGTCGTTCGGGCAACAGCAGTCGCGTGCGCGAAAATGTTACCTTGCGCACTTTAGTTAGGAAAATAACTATTTTCTACAACTGTCAAAATATGACACGGTTTGCGCGTTACTGACAGTATGCAAACTGACACATATTTTCACGGTTATCTTTCTCGCACGTCGCGTCGCCCATAGCAGCTTAAAAAAAAAGTTATTGGTTGCCACAGGGCACGAGAAAAAAGTCTTTTGCGCACACCTTCAATACAGAGGTAGCAGAAGAGAACTGTAAAGCTTAATCATTTATAAAATCGTTAAAGATATCCCACATTAGTGGAAGGTGGATTTTTATACGGTTGTAGATTAAAAGTTGTTCCTAATTCTTGCGCAAAGTGTCTTTCGCGCACTTGACTACTGCGCGTGCGCGAAAGTGTTACTTTGCGCATTTGTTAGGAAAATAACTATTACGACATCCAGTCCTGTAAAAAGCTATTTACCAGATTAAAATCAAGTACGTAAAAATGTCCTAAATGATACAGTATGAAGTAAAATGTTGTACATTATACCTTCGGTATCGTGTTACAGTAGTAAAGCCCTAAATTTAATGTCTTTATAGAATTAAAAAGGTGTCCCTAGTAGCATCGAACTAGATAAGATAGTTATCTGGTAATTTTTAAAAAAGATAGTTAAAAATATTATAAATATCTTATACGAAAAATATAAACTCATATTATGTAGGTTGTGAATAAAATATTGTACACGCCTCGGTAGGAAGTTTCCTTACCGTCTCGAGATTTTATAGTTCGTCTCGACGCTGCGCGTCTCGATAAACTATCAAATCTCTCGATAGTAGTGAACGACTTCCCACCCCGGTATGTAATATACTATTTACACGCGGTCTGTCAAACGTCATGAACTTATTTATTGGGTGTTAGTGCTTTTACAATAAGTCACTGGAAGACTGTACCTATTTCCTGCATGTAAAATTTTGTCTGATAAGACCATTCCGATTATATGTTTTAAAGGTTTTCGTTGTTACTTTCTATTTTGTCTGTAAATTTATTATTAAAAACACCAAAACTGACATCCGTCAAACTGTAATTAAACCGACCTTATTTTGGTTTAACACATGAGAACAAAAGAAATGCATGGTGTAGTGATTAAACGCACCTACTTTGTGAACATGAGGTCGTGTGTTAATACCGTTGAGGACATTTTTTTTAAATTTTTCGGCGTGGATAGTTAATTTCATACGAGCGCATGTCTGTTAACTTTGTTGTCTTCTGTAAGTTCAATTTAATATGAGCGCGGGTGAACCTTTACACGTGTGGCAGATACCTAATTAACAGTGCTAAATGTCCTCTTCACCCTAAAGCATTCAGATAAGTATAGAAAAACGCAATCAATTTATTTCAACTCGGCAAAAAACAACAACAGATGAACAATAAAATTATGCAAAAGTAACGCACAGATTAATAACGCTTCAAATTGTATGTAATTTGGCTACTTCCCATAGGAGAATGCGTGCGGTAAAGCGACTTTACCGCACGCTCTAGGACAATAAATTTTACGGTATTAGTACCGTAATGAAATTTCGTTACGGTACAGGATACGGTAGTGAAACTACACCGCGCATACAATTAGTTTTTTCCTGTTTATAATAAGTATGAAATAAAATGTTCTCGTCCGGTAACTCTTTACAGTACTCGTTTCGAAATTCAAGAATCGGCTATTGCCTCGTCCAGAAACCTCTTACTCCTGCTGTTAAACTATATTTATCGGACTTATAACCTAAATAACCATTAGAGTAGCAAAGCTGCTAATAAATTTGACCAGAAAAATATCGAAGTGGCGAATGAGACATTTTACTTAAAAGGTAGTCTAGCGACAATTTTCTTACATACAAAGGAAAATATTAGTTTTTATGTTTGAAACAATGAGTTTACTGCCAGTGCAACTTTTTATTTTTACGGCCCGTCACTCGTGACAACAAGCCGTAAACTTAGAATAACACCCGTTACTCGGTCACAACTTTAAAGAAAAAAATTTCACCCACTATTTTTGTCATTGTTGAGAATTCGTTTTTAGTGAAATCGAGAGTGAAATATTATCATACAATGTTACCTCTTATTATGTATGAATAAAAAACCTAAACAAATATAATTTGTATAATACGAGTTACTATTTTATCAAGAATTTTTTTTGGCGTGTGCAGCAGGAAAAACAGGAAAGGGAAGACATACGTATATTTTGCGCATTTATGGTTTTTAGAAGTAAGAACTTTTTAGCTGGAGAGCCGTTTGTTTATTGAAACACCTGGGTTGCACGTGTCAGCCTGATAATACGCTTATTTCCATCCACACATGAGACTAAAGCAGCTATACGCATGCCAAAGTAATAAAAATTGGAGTTTTTGCTGTTGGCTATCTGGTTATACAGATCTCAATTCATTAGCTTTCCTTAAACAGTAAAATGATCCCATGATTCCATCTTGGAATTCATATCATTCCATCCGAGTAACGAGCCCTAAGGTCTGCCTAAATTACTCGACAGACTCGTTTTCTTAGGTAAAGTAGTTAATAAAAAACGTGTCGGTTTATTTGATAATGTCCAACCAAACTATAAAACTGCTGAGTGTTGAATAAATAAAAAAGGGTCTTGGGGTCGTAAGTTACAATTTTAATGAGCACCCTTGATCCTGTTTAACCACACCGCATACAATCCCAGATTATTCGAATTATATTCTCATTTTCATAACTCGACTACGGACGCACATTGTGAACACAATTTATAGCTGGTGCTCGAGAAATAAGGAAAAAAGCATTTTTTTCCAAGCGGTCTAAAAGTACGTTGTTTGTTATCCCGATACATGCACTTGAGGTGCGTTTTCTAATTCTCAGAGAAAAAAGTAACAAGAAGGTCCTAGCATATATTATCCAAATAGATGGTATTAACGTTAATGTCAAGCAACTGAAGTGACGATTTTGACAGGGCAAAAAAGTCTCCCAAACTCTCTTGAAGATGCCACGTTTGACAAGTGACACTGCGCTCTGCTAGTTGACTGACATGACAACCTACCTTTCATTAGGGATGAACTTTATCATTTAGCGAACGAATCGTAACAATTATCTCTGCAATCAATAGTCCATATATTTTAATTTTTTTACCCACAAATGTTTCCAAAACTGATTTATTGAAAAAAAAAACGTTTATTATCTACTACGATGTTTTTTAAAAATAAAATTTTATGAATATTGAGGCTATATTAAAAAATATATATATTTTTACCATTAAGCGAACTTAAAATAACTTATATTACAAGAAATTTCAAATTAAATACATAATGACTAAGTTCTCAAATATTCAAATGTTTGAAAACAACATTAAAAAACATATTTTAGGAAATAGGGTGTACTCAAAATGTATTAATCAGCAAATAAACTTCATGGAACAACTCTAAAAACAATACCCCAAGTCTAATAGTTCTGTGTCAAACTCTCGTCAACGTTCAACGTCAAAGAAAATTAAAGAGTTCGAATATGCAATGCTGCAAGCCAGACTTTATCCATAAAAGTATACATCAGGAACAACAAACATTTTTTTCCGGCCTTTTCTAAAAAGAAAAAACATATACATGAAAGTTAACAACAGAGAAAGAACTAACTGCAGCAGTCTCAAAAACTCATAACTGGAAAGGAAATGCCCTCCCCCACGGTATCCAAAATTTCTGCCACAAACAATTTACAACTGGTAAACATCTTACCATACGGATAAATGAAATAATTAATAACCCAGATCTTCTACCAACATTTTTCACCGAAGGGAAAACTTTTCTAAAACCCAAACCAGGAGATAGTGAAAACCCTGCAAACTATAGGCCCATCACCAGCCTTCCAACTCTCTATAAAATCATATCATCCATTATTGCGGGTAAAATAGATCAACACCTAGAGGACAACAATATTTTAACTTATTATTGACAGCACCATCATGAAAAACGTGGAGAGAAACAAACGTAAGATCAGTATTGCATATATTGATTACAGAAAGGCTTTCAATATGGTTCCTCATAGCTGGCTAAAAAAAATCCTGATATCTACAAGGTGCACCTCAAGATACAGAAGTTCCTTGCACTTGCAATGACCAAGTGGAAAACCAAAATACAAATCAAGACCACTAAAGTATTTCTTGAAACTGACCAGTTAATATCAATAGAGGTATTTTCCAGGGTGATGCCTTGAGTGCCTTATGGTTCTGTATGTGTCTGAATCCTTTATCCAAGGCCCTAAACAACTCTCATTACGGATATAAAATTAAAGGCAGAACTGTACTCTACACCTACTACTAATAAACCATCTGATGTACATGGACGATATAAAGCTCTACGGGTCTAGCGCAAAAGAGCTGCAAGAACTTCTAAGAATTGTCGAAAAAAAAATGCCATCTGATATTTCAACGAAATTTGGAATGAATAAATGTAAAACAATCCACATCAAAACAGGGAAATGGGCTCTTCCAGATACAAAGAACACCCTATTCGAGCAAATTCTAGAGCCACTAGTACTTCTGAACAGTACAAATATCTAGGGTTAGACCAAATCAACAAACTGGATCACACCACGCTAAAACAAGAACTTGTTGTAAAATACAGATCTCGTCTCAGCTTATTACTTAGATCTAGGCTAAACTCGGGAAATTCATTTAAGGCTATCAACACTTTTGCCATACCGCTTCTTGTGTACTCTTTTGGAGTAGTAAAATGGTCTGACACCGACCTGACCAATCTCAATATTGCTACCAGAGTACAACTCAGCAAAGACAGAAAACTACACACAAAATCATGTGCCCAGAGATTGACAATCACAAGAAAAGACGGAGATCGGGGGCTAATTGATCTGCATGAAATCCATGACAACCTAATTAAACCATTAAGATCTTATTTCCACAAAAAGGATCATCCGCTACATAAGAGCATTTGCGCCTTGGACAAAAACTACACTCCGCTCAATCTAGCGAGTCGAGTTGAAGTTGATTCTGTGAGCAGGACCGAGATAAAACTAAGGGAATGAACAGGAAAGCAGCTCCACGGGAAGCACTATGGAATTGTAAATCAAGAACATATAGGCAAACAAACTTACATACGCGTTTTTGCGGAATGGTCAGCTTTATCCCGAAACGGAGGGCTTCATAACTGCTATACAAGACCAAGTTATAGCCACCAACAACTACAGAAAATATATCATCAAAGACCCTACTACCGAAAACGATAAATATAGAAAATGTCATCAATTCCCAGAGACGGTCGACCATATAATATGTGGTTGCAAATTACTCGCAGGAAATGCTTATACTGATAGGCACAACTCTGTGGCTAAAGTTGTCCATCAAGCCCTAGCCTTGGGATATGACTTGCATACAGGCACAAGCTCATACTATACTTACTCTGCAGAACCTGTATTGGAAAATAAAAACCACAAACTCCTATATGACGTACACACTCACACAGACAAGACAGCAATGCACAATATCCCTGACATCGTCTTTCAAGACAAGGTATCGAAGTGAACTTACCTAATTGATATAGCCGTTCCATCAGACCAGAATACTCTGAAGAAATACTCAGAGAATAAAACTAAATATCAGGAGCTCGCGATCGAAATTGAGAGGCTATGGAAACAAAAAACTGTTCAGATCATGCCTATTTTTATTTCTGCGACAGGTGTTACCCCATCCATATTTGCTAAACATCTGGACGAGCTGGATCAACGCAGGGATATTCATTCAGTGGCACAGAAAGCAGTTATACTGCACACATGCAACATCATGAGATCGTTTCTTAATGAAAAATAACTTCTGATGGACTTGGCTGAGTCCCGTCTATCAGAGGAAATCTGCCAGCTAAGCATCTAGCTGTGAATTCCTAACCAGGAACGACAATAACAATACTTTTCTAATTTTGGCATATAAAGTGGCAATTTTCAATACTGATGACAGTGACGTAACGTAACTAGTTACGAAAAGTAAAATCTTTCGTAACTAGTGATGAAAAGTTCATTTCATCACCATAGATTCAAATAGGTTTCGGTTGTGACACACCCTTGCTACAGTTTTACGGTATTAAGTAGATGCAAAGTGGTTTAAAAGTAAATATTGAAGTTTAATAATAATAACTCTCCCTCTAAGTAGGTATTTGTAGTCATAATTAGAAAAAAATCTTGTATGAAACACGTGACGAAAAGCCTTTTTTGTGTATCTCATTCAAATTGCGGAAACTCGCTGCGATGGTCCCGCAAACATTCATTCGTTACCCAAAATCGGACTTTTCGTAACTTGTTACATAAATAGCTATTCTTTTGATCCAGAGAACGCCGAAGTACCTATTGGATAATTTGCTCACGGGACTTCCTGTATATACCCTGTGTTTGTTAGAAAACGTCATCTAGAAAGTTATTAATTTTTGACAAAAAAAGGATGACATAATGTGTGTTATTTTATACTTTTCTTTTAAAATTTCACAGCCAACTAGATGACGTTTTCAAATGAAAGTCCCCTATATAAATGATTTCCACAATGAAATGGGTCTCGTTAGCATTGATTTGTTTTCTTATGTATACGTTTCCGTAAAGTTAACATAAAATCATAACTAATCTAATACTTAATCCAAATTTTCAAATCTAGCAAAGCACCAAATTTAACAAATGATATTTTACTATAAAAATAGTATTTACTAAATAATTATTCAAAGTACTATCTAAAGTGTTTTCCGGGCTATAAAGCCGTGGTCCAATGGAATTGCTCCCTGACGTTTCGTCTACTACTGCGGCAGACATTATCAAAGGAGATGAGGCAGTGGGCGAAGTGATCTCCCTTGCTTCCCGAAGATGACTGATTCGACTGTAGCACGCTCCGTGGTATTCGTACCGCCGCCGTCGCGTCGCAGTGGTGGGGCCCGAGTGGGGGTGGTGGCGCGGGGTTTCGAAGCGCTCGACGTGTATCGCAGAACTCGCTTCCAGTCTGCATTCAGAAACGTAATTTCCTCCTTCCTGTTGAAATTGTTTTCGTGTTTAAAGATCTCAATGGCTTCCCTCGTTAGTCTCGGATAGTAGCACTGTGATTGATGTAGGATATCCACCACATTAAAAAGGATGTTGTGACCTTCAGAGAGAGCGTGATCTGCTACTGCTGACTTTTGCGTTTGTCCCAGCCTGGAACGCCTTTTGTGTTCTGTGGTCCTCGCGTTGACACTGCGTTTTGTGGTGCCAATGTATACAGAGCCACAGCTGCATGGAACTCTATACACTCCGGGTGCTGATAGGGGATCTCGGCGGTCTTTAGCTGATCTCCAGCTCTTTTGAATTGTACGAGTGGGTTTAAAGACAGTTTTAACCTTGTGCTTTTCCAGTAGCCTGCCGATCCTGTCCGTGACTTTGTAGATGTATGGTAGAGTAGCCCAACCGCGCTTTTTCTACATCATCTCCCGTTGTTGCTTCCTGTCGCTCTACATTCCATGGGCGTACGGCTCTATCGAACTCCTCCTTGCTGTATCCATTCCAACCAAAGGCTCTCTCCAGATGCTGCATTTCCCGTCCCAATTCAGCTGGCTCACAAATTCTCTTGGCTCTCACAGACAGAGATTTCATGGCTCCCCTTTTTTGTCTTGGATGATGGTTTGATCCGTTGTTGAGGTATCGGTCAGTGTGTGTTGTTGTTCTATACACGGTATGTGCAAGCTTTCCATTCGGCTTCCTTGCCACCAAAACATCCAAAAACGGTAGGCGTCCTTCCTTTTCTATCTCCGTAGTGAATTGGATTTTTGGGTTAATAGAGTTTAGGTGTAAGAGGAAGTTTTGAAGTTCGCCCTTTCCATGGCTCCAAATAACAAAGGTGTCGTCCACATATCGAAACCAGCACCTTAACCTCTTCCTTGCTGTAGCCAACGCCCTGGCCTCGAAAATTTCCACAAAATAGTTGGCTATTACTGGACTATGAGGGCTGCCCACAGCTACACCATCAGTTTGTTCGTAGAATTCTTCCTTCTATTGAAAATATGTAGTGGTTAGGCAATGGTGGAACAGCTTAGCAATACCCTGTAGAAATTCTTGATTAATATGTTCCATGGCTTCCTTAATGGGACCATCGTGAAGAGCGAAACAACGACGAAGCTAACGAGAGAATCCCCTGGAGAAAGAGTCAAAGAATGCAGTTTTTCGACGACATGAGTGGAGCCTTTTAAAAAGCTGTCAGTATTTCATATTTTTGGCTGCAACAGTTTTGTCAGGTGTTTGGCAATTTCGTAGGTCGGGCTTCCTATGGTGCTCAGGATGGGCCTCAGTAGCACGTCGGGTTTGTGGATCTTCGGCAAACCGTACAGCCTCGGTGGCAAGGCTTACGATTTTTTGAGCTTAGTTATTTCATCCAATGCCACGTCCCTGATTAAACTGTTGGTAGCCTTCAGAATACGGGCGGTTGGATCACGAGTTAGCTTCTTGCAGGTGGTGGGATCTAACAGTGTCCTGATTTTTCCTTCGTAATCCGAAATTGAGATTACTACTGTTGCGTTTCCTTTATCTGCTGGTAGAATAAGAATGACCTTGTCTTCGTTCAAGGCTTTCAGAGCTTTCCTTTCTGCAAGGGTGAGATTGCTTTTTGATGGTTTTGCGCGTAGTAGAATTCGTGATGTCTCCATCCTTATCTGTTCAGCCATCTGAATTGGCAGCTGACGAATTCCTCTCTCCACGTTTGCTATGATATCTTCCACAGGTATCCTGGATGGTGTTATGGCAAAATTACCTCTTTTGTTCAGAACGCTCAACTCAACTGTTGACAGTTATTTGTCGGTCAGATTGACTACAATCTTGCGCTGACTCTTCTCGGATGTGTACTTTGTTGTGTCCGACGAATTGTTGTTAGCACCTAGTTCGTCAAAGTTCTTCTTTTGTCGGTTCGCTGCGGCTTGGGTTGCAATCCTTCGGTCATGTGTTAGACGATCCACCTTTTAACAGTCGCTCCAATGCAAGCTGTTGGCTAGTTCTAAGTTAGCAAATAGAAGTTTTTTGTCATTAGATGCAAGATCTCTACGGGTCTCATGGATGCTTTCACGGAGGAGCGATTGTTCGGTCCTGTTGTAAATTCTGCTCGCTTGTCCGGATCTGAAGGTTCTTTTTATCCTCAGAAACTTTGGGATGTTCTTGGTGTTACGGCATCGTAGTAGAAATGCCAGTGAACTCAAAAGCTGTGCTTTCTTCTTGCGGAAGTTGTCCAGTTGTCGAATCAGTCTTGACGTATCCTCCCCGTAGAGGCGTTTTATCAGACTGTGAAGGCTTTCACGGCCAGTCGTAATACTATTTAAAGTGTTTTCAGGGCTATAAAGCCGTGGTCCAATGGAATTGCTTCCTGACGTTTCGTCTACTACTGCGGCAGACATTCTCCCTTGCTTCCCGACGATGGCTGATTCGACTGTAGCACGCTCCGTGGTATTCGTACCGCTGCCGTCGCGTCGCAGTAGTGTGGCCGGGATGGGGGTGGTGGCGCCGGGTTTCGACGCGCAAAACGTTTGTCGCAGAACTCGGATACAGCAAGCAGGAGTTCGATAGAGCCGTACGCCCAAGGAATGTAGAGCGACAGGAAGCAACAACGGGAGATGATTGTTACCCCTTCTTCCTTTTTTTTTCTTTATTCTATTAAAAAAAAAAAGAAAATATGAATAGGAGGTTACCAAACACAAAAAGGTGGGTGATCTGAAATAAAAGTTGGTCCAACTGAGTTGTGGGGCAAAACCCGACAGCTAGCTACCCTCGAGCCGGAGAGTGGTCGTGGGGTAGATGTGCTAGATAGCTTGATAGTCTGAAACAAGGCGCCACCCACTTTTAAGGCCCCTTTTGAAACTCAGTTCTATTGAAATCAGTTGTTAATACCGTACAAACAAAGCGGGAAAGAACGATATATTATGGAAAGAAACGCAACTTAATTAAACAAAATCAATTCCAAAAATGGTATGCAAATTCTACACAAATTCCCATTGGTGGCAAATGGTGATGTCACGACCTTCAGTTAACCTTTAGGGCCAATCAAGGTGAAGGGTTTGAGATCTTCCAATATTCAATATTATCGACCTTGGCCATCGGAAACCTCGCCAGGGCCGGACTAAACAAGGTTATACTTTGGGAAAAATAAAAACGTAACATGATGTAGAAAAGCGCGGTTGGGCTACTCTACCATACATCCACAAAGTCACGGACAGGATCGGCAGGCTACTGGAAAAGCACAAGGTTAAGACTGTCGTAAGATCGGCTAAAGACGGCAGAGATCCCCTATCAGCACCCGGAGTGTATAGAGTTCCATGCAGCTGTGGCTCTGTATACATTGGCACCACAAAACGCAGTGTCAACGCGAGGATCACAGAACACAAAAGGAGTTGCAGGCTGGGACAAACACAAAAGTCAGCAGTAGCAGAGCACGCTGTCTCTCTGAAAGTCACAACATCCTTTTTAATGTGGTGGATATCCTACATGCACAGCGCTACTATCCGAGACTAACGAGGGAAGCCATTGAGATCTTTAAACACGAAAACAATTTCAACAGGAAGGAGGAAATTACGTTTCTGAATGCAGACTGGAAGCGAGTTCTGTGACACAGGTCGAGCGCGCCGAAAAACCGCGCCACCACCCCCACCCCGGCCCCACCACTGCGACGCGACGTCGGCGGTAGGAATACCACGGAGCGTGCTACAGTCGAATCAGTCATCGTCGGGAGGCAAAGGAGATCACGTGGCCCACTGCCTCATTGCCTTTGATAATGTCTGCCGCAGTAGTAGACGAAACGTCAGGAAGCAATTCCATTGGACCACGGCTTTATAGCCCGGAAAACATTTTATATAGAATTATTCAAAATAACTGACTAATTGTCAGATATGAAGCATATTGAGGATTTCTTAAAAGGTTTTAAAAAAACATCTAATAAAAAAAAAGTAAAATACAGGGTCATTCGAATTCGCCGTTAATCATTAGAATTTCGTAAACCGTACGAGATTCAAATTCGCTTAAATTGGACACAGTTGCACATTTGGGTGGAGATAGCCATGACATTTTAAAATTTTCAAAATTTCGACATAGCTTCTGAAGTCTGAAGATATTCGAAAAAAATTAAGTTTACGAAAATTTATTTTTTTTCTGAATTTATTTGAAAAGTCATTTAAAAATAAATTAAACGTTCTGGGCACCGTTGCTCTCCTCTACAAGACGGTATCATTCAATTTGTGATCCGACGTTTCGAGATTTCTGGGGCATAATCGACTTTAGTTATTCTAGTATGAATCGTAAATTCAAATGGCGAAAATTGGAAGCCCCCTTTATGACAAAATCAATGATATGTAAAATTTCTCTTACATACTTTATTAACTTAAACTGCTCAACTTGTTCGGCACAAGCAATTTTTCGTGTCATTTTCAATTAGCTGTAACTTTTTAAGCAATGAATTGTTTTATGCATTTATGCATTTCCTCTAGATTAAGCGGATAATTTTGAAAACAAAACCGACATTATTTTTATTATATAGGGTGTGAAACAAAGTGATGCAAAAATTTCAAAATTTTGATGTTCTGCCATTTCGCAATAAGCTATTTTCTCCTTATCGTTTTTAGGTCAGGAGTCAAACATCCATATCTCGGGACCTTTTTGCCAGATTTTTTATGAATTTTTATACAGAGCGAAACGTAAAATGTGTGAAATTCCTGATGTTGATATTTTTTAATCGTCGTAGTTAGTCGTAGCATTAAAAAAATATGATACCATTATTGTTGATACTCGTGACTTATAATAGCAATATTAAATAAAATAACCTTTCTAAAGGCAAAGGAAAACTGAATGTTACCGTCGCAGATAGCCAACATCAATATCTCTATATGTTTTTATCATTTTTTGTTTTTAAGGCATTGGAAGTTATACGGAGGGAATCAAAACATTTTTAAAAATTTCGTTAGTATTTTTTTTTTAAAATCGGCATAATTCGCGGACAAGTTGACGGATTATTATTTTTATTTTTTGGATCGACAGCATTATCTAGAAATTGTTTCTCACCGAGGGACTTTTCCAAAAGTGATTACTGAATTACAGGTACGGACTTGACAAAATAAGCCAAATAAAAACCGGGCGAATCATAATGGGTGCTCGAAAATGAAATCTCATATTCTTGGATCGATTTTAACAGCGGTCGTTTTTGTGTTACCTATCGAAATTCGTTAAAAAGTTACAGGGTGTTGAAATTAGAATTTCAAAATACATATGTATTGATTATTCCGAAAGCGTAAGAGATATTTTATTGAAATATTGTATGTTTTGACTGCTACGAAAGGCGCACATTTTGCAATAAAAAATTATTTTTAATTCTGCCAGTGACGTGCTTACCTGCACGTCGATTTACATTATTTGAAAAAAAAGTAGCAAGTGACTGATTTTTTTAAAAATGAAACTTAGTTTTTTAATACCCATTCTACTGTAAAGAAAAGAGCCCTCTTCCGGTGTTTTAGTAGGACACAAGTCAGACCAACGTCAACATTTTGATAGTTATTTCATAATTATCAAGTTAGCTGGTGACTACGTTATTTGAGATAAATGTGTAAAATGGTAAATAGCAGGAAGACATACAATAATTTTTTGCGTAAAAACTATGAATGTTACAAGATTTTACCAAGAGCACTAAAGTCTCGAAAAAGGACCATTGTCACATTAAAAAAATAACTGATTCCAACAACGAAATAAAAAGTTCTAGTAATTTTTGAACCAAGACACTGAAGAACTTACCACTTGCCGAAGGCGGGTAGACGTGGTTGTTTTATAAAAACATGGGCCTTGCTTAGAAACAAATCCACAGCAAGTTTTATTAAAATCCATCAAAACCTTCTTCAGATATTACAGACTACATTTTTTTTTCAAGAACTTTGACCATTCAAGAACCCAACCGGAACCAGAAATTTTTTCCTAATGACAGTTAGGTCAAATTGTCATCTTTCGACCTAAAGAATGTCGTAGTACCCTTTTGATCATGTGCTTACGGGACACCCTGCATACTAGAAAACACGGCACTTATTTTTAATTATTTTGAATGGGTTAAAAGTCCGCAGACAATATGTCAACAAATGAGGAAAAACATAAAAATTTTGCAAATTTTGCACCTCTTTGCTTAACACCCTATATAAAAAAAGATAATATCGTTTTTTTTTCCAAAATTGTCCTCTTCTTTAATCTAGAGGAAATGAGGTTTCAGACCGTGCAAAATCTATTTATAACAATTCATTGCTTAAAAAGTTATAGCTAATTGAAAATGACACGAAAAATTGTTTGTGCCGAACTTTAAGTTGAGCAGTTTATAAACATAATTTGATAATAACAATAATCATAATAACGGTTTTGATTTTTTTATTTTACATTAAGTAATAATTGTTAAAAATTGTTATACAGTTACAGTATACTTAGTATTATTGAACATCGATATTCTTTTTACACCTTGTTTCATTATCGAAATTAGCTTTCTCATTAACTAAGTAATATTCGCCCCGAAATCTTGAAAATGCGCCACTGTGCGTCGTCTCAGTTTTCAGTGTCCAGTCACCATTACTGAACGTTTCTCCACCAATGCCGGGAGTAGATTTTCACTTTTTTTATTCAATTTCATACAAAGGAATATCTTTGGTGGTCTTTTCAGTCTAAACTCTATTGGCCTGATAGCAGGTGATAGTGAAATATACACCGTGCTCATTTCGTTACGCATTTCACTTGTTTAAGAGCTCATGTAAGAAGATTAATTTTACCATTCTGCTAAGTTGAACATATCAGAAAAAATACAAGAACAAAGCCGGAGTTGACAGGTCCAAAGGTGGCTTCGCACAGGCCGGCGACGACCTCTACTAATCTTTAACATTAAATTAATAACAATTCAAATTCTAAACTATAGACCTGGGCGTCAGTAAAGTTTCTGAACCAGCTTAGACGCAGTGTCTGGTTTACGTCACTGCAACTGCTGTTTGTATAGATCTGCACACTAACTTGTAACGGTCTTAGGAAACTCATACTAGTCGATGGATGTATGTCTACCACTCTAGCAGGATCTTTGATGTTGTTTGAAATTATCTGTTTGATATTGTCAAACAGTTTTGCACTTGCATCGGATTGATCTAAGTTATTCATACCAAATTGTTCAAGATTTTATGAATTTTTTGAAGCGTCAGTTTTGAGTAATTTTGGCTTAGCTGATGTAAAAAAGTTGATTTATTTAAATTCATCTTTAAATGGCAAACCTTAAAAGATGTGACGCCCATATAAGGTAGTACCTTTTCCGAATTTATTTGATGATGGATTCCTAAGAGTTGAAAGAACGACATTTTTTTTTAAAGAAGATATGTGGAGCTAGAAAATTTGACTGAGAGCTTCCTGCCTGAAAGATAGATGTAAACGTTTTGGAATTTGTCAAAATGACATGCTTGGGCCGTGGGCGTACTACGAACGTCAATCTTTCCCCACGGATTAAAAGTGCAGCTTCTAGTGACCTATGGAAACCAAAATTAGGCTCAATGCTTGCTAATGCGCACATTCTTCTGCGCAAGACGTATGCGGAGGACAAGCCCACCAAAAAAATAGCGTTTTCAGCCGGACGCCATAGTGCTCTCTCGGAGTATTCTCATCTATATATGCGCAATGAGAAAACAAAGGGTGGTAGTAATGTCGCAGCGCACAGAGCAGTCTACCGAAAACTCTAAAAGATGAAAAGTTTGAGGTCAGGTCAACTCTGAGTACTTTTTGACATGAAAAAAAAATTTGGCAGTAGTGAAAGTGGACCGTTCCCGTCAAAGATCGCGTGGGTTCAATTATTTTGTCCTGCAAAAACACCAAGACTATCCAGTGTATTTTTGGTAGTTGTTATCGATCCTCAAGTTCAAAAATGTGATGGGTTTGCGGGAACAGGATCACGAAATGACGAAAACAACTATTTGAATTGGTCTACGTTTCGCAGATATATTTCTGCATCCTCAGGACGCTAAAATTATATGTGAGCAATTTACAAAAAGGGGGCCCCTAAATGGCTCTATAACAGTAAACCTTGTTGTTCGACTTACAATTCGGTTTTGTCTTCCTTGTTCTTAAATTTACACAGGACTTTCGTACAGCAGAATCTGGAGTAACCATGTTCTGGAGTAGGCAAACAAGAACCGAAGAGTGACGACCACAAACACTTTCAAAATTTGTTTAAAATAGTGAGACTACACAGTTAACTCCACACACAAACAGACAGACAACGCTAACAATATAGGTTTAGGATGCCGGAGTGACAACAAAAAAACAAAAAAATAAAATGGGGGGCCACATATTGATAGGCATATCGACTTCTTTTAAAGTGGGAGGTCTTCTTGCAAATTTTTGGCGTATGTATAAGTTATGTACTGAGTTGAGCTGAACTTAAGGGTTCTACATTGCCAAAGAAGAAAAATAAACACAAAACCTTGAAACAGAATTCGTTATTAAGTATTCTCTGCTAGTGTTCAACTTCTAATTTGCTAATTATGTTGAAATATGCGGCTTGCAGATTGACTGTATCTGTTCTTTTATTAACGCTATTACTTTGCTTCTGTATATTGATCATTTCTGACATAAGTCTTTTTTATAGTTAGGTTGAGTGTGTATTTTTACATTTTCGTAATTAAATTTGTGTCCTGTATCAATTTTGTGTTCCACCAAGAGCGGTCGGGTTGTTTTTAGTGAGATGTTTTTGTTTTAATCATATTAGTGTTCCTTAACTCTTTGTTTAAGACATCTGGATGTCTGACCTATATAACACTTATGACAAAACTACAGGGAATATTATAAATTACGTTAGATTTAAGTTCTTGTTCAGTTTTTTCTTTTAACTTCGAGAAAAATGTTGTTTTGAGAATTTCATTCACCACCTGTTATTCAATATTTATCCAATATTCTATTGTTATAGAACAATTGTAACCATAGTAATATTCAACAACAGAAAAATTATCGCGATAATTTTTCTGTCAAAAAAAATTATCGCGGTAATTTTTATGTCAAAGTCAAATGAAAAGTAACTGGCTCAATGTCATAGCATAAACCATGCAAATTAATTTATATTGAATTCATAGTCATACCATCTGGCCCCGCAATAAGTTTTCTGACATTGATTCTAATCAAAATAGCTATACCTACAAGGGTGTCGCAAATGTAGCAAGGGTTTTTAATTATTTTGTTCATTAATTCTCCTTCGAATATAACTCGTGCATTGAAAATTAGACCGATATGCAGTTCATGCAATTTGGATCAGAAAAACGCAGTCGTGCACTGCGTGCATAGTGCTTTTTTCATCCCAAATTGCAATCGTGCATATCGTCCAAAAATTACCGATAATTTTCAATGCACTTGTTATATTACATATGATTGTATTTTGACTTTTTTCGGTAATTTTTATTTTTTATTTTCTTGTGTTGTATTAATTTGTAAAATTGTTTTAATTTGGCTTGACAGGGCATCAATGTATGGAACTTAAAAATATATAGTATCATTCTTAGTATATTGTTTATTTACGGGGTTATTATTGCTGATATTATCGTTTGTGTTTAGAATTTTTCTAATTATTGATATCGGATAATTATTAAAGATTATTATTTTTTCTATATACCTAAGATTTTTTTGATGGTAATTTGGAGATGAAATATCTAGTGCCCTCCTTTTCAAGCAATTTATGATATTGAGCTTTTGATTGATGGGGTTCTCTGAGTTAAAATTAAGAAATCTTTCCGAGATAGTAGGTCTGTGGTACCAATCTGTTTATATTGTGCTATTTCTCATCTCATCCAATTTAACCACTAGAGTATCCAAAAAGGGTGATCTGTTATTAACTTCTTTTTCAATTGTAAAATTTAATTTACTATAATATGCATTGAATGTTGCAATTGTTAATTGTTCTTGATTTATTGGGATAGCAGTGAGTATGTCGTCGACATATCTTTTAAAAAATGGCACTTCAAACGGCAACCCGGCAATGCATTTCTCTTGTAAGTCTTGCATTACCAGGTCTGCACACACTGGCGACAAGCAATTACCCATCCCCAATCCGAAGATTTGCCTAAAGAATATTTTGTTGTGTTGGAAGTAGTTGTTATCGAAAACAAATTTAACAAGGTCTAGAAACTCAGTAATAGGAATACCAGTGCTGTCCCTCAGAAGATGCCACTTTTTTTTCAATTAGTTCTAAAATTATATCTGTAGGTATATTAGTAAACAGAGATTTGACGTTCAAGGATATTATTTCAAAACCTTTTGGTACAAAACCTTTTGGTACTTTTCGTTGTGTCAAATGTATTGTGCATTGATTTCTTGATAACTGACTTGTAAGCCAAGGCAAGGAAGGGCGCCAAAAGACTATCAAGTGTATCGTGTATTGATTTCTTGATACCTGACTTGTAAGCCAAGGCAAGGAAAGGCGCCAATATTCTATAGGATGGTTAGACTTTTTCAGATTATGAAAATGGTGAGTATTGGGTCTTTTTGAGGTTTTATGGTTATAATTAATTAAATTAAATTACATTATTATAATTATTATTATGGTTTTATTATCAATATCCACTGACTAATATGTAAATGTTACGCGTGTACACGCCAAAAAAATAAACCTAACAAGTTAGTTTAATAGCAAATGACGTTGAAGGCATTACGGCATTGTCATGTGTAAATTATATTCAGGGATAGAACAGAAGCTTATTTTAAATAAATTATGAGTTTTTAGTTTTTTTTACGCCACACCATGCCAATATGCCCAGTTAACTAACAGCTCAAACATTTTAGTAACTAAAAATAATTCTTAGTATTTTTTATATTGATATAATAGTTTATTAGATAATATTTTACATTTCGGCGAAAACTTAAAACGTAAAGCTTGGCATCGTCGATTTTTGAAAATTTAGGGGCGGAGATTGGCAGCCGCACATGCGCTTTTGTTGCTACTGAGCCGGACTTTTTCAGGCTGAACTTTCTAATGTTACGTTACAATTATATGTCAATTATTATTTATATGGCTTGGGCTCGAATGAAGAAGTTCTGCTGAATATTGAAACGTGGCAGTGTCTGAATGCAATGTTAGAGAGTATGACCAATCGATGAAAGCCGTTTGAACACAAAGCATATTTGACCAAAATCACGACATCTACACAAGTCACTCAATAACCTGCCCTAGAAAGTCAAGTAAATCGTCTATTTTATAAACAAATTGGTTCCAACTTAAACTGGACAGATAATTGATAGGCAAACTGATATTCCATAGGTAGTAGTTAGACACTGATCTTTAAAATACTTCGGATATTACTGAAAGCAGATAATGCTTTTCTTCATTTTGATTTTTTTTCAAATTTGATGTGATGACCCTATTACTCTCATTGAAAAAAGAATCATAGAATCAGCTTTTTTAGGATAATTAAGTTTAAGTTGTTTCGTCTTGTGTTGTGGAGACAGAATAGACATTTACATAAAGTTAAATTGAAACATTGGGGTGTGCACTAACCAACATAATGTTACGATTCGCAGCGACGCCGCATCGGAGGCGGGGCAACGCGTTGGTTGGTGGAGCTTCGCGACCTATCCACGCTGCGTCATGGCTGACACGAGTGATTTATTGCTCGGTTTAACCTAGAAGGCAGTTGTTTACAACCTTTTTTTTATGTGAGATTATTCACGAAATCTTATCAAGAACTTTCTAGGTTTTTCGTTGATTTTAGGATTGTATATAAAAGGCGCATAGAGCGAGCGGTTAAAAATAGTCTTATTTTAATCGAGCTATAAGTAAGCTAATGTTCCGAACGATATTAGAAGGCTGTAAATTGTTAAGTAGTCAGTTATTTAGTAGTCGAATTGTACCTGTGTGTATTTGTGGAGTAAATAAATAGTGTTTTCGTGTTAAATCGTTACACTGGAATTATTGAACCCCGAGTTCGCAACAATATGTAATTTAGTGTGAAGAAAGGATAACCCACGGATTTTTCGCGGTTGATGCCGATCGCTTCTTACAAACTTTGTCCGAGCAAATCAAAATTTTTGACATTCTTTTATTTGCATTAAATTTTTCATCGATTAATGCTTGATTTGACTATATATGTGTGTATATATATATGAATAGGAATGAGATAAGGGAGGGTCGAGGTGACACTAATACTAATATTAATCTAAGAGCGACCTCAGAGGACTCTCCTCTGCTCTCGGACACAGATGTGCTTTAGGAGAATCAGAACTCCGAAATATTTGAGCCTAGCTCATCACATCACGTTAGATCTTTATTACTATTCTATATATCAGGAGTGTTTACTTATTAATTAATAATCTAGGATACCAGGAGGCCCAACACATAATTTTGCTCATACTGTTGGGAACAGAACTAACTGTAAAACGTTTCAATACTAAAAACGTTTTAATACACGTGAATCACGTCCGATACAGAGTGAAGCTTCGCCCGAATCGCCTCTCGGATCTTAATTAAAGCTAATGGGTTAATTGGCCAAATTGAATTGCACCTGATGCATCCAACACTGATTGACACGTGCCACGGAATGTTACCGGTATAGGTGTATCGATTTTATACGGCCTCTCATTTATTTATAGAAGTGCACTGACGAGGATGAAAGCCTCGGACTTATAAAGAGAAGCAGAATGTGACAAAAAAGCGAGTTTACAATTCGTACGTGATAAACATGAAGAAATTGTTAAGCTTACAGCAAAAACCCTGCACTACAATATAACTTTTAGACCACACGCAACCCAGAATAATACTACGGGACACCACTCTAGACGCTTAAAGTATACTGTATCCGCCTCTTGAGATGTTACGATGAATATGTTAACCTTATGGTGATTGTGCTTTCGAGGGCTTTATACCCGCTCTGAATAAATAACCATCTGACTTTGATATTTTATGAAATCGGAGGAAATCGAACAAATCGTGTAAGAACTTCTCCAAACAAAATGTTGTGTTTAGTGTCCATAGTACATAATAGATCGTATCTAAAACTACTTCGTTAAATGATATGTGCAGCATAATAAGGTGTATTCACAATCGCTCGAAACGATCAATTCAAAACACTAATGATCTATTAGGCGCTACGAAAATACTCATGTTCCTTAACGATAACTATCTAAATCCACTTAACCGGACATTATCTTCAACTCGGCGAAAATCAAGTCAATCCGTCCTCTGATTAAAATCCATCGATATGAGCCGGATTATTCTATTTTGTAGCAGATCTGATGCATTGATGAGAATGCTCGAATAATCGATTCAAGATTAAAGGATAAGAAGTCACGGGTGGAAAAATTAAACAAACAAAAAAACAGAGAAAAATAACATCTTATAGTCCGCTAGTACCACCTACGTTGCTGAACTATTTCGAAGTAGAGTTCTAACCATTTGCTTAATAAATTTGCAAAGAATCTATTTTGCTACTTATTTATAACCTTCTTGCAGCTCCTTGGCAAAAATAGTAAATTATTCTTTTCACTAACAATAACTAATAACAAAAGCAAAACATAACCCTAATAATATGCAGTAATGTATAAATAAACTGTAGCTAAATAAAATAGCCAGTACTTGGTATATTAATTTATAGTCATCTTTACTAAAGCAGCTTTTAGTTATATTTCTAGTCAAGAGCGCCACAAATTGACTGCAATAAAGTAGACGGTTTATCCAGTAACTAACTAGTCGGCACATTTAACTAGGCAAGAAAACGTAATGTTAACCAGATTTTTGTTATTTTTGAATACATAATTTTGGAAAAATTAATTTAAAAAACCAAAGAATGGCGAAATTAAACCTGCAACTTGGCATTATATTTTGGTGAATTTATTGTCAGAGAGACCAAATCTTAACAACATATGAGCTTTTATGGCCGAAACTTTTGACCAAAATTTATCTTACATAAAATGGAAAAATAATATGCAAATTTCTATCTGGAGATCTGTGAATGAATAACTAACAAAGCGTGTTTATTCTTTACATCATCCACGATTACTTCATTATTAAGAATTAAACTTTCGAAAAACATAAAACATTAAAACTGAAAAAATATCGGCTGAAATAAATGCAATACCCTGATGCAGATCTTAGATATTCTAGTCCAAGAATACATTTTTGAAATAACATTGTCTTTAGTTACGGATTCCGCCTAAGCACCATAAACTAATTTCAATTATGTCAGAAATTCTGTTTCCTAGCGTAACTACTTTACCCGACAATCAAGGTAGTATTTTTATTAAAATATCAACATTCCTGTATACGACCTAACCGGCAGTTGCGATCCTGCAAATCTGCTTGTGGTATTTTGAACATCCTCTTATTAGGGCTTGTCAAATTTAGGGCACGCCCCACTGAAGGAAAATAATTTTGCCTAGGGATGTTGAGGATTTGGGTGATGTATTGCACTTTATTTAAATAATGAAGACTTTCTTTAGTGTAACAGTATTCTTAAACATATAACCATTTGTACTACTACTTCAATAGTTAATTTTTCTATTTCTTAACAGTTTACAGAATGGATAAGTAACAACGGGTACCAACTAGTAAACATAGTTATTTAGAGCAAAATACCAGTCATTTGAGGTTTTTTACTTTTCCGCACTAGTGCCGAAAAGTACAACTTTGCGCACTCAAATGCATGCGGAAATGTAATCTTTCGCACTCACGAGTAGAAAAAAGATTAAGAGAAAATGGCTCGCGTCGTTCGATCAATGCAATCAGCGTGCGGAAAAGCATCAATTTCCGCACTTGTTAGGTAAATAACTATAATAGATAAGTAATAGTAAGGGCTTGAGACTAACGCACTCCCGAAGTTATTCTAAGTTCTGTCGACGAAGCTCAATCCACAACCACAGAGAGCGTTCACACATCAAGATCTGAGCGAAACCACTTCTCCGTCACTCGACTAAAACATTAACTTCAAGGTTCTGTAACAGTTTGTCATGGTTAACACAACAAAAGGCGATTGTAAACTCTTAAACGTGCCAGAAATGCTAACAAGACACACAAACCATAATTGGTACTGGATTTAGCAGTCCGAATTGTTGGGGACACATCAATCCGATATGGTCAAAGAACGAAAATATTCTCAAATTTACCACTTTCTGAATTATTTTGATTAGCTTGGGAACGAGAGCTATGGGGTGAATATTTTATGAATCTTCTAATAGGCTGCACCCTTAAATTTCTGAATAAGAAGAACTTTCTATATACCCATCAGAAAAACGCTTAATCTGGAGGGAACAATTTCAGCAATTGATTGTCTCTTCCATGACCTGAGTATACTCCATATTAATCCTGTGCTCGCTTCTTCTCAAGCAGAATAAATATTGTCTCATATTTTTTTTAGTTAGTTATAGGGGCAAAGTAACATGTTTAACAGGAGTTACGTTTGCCAAACATGTCACTTCCCCACCATCATAAAACTCAGGTCATTGGAGCCAACAATTTCGACTGATGTCCAGTGCCATCCCTAGGCTCTTCCACTAGCTTCTAAGTTTCTATTACTATTGATTCTATGACCTATTGATTCTTTTAAAATATTATAATTTTTAGCAAACCTAACAATGTTCCTAAAAAGTTTATTATATCTTTAATAATAATTGTTTAGAGCCAAATTACTCTCCTCCACCTAAGAGCGCGCTCTTCTCTCTCGATGCCGCTACGGCCAGGGACTAATCCCAAAATTTTGTTTCTGCTAGTGTCCAGAACATCTCAGCATTATTGAACGAGCTTTAAACTCATCCGGTTTCTGCGGATGGCTCGCAAGGCAACCTGATCTCAGTTCTGCCCATTGTCTAACTTCTTGCCTTGTAGCTGCTTCAAGTCTTGCTAGAAAGTCTACCTGCTTTGTATATTCCGGCCTCTGACGAGTGTATGTCAGCTACTCTTGATCATCATATTCTGTGATGTCTCGCTGTCGTTTCCTATCGGTGTTGGTATCTTCTAGTCGCAGCAATCCATCTTTCTGCAGAAAGCCATAGTCTCTCGCTTTGTCCATATTCAAAGGTTCGGCAGACCCACTAAGGCATTGAAAGTCACTCCTGGTGTTATTCCGAGTGCACGTTAGGCAAAATATTCTCTGCAGTATTTGCCAACTTTATCTTTGTATACCGCTGGTTACTAGACCACGGATCCATAGGATATCCTCGGTTTAAAAACCGTAGTTTAGAGCCAACGCGGAACATGGGGATTTAAAGCCCACTTTCTGCTAATTTCCTTGCGTAATTGTCAAGTCAGTGCTGTTGCATGTCAACTTTACTTGACTTTTCCACCCTGCTCTTTACGATCACCCCTATTACTATTATTTTTGCCATCTCCTTACTTTTGACACATTCATTTTTTTAATACCTATCTCCTTTTAACACATGTTGAGAAGATAGAAACGAAGAAAGTCAGATTTGCAACGCCCACCTGATGTCAATAATAAGTAAATGGCTTATAAGTACTTAACCTCAAGATTTTGTAGCAAAGGTTTCTCGTACAATGCGGGTGGTTTGAATCCTGTGGTCTTCCTCCTTCTGGTGTAGAGCATAAAATCACGATCATCTGACAGAATCTTTTGTTCTTAGAGAATAGATATGAGTTCAAAAAAAAATTTTTTTTGCATTTTGTCTTTTTGTTCTTTTGTGTCGAATTATTTTTTTTCTGTTGTTGGTTTTAAATTTAAAACTGTTTTGTACAAGTAGGCTTATTTATATACCCATACATATCATGGTGTCTGAGCTGATTTTGAGTATTTCAAGTGTAGATTGCGTTGAAATTTTATGTTAAGTTAACTGATTTCGTTCATAACATTTTTAGCCCTGCCGAGGACGTAAACTAAACGTCGAAACGTACTTTTCCAAATACGAAGGGATTTTGTTTGCCCTACACCCGAGATGTACCTACCATCTGATCGTAAGGATGGTAATCGGCATCACTATAATATAAAGTGTATATAAAAAAAAGTCATAGCAAACCGTGGAATTAAAACTTTTGTCTGAGATACGTTCATAAAAAAAATGAAAATCTGAACATTTTATGACTTTCAATTGTTTTTATGAAGTCATCTCAGACCTGTTGTACTAATTTCATTGCCTGCTTGAGTCTTTTTTAAACGAGCGCACGTATAATCAACAGTAAGTTTGTGTGAATTAACAACAATATTTTGACGTTATGATTGGTATATGCATGGAGTAGAACCTTGTTGAATTAAATCAAAAGTCACGACCAGGCCCTATCCACTCTTATTACCCAACTTGGTTTGCAACTTGCTTTTATTCCTACACGTAAGATGGCGCTCGGCCGGCGTTTGTTGTGTTGCGTCCACATGAATTTCGTCCATTCCCGACGGCCAACTTCAAAATGGCTACCGAACTGTCAAAATTTTAAATTTGAAGCTTTGGAATTTGAAATTTTTTAAGTATTGTAGGTTTTTAAGGTGATAATGTTAAATAAAGTATAAAAAAGTGATAAAAAGTGAGTTGGTGTTGTGCTGCGTTTAAAAATATTTAAGGTAAGCTATAAATTACTTATTACTGGGTTAATACGTTTTGCTCATACGCGGACGGGATTGGTCATACATTGGGTACCTTATACGCATTTTTCTAGTAGAAAAAAGGTGCCTTACGTAGTATCTAAAGTTAAATTTTTCCACAATCTCGTACTATTAATGTACAATATAAAGAACATAAATATAAAGTACCGCTAGCATCACTCGCGCTTCTTGTTGGGAGCGGGAGTTGTCACGTAGTACATATATTGACTATTGTTATATTATATATTATATTGTAAAAGTAAACCTTTCGTATAAATTACAAAGAGAAGCAACATAAGCTGATTGTCTGATATTTCAGATTGTCGAAATGCCGTCTACGATTAGGTTTTGCGTTTCTACGTGTTGGTGAAGCCCTAAACCGAAACATCGATTTTACAATCCACAAAAATACGGACTTTGTTTCGACAAGTGTCGAAACAAAGTCCAAAGTGAAAGAAGGTCAAAAAGTATATAATAACTTTCCAGTATGTTCACTAAACACCAATTGCTGGGAATAAATTAAGAATAAAAACACCATAGCCTTTAAAGCCCTCATAGGGCAAAATGTTGCACACATAAACTTAGGTACCTTTGAAAAATATTTATTGATTTTATTGAAGATTGGTTTGTAATAGGTGATGTTTCAATGCATTTTCCTACCATATACTTCCTACCGTGTACTTCAATTTAATAAATATAATCCGTTTAAAGCCACCACTAACTGAATACTAACTGGCGCGAATTTATGAACAAATCTCAAGTCACTCGACATTTTGGTTTGTCAAGCAACTACTTACTAAACACCAACAAGCATATAATTCTTATAGATGATAATACTAGTTATTTATGTATTAAGAGCGAAAAGTACAACTTTTTTGCTCGGAGAGTGAAGTTTGCCGCTCGACGCGAAGCGGAGAGCGGCAATCACTCGAGAGCAAAAAAGTTACTTTTTGCTCGTAATGCATACAACGTTTTTTCTGCAAAGGATCAATTTCAAATAATGTGAATCACAACTGAGCATAACTGAAAACACAATCTGAAAATTTAAATCAAAGTGACAATGACGTTTTTAATAATTGGTTGAGTGGTGGTAGTTGCTATTGACAGCAAGCGAAAAAATCTTTTTCGCTTGCTGTCCTGGGCAACGCGCGGAAAAGTACACTCACATTCTGATCCTCAAAAAAGGCTAGGTTTTCGTTTGTCAAATGAAAGCGTAAAATGCGTCATTATTTGACGTTTGTAGAAAAATAAAATTATTGAATGCTCTTTGCTAAACGCGGGCCGTAAGGAGGAACCTGGTAAACTAAGACATCAACTAATTTGAGATTTTCGTAAATTGGCATTTGAGAGTATTGAACAATGGCAGCAAATATTTAAATTTAACAATCCTCTGCCATCTAGCGACGTATGAATGAACTAACAAAATTATTAGGAATCTACTTATGATTCGTGAAGCGCGCCATCTCTCGACCCTAGCTTCAATCTTGAGCTTTTATACCTTCCCGAGAGATGGCGCTGCAATGCGAACCAAATTTTTAACACGCGAGTTGACGTTCTACTTTAGCTCTGTTTTATGGTCACGACACTCAAGGATTATCAGTTGATCATTAGCATAACACAGAAAACCCCGTTACTCACTTTATTGAAAGGGAGGACGTACATAATATTTAATTTAATTTAGTATAGTCGTTTTCAGGAAGATATTCATCTAGCCAGCCATGGAAATATCGGTTTTGTAGTGGCAGCCCTTCTTCCATAAATTTTTCAACTGAAATCTGGGGTAATTCTTATTTTCTATTGGTATCAAACACATTATGTCAAACTTTAAGAAATGGCATGACCCTTACTTCCTATCCTTGTCTTCTGCATGTATTTTGAGAAAGAGAGCGCAATATTACGTCCGTCAATTCCTTGGATGCAGTATGCATCTTTGTAAATATTGTGAATTTAATTCTCATATTTATTTTTCTTATTCTAATTTTTTTGAGTAATTTTCAAATAACTGCACTGCATATTATCATCAAACAGTCCTTTACATGACTATTTTTATACTCAACAACTTATATAGTGAAAGCAAAAAGTGAAATAAACCTACGACCTACCGCGAATTTGATCCCTTACAGAATGAAGCTATTTTTTAACAATTTCCTTAACTCCAGTAGCAGAGCTGCAGCTGCATGTATCGACTGCTTTTTGACTTTGTATGAAGACTGTAAGCAAAGTGCTCGATGCTTGAGAAAGAAAGAAAAAAAGAATTGCCCAGTTTCCAGTATTCAAGTGAGATCTTCAAGGTGCTACTGAATGATTTTGTATTATCCAAATGAAGAATGATCGTTTGACCATCTCAATTATCTGTGAATGTACCAAAAGAAGGATGAACTAACCTGAACAAAAAATGTGTGTTTCTATGTTAAGTGATTGTGTGGGAACCAATTTGGGGGTGACCATTGTGATCTCAGTTATACAAAGTGCTAATTATGTAAGTGTTAATCTTTCCGAAGGATGCATATAACATTTGTCAAAACAGTTTAAAGAGTTGGTAGTCAGCAATTTGTCGATCAATCCATCTGCATACTAGTTTCAGGGTCTACTCCTCATCAGTACAGCTTTGGCTTCTCAACAAATTGGAGACCATGTGTTTGCGGCTTAAAGCCAAAAATCTATAGATGCTCTGTACAACATCTCACCATTTGTCAAAATAACACTAAGTTTTTTTATATTATCATACTCCTGCATATCATATTAGATATATTCATTTTTTGCTATTGTGATTGCTAAGGAGTGGACCTCAAAAGGGGCCTCTTGAAGTTTACAATCCTGGGTTCTAATATTTAAATCACCATACATTTTAAGTGTTTTGTATAATGTATTACTACAAAGAACCTTAATGTGCCTTTAAAGTGGATCTTCCATTCTTAGAAAAAAGCCAGCGGCATGTGTATGGAATTATTTTCTTCTGCAAATATAATTTTTAATTATACTTGAGATTTTAACAGAAACCAAGCAGAAACCTTTTATTTTATGTCATGTCATGGTTCTTTCTCATAACTCATTTCATTAAAAATTCCAAAACAATACACGAGTGAGTTTGAAAGTTGCTATCCAAATCACAACCTCTCAAGTGCATCTTTTGAGCCCAAGGTATGTCCTAGAGCCCAAATTGAGAAAATGTTTACAAACAACTCGGTGACCTTGACCTGCTCTATACACTTCTGAAATCATGTTAAGGAAAGTAAAGTCCTAATATCCAATATAAAATATTTATACTATATTGTAATCAATAAAAACAACCAATATGTGTATTATAATTTTTTAAATATTTTCCAAAATGTGTACAGGTTAGTTGTGAAGTTTTCATAAAATAGGATAGAGCAATGAAAGTAGCTGGTACTTTATTACTCCAACATTCTTGTCTCCTGATAATTCACAGCCAACTTAATGAGTTTTTCCATTAAACACACTATACTTGTTTTGCTTTGTATATAAAATAAAAAAGTTCTTCAACTTCAACAGCATTTTTATTCCAGGTATAGTAAGTTAGTTGCAAAGGGGGTTCTTAATTTCAAACTAATAAATAGCCTTTACTTGTTTCTAAAAGTTACTTCAAATTCTATGCATATAAGTTGAAACATTTTCAACTGAGTTTATAAGAAATGGCCCCAGCTTATATGCCATTTAGTTTTAAAGAACTGTAGCTCTCTTAGTTGAAAATTTGTTCCATTCCACCAAGAAACCATTCCAGAATGATCTATCATTCTTGACAACTCACTAATATGATATTGAAATAAACAATGTGTTTGTCCAGAGTGGTTCTGCAAACGTCATGATGGTTCCTCATTTCAATTTGAAATGTTTGCTAGTGAGTTGGCCAAAATGATTTTTTTAAAGGTTCTGCAATGGTTCTCTAGCATTTGTTTAAAGGTGGTAGACAATGATGTATTATTAAATGAAACATCTTGGACTTCCATTGCCTTTATTGAATGTCTGCTCGTTTTCAAGTTCATTTAATGGTTCTCTAGCATATTGGAACAAACCTCATATTAAATCACTACACAAATGTTTTAGTTTCTTGATATTTAGGTAGTTTAAGAAATTAAATGCTCAATTAGGCAAGACATCTTTTTGTGTAAGTAATTTATAGCTTAAAATCAATAATCATATATAGTTAACAAACAAAAATACACTTCTCTAAATACGGACACGTACAACTGAAAAGGTCAACTTTTATAAGTGGACCTCCAATAATGGAGCTATACCCAAATGACAACTGAAATGATATAACAGTAAATTCATCTGGTAGGAAATATTCTCTTCTTTATGATGGGGAATAATCTCGACTAATATTAACTCGATCCATAGTGATCATCGAGGAACATTATGGATGGTGTATGGATATAGGAATTATCGATGGCATCTGGCATATAGGTAACCTATATGAAAAGGCCACTGGGAGTCTCACCACGGATCCTAATCACACAATCCAAATCATATGGCAGTACCAGTACTTAAATTCAGTCTGGTAGAAACATAATCTTTTCTTAGGTGATGTTGCTGTGTTTGGAACAATTTTTTCTTGACTGCAATCTGCATTCAATTTTAAGCTTGGAAAGAGGTAAACTATATAATATTATGTAAGACATAGGCATAATCATAGTTAAATGTATGGTCTATTCCCAGGGCATTTGGACACTAAGGTAATTTCTGGGTAAGTATATTTGGTACTTTTGGAAATCTTGTTCATGGTTGATGGTCCAGTTCAGTCCTTCTCTCATCAATAACTGCTTGAATGTGGTCTTCCTGTCTCAATTTTTGTAACTCTACTCTGGCATCTTATTTTGCAGAAGTTGGAGGTTGCAGGTTGCAGATGAGTTTTCTGGGTCATGCGATAAATTGTGTTAATAGTTCTGTGTGGTAGTTAGTTGCTTATTAAGCCAGTTTACTTTTTCTACATTACAAACGCAGCATAACAATTGGATTTGAGCAAAATTTGAGAAATAAAATAGTTATGTTTGAAAATTACAAAATTTTGAGGTTAAAACCCGATAAATTCGTTCGTTAAGCTCGATTCGCAATACTCTCCGATCTAGTAACTTTTCTGGTAACTTTTCAATTGTTTTTAAAAGGTGCGTTTACAATGTCATGGGTGGCTAGATGAATATCTTCCTGAAAACGACTATAACTGTTGTGATCTCCGTATAACTAAGCGCATTGTCCGTGAGCGCAGGACCGCCACTGGTGTCACCGTCGCGAGAAACAGTCATCGGGTGTTTTCGCGAGTGATCGGGGCGAATCGGACTCTCGCCTGAAGGCGATCAGGGGTCGGGTCGCTTGGCACAACAACGTGTGCTTTGTTTTTATAATTCTTTTTCGTATTTTGAGCGACAAATAATAAATATCGTTTTAATAATAAATAAATGTCTATTTGACTTCGTTGTGCATCATTTTCTCGAAGCACAAACCAAAAGGTGATATTACAGTCCATTATTCGTTGGGCCAATACATTCGTTCTTTTCGAGCCGGATCGTCGTTTGACCTGCTGCTGAGCCGCCATTGTTGAGAATCCTGATACCAGGTAATCGTCGTGCTCAGGGCTTTGTTGAGGCTTTTTGGAGGAGCTACAGTTGATTGTTGGCAAAAAACAATAGGAAGTGGGTAACTCCTTTCTTTCCCTATTAAATTCCTATGCATTTTTTTATTTCGTTGTGCCAACAAAGTGGAGCACCTATTGTGTTTTATTTAATCATTTGTTGTATAAGTACTGTGTACGTTTGGGTCGCTAATATTTAAAAATGGCTAATGAAGAGGCTAGTGCAGGTGCCTCAGCCAATAATCAAGTTAATGTTTCGATTGTTTCGAATGTGGATAAATTAGTTAGGGGCAGAGGCACTTGTAAAGCTCAGATGACCGCCTTTCAGAAGGTTTTGGAAAGGTTTGAGGTAAAATTTATTTTGAGTGATGCCGAGCTATGTGAATTGGAAGAGAGGTTAACAAAATTGGACACAATTTATCAGAAATTTGAATGATTCAAGAGGAAAGCCGAACGTCAAAGTGAGGCAAATGTCAGCATGCATTCTAGCGAAAACGCCAGTGAAAAAGGCGATTCAGGTGAGCTTGGTTCAAATTTGGGCGGTGTTAAACTTCCTGTTATAACTTTGCCTAAGTTTTCTGGTGACTATAGGGCATGGCTTGAATTTCGAGACATATTTAGTAGTTTGCTTCATGAAAATGAGTCTTTATGTCCCATACAGAGGTTTCACTATTTAAGGGCCTCCTTGCAGGAGGTCATTCGCAGCCGCAGAGGTCATTTGCTCGTTAGATTTTTCAGGTGCAAATTACAGTATCGCTTGGACTGCCCTTTGTGAGAGATATAATAATTCTCGTTTATTAGTTCACATGCATTTAAAGTAAATTTTTGAATCACAAACAATACAAAAAGAATCGTCCGTTAGAATTAGAATTTAATAGGCAGAGTGTCAAAAAATTTAAATTCTTTAAAGGCTTTGGGACAAAGCACCGAACATTAAGGTTCTATGATTGTGTACATAGTTGGTACAAAATTGGATAGTGTAACTGATCGTGAATGGGAACAATTTAAGGGCTCAAGTCAGGGCGAACTTTCATGGGATGATTCGAAATGTTTTTTAAAGTCACGTGCGGACCTGCTTGAGACATTAGAGCGTCGAAAGTCAGAAAAACCTTTAGAGCCATTGGGTTCTCAAGGACATCGTCGTTTTGGTCGTAAAGACAAAAGTTTTCTGGGTAGCGAAATTAGGTGCCCCATTTGTAAAGATAATCATGTTGCCCGTAAATGCGGTGATTTCCTTAAGTTAACACCCAAAGAACGTTATGAAAAAATTAAACAGTTAAAGTTTTGTTTAAATTGTCCCAAACCTGGACATTTCAGTCAAGTTTGTCAAGCAGATCTTTGTTCGAAATGTAAATCTTAACATAATGTTTTGTTGCATTTGGGGTCCTTGCAATCAGCCAATAATAATTCACCTATTGAGGATAATACAACTTCAAATGCCAAGATAGCACTTTCATCCCTCTCAGTTGGTAATGATATTTTACTTTCTACAGTTTTACTTGAGGTTAAAGATAGTGAAGGCTTTTGGCATGTTGCACGGGCTATTCTTGATTCGGGTAGTCAATCTAGTTTTGTGACTGATAGGTTTAGTGACAAATTAAAAATTAATAAAGACAGTTTTGATCTTACAATTGGAGGCCTAGGTCAGAGTAATGCCAGGGTGTCAAAGAGATGTCACTTGAGCATTAGGGCTTTGCATAATTCATATCACTCTGAGTTGGATTGCCTGGTTTTGCCTCAGATAACTGATTCCATTCCCGCAAACAGGATTAATGTTCAAAACTTAAATATTCCCAAAAACATCATTTTGGCAGATCCTTCTTTTCATAAACCTAGCTCCATAGATATTTTGATAGGATGTGAGTTATTTTATAGCTTGTTATGTATAGGTCAAATAAATTTAGGACCGCAAAATCCAATTTTGCAGAAAACACGTTTTGGATGGGTGGTGTCAGGTCCAATTCCGACTACTTATCCTCGTAAGTCAGTTTGTAACTTCAGCAAGAATTGTAACAATTCGGAAATGTTGTTCGACTTGCAAGAATTCTGGGATATTGAGCATGAGTTTCCAGATAATAATAGGTCGTTGTCTGATGAAGAGAGAATGTGTGAGCTTGATTTTGAAAATTCATTTAAGAGAGACTTGAATGGAAGATTTGTGGTATCTATGCCTCTCAGGGAAGCACCAACTGTTTTGGGTGAGCCATTAGAAATAGCTAAGCGCCGTTTCTGCTCTCTGGAGCGAAGATTTCAATCAGATCCCAAATTTCGTGAACGATATCGTGAGTTTATCGACGAATATCAAAGTCTAGAACACATGACTGAAGTGAGTAAGTTTGGAGGCATTTCTGGAAGGGACCAGGCACCAACAGTTGCTTACTATATGCCCCATCATGGAGTATTGAGGGAGGAAAGTCTTAGTACGAAGCTACGCGTTGTTTTTGACTGTAGTACAAAGAGCACGTCAGGAAAGTCTCTGAATGACATTCAAATCGTTGGCCCAGTATTGCAGCCTGATTTGCTCAGCATTTTGATTCGCTTTCGAGAAGGTCGGTATGTGATTTCAGCCTATATTAAGAAAATGTATCGCAAGGTTTTAATTGAACCATCTCAGCGTCCTTTGCAAAGAATACTTTGGCGCAATTCACTTGATGAGCCGATAAAGGTCTTTGATTTAAACACAGTGACATATGGTCAAGCGTGTGCTAGCTTTCTGGCCGTAAGGTGCGTGGTACAATTGGCGAATGAGTGTGAGACTGAACTTCCACATATTTCAAAAATAATTAAAACCTTTTTTTATGTCGACGATTTCTTGTGTTCCGTACATCAAGGAAGGAGCCTATATTGGTGGTAAGGTTTCTGAAGTCCTAAGCAAGGGTTGCTTTCAGTTGCGTAAGTGGATTTCGAACGAGCCTCGTGTCCTGGAGCCAGTAAGAGCAGGATCGGAGAAATTTAATATCCTTGACTTTGGTGAAAAGGAGAAAACTAAAACTTTGGGTTTGTTATGGTCAAGTTCTTCCGATAGTTTGACTTACAAAATTGGTACACCGGGAGAGCCTATTAAGGTCACCAAACGTTCTGTTTTGTCTTGCATCTCGCAGATTTTTGATCTCCTTGGATTACTGGCTCCTTGCGTCATTGTAGCAAAAATACTTCTCCAGAGATTGTGGCTTGAAAAATTGTCCTGGCATGAATCGCTACCTAGTGATCTTCACCAAATTTGGATTAAATTCTATAAGGAATTGCCTAAGTTGAATAAACTAGAGATTCCAAGGCATATTGTTTGCGTGAATGCAGTGTACTATGAATTGCATGGCTTTTCGGATGCGAGTGACCGAGCATATGGAGGTGCGGTATATATGAGGACCATTGACAATGATGGTAGGATTGCTGTGCGTTTGATATGTGCTAAAAGTAAGGTGAGTCCTTTAAAAACTTTGACAACTCCGCCTATTGAAATTTGTGGTGCTCTTGTGTTGGCGCGTTTGGTTGGTAAGATTTTGAGCTCAACAAACTTAAAGCTTAAGAGATGTTTGCTATGGACGGATTCGACAATTGTGTTAGGGTGGTTGAGAACACCTCCTAATATGCTTAAAACATTTGTTAGTAATCGAGTTTCCGAAATACAATCAATAACAAAGGATTTTGAATGGAGGCATATAGCAACTGAGAACAATCCGTCTGATGTTCTATCTCGGGGTGTCTACCCAGGTCAGTTTTTAGGGCTCGAAACTTGGTTTTTAGGACCACATTTTGGCTCTGAATGAGACGGATTGGCCTCAATCTATTGCAAGGGCAAATAATTTACCCGATTTGCGTGTTAACAAAAAATTTTCGTTTTTAGCTACTGAGCTTGATTCTTGGATTTTTGATAGGTTCTCTAGTTTTACTAAATTAATAAGAGTAACCGCTTTGGTTTATAGGTTCATGAATAATTGCAAGCGTAAGATGGCGGGATTAGAACCGATTAATGGTCATATTGAAGTAAAAGAACTTGACTCGGCAAAAACCTCGTTGGGACGGCTTTCTCAAAAAATTTCATATCCCCATGATTATTTACGTTTGGAATCTAAAGAACCAATACACTCTAAAAGCAGATTACTTTCCTTAAATCCATTCATGGATGACGATGGTATAATTCGCGTAGGAGGTAGGTTAAAGAATGATCAATTTTGTTTCAATAAGCGTCATCCCATATCGAGCAATCCTCGCTTGTCTAAAATGATATGCGAGGAGGAGCATATAAGAACTTTGCATGCAGGTCCACAGCTATTATTAGCATCTATAAGAGAAACCTATTGGCCTATAGCTGGTAGAAATTAAGTGAAATCAGTTGTTCGCAATTGCGTTAAATGCTGTAGATTTAATGCGCAAAGCTTACAGCCTATTATGGGAAATTTACCTGAAAGGAGGTTGAAGGGTGGTAATGTTTTTGATTCTGTTGGAGTGGATTATATGTCTCCTCTTAGTATTAAAGACAAAAGGGACAGGGGTGCAAAATTGTCCAAGTGCTACGTAAGTGTTTTTGTATGGTTCGCCTCTAAAGCGATGCATCTTGAAGTAGTATCAGATCTTACTAGCGAATGTTTTCTGATGGCTTTTAGAAGATTTGTTTCGCGCCGCGGGAATCCAAGTCATGTGTACTCTGACAATGGGTTAAACTTTGTGGGTGCTAATAGGGAGTTAAAGGAATTAGGACGTTACTTGCAAGAAAATGCTGAGAGTTTTACTGAATTGTATTCTTGTGAAAATGTCCAGTGGCACTTTATACCTGCAAACTCTCCCCATTTTGATGGCCTATGGGAGGCCGGTGTTAAATCGGCTAAGCATCACTTAAAGCGGGTTTCAGGTAATGCTAGTTTGACTTTTGAGGGGTTGACTACTTTGTTGGCGCAAATCGAATCAATCCTAAATTCCCGACCTTTCACCCCCCTCTCATCCGATCCTAATGATTATAACCCCCTAACTCCCTCCCACTTCCTAATTGGAAGAAGCTTTATGGATTTACCTGATCCAGACGCCCGTCATATACCAGAATCCAGATTAACGCTTTATCAAAGAATCCAGCAACTAAAGCAACACTTCTGGAACCGCTGGAGCAAGGAGTGAGTATGTGAGCGACCTTCAGCAAAGAACGAAGTGGAAGCGGACGCAATCGCAGCTTCAGGAGGGATGCATGGTTTTAATTAAGGAGGAAAACAGCCCACCTTCGAAATGGCGCTTGGGTCGTGTGTCCGCTGTATTTCCCGGGTCAGACGGTATCAGTCGTGTCGCAGACATTAAAACGGCCAATGGAACCATTAGACGAGCGTTTTCGAAAGTGTGTCCTTTGCCAGTAGAACATCGTAGCAACATAGAAGATGTGGTGAGTGGGTGCAGTGTTGAAGACAAGGTGTAGTGCTTCAAGGCGGGGGGCATGTTGTGATCTCCGTATAACTAAGCGCATTATCCGTGAGCGCAGGACCGCCACTGGTGTCACCGTCGCGAGAAACGGGGCGTCACGTCATCGGGTGTTTTCGCGAGTGATCGGGGCGAATCGGACTCTCGCCTAAAGGCGATCAGGGGTCGGGTCGCTTGGCACAACAACGTGTGCTTTGTTTTTATAATTCTTTTTCGTATTTTGAGTGACAACTAATAAATATCGTTGTTTTAATACTACATAAATGTGTATTTGACTTCGTTGTGCATCATTTTCTCGAAGCACAAACCAAAAGGTGATATTACAGTCGTAGCGACAACCCGACCCACTCTTCCATATTGCTTTTTCCTCGCCCATTGCCAATATTGCTACACTTACCGCGAACCGCGGAAAATTTAATTTTTAAACCCTCATTCCACGCTTCATTTTATTGATCCATCTCTGCCCCAACTAAGGTAGTCCTTTGCATCTAACGGGTCAGACACATGGTAAAACTTACCTGCTTTAAATCAACAGTGATGGTAACAAACTCGAATTCTGGACCATAAAAAATAGCTGGGCTTTGCCACCAGCGGTTGCTACCGTCAATAGCTAAATTGATAGGGTGTCTTTTGGTTGGGTCCGTACTGTAATCATCGCATATTCCACATCTAAAGAATAATATTGTTTATATCAGATGAATATATACATACTTTTTGTTATTCAAAAGAGGTAAATATGTTCTTACCGGCTTTTCGTGGTATCATTAGTTAATCTGCAAAACTCCTCCCTTCCGTGAACCCCGCAAGTGGCATTTGCAGATATGACAGCTTTGGTGGCTAAATTGAAGACCGAGGGCCACAATCCTACGTTTGTTGTATTGGCATTTCTACGAAAATTTCCGATACCTCTATAATTTTTTAGAAATTTCAGATCTGAAAAAGAAAAACAATTTGTGAATTGTCACACACTAAAAATGACGCACACGATATGATATTTATATGTTTCGTGTGAAAAACCACAACTGCTGCACATCACATTCAATAATTTGTTCAGAGAACGCAGGTGCCTCTTAAAAAAAGTAACACACAGTGTGAACGTATTATATCTTTAAGAAAAAGTCGACATACTTTTGCGGGATCGTCAACGATTTTACATGGTTTCGTAATCATCAGAGTCGCTCAAAAAATTTGCGGTCATTATGCAGTTATGTTAGATATTTCTGTTATTTATTACCAGATACATGCTCCACAATATTTCAGAAATCTTTAATTATATCTTAACGGAATTTTGACCTTTGAGAACCAACGGCATGGCAAGTTTGTGGGATAATAATTTTTGAAATGCCCTACTGTTTTCAACAGGGACGTAATTAGATGTCTGCTAGGATAGACTTTTGAAGTTTGTTGCTCATCTTTGCCTTAAAGCATTAACAAATCTAATGATCTGTTATTGCTAGAAATACAATGATCATAAAGAGAAAGGCGTTTCACAAGGGGAAGTGATTATTTCTCAATCCAATCTATATTTACATCTATGATAATCAAGTCTCGGTTTAACTAATTTGAAATACTTTAAAATTTTGGTATGCATATAGGATACATAAAGGACTTATTTATAACGTAAAACTAATTACATACTAATCGCGTATGTATTGTTACTATATCAAAGTTACCACCCTGCAGTACAAAAACTTGTTATCTTTTTGGAAACATTAAGGCGAACAAGTACACACCTGGTAAGAGCAATCTGCAAAAGAGCCCGTAATTCACTCTAATCAAATGGCTTATGTCGGAATTTATACCCTGTTCGGCGTTGTTAATAAGGTTAAAAGATGTTATTTACAGCATCTTTCGGATCAAATAGTACAAGCGAATTCTTGTACCGCAATAGAAATTACCGATCAAGACACGATCAACAAATTGCCTATCAGATTTCATTATTTGTGGTAGGTCGGGGGCTTGCCGACTAAATATGAGCTCATGCAGACGATTTATGCTTCTGTTATTATTCTGGGGCGTGTTTTCAGAATGAACTATTTGAGTTTGTGTTGTGTGTAAAATAAATAAAATAGCCTCAGAGATATTAGAAATTCAGCTAATTATAAAGAAACTAATTCGTTCTGAAAATTGACTTTTCATAAGTCACGGCATCCATTATCATTAGTTAAAAACTCCGACGTGTTACTGCAAACCGCAATATTCGACCCGAAGTCTCCATTAAGGTCTCCAATCCTTATTGTAACCGAAAGAGTAAATATTGTTTCACAAATAATGCTTTAATTACTGAATTGAATATGTTATATTTGGGTTTGGTATTAATGTTATTTGTTAAAACTTTAAGGAGCTCCCTGAAGAGCTCACAGATCTGGCTACAATGATTGATTATACTAATACGTAATCTTTCTCTTCGACATGCTCTTATTCCTAGCGCCATCCTTCCACATAGTAAAGAAGGGAAACAAGAAGGATTTCCTATGTCATAGGAATAATTATAGGAATGGACGCACAATTCTGATGGTGATATAGCAAAGGATGTAGATCTAGATGCAGATATAGAATTGCCTAGAGCCTGAAATATTTTCCCTAAGAGTGAACCGTCATGTATTGTTGCGAACTCAGGGTTCAATAATTCCAGTGTAGCGATTTAACACGAAAACACTATTTATTTATCCCACAAATTTACACAAGTACAATTCGACTACTAAATAACTCACTACTTAACACTTTATAGCCCTCTATTATCGTTTGGTACTTTAGCTTACCTACAGCTCGATCAAAATCAGACTACTACTAACGGCGGCGCTGTTCGCCTTTTATACAAAATCCTAAAAATACAGAAAATCCTAGAACATTCTTGATAAGACTCACATAAAAAAAAATCGTAAATAACTGCGTTCTAAATAAACAGAGCAATAAATCACTCGTGTCACCCAGAGCAATAAATCACTCGTGTCACCCAGGCCGCCGCGCCCGGATAGATCGCGAAGGTCCGACGTCCAATGTTGCTCCGCCTCCCAGCGCCCGCTTTCCGTAACATTGCCCTCCTCCCAAGCCTGTTCCTCCCGAACAGATGGAGTTCCATGCTATCGTGCTCATGGATCCAGATGAACAACCTTCATCTTTGACCTGGGGGTCCGCTGGATCCTATACACCACGTAATTAATCTTCTTAATAATTGTATAAGGCCTTTCCCAATTTTGGATAAGTTTGGGCGACTTCCCCACCTTTCGCCGCGGACTGTACAGCCACACCAAATCACCATCCTGGAAGCCGCGGGAGTTAGCCAGTAAGTCATATTTTGCTTTGCCTCGATCAGTGGAGGACCTCTGGAGACCTCCGGTTTGTTCATGAACATTGTTAAGCCTCGCCTTTAGCTCCTCCACAAAATTTTCAGAGTTGAGCGAATATTTTTCTAGTGTTCCATACATAAAATCCGCAGGAAGTTCTCATTTCCCTTCCAAACGTCACTTTCGCCGGAGTATAACCCGTGGCTTCGTGTATACAGCCTCGATATGCCATTAACAGAGAGATAGATGCTGGTCCCAATCACGCTGATGATCTGCCACCATTTTAGACAGGTAATGTTCCATGGTCCGATTAAATCTCTCCACCATCCCATCCGACTGTGGATGCAAAGGAGTTGTCCTGATCTTGCGAATCCCGAGAAGTTCCAAGACCTTCTGGAAAACAGCCGATTCAAAATTTTGGCCCTGATCAGAATGAAGTTCGAGAGGGACTCCAAATTCGCAGAACATTTCATTTACTAGCACCGTTGCCACAGTCGCTGCTTCTTCCTGATTAGGGAGGGCGTACGCTTCAGGTCATCTAGTGAAATGGTGACCTGATACATCATGGCGACCAAGATGTATTTGCTGCCTGACTCAGTCTGAGGAAATAGTCCCGCGACATCAATTGTTACCCTCTCGAATGGAGGACCCTCGACGTCTTCAATTATAATTCACCCAGTAGAAATTTTAAATTTTGGCCAAGGTTTTATTGGCCCCAAAATGACCTCCATTGGTTCCGTCGTGCATTTCCTGTAGTACATCCGATTTTCTGCTACCAGGAACAAGCAACTGACTCACTACGTACTATTTTCTATTCTAAGCGACTGCCCCTGGGTCCATAACGCCTTCAGGTTTGGACTTTTACCACCAATTTCTTGCCACTTTGGTCTCTTGTCGTCAGTCTTTGCCAAAAGTATGGGTCCAATATCTGGATCATTAATTTGTTCTTCTCGAAGCGTCTGTGTGGTCCAGACATCGTTTATGTTCACCGACGTTCTCCTTACAGAAAGAAGTCCCTCACGCTGCTCAGTTTTTTGACAATGCTGACTATGCTCTTTACATGGCCGTCTAGACAATACATCGGCATTTCCGTGAGACCTTCCTGGTCAATGTTCAATTTGGATCTTCTGTCCCTTAATGCGTCCGGCCTCTGTAAGGCTTTTGACAACCAAATTATTGACTTGACTTGATTGGTTGACTTAACTGATCCTGGGGGTCTTAACGGGCCCGGTCAATTGTCCCCTTTCATTGGCCGGAATTGGTTTTTCCTGGACACTAGGGCGGTCTTGGTTGCCGCTCGGTCCTCTAAACGACCACGACGGACTTCTTGCCCTATTGCGGCAGTTACACTTGACGTGACCCAGTTTGCCGAAGTTAAAACATTTTATGTCCCGATTGCCTGTTAATGGAGGAGTTCTTCCCAACAGGGTTTGCATATTGACTGCGATATCCTTGACCGCTTTATGTAAACTTGCCATAGACGTATCCTCGTCATCGCAAGTTGCCATTCTTATAATACGCGGAGAAGAACTAGATGACACTCGTGACGCCTCGAATTTCCGGGGGTAGTCCGAAGGTCCGAACCATATAAATAATAATTGACATATAATTATAACGGAACATTAAAAAGTTCAGCCCGAAAAAATCCGGCTCAGTGGCAACAAGAGCGCATGCGCGGCTGGCAAGCTCCACCCCTTAATTTTGAAAAATCGACGATGCCAAGCTTTATGTTTTATTAAGTTTAATAATGTATTATATCAATATAAAAAATACTAAGAATTATTTTTAGTTTTTTTTATTTAGTTAGTTAACTTGGCAAATTAGCATGGTGTGGTGTAAGAAAAAACTCAAAATTTATTTAAAATAAGCTTCTGTTCTATTCCTGAATATAATTTACACATGACAATGCCATAATGCTTTCAACGTCATTTGCTGTTAACCTAACTTTTTAGGTTTTTTTTTGGCGGATACGCCCGTAACATTTACACATTAGTCAGTTTGATATTGATAATAAAACCATAATAATAATTATAATAATTTAATTTAATTTAACTAATTATAATCATAAAACCTCAAAAAGAAACAATACTCACCATTTTCATGATCAGAAAAAGTCTAACCATCCTCTAAAATATTGGCGCCTTTCCTTGTTTTGGCTTACAAGTCAGGAATCAAGAAATCAATACACAATACACTTGATAGTCTTTTGTCGCCCTTCCTTGCCTTGGCTTACGAGTCAGGTATCAAGAAATCAATACACAATACACTTGATAGTCTTGGTGTTATTGTAGGACAAAATATTTGAACCTACGCGATCTTTGACGGGAACGGTCCACTTTCACTGCCACCAAGCGATGTTGCAAGCCGCCCGATGAGTATTTATTCCTTATTACACTAATTTGTTTTAAAATAAATACGAGCCTATAATCAAAAAAACAAATCTTCGATCATTCGTTATTACAAATTTTCTTTTCATGTCAAAAAGTACTCAGAGTTGACCTAACCTCAAACTTTTGTTCTTCTAGAGTATTCGGTAGACTGCTCTGTGCACTGCGACATTACTACCAAACGAAGTTTTCTCATTGCGAATAGAAGCGCAGAAGAATGTGCGCATTAGCAAGCAGTGAGCCTAATATTGGTTTCCATAGGTCACTACAAGCTGCACTTTTAGTCCGTGGGGAAAGATTGACGTTCGTAGTATATTAACTAGTACGAATATGGTCCGAACTAGTGCTTCGCTGATATTCCTGGGCCTACTAGACGTAAATGGTATCTCATGTCACTATCGCGAACTGCCTCAATGAACCTTTCGACGGAAAATTGCGTTTGAAAACATTCAGGGGCTGATAGGTATGCCAGATGAATTAGTCTATGTCCGCCTCAAATTTTTGTAAGGACTCACCTGTCTTCTGCTGTCTCATCCTCAGCTGGGCCTGGAACACGGTCTCTTTGTGCTCATTTCCAAATCGTAGTTGCAGAGAGGTTACTAAAGCTGCAAATTACATTGATCAGTTGCCAACAGAGATTGGAGTAATTCAGCCGCTTTTCCACGAAGTGCTTTCAGCTATTAGCTTTTGCAACTGCCTCAAATTGTGTTTTATAAATTTCCCAGGCCGTAGTACCGTCATAATCGGTAGGCTTAATTTTAGCGTTGGCTGTGCTAAAACTCTCTGTATACACGTTGACGTCCTCAAGTTTTTTCCGGAATTTCCTTTCTAACTCGAGAACCTTCTGGTTGACAGCTTCGACTCCTTCGTTAACGGATTGCACTATTCTTTCTTCCAATTGTTGCTCCCTAGCTGCGAGATGGTTCACTAATTCTTCTTTAAACCGTCTCTGTTCTTCCTTTTGTTCTAGATAACGTTTTTCCTGCTCTTCCTTCTGTTGTTGATGACGTCGCTCCTGTACTTGATCACGTTTTTCCTGCTCTTCCCTCTGTTGTTGTATAAGGGAGAGCAGGGTGGCAAGTTGATCCTCCATGGCTTGATGCGGGTTTCTAGTAACTGACATATACACGTAATGTCCGGCAATGAAGCACTCACTTACAGTTCAGTAATATCAGTCCTCAAACTCCCACTGGAATGGCACTTTTGACACCAATTGTTGCGAACTCAGGGTTCAACAATTCCAGTGTAACGACTTAACACGAAAACACTATTTATTTATTCCACAAATACACACAGGTACAATTCGACTACGAAATAACTCACTACTTGACACTTTATAGCCTTCTATTATCGTTTGGTACTTTAGCTTACCTATAGCTCGATTAAAATACGACTACTGCTAACGGTGGCAAATCCGCCTTTTATACAAAATCCTAAAAATACAGAAAAGCCTAGAATATCCTTAGAAGAAAAATAATTAATACGAGACACATAAAAAAAGGTCGAAAATAACTGCGTTCTAAACAAATAGAGCAATAAATCACTCGTGACAGTCCCAAGCTGCAGCGCCCGGCTAGGGCGCGAGACGCGAAGGCGCCCGCTCATGGTAACAATATCTATAATCCATTCAGTTATTTTTGGTATCAACCCATGCCATGGAATTTCAGCGGTATAACATCGACAGCGATTGTTTGTTTACTTGTCGCCAAGACAAATTTGTCAAGATGCGTCATTAAAATTTCGCTGTTGTCGACTTTTTCTTCACTTAAGCGTGCATTTTGTAAGCTAATTTGTTATTACAAAACTATTTCTTAAGAAAACATGCCCAAAGTAATTAACGCGAAAGTGCGAATTTGCATTAAAAAATGCTACCTCCAATTTAGAAACCTCCCCCAAGAATCGCCCACGATGACTAAAGTTTGCAATATTTTTGGGGTAAGCATTAACTCTGGTTGCTTTCAATTGCCGCTGACAGAAACATATCATTTTTCCTGTTCTACCCTGACTGTATTCCACCTTTCTTTTAGTCTAAAAAGCAAATTTCTTATACATATCATCACAACCACATTCACACTATAAACTTATTAACCTCAATTATTATCGTTGTGAAAGATTCATTTTTAAATGCAATAATAAAATATAACATTTTTGCTAAGGTAGAGCCCCGGCCTCGGCCGCGGCCCAGTTTTTTACTAGATTCTAGTTTAGTGATCATTAATCAATATTATTAAAAGCTTGAACTATTGAAGCCATCTGGCAGCTATGTGAACAAAACGGTAAACAATAACCTTAACCTAAAACTGATTATTAATCACTGTCACTGTCAGTCATGTTATACCGGGTGAAATATGTCAGATTTTCAGCGCCTACTTGACGACAGAAATAACTGAATGGATTATACTTACTATAAATATTAATGCTTGTAATACGATAATGGTTTGGAAAATAGTTAAATCATTCTTCCTATAGTAGTCTAAAAACAGCAGACTTCAACAAAACTATAAAAGTAAAGAATTAATAGTGATATAGAGAATGATTTGAATGGCATCTAAACAGATTTTCAACTTCAAGTTCAAAGTTATGTTGAAGTTGAAAAGTATAGTTTTCGGTATTCACTTTAACTACTTTATCATTATTTCCACTAAAAAGTTTACGTTTAGTAAGGACTTACTCTAAAGCAAAAGGTTCGAGTCTCTGTTTTCCTGACATTCTGCCACCGTTTTCGAGCAAAAAATTTAATAAAAATGATTTAATGTAAACTAATAAATATAATTAAATTAATATTATCACTCTATATCATGGTACCGAGATATTTGCGGATGCATTTAGGAAAAAAGGTCTTATTTTGACCTCAAAATATGTACATAGAATTTTGAAAAACCCTACATATGACTATCTTGTACCTACTACTGTAGTGGAAGCACATAGGTATAAATTTGTTTAAAAATGTGATTAATATTTAGTTGAACAAATTTACAGAACAGTTTTTAAAATTGAAGAGATGCAAAATACATACATGCAGAGGGGTGTAATATACAATATACAGTGTGTCTCACGTTATTCTCATCCGTTGTTAATAGCTCATCCATATAATTATTTTGTTTTATATGCTTATGTCGCTTCTATAGGGGCACAATTAAAATTTTTTAGAACTCTACCAGGTGACTCAAATAACGAAATACTGAAGTTGTGTTTTTTTTTTATTGAAACACCCTGTATTCTTTGAATTTTTGGTTTTGTCTTCGAACTTATGGAAATCTTGTCGTATGGGTAATAAGTCTACCACGAAATGTTCTTGAGAAATAAAAGAGAAAGAGAAGAGAGAGAGATGTCTTCAAGAGAGCTGAGATTATGAGAAAACTTCATAAAACTCATAAACTGATGTGCCTAAACAAAAATGCATTGTAATGTTATAGCACAGTATAAGGAATAATACATTATATCAGTATCGTCAGTTCGTGCCGGCTTTTTTGATATTTCCAAAACTAAAGCGTGCCGCGCCCGGAAATTTTCTCGAGTAGTTACGAGGGGACAAACACATGCGATGCACTGCCAAAGCATTGCCAAAACCGGTTTGGTGGTGCACCGGCCGGCGGCCGGGCGTACGGGGCAAGGTGAGGGTAGTTTCAATTTTTCGACCGACTGACGTTACTGATATAATGTATTATTCCTTATACTGTGGTCATAGTCGTATTAAGTGCAAACTTGTCATTGGTTAAAACACGAATGAAACATTTCTCCAGGTTTAAGTTAAAATGTGGTTGATTATTTCAAATACATACAAACATTTCCACGTGAAAAATCATTTCTCCCCAATATTAGCTATCATGTGACCATGTATGATATAATGCATTTCATTATCACGTGATCTTGACAATTGTTATGACAATTTCTGGAAAATTGACACATCTTTGCTTTGCAGCATTTTCTGTTTTATATAACTGCATCTCGATGGTATCTATCTATAACATAACCTATATGCCATAAACCCAACAATTACAATTAATACTCTAGATATCTCAGACAAATACGAGTTTTTAAGAAATTTGTTGTCTTTATCAAGCTTAGTGATCCACTACTTAAAAAAAGTAGGTAAATATGTATTAACTTTTATGTATAGATTTTAATACATTGTTTTGTTACTTACAAATTGTTTTTGACGAAACACATGTTAGAGTATTGTTACGTCCCTTAACTTACAGGCTTTGCGAAATAAACTCTTCAGTTATTCAGAACCTGAATTCAGAACTAGAAAAACTATTCTTATAAGAGTAAGAAAACATTCATTCCGGAGATGAAAGAAGCACATATTTGGGAAGAGATGCTTGTGGAAGATAGAACTAACGTGGAAGAAATGTAAAGTGATCATTGATTGTTTTCGTCCTTTACCTTTACCTCTTATCGTTAATTTTTCTTTAGATTTCTTGTTGAGCAGGCATTTATTGTTTCTTCCACCATCGAATTTGTGTGCGCGTGGAAGGTCATATATTTGTTTTCTGTGGTGGTTTCCTTTGAGACCATTTGTGTTGAATAACGTAAAAGGCACTTTTTCTATTAGCTCTAATTTCTATTATTTCTAAAGACTTTTCTAAAGTCAAAAACAGGCCGGCACTTTGTTGGTTAATAACATCTAAACCTATTATCATGTTGCACAAAGGTTGTTGAGGTTGCAAATTGATGAACGAATAACTCCTTAAAATTAAACACTATAAAAATAAATATTTTAATGTTCGACAAAGGAAAGACTAATTTCTCATTGTAAATGTCATCTAGTGTAAAGTTCTGGATGGAGTGTTCATTGTCAGAGCATAACAGTCAAGCTCAATAGCAAGTGTGCACTTCTAAGAAGAATTCGAAATGTTATATCTTTTGACATGCTTAGGCTCTTTTATTTGAGCAGTGTGCAATCCATTTTCGGTTATGTTATAATATTTTGGGGTTCATCTATCAATGGAATTATAGTCTTAAGAGCCCAGAAACGTGTATTGAGGGCTATTTTGGGAACATCTCCGAGGGATAGCTGCAGGCAGTGTTTTCACAATCACTTTATTTCTTATCGCTGGTCATGCTTGTTAGAAAGAATCTAAATTCATTTCAGCGAAATATTGATAACAACTCAAAGGAAATGAACATAGTAATCATAGGCAGGGGTGACCTTTTTGTTCCTGCACATGTCTCCACTTTCCATGAAATAAGTTCTTTTTATAGAACTATAGAGCCATCTGATTTACTACCACGCTATATTAGGCAAATATTATCAGAATCTCAATTTCGCATACAAAATTTGTACAGGGAGATTATTTTATACAGAGTGTCCCGTAAACCTTCGACAATACTCCTCCTGATAAAAGCCCCATCCTTGACAGGTCAAAAAATTAAAGATTAGTATTAATGAAAGTATCATACTTTCAAAGATATTTGCACTTTTTTCAAAATCGACAAAAACTGACAAGATACTGATAGTTTAGGTACATTTACTCTTCCATAACACCATGTAGAAAGATAATTTATTCAGTTTTAGTTTCGCGAATGGTTGTAGTACTGTAGTAAAAAGGCCAAACAACGAACGTGTATATTGGATTTTTAAGAAACAACTTTATTTCAACGTATTTTTTATAACTCTATTTCAGTTATTCAACTTTTGATCCCTACTGTCTCAAAAGATGGACAACTATCTTGATGCCCCTAAGTACAAAAAGAGCGTCGTTCTTCTAGATTTTAGAATGTTGTAATAGTTAACTATTCCTTAAAAAGTAAATATTTTTATGGTCGGTTTGATGCAACAAGTACAATTTTTACAATTTCATACAATATCGTTTATTTGTGCTACTGACAATAAATTGACCAAAAAGCAATTAACCCAAAAAAAACTTAAAGTAACTGTTCAAACTGACCGCCATTGCCTCTTATGCACGCTCTGCATCTTTTTATAAACGATCTTTTTATTTCGATGGTTGCTTTCCTGGGATGTCCTTTGTTAAGTAAAGTTACACCAGGTGCTTGAAACTTCGGATGTTATTTATTGACGTTTCGGCACAAATTGGTGCCTTCATCAGAATTGTGTACTAGAACATAGGGAATACTTAATTTAAAGTTATATATATGCAACCACAGGGATTGGTGGACTGACAAGTAAATAAATTAAAAATACTGAACATGAAAAATATATAATTACTGCATGTATAAAATATAAAATACTGAACATTGTTGTAAATATCAAATACTGAAGCAATATTAATAAAAAGTGAGAATTTTCTAAATACTATTTTGAAATAATGGAAAAAAATGTAAAAAAAAATAATTAGTAATAGTTATTTACCGAAGAAAAAATTTCCCTCGTCCCCCTACTTAATTTGGCATATTACAAATAAAGTTAATTCAAGCGTTATTTATGATTTAGAGAATTAACAAGAGATTCTGGGTTGTTCTGAAGCATAATTTGTAGGTATTGAAATATGATTGCATATAAAACGTGGGTACATACATATAAGCTGCATAAACTTCCTGAGCTCCATAAATAAGGCTTTACGATGCACCGTGGCAAATCCAGGGTTAAACGAAAATATCCCCCCGATAAAACTAATGGCCGTAATATTTCCACCGTTTCTTCTTCAACACGGTCGTCTCATTAAAACCAAACTATTATAGTTTATTGTGCACGTGTGGCCAGAGGATGCGGTTCTTTAACTCCCTGAGGCGCCAGAAATATTCCGCAAGCATTTAATTCCCCTCTTTTTGTCCATTTTCTGGCTAGTGTATGCTTTTTGGCACCTCTCCGAAGTGACTGTGAAATCAAATCTGGAGGAAATTATATATAACCTTTTGACTGGCTTTCTTGATAAAGCATTTTGGTTAGTTACGCTTTTAGGTCAACCGATGGATTCAGCATATTAAATGTACAAGGTGGCCCATCGAAAAGGATCCACTCCATTTTTCTTCCAACTGACTATATGTATCGAAAATCGCTCGAACACACACACAACTATAGTTTTTACGGGAAAGAAATCCATTTTAGAGCAGTTTCAACTCCCTAACCTGACAGAAAAATGAAAACCATGTCCCTGCAAATCAAAATTCTTAAATTAAAACTTGTTAAATTTACAAATTTGTAAAAGTTTGACCAGCCGCTATTTTTGTTTGGGTTGACCAAATGACAATAAATTGGGAAAATGAGCAAATCTTGATGAGACTTTCATAACGAGACATTACTCGACCCCTCTTTCCATTTAAAATTTCAAGGTCAATGCTTATCCCTCTTTGGGGATTCAGGCTAGCGGTTTGGAACTGTTCAAAAATTTGTTACCCCGAAAAACTAAAGTTGACGTGTCCGAGCGACTTTCGATGTATATACTTAATTGGAAGAAAAACGGGGTAGATCCTTTTTGATGGGCTACCCTGTATATCTCTTTAAGTAGTTACAGCTACTCATAGAGGACATAATTTTACGTGGTGAAACATTCATATGTAACTATCTTGCAAAAAATCACTGTATAACAGCCGGTATAAATACCAGTTGAAAGCGGACCATTTTATAGCACCAGTAAATGGAACGACACCGCTGCAATGCAAAAAACACATCGAAATGGTTCTATAACTGGGGCCGTTAATAATTTTTACGGTATTTAAGTGAATATAAAGTGATAAAAAGATTAAAGTACCTACGTTAGGTTTGCACCACCTGTTGCTGATTTATGTGAGAGTGTATCTTTTAGAACTGTCACAACACAAGGTTCTGATATCTTCTAATTAATATACCATTACTTTATTAAATATACCATTTAAATGGTTTAGGTGTAGCGTCCTCAAGATTTTTATTTTCAGGAGAAAGGTAGCGGGAGAAGGACCCAAAATAAAACTTCTACGCTTCCGCAGAAATTGCCGACGTTTCGACATTTATTTTACGTCTTTTTCAAGGCTATTCCACTTAATTGAAGAAGTTATCGTCAGATAGTAATTATGTTTATTGTCCATCGGAACAACCACGAAGAGTGACGTACATTGAAACAAAAACGGACAAAGCGTGGACAAACATAAGGGAACCGTGCTTAGCAGTGTGTAGGTACCCAACGCATGCGCATGCGTTGGGTTCCAACAAGATGGAACGTGTTATTTCAGTTCAAACTTGAAAACTTGAAAATAATTTTTTTTTAAATTAAATTGTTGTTTTCGTTTAGTACGAAGTTGTGGAAAAAAAATGTTATTCACTCTTTTAGATAAGCTATAGTCTAAATAAACACAGGACAATTTATGTGCAGACAGGCTCCGCTCTGTATTGGCGGCCGTTCTGATTCTTTGTGATTTCGCTGAATATTGTTTATAATAATAAGAATGAAAACTCTGTGTCAGCAAAAGCTATACCAACATCACTTCCGCTTTATTGAGTTAAAAGTTAGTTAGTCACTTTGAGAGCTTTGATGTAATAAGTCTCTGAATAGAAACAGAGAACTAATTTGTGGTTTTATTTAAAACCCGAACCCATACACCTTTCGTTTAGGTTATGGGCCCAGTCACCGCGTACCGTCGCGAGAAATTGTGTAAACCGTAAACCGGGGCTGTTCAATAGGTAGAAACTGAAAAATGTCGATTGGTAGTGCATCGTGTGTATTAAAGCGTAATTTAAAACTGATCAATGGCGAAAACTATTTAATGTGGAAATTTCGATTGCAAGAAATTATTGAGCAGGAAGGCGCTAGTAAAGTGCTCAGTGAAGACCCACCAACTCCGATCACTGACGAGTGGACAAAATGGGAACGTTTTGCGCGAGGAACATTAATCGAATACCTCGATGACACAATAGTGTCCCAAGTACCACCAGGTCGTGTGACAGCTAAGAAAATTCTTGAAAAGTTCGACACCCTTTACGCCTGTAAAACCGTGTCAACTCAATTATGCCTTCAAGATCGGCTGTTTAACTGCAAGTTGAAACCAGGCATGTCTCTAAAAAGGCATATGTTGGAGGTTGATGAAATAGTAAGGGATATACGTGGTGTAAGTGGCTTGCGGTGGAGAAGTTAGTGAGACAACTAAGGTGTGGTATACACTAAACTCATTACCATCCAGTTATGCACCTGTAAAAGCTGCAATAAAAACCATGACTGATGACAGATTAACACTAGCATTTGTAAAAGGAATGCTGTTGGAACATGAAGAGTCTCTACAGCGAGAAAATGCCGATACCTCTATGAAAGCTCTTCATTTCCGCCCCGCAAATGCAAATGAAATTTCTCGTGAAAATTTTAAGAAGAAATTTCCTCGAAAAAATAAGTCAGCATCCAAAAAAAAAGCATGTGCAAAAGTGCTTTTATTGCGGACGCAAAAACCACATAAAGCGTGATTGCTACTTTTATAAGCAAAGTTTAAAGATGCAAGAAAAACAAAACAAGAGAAAGAACAGTTTTGAAGTGAATGCGTCAACGGCAGTAATAAATGAATCATTTGCTTTTATGATGTCTACAAAAAATTCGTACGAAGACTACGACAAATCAGGGCATTTTGTCATAGACTCCGGTGCTACGGAACATATCATCAATGACTTATGTTTATTCACCGAGTATGAACACTTGGCAGAGCCAGTTCACATTACTGTGGCGAAGAAGGGGAGAGTTATCAAGGCGACACATATTGGCAAGATACAAGTTAACTCAAGCCTTGGCTACAATGGAGAGCTGAAGGATGTAATCCACAGCAAGAGTGTGCCAACCAACCTCATCTCAGTGAGGCGCATCCAAGAAGCTGGAATGTCAATAGTGTTCACAGAGGCTGGTCATGTGGAGATCAAGAAAGGGGACACGACAGCAATAAAAGGTAAGCGCATCAATAATTTGTATATTATAAAATTAATAATACATAATGCGCATGGGGTGCAAGGGACGAAGGTAAAAGCAATTATCTACCAGTCCAAATGTCAACCTCACCTGCTCGAGCGATGGTCTAGACCCTAGAGTATAGACCATACTCACGAGGCTCTGGCGACCGAATGATTGCCGGTATAAGCAATCCCCCTCTAACTTGTCAACAGCCAAGGGTGGATGAACAAGTAGAGGTAAGGGCACTATTTTGTCCTGGGGTTAAGAAATTGGCCCCAAAGGCGGAGGAACTAACATTTAGTCAACGGCATAAGGATGTGGAAAGCCACGGGATGACTACCACATTACATATCCCTAGTAAAACCATCATGTTGAGTAGGAACTTTAAAGACGGTGTGCCATGCGACCCGGCTAGCGACCGGCGTCGTCGAGTTCCCGGGCTTGACGATGTGAAATCAGCGACCGGCCACGCAACGGTGGATACCAGGCCTTGCGCGGAAAATATGCGACTGGGAAGAAACATCGAAAGAAATATCTTTAAAATAGCTACATGGAACGTCAGAACACTTTATCAGTCTGGAAAACTAAACAACGCTATCAACGAAATGAAGAGACTCAAAATAGACTTGCTGGGAATGAGTGAAATAAGGTGGCCAGGTAGTGGCAAATGCGAGAAGGAGGATGCAACAATGTTTTATTCGGGCAGCAGAGGGGAAGATGCCAATCATCGACATGGGGTAGCTGTTCTGGTGAATAATAGGATCAGAAAACACATTAAAAATTTTATACCGTATTCAGAACGATGCATGTTGATCCAAATAAGTTCGCGCCCTGTGGATTTAAATATAATTCAGGTATATGCTCCCACAGCTGAGAGCACTGATGAAGAAGCTGAAGACTTTTACCAACAATTAGACGACATAACAAAAAACCTGAAAAAACAAGACGTAACTATAATAATGGGAGACTTCAACGCCAAAATAGGAAGAGGCGAAGTGGGAGACATAGTTGGAAAGTTTGGCTTGGGAGCAAGGAATGAACGGGGCGATCGACTGATACAGTTTTGTCAAGAGAAAAACTTAACTTTAACAAATACCTGGTTTCAGCTACCACCGAGAAGGTTATACACTTGGAAGGCACCACAGGACAGACCGGAGCACCTCGTCAGAAACCAGATTGACTTTATAGCAATAAACAAACGATTCCGTAACGCAATAATAGCGGCCAAAACATATCCAGGAGCTGATATAAAGTCTGACCACGTCCCACTTGTAGCCCAGCTGCGGGTCCGACTAAAAATCCCAATCAAGAAGCATACGAACAAAAGTCTAGATAGAGGTCAGCTCAGAAACCCTGAAATAAAAGCTAAGCTTACAGAAAGCATCAATAATAATCTAGCAAGAACAACAGCTACTACCGGTGATATCGAAAAGAACTGGAGTAATTTACGAGACGCTATACGGAATAGTGCGAAAGAAGAAATTGGCCACTTCGAAAAGAAGAAAAAGAACGATTGGATGACAGACGAAATATTGGATCTATTCGAAAGAAGAAGAGAAAGTAAGAACAATCCCGAGCGTTATAAAGAGATAGATAGAACTGTCAACAGAAAGATAAAGGAGGCTAAAGAGAAATGGTTAGGAGAAAAATGCCAAGAGATAGAAGAGCTGGAACGGAAACATGACAGCTTTAATATGCACAAAAAAGTCAAAGAATTTACCTATACTTACAGGAAAAGACAGGTTGGAAAGCTAGTAGACGAAAACAACAAACTTATTGTAGACAAGGAAGAGCAGATAGAGATGTGGGAAGCCTATATCAAAGATTTGTTTACTGACTACCGGCATGCAACGAACACTCTCGAACTGGATGGTCCCGAGATATTGAAAAGTGAGGTAGTAAAAGCCCTAGAACAAACAAAGGATGGGAAAGCAGCGGGATGCGATGAAATACCGGCCGAATTTTTGAAACTTATCAATGAGAATAACCTGAATATCGTGTTGGACCTATTTAATAAGATATACGATTCCGGTCAAATTCCATCGGATTGGTTAAAATCTACGTTTATAACACTCCCCAAAAAAGCAAATTTCAAAAAGTGCAGTGAATATCGCCTGATAAGCTTAATGAGCCACACCCTGAAGGTATTCTTACGAATTATTCATTCCAGAATAAGAACAAAATTAGAACAAAGTATAGGTAACACACAGTTCGGATTTAGATGTGGCTATGGAACACGGGAGCCCCTCTTTGCGATGCAGGTCTTGATCCAAAAATGCCTAGATCAACAAAAGGATGTTTATGCCTGCTTTATCGATTACGAGAAAGCCTTCGACATTGTCAATCACGACAAACTTATAGAACTATTACGTCTTTCAGGGCTCGACACCAAGGATATTCAGATTATAAAAAATCTGTACTGGAACCAAACAGCACATATCCAATATGGAGACATGAAGGGTCGGGACATAGACATTGCTAGGGGAGTTAGACAGGGTTGCGTTCTATCGCCGTTGTTGTTCAGGTTAGTACTTAGAGCAAATATTCATAGAGGCACTAGAGGAGTGCGATAAAGGCATCAAAATTAACGGTGTACCAATCAACAATCTCCGCTATGCTGATGATACTGTTTTACTGGCAGATAACGTCGAAGATCTACAGACGATGCTCAATAGAGTAACTACAATAGGCAACTAAGCTGGTCTCAAGATCAACAGAAATAAAACCAAATTTATGGTGATTAGTAGGAGGAAAATACAAAATGTCGATCTGCATATAGAAATGGAACCCATCGAAAGAGTACACCACTTCAAATACTTGGGATATACAATAAATGATGAATGGGACCCTGATTTGGAGATTAAGATCAGAATTGAAATGGCAAGATCAGCATTCATAAAAATGAGAAAGCTCTTGAGCAACCGCAACCTAAGCATAGGTACCCGATGGCGAGCCACGAAATGCTACGTACTCTCCACACTGCTTTACGGTGTGGAAGGGTGGACATTAAAAGTAGCAACAATGCAAAAACTGGAAGCTTTTGAAATGTGGTTGTATAGACGCATTTTGAGAATACCTTGGACTGACAGAGTAACCAATGCGGAGGTACTGAGAAGAATGGCTAAAGATTTGGAATTGCTAACAACTATTAAGAAAAGAAAAGCGTCCTACCTAGGTCATGTATTTCGAAATGATAAATACGGTTTGCTACAACTGATCATGGAAGGCAAGATAGAAGGTAGGAGAGGGTTAGGTAGAAAGAAGAAATCCTGGCTAAAAAACCTACGCGAATGGTTCCAAATACCAGAAGCTTCAAATATAATTCATGCGGCGCAAAACAGAGAAGTCTATCACATGATGGTCGCCAACGTTCGGTAGAAGACGGCACTGAAAGAAGAAGAAGATAATGCGCATAATAAAGCACGGGCTGTAGGCTACGTTACTGGGGCTAATGAGGCTGATAAAAATAAAATCTGGCATGAAAGGTTAGGTCACATAAGTAAAGACAAGATTATTAAAATTAAAATAAATAAATTAGCCGATGATAATATCTGTTTGAAATATATAAATTTTATTGATTCTTTATGTGAAGCTTGTATTAAGGGAAAACAAGCGTGTCTTCCTTTTGCAAAGACCAAAGACAAATAATATATAAAAAGACCACTGCTTATTGTACATTCGGATGTCTGCGGTCCGATTACACCATCTACAATAGATGATAAAAATTATTTCGTAAACGTCATTCACGAATATACTCATTACACCGTAACTTATTTGATGACAAAGAAATCAGAAGTATTCACCTGTTTTAAAGATTACGTTGCCAAAAGTAATGCTCATTTTAATACAAAATTGGTTAATTTGTATTGTGATAACGGTAGGGAGTATTTATCTGGGGAAATGAAGGAATATTGTAAACAAAGTGGAATCACATATCATTTTACCGTGCCGTACCCTCCGCAACAAAATGGTTTAGCGGAACGGATGAATAGCACCTTAACGGAGAAAGCGCGTGCTATGGTGCACAGTGCGTTTTTAGATAAACGTTTTTGGGGTGAGGCAGTGTTAACTGCAGCTTATTTGGTAAACAGGTCACCCACAAAAGCAATCAAATCAAATAAAACTCCGTATGAATTGTGGCACAATAGAAAGCTCAAATTAGGTCATTTAAAAATTTTCGGTTGCACAGCGTATGTGCATAATAAACGAGAAAAAGCAAATTCGATAGTAAATCGTTAAAAGGGATTCTCGTGGGTTACGTGCCGAATGGATACAAAATTTTTAATCCAGAATTAGGAACATTTATGGTAGCACGTGATGTAATTTTTGACGAAATTACTTATAAAACATCAAGACAAGAACTTAATGATGTAATCAATGTCGGTAAAATAATAAATAATGAAAATACAGATGAATTTACCCCAATAGGTGCTAATGATATTTCGGCAGAAAGAACTGCTGAGGATGAATCTGTAACTAAAATCACACCTGGCCAAATGGAAAGTAATAAGTACAAGCAAACCCTTCATAAAAAAGGTGTCCCTGAAAATTGTACTAAAGGTCAAACGTCTAATGTAGATGACGTCCCTGAACCATGTACGAGCTCGAATAGTGAAAGTAATAGTCCGTGTACCTCTAATAATAAATTGAGGAAATCAAACAGTGAGCAGGATGTGAGAAGGAGTAAACCATAGATAAGAGAATTATATTTAGATGTAAGTGTCAAAGTCAATCAACTGAAGTGACGATTATGACAGGCCAAATTTTGCTCCCAAACCAAAGCTGCCACTGCTGACAAGTGACACAGCGCATTCGCATTGCATTTCCATTAGCGATGAACTTAATTATTTACCCACCTGAATCGTAACAATTGTCCATATATAGGTTTTTTTTTTATCCACAGGTAATGTCTACTATATCAAATAAATATTCATCTAGTAGACTGTGTGAATATTACATAACTTTCCAGCCAGCTAGATGAATATCAATTTGAAATGGCCTTAATTTCAAAAACCACTTACTTACCTGGTCTATTAAAAGAATAAACTGTTATGTACGACAACCCTTTATTAAAACATTAAAATACACCAACATTGAGGCCTTATTATATACAACTTACGTTTTTATATAACTTAAAAGGGAAAAAAGATCTATTTAAATTGTATTATCAGCAAATAAACACATAAACATCTAAAAATAACACCTAAAATTATTCTCTGTGTCCGACTGAATTATCAAGAACAAAGTGTTTTCTTATTGGGCTTTTCTAAAAAAAGAAACATACACATTAAGAAGAAATAAATATGAAATATTGTGATTTTGTGATACTAATAGTTTTACGTTCCTAACACTTGACTTGATAGTTACACAATGTGTTTCCATATTGCAAAAAATAAAATGAGTAGATGTTGTTTGACTTTTAGTTCAAAATTATCTACTGTAACGGGCAAAGTCAAGAAATGTTTATCAATTTTCTGTAATGAAAGTTCAGCCATTTATTGGAGAATATTGGGGAGGGCTTTGCTTTCCCCCAAGATGCTGCGGACATATCGAAAAACCTATTGAGTGCGTCAAATTCAAATTTTAAGGAATGATTTTTATTATCAAAATGCTTAAACTTCACAGTAAAATGTTCCATTTAGGGCCATTTGCACACCTTCCCCAAAGTGTTGATCTAAGGTGGAACTTCAAATTTCCCATATATAATGCATTGATGTCACTCGATCTGTCACGTACTAAATTTTTTAAGAAAAGGTGTCCAAATGGCCCTTAACTATGTTTATACCAAGCAAATTTAAGTTAACCTAAAGTTAAGGACCCCTAAACCATAGTTATAAGCATGAGTAACCATGGTAGGGCCTTAAGTGGGCCAATAAAGGAAGCCTTAACTAGATGCACTTAAAAATTGCTTGGTGCAAATGGCCCATAAAGCATTATTCTCAAGTAACATAAAGGACACAGACACAATTAAAAACTTAAGCAATAGGTTTTATGTTTCAAGGGTTTTCTTAAACTGATTGGCCAAAATATTGCTCTTGACCAACTGAATGAGGAAAAATGCATAAAACTTATTACTTAAGTTTTTAATTCTGTCTATGCCCTTAGTTAACAAAAAGTTGTGTCAAAAAATCGTGACTTTTTGTTATGATGGATTCATCAAGAAAAGATAAAATGATTTGAAATAATTTGTCTATCCAGATTACAAGTAGTCGGTCCATTTTTTAAAAGTTTAAGTAATAACAAATAAAGATATGTTGGTCCTTAAGTTATTGTAGAAGTAGAGTGTTCTACAGCCATTAAGAATCACTTTTACATCTCAAGGGTAAACTTAAAGTAAAGTAAAGTTAAACGAAAGAAAATTTAAGTATTAGACAAGTCAACAACACACGCGAGTCACTTATAGCCCATGGTGAGATATGGTTTAACCATATTCTGCACCTCCAGAGCTGTACAAGGGTACAGACTCAAACAGGGTAGCGAGACCCAAAACTCTTTAGGGGAATTGAAATCTTCATCAGTCAGGAGCTCCACTTTGAAAACTCTGCACATTCAGCGTCAAACTGCTGGGGATAAACAAAATTATATCAAGTCCTTCTTTGCAGAAAGTCCCATGGACATATTGTGCATAATGGAACATTGGATGAATGAACAGAAAAATAGGCATTGCATAGCTGTTGGGCCATATGATGACTGCTCACTACTGCTGTAGTAACATAGGTAATAAAGTAATAAAGTAAATTGAGGAAGAAACGATGTAATATTTTCGAACTTGACATTGAAGTGTGGCCTTTTAAAAATTTAACAAAGGAGAAACAGAAATTAGACCTCTAACAGAAGTCCTTTTACTTTGGGCATGTTTGTACTGTTTCCAGACCTGGTTAACCACCTGGTAAATAACTGATTTGACATTTGATATACGAAGGTTCCTGAAAACCTGGTTATTTTCGGAACAAAATTAATTATCACCACTACCATCAGTGACTAGCTGTCATACAATCTTAAAGAAAAAGAAAGAAAACAGGATACAGGGTTCTCTTTTCAGCAACAAATGGTTTACTCTTGGGTTTACTATTTTTATATTTGAGACCTGATATCTAATAAACCATGAAAAACAATCCAAATTTCATAAACAGTTAAAAAAACACACAATGTTGACAGATTAACTGAGAATACCGAAGACATGTTTGGTAGCTTCAGAGACACTCTTGACGTACCATTTTCAGAAGCACCATTCCATATATAACTGGTTTTCAGGATTCACAGGATTACCATAAATAACAGAACAGCTAATCATAACCGAGGTTGCAAATGGTTCACCTATTTTGATTAGGTATGTCATCATTTTCTGTAAACATTTCAAAGCTTGCTAAATGAAGTTTTATATTGAACACCCCATACATGTGGGAACAATTTTAAAGAGTAGGAAATTTTTTTGTTTTTTAATAAAATTTGCCCCTGTACTTGAAGTTGGGACACAAAAAAGAGGTTTCCTACTTATGTACCTAAACATATTTGACCTTTGTTATTTTTAATTAAAACAAACGGTTTTTTTTGCAAATTTTATAGTATTTGAAGTCATGTATGATAGGATTACTTTCATATTTCATTAGCTATATGCAATTATGACATAATTTTTAATAGCAATTTTGATTAGAAAAATGAGTGTTGCACTGAGACAACAACAGTGCACTTCCAGTCTCTTCAAATAATAGCCCCAGTACATTCTCATTAAAACATGAGATTGCACTAAGATCAAACTAAAAAAAAATAGCTACTAGAGTTCATGCTGAAAATGTTGCACTGTGCAAAACTCACTGCATCACTTTTCCAATAAAACATACCAAACTGCACAAATGTTACCAATCAACAGACATAAAAATTGCTCTAGTTTTACAATAGGGTCTCTAATAATTGAAAAAGCTTTAAGCTAAAATATCACCTTTATGTTCTATAATTATAATTATTTAGAAGTGACTCTGCCCCAAGTCTTAAAAAAATATAGGGAAAAAATACAGCTGCCTCCTAGTTAACTGTTGGGGCAGAGGCAACTCACATTTATTAAACAGGACATTGGAGTAATATACTTTGCCTTATACATTGCAAAAGGAAAAAGGGGGTTCTTTCTTTGAAGGATTAGTATGAGGATTTTGAGTTATTTTAATTACCTAAAAAAGAAGTGTCTCGGGCGCCACCCTCTATGGGTTTATGTGGTAGAGGGGCCACAGAAGAAATGCCTAACGGCTAAGCCTTTAAACAGTGGAGAATGACTCCCAGGATATGTTGTTTTATTCTTAGAGATGAAAGTCACACAACACGCATTCAGTCCACCAACAGATTCAAAGATTTAGTAATCAAGATCGATAATTTATTATCACAGTATTTCCAACTAGGCAGATAAGAAATTCTTGAACTTTATAATAAATCTACAGAAAATCTAATTCGGAAAAAGAAGGGTATGGGTGAGGAAATCGGAGGAGAATATAAATGATAACGGTACGGAATGGGGCCCTACTATCAAATGGCTAAACTACTAATTTGTAATACTTGAATAACCTGTTAATGCTTTGCTACTTTTAGTTCCAACGGTGTGAGTTTGAGGAGCCCTACTAATGCCAGGCACCCGTGTAATGATTGTATGTGGGGCCCTACTACTGCCAGACACCCGTGTAATGATTGAATGTGTATATGGGGTCCTACTACTGCCAGACACCCATATAGTGAATGTTTTAGGAGCCCTACTAATGCTAGGCACCTGTGTAATGTTTGTATGTGGGGCCTTACTACACTGCCAGACACCCATATAGTGAATGTTTTAGGAGCCCTACTAATGCCAGGCACCTGTGTAATGTTTGTATGTGGGGCCTTACTACACTGCCAGACACCCGTATAGTGAATGTTTTAGGAGCCCTACTAATGCCAGGCACCTGTGTAATGTTTGTATGTGGGGCCCTACTACTGCCAGACACCCAAGTAGTGAATGTTTGAGGAATCCTAGTAATGCCAGACTCCCGTGTAGTGATTGTGTGTGTGTGTGTGTGGGGCCCTACTACTGCCAGGCACCCATGTAGTGAATGTTTGAGGAGTCCTACTAATGCCAGCCCCCATGTAGTGATTGTGTGTTTGAATTTCGGTTAAACGGTTTTCTTTACTTTTAACTCTTTAGAGAGCTCTTTATTTTTCAACTGCTAGCAATGGAATGTGTTTTGGCTGTCATGCTCTCGTGTTTTATATCTGTTCAACAATCCTAACAAGCCCACTGCCTAATTTCTAGAAACTGGTCCTGTATTATCGGGTAAGGTTGCCAAACTATTTCAATCCAACTAGACAGGTTTAGCATTTGACAAATGACTGAAATTTAAAACATTGAAATACTAAATAACCAAAAACTATGAACCTTCTAATCTAAATTTGACATCATATAGGTTACATGTAAACTGAACTAGTTACATTTCCTTATTAAAAACCATTCCTCGGTCTCCTCTTAAAAATAAATTTTAGTAACTTCTTTACAACATGTAAAGCCTAATGAAGAAGCCACAACTTATTATAGAGACAAAGTCAGGGTCCAGGGGCAAAGTTATAGCAAATTTAAATCTCCACATTTGCATTCAAACTGTGGACCTTTTTTCATGCATCTTTTTAATAACTTTATAGACTATAGACTCAGCCTACCACAAAAAAGCATTCCATGTTTTTTTTTTAATTAGTTCTCTATGCATGTATAATGTGTACTACTAGGAAAGTAACCAAATTCTCCGAGAAATTGCATGGAAAGTAAGTAGAAATTTCTATTATTAATTGATAAAGTTGCAGTTACACTAAAACAAAAAAAAATCATCTATTGTACTTACTTTAATCTTGCCTCTGGATTTTTGTGAACAGTCCAACCCTTTGAGAAACAGCATGGCAGAGACAACCAAATTTTAAAGTGGACTATTCTGTTTGCTATTGACTTATCAATCCATGTTAATTATAGCTTTGCAGTCCCTTCTTGCTTGCATAGAAGTAGTTCTTTGAATCACAATCACCAATACCTACACAAAACAAAACTGTTTTTTCAAATTTCAATTATGCATAAAATTATGCATGAGATTAGCTTTAGTGGTTACTGCTTCAAACCTACTTACATTGCTACACTGGACATTGCTTTGACGTTTTTTTAATTCTCAAGGAGGATCTGGATTACTGTGGCGGGATCCCCCGCCAAATTTGATTTTTGTGCCTTGTTAAAATCAATGTTTCAATCAACCACGTAACGGCTTCGCTTAAGGCCCCTTATAGACTGTATAGCGGGCCCCCCGCCGTCGCGGGGCTCGGCGGTATGGTTGATAAGCCACTGCCTCTGCCCCTCTTATTTTCTAGGTAGGAACATCACCATTACCCACATATCACACCAAACCACTTAATAACGTGATACACCCGAAAATTTTGTATTAAATTTATATTTAAAACCAGAAATAAACTAAAATATTATAATATTCATGAATACAAAAACGACGCCATTTTTGCGATACAAACAAATCGAATCGAGTTCGGCATTTCGGCTGTTTCCGCGTAGAAATCGCCGAAATCGGCCAACACCGGCACTTTTTAGATGGGGTGGGGGCTTGGGAGTTTTTTTTGAAATGTCAAATTTCCTCCTTCAGAGCCCCCTATGTCAGTTTTTCATCTATTTGATAATCTATGGAGTAAACGGTTGAAGAGTAAACCGACAATATCTTATAAAGAACATGACTTAGGTAAAGTCCTTCTAATTTCTCTTGAGCGTTACGTCATTACTCTTTCATATTACTTTATCTCACGTTAAACGTATGAGACAAAAATTTTGCGTCACCGACATGTGTCGGATAAGAATATTGAAACTTGACTTTGACATTGTCACTGGCAATATCAAATCTGCTCTTAAATTGAAAGATGCCGGTCAAAACATTCTCCCAGAGTGAACAAGTGTTAATATTGAAATGAATTCAATATTTCCAACGAGAAAAAGAGGCGGGAAAGAGTTTAATACCTTTAAATGCAGTATATAACGTAAGTAGATACTTATTATCGTTAAAATTAAAGACTAGTTACGGCATATCTTCTTTGGGAGACAAATCTAAGCGGTGTGGTTGAATTGTGGGTGCAAGACGGCAACGGAGAAGTAAAAAAAAGGTATAATATGCATATGCGTAAATATTCCGATAGGCAGCTTCGTAGATTTTGCTATAAGATACCGCTTTGCTCCCATTTAGTCGTCTAAAACGGACGCGGCGATTCTTGTTAAATCGAATCAAGAAACGCAAAATGCTTAACACCATTTATTCTACTTATTCAAATGCAATGTAATTAATGGATGTAAGCATATGTAATAAAAGCTTTTACAAATATTAATACTTAAAATATCTGATAATTATTTTTCTAGAGGGTAACAGAGGCATTAGTTGTGTCGCTAGCAACAATTCAGGGACTCGTAACTAATGGAGCGAGTAAAGTTCATGCTGTTCAAGAGTCTACATTGTGTAAGAAAACACCACAACATCAAGTCTGCGAGCATATAATAAGGGGACGAATTTATGCAGCAGGTACAGTACAACAATCTCCACGACAGATATCGAAGATTATTGAGTTCATTTTTTTATTACAGGCGAACATGTTACACTCCAGTCTTTGCATAAACACCTGCAAATTATAGATCAATTTATAATTCCTGGCAGTTCACTGGCTTTGTCCTTGCAAAAACTTAAGTTAAGTTGACGAAGTGTATAATATCTAACCGACTTTATCTAATGGAACAACCAAATACATTACACATAAAAGGATAAGGTTTTTGAGAGAGAGTACTGGTTTTTATAGATGAAACTTAGGTTTTTAGTAAAGGTATATAAACGCTATTAATTAATGTTAATCTCTTTCTTAAGCATCATTTAGGACCAGGCGCATTTAGGACAAGTTGGCAAGATGGCATGATAAACACTGTAATAGAAAAGTCTTCCTCAGAAGGAAAACGATACATAGTTTTGCATGCTGGTTCAGAGGATGGGTTTATCCAGAAGGCCAGCCTAGTATTCAAAGCGGGAAGTAAATCAGGCGATTACCATAACTCGATGAACTCTGCAAATTTCGAAAAATGGTTTTGTGAACAGCTTTTGCCTAATTTGGAGGAACCCCCCACTGATAATTATGGGCAATGCTTCTTACCACTCTATGCAAGTAGCAAAGTTACCCAATCAAAGCTGGTCCGTCCAAACCTTGCCTAATAGAATGGTTGCAGCAGCATCACATTACATTTTCTCTTTTTGCTATAAAAGCTGAGCTTTTAAGTATAGCAAAAAAGAACATGCTGGAGAAAAGATATCGGTTGGTACTCTACATTATAATTATTGTAGGATGTCCAAAATCGCTTTTTTATGGTGACAATTAGTAAATTTAGGTTTGGTGTTTTTTTTTCCTTCAGACTAGACGAACTAGCACTTCAAAATGGCCATCTTGTATTAAGATTACCTCCTTACCATTGTCATTTTAACCCCATCGAAATGGTATGGGCCCAGTGTAAGCGATATTGTGATTCGAAAATCAATACTGTTCATCGAATCACAAACGAGAGTGTTTTGAATTTATGCAACAAGGCTTTGGAAAAAGCACGTTTATCAATTTTAAAAAAAATATATCTACTTAACTTACTAACAACACTCTTTTTGCAGGTTACTCCTGAGTTATGAAAAAACTATGTTCGATATGAAGACAGTGAATCCGAGAAAGAATTCGATAATTAATAACATTTATTTCTACAGCGATTTTTCGCAATGTTGTTTTCTTCTTTGTTGGCTTCTAGCTATTTGTTTTCCGTTTGTGCTTTGTTTAAAATAATTGGGAGTTTTTTTGAAAGATTACATCAACGCACCTTATTTTTTCTCCCAAACCTGTTTTATTTATTTCTTTGCTACTCGTCATACACACAGCAAATCTGCTGCTTTTGCGTTATTTACAGTGCTCCAAAACAATTAGTGCACCACTCGAAACTTATTTTTGTTTGAACTTGACCACTACTTTTGTATTTTCGAGCTATACTTGTTACTTGTTTTATTTCAACTGTGTACTTGCTTCTTTAAAGTCTCTGTGCTGCGTGAAAAATGTAGTACCCACCTTTTAATACAGATTGCTGTATAGCTGTAGATGTGTTGTATATCACATTAAATAAAAATGTTAGTAATCGGATTTTTTTTTGAATCTATTTGTTTAAGCTGCTTGTGATTTTTACAAAAATAAAGTGAAACGTAGTATTCAAGGTTTGGTTAGTTTCATATCTACTAAATCTTGACGTGATAAGAAAACCAAATAAATAAATGTATTCTTAATTTATTATTACTTATATAAGGCAGGTAATTTATTTAGTTGAGTTCAAATAATATACTAATAAACCACTTATTAAAAATAAAAAATATACTGGTTAACTTATCCATTAACGCCGATTAAGAAAATACGTGCACTTACCAGAAGCCTTTCAATTCATCATTATTCTTATACATAAAGTTAGCTTTAGCCTTGTTGAAATGAACTTACTGGTGTGAGTAAAAGCCCTTTTTGGACACAATGAACACAAACACAATTGAAATCACTGGATAAAGATGATTTACTATCACCTGCATCTTCAGCAGTGTTTGCTGATGAACACAGCAGATTTTCTTTGAATTAACTTGACTCTGCCCTAAGACTGAACTTAAGAGTCAGCTGTGTTTTCTCAATATGTTTAATAATCGGGGCAGGGTGACTTAACTATAAAACTGGGTCCAAAGAGAAAGTGAATGGGCCATTTTAGAGGCAGTTGTAGAATTGTGGTTCAACTGAACTTGAGTGGTACTTGACCAAGACAATAATTCTATCGAAATGGGTGGAAGCGAAACTGAAAAGTTTTGAGCCTTTAGGGTTAAAAAAGCGTCAATTTGATCTTAAATATGTATGAAATTAAGACATACTCTAAAATTGTGGTTACGTAGTAAACGATGACGTAACACTCAAGAGAAATTAGAAACACTATATTAACAATAACTATTTGATATGCAATCAAATTTGTGCAAATAATATTCCCAAGCGTTATTATTAAGACGATATATTAACACGTAGCTGAAAATGCGTTTAGAACAAAATGGGAAAAAGCTATAAAAGACGAGTTACTGTCTTTACAAGAAAATAAAACATGGACATTGGTACAAAGACCGAACAATGTAAACATTGTAGATTGTAAATGGGTTTTTACAATAAAAGAAAATAGTGATAATTTGGTTAAATATAAAGCGAGCCTCGTAGCTCGCGGTTTCAGCCAAAGAAAATCATTAGATTACGACGAGACATTTCCACCAGTTGCACGTATTGGTACCTTTAGATGTTTGCTGGCGTTGGCAAATCAGTATGAGCTGTTGATACATCAAATGGATGTAAAAACAGCGTTCCTTAATGGGACATTGAAAGAAATTATTTATATGAAGGTGCCTGAAGGAACTGTAGTTGAAACTGATAATATAGTATGTACACTAAATAAATCTTTGTATGGTTTAAAGCAATCAGCAAGGTGCTGGTATGAGTGTTTTATTGAAAAAGGTTTTGTAAATTCGTCAGCAGATAACTGTTTATATTTTTTGAACAGAGGTCATGTTCTTAAGAATATTTATCTAATTTTATATGTGGATGATTTAGTTATTGCTACTAAAGACGAAACTACAATGAGTGATTTAAAAACTTTTTTAATGAATAAATTTAAAATGGTAGATTTAAAAGAAATCCATAATTTTCTTGGAATTAGAGTCGAGAGATCAAATTCAGAAATTTTAATTGATCAAAGCACATACTTAAAATCAGTGTTACTAAAATTTAACATGAGTGAATGCAATCCTGTTAGTACACCCTTGCCAGTAAAACTAAACTATTCAGAATTGAATTCGGAGGATAGTTATGATGCACCATGTCAAAATTTAATTGGTTGTTTAATGTATGCAATGTTATGCACCGGTCCAGATTTATGTACTTAATATATATACTTAGTATATTTAAATATACTAAGTCGACATCAAAGGAACTGTACTCATTTCGACGTAAAAGTGTAAACCACTACGTGGGATTTAGTCGATTTGTAGTAGTATTTCAACTTCCCTTAGTTGGTGTTAGTTTTGGGGTCACTCGACCAGTTTTTGGGACATTTTTGGATGAGGGAAGTTGAACCGAATGTCAGGATTGTGCAGCAAGAGAGTTTGGGCCTACAAGCAAAGCATTTGTCAACCTATACTACGATCCAGGGCCACATAAGCCACTGTACCACGTGTCAGCAAGGTTAATGTGAGGGCTGAAAGCAGCCACACCACGTGTTTATTTTGTACTGTTTTTGGAAACCCTCGTGGACGAGGTAATTATTCATTAATTTATCTATGTTTAGAGTTTTATGATTTTTCTTTATTTGTTGGATTTTTCCAATACAATCTGGGGTTATTACGGGGTTAAATTGTCCGGGTGGAATTGTTTCAATGATTGAATAACTTTTGTTTATTTTATTTATTGATTTTAAGTTTACTACGTCCATTTGATGTGTAGTTCATGAGCAAAATTTTCAAGTCACTTTATTGGTTAACTTGTGTATGTAAACGCTTCACGAAACATATATTTAAAGGAACAATTAACTAGATCAACGGACATCCTAGTAAATAATGTCCTTCCTAGGGTGTTTCCAAGGGGGCCTACCGCCACCTTTAGTGTTTCCAAGGCGCTACCAGGAACCATTATTGTTTCTGAAGGTTAATCACCACCTTATTGTTACCGAGGGGTGCAAATGACCACCTTATTGTTCGAAAACCACCACTATTGTTGTAAGAGGCAGACAGCTACCACCATAATTTTTGGAGGGCCAATAGCCACTACCTTTTGCGTTGTTTTGGACCTGAGGCGCCTAGCCTTTGTGACCATCTGTAATAGCGTCCTGTCAAGCTAAGTAGTAGTATTTAAGTTAACCTGTTTTTTTTATTGTTACGCATGGTGATCACCACTAGGGAGTTATTTTCCAGACAATTGTGATAAGTAGAATTAAGGAAAGCCTTTCACTCGATGTCTTGAAGTACAATCATCATATTGTACAACATTGATTTGGTTCTTTGATATTATAAGACATAAATTAAACTTGTTAGTTTTATTTTGTTTGCAAGTACTATGGGTATTTTGGAAGAGGCTAAAAGGAACTGAACAGCTACCTAACAGCGTAGGATTTTTCCAATTTAATTGATTAAAATTGGTGGCGCCCCGAACTCACTTTACCGGCCGGTTTTGTAGCACTTTTTGTTCCTAACCTGATGCTTTTCCCTGAGCACTTTTTGAATATTCTAAGATACCTTTACTGAAATTAAAGTGTTACAATATAAACGTAACGATAATTACTGTAAAAATTAACAGGATATGTAGATGCGGATTGGGCAAATAATGAATTAGATCGTCGAAGTACAACAGGTTGTTTATTTAAATTATTTGAAAATTGTACAGTGACATGGATCACTCGACGACAAAATTCAATTGCCGCGTCATCAACTGAAGCTGAATACATGGCTGTATTTGAAGCAGTAAAAGAAACCTTATGGCTTAAATCATTATTAGTTAGTACTGATGTCAATATGTCAGAACCAATAACATTGTGTGAAGACAATCAAAGTTGTATAGCAATGGCCAATAATCCAATTAATCACAAACGTTCTAAGCATATTGACATTAGATATCATTTTACACGAGAGCAAGTAGCGAACCTGTTTGTTTGAAATATTTGCCTACAGGTCATCAGGAGGCCGACTTACTGACCAAGTCTCTACCACCTCATCAGTTCAAGGAGCTACGGAAAAAGATGGGACTGGAAGAGCCTTAGAAGAGCTAGTATAGTAAACTCTAGTTATAAGTTCTTTGTTGAAATGTTACAACTTGCAAAGTTAATATCATAAATTAATGCAAGTTAAAAGTTCATTGTTCGTGGTTTGGTTAGGTTTTCCTGGGGTTTTCCCATGCACCAAATGGTGGACCATTAGTTTGTTAAGCCCCCAGTAAATGACAAGTATAAGTTCATACATTTTTGAGGGGGTGTGTTGGTTTTCTTTTAGTACGTAGTTGTGGAACAAAAATGTTATTCACTCTTTTAGATAAGCTACAGTCTAAATAAACACAGGACAATTTATGTGCAGACAGGCTCCGCTCTGTATTGGCTGCAGTTCTGATCCTTTGTGATTTCGCTGAATATTGTTTATAATAATAAGAATGAAAACTCTGTGTCAGCAAAAGCTATACCAACATCACCTCCGCTTTATTGAGTTAAAAGTTAGTTAGTCACTTTGAGAGCTTTGATGTAATAAGTCTCTGAATAGAAAGCGAGAACTAATTTGTGGTTTTATTTAAAACCCGAACCCATACACCTTTCCTTTATAAATAAATTGTTTGAAATGTCCTCGCTCAACCTTTCAAGCCGTTTCGAAGATATAATTTTTTAAATTTTTTTAAAACTTTAACACCCTGTATCTTCGTAACGATGCTCTTAAAGAAACTCGTTTATTAGAATTTTTCTTCTTAAAATAATGCCAGCAATCACCTCCTGAGTACATGTATTTTTGAATCACCCTGTATAAGTGGTTTAGTTTTAGAGTTTTAATAGTATATTATTAATAGAGCTTTTTATGAAAGCCATTATTCCCTTAGGGGGACGTTGTTAGGGGAGTCTCCCGTGGGAATAATGGCCATAAAAAGCGAGTATAATACTATACCTTGTCCACGGCCATGGTCTAATAATTACAAATTATAAAATCTATAGGTAATGTAAACAAAATTATTGAAATGTCAAAGTGACACTCGCGTTTGACGGCAAAACCGGTGCCACCAGTGCATTTTTTTTGCGCTGCGGCAGTTGATATTGCATTGTTGCTTACTCCTACTGGTTGCCAAGGCAACATATATAACTTAAATGGCGAGCGGGAATAATGATATTATTCCCGCAGTTTCAACTCATATAACCCTCTGACGCTATATGAGCCCTATTTAACTTTTGTCAACCAGCTGAATATCAGTATTAAGTGGTCGTGGACAAACTCTGGGGGGTGGGGAACAGGGATGAACTGATCTGAAAAAGGGACTAACCTAAAGTAAGCAAAATGCTCAGCTTTGTTGTTACTTATACAAACAATCCATATCAAGAAATTGAATTCATTGAACGCTAGAACTCACTTCGGGCATTTACTTCTTGTCTTGAATTCAAGAAATTAAGATTTTGAGGTGTTGTGATAAATAACGCCGAAATCACGGTAAATAACCTATTTGTTAGTGATGAAATCTATCGAGTTACTTAATAGTTGAAATTCATTTAATCAATTCGATAGCGTTATAATTATTCATTCGGATAAATTCTATTAGTGATTGATTTGATTACTAAAGGAGTGTTGACACGGTTCAATTTGGTTGATCATTTTGAATGAATCATTTTAAGTGAAATATGGAAATCCCAAAACCGTCTAAACTCGAACTGAATACTAGTTTATACGGTTCATTTATATTTTACTTTGGAAGATCCAAAGTGATCAACCAAATTGAAACGTGTCAACGCGCCTTAACATACTTTGTAGGAAATAAATTATTTCAACTTTCACAAAATCTGTATTGTCACTTAATTTTTTGAAATGCCTTCATTAAGAGGATCGTTTCACAGTTTTTCTAATTTTTCTGCAAAACGATTACACTTAGTAACAAGAAATTTACAAATCGATTCTTCTCCTTAATATATTTTATTTTAAATATTTGTAAACCAAATAGAAAGAAACTGGTATCGGTGCATTAAGCTCAATTTGTTTGTAAAACTTAATGGAAAAAACGCGTTTTGATATTTATCAATAATTCGGAGCTATTGCGTAGGTAACACACTGCTAAGCACCGTTCCCTTATGTTTGTCCACGCTTTGTCCGTTTTTGTTTCAATGTAACATCAATATGACAATAAACATCATTACTATCTGACGATAAACTTCTTCAATTAAGTGGAATAGCCTTGAAGAAGACGTAAAATAAACGTCGAAACGTCGGCAATTTCTGCGGAAGCGTAGAAGTTTTATTTTGGGTCCTTCTCCCGCTACCTTTCTCCTGAAAATACCATTTAAAATTACCAATCCACTTGGTAAATGATTAATGTTACTCTATTAGGCCACTATTCCGATAAGGACATTTGCGCGACATTATTATGTTTTGAGAAAAGATAAAACTTTCTGAAAACTATTATTCAATACGTCCCAGAAAAAGTAACAAATCCAGTATCTAGAAAACTTTTAAACATGTTCTGTAATTTATGTTCATTATTTGGTTTAAGTAAATGTAATCTTGTGAAGATATACGTTTTATGTTTTTTTTTGAAACAGCGAGCTTTCCAACATTACACGCATTTATCAAATAAAATGTAAAAATATAGGTAACGCAGTAATACTTTTATCAAAATTACACATGCGGAGGCGCAGGGCAGAAAAATGAACTAACTATGCATGAAGTAAGCAAAATTTTCAGCTTTGATAATAGTTATACAATCACCTGAACTAACCTGTTCAATTTAAATTGTTACGTTTACATGTTTTGTCCTTTTTGAAGCCTTGTTGTCTAAGGTGGGTTCTTGGGATAAAGTCTTTCATATGTAAAAAAGAAGCCGAAAAAAGCCATTTTTGTCAATTCTCTCAGTTACATTATATAAATATTTCAATACTGGTTGGTATCTTCATCAGTATTTGCACTAGACATTTACAAACACTCGCATAACATTAAATGTTTACTTTTTTATTTTAGAATATTATATTATTATATTCTTTCTAATATATTCCAAATAACAAACATAACAAACACACTATCAATAACTTAGCAGACCACACGTCACTCGTGTATAGAACCTAACGCTTCCTCCTCTACTACCTTTCTGTCTTTGGTACGAGAGATCGCCAAGTTGTTGAATACTTCAAGGTCTTGTCTTGTTCTTACTTTAAAATCAATACAATTCCAAGACAAAAACTGTTTTATAAAATTGTTATCAAGGCGAGATTTTTTTTTCAACACCGAGGTTGCTTGAAATTTCTTGACAGTCGAGATTAAACGAGAATTTATTATAATGACGAAAGATAATGGGTTTAGGGGAAAAACGGGGAACTTGTGTAGTACCCCATGTTCATTAGAAAACCTCGTCTAGAATACCATGATTTTTCGACAGAAAACGATGACAAAATCAAAGTAAATAGATTTTTGTTCTTGCATATTTTTTTTTTTGACATTTTGCAGCCAACTAATGACGAACACCCCCTATTATATGAGTAAACGGGTGTAGTGTTATATCAGGGAAGGTAACTGGAAACCAACCTTCCAACTTTACGGTGCGTCAATGTTTCGGGTCCGTATTGAGCCTTCCTCAGGTTAGCAACTTAAGCACCTTAAAAAATATGTTTGAGAAAAATGTATGTTACGAATGTTTACGAATTTTAAGTATGTACAAGGCGGTCGAAATTGGACTTTTTTAAAAAGGATTTCCTTTTGGTAGACAAGATAGATAGAAAGTGATCTGAGCATCTACGGCTTAAATTTTATGACTCAAAGGGCCGGTATTTTGAATCCCGATCACGAACTTAATCAAGTAATCATCGGTCAAATGTTACCGTCCGATTAAGTATTTTGATACGTTTTTGGGTGGTCGATTAGATAATTTCACCACTAAATTGATGTTGTTATTCTTGATTTTAGAAATTAGTTGTTGGTTGTTTATTGCCGAATGCAAGTACCTGAGTACCGTTTCTTGCATCGACCACATAAAAAAAAATCTGTTCCTGGAACCAACGAAAACAATAATATCAAATGACAAAATGTCAAAAAATGACATTAGCAACCGACGGTTAAATATTTAAGGCTTTCACACGAACGTCGATTTTGATTCTTAAACGCCCACATTCCAGGGCCGACCCTAGTAACGGCCTATTTCTTCCTCTGTTAAAAATGGATTTATTTACAATGTTTTGAGTTTCTACAGAACCTTTTTTAATAACGTATAATAAAATGTTCCTGCCTCCACTGAAATTGGGCAAGCTTTATAAACTTTTACCCACATTTAATAGTGATAGTGGCTTTCCACTTTTCTTCGATGAACTTTCTTCGTTTTACCCATTACGGCCCTTTGATCTCTTCGTTTCGACTTCTCACCGTCGACTGATTTGCCGTTGTGTGTGAAAGAGACAACGGTCGTTTTTTTACCGAGCGATATTTTGCCGGTCGATTTTAAAACGTCCGTGTGAAAGAGGCCTTAGGGGGTGCCAAATAAAATTAATCAACATATGTTGATTCAGAATTCAAAATACCGGCCCTAAATCTGTTTCTGTTAAAAACTTTTGTTTTCTGTTAAAATATCTTCAAAGCAATTTATTGCATAGTTTAATTTAAGCCCGTTTTACAGTTTGCAATTCTTCATGCAATTTATTGCAGCAATGCATTGCAGCTGCAATATATTGCAACCAGATATTTGACAAGTTTGTTTTACAGTTTGCAATTTCTTGGCATTTCTGGAAATATTCAACAGTGCTGCCAATATTGACATTCATTTAACTTCCCAGACTGACTAAAACTTTGTGTTCTGGCTTTTCAATTAAACAAGGCCACAAAAACATATAAAAGTAATAAAAACCGTACATAAACAAAACAAAATGCATGTGATGCAGACTTAACCTCAAATAATTTGTGACAGTAACTTTTGTTTGCAATGGTGGCAATTCAAAAGTTACCAAATTTTACACCAGAGTTGCAAGTAAACTGCAATAAAAATCGGTCAAGACCGATAATTGGCAAGCCTTTGCAGTTGCAAAAGGAGTGAAGAATTCGACCAGCTGGTCCGTTACTGCGCATGCGCATGGCAAGAGAATTGCCAATTGCAAGAAAAATTGCGAACTGTAAAACGGCCTTTAAATGTGCACTTTGTTACCTTGTATGTTATTTTTTAATATTTTTTTTAATTAAGCAACTCATATAAATGTCATCTTTTTAAATAGCTTCGTAAGAAGACAAGGAATGTTTTTTAAAATGTCCCTTTTCGCATATCCCACTTAGAAACTAAAGAGTTTTTATTAGAAGCAAAAGGTAAAGCAAAGTATCAGATGTGTTATATTTTCGGGAAGATAATTGCACGCCTTATTCAACTATGAAAGATAAGTTCGTCCCAATTAATAGGTAAAAAAAACTTGCTTTATTTTGTTTGCATAAAAGTGCTTTGAACCAGATATTCTAAATCGAAAACAAAAATTTTGGTCAGAAAAAGATCTACAGCCATTTTCAAAAATGTTCATTTTGCGAAAACACTCTATAGCTCCGAATTATTGATAAATATCAAAACGCGTTTTTTCCTTTAAGTTTTACAAACAAATTGAGTTTAATGCACCGATATAAGTTTCTTTCTATTTGGTTTACAAATATTTAAAATAAAATTTTAAATTAAATAAATCAATTTAAATAAAAAAAAATTTTTTAAGGAGAAGAATCGGTATGTAAGTTTCTAGTCAGTAAATGTAATCGTTTTGCAGGAAAATGAGAAAAACTGTGAAACGCTCCTCTTCATGAAGGCATTTTAAAAAATTAAATGACAATAAAGATTTTGTGAAAGTTGAAATAATTTATTTCCTACTAAGTTTGTTAAGGCGCGTTGACACGTTTCAATTTGGTTGATCACTTTGGAACTTCCAAAGTGAAATATAAATGGACCGTATAAACTAGTATTCAGTTTGAGTTTAGACGGTTTTTTGGGATTTTCATATTTCACTTAAAATGATTCATCCAAAGTGATCAACCAAATTGAACCGTGTCAACGCTCCTTTAGTAATCAAATCAATCACTAATAAAGATTTTATCCGAATGAATAATTATAACGCTATCGAATTGATTAAATGAATTTCAATTATTGAATAACTCCATAGATTTCATCACTAACAAATAGGACTTCACCTTGAATTCGGCGTTATTTATCACAACATCTCAAAATCTTAATTTCTTGAATTCAAGACAAGAAGTAAAGGCCCGAAGTGAGTTCAAGCGTTCAATAAAATCAATTTCTTGATATGGATTGTTTGTATAAGTAACAACAAAGCTGAAAATTTTGCTTACTTTAGGTTAGTCGCTTTTTCAGATCAGTTCATCCCTGTTCCCCACTCCCCAGTTCTTCAGTTTCTGCCGACTAAATGTCGCATTTTAGAGAATATAAACAGAGTTTGTCCACGACCACTTAATAATATACTGATATTCAGCTTGTTGACATAAGTTAAATAGGGCTCATATAGCGTCAGAGGGATATGAATAAACGAGTGTCCTTAAGAGCTTCGTTACGAAGATACAGGGTGTTAAAGTTTTAAAAAAAAATAAAAAAATAATATCTTCGAAACTGCTTGAAAGGTTGAGGGAGAACATTTCGAACAATTTATTTAATTTAATTTAAAAATATTTTTATTTTCAAGTTTAAACTAAAATAACACGTTTCATCTTGTTGAGGTAACGATTTTAAGACGTGTATTAAAACGATTTTTATTCTTTTACATGATAATGACGCGTCTAACGAAGAAAACTTAAGAGAGCTTTTTGTTTATAATTGAACAGAGAACAAAAGGGTAGAATTTATTTTTTGATATCTTCTTAAAATAATGCAACAAATCACCTCGGAAGTTTACCAAAGTACTTTTCAATCACCCTGTAGATTTCTTGTATACACACACATTCGCTTATTTTCAACTTTTGTGAAGATTCATTATATTATGTACAAAACTGTAATAAACTGTAATAACGAATTATATTATGTTATATTATGTACAAAACTGTAATTTATTGAATTGAGTATTAACGATCGAATAAGCGAAATAAAAAAGCAAAATTTTTTCTCATAATTGGTTCAGATTTGGCAATGTTTTTGAATTGTAATCAGCTAGTGAAAGAAAGAGACGAGTTGCAGAAGATAATAGAAAAACTGGAAAACCTCATTGCTAGCCAGTCTATAGCAACCATACAATAGCAATCAATGACAAACGTGACATACAAACTGCTAAAGACCTGGCATGGCCCAGGTCACTCAAGTATGTTACCCAACTAGGTTGATAACTGTAATCAATTTCTGAAAACTCGGGAAAGATAGTACTGCAAGTAAGCATTAGGATGTAATTTTGAGTTAGTTCAGGTTAGTCTAAACCCACTCCGATGCCAAAGCTACTTGCACTAAAAATAAAATGCAACTTATATACAGTCATCTTGAAACTGAATAAGTTAATAATTCTCAATTATTAGTAAATGTAGACCGCTACAAGTTGGGAAATTTGCCTTAGAGAGATTTTTTATATTTATGTGATGTTTTAAAAATTTATCTTTGTAGGTTTTACCATGTGCAAAAGCTAGACCTTAACTTCCGGAATATTTGGAAAGACCTGTATAAGTATACATATAGTTTGTGCTTTCGACCAGGTAAGAGTATATTGTTTCTAATGATTTCAAATTTAGCTAATAATCAAATGGTAATCACGTTTATCACACATCGTACGTATAAACCATCCACTTATTATTGCCATGAAGTAAGCGTTGGACATCTGGCTTTGACATTTTTTTCGTATCTTCTCAGCATGTGCCGAAAAAAGATATGAATAAAAAAGATGAAGATTTCAAAGGTAACGAGATGCCAAAAATAAGTGAATGGGGTATACTTATTTATAGCAATTTATCAGTAAGTTTTGGCTAACAATAACTACAAGAATTCCACCTGTTCTGGCACAAATCAAAGAGAACCAAGTACTAAATAATGAAGGCTCCTTTTCAAAGGGCTGTCTTATTTACGGGACACGTCTCGCTTAAGTACACCCTAATATTTCTTTAAAAAAAACCACACGCTCAATTCACCGCATTGTAATTCTTTCCGACATCAAGGGCCCACAGCGGGGCTTTGCGCGACAAAAGGGCGGATGCCCCCCGCCGAACAACAATGCTTCGACCTTTGGGACTTCGTTGTTCTATTAAGGAAAACAGGGCCGAGCGTAGGAACCCGGGGTCGCAAGAAATGATCTTGTTCGTCAAAAGCTTTTTGATTTTCTAGCTGTCCGACCTGAAGAATCTGAATGCTAATTAGAATTGGAATGAAAATCTCAATTTAAAATAAGGGGTGTTCATTTGAAAACGTCATCTAGAAGGCTATTAATTTGTATTGAAAAGAAAAACTTAATCAAAGTAAATGAATTTTTCTTACTTGATCCTTTTCTTTTGACATTTCACAGACAACTAGATTACATGTTTAAATAAACATCCGTTAGAATATTGCTTTACAAAGAATGGGACCTGTTCTAGTATTTGCTATTTGCATTTAATTAACAATATTTTCACCTATAATTAATAATCACAGGCATATAAAGTATAAAAAAAGTAGTAAGAATTACAACACCGCACTGCCAGTTTATTAATGTTGAATATCAGCTGTGTCTGCCAATTTTATGTCAACCAGAAACAAAATTGGTCTGAAACAAAAAACGACTCATATTGCCTTCCTTGGGGGGGGGGGGGGGGGGCACATGTCAAATGACGTAATCCTGGAATAGTCAATTAACAAACTTCCTCATAATATATTATGCTGTATATAGTTTTCTTTCAATGTCCTTGCAGCTTTTATTTTTGGTACGTTCTGGCCACAAAATTTTCTCACCTTTAAATTAAGGCAATATAATCAAAAACACTGAATGGGTTTAAATTTGTATACAGGAAGTAAACCATTCACTTATTATTACTGACATCAAGTAGGAGATGCAAATCGGACTTTGATAATTTTATCGTATCTTCTCAACATGTGCTGAAAGGCATTTAATAAAAGTAAGAAAAGTAAATGGAAGGCAAAAAATAGGTGAATGAGTTATACAGTAGCTATATAAAAATTGTCACTATTGAGAAGCAGCATAAATGTTTCAAAAATGTTTACATTTATACAGGATGTCCAGCACAGATGTTTGGGTCAAATAAAAGATGCTTAGCTTTATGATTTTAACTTTATAAGTACTGGTATTGTTGGAGAATTTAATGCTTTGTTGTGCCTCTGGATTATTGGACTTTACTCAGCCCTTTTAATGTTCTTTTTCAGGTCTCTCCTTTATGAGGGTTCTAGTCATGCATATTAACGGAACATTAATTAACATTTAATTCCCACCAAGCGCAACCTGTGCTCTCCTGTTAGTGCGACGTCAGATATAAAAACACATAGGAGCGTTTTATTCGGAAAACTAGGTTTTCCAGTCCCAGCCTTCCGGTCCGAGAATAATCCCAGTATAATTCCGGTCCCAGTATATTATAGAAGTGTAGATAGCGGATGTAGGACAAATAAGAAGCTACTTCGCAGTTGCGAATACGCCATTGTTTCGATCTTTACTTAGGTCTTCTTCAGGGCTTAATTCAGTTTGAGAAGTATGAAGTATGTCACCTAAGCTATACCGGGTGTCCAGCAGAACCCTGGACATAGGAGATTAACATGGGAAATCGGTTTTTATTTTTTTGCGCCTGTACGGTTGATTTGATTGAAAAACTTTTAGGAGTAAAGTTATAGAGCTTATGGTCAGCTATAATCCTGTAATTTTTTTTGAATACCACAGTTTTGGCTGTTTTTTTTGGAAAAACGCCTCGAAAAGTGCAAACATTTGAATTTGGCGCGTCACCCATGCATGTGCGGTGTCGCCAACATAATAATTCCAACATTATGTCAGAGTCAGAGCCGAGTTTCCTATCTTATTTATTTTGAGGGACTATCATGTAGTAATTAACGTGAATATGCAGCGAAAATTAACCGAACACATGATGATAATGTTCTTAAATCATAGGGTAAGTAAAAGTTACGTTTATAATTATCATAATTAGTAAAAGGAAAATCATTCCAATTTGTGTATGGCTGGTTGTCTAATTCATTCTAGTTTAGCAGTACGACAACCACGATGTCGTGACAATTTGTCCTGCATGTAAAAAACCCTTGCTAAGTGCTGGATTCTTCTATGACAGACAAAATCTCATTGGAAAACCAAATACAGTGCGCCCCAAAATGCCAATCGACACATTAACAACTTCTCGACGTTGGTCTCGGTTGTCCTGCACTGTATGTGGATTTTAGAGAGCCCAAACTCATTCATTTTGTTGACTTGAGGGACCCATTAATCCAAATTAACATTCATTGGTGGAACAAAGGTTTATAGCAAACAAGCAAGACCAGTAAGAAGATAGCAATGGATGTTTGATCTGCTAAGACCAGTTTCTTTCATGTTTTATCTATGTATCTGGAGACTATAGTGCCTGTGAAAAAAACTCTTTTCAGTGACAACAAATCTTAATAAAGGTGATAGTGTTTTTATAGGAATAATTGTTGTTATCTGTGTTATTACCTAAATTTATGTTAAATTTTTTTTCATGTCCACTTGTTAATTTCTTCCGTTAAGAAATTTATGTATAGATTGATTATAGAAATATACTTATTTTGGTACTTGTTGCATCCACTTTTTCACACACAATTTCCCCGAAATGAAAATGTAATGTATATAGAAAGCTTGTATTTATTGATATTAAAGGTTCGATTTTCATTTGTTCATTTTGACAGCAAAAAAAAATTGAACATCGAAATTAGGAACCATTTTGTTGATACAGTGTAAAATTTTATTTTTATTATTGCTTATTTAAATGTTTCATTAGTTATAAATTTTGAGGAGAGAGAACTTGTTTTAAAACAATACTGGGCTGGTAATCCCTTTACTCAAATTCGAGACAACATTGCTGCATTGTTTCCTGAACGACCAATACCAGCACGCAGGGAGTATTAACCCGATATGTTCCTGTGGGCGAAAGCGACGACTTCAAGCTGGTGCGGCTCCAGAGGATGAAAATGTGGCAAAACTTGTTGTTCTTGCTACAGTAAACGATGATCCTTTCAAGAGTATTCGACAGATTGGCCAAGAAACTGGACTTAGTAGATCGATCATCCATAATTATCTGCAAAAAGAAGGTTTTAAAAGCTACAAAAAAGAGATCCATCAAAAACTCTTACCGACCGACCTTTTCCCCCGAATGTAGTTTTGTGAAATCCTGACCGAAAAAATTATTGGAGCCCCAAGATTTGTTAGAAACATTTATTTCATGGATGAATGCTCATTTGGATTGACTGGCTCTTTAAATCAACAAACTGACGGATTTGGGCACTCCAAAGCCCACATATAGTGCATGACAATCGGGACCAACCTCGAGCAACTCTAAACGTGTGGATCGGCATTTTGAGGCGCCATGTTATAGGTCTATTTTTCATTTATGGCAGTTTGAACGCCAACAAATATGGCAATACGTTTCGCAATGAGATTTTGCCTGCTGTAGAAGCCATCCAGCCATTAGAACGGGTTTTTTTACATGCAAAATGGGGCATCGTGTCACACTGCACTGCAAAATAGACGTTTTTTAAACGAAACATTTGATGATAGGTGGATCGGAAAGTTTGGAGCACTTAATTGGCCACCTCGCTCTCCGGATTTGAATCCCTGTGATTTTTTTGTTTGGGGATTCATTCACTTTTTGTCTCTACCAGAGAAATAAACAATATGCAAATGTTCAAGAGTTGAAACTTGCCATTCAAGAAATTTGTGGTCAAGTCACGGTGGTGATGTTGGACAATACATGTCGCAATTTTGAACAGAGGCTTGCATATTGTACCTCTGCAGAAGGTGGTCATTTTGAACCATTTCTCTGATGTGCCACATCTAGTCTGCTATTTTATTTATTTGATTATTGTTCTTGTTTACCTCTCCAAAATAAATAAGAAAGGAAAATCGGCTCTGACTCTGACATAAGAACTTATTATGTTGGCGACACTGCACATGCATGGCGGGGGTGACGCGCCAAATTCAAATTTTTGCACTTTTCGATTCGTTTTACCAAAAAACGGCCAAAACTAGGGCCATTTAAAAAATTACAGGATGATAGAAGACCATAAACTCTACAACTTTACTCTTAAAAGTTTTGAATGAAATCAACCGTACAGGCGCAAAAAAATAAAAACCGATTTTCCATGTTAATCTCCTATGTCCAGGGTTTTGCTCTACACCCGGCATGTATGTCTTCTACCGGACATAACGTAAAAACAAATAGCTTAGGCGACATACATATAGCTTAGGTGACATAATTCTCAAACTGAATTAAGCCCTGCAGAAGATCTAAATAAAGATCGAAACGTTGGCGTATTTGCAACTGTAAAGTAGCTTTTTATTTATCCTACACCTGCTATCTACACTTCCATTGTATTAGAAAGGACACAAAGCATACATATAATACATAATATACCAACGGCGGCCAACAAGACCCAGTAGAAGAGCTGAGCCGCTTTTTGAAACAGTTCTAGAGACACAGAAGACGGGTAGGCCTAGTCACCCTATAATATGCATTGATGGTAGTCATAGTTTTGTTAGGTGTTTTAGGTCACTTTACTTTTCCGACATTCCAACACAGAACAATAATTCTGTTTGGGCGAAATCTGAAAAATGTTTCGAAACCATATAAATTTTAGGACTAAAGATTTCTTTAGGTTGCTTCACACAATGTCTCAGATCTGGTCAAGTATCTTTTTACTTGGTTTTTAAAGCCGCTATTACATGATCACAAGTGACTACGGGATGTCTGATGTTAAATAGACTATATTTTGGAGACAGTCGTATAAAACAATATTTTACCCATAACTCGTACTTATCTGTCACAATTGTTATAATGCAAAGGGGGAAACTAATTTGAAAAGAAAACTTTGTAATCCATTTGTCGTCCTGCTCTCTTTGATTGCTTTCCAAAATACAGAAGCCATAATTCAAGGAGCACAATAAGAGAACAATATTCAAAGATTGGTGGTATAAATGATAAAAATTAATTGAATCGCATGCAATGAATCTTCAGGAAGACCAACTCAAACTGAATTATTTCCGTCCATTTAAACCTGCCTACAAAATTCGCCTCTACAGAGCTTTCTCTCCGGTTTATTTATTGCGTGGCAGTTAAACCGCGTTGCTTTTAGTGCACACGATCCCCTGCCCAGCGGGCCCTGTTTAAAGTATCCACTTTCGGGGAAAATCCGAAAAATTGTAACGGAAGAAGAAATTTCAGTGAGTAGCCTCATTACTGAAAATACTTGCCGAAACCGAAACGGAATCCTTTTGGCTCGGTCGCTGATTATAAAACAACACCGAGAATCAGCGTTGCTCATTTAAAAGCAACAACGCAGGGGCGCATCCCACACTTTAATCGTCTGCTGGTCGTTAATAAACATTTTTCACCGGCTGCGTAATTTGAAAGAAGAAAATCTGCAAACATTTATGTAAAGTCCGTTCAAATCCAAGCCGGGATCCAAATAAACAAAAACTAGGCCAAAAAAGCTCTGAAAGGTCATCAGTCATCTTGATCACCGATTACCACTTTTAGTAGAAGTCATCCCGGACATGTTGGACCATTTTCTGTCACTCTCTGATGACTTACAGATATTTTTTTTTTTGGTCTGGTTTTGTTTAGTTTGACCCCTGCTTGGATTTGAACCGTCTATAAATGATTAGCTTTTAGACATTTCCGAAAAGTCAAGTTGCAATTATGTGCGACGAGCAGTTACGTAAAAAAAAACAACCTAAAATCTTCATATTTATGCAACTTTATCGGAAAAGTTCCCTACACCCCTGTGAGGTGTCCTACTACGCGGAGTTAAATTATACCTGAACAGCTCGTTCGGTAAATTTATGGTGGTTGCTTTTTATTCGACAGTCGGAAAACGAGTCTCCAAAAGAATTTCACCCTCTTGACCGGTTGCCGATGGGATTCCAGGCATGGGATTTTAGCGCCAGGTCGTGACCCTCTCCCTGTTTGCATTTTCGAGTTTGCTTTTAGTGGAAAAGTCGGCATAAGTATTAAATATTGGGCAATCATTTGAGTTTCTCATAGAGACTGTGGTTTAAATCAATCTCAATAACCGTACATTATTAGGTTTAGACAAAGTCTAAAATTAAAAGATCCAAAAAAGCGACATTGCACCTGTTGATACTATAGGATTTTTCCTTTATTTGAAGTAATTTATGTGTGAAGTTAAAAGCCTGCATTGGTTCTGGAAACAGCTTTCGCCTCCGTAAAATGGTGCACAATTTAAATAAATTGTGCGGCAGACAATCTAATCCTCTCTGTAAAATCCCCTAATTAAAGAAAATTTGTCGTTATTGAGAAAAATAATTAAAACTAACTAATTAAACTATTAGACTTAAATTTTGCCTACGGGTTCCTTGCGACGAGGTAAACAGGTTTATTGCCCGCTTTTAAAACCCTGTTGCGATTGAGGTCTACCAAGAAATCCTTCTACACTACTCTATCCTATGATAAAGTTTAACTCACAAATTTGAAACTTTTTTAAACATACCCGATGGAAAAGAAATGATGCGGACCTCATAAGACTTCTCAGAAGTATTCTAAACTCATTTGTAGCATAAAGCAAGAAATCATATAATACTTAGCACAAACTTAAATAGGCAGTGTAGGTATTAAACAACACTTCTTTATGTCTTTATCCTACCAACAATATTCAGGAATAAATCTTGGCAACACCAGCTTAAAAAAGGTCGAGAAACTTCATCTTTCATTTGTCATCAGTCAGCTGACTGTCACTAGCAAAAAAGCGTGAGTTGTTATGAAGATTGATGTTAGTTTATTAGAACTATCGCTCCTAAAAAATAATTATCACAGTATTTTTGAGTCGCCCTTAAATTGGTTTTTTTTCCAGTGTTTGACCTTATTTATATTTACTAAATTATTCTGCTCGAAAATAATTGCTGAACTGAGAGTATTTCTTTCTTTATACCTCTGTAATTTTTGAGAGAAAGGGTTTTAGGTAAGAATTTAATAAAATTCTGCGTTTTGTTTTATGTTGAAAGTCGGTAAATATATTTTTTTTAATCAACAAACATGTTGGAGGTGCTAATACTGCAACTCATGGAAAATGTATAATCTACCAATGATAACCAATAATAAGTTAAGATGCTACAAGTACTCTTCTCTACAATAAAAAAAATACTTGAGAATATTTAAATCGATATTATTTAAACGAGTTTAAGCCAAAACTAATTTTTTACAAATTTTTATTTCAGGAATTTCTTGTTCAGACAAAACGCTGGTTTGATTCTTTCAATGCTCACCAATACTTCTTTATTATTTTTACAAATAGCAAATGTGCAGATTACTGTAAAGTACAGAAATCGATTTTTAGCCGTCGGTACTATGAAAACGCTGTTTTCGACCTTTTAAACGACTCATTTCGCAAGCTCTAATTGTGTCCATCCCGTAGTTTCGCCGTTTACGGCTCATCAGTGAGGCTTTGACACAACCAGAGCCCGCTATTTTTGGATACTCAAAACACGTTTCATGGCAGTACCGAGAAAAGGTTCCCGGTGGCGCCATCCGTGTCCGTTTGTTGAACTAACAGACAGAGTTAGTTCATCAAACGGAACGGCCGGAAAAGATGTTTCCGGACGAGGCGTTAGCCGAGTCTAGAATTTCAAAACGACTACTATCACACGTTACCGGACGTATGATGTACAACATTTTAATTCATACTTATTAAAAACAGGAAAAAACTTTATTTTCCTACAAACGTCAAATAATGGCGCATTTTACGCTTTCATTAGACAAACGAAAACCTAACCATTTTTGAGGATCAGAATGTGAGTTTACTTTTCCGCGCGTTGCCCAGGACAGCAAGCGAAAAAGATTTTTTCGCTTGCTGTGAATAGCAACTACCACCACTCAACCAAATATTTAAAACGTCATTGTCACTTTGATTTAAATTTTCAGATTGTGACTTCAGTTATGCTCAGTTGTGATTCACATTATTTGAAATTAATCGTTTGCAGAAAAAACGTTGTATGCATTACGAGCAAAAAGTAACTTTTTTGCTCTCGAGTGATTTTGGAGAGTGACTCTGGAGTGAACTTCTCTCTCCGAGAAAAAAGTTGTACTTTTCGCTCTTAATACATAAATAACTATTATGCGCGGCGAATATATTTTTGAGAAATCCGGTATAGTTTCATTACGGTATCCTGTACCAGTACCGGTACAGGATGCCATGGATACAATGGATTTATTGAATACTGGCACAGGATGTACCGGTACTTGTCCGGACCGGACTTGTCCGGTAAAGTTCCATTTACCGGTTTCAAATCGATGCATGTAGGACGCATATACTGGACAGTATGAAATAAAAATTTTTAGATATTTCTTTCGGGGACGCGATTCAATTACCATAATTTGGTGTGCTCTGGGAGACGTTTCTATGATACATACGCTATAAACAGCCAGAAAACTATTCTGTCAAAAAGTGCGTTTAAGGTTTGCAAGTTTCATTGAATACTACATATTATAATTCTTTTTAGTTCATTAAAAAGTTGTAATCTTATCAATAATTAGAGTCACCTGTAGTTGCTACATTGCAGAGTTCACAATGTCACACTCCGAGAGCAAGAATTGCACTGCCCTTGAAGAGACTGAAGCCGCATCACAAGTGATGAACAATTTAATACCTACAAAGTCCAGTAAGTTATAGGTACAACAGTAGTTATGAAAGGTTTCTTCAATGGTGAGGAAACAAAAATGTCAAGAATTATTCTGAGAACGTGCTGTTGGCGTATTTCTCTCATTTGGGGACTGAGGTGAAGATGAAGGGTTCGACTATCGACTGTAGGCACATTATTCAATGATCAAAGCACTATTGCTTATTCGTAGATAAAAAAAAGTCACACGTTTTCACAAAGGAGGAAATTCACTGCTTCTTATCTGATGCTCCAGATCAGATTTATTTGTCAATCCTTCGAAGGTAAACTTCGAAGGAAAATAGTATATTATTCAACAAGCATATAATGCAGGCCATCATTACCGAAGGTGATATTTGAGCCTACGAGCTTAGCGAGTGGCGCAATTCACCTGAGGTAATGATGTCTATTATACGCAAGTTCGATACTATACTTTGCCCACGGCTTAATTTACAATTCTTACATAATAATCAATTCGATAACTCGGTCGTCAACACGCGGTTTGTTTTGATTGTCAAAGTCGAAGTGACGTTAAAACTATAATGGCCGTGCATTTCTGTCGCGACTAGTGCTGCCATCTAATATTTTTATATATAAGTAATTTCCAACTTGGCGTCTCTTACGTGTAAATCTTATGGAGTGTATAATGAAAAAAATAATTGACGCAGCGTGAATAATGAATATGATTCACGCTCTTCCAGTTCGAAGGTTAGGACACACACTATTGGGTGTTTACAACCAGACATGATGATTATATTATTGTACAGCCGTGGACAAATAATATTAATACAGGTTATTAAATTTTGCATCTTTTATAGGTTGTTTTGGTAGCTGGTGTGTCAGGGGCATATCGTTGCGATGAACTTGTAAATATGATAATTGAAGATTTGAAGACTCTGTTGAACATCAAAATTCCAGTTTCTAAAACATATAGAGCTCGATCATTTACAATTGTCGGCGAAAAGTTTCTACAAATTTACAGAAAGTACGCCTGTTTGCAACCAAAGGAAATGAAGGATTCCTGTTTTCTTTTAAAGTATTCGAACGGAAAATGCCAAAAAGCCATCGTGGGTATTTATAAAATTGGTAGCGTCTCAAAAGCGGTGGCATTTTTTTTTAAATTGCCCAATTCGAATCTATGTAATGGGTATTGCTTGAGGAGGACTTCCGCTACATAGTTGGTAGACGGAGGAGCTTATGTGGCATGTCTAAACAGGCATGGTGGGTGGAAATCAAGCACTGTAGCAGAGGGTTACATTGAAGAGTCTATGACAAACAAGAACTACACAGCAAGAAGAATCTTCCAGTACAATCGCCGCAACTGCAGGAAATGTGGAGACTAGGTACACCTAGACTAAGTATTGCCACTAGAACAAACGAGAATTGCGAGGCCACCATAGAAACCTCCGCTAGCGACATGCCTGGTACAATCAATGGTTTTAATTTCCATGATGCTTTGTTTGTCTTTGTTTGTGCTCCAATTGTATATTTAATATCACAAACTTTTAAGTAATAAACTCAATAAAAGTTCATAATTTTTATAATCAAGTGTCCATAATTTGCAGCCTAGGCGGCAAATACTGTCATATTTGTCGCCTACGCAGAAAATGTGATTGTTATTGCCACCAGGATATAATTTGACACTTTAGCACCTGTACAACTTACGGCATATTGTCACTTTAATGACGTTTGAAATAGTTATTTATGTACTAAGAGCGAAAAGTACAACTTTTTTGCACGGAGAGTGAAGTTTGCCGCTCGACGCGAAGCGGAAAGCGGCAACCACTCGAGAGCAAAAAAGTTATTTTTTGCTCGTAATGCATACAATGTTTTTTCTGCAAATGATCAATTCCAAATAATGTGAATCACAACTAAGCATAACTGAAGACACAATCTGAAAATTTAAATAAAACTGACAATGACGCTTTAAATAATTGGTTGAGTGGTGGTAGTTGCTATTGACAGCAAGCGAAAAAATCTTTTTTCTACTCACGTGCGCGATAGTTTACTTTTCTGCACGCATTTGAGTGCGGAAAGTTGTACTTTTCCGCACTAGTGCGGAAACCTCCAATGGCCGCTATTTTGCTTTAAATAACCTTGGTAACTATGGTTGGCATGGAATAACATAATAAGAACCAGTAAAACTACCATGACTTATAGTTGTCAGGAATGGCGGCATTAGGTGCCTGGTATACCATCTTACTTATACCTGTACTGCATCTTTAATTTTAGTTTTGCACAAAAGGCAGAATATCGATCTCAACATGTTTTAATTGAAAAGGTTGATTTCTTTAATTATTGCTATGTGCGATAAAAGTAAGCAAACATCATTCATCGCGCAGCTGAGGCATAAATACCAATATATTGGCAGAGTTTTAGGACGACTTTTACAACTGTCAGTAAAACTTCAGTTTGAATAAGATAAGATAAACCACTCCATGTCTGGTGTTTTAACTTCAAACTGAAATTTCACTGATAGTTAGTTTTTCTTTTGTCTGATGAAAGCGTAAAATGCGTCATTATTGGACGTTTGTAGAAAAAAAATTATAATAGCTATTTATGTAACCACTTACGAAAAGTCAGATTTTGTGTAACGAATGAATTTTTGCGGGACGAGCGCAGCGAGTTCCCGCAATTTGAATGAGATACACAAAAAAAGCTTTTCGTCACGTGTTTCATACAAGATTTTTTCTAATTTTAACTACAGATACCTACTTAGAGAGAGAGTTATTATTATTAAACTTCAATATTTACTTTTAAACCACTTTGTATCTTGTAGATAACGTAAAACTCTAGCAACGGTGTGCCACAACTGAAACCTACAACTGGTGATGAAACGAACTTTTCATCACCAGTTACGAAAGATTTTACTTTTCCTAACTAGTTACGAAAAGTAGGACGTTATGTCACTGTCATCAGTATTGAAAAGTGCCACTTAATATGTCAAAATTAGAGAAAGAATATTTAACAGCGTATAGAAGTGATAAATTGTCAGCTTCAATGTTAGAGCTTCCTTTAATATAGTGTATATTCGATGAAACTTAGGCAATAATAACGAAATGGACGTGGAGTTTTAATTGTTTTCGAAAACATTGTGGTAGTTAAAGGTTTATAATCAGTAAGTATCACACATTCTTAACCCTCAAAAAAATAACGAAATTGTTTAATTGCTGAATAAATAGCTAACAATTCTTTGTCAAACGTGGAGTACTTGCTTTGGATGTTTGGCGAAAGTTTATTTGAAAAATAAGTTACAGGCTGTTTATACTGATTAACTTAGATTAGATAGTTCCAATACTTTACCAATAGCCATGTTGGAAGCATCTGTCGTTAAGAAAAATTTTATTAAGATGGACTAGTGTTGTTGCTTCAGCAAGCAGAAGTTTTGTTTTACTCAAACTAGTTTGACAATCTTTTGTCCACGTTCGTTCTTCAGACGGTAAAATTCTTTTAGCTGACACATTGTGTCTTAAAAATTTTAAATTGTTTACTCCAAAAATACATTTACATGGTTTCAAAGTAACGCCAAAAGAATCCAGACGTTCAAATAAAATATTTATATATTTCAAATGTTCTTATTTATTTTTGCTAAACACCGAATATCGTCTAAATACATAAAAATAAAATCTAACTCTTGCGTAACTTCATTCATAAATCTTTGAAAAGTTGCGTGCGTAGAAATCCAAAAAGTCCAACCAACCGGAGTAGTTATGGCTTTTTTGAAAACATCTTTTTCAACTGGTTTTTTATGGTATATCCACTATATCAATTTTAGAAGAGATAGTTGATCCATCAATATGTAATTTAAAATCTTGAATGTGAGGTAAAGGGTCCCTATAAGGTATTGTGTCAGTATTTAATTGTCTATAATCACCACAAAGTCGCCAGTTTGAGGAAACTTTTCTGTATTTTAATAGTAAAAACGAATAGTAAAATTAATAGTAAAAACAAATCTTAATTTTTGATGTTCTCAAAACTACGTTTATCGTGTATCTATTGCACTATTGCATTCAGTGAGCGATATACTATTTTTTTTAAGCATGCAGGAAATATGAAGTCCTATATTTCAGAGTGATTCAGTTTTGCAAGTTTCTTTCATCCTCTTTAAGCGGATCTAGGTACTTACCCAATTAGTAGTGTGTTTATTGGTAAAATAAGAATGTTTTAGTGCGCTGGCTTCAAACTTCAATGGTTTTAATGGTATTAAATCATAACCAATTGTTTTGGTGGTTTAGGTTTAGGTAAATTATGGTAAAATAAAAATATGTAACACTCATGTCAATACTAAATTAATAACAATCAATCACAATGACAGGTAAATATGATGACAAGCGTAACATTTGACAGACGACCCAAAAACTCGAGAACATATGCTATTTCGACTCATAGCGTTTTCAAATGGCCGCTCTAGAGCGCTCCGAGAGTATTCTCATCCTTTGTTTTCTCAATAAGAGCGTAAGCATGGCAATACACTCAGACCAGTCTATCTGATGCCATCTAGTGCTCAAATAGTTTTGGTGAATGAGGATCGTTTATAAATGCGCCACCATGACAGCAGCGGTGACTTTGGAAATTACGTTTACTCCTAGGACCTTTTTGTTACTTTTATTGTCTGCGAATTAGAAAGCTCACTTCAAGTGCCTGCATCGGGATAGTAAATAACGTACTTTTAGACCTCTCGAAAAATAGTAGATAATGTTGCTAGGAGGAAAAGTTGGTCTTTTCGTGATGAGCCCAGAGATAGACGGCCGAAGCGAAGCTGAGGCCTGCAACTAGGCGAAGCACAAAAAGACCTTTTACTCCGAGTAACATATTTTTTTTTCAAGCATGCAGGAAATAAGAAGTCTATTTCAGAGTGATTCAGTTTTGCAATTTTCTCTCATCCTCTTTAAGCGGGTCTAGGTACTTACCTTACTACTTACTACTTAATTAGTGGTGTATATTATTTGTAAAATAAATAGAAAGTGTTAGAACGGTGGTTTTCAATGTTCAATGGTTTCAATGGTATTAAATCTTAACCACTGGTTTAGGTCTCGGTTTAGGTGGTTTAGGTAAATTATGGAAAACTAAAAATTTGTAGCATTATTATCAATACTAAATTAATAAAAATCACATTGACAGATAAATATGATGGCGCGCATGACATTTAACAGACGAACTCAAAATTCCAGAACTTATGCGATTTCGACTAATAACGGTTTCTGGTGGACCGCTCTGAGAGTATTCCTATCCTTCGTTTTTCAATAAAAATGTAAAGATGGCTGTACACTCAGATCGGTCTATCTGGTCTCATCTAGTGTTCAAATAACTTTGGTGAAAGAAAATCGTTTATAATATGCGCCACTATGACAGTAGCGGTGACTTTAGACTTTACTTTTACTGCCTAGTACTTTTTTTCTACTTTTTTGGCCTTAGGATTAGAAAGCCCACTTTAGATGTGCGTATGAAGAAAACAAATGTCGTACTTTTAGGCCGCTTGAAAAAAAATATTTGCTTGAATTTTTATGTTTGAAACTCGGGTTGTGTTAGTTTCTGTAAGTTCAGAGAGTTCATTTGATGTATTAGATGAATTGCCAATTCGAGAAATTGATTGATTCCCCGTTTTCAATTTAAATTTTTTTTTACAATTTGCGAACAGATGCTTGATAAGATTCGTATATTTTATCTGCTGTATTTAAAATATCCTTGACACTTTCCTTATTCCATTTTGGGTAAACGGCGTTTCCACAATTTTCGTAACAATCTTGGACTATTTTAGAACCGCCAGCACTTTGTAACATACTTCTTCTAAGGTACGATTCCCCATTTCAGAATCAAAAAGAAGACCATCTAGATATTTTTCTTCACTTGTAGTTAACCTGGAGATTAAAGCATTTTTAATATCTGAATAAATATTGTTCCTCAATCTGACAAAATCAAATTTAAGGTTTTGTAATCCAAAAATGTGGTGCTTCGGTAGAAGCAGTATTTTTCTACTAGACTATAGTTATTGGCTGGCCAACAAAATTTTTGGTATCATGTGCATATACCTAGCACTCTAACGGCCGAACTAAGTTCAGGTTAATTAACAATTATCATGCCTCAACGTAGCAAACAGATGATATTTTACTAGCAAGTACCTATGGCTGGCCAGGAAACTAAACAATTTCTTTCCTAATGATGATTCTTCGTGAGAGTAATTTACATAGACATAGAGATACGTTATCACTACAATAATCTCTACAAAATTGATTTTTATTCAAAGAATTTGCTTTATCCTTTTTTCTGATAACGGCATTGCTTCATTCTCAGCGGTATTTGTTTAACCGATATATGAGTTTATCCAAGCTGTTAGAACAGCACTGATATATTTTAAGACAAGTAATAGCTAAATAATGATAATGAAATGACCACTGCCAGTTAAGATAGGTCCGCTCATGGGAATTACACTTCCTGGTAGATACTGTCTGCATACACTCAAAGGCATTATTTTGGTCTCGCTGGAAACGGCTAAATCTCCTTCTAGTAAAAAATGCATTTTTATTTGCTAATTAATTTGTCCTCTTGTCCTTTGCGATTTTACACAACATATATGAAACTAAATATTTGCGTCTAAATTTCACACCGGCACATGCAATTCGACTAATCCGCGCAGTCTTTTGAGGAGTGTCGTAAAATTTGTGACTTTTTTCTTTAGAATCAGTATTTTACCTGTTTTTTCTTATTTTTTAAAGTGTTACTTTTATCGTGTGGACTTTTTACTTTTAGTTTCAAGACTTTTTTTAATTCCATCCTTTTTACTCGCTTTGTTTATCACAAAGTTTTTCTTTTCACACTTATTTATTACTAAGTTTAACTTAGCATCTAATTTAATGAGAGTTTTGTAATTTTTATAGATACAAAAATCACCAGTGGTTATTGCTCACCTTCGTATGTTTTTTTAAAATCTTTCCTTATACAGGGTATACTAAAAAAAACTTAGTTATGTCATGAGCAACATAATGTTATGAACTGGCTCTATCTAAGATACCCGCAAATGAAATGAGGCAATCTTTTTAATTAGAATTGTAATCAAAAATAAAAGTGAAATTTTGAACTGATTTCAGAATTATTTTCGAAATCAGCTGTGCCTGTTATTCGGAAATATTCACGGGTTAGAAAATATGCTGTAAAACCAAATTTCCATTAAAGTATTTTTTTCTTTTTCATTTAATTTAAAATCTATTCACACATATATGGTCCCTTCTTCTAAACCTATACCCGTTGACGTAAGTATCATATGGCTTATAACAGTTAAGGAGGTCCATTGGTGACACCACTGTCCTTGGGTTACAACAGAAATTTGCGAGTTTCGTGTGCGTTTTTTGAAGAACGTAGTTCTGAAAGATTGTTGAGAACTTGTCTTAGCATGAACGATTAGCAGTGAGTTTCGTGGAAGCCATTCGCTTAACGCTTAGTTCAGGTAAGCACGAATCCGACCTATCCCAGCATTAAGCAGTTACGGGAATTTAGGGGCAGATTATAGATAAAAAGGAGTCAGTAAATTGCTCCGTATTTTAAAACTTTACAAAGCGATAAGAAGTACACAAAGGTCACTGAGTTGCAAATTATCTTGACTTGTTTCAATTCGACACCGTTAAACTCCTACAATGAAACCGTACCTACTTTTACTACCTGAGTATCGCTTACATCAAGTGTGGCTGAAAAAGAAAAACAAAACGTTCTTCCTGGTGAGGTTTAACTAATTATACCTGGCGCCTGATCTCGAAAATGTCATCCTTTCCGCTTTTTTCTTTTGCTTTTTTTTGTTTTGTGTTTCTCGTGCCTCGAGACGATTTTCATTATCGAGTTATTTTCCAAAATTAGTCTAGTTTTGTTTTACCACTTTCGGTAGCGTGCAAAGGGTATACGTGTTTGAAGGATATTGCAATAAAACAATGACCGAGAAAATTTGTCGTTTCATCTAAAAATAGGTTCTTGTGGTACCGCAGATCCCGCAGAACGGATATTGTGGGCTTGACACGACGTGACCCTTCCCACATAGCTTTTCGAAACATATATTAACATGCAACTCGTAAATGAAACATTCATTGACGTCTCTTAGCATTGTTTTTGGGTGGAAATTAAGCTTCCAGTGTTGAATTGTTAAACCTAATCTTTATCATCTCATGCTTGCATTTGAACTATTTATGTGGTTCAACATATTATTTCTACGATTTGACGAAACAAATTTATACTCCTCGCAGATTAAATCTACGACACTAAATTCCGTGAAACAATACAAAAGTCGACTCGGTGAGATGCCTCACGAGTCTCATATTTTAATACCAGACAGTTGCATTATGCTGGATTTTGAGCAGATTCGCTTACTATTAGCTTGACAGAATTAGTATCAAATTTATGTACATGTTTTCCAGTTACAGAACTTAAAGACTTGTCGAGTCATTCTTACCAGAAAGGAAAAATCACGAGTTTCTTTTTTTAATATTTATTGGAACCACCTTTGTCTGAAAGGACGTGATTAGCATATAAGAATTAAATATCTTTCGTCCATCGTGCAGTGTCAACGACATGAAAATGCTGCTACCATCATGATGAAGTTATGCAAAAATATAAAGGGGCATCAAAAAATTCGTTGTTGGTGATGTATAGAAAATAGAAAAAAGAAGTGAAGATGGTGATTAGGATTACTATTCTGTCAAAATTTCATGGAAATTACCAACTTTTGAACACATAGTATAAGCCATTCACTTTCATTATTGTGGACAATTAGGGGTTGGAAAATTGACTGAGGTTGAAAAATTGACATTTTTTTCGTATCTTCTCAAAATCTGCTAAAAGGAGATAGGTATAAAAACGGGGGTTTCAAAGGTAACTAGATGACAAAAATAAGTGAATGGGTAATTGCCAACAACAAAAAGAAAAACGGCGAAATTGTACCTCAAATTCGAAGTCGTGAACCCCGAGTTGATTTTGGTGCCTTTGAAAGTTTGTAGTGGGAAGAGGTTCATGGATAGTAAGAATGACCGCTAGTAATGATTTACCTTTTAAATACAGAGCAAATTTTTAAAATTACATTTTTTTCTCATTGTCAGAAAAAATATAGAGATTTTTTTATTTTTTGGCAATGGGTATATCAAGGAGCATAATATCTCTAGAACATTTTTCGTAATAACCGAGCTAGTAGTGATTTCCAGAATTTAGGTCACTTCTTAATTAGCTATTCCTGTAATCGAACGGATGACGATAAGTATATTTGTTTTAACTTTCTACTAAAGCGAAAGGTTTCAAGTTTGCTAAAACAGATATGAGTTGAAATTAAGGGTTGAAATGATTAAGCCTTGCTTTATCACGGTTAAGGGAAAAGCACCTATAGTGTACTGTTTGGTGTAGTAAATCAGTTACTGGGTGGTGATATTGAAGACATTTTAGCCATGTAGTAATATTTATCCTCGAATAATCTTTTGACGTTTTTTGATTTACTTCGTTAACCCGTATATCAAAAAAGCTTTACTAAGCAACATTTGAAACGTTTCAAAGAGATTTTGGAAACAATTGCTAGTTCATAACATTTTACTATATTTTAATGTTTTAAAAAAATATTTTCTTTAGCATGCCATATAAACTGCTGGCCAATTGCTTTGCACCACTCGATTTTTGCACCAAGTTTGAGAGAGCATAACTCTGAAGCAAACTAACGGAAATCTTCGGTCGAAGCGAATTTGAGTACACCCATGCCTGTAATTTACATGGTATGTTCAAAGAAGGTAAGTTATTCAGGTGAAATTATACGGGGTTGAAAGTAAGGTGCTGTAATTTTGCGTATACTTCTCGTTCCACAACTTTCAGAAAAAAAATCAAAATAAATGTTTTGAGACAAAAATGATGTAGGTAACACCTCGGGACATGTTTGGGTTTTTTTCGATATATTGCCTAGTTCGATAGATACACCATATTTTTGTAAGTGCATTGAAAAAAAAGTCAACTGAACTTTGGGACTTTTTCGAAAATATGGTATATTTATCGAACTAGGCAATATATTGAAAAAAACTTGTGGTGGATGTCGCCTGCTTCTGTACAACATCTCACCGGTACTCTGTACGTTTCCTGCTTCAAATTAGCAGAATTATGGATCATCAATTTGTCGACCAGCCAAAGCTGTACTGATGAGGGGTAGACCCCGAAACTAGTATGCAGATGGGTTGATCGACAAATTGGTGACTTCCTCCGCTCTTTTCATTTCGTTCTGGTTCCGATAACCAGCGAGGTACAGAGCAATATGGGCTGCTTCTCGAACCGATAGCCATCTGCCATCCTGTGTTGGATCTAAAACACGTTGGTGGATATCGCCTGCTTCTGCTCAGTACAACATCTCACCGGTACTCTGTACGTTTCCGGCTTTAAATTAGCCGAATAATGGGTCATCAATTTGTCGACCAGCCAAAGCTGTAGTGATAAGGGGTAGACCCCGAAACTAGTATGCAGATGGGTTGATCCACAAATTGGTGACTACCTCCGCTCATATACAGTATAAATTAGAACCCAGTATTTCAGAATCGTCAATATTTAAACTCCCACAACCCTTTGATTTGGTTCTAAGATGATTAATTACTTCAAAGCAAATTATCCAAAATAGTACCCTGTGTTTATTAGAAAACGTCATCTAGAAGGCTATGATTTTTTGACAGAAAAGGGTGATATAATAAAAGGAAATGGACTTTGGTTACTTCATCCTTTTCTTTTGACATTTCGCAGCCAACTCGATGGCGTTTTCAAATGAACACTCCCTACATTGTCCCTTTATTTTATGATGATGGAAAGCACTATTGCTTTTGAATTTTCTGTACCATTCAAAAACGTTTTTTAATTAAACAAGAATTTAGTGACATGACCCTAATTGGGCAGTGGTACACTTACCCCCCGTATGCAGACGTTTTTGCTTTGATTCTCGAGAGTTAACACTGGGCGAGGCGCTATAGGTTGCATATATTTATGGACAAATAAAAGAGCTCTTCATAAATAATTTTTGCATTTTTCACGTCTAGGTACTGCTTTTTCATGTTGTTTTACTTGTGCGTCAAACTCACGCTCATGGGAACAATTTCTACTGATACGAAATAGTGATAAGCCATTTATTTGGCTTATTTTTGATAATTTATAGTAAAAGCTAACTGCATTATTACCACTAGACAAAGAAATGTGCTTCATTGCGGAATGATAAGTACGAGAAGTTGATTCATCAAGTTCAAAAGTTGAGAATGCAATTTAAGAAATTTAAAAATGCGTATAAAAAGTATAAATAGAATGTAGTTAGAATACTAAAAAGAGTTGAATAATTGCTGTTAATAGGATACATCATCTAAATGCGTATTTTTTTTTATTTACAGAAAAAAATGCAATAGACAGAGCCATGGTCGAAGAAGTATCATCAAAGTGCAAACTTTTTTCCGTAATCGAATTTCAGAATCGAGATAAACGGCCTTTTTATACCGACAAGGATTTCTCCCGTGTTGAAGCTAATAAGCCGATTCGAAACGAAAACTTCCCACGATATATCGTCGGTCTTAACCTCTTTCCTTTGTCCAAGCTATCGCCTCCGGCAAGAACCTTCTTGCAGAACTGTGCGTACGTACATCATATAAGAGATCGCGACCAATAAACGCCGATGAGTCATCGGGATAGCGCCAGTCTCTGGTGACAAAAACGCGACACAACACGAAACATTGAGTACAGGTTTGGACATACTTTCGAACATTTTTTAGTAAGGGGTGTTCATTTGAGAACGTCATCTACTAGCTGACGTTCTCTGATGAACACGGGGTATTTATTTAGCGCTGAAAAGCTCTATTTCAATTTATATTAAGTTCCATCACAGCATACTTACTTAATAAAAGCCTGAGCCTCTATCAATCAAATCAACAAAAAGATTATATTATCAACAAATTTACTTCTTTTCAATTACAGTTAATGCTTTCTGACCAGAATTGCCACATCTATGTCTTATACATTTATTATTGTCATCCAGTTTGTCAGATTATCGTAGTTTCTCAACATGTGTTGAAAGGAGATAGGTAAAAAAAAATACACACGGTTACACACAGTTTCGGGGTCTACCCCTCCTCAGTACAGCATTGGCTGGTCGACCAATTTGGAGACCGTATGTCCTGGCTCAAAGCCAACGAGCTACTGAATAGCGGTGAGATGTTGTACAGGAGCCTTATTCCATTGCGAGTAGTGAGAATCTCACCGTGAGATTGCCTGAAACAAAACTACGGGTTGCCTGAAACAAAAGAGATGGAATCTCTCTTGGCCTCAATCACAGGAGAATCTCAACGAAATCGGGGAGAACTTTAGAAGGTGAAGTTCGAGAAGAAATTTAGTTTGTTATCTATTGGTTGGGGCACTGGTGGGGCACGCCTTGACGAGGGCTCGACTAAAACTCGCTAAAAATATATTTTTTCTTAAAATTTTCATTTCTTTCATTCTCAAGAGTACTACTCTACTTGGTGCATTATAATTTAACAGTGCAGCAACATTTTCAGTAAGCAAGAACACGGTCTTATCAAATTTCTCCGTCTCAAACATTTGTCATAATAGTCTTTACAATTGGCAATGACGTTAATCTTACCATTTCAGCATAGAATAGGCGAACCGAACACCCACGGGTGTACACGGCGTCAGAGAATCTCATTCAGAGCTCGCATGTTTCAATAGAATGAGGCACCAGGTGACATCCACCAGCGTATTAGATCTAATACTGCATGGCAGATGGAAGTCAGTTCTAGAAGCAGGCAATTTTTTTTTGCATAAAGGGGCAGGCCATAAAAAATAGTATATTGTGCAACTAGTGTGGAAAATAGTATTTTTCACATGCATACGAAAAAGTTTGTCGTCATTCTTTTGAACCCAAAATTCCATATTTTGAAAAATTGGTCGGCTTTTAAGGCCCTTTATACACTCCTATTTTAAAGTAAGTAATGTGTCAAACTATTTCGCCTTCATTACTAAATATGACTCTAAGAATCCCTCAAATGCAGTTCTGGTCAATATTTACTAGTAATTTTGCTTCACTGCAACCAAGTCACCATATTTATATGTTATCGACTTCCTGCATTGCATCTTTTTGTTTACTTCTTGCACCGCACGAATCTTTTTCTTTAAATCTATCTTCAAGTCATATTTCTGGATAGCTTAAAAATCTACTGGCATTTTTCTGTCATTTCTTAATACCTAAGTTGTTTTGTGTTGATGGAGTTAGGAGATATAGGAGGAATGTCTATAACGGCGATTTTTGGTTACTTTGAGAAGACAGGACTGATTAGTTGAAACGAGTAGGTTAAAAAAATAATGTGATAAATTTGTTTAGAAATCGGTGACACCCGTATGTTAACCAGAACACGGAAATGCATTTGAGACTCAACACAACTTACTTGCTTTTTTCACAGGCAGGCCTGAAACTGTCAAACACTCTCACCTTGTTTGTGAAAATATAACTTGTGGTAGGAAGAGTAAAGAAAAAAAGAACAACAAGACGAACAAAATCCTCAATTGTTAAAATGAAAGTTCTACTAGTTTTTATTGTTTTATTTATATTTTAGGAAACTGCAAAAATCATAAAAAATTGCTGTGGTCATATTGTGGTGAAGGTAGATTCCTTTTGATGTGGGATCTTTTTACATCAATTAGACGGCAAAACAAAATAGTTATCAAATTTGTTTGACTTGTGCAAAATAGTCATTTATGGATTAAAAGCGAAAAGTACAACTTTTTTGCTCGGAGAGTGAAGCTTGCCAATGCAATGGCAATCACTCGAGAGCAAAAAAGGTACTTTTTGCTCGTAATGCATACATGGTTCTTTCTGCAAACGATCAATTTCAAATAATGTGAATCATAACTGCATAACTGAAGACATAATCTGAAAATTTAAATCAAAGTGACAATGACGTTTTAAATATTTGGTTGAGTGGTGGTAGTTGCTATTGACAGCAAGCGAAAAAATCTTTTTCGCTTGCTGTCCTGGGCAACGCGCGGAAAAGTAAACTAACATTCTGATCCTCACAAATGGTTAGGTTTTCGTTTGTCTAATGAAAGCGTAAAATGCGTCATTATTTGACGTTTGTAGAAAATAGTTATTTTTCTACAAACGTCTTTTCGTTTTTTTGTCAAACGTATAAAAATAACTATTTTCTACAAACGTCTTTTCGTTTTTTCGTCAAACGTATAAAAATAACTATTTTCTACAAACGTCAAATAATGACGCATTTTACGCTTTCATTAGACAAACGAAAACCTAACCATTTTTGAGGATCAGAATGTGAGCTTAATTTTCCGCGCGTTGCCCAGGACAGCAAGCGAAAAAGATTTTATCGCTTGCTGTCAATAGCAACTACCACCACTCAACCAAATATTTAAAACGTCATTGTCAGTTTGATTTAAATTTTCAGATTGTGACTTCAGTTATGCACAGTTGTAACTCACATTATTTGAAATTGATCGTTTGCAGAAAAAACGTTGTATGCATTACGAGCAAAAAGTAACTTTTTTGCTCTCGAGTGATTGCCGCTCTCCGCTTCGCGTCGAGCGGCAAACTTCACTCACGAGCAAAAAAGTTGGACTTTTCGCTCATAATACATAAATAACTATTAAAAACAATTTGGGTTGTATCGTTTCAATTGATTCTTAGTTTAGATTATTAGACGATGAGGTTCTTACCAGTCGGACAGTATTTCTTCTCAAGCCATACATTAACGATTTGCTCAGTATGATTTTTACACCTGATGGTACATAATTCTGAAGTGATCGTTTTCCTGCCAGGTCTTCCTAATTAGGTCGTCTTTCGAGAGAATACTATAAAGTACGGCAGATCTTCAAATTAGCAGGATTCATATAGAAACAAACGGACTCGAAAACATCAAACCATTAGACAACGTCCAATTTTTAAAAAGTGATAGCTGGTGGCCCATTTGACACTGACATTAAGCTAATTTCATAGGTAAACAGATTCCTTGGAGACGATTGGTTGAATTATGTCAAAATTCAATTTTATTGGAAGATTTTAATTACGCACCTCGTTATTAACATGGCTTTGGACTTGGCCTAAAGAAGCAGGGTGGCAAACAAGAGCTAACAATCCAGGAGTGCTAATCTAACGGAAAAGTATTATGGCCGCCTGCACAAGTAAAGTTATAATGTACGACCTATAGGTAATACCGAGGGTAGTACACACAATCTGAAAAATTAAATCAAACTGACAATGACGTTTTAAATATTTGGTTGAGTGGTGGTAGTTGCTATTGACAGCAAGCGAAAAAATTGAGCTATATTTTTTAAGCGGACTAAAAGTACGTCATTTGATTTCTCCATACGCTCACCTAAAAGTGGGCTTTCTAATCCTCAGACCAAAAAAGTAGCAAAACAGTCCTAGATAGTAAAAGTAAAGTCAAAAGCCACCGCTACTGTCATGGTGGCGCATACATAAACGATTTTCATTCACCAAAATTATTTGAACACTAGATGACACCAGGTAGACCTATCTGAGTGTATTGCCATCTTTACATTCCTATTGAAGAAACAAAGGATAGGAGGTTTTTATCAATTAAGTATTGATAATAATGCTACAAATTTTTAGTTTTCCATGACCATTGGTTATGACTTAATACCATTAAAACCATTGAACATTGAAAACCACCATTCAACATTCTATTTATTTTACAAATAATATACCCCACTAATTAGGTAAGTACCTATAGAGGATGAGAGAAAATGGCAAAACTGAATCACTCTGAAATAGACTTCTTATTTCCTGCAGGCTTGAAAAAGAAATTGTATATGTTACTAGGAGTAAAAGGTCTTTTTGTGCTTCGCCCAGTTGCAGGCCTCAGCTTCGCTTCGGCCGTCAATCCCTGGGCTCAGCCACTGCCACCTAGACTATAAGGCCGTGAAGCAGAGTCTGTGACGTCACAGTCGTGGTCCAAGGTCACCATTTGAAATGGATGGATTTCAAATGATTTCGTGTATATTTTACGTGATTTTACTGTGATTATTCTGTTTTTAACGCGAATTTTGTTTTTATGAACATTACTGGACTTTAGGAAACGTATTAAAGTTTGTGCTAAATTCGGAACTATGCGTTTTAGTGTTTAAAAACTGTGAAAATGCCTTACCGGTACTGTGTCGGGGTGCAACACAAACTTAAAGAATGGACCTAAAAAATCGGTTTTTTGGTTTCCCAGGGATGAAGATTTAAGAGAAAAGTGGATTAGAGCCTTTAAAAGAGAAGATTTCGTGCCTGGAGAACATAGTAGGGTACATTTATATATAAATAAGTAACAAGAATTTTAGAGAAAGTTAGGTTATTATTATTTATTAACAAAGCATGAATTCCATGAACTTTGTAGAAAACTGGTGTTTTAAGTATGTGAGGTGCATTTTTGCAAGGATGAAGTACAGAAAAAGTTTATTTATTATAATGAAGAAACAGATCAGACTTTGCAAGCCCTTTTGGACATTCCAAAATTGATCTGTGGTAAGAACTTATTACACACTTAACTTATGCCTTTAAATTATATAGTCTCCATTTAACTATTAAATCTCTGAGTATGAAACAGATCCCTTGAAGGGATACTTTTATTTATTGAGTTGAGAAATGAACTTGTACCATGCCAGTCATATTCCTAGGAAAAGCAGAGGATAATAAGATAATGATGTCAACATTTTTGTCTTCTGTAACATTCATTCATATTTTTGTTAAGTCTTTTTTACACTCTTTTACAGTATCAAGCTGCTGTGGCTTGGATGCATTGTTGTATAAGCTATACCTTCTAAATAAAAAACGTATGTTTCTTGAATTAACTGTTTTATTTTTGATTGCTAAGGGCCAAATGTTGTAATAATCAAAACATGTTTTATTTGTGTGGGTTTATCCAACTTCTTAGTTGTAGTCATAATAATTGTATTCTCAATTTTCACCAGTTACAACGCATGTAAACAAAATATCCATGGCAAGGCTTGTTTATGGGTTATAATGGATGAAAATTAGGAATATGATTACGACTATGACTAATAATAAGTTGAATAACCCGGGATTTACTACAATGAAAAGTTGTTGGCAATTTAATCTTATTTAATTACCTATAAATAGAAAAAAAAAAACAACTTCCTGCAGATTACAACATTTTGCACTTTCAACACATATCACTACATACAGTTTTTATTACTTTGAGTCCTTGCTGTTACTACACACACTAGCACTCAAATCCTCTCGAAGTAGGGAGGAAGTAGGCTCGATACATCTCTGTTTGTGGAAGTGAGTAGGTAGGTACTTTCTGGACACTGGCACTTTCCAACTACTATTGAGTTTCTACCATTTTGACTGTGAAGACCTCACTAAAGAAGTTCTATGCAGGACATCAAGTTTTGGGTATAAATGGTAGGTATATGATGATCTCTTGCTTATTCCTTTAAGAAAATTAACAGTTAAAAGATAATGTAATTCCTAAAGATAATTCCTAAATTTTTAACAGAAATATGAAGTTTACTGAGTTTGATCTTAGTCATGTAGTACATTTACACCACATGGACCAAATTAGACCAAGGAACAAATTGAGTACCTAATCAACTTGAATCAAAGTTTGTCAAAGAACAGCTGTTTTAGTTATAAATGGAAGCTTTAGCCCTTTTCGGAAACTGCAATCCAATTCCAGAATCCAATTTGGGGCTAAAGGGTTTACACCATAAAAAAGACTGTTTGATCTACCTCCTTTACTCTGAACCAAATATTTGATTCCCAGTGTTTACACCACAGTGACATCATTTGATACTTGGACCAAATGTTTGGTCCATGCAGTGTACCTAAACGAGTAAATGTAATACATGGTCTGTATAGGAATACGTTGAAAGCAAATAAATCTGTTTATGTAACAAATTTTGAAATTTGTAACAGGGTGTTACACAAAGGAGCTAGGGTTTTGTATAAAAGAATATAAATGATTAGAAAATATTTTTTTCATTCTTTGCTCTGGGTGAAATAACTCTTGGGAAAAAAAGCTACATTCTTAATAGGTATATATTAAAAAGTTAAATGCAACCCTCTATACTTGCCTACTGGCAAGTTTACTGTTCTAGTTTATAGACTTTAGTCTGGCCTTTTTCAAATTCAGGAATCAGGATGAGTCACTGAGGATTAACCTAACTTTTTTTTATGAAACTATGTAGGTACTCTGTATTTTAACTTACCCTACTATTTTCTTCAGATATAGATTAGCTTACATCCATTTTTTCTTCACACCCTCATTCCTTTGAAACCATACAACGGATTTGCTAGACCTGTTTACATTGATTTCGCACCGTGACACCCAAGCACGTTTGAGAAATTTTCAACACTTTTAAAGCACTTGTTGTTAGTCTAAATGCAGCACTAGCTGCAAGAAATGTCCTAAAGTCCGGCACAATTTATAAAAACAAAATTATGAATACAAAATGAATAATATTAGTCGCAAAGTCGAAAAAAATATTTGAAATCCATACAATTCAAATGGTCTCACACTAGTGACCTTGGACCACAACTGTGACGTCACAGCTTCTGCTTCACGGCCTTATGGTCTAGGTGGCAGTGGCTCAGCACGAAAAGACGGATCGAGATGGATGGTTCTCGGATCAAGAAGCAGCCCATATTGCTCTGTACTTCGCTGGGTATCGGAACCCGAACGAAGTGAAAAGAGCGTAGGCGGTCACCAATTTGCTACCCGTCTACCCTTCATCAGTACAGCTTTGGCTGGTCGACAAATTAGGGACCGTGATTCGGCTATTTGAAGCCGGAAACGTACAGAGTACCGGTGAAATGTTGTACAGAGCAGAGGCAGGCGACATCCACCAGCGTGTTTTAAATCCAACACTGCATGGCAGATGGCTTTCGGATCGAGAAGCAGCCCATATTGCTCTGTACCTCACTGGTTATCGGAACCTGAACGAAGTGAAAAGAGTGTAGACGGTCACCAATTTGTCGATCAACCCATCTGCTATGGACTGCTTCTCGATTCGAGAGCCATCTGCCATGCAGTGTTGGATCTAAAACACGCTGGTGGATGTCGCCTTCCTCTGCTCTGTACAACGTCTTACCGGTACTCTGTACGTTTCCGGCTTCAAATAGCCGAATCACGGTCCCTAATTTGTCGACAAGCCAAAGCTGTACTGATGAGGGGTAGACGGGTAGACCCTGAAACTAGTATGCAGATGGGTTGATCGACTAATTGCTGACCGCCTACACTCTTTTCACTTCGTTCGGGTTCCGATAACCAGCGAGGTACAGAGCAATATAGGCTGCATCTCGATCCAAGAGCCATCTGCCATGCAGTGTTGGATCTAAAAGACGCTGTGGATGTCGTCTGCCTCTGCTCTGTACAACATCTCAATGAACTCAAAGTTTTGTTGATTTTGCATACAGTGAACTAGAATTGACATTGACATAGCCGCTTTTTAAAGTTACAGAACCGTTCATTAATGGTAGTCATTAAACAGACCTGTTATTTGTCAGTCGACGGAAAAGTTATTAACGATTTCAGTGGCCGGGCTTTCTACTATGTACGATAAATCTCAAACAATTCAAATATTTCATTATATTAGCTACGAAGTAAGTGTTTAAGAAATACTAGATCAGAAGTGCCAATTTATTTCTCCCACATAATTACAACATAATAATAATCGAGAATATATCGGCATATTCCCTAAAGACAACGCAATATTGTTATCTAGTTAACAACTCTTGACTTCTCCATAAAGAAAAAAATTTCTTGCTCAAACAGGCCTAAAGATTGCCTATTTAAACGCCTAATTTGAAAAAGTACCTGTTAAACCAACAGTCTCCTCTCGGTCAAATATTTACGCTCTCAAGCGAAGCACCAACGCGACTCGGCAGCCCTGTGGACAAATTCACATGGGATTTTCTGTTTATTCATAACCAAATTCACTACAGTGCAGTGGGTGGAGAATCATCACTACAAAGCATCGGTTCATGTGGCTAAAGAAAAAACAAACGTTTTTGGGTGACCAATAAATCTTATTCTATATAGCTGTACCTACTCAATTAGGTCATAAATCCGCTCTTCTTAAGTGCAAATAAATGCAGCACAACGAATGCTTTAAAAGGCTGATGGAATACAAAAACGCATTGTTACTTAAACCGGATAAAAGATTGTTATTGCGGTCGGCAGACCAGGTAAAAGATGAAGTGAAAAACAAACAACAAAACGGCTTTCTTCTAGAGGTATTCTTACATACTACTTGAGATTATGAAAGAAGTGAGTGTAAAAATTTTTACTTCAGTTAATCAGCTGATAACTTCAATGCAGAAGGCTCTATTCAAATCATGATGTCATGCTTAATTTTGTTCCTAGAAATTAAAAAAAAAAAAGTTATATCCTTGGATTACAACTGCAGTGGTAATCTGTTGCTATTGGATGTAGGGCGGCAGCATTGAAGTGAACGAGATTTTTTTTGCTCTCTTTTTTTGCTCAGTAATTTTTTTAAACTTTACATTCTGAATTCTTACTGACTGAAACTGAACTTCGAAAATTGAAAGAAAATTGTTTGAATTAATAAAAGCAAAGAGAATTAACAGATAGTCGACATATTTGAGCAATTTTTAATTTGAATATGTTCAGGAAGTACGACTAATCTGAAGAATTGCGTATAACAACGCCACACGCCAAATGATGTCACACGTAAAGATGACTAACGAGGGCCTTGAAAGCACTAAAAGATATTAAGCTGAATAAATAGGAAAAGCTTAACAAAATTGTTTTTAAGAACTTAAAAACTTTCAACTGCCTTTGAGAATCTTTGAATAATTCCAAATCATTGAAAACAATTCATCTAGGTTGACAGTGACAAAATTATATTAAAAATAACCAGATAACAAAATTAGCAGATTATTAAAAATATGGAAACAATAATAAAAATATATATTTTTTTGTTAAATGCTAATTTTGGATGAATGATAATTTGATGTGTTTGTGGATCTATATTTTTTAGTTTCTGGTTGCAGCACCATGAACTTGCAGCACTTCATCTACTCGCTTTGGGATACTATCTATCAGATTTATAATAAAATCTTGGGGAATAGCTTCCCAAACATTTAATATCGCTTGCTTCAAATCATACAAATTTTGAAAATCAATTCCTTGCCGACTCAAATCTAACTCTAATTTACTCCAGACAGGCTTTATAGTGACCATATCAGGTGACATAGGCGGCCATACCATTCTCTCAATATAATGTTCCCTTAGTAACTGAGTGACAATCCTAGCCCTATGAGGCCTAGCATTACCATCAACTAAAATAAAATCATCCCCAAAATGTCTATCAAAGGAAACAATAACATCCTTTACTCACAAATGGAAATATCTTTAGCCATTCATACTCTCGCCATCTACAGTAGGGAACAAAAAGTAATTTTTTTTTAAATATCCAAGTTATAATTGAATCTCCACAATTAAGTGATGTGGAACAAAATGTATGGATGAATTTGGAATTGCGCTTCCTGTTTGTTGCAGCTATTAATGATACCCCGGGACCTTCTTTATATCTTCATTAGTTTAAACAAAAATTGTTTTTTTCTAAAAGTGTAACATTTCAAGACCATGAAAAAAACAAATCTCCTATTCAATGAGCATTACAAGAATTTGGAATTGGACGTAGTCATCTGAGAACCAGATCTATGCCTAATTGTTTAGATGTACAGGGTGACCCACGAAACTGACATTAATCCTCATTTTTTTAAGTTTTACATTCTGAATTCTGACTGAATAAAACTGAACTACGAAAATTGTTTGTATTAATAGAATCAGAAAGAATTAACCGATAGTCGCAATTTTTAATTCAACTTAAAAATTTTGAACTGCGTTCGAGAATCTTTGAGTAACTACCGGAGGTATACCGGGTGACACAAGATGTATGTAACAGCCCAGCGTTTCCACAATTTCTATTTTAAAAATTTGAAATTTGGAGGTGATAAATAAATCGTAAATGTGCCTCAGATCCTGTTTCACGTTCTTAGGCATGACTTCCGGCCATGACCGTCCGAAGTGCCGTCATATCTCATTTTTAAAATAGAACACCCTGTATATTTGTTCATTTTCGGATTCCAATTCAAATTCTAAGTTATTAGCGTGTAACATAATGTATGCTTATTTCTTACCGTTTTCAAGAAAATCGCACCCGAACTTTCCATATCATCAATAATAAATGTGGATTTTTATGGAAACAAATGAACATCGTTCAGCCCTGATTTCATAGGCCACCATTTTTTTAAGCTCTCTATCAATATGGAAAGTTCGGGCGCGATTTTCTCGAAAACGGTAAGAGATAAGCATACATTATGTTACACGGCAATAACCTAGAACTCGAAGTGAAATCCGAAAAGGAACAAATATAAACCGTTCCATAAAGTTTTTCCAAAGGCTATTATTTGAATGACCTGATGATATATAAATTTTGAACTGTGTCAATGTTAATAGTTATGTTATAAAAACCGTAAAGGAGAGATTCCGCCAAAAACGCGACCAGTTAGTTATAGTATAGTTATCCATAAACTGATTTGCCAAAAATGTGATTGACAAGATTTAAACCTAAATTAAAAGCAGGTGAAGGTAAATGCCAATAGCAACTTCCCTACAAGTTGTTATGATGGTTTAATGTAGTTTTACTTTAATATCTGTCATCAGTTTGACTTTGAATAAATCAAATTAATTTCCTCGACGTTGCTCGCATTATATTAAAAAAAGTTTTTATCAGCTTATACATTTTCAAAAAAATCACTCAGTAGCTAGCACATTCAAGAAGAACGGTTTTAATTTCTCTACCGAACTACCTCTTAGAAAGAAGCCTAATACTAAGAGGCAGAGCGTTGTACCTACCATATCCGAATTGCAGATAAACACTGTTCCTGGTCATATTTTGACGGCGATATGAATGCATTTTATGTGCGCCTTGCTTCATAGCATGAGAATGTCCTTCCCTTTTTGTAGATTTCTACAGTGAAGAAATGTTAACGTTTTGTAAAAGAGCTCATATACAGTGAGTAGATAACTGCAAAGATTCTTTTAATAGAAAGATTTTATGGTATAAGGAACAAGAGCCATTTACGTAAGACCTTTTAGTGGTTGAGTGTTAACAAACTTTCTCTTAATATATATTATGTTGCACAGGGTGAGCAAAACTCGATGTCCCCGTTTTAGTATAAGAAAATTTGTTGTCCTAAGAATTACTTCTGCCAAGTATTTAACCTGAAAAACGTAGTATCAGCTCTAGTACATGGATTTATTACTTTCGCTTACAACTATTATTTTTGGTAAGTTCTGGCAACAACATTTTTTGTAATGGCAGCATTTTATAACCTTTAAATTTTATCAATATAACCAATAAAACTGACGCAGTTCAAATATTATACGGGGGGCAATCTGTCAAATTTCCATGACCTACTTTTCCGAAAAATATAATGAAAAGCTTTATATACAAGGTGTTCCATTTAAAAAATAAAATATGACGGTACTCCGGTTAAACCGGAAGTCGTGCCTAAGTGCATGAAACGGAATCTGAGGCACATTTACGATTTATTTATCACCTCCAAATTTCAAATTTTTAAAATAGAAATTGTGGAAACGCTATGCTGTTACATACATCTTGTGTCACCCGGTATACCTCTTAAAGAGTGAACATTGTTTTGACTGTCAGCCTAGAAGAATTGTTTTCAAGGATTTGGAATAATTCACATCTTTATGTGTAATATCTTGTTATTGGCCATTCTTCAGTTTAACCGTACCCCCTCAACATATTCAAATTAAAAATTAAAAATACAAAAAATTTTCGAAGTTCAGTTTTATTCAGTCAGAATTCAGAATGTAAAACTTAAAAAAAAAAGGATTAATGTCAGTTTCGTGGGTCACCCTGTACATCTAAACAATTAGGCATAGCTCTTGTTCTCAGATGACTGCGTCCAATTCCAAATTGTTGTAGTGCTCATTGAATAGGAGATTTGTTTTTTTTATGGTCTTGAAATGTTACACTTTTAGAAAAAAACCCATTTTTGTTTAAACTAATGAAAATATAAAGAAGGACAGAAAAAGGTTCCGAGGTATCAATTATAGCTTCAATAAACAGGAAGTAGAATTCCAAATTCGTCCATATCACTTAATGTGGACAATCAATTATCACTTGGATACTTGATACATTTTACTTTCTGTTCGCTACTGTAGATGTGTCAAACTTTATAGCTATTACGCCTGTACGTCTAGCTTGCCCTGTGTATAGTCTTTATATATATTCCATATGAAATTTGTATTAATATTTGTAGTATGGGGCAAATTGGAGCCCCAGTGTTAAATGATACCTATTTATTGCTATCGGTTGACAGAAATCAAACACTAAGCTGATTGAATAATTGACTAGGAATCCATATTGTTTATTATTGTGCCAAAGACAATTCATAGTACTCTACAGTGATTGGTCAAAAATATGGAAGCAGGGTATGACATCAGTACCGCTGCAACCAATCATAATAACCAGAATTATTTAGTACAATTTTACTATTTCTATGTACCTTCTTCAACCTCTGGTACGGCCCTGATTTTTTAAAAATGAGTAGGTGATGGTCTCCCATTTTGGTCTCAATTCCGGATTTCCTTGGCTAAGTAGCTGGAACTCCAGATTTTCGCTTTATAGCGGATTTGTCCATAAAAATTAGGACCACCCTCAAACTTGGGCAAAAGTACCCGTAAGTCCTTGAGTGACTGTTTATATTCTGAGGGTTCAAGAAACCTAATTTCATTTAATTAATTGAATACCAGTCACATGGTATTATCTTAAAGGCCACCCACCATCTGAAGGTAAGCATTATGACTCCATAGTACTATTTAATATCCGAAAACATAGATATATAACACTTTTATTACACATATTTTTCACACGCTTAAAGTTTACTTTCTTCTTACCTACCCATTTTGTACTGGTGGCGACTACCCGAACACTTTTGTTGCAGGCCTTTTCTTTTTCCCTTCTTTTCCTGTTTCTGTCTTTCCTGTTACTTGTCTTCATTAAGTCCTTATCCTGAATGTATGTTGAACCATCTGAAGAACAACTGGTAAGGTCAATTGGACCATTGGGGTTAGCAACACCATCGATCACCACCAACACACACATACACTTGATGTAACCTGCCATATCAACACAGCCCGAACATCAGAATTGTAGAGTAACATACCTCGACACTCATCAACACTATCTGATCACCTCCAACACCACGCAGCACACAGTCGACTACTCTGGAATTAGTCAGGTGGGTCCATTCCAATTACACATAGTACATATACAGAACCTCTTACCAAATGGCGATAGGTTATATGTTAAACACCACTCTGATTTGGTAACTTCATGAAATATTGTGCACCGTAAAGATGTAGTCTTTACATTCCTTCGAGATAGGTATCTGGTAAATATACAGAACCTCTTACCAAATGGCGATAGGTTATATGTTAGATACCACTCTGATTTGGTAACTTAATGAAATATTGTGCACCGTAAAGATGTAGTCTTTACATTCCTTCGAGATAGGTATCTGGTAAATTTAAACACCATATTCAGGTTTAAATCCTACAAACATTTAGTATTCATTCACCTAACACCAGGCAATACTATTGTAAGCCAGACATATGACCGGTATGGGTAAAACTCCTCTTAACATTTGATGGTGAGTATACTAACCTGAGATTTGATATTATAGATTAACATAGAAACGCAGGCTACAAAACAAAATAACAAACTCTATTTCTGCCATTAAAGGTACCTTTATGGAACTATAACCTTAAACCAAATATCTATATTTAGTCTTAAAATCTTAGAGTTCACTTCAATCAGCTGTTGTAATATTGATTTTTGTCAGCCGTACGACCAAGCAGGGTCGTTTTATTTGTATTAAGGAGCGAAGTTGCTGTTCGCCGACTGTAGTACCTAATTTGTACAGGGCCAGCTTGTTTATTTTATTATTATATTAAATCCAAATACCTAATAGGCTGAGATTGGTTATTATTACGGTTCCTCATTTATCGTTTCCCGCTTTTGTTTCACTTAGTTATTTACAGTGAGGGGTCTTGAGATCCTATAGGGGTGTAAAAGTGGGTGGCGCCTATAAATTATATCAAGATACTTCTACCCACGACCACTCTTTGGCTTGAGGGTAGCTGTCGGCATTTTCCCCATATCTTGAGACCAACAGTACGACGTAAATAGTGATCCAATCTCAATTTATATTCACCCACTGCCGTTTTGCTATGAACCCATAAAAGGTTGGTAGCAAAAAGTAAATATCTATGGAACCAGCCAAAATATCCAAAAAACCTCAAATATGTCCGAGGTATGACGCGTCTCCACATACTCCCATAGCAAAAAATTTTCTGAAATTTTTTTCCGTAAAGTTATCTGCTCAAAAAGTTTTTACAAAAATGCATCAAGTTTTGTTGAATCCTGTATTAGGAAGCCTGCAAAACATATAACCGAGTACATAACCAATTAAAGCAGTCTATACATGGATCTTACCAAAATGGCATCGACAACGAGAATCGGTTGAGTGGCTTTAGAGATACACAGTTTTAAATTTTATTCAAAATTTGGGGTGTATCGTTTCAATTGATTCTTAGTTTATATCATCCCCGCCACGGTAACTTCCCGCCAGCGAATTGCCACTCTTCCTTCCATGTGCTCTTCTCTGTACCTTTAACCCGTTTCTCTCCACACCGTAATACACCCGTTACGCTATCAAACGCTACAGATTGAACCAAACTCATCCATAAACAAACACCTGCTGCCACTCCCCAGTTTGAGTGCGTACACAAAAACTAAAATTTAAAATAATTTTTCTTTTTGTTCGCCACTATATGTCTAACTTTGTAGAAATTGCGCCTATACGTCTAGCTTGCTCTATGCATAGACTTCACATTTCATATGAAATTTTTATCAATATTTGTATTACCGAGCAAATTGGAGCCCCAGTGTTAAAAGCAACCTCTTTTATAGAAAAAACTAAATATTTATGGAACCAGGCAAATTATCCACAAAACTCCAAATATGTCCTAAGGTCTGACGCGTCTCCACATACTCCCGTACCGAAAAATGTTCTAATTTTTTTTTTCGCAAAATTATCTGCTTTGGTGGCTTTAGAGATAGAGGTTTATAGTTCATAGAGAGTATAGAGAGATAGAGGTTATATGTTCTTTCAAAATTTGGCGCGTATCATTTCAATTGCATCTTAGTTTATATTGACGTGCTTCAAATAAAAGTTCAGCTCTATTTTTTTATCAATTGAGAAGATTTATATCAAAGGCTTATCCACACGGCTTGAAAAAGATTACCCATAAGAATAGCGTTGCTGTCAGCAATGACGTATGATGTCAACCATTCTATTTTTATGGGTATAAATTTTGAAAGGAAAGGATTTCATAATCAAAGTAAATCGGCTTTCGTCCTTTCACCATTTTCTTTTCACATTTCACAGACAACTACAAACAAAAACCGTCAACAACGCCAGTGCACCCTCATTAAGGCCCATGAATAAGGAACAAGTATAACACATATGTGTAAACACAAAGTTTTCTGCAATGTTATCCAAAACATTGTCCTTAACTCTATTTTCATTCTTGTCAAAAGGTAGCTTTTTTATTTTTGGTTTTGGTTTAGTTAATCTGACTTAGGTTTCTCGGATCAGTAACAGCATTATTCCCTTTACCTGCCGCCATCTTTTAAAAAGTTCAAGACGAGACGTTATCTTTTGCCATTCACAGTTTTATCAATTTTTAAAGCACAAACTCAACTGTTTTTATGTTCATTCGCTTTGTCCAAGTCAAACAATTGAGGTCCCAGCAAATTCTAAACTTGCCATATGCACACCAGCCGAAATCCCAGTTTTCCGGAGGCCCTCAAACAACGTATTAAAGGAAAACAAACAAGAGATTGTATAGAGTTTGTTTGCTTTTGCTAACTCTATTATTGATCGTTTCATAAGTTTCGTCTTTTATGCAAATAATATGTACTTATAGAAGAAACGAAAGGTCTATTTAATATACAAAAACTTTTTAGATGCGACTGCTGTCTGTGAAACTGCGAGAATTGTAATGTTAGTTACAATAGAAAAAGTTTTTCGTGGAGCTCATATCTATGAACACTCCCCCTATAAAAAGGCCGCCACAAGTTTGATGGATCAAAGTGATCCATCACATCCATAACAATTATAAGAATGGGCAAATATCCCTAGACTGAATGACCCACTACCTTACCAGCCTTACCTTAAATTAGTTGAGTGTAAAGTCATTAAGGCTGAGTACGGTTTCCCAACTTGATTGCTGTTGAGAGTTTCCAGTCTCTATTAATTTTGAAAAGATAAACTGGAAAAGACAAAAAGTCTTATTGATTTTGGGCGCTGATGATGACGTGTGTGACGAAACTGGTCTGACAATAAAGCATTTCGAATTGCCAATTTTCCCAATCTACCTATTTCTTACTTGACAATAACTGGCTATAAGTTATTAAGACTATAAGCCACTCACTTTATATCATCGTATTTTCTCAAAATGTGCTCAAAGGAGATGAGAGAAAGGAGATGAAAGGTAGAAAAAAAAACCAGAGATTTCAAAGCTTACGAGATGGCAAAAAGAAGTGAATGGGTTATACGTACTTAGTTGGGAGACACTTGGCCTTGGTCCCCTTGAGTTAATTTGCAGCACTTCTACAGAAAGAACATTATCCTTCTAGGTGGATAGGAAAAACAAGTCCATTTTGCAAAATATGTGTAAAAAAATCAGGTTAAGTTCCAAAACTGACGCTGATTTGAGTTTTTAGTAACCTTAAAAATATACGTTATTTTGAAATTTGAATAATATTAAGAAAATGGCTTGATTTGACAACACAAGTAATAATAGTAAATCAGTGAATAATAAGTCACTTTTGTTTCATACCGGTCCTGGTTTTGGGTAGTTCTAGTTAATACAAAAACGACAGACCAGCGAAATTATTTCAACCAATCAGATGTCTTGAAAATCAGGCATTTTGCAATTTTTATATCAACCACAACCAACCATTACCTTAACCCCGTGTGAAACAAAAATTGTTATGGACTAAAAGCTCAAATCGATATCATTGACATTTAACCTGGTGAAATGGTCAGATCCAAGCTGGGCGTGATTTTTCTATCCACATGGTTAGGTTATTTATTCTGTATAAAATTATAATACTCGATACATGAGCTAAGGTAATTGTGTACTGCATTTCTACCATCTACAGTGTGTTCCCAGATTGGTGAAACGACCCTTAGAAAAGTAAAAAATTGCCAAATTTTAAATTTTGTTCTTTCCGGTTTAGCTTTGCTTGGTCAAAGACTAATTTCCGGCAAAATTTAAGTTTTGAAAAATCAGGGAGGGTTGGGACTGTATCTTTTTCGGTAAAGAAAAGTTTTCTTTCTATGGGAGATGCGACAGAAAGTTGTGAAGAAAAGTTGCTTAGATCAAAAAACTGTGCCAATATATTGTGTGCCAAATTTCATTAACATCGGTCTACAATACATTTTCAACTTTTTTCAAATTTGTATTCTTCTTTTAGCTATTCACTAACATATATGTCAAAATGTTATTTATAAAAGTTGCTTAAAATCTAAATTAAGAATCGATTTCCATATTAGAATATCCTCTGGCAAATTTGATCACTAACATGATATTCTTTACATTTTTTTCAATAAAAAGTTGAAAAGTGATGACAGGTGAGTTGAAGTGAGTTGGACGATGATTTTGAAATTTGATGTAGAGGCTTATCTGATAAGTCTAAGCAACATTACTTAACGATTTCTTGTTGTATGTCTCACAGAAAGATAACTTTCTTTAATGGTTAAAGATCTTTTCTGACAATTTGCAAAGTCTTTTTGATTTTTGAAAACTTAAATTGTGACAGGTATTGGTCTTTAACCAAGCAGGACTAAATCCCAAAAAAATAGAATTTTAAATTGTCATTTTTTTTAATTTTTTACAAGAGTTTGACCTATCCAGAGACAGATAGTATGTAATCAACTTTACCTAAGTGCCTCCGCCACTGATGACTAAGATGAGTTAAAGAGCCTTGAACCGAATTCAAGACAACTCACAATTATCCATCTTTTGCAATTTACCTTAATTTATCAACGGTCAGTTTTAAGTATCGAACACGATTTGAAACTGTTAAAGCTAAAGCCCAAGCATGGCAACCTTTAATGGCTCCCGCATTTCACAACATATCGCTAAACGCATTATTAAATTGCCAATGTAAGAGATCAAATTAAGGAGATAACAACCGGTCCGTTTCATTTAATCGACGTAAATATGTTATTTCGACTTCTAACTGTAACTGGGGCTATTTAAAGACGGGTATAAGTAATTTTTTCGGCTATATAAGGAAGTGATATGGGACTTTGTTCTCGAATTCGATTTTTGTTCCACTCCTTATTGATCCCACTCCAAAATGAATGAACTACATCTTTGTCATATGACGATTTATAATTTAAGATTCTGTGACACGGAAGGAGTTTTGCCAATACTTACAAAGACAAAAATTCTAGATCTTAAGTTTAGAAAATATAATATTGTAGCAAACTTGTTCAGCCAGTACAATTCGTCTACTTACATTCCACTCTTTTCTACTAACACTTTACTATAGCGCTCTATTATCGCTTTGGTCTTTTAGCTTACTTACCCTCTCTTAACAGGTCCCGAACTGACAAGACCCGCAGCGGTCCCTGCCTTTTATACCTAAAGCTTGTAAACTAGACTTTCCAAACATTCATCGAAAATTAAAGAATACGTCTAAACATTTAAATACCACTTAAAGGAGTGTAAGCAAGGTAGTAATACCTAGGACCCCCTGCATCAATCCTTAAAATGCTAAAGAAGAGTATTCTGTGAATATGGAAAACATGTTATACGACGCTAACGTCGGTGATAGCAAATCTACGAGTATGCAAAGCCACATTTAAAAACTGCAGGGCAGTATATGTATAAAATCAGAAAAATAAAATAAAAATCTTCATATTTACAACGTAAAAGAGAGTGAACTATACCCCATTCACTTATTTTTGGCACCTCGTTACCTTTGAAATCTTATTTCTTTTATACCTATCTCTTTTCGGAATATCCTATCCGAAATCTATCTCTTTATACCCTATCTCTTTTCTCTATCTCTTTTGAGAAGATAAAATGTTACAGTCAGGTTTCCAACGCCTTCTTGACAGATATGTGAATGGTTTATACGCAGTGCAATTTCTCCAAAAAAAATAAATTGAATGTCAGAAGCATAGCACACGGAGGTCTCTGAACTTGTTTGTTGTGTTATCTAGATTTCTAAAATAGATTTTTTAAGAAAACAATTATTTTTGGTTATTAATTGTATCTCGAAATAATTTGATAAAATTTTTCGTTGTAGAGAAGTAGGTTATTGCGTGCTTGAATGAATATGGAAAAGTTGTGCAAATGTATAGAAAATGTAAAAGAGAAAAATCTAAATCTCCAGTAAGAAGATGCTTTTGAATACATGTGCATAAAAAATGTCAGATTATGTTTTTACCTTACACATTTTTAGAATATTAATTTGATCTTTTCCTTAATAACTTTGTAGTGCTCTGTCAGTCACTGGCGGGGAACAGAAAAAGTTCCGGAGGTAGGAAGGTACCTAACTAAATAATGTTTCTAAGTTTGTAATTATTTTTCATTTTTTTTATAGTAATATGTTGTTTCTTAAGCTAAAAGTGTACACCGCATACAGTGTGTTCATTAGTGAAATACATTTAATACTTTTTAAAACGGAACACTTTTTTACATTTCTCATACACGTCTATACTCATTTTTTCTTGCGCATTTTTTAACGTAAAACGATGAACACAGGGTGAGCCAGAAAGAATAAAGTGAGTCGAAAACTAATAATAATTTTTTCTACTCGCGTGCGCCAAAGTTTACTTTTCTGCACGCATTTGAGTGCGGATAGTTGTAGTTTTCCGGATTAGTGCGGAAAAGTAAAAAACCTCAAATGGCTGCTATTTTGCTTTAAATAACTTTGTTTACTATGGAAGAACTTAATAAGAACCAGTAAAACTATAATGATTTATAGTTGTTAGGAATGGTGGCATTAGGTGCCTGGTATACCATCTTACTTATACATGTACTGCATCTGTAATAATAGTTTTGCAAAAAAGGCAGGATATCGATCTCAACATTTTTCAAATGAAAGGGTTGATTTTTTTAATTATTGCTAAGTGCGATAAAAGTACGCAAAAATCATTCATCGCGCAGCTGAGGCAGTAAATACCAATATATTGACAGAGTTTTAGGACGACTTTTACTAACTATCAGTATAACTTCAGTTTGAAGTTAAAATACTATAGTCGTTTTCAGGAAGATATTCATCTAGCCACCCATGACATTGTAAACGCACCTTTTAAAAACAATTGAAAAGTTACCAAAAAAGTTACTAGATTGGAGAGTGGTGCGAATCGAGCATAACGAATTTATCGGGTTTTAACCTCAAATTTTGTAATTTTCAAATATAACTACTTTATTTCTCAAATTTTGCTCAAATTCAATTGTTATGCTGCGTTTGTAATGTAGAAAAAGTAAACTGGCTTAATAAGCGACTAACTACCACACAGAAGTATTAACATAATTCATCGCATGACCCAGAAAACTCATCTGCAACCTGCAATCTCCAACTTCTGCAAAATAAGATGCCAGAGTAGAGTTACAAAAATTGAGACCCGAAAACCACATTCAAGCAGTTATTGATGATTGATTATTACCAGCTAAAGCAAGCGTTAAATTAGAATACCTATGCAGAGGGAAGAACTGAACTGGACCATCAACCATGAACAAGATTTCCAAAAGTTCCAAATATACTCACCCAGAAATTACTTTAGTGTCCAGATGCCCTGGGAATAGACCATACATTTAACTATGCATATGCCTTACATAATATTATATAGTTTACCACTTTCCAAGCTTAAAATTTAATGCCAATTGCAGTCAAGTAACAATTGTTCCAAACACAGCAAAATCACCTGAGAAAAGATTATGTTTCTACCAGACTGAATTTAAGTACTGCGATATGATTTAGATTGTGTGATTATGATCCGTGGTGAGAGTCCCAGTGGCCTTTTCATATAGGTTAACTATCATATATGCCATCCATAATTATGATCATCTCGATGATCACTATGGAGCTTGAGTTAATATTAGTCGAGATTATTCCCCATGATAAAGAAAAGATCAGTTTCTACCAGATGAATTACATTTAATTTCTTAAACTACCTAAATATCAAGAAACTAAATTTTTGTGTAGTGATTTAATATGAGGTTTGTTCCAATATGCTAGAGAACCATTGCAGAACCTTTAAAAAATTATTTTGCCCAACTCACTAGCAAACATTTCAAATTGAAATGAGGAACCATCTTGACATTGCAGAACCCCTCTGGACAAGCACATTGTTTATTTTAATTTCAATATCATATTAGTGAGTTGTCAAGAATGATAGATCATTCTGGAAATGGTTTCTTGATGGAATGGAACAACTTTTCAACTAAAGATAGCTGCAGTTCTTTTAAACTAAAGGGCATAAGCTGGGGCTATCTCTTATAAACTCAGTTGAAAATGGTTGGACATATGCATAAAATTTGAAGTAACTTTAATAACTTTTAAACTAACAAGTAAAGGCTACTTATTAGTTTGAAATTAAGAATCCCTTTGCAACTAACCTTCTATACCTAGAATAAAAATGCTGTTGAAGTTGCAAGAACTTTTTTACTTTATATACAAAGCAAAACAAGTAACAATAAAAAAAGTTTGGTGTTTAATAGAAAAACTCATTAAGTTGGCTGTGAATTATCAGCAGACAAGAATGCTGGAGTAGTAAAGTACCAGCTACTTTCATTGTTCTATCCTATTCTATGAAAACTTCACAACCAACCTGTACACATTTTGGAAGATAATTAAAAAATTATAACACATACATTGGTACTTTTTATTGATTACAATATAGTATAAATATTTTATATCGGATATTAGGACTTTACTTTCCACTACAGGATGTTTACCATAACATGATTTCAGAAGTATATAGAGCAGGTCAAAGTCACCGACTTGTTTGTAAACATTTTTTTTCTCAATGTGGGCTCTAGGCTCTAGGACATACCATGGGCTCAAAAGATGCACTTGAGAGTTTGTGATTTCGATACAAACTTTCGAACTCTCGAATTTTTAGTGAAATGAGTTATGAGAAAGAACCATGACATGACATAAAATAAAAGGTTTCTGCTTGGTTTCTGTTAAAATCTCAAGTATAATTAAAAATTATATTTGCAGAAGAAAATAATTCCATACACATGCCGCTGGCTTTTTTTCTAAGAATAGAAAATCCACTTCAAAGGCACATTAAGGGTATTTGTAGTAATACATTATACAAAACACTTAAAATGTATGATGATTTAAATATTAGAACCCAGGATTGTAAACTTTTGAGGCCCCTTTTGAAGTCCAGTCCTTAGCAATCACAATAGCAAGAAATGAATATATCTAATATGATATTCAGGAGTATGATAATATATAAAACTTTTTGGCTTTAAGCCACAAACTTATGGCCTCCTATTTGTCGACCAGCCAAAGCTGTACTGATGAGGGGTAGACCCTGAAACTAGTATGCAGATGGGTTGATCAACAAATTGGTGACTACCAACTCTTTGAACTGTTTTGACAAATGTTATATGCATCCTTTGGAGAGATTAACACTTACATAATTAGCACTCTGTATAACTGAGATCACAATGGTCACCCTCAAATTGGTTCCCACACAATCACTTAACAGAACACTTAATTTATAAACAGAAACACACAATTTTTGTTCATGTTAGTCAGTCCTTCCTTGGGTACATTCATGGATAATTGAGATGGTCAAATGATCATTCTTCATTTATCTTGGATAAAGCAAAATCATTCAGTAGCACCTTGAAGATCGGACATTGAGCAATTCTTTTTTTCTTTTGTTTTATTATTGTCTGCAAGTGGTATATTCCATTTCTGAAGCATCAAGCACTTTACTTACAGTCTTCATACAAAGTCAAAAAGCAGTCGATGCATGCAGATGCAGCTTTGCTACTGGAGTTAAGGAAATTGTTAAAGAATAGCTTCATTCTGTAAGGGATCAAATCCGTGGTGTCCGTGGTAGGTCGTAGGTTTATTTCACTTTCTGCTTTCACTATATAAGTTGTTGAGTATAAAAGTAGTCATATAAAGGACTGTTTGATGATAATGGGCAGTGTAGTTATTTGAAAATTAGGTACTCACAAAAATTGGAATAAGAAAAAAAGAAATATGATAATTAAATTCACAACATTTACAAAGATGCTTCCAAGGAATAGACGTACGTAATATTGCGCTCTCTTTCTCAAAATACGTGCAGATGACAAGGGTAGAACGTAAGTGTCATGCGATTTCTTAAATTTTGACATAAGGTGATTGATACCAATAGAAAATAAGAATTTTCCCAGATTTCAGTTGAAAAATTTTTGGAAGAAGGGCTGCCACTACAAAACCGATATTTCCATGGCTGGCTAGATGAACATCTTCCTGAAAATTACTATAGATATGACGTACATTCCATTGTTTACCTGACAGATAAACAACGCCATGTGTGGTGTATCAGTAAAACTTCAAAGTGAAGTTTTACTGATAGTTGTAAAAATCGTCCTTACTCGTATAATAGTAGATTATGTCACTAGGAGTAAAAGTGGGTCTTTTCGTGCTGAGCCCAGAGATTGACGGCCGAAGCGAAGCTGAGGCCTGCAACTGGGCGAAGCACAAAGAGACCTTTTACTCCGAGTAACATATACATTTTTTTTTTCAAGCATGAATACAGGAAAGTCTATTTCAGAGTGATTTCAGAAAGTCTATTTGATTGATAGAGTGATTCAGTTTTGCAATTTTCTCTCATCCCCTTTAAGAGGGTCTAGATACTTACCCAATTAGTGGTGTATATAAATAGAATGTGTTAGAACGGTGGTTTTCAATGTTGAATGGTTTTAATGGTATTAAATCATAAACTAAAAATTTGTAGCATTTATTAATATTAAATTATTAAAAATGACATTGACAGATAAATATGATGACGCGCATGACAACCAACAACATTTAACAGAATTCGAGAACCTATGTGATTTCGACTAAAAACGGTTTCGGGTGGTGCTCTCGAGCGCTCTGAGAGTATTCTTATCCTTTGTTTTTTCAACAAGAATATTAAGATGGCAATAACATGGTTTATATATGCGCCACCATGACAGTAGCGGTGACTTTTGACTTTACTTTTACTGCCTAGGACTTTTTTGCTACTTTTTTGGTCTCAGGATTAGAAAGCCCACTTTAGGTGTGCGTAAGGGGGAAAACAAATGACGTACTTTTAGTCCGATTGAAAAAAAAACATTGTTCCTAATACTTGCGCAAAGTATCTTTTCCGCACTCGACTTCATGGCCGAAGTCCGCAAAGCGCCGTTCGACCAACTGCAGTCGCGTGCGGAAAAGTATCACTTTCCGCACTTTAAGTGCGCACGATAAGTCCCGTAAATTCGTTTTTACCGTAGGAGTAAGATGATTCCGGACGAAGCGATAGCCGAGTCTGAAATTTCGAAACGAGTACTGTAAAAGGTTACCGGACGAGTGACGTATTTGTATATTGTGCAACTAGGGTCGAAAATTGCACTTTTCACATGAGTGTGACGGTTTGGACACGAGCCGTAGGCGAGGGATACAACGTTACAAGAGTGTGAAGAGTGAGTTTCGTACGTGTTGAACATTATACTTTTTCTACGACTGCGATTTGGCTTCATAAATAACCATTCGTGTTATAAAATATATGCAAGGAGTGTGGAAAGCAATTTGAAGCGTGTCAAAAGTGGACTTTGGACGCGCTTCTGTATGAGAGTGTACTGTACTTCTGTACTGTTTGCAGTACGCGATTTTCAACGGTAGTTAGCAGTGCGCATTATTTGTTGCAGTCGTAGAAAATAGTATATTATACAACAAGCATTTAATGAGAGTCGCTATTCTCGAGGGTAACGTTTGAGCCCACGAGCGAAGCGAGTGGCACAAGTTGCCCGAGAGAATAACGATCATTAAATGCGAGTTAAATACTATACTTTATCCATGACCAAGATTCTGGGTTTTCGCAAATATGATAGGTTATAGGCGCCACAAAGATAATTCACAATTTTAAAACGACGTCCACAACTGGTTTTGCTAATCGACGGCGCGACGTTTGATACGTCGAAAGATGACGGCTAGTCGCCCGCGCATGTTCATATCAATGCTACGAGGGTGGACGGTAAGTTACTTCATTCTATGGCCTATTTTAAGAATTTTTCAGTGAAAAGTAAATGTTTTAGTGAAAAAGAGACACTGTAGCCTACATTTGTCTCAACGCATCCTAATAGAAGGATAATTATTTGAATGAACCAATGGTAACTACCAATTTCATGTTTAGGGCAGTTCACTTTTTGAGTTGTCAGTTGCCTACGACATGTTTCGTTACCATGACAACTTATTATTCACTTGTGAATAATGTTCATTATTCACAAGTGAATAAAGATTAGCATTAATCTTGTGAATTTACAAGAATAATGTAATTATTATAGTATGGTCGTGGATAAAATTTTACGGACACTTTTACGTACTTGATTTTAGTCCAGTAATTAGCTTTTTACAGGACTGGATAGCGTAATAGTTATTTACGTTATAAGTCCCATAATAATTATTTACGTTATAAGTCCGGTAAATATAGTTTTACAGCAGGAGTAAGATGTTTCCGGACGAGGCGCTAGTCGAGTCTGGAATTTCGAAACGACTACTGTAAAACGTTACTGGACGTATGATGTACAACATTTTACTTCATACTTATTAAAAACAGGAAAAAAATAATTTTCTGTGCGACGAATATATTTTTCTGTAACAAATCTGCCAATTTGACAAATAGTTTCATTACTGTATCCTGTACCGGTTCCGGTACAGGTACCGGTACAGGTTAACATGGATACAATGGATTTATAGAAGATGTGCCGGTACTCAATACTGTAAAATTTCTTTACGATATCCAATCCTGTAAAAAGCTATTTACCGGACTAAAATCAAGTTCGTAAAAGTGTTCTAAATGATACAGAATGAAGTAAATATAGTTTCACAGTAGGAGTAAGATGTTACCGGACGAGGCGCTAGCCGAGTCTGGAATTTCGAAACGACTACTGTAACACGTTACCGGACGTATGATGTACGACATTTTACGTCATACTTATTAAAAATAGGAAAAAATTAATTTTGTGCTTGGCGAATATATTTTTGAGAAATCCGGTTAGTTTTATAGGATACCATTACGGTATCCTGTACAGGATACCTGCACGGGTACCGGTACAGGATACCGTGGATACAATGGATTTATTGAATACCCGGTACATGATATGCCGGTACTCAATACTATAAACATTCTTTTTCTACAAGCGTCAAAATATGACACGGTTTGCGCATTACTTACAGTATGCAAACTGACACATATTTTCATTGTTATCTTTCTCGCACGTCGCCCATAGCAGCGTAAAAAAAAAGTTACTGGTTGCCATAGGACACGTGCGACAAAGTCTTTCGCGCACGCCGTCAAAACAGGGGTAGCAAAAAAGAACTGTGAAGCTTAATCATTTATAAAATCGTTAAAGATGTTCCATATTAGTGGCAGCTGGACGTTTATAACGTTGTAGAAAAAATGTTGTTCCTAATTCTTGCGCAAAGTGTCTTTCGCGCACTTGACTGCTGCCCTAACCCCGCTTCGCGTCGTTCGGGCAACGGCAGTCGCGTGCGCGAAAGTGTTACTTTGCGCACTTGTTAGGAAAATAACTATTACGATATTCAGTCCTGTAAAAGGCTATATTAGACCGGATTACAATAAAGTACGTAAGTGTCCTAAATGATACGGTATGAAGTAAAGACATTTTACAGTATTGATTACCGTAATGAAATTTCATTACGGTACAGGATACCGTAATGAAATTTCATTACGGTACAGGATACCGTAATGAAACTATACCGGATTTCTCAGAAATGTATGCGCCGTGCACAAAGTTAATATTTTCCTGTTTTTAATAAGTATGAAGTACAATATTGTAAGTCATACGTCCGGTAACGTGTTACAGTACGGGGTGTTCATTATAAAACTTTATCTAACAGGCTGTGCAATTTTGACAGAAAAGGATGACATAATCAAAATAAGTGGACTTTTGTTTTTACATCCTTTTCTTTTGACATTTCACAGTCAACTAGATGAAGTTTTATAATGAACACCCCGTACTTGTTTCAAAATTCCAGAATAGGCTATCGCCTCGTCCAGAAACATCTTACTCCTAAAACTATACTTACCGGATTCATAACGTAAATAACTATTACAGTATATAGTACTGTAATGAAATTTTATTACGGTGCGCTAAATTATCCTATAATTTAATGCTGCAAGTTTTGTCACATAACCTGCGCATATAAATTGCAACAGGCCACTAACAGGCAGTAAAAACCCAATAAACATGTTGGACAAAAACTTTTTTATAAATGGTGAAGGATTTGTTGGGATAGGCCAAAAATACAGTTAGATGTATCTTCTGTGTATATTGTCGACGTTTCGACATCTGAGGTTATCCTCAGGACACTAAAATTGGTGGTACAAGTTACACGTGACTAAAATGATGATGTCTGATAAGAAATAAATTACAATAGGATAACTATAAATAAGTATTTTGATTTAGACGAACACTGCAGATTAAAATAAATATATAAGGAATTTCGCTTACATTGCACAATTCTTATTCCCTTCGCGTTAATCATTACTATTCAACCTGGTCGTATGAGTAGAGAGAGAGCTGACAGTGGAAATCGAACAATGACAAAGGATCAAAACTACTGCCTTAAAATGTGAAGTGTGAATGTGAAAAATTTATTTGGTGACTCTGGTGACAATTTGCGACGTTACCACATTTACCCCAAAAAATTGCCACAATTGCCCTCTTTCTGCATTATCTAGTAATATTGTGCTTCAACTTTTGGCTATTTTGACATCAAAAATAGAACCAGGTCTCAAAATCATACTGGCAAAAGTGGTCGAACCTTGAAATACATCGCAGAGCTTTAAAAAAAAAAAGTATAACTTAATGTCCAAGTACCAGGTATAGTTAAAAAAGGCAGCGTCGAAAAAAAAATTGTTTTTTTTTAATATGCCTCATATAGTAGACATATTAAGGAGTAGGTGGGGCATTTTTCTACCCAAATAACTTGCTTTTTTTTCTATTTTTGTGCCTCTCTTGTCCCAAACCACAATTACCTCACCTCACCCTCCTTAATACTTGGGACAATTTTATTACCTCGTTGATTCTCTTATTGGAATCTTCTTCACTTAACCCACGAGTTATCCAGCACAACTTATCGAAACGAAGCAACACCCATAGCGCACACAAAATATGAGCGTAGGTAAGCAAAAGAGAGTACGGAAACGGAAAATACATTTGCAACGATCTATCTTTAAAGCGACGCCATTGTATTCTTGTTGATCCTAGGTATAAACGGTTACAATTACCAATTGCTATAGCGATTTGTACTCCACCTTAGTACTTAACAAAGAACACATCAATCAGAGTATACGAGTAGGCCTGCCAATCTAGTGTCTTGAATCAATTAGAATTTGCCGCTCTTCATACTGGAGAAAAAGTTGCGTTATGAACTTTAGACGACTATAACATGAACCGGTTCGATTATGATTTGCCGGAAATAGTTTCAACTTGTTTTACATGCAACATTTTCGTAATTGCCCATTGTTTTCTCTCTATCTGGAGAAATCACTCTTCGAGATAACTGTGCCACCTTTGGTCCTAAAAATAATAATTTTCCTAATGGTTTTTATCGCCGATCGTGATACGAGCCGAAAGGAGCACAATAGAGCGTACTTCAGCTTCTTAGTCATATATTCTCGGATAAAGGAGACGTAGGACGTATTGAATGGGGGAATTTTCGTACAAAGGGCACGATAGAACTTTAAAAAGTTTGAGTGTTTAATACCCAATATTTACATACAAACAATAATATATATTTTAACAGTTAACTGACGTAAAAATGTTTTAAAAATGATAACAACGTTTTGAAGGTGGTGTTTTTACTTAGAAATCTATAGGACCAGCAACGTGAAACTTCCTCATTTTTTTTGATAAATGAACGTTTAGATAATATCGACTGATTAAATAAATTTAACCGAGAGTTTCACCTTATTCAGATTTTTCAAGCCTGACCGGGACCGTAGGTGTTGGTTAGCATGACGACCAAAAATATAAAACTCATTATAAAAGTTAGTATTACGAAGTTATGGTCTTGGCTCGTTGAAAAGGTTTTGCACAAATATGCATCCAGGGGTACTTAAATTATATTACCTGTTCAACATATATTTAACATACCGGGTTGTTCAACGAAAAGTAGCCACCCTTAATATCTTTCAAAGCTATAATTTCTTTGAAAGTTGTCAATACATGTCAACAAAGCGAGCAACGGGGACATCTTTTCACAGAAAATCTGAACTGCTGATATCGTTGGAAAAGTGCTTTCAACGAAATTCATCACGATAAATTCCTTGGTCATCAAAGTTTTAAAGTTGATGCAAAAATTCATAAAAAGTGGGTCAGCGGCAAACAAAAAACATCAACCAGAAAGACCAATTATGAACGAAGCTGTTGAAGTTGCTGTTTTGGGATAACAACTAGTCTTTAAATCAACTTTCCCAATAATCCGGGGTCTCAACAAGCACTGTAAAGAGAATTTTAAAAAAGCACAAATTTTACCCTTCTTGAATAAGATAAAACTTATTCAAGAAATAAATGAACAGGACAATGATCAAAGACTAGAGTTCTGTGAAATTATGTCTAATAATCTATTGAATAGCGTGAACTTGTTGTACAATATTTGTTTCAGGGATGAGTGTACATATGTTTTGAACGGAGAAATAAACAGGCATAACTGTAGGTATTCGTCAAACACGAGCTCAACCAACTATCAAACCCAATATTACTCCACAAAGAGGCAGCAGAGACATGGAGAGATCCGTGGTCTCGCTAATTCACTAAAAATTATAGAAAATTATAGAAAAATGGGGGTTTGGGCTCACAATAGTAGATTTTTTTGAATGCACCTGTCATACCTGATGGTTGTTTTAATGTCGTCTCTGAACCAAATGTCTTTTTTTTTTTTTTTGTTGAAAACCTTTTACTTGAGGCAGTTATAATTTTTCCTGAAGATTTTCTACATTGTCTTCAGAAAAAAAAAGACCAATAAGACAAGTTAAAGAAGAAAGACAGCATGCTTTAAAAAAAAAATGCGCAAAGCAAAACAGGAAGGCTAATTCGTTATTCCGTTCTGGGGCTTCAGTTACCATGATGAATCAGACGAAGACTTTGAGAGTTATTAAAGAAATTTTGAAATGGAATCAAAAGAAGAACAAATGGAAAGGGACATACTAGACAAGGAGATTTTAATGGGATATTATACAAGGTGACCATTACGGCAAAGGTGCGAAATTAAAAGTCTATAAAAATAATGTTTCCAAATTTCGGAAGCTGACTGGTTTCGAAAATCGAAAAAATCGAAGATTTAAAAAACGTTTTTTTTTAGTCGCAATTTCAAGAGCTTGTTGATACTGCTTCACAGTGACTTTTTCCTCTCTTCAACGTGGTATTTTCAATTTTAAAATCCCCCGTTTCGTTTTATATTGTTACGGTGAGCGTTACGCTCCGCGAGAAAGGAGGTAGAACATTCGCGTCTCGCGCCTGTCCGCGCTTCAGCATGGGACTGTCACGAGTGATTTATTGCTCTGTTTATTTAGAACGTAGTTGTTTGCGACCTTTTTTTATGTGTCTCGTATTAATTATTTTTCTACTAAGATATTCTAGGCTTTTCTGTATTTTTAGGATTTTGTATAAAAGGCGAATAGCGCCGCGGTAGTATTCGTCGTATTTTAATCGAGCTATACGTAAGCTAAAGTACCAAATGATAATAGAAGGCTATAAAGTGTTAAGTAGTGAGTTATTTAGTAGTGAATTGTAGCTGTGTGTATTTGCGGGATAAATAAATAGTGTTTTCGTGTTAAATTGTTACACTGGAATTATTGGACCCTGAGTTCGCAACAGTATCGTATGCTGAATTTCCTGCAATTCTGCATTCGGTGATATACCACAAATAATAATTTTACTAACTTGAAGTTAAGTTTTGCAGATTTTGTGGTTTGACTGTTAAATTTGTCGATAAAGTCGGGTCACGGTCTTTTTGGCTGCCGCAGACTACAGACAAAATTTGTTCAAAAACTTGTTTGTATTTTAGTTCTTAAATAGAAGTTTTTGGTCACTTCAAACGATGTCAAATAATTCTGGCCTTGACCAAGTCAAAACAGTTTTCTTGAGTCCAAAAAATTGTTTTGTCATCAAGTGCAAATGAGCCTTATTGATTTTGGATTTAGAACTGAATTTTTTCATCAACAATTAAGAGTAATAATACCAGTTTTCAGTGAGTTTTTGTGGTTTTGTGTGTTTGAGTGGTTTTAGAAAATATTTTATAATCTTGGTCCTAGCAAAGGAATAGCACATTCTCAATTGCGTTTCCTGTCAAGTTAATTTTTTTCAAAGAATTTTGTCCATTGTTCTGCGTTATTACCAATCAGTTTAATCTTTGTTGTGTGAAGATTCATCCCAATCCTAGTCAACTGTCACATATAATCAAATGTAGAATTGCAAGGATCTTCAGAATCCGATTACAAAAATCCAGGACCGTATTTAGAAAAATGAAATGGTTGCATGAAAACGAGACGTCGGATTTTAAATTTGAAAATAACTCGTTAAAGAAAGCAAAAAATGGCTATGAAGAAGTGTCACTTATTTTTAATTATCTCTTTAAATTAAAACTAGTAAAAAAAAAAATCTTTTTTTCAAAATTTTTTAGAATATTTCAGTAAACAGTCGGAACTTTCGAAATTTGAAAACATAATTTTTTTTGACTTCTAATTGCGCAACTTTTCCCTAATTTAAATTTATTTATTTTTTTTTCTTTCCCTCTCCACAGTCGAATCAGTCCACGTCGGGAAGCAGTGGACATGACTTCGCCAATTGGCTCATCGCTTTTGATAATGTTATCCGCAGCTGTAGCCGAAACGTCAGGAAGAAATTCCATTGGACCACGGCTTGACAGCCCGGAAAACACTTTAGATTGTATTTTGACCGGCCATGAAAGCCTTCACAGTCTTCTTCGTATCGTCGTATAGTCGTCAAATAACCGAGCTCCCCCTGATTAAACTCGAAAAACTTGTTAAAAAAAAAACTTTAAATACTTTATAGGACAAGTATAAAGCGGGTCAATACGTTTAAGAATGAATTCACTGTAAAATTTTTAAAACAAGGCATAATTTATATTCCTGCATGACCTCAAGTAGATAACGGCTCTATTGTTGGTCACCATGATATTGATAGGATATTACCCTATCAAAACTTGTCGTGACATTTTTAATCTCTCAGTCTTCTTTGTAGGGTATAAAATGCCCTACATCGCTGTTTTATGTTAGAGATTTTTTTATTTTGTGTATTTCTCCTATATTTTAAATTTTTGATATCTAAATTTTGTCAAAATCCAGTTTTACGGGTAGATACTTAGTGAGATTTTGTCCGATATAGCCATGCGTCGCTTTAATTAGCATTGTATATGTAGGTATAAAAAAATAAACACTTTTTCAGGTTTGTAACTTCTTTTTTTACCATTCCCCTCTATTTAATGAGCTACAAAGTCGAAAAAAAAAAGAAAATATTTGTGTTCACACGCTCCATGTGTGTTCACACTCTATATACCATCGCCTCAAAGCACTTTTAGAGCTCCAAATCGCGGGGCAATTGTGATATATGACCAAAGAAAAAAAACGGCCTTACCTTTCAGATGCAGTAAGTTTTCCATACTTAGAGGACAGAAAACGTTTAGCACAATTAAAAAAAACTTCTTTAGGTTTATAAATGGCCTTGAAGTATACGCTTTACTCTACCAAACATTTATTTGATCTTCCGATTTTTTTAAAAATGGTTGAATGTCTGTGTGCATAAACCCCCTGGAGAATGCCAGATACACCAGAACTTTATTGATTATATAAAATCGAAATCTGGAAGTATTCGTCTTAGACTGTCGGCCGATATTTGTCTAAAAAGTTTATTTTTTTTTACACTGGAACACAAGAAGGAATTGATTCCACGTGTCAAACAAATTACACTTAGCGTATATAATCAGATCTGATCTTTAAAAGGTATCATGAGCGGGGAGGGTCAGTGACTTTCAACTTCTTCAGCCTGTGATGTCGTCCCGTTTGCACCATAATAGGAATCATACCGTACGTACAAGATCATGTTTACGATACCATGGGAATTGTTTGCGTTGGACCGGCTCCTTGTAGTCAGAGACTTTATATAGGTAATTTTGCTTTCCGCGATATGTTTGAACCAGCTTTTTGCCCAGGTTTTATCTGGCACTCGTAAAATATTTCACTAGTTTTATTACGTCTACGAGAATTCGAGCTTTACTTTACGATAACGGCCTTCCATAGCCTTTACAGTTTACACACTGGCCGCGAATAAAAGCAACTTGAAAAATTTAATAAGAATACTAGAAGAGCATTCTAAGCAACGATATCCATCTATAAAGTATACTATGTAAAGTACGTTTGTCGTTTCCCTGAAGACTGCTGCTGAATACTCGGAGACTAGATCAGACCTTAAATAGTAATTTCGCTCGAAGGGGAATGGCGGGCGGTTTTAAATTCATTTGGCGTCCGGCGACGTGCCTATAGACACTCCAGAATTTGCATACGCCCATTTAGATGCATATTTAAAGCGCCACTAAAACAACACTTTAATTTTTTGCAACCAGTTTCTGCTCATCATCATCAATACAGTGGTGGAGCAGTTTTATGTAATATTTAACGGGTAGTTAATTTAAATTACATTCCGCAATTGACAGGCAATACCACATCAAAATATCCTGATTTCAAATGAAGATATTACGAGCCCTATTCTTCACCATTTCTCAATCATCTTTACTCTTTGTTTTCCCTTCAGAGTTGAAGAACATTGATAAATTGTTTTTTAATTGGTTTTAATGGGACGGTTAGACAGCTGCACCAGCCATGACTGATTTATATGCTCTTTCTTGGCTCTTGAGTTCTGGTACTTTGGTTTCTAAGTGTTTGTTGATTAAATGCTAATTGATAGCTATTAGGAGAAAGTTGTGGCTTACAAAGGACCACTCGGCTTACTTATTCTGAAGAAGAATATAAATATTTCGACAAACCCTCGTACACTTTATAGTAAATACCAAAACCCACATACGCCGGTCTAATTTTTCACTTCTTGTATGTTTCCTTTATGCTCTTTCTGTAAAAGTTAAACTCAGCATTACTCACGCAAAACGACTCAGTCGTTTTGGGTTTTGTATTCGGTTCTTAGTGGTTGAATAATTGATGATTGCCCAGTCTCTCGCCACGTCCAGTACCGTTTAAGAAGGTGCAATTAAGGCTAACCGAACGGATTTGGTGCACCTGTGCTGTGGTAGGATCACCGTGACAAGATCATTTACATAGAATTTGGAGTATACATTTTTCTAAAAGAGTTCACGTATTTGGTTATCGGTTACTCAATCTCGCTTTTAATTTTCTAAGTTCATAGTTCCACAGTATAAAGAATAATACATTATATCAGTAGCGTCCAAACCGGTTCTGCCCGGTTTTGGCAATGCTTTGGCAGTGCATCGCATGTGTTTGTCCCCTCGTAACTACTCGAGAACAATGCCGGGCGCGGCACGCTTTAGTTTTGGAAATATCAAAAGTGCCGACACGAACTGACGATACTGATATAATGTATTATTCTTTATACTGTGATAGTACTTAAGAAAAAAGCTAATATTAGTTTCGGAAAGTCCAATTTTGTGGTTGTAGTAATGTTGGTGGGGGGAAGGGGCAAAGCCTTACAATATTAGGCCTTAAGGGGCCTTTTTCACAGTCCACCGATCCACCCATGTTTACTCCACTGGGGCCGTCCTTCCCTGCAGGAATCGACTTGTCCCTCTAATGAAAGAGATGTTGGTGTGAAAAGATGATGATTTTTGATAATACTCATAATTGATTGATAACACTGGTTCTTTTTCAATTTATTTTAGTCATAGCAGTCTCTGATAACTTACCTACTTCTTAACACTAACAATTTTAGGTTTTCTTTTTTTTTTGATGACTGGTTTTTGTTCTTTGGAATGCCATCCTCTAGAACTGCGAACTCTTGTACTTCTTGTGGTAGCTCTTCAATAGAATCAGACTGACGCTTTGACACTTGTTGCCTGAGATGTTGTTTGAGATCTTTTGTCTTCTTCGTCTACAGTTACAGTTTCAGTTTTTTTTCTTTGTCACTTTTCTTCTTTTCAATAATTACTCTTCTCTTCACAAGTTACTCTTTCAAGTACTAAAACTGTTCTCGATTCTTTCGGTTTTGCTTCATCAATAACTTTATTTTCCGGCCTCTTGTACTGTAACAACTTGTAATCGTTCTTTTTTGACGTCCTTTTTTTTCTTTAGAATTCATTTTTATATTACTGTCGTAGCATTAAATTTCTCGATAACCCAGGGACTTTCTCAGGAGCATACTCTAATGTGTTGACAATTTCTCCAAATGTATCACTGGTCTGACCATTTTTTATTTTTTCTCTACAGTAAGCCTGTAGCCATGACGAGGGCGAAGTTCAAAACTTCCTCTTACACCTCAACTCTTCTAACCCAAAAATTCAAGACGCCTACCGTTTTTGGTTATCTTAGTATCAAGGAGGCCGAATGGGAAGCTCTCGCACACCTTTTATAGAAAACCAACACACATTATAATGGATCAAATAATCATCCCAGACAGAAAAGGGGAGTTATAAAGACTCTGTCTGAGAGAGCCAAGAGATTTTGTGACCGGCTGAATTGGAACGGGAAATGAAGCTTTTTCTTGTATTTTTAGTAGTGGTTTTATTCCTTAAATGTTTTATCTTTATATATTACAACATTTTTTATTCCTTCATTCTGGGCAGTGAGCAAGAACCTTATAAGGTATCTAATATCGATTACACGTAATTACAATATTTGAGATAGTCTTTGAAAATTAGAGCGAGAGGTAGGGGGTAGGGGGGTAGAACGCAAGGAAGGAACAACGGGAGAAGATGAAGAAAAGCGAGGATGGACTAGTCTATCATCCACAAAGTAACGGACAAGATCGGCAAGTTACTGGAAAAGCACAATGCTATTGTATTAAAACCTACTAAACTGTATTAAAACCCACTCGCCAATTCAACAGGGCTTAAGATCAGCCAAAGACCGCAGATATCCTCCATCGCCACCCGGAGTATACCGAGTTACATGCAGCTGTGACTCGATATATATTGGCACCACAAAACGCAGTGTTAACACGAGGATTACAGAACACAAGAGGAGTTGCAGACTGAGCCAAAGACAAAAGTCAGCAATAGCAGAGCACGACAACAATTTTAATTGGAAGGAGGAATTTACGTTTCTAAATGCAGACTGGTCGCGAGTTCTACGACATACTGCAAGTGCGCCGAAACCCCGCGCCACCACTACCCCCATCCCAGTCCCTCCACTGAAGCGCGACGGCGCCGGCTGATGAATAAATGCCAAGGAGCTCACCATAGTCGAATCAGTCAACGTCGGTAAGCACGGGAGAACACTTCGTCCATTGCCCCATCTATAATTCCATATTCATATTAAGTTAGACATCTGAACATGAACCCTGTATAAAATAAATCTAAAATTCCTATTTGACGACTATTTAATATACCAGGCGTTCCACAATTAGTGCAAAAAACGTGTAAAAATTTATTGAATATTCTAAACCAAAAAGACATGAAAAAAATGTTATATATACAGTGTGTCCAGCAGAACCCTGGACATAGGAGATTAACATGGAAAATCGGTGTTTACTTTTTGGCGCCTGTACGGTTGATTTGATTGAAAAACTTTTAAGAGTAAAGTTGTAGAGCTTACGGTCAGCTATCATCCTGTAATTTTTCTCATGTCTCATCAAATCATGTTGTAATTAACGTGATTATGCAGTAAAAATATGCGGCGACGCTGCACATGCATGGCGGGGGTGACGCGCCAAATTCAAATTTTTGCACTTTTCGAGGCGTTTTTCCAAAAAACGGCCAAAACTACAGGATGATAGCTACAGGATGATGGCTGACCAGACGCTCTACAACTTTACTCTTAAAAGTTTTTCAATCAATTCAACCGTACAGGCGCAAAAAAATAGAAACCGATTTCCCTTTGTTAATCACTTATGTCCAGGGTTGTGCTGGACACCCGGTATATAATGATCTTTAACCAATTTCTTAAAAAGATGTTAACTTTTAAACTTGATTTTTTTTCATGGATAGTCCAGTTTGGAGGATAATCACTTCAAATCTGGACTGAAGATAACTCATTATAGCCTATATACATAGATAGATTTACTAACTGGTTTTCAAAATCTAAACCAAAATGTATTTTGTTGTGTCAGACCCCATTTTACTAATAGTTCATTTCTTAGGTTTTGTCCTATCCCTTCAATTTGGAATTAAAGATGACCACTTGCAGGAACTTCCTATTTGTTACCGTCTTTTTAGAAAATGTAAAGTTATGTTTGTATTTATATTTTACAAAAATGAATACATTGACCATAGAAGTTAGCGAAGTTTCTTTTTAGAAGTTGTAAGACTCTAAATGGTCAATCATTCAATGTTGAGGATGAACAATGATTATATGAACCAATTAAAACTTGGTTTTGTGGCATTGTCTAGTACGAGTAAAACTGCTTCTCCTCTTATTGCATAGCAAAAAAGAAAAAGTAACATAATACAACCCAAAGTCAGAAATCGAGAAGCCAAAATTGGAAACACGAGGAGACAAAAGAAAATCAGCATAATCCCCGATTTATCCAGTGACATCAACGAGAAAAACATCAAGATGTAACTCTGTACTCTCTAATATTCTCTCGATTTCCATACCGGCAACTTGTTCGCAGTGAAATTCAAATTGGAATTTATAACCCGGTTGCTTATTCGAAATAGCAAAATTTATTTCTCATTCGTTATTATTCTAGGATTTGCATACAATATGAGACGGGCATAACGTAGGCCGGAATAGTTTTCAGTCCTTCGTAATCTTGATTTTTCTTTATAGCATCATGTCATATGCATCAACATGAATACACATGTGCGCTTTGACATCTCGACTGGAAAATTTTACTGAGGATGGAAAGTTTTGAGATTTGGTCGACGCTGCAGTAAAAGTAAAAAAAATGGTTCGGGCCAACTTTTTATTGTTTTCTTTATGGTATTCACTTCTTATATTAATAAAGCTGCTGTACGTATTGCTACGACATTTTGACAATACTGATTTGGGCACTACTTGCTAGCGCATAATTATTATTGACTACAAGCGTTCGATTTTGGTGTAAAAAAAATATTTTTGCCTGAAATGCACGCATTTTGAGTGCAACAAAATGCAATCAGCACAAAAAATAGATACTTTTTGCACGCCCTAGATGATTTTTTTTTAATTGATTGTACAAAATATGCAGTCATTAAATCTGGGTGGCAAATTATAAACATCACAGTTCCAGACTTTAGCTTAACCTGGCTTCTGTTTCACTAAAATAAACGAACGCTGGTAACCTAAACAGAGCCGTTAATCTCGTAACGACAAACGAATGTGTTTTGAGTGTTGAACTGAAGAGTTATTGTTATTCTTCGTCTGAAAAGCGAGCACATCAAAGAAACCATTAATCGATTTATTAATTTAAAAGAGAGTTTCAGAAAAAGCTTGTGTTTACGACGTCTTTTCGTTTTATTATTCGCTTTCAAGCCAATATTACACAAAAAGAAATTTATTTGAAAATGGTTTTAACAACTCGAAAAGTCATTTTTCTTTCTTTCATTATTTATAAAGTTCAGTCATCCAATTTTCTTCCTGAATTTATCCCTAGTGTCGAGGTGGTATAGTATCAAGGCTCGAATCGGAAAAATGATAACCCACGGCCGACAGAATTCAGGCAAAAACCTGTTAACATCCACGAGCCATTTCTCGGATCAAACACCAAAGATCTTCGAAATTGTCCCTCGGAGCTAAATCGCATACGCGTGACGGCCCACGTGAAAATGCAAAATGTCTAATTTAGGGGTTCTTGACTGTACCTTCAGGCATATTATATTCAAGCTTCTAACAATGTTAGTAATTCATATGACTGAGCTTTTCGAGCTATTCATGAACGTTTTGTCGATATTTGAACGAACAGTTCTGGTTTTTCTTTTACAAATGACAAGAGAATCTTGACGAAACAGAAGCTTTGGCGTCGATATTGGCTTGATTCAGAACTACGACCAACAAACCTGGCACCTTGGAATTTTAACTAAATCAAATATTACGCGTAATAATTTTTTCCTTTTCATGTCTCAAACATGTCAAGCCAGATAACACTTTTTGTCTGACAAGATATGTATCCTCTAACGAAAATCCGCAGTATTTCCTAACAAAAATGGTGCAAATGGCCAGTACCCGTGTCGCGCACAAATCAGTTTCAGCTTACCAATTAAAATTCCTCAGGTGTTCTAAGAAAACAAAACAAGGGCGGCCAGTTTAACGCCCAAAAAAAAACGTTAAATAGCTCTCAACTCTTACTAGATCGTAAATTTCTGGTTCGAAAACTATAAAATCCCAGACAAAGGTACCGAAGTACCTTTTTCTGTCACTCTCAAAATATACAACAGGGTGTTTATAACCTAGGCGAAGAATGGGCCATAACCACCTATAACGTTTCTTCAGGGAAGAATTGTTGAGGTCCTTCTTGGTAGTAATAGATACATTTTAAATAATTAAACAAATTTGTTTCCGACATTCTACTAGAGTGAGGGGAAAACAGAAAGCTTTAATGGAGACTTCTAGTACTCTTTTTGAGTAGGAACGCTGTTGAACAAAGTGCCCATTAATTAATGTCACAAGTGTTGTGGACTCTTGGGACATAGAGTAGGTACTTACGAAACAGTTGTGCTGTGATTATCGATTATCCAACTCTTCTTTGTTAAGAGAATATATTTATCCATATGAATTCTCAAATAATCAACAACAAATCTTGGACTTAGTCCGTTCGAATCCAATCCGGACCAAAAACAAATAAAACTGCACCAAAAGCAGCTCTGAAGAGTCATCAGTTACCTCGTCAGTTACCTTGATCATCGATTAGCACTTCAAAAAATGATCATCTCGGAGACGTCAGTATGTGCCATTTGTCACTCACTGATGTCCAAATCTTTTATTCTAGCGTTTGTTTACTTTAAGTCCGGCTGAGATTTGAACGAACCCTACCTAGGTAATATCAATAACGCTATTATTGGTACATATTTCAACCGTTCTTGTATCAGCTGTTACGTCGGTACCTACTTGAGTTTTATGGTGTGGAACTTGATACCCGAGTTGATAACTCTCTAGCATCTGCAATCGTGATTGTTTCTTCAACTGTTTCAATAATAATCCAACACAAACTCAAGTCAAAACAATTTCATTAATAATTTAACTCAAACTCAAGAAACTCAACTTAATTTCTGCTCTAGTTCAAATGCATCAAAAACAAGAAAAGGACAAGGGAATTTTAAAAGTTTCCTTGCGTTTTTTTTTGTATTTAATTATGATGCATCATAATTATATCATTTCGGAATAATGATTAATAATTGTCTATATACAATACTGGTAATAACTTGCAACATTAATTAACCTCCGATATCGATGGCCATGTTGTGATTAAATTCATGGATATTGTGTATTTATCTCGGTATTTATAGAGCCGCAATTCTATGGCATTAATAATTTAATTTAACGAGTAGAAAATAATGCACGAGCATATCAATCGGGCTCTGAATTTTCATCAATGGAGTGGCTGCTCTATTTTATTGTTGCCTTGCTATGCATCTGAAATTAGAAATTGTAAGTTTTTTTCTTCTAGGCACGAAGATAACATTTTTCTGCGATATCATCGCAAAAGGTTGTGGCTTTCAGATGGATGTTTTATCCCAGAAGGAAATAGTTATTTATGTATTAAGAGCGAAAAGTACAATTTTTTTGCTCGGAGATAGAAGTTTGCCACGCAATCCCAAGAGAGTAAAAAAGTTACTTTTTGCTCGTAATGCATACAACGTTTTTTCTGCAAACGATCAATTTCAAATAATACAATACAACTAGGTAATACACCCAATCTGAAAATTTAAATCAAACTGACAATGACATTTTAAATATTTAGTTAAGTCGAGGGTTGAGTGGTGATAGTTGCTATTGACAGCAAGCGAAAATAGTATATTGTTTAACGAGTGACGAAAATAGCATTTTCTCTCGCAAGAGAACAGTTTAACAACCGAGGCGAAGCCGAGTTTGGTAATGTTCTCGAGCGATACAAAATGCTTTTTTGACGAGTAAAACACTATACTTTTTCTTCGACCATGCTAACATTAAGTCTTCATTAACTTTAGAAACAAACTCTCTAGAGTATCTATTTCAAAAATTAAGGCGCGTCATTGTCAATATGACACCTCGACTGTCAATGAGTTCAGTTTGGTCAAATTTCAACACTTTGATTCACTTTTCTGAGGGCCGGGCAGGCAAAATGTATATGTTTTTGTATGATATCACCATTTTCCATGGTTTTTTATAAGATTAGACCAGTTAAATCGCATTTAATTCGCTATACCGGGTGTCCAGCAGAACCCTGGACATAGGAGATTAACATGGGAAATCGGTTTTTATTTTTTTGCGCCTGTACGGTTGATTTGATTGAAAAACTTTTAAGAGTAAAGTTGTAGAGTTTATAGTCAGTTATCATCCTGTAATTTTTTCAATACCACAGTTTTGGCTGTTTTTTGGAAAAACGCCTCGAAAAGTGCAAAAATTTGAATTTGGCGCGTCACCCCCACCATGCATGTGCAGTGCCGCCAACATAATAATTTCTTATGTCAGACTCAGAGCCGATTTTCCTTTCTTATTTATTTTGAGGGACTATCATGTAGTAATTAACGTGATTATGCAGAGAAAATTAACTGAAAACCTGACGATAATGTTCTTAAATTATAGGTAAGTAAAAGTTACGTTTATAATTATCATAATTAGTAAAAGGAAAATCATTCCAATTTGTGTATGGCTGGTTGTCTAATTCATTTTAGTTTAGCAATACGACAACCACGATGACATGACAATTTGTCTCTTGTCACCAATTAAGGGTGTTCGTTGTTGTTGTTTGTTGTTATTGAGGTGAATTCATCTATCTCCAAATGTTTTACTTCAAAAGTGTCTATTTTGCAGTGCTGTGTGTGCGAGGCCCCATCCTGCATGTAAAAAACCCTTGCTAAGTGCTGGACTCTTCTATGACAGACAAAATCTCATTGGAAAACCAAATACAGCGCGCCCCAAAATGCCAATCCACACATTGACAACTTCTCGACGTTGGTCTTGGTTGTCCTGCACTGTATGTGGATTTTAGAGAGTCCAAACTCATTCATTTTGTTGATTTGAGGGACCCATTAATCTAAATTAACATTCATTGGTAAAACAAATGTTTATAGCAAATAAGCAAGACCAGTAAGCAGATAGCGATGGATGTTTGATCTGCTAAGACCAGTTTCTTTCATGTTTTATCTATGTATCTGGAGACTATAGTGCCTGTGAATAAAACTCTTTTCAGTGACAACAAATCTTGCCAAACTGGCCACAAACAACTTGAAAAACTGGCCAAAAATTGGTTTCATTCCAATCGATTGCTGCTGAATGCAAGACACAGAGGATGGTGTTTGCATTGAGGGAGTTTGGAACCGTAAATGACCACGTATCCCAGATTAAATTTCTTGGGGTTCTTGTGGATGAGAGTGCCAAATGGGATTTACACACTGATAACTTGGCTTCAAGACTCAATACAAGTTTGTACCTGCTACGTCAGCTTTCAGATAGGATATCTCGTACGGTACTTAGATCGGCTTACTTTGCATCTTCTCATGCATGGCTCTCTTAATGCTGTAGTTGTTTGGGGCCACGTCTGCAGAGCGCACTTCAGAGAGCTAGGCATACTAACCCTGCCCTCCATGTTTATATTGGAGAATTTGCTGTTTGTGAAAAATAACATGTATCTGTTTTCTGCTCACGAGGACATGCATGCTTACCTTACTAGAGGCCGAAAAAGTTTAATAACCTCATATTGTCCTTTGAGAAGGTGCCAGAATGGTCCTGGCTACTGGGCGGTAAAATATTTCAACTGCCCATAAAAATTAAAGCGTTGACAGTGGATAGTTTCCGAAAGGAAATTAAGCAAATTTTAATGGTAAATGTTTTTTATTGTGATGAAGAGTATTTTAAGTATTTTAATCAAAATTATTAATTTTTTTTCTTCTCTCTGTATAGTCTATTTTAGGATGTTGGCTGTAAGCTTTTAGTATTAAGTAAATAATGGCATCTGGACTGAATTTATTTAAATTTAATTTGTAGACTATTCTATTTTTGAGGTATGTACATTGCTGTTTTGGTGATTGTAAACAGAATAAATTTGAATTGAATTGAATTGAATCTTAATAAAGGTGATAGTGTTTTTATAGGAATAATTGTTGTTATCTGTGTTATTACCTAAATTTATGTTACATTTTTTTTCATGTCCACTTGTTAATTTCTTCTGTTAAGAAATTTATGTATAGATTGATTATGGAAATATACTTATTTTGGTACTTGTTGCATCCACTTTTTCACACACAATTTCAATATGCCTCTTTAGCAGATCCACACATGTGGATCAAAGTGTCATTATATTTTTCTTAATAAAAAGAGGCCTACAATGGGTCCTAAACAGAACTCGACAAAGGATTAAAAGAACACTTTTCTGAAGAACAAAAAATGAAGAATGATGATCTGAGAACAAACACGAGACTCAAAATGATAAGCGACATCTAATATGTGATCTAGATCTAACCAAGGAGCAATATGATGACTTAGTGGTTTGTCCCTCCAGCTCTCCACAGCCGCAGTCTTAATACAAAAAGAATCAGATGAAAGCTTATGGTCATGTCAGCGCCCTAAGGTTTTCATCAAACCTCAAAATGGAATCAATCGCCATTTCCAGGAACCGTACACCAGGCCAGAATGCTCTGCTCACTTACAGAGATGTCCTTCTGCAAAGAACACCTAAACGTGACAACATGCGTCTTCTCACTGTTAAATGTCAAAAGGTTTGTCTGGCACAAGACTCTGATCCGAGCCAATATGGGAATGAAGTGTACATACATCCTCATTTCTCCACAGAATTGTGATGTCCTTAGAAAATAACATGAATGATCCCGTGATTATAAGTTACATCAAATCATTAGTATACACTAAGAACACAAATGGACCCAAACAGACCTCAGGATTGTATACCTCTCCTTCCACAGGAACCGCCTACACATGATCAGACAAATAGGATAGAAACCATCTGAACGACACATTCCTGAACCCCTAAACCACCCGAAGGAGTACCTCCCGATCAACAATCAAATACCAGAACTCCGCCGCGGATGTCTTGACTGGAATGATCCTTCTTCATCATTCCAATCAACAGCTTCACCAGAAAGCTGAAAACTGTATCAAAGGTATCACTTCTACTCCGAAACCCGAACTCTCTCTCTTTTAGCACTTGATTTACTTTCAAGAAAGGCATCATGGACTTCAATATTTTTCGAGATTGCGGACAACAACGATGTCGTTCGGTGTTTAAAAGAACTGGCAGTGTCACCGCCCTTGTGTTAGGATAGCAAGTGAAAACTTTAGGCTCCTAAAAAAAAAGACCCCTTCGAAAGAGGAATTGATCGAGTCCACAAGAGAAAACAGCACCACATGAGAAAGCGTCTGAAAAAACCCTCACAGAGGCTATTTTTCAGCAAAACTGAAAACAAAGAAATTAGACTTATGTATAAAAGGATTAGGGACCACCTTCAAAAACAAAGATATTAATTACGAAAGATTCCGAAAAAACGAGGGCTCACATCTGCTACAATTCCAAAGAATCGTAGCAAATGGATGCAAAGATTCTTAAATATATTCAACCATTACCATACTAAAGTCTTAATTTTACAACTTGGACCCTTCACCTTTTTTTTCTTGCTTTGTTTTACATATGTAAAATGGATGAAAGGAAAAATAAAGTAATTAAAAGCAGGTCTTAAATAAATGTCTGTACCTTTTACCTGATCGATTATTGTCAAAAGATAGAATACGTCAAACATGTTTGTCAAAAGTTTTAACTCAAAAAACTTTGAAAACCACTATTATGGCTCCACAACGTTACAATCAGCACGCACAGCTATTAATTCTAAATAACGTTTTGGCGTTCTTGGAGATGGAGAAGATTAAAGTAGCAAATGGTGTTCCAATCGATTGTGGGAACGTGTTGCAAACAGCCTCAAATGCGTTGAAAAATGAGAAAACTACATTGAAATGAATGAAAAAACGTGTTGTTCAGATCGACAAGGATTATTTGGCTAACAAGTCTATGCAGCAAAAAGTAAATAAAACCAAAATAATTGATTTTAATAAGAACAAGAAAAATCGAGACATTATTTACCGTATGTTAGCAAGAAATGAATATGTAACCATTGCAAACCTTTGAAGACATCTCCTTGAAGAACTAAGTGGATTCTTCACTTGTTCTATTTCGGCCCTTGCTCAGCGGTGACATAGTGTATAGAGGGTTTAAATGGAAAAAATCTAACAATCTTGCGATGGTTTGTGGTTAATGTTTCTTTTAATGCATTTAGTAATATCTAAAAAAAATATATTTAGGTGTCGTTATATAGTGGTGGACGCCGGCAATGAACACGGCTTTCTTAAAGGGACCCGTTTAATTTTTAAAAGTGGTTCCAAGAAGGGTGATTATACTGATAGTGATATATACCATGATTTTATGAGCAGAGTCAATTTCGAAAAATTGTTTAAAACCCGGTGAGTTCCAAACTTACCTCCAAGATCTTTAATTATTATGGATAACGCTTCTCCCCACTCCGGCCTTTGTCAGGGAATTCCAAAAAAATCCTGACCAAAATATAAATTAATTGACTGGCTATGAAAGACGAAATTTGGGCTATTCGTTACCATAAAAAAAATTGAATTAGACGAATATGTGAAACCTTCTGGACATAAAATATTACGTTTGCCACCTTACCATTGTCAATATAACGCTATAGAAATGTGGTCGGATTTATGACCAACAAATTGAACATTCAAAAGGGACTTTAGAGAAAGTGCTGGTTACGTGAAGCAATGTTGTAGGACAAGTCACAGCAGGGAACAATTGGAAAAAATATGTTGAGCATGTGAACAAAATCATCAAGGATGGGAGGCAATGAAAACTATTGTCTGCTCGGATGTTGTTCAGCTTATAATTTCGCCAGGGGACCATTCCGATGATTCCGATACCGAGTTTAATACTGCGGAGTGTATTTAGTAGAGAGTATTTTACTTATCTTAGTAACTACCTTAGTATCTATGTGCACTCTCAATTATTTCTACTTTAATAACTAATTCGTCAAGGACTTACTAAATTATGATCATTGCAAACATAACTTACATGTCTTAAATTTTGTTTTTCATAAAATCAGTTATATAGGTTCTATTTAATTTCTGCTTCATAGCTTTGTTATCCAAATAGGTATCCTGTCCGAATTAATATCACGTTATTTAATTAGTTTTAATGTAGCTTTTTCCCAATTTTCAAGGCAGTGGGAGCTATTTGTATAACACGTTCTCCACCTCTAAGGACCAAATTGAATTAGTTTATAATATCAATATACAAATCATTTTATTCAATAATAAATAGAGAGTCAGTTACACACATTAACTTCATAATTATTCAGGTTAGTATAATATTAACGCCGATAAACCCGGTAGGGTTGCCTGAGCCGAGTTTATTAAGAATTTTATACTATAAATTAAGTAAAGGTGTGCGTATACTTTTACTTAATTAATTACCTAAGATTTTTCCCCGATTCAAGAGGAAATTAGAAAGCTCATGCGTTATCCGCATGACCGTAAAAAATGGCTTTTTACATTATTATTTATGTAAGTAGGTAATTTTGATCATCCATTATTCTGAAACCATAAAGACACTAAAAAGTGGGAGTCCTTTTGTTTCTTTTTCAATTTACTTTCTTACTATATCTTACCGATACTTATCATATATAATTCTAATAGAATCTTACCCATCCTAAAGTTCGTACACCTATGTAACACATTACTTTTGTAAATCAAAGAGAAAAAGGTTTAAAGTTTTTATTTCGATTTTTAGATTTGACCGAAAATAGGTATTTGCTACTTAAGTTTAATAGTTGATTGTGTTTGAGGCTTTATATTTGGCAGCTTTCGTCTAATGTTGGTTACGTTACGATAATAGGTATATCATACCTATTATAATAACTCTGCGACATACGTAATTTTCATACCTTTTGACGTCAGGCCCAAGTTGTAAAATTACAACTTTACAATACATTCAACCAACAACAATCACAATCATTAAATTTAAGCCGAGTCTACAATATCAGTAAGACTCTATCTAGATAACAACACAATATCTAATGTATCGTAGTTATCAAGAATCGAAAATTAAAGGCAAATGTCCACTCAGCGATGGCAGGCCAGTCCTACTGGAGCCACCTGTTTCGCTGCGATTCATGGTTAGTATCTTAAGTGCAGTACGAAATGCCGACTCAGTGACACAGATGGCCCCATATGAGAGGCCTGCCATCGCTGGATGGACATTTGGCTTTAATTTTCAATTATTTTGAGGTGTGAGATTGTCAGAGTGAATCCAACTGACGAGCTCTAGTGGGAGCAAAACGCGTCTTGTGAGATAACTCTCTAATGATCTCACACAACCTTTTGTGAATTTTTTTCACTGGATTATGGAAGATTATTGTTCTGTAACAGATAGGCCAATATTCACGGGACACAGGCCACAGGCTAGTGTCCCGTGCGCCCAACAACTAATAGCATAATCTAATACAGGAGTTATCTACATGCTTTCGTGTATACTACACATAAGAAAGAAAACACAGAATAACTTGAAATAGCGTACCAAACTTGATTGAATAAACCAGAGTAGGATTAGGAGTACACCTACATATTCTTAAGTCAAAAGCGAAATGGATAATGCGAAGAATAGCCAATCAGTGCAGTTCACACCCTACGTAGGATAATCCAGTGGACACAAAAGAAGCAGAAATTTTACTAACTACATACCAGCCCAGAAAAGAATACATTGCATCATCTACAGCCACTGGAAGTAACCTCCTTCTCACCACTGAAGAATGCGCCCTATAGAGGATATAGGATACCTTTATTTAAATCGACAGGCCACAAAAAAAAAATTTGTGTGACATCGCAGAGCTTTTGAATAGTATTTATGAACGCAGCAAATATGGAGAAATCAGCATCTGGTGTTTGTTCCCATGGAATATTCCTTTAAATCCAAATAAATAAATTTCTCTAATTTTGACATATAAAGTGGCACTTTTCAATACTGATGACAGTGACGTAACGTCCTACTTTTCGTAACTAGTTACGAAAAGTAAAATCTTTCGTAACTAGTGATGAAAAGTTGGTGTCACCACCAGTTGCAGGTTTCGGCAGTGGCACACCGTTGCTATAGTTTTACGGTATTAAGTAGATACAAAGTGGTTTAAAAGTAAATATTGAAGTTTAATAATAATAATTCTCTCTCTAAGTAGGTATTTGTAGTCAAAATTAGAAAAAATCTTGTATGAAACACGTGACGAAAAACCTTTTTTCTAATTTTGACATATAAAGTGGCACTTTTCAATACTGATGACAGTGACGTAACGCCCTACTTTTCGTAACTAGTTACGAAAAGTAAAATCTTTCGTAACTAGTGATGAAAAGTTGGTGTCACCACCAGTTGCAGGTTTCGGCTGTGGCACACCGTTGCTATAGTTTTACGGTATTAAGTAGATACAAAGTGGTTTAAAAGTAAATATTGAAGTTTAATAATAATAATTCTCTCTCTAAGTAGGTATTTGTAGTCAAAATTAGAAAAAAACTTGTATGAAACACGTGACGAAAAACCTTTTTTGTGTATCTCATTCAAATTGCGGGAACTCGCTGCGCTCGTCCCGCAAACATTCATTCGTTACACAAAATCGGACTTTTCGTAACTGGTTACATAAATAGCTATTTTGTGTATCTCATTCAAATTGCGGAAACTCGCTGCGCTCGTCCCGCAAACATTCATTCGTCACACAAAATCGGACTTTTCGTAACTGGTTACATAAATAGCTATTATCGAAGCACATTATACTCTTGCTATTCTTGCTAACGAGTTTCGACATATTGAAACTACAAACGTGGCCACTACAAACGTGGTACTGACAGAGTAGGTGATGATCATTCGACTACGTCTGACTCGTCTGAGTCTGGAGACGATACAGAGGGTCAAATTGAAACCAAAAATGAAAATTCCAAAATCGCACTCACAAAAGTCGTGTTTGACCCAGTTGTAAAAAAAACAAACTAAAACGATCCTCAAAAAAAGTCTCTTGTTCGAAACATCAGTATGATATTCTTACCTGAACTCGTATCAAGGATAAATTAGACAGCTCAAGAAAAAAGAGCAGGGGATCAAAAAACCGGGAATAACGCGAAACCCTGAACCAGAAGCCTGAGAATGAGAAGAACAGCAATAAATGCATAGATTAAATTTCCAACAACAGAACACCTGATATTAATATAGGAAATTGCTGTGATGTGGTTGAAGTGGCAAAACCCCAGGAAGAGCTCGCTATTTCACGATTCCTTCCACAAGTTTTTCCGCTCTACAAAATTCTAAAAATAAGTGAAAGCCGAGTCTTCTTCGTCTGAAGTCTATAATTATATAAACTAAAAATCAATTTAAACGATAACCCCAAAGTTTGAATAAAATTTAAAACCGTCTATCTCTAAAGCCCCTCAACCGATTTTCGTTGGAGATTCCATTTTGGCAAGATCCGGGTATAAAATGCTTTAATTAGTTATGTATTCGGTTATAAATCTTTTGCAGGTTTTCTAATACAGGGTTGAACAAAACTTGATGCATTTTTGTAAAAACTTTTTGAGCAGAAAATTTTGAGGAAAAAAAAATTCAGAAAATTTTTTGCTACGGGAGTATGTAGAGACCTCGGGACGTATTTGGTGTTTTTTTGGATATTTTGCCTGGTTCCATAGATATTTAGTTTTTTCTATAAAAGAGGTACCACTGGGGCTCCAATTTGCCCCATAATGCAAATATTGATGAAAATTTCATATGGAATATAAAGATTATGCAAAGAGCAAGCTAGATGTATAGGCGTTTTGGCTATAAAGTTAGACACACATACAGGGGCGAGCAGAAAGTAAATGTTTTTCAAATATCCAAGTGATAATCGAATGTCCACAATTAAGTGATGTGGAATAAAATGTATGGATGATTTTGGAATTACGCTGCCTGATTATTGCAGCTATTAATGATACCTCGGGACGTTTTTCTGTCTTTTATATCTTTATTAGTTAAAAAAAAAGTTGGTTTTTCTAAAAGTGTAACATTTCAAGACCATAAAAAAACAAATTTCCTATTCAATGGGCGTTACAACAATCTGGATTTGGACGTAGTCATCTGAGAACCAGAGCTATGCCTAATTGTTTAGATGTACAGGGTGGGCCATGAAACTGACATTAATCCTCATTTGTTTAAGCTTAACATTCTGAATTCCAACTGAATGAAACTGAACTTTGAAAATTGCTTTTACTAATAGAAACAGAGCAAATTTTTAATTTGAATATGTTCAGGAATGGCGTATAACACGATGTCACACGTAAAGATGAATAACATGATCGCCTTGAAAACACAAAGCAACAAAATGAACAGCTTACCTATTAAAAATATGGAAACAATGATAGAAAACATTTTATTTTTAAATGGTAATTTTGGCAGCACCATGAAATTGCATCTGATGTGTTTGTGGCTCTATATTTTTTAGTACCTGGTTGCAGCACCATGAAATTGCAGCACCATGAAATTGCAGCAATGCATTTACTCGCCTTGGCATAGTATCTATCAGACTTCTAATAAAATCTTATATTATATTAATCTTAATAAAATATTTTACTTTTTGTTTGCCACTGTAGATGTGTCTAACTTTATAGCCACAAACACATCATCATTTGGTGCAAGCGATATTGAATGCTTAGGGAGCCATTCCCGAAGATTTTATTAGAAATCTGATAGATATCAGGCGAGTAGATGCAGTGCTGCAACCAGGTACTAAAGAATATAGAGCCACAAACACATCAGTTCATCGTTCATCCAAAATTACCATGTAACAAAAATAGTATATTATAAACCAAGGTTGTGAAGTACATTATTATGACCCGAACGTCAAGTTTAAATCCGATTAGGATCTAAGACGTGAGGGTCATAAGTAGTTCACAACAGCGGTGTATATACGATTTTTTCCACTACTAGACTCAATAAATCGACACAACAGAAAATTGCCTAAATTAGTAAGATAGCGCTCCGCATATTTTATTACTAAGAACAGGCGCGTCTTCAATCCATACGGAGGCTTCGTTACCGTGGCAACCGATAAAAATACCGATAAACAAAATGGTATTTATGACGATATCACAGTGCCTAATGCTCCTGACAACTGACAGTTTTATTTACCGGTAAATAATCGGCCATAACGTTGTCATTATAGACCGCTAATGTTCAATTGTTTTATAAACAAAACAAGAAAACCTACTTTACAGTCATTTTGCTGGCCTTTAACGGTCAGTATTAAAGCTAGTAGTGGATTTTTTTTTTATTATTGTCTCCATATTTTTAATAAGCTGTTAATTTTGTTGTTTTGTTATTTTTGATATAATTTTGTTCACTCGCTCTGTTACTAAGATGTGGATACTGTGGACATAATCAAAATTCTAAAGTAAACTGTATCACTATGTTAGGCATACTTCCTGAACATATTCAAATTAAAAACTGCACCTATCGGTTAATTCTCTCTGTTTTTATTAATACAAACAATTTTCGAAGTTCAGTTTCATTCAATCAGAATTCAGAATGTAAGACTTAAAAAAATAAGAATTAATGTCAGTTTCGTGGCCGACCCTGTAAATCTAAACAATTAGGCATAGCTCTGTTTTTCTTATGGTCTTGAAATGTTTACACTTTTAGAAAAACCAAGTTTTTTTTAACTAATGAAGATATAAAGAACAGAAAAGGTAACGAGGTATCATTACAATAGCTGCAATAATCAGGGCTGAGGAATTCAGAAATCATGCATACATTTTGTTCCACATCACATAATTTTTGATATTCGATTATTACTTGGATATTAAAAAAAAAATTTTTTTGTTCGCCACATGTGTCTAACTGTATAAAAATTACGCCAATACGTATAGCTTTCTTTATATTCCATATGAAATTTTTATCAATATTTGTATTATGGAGCAAATTGGAACCCCAGTGCTAAAAGAAGCTTCTTTTATAGAAAAAAATTAGTATTTATGGAACCCGGCAAAATATCCAAAAAACACCAAATATGTCCCGAGGTGTGACAAGTGTCCACATACTCCCGTAGCAAAAAATGTTCTGATTTTTTTTTTGCAAAATTATATGCTCAAAAACTTTTTTCAAAAATCAAGTTTTGTTGAACCCTGTATTGAGAAATCTGCAAAACATATAATCCAATATATAACCAATTAAAGCAGTCTATACATTAATCTTACCAAAATGGCATCGCCAACGAAAATCGGTTGAGTGGCTTTAGAGATAGACAGTTTTAAATTTCATAAAAAATGTTTGGTGTATCGTTTCAATTGCCTCTTAGTTTAGATGATGATATATTCTGTGATCTCTTGATATATATCTAAGTAACATACCAACAAAAAAAAATAGAATATGATGATATAGATGTGTGTCCTGCACTGGAGCGGAGTATAAGGATTAATACATTGGATGGAATTACAGTACATCCACAAATGCAACTTTGCAGATTTGCAAATATGGCCGACTTGCAGCTGCAATGTATTTGCAGAGAAAAGTCATATTACAAAAAAAAACCTGCAAGTCCACCATATTTACCTCGAAAAAACTTTTGGTTGTCACTGAGTTGTGGGAGGAAGACAACAAAACTAACCTCAATTTTCACTGCTTTGACTTTGAAGTTTATTTTACGTAAAACATATCCTCTATCTGAAACATACTGATTTTCTGAAAGAAAAGAATATGGAATCTATTCAGATTCCGGTAAAAGTAACCACTAAGGGTCGTAGGCCAACTTTTACAATGAGAGAAGTAAGTATTTTAATTGATGAGGTTTCAGAAGATGCAGAACTAGGAAGTGGTAAACTTTTATTCATCACATTAATCACATTGTGAAAAGTCTATTTTATATTTTATACATTTAGGTGAGCTGGGTGGCAAATACAAATCTACTTTAGATTTACGAAAGAAGTGGGAAGAAATTGCCAAGAAAATTAATTCCACTGAAATAATGAGTAGAACAGTGAAGAGGTAAAAAATAAATTCGCCGACATGAAAACAAAAACCAAAAAGACAGCAGCTGAAATTAAGAGGCACAGAGAAGCGACAGATGGAGGAGAACCCTTAAAGGTATGTCTTAATGATGTTGAAGAAAAAGTTTTGGCCATAATAGGACAAATTGTAGTGAGTGGTTTGACTGAAGGTGTAGATACTTTTTCACTTGCAAGTGGAGAAAAGGGCAAAGTATGAAAGGGCAAAACAAAACCAATGTAAATTTTATTATTTTTGTTACAAGTGAGTTTGGTTTCCACAGGTTTGTAATCAAGTAATAGATACTGTCAACCCAGCATCAAAAACAAGCGAAGCATCCATAATATCTTCAGAAGAGAATCTAGAAACAATATGACAAAAAAGGAAAAAAGAAGAGAGAGAAGAAGAATCAGACATACTTCGTATAAAAAGTCAAGCATTACTCAAAATGTGTTAGCTAACCAGAGAAATATTTTAAAACAAATGAAAATTACTAACTGTTTGCTTCAAAAGCTTATTGTGTTGAAAAAACGAGAAGTTGATTTTTTAATCAGTACGAATACATTGATTGTTACAGAATAAGCAAATCAACATGTTTGTAGTAAATCATGTATATTTCTAATAAATGCATTTCAAGCATCGTATTAACAATAAGGAATTTATGCCCATACCCAACACTTTCCAAGTGTCCCTTCTACAGCTGTGTTAAATCTTACTTAAAATATTCTGAGAAAATGGACGTGGAATTCAATTTCTTTTTGTCTGACTTTTGTTATACTTACCTATGAGATTAAATTATGTGAGTTTAGTTTTTCCAAAGCCAATAATAAAGAAAACAATTTAAGCCAATTATAAAGAAATTCTATTTTGTTTCATAAGCATTAGTCATATTTCTATGAGCCTCATCGGGTATATCAAACGCGTTATTGCGAAATGCGAGAATTCGTTTATATAGGTAATGGAATTGACCTTCTTCGTGGGCGCAGCCATATTATGCCAAGAATATACCCTAGATCCATTATATTTTATATTCTTGTTTTCTATTAAAAACGTTTTTAAGAGTTTCAGGTTAGGATTGACAGAACAGATGAGTTACGGGACTATTACACCCCCTGCAAACTTGCTACCGACTTGCGGATGCAACTCATTATCAGTTGTTTCAGTAATACGAAAAATCGCATTTGCAGCTGCAATACCTTTTTGCATCTGCAAATTGGACTTGCAGTCGATCGAAAAATCAAAACTCCTTTCCCCCTGCCCCGTCCTCCCGGCCGCCGACGGTGCACCACCAAACCGCTTTTGGCAGTGCATCGATGGTGCTTGAGTGATACAGCGTCCGCAGCTCGGCGGTAAATTTAATTTGCGCGGATATTATACAGTGCCTTTTAAAAACGTCAGGGAAAAAATTGTGTTCAGTGTATCGCTGCGAAAGTCGTTTAAGAGAAGGAATGACATTTTTTAGATCTCCACAGGATCAAGAAAGGTAGATATGAATTAAAATATATAAATCTGAAAAAATATAACACAGAAAATGATGTATTACAAAAATGGTCTCCTAATAAACTCATTATTTATTAAATTATCTATATAGAAATATTACAAAGGTAAAATTATCTATAATAAAAAAAATAAAATTACGTTTAAAAAGACCCCGTAGCACACTCTTAGAAATATTCCAATCAACGGCAGCTATATCGCATTTACAAGTCCCTCGTAACTACTCGAGAAAATTGCCGGGTGCAGGTGCGCGCGGCCCGCTTTAGTTTTGGAAACATCAAAGTGCCGACACGAACTGACGTTACTGATATAATGTATTATTCTTTATACTGTGACTGGAGGCTGCAAGGGTAGAATATCCCGTAAGACCCTTATTAATGCATCTTAATGATGCATTAATAAACTGCCAAACGTGGTGCGAAATAGTTTCTTAATCCCCATGATACTAAACACAATTTCAATTTAGTAGAAAACCGATCGTAATATATTTGACATTTGGAAAAAATCCAATACAGGATCCAAACAAAGTGCCACGAAACGTACACATGACAATGAAAACCTTTCTTAGAAACATTATTCTTGTTTATGTGAATCATACACTTATTGCAGCCACCCTCTTTCCGGTATATAAAGCAAGCATTTTTTTAGTTAAATATTGGCTGAATGATAAGCATGTCATTAACATTTAACTTTAGTACTGCTATTTAGCAAATAGCAGTCGCTTTTTGTTTAACATTTCCTCGTCAAACAAAAAGGAAATTACCCTATCTAAAAAAACAATCCACAACATACATTATTCAGATATGCCATCAAAGTAATAACGTCGATTTATTCTCCATTAATGTGATAAATCTCGACAAACGCGATTAAGACAATTAAAGAAACAAGTTTCATATTAAAAAATTGTTTCGTATGTAGCCTCCAATTAAGATATTTTACACTCGCCAGATCGCACTTGGCAGAGGAAATCTTTTAATACGTTTAATTATCATAATCTCTTAACTGCGTCTTAATGGTCTTAATGGGTTAGCGAGAAAAGGAAAATAATGGTGCTTCATTCTCCATTTCTTTTTTTTTCGTGAATCAAACGTAACTCTCTTATAACAGATGTTGCAGTACAATTTGAACTTGTATGGGATGAAGCCCATGAGATAATATACACTAAACATTAAGTTACCGTTCCGTTGCGTTATTACTTACCATATTTGATTCTGTCTCTGTTATTGTGTTTAGCGCAACTTCCTAGGTAACCCAATACAATAACTAAAACTAACACAAAGCACCGGTTTTCGTTGTTACCCATAATCAAGTACTTGCTGTACGTGTTTCTATAAGTCACGAAACACTATTATCACCTTTCTGTACCGATAAACAAAATAATCACAATTGTTATTCTAGTTAACACTAGAACACCTGAAACTGCAAAATGAACATATCCCGAACATTTTTTTTCTAATTGTCCGTGGTAATTTTTCTCGATAACGCACGTGACGAAGAGGCTGTAACGGACACGAACACGAACCTCTTACGCTTCAGTTTTCAGACTGAACGTCTCGTCTTAAGCCGTTAAGGCTGAGGCCATAAGCCAAGACAGATTTAGCTTTTGTCTTTGGGAAGGTGAGGTACCGCAGCAGCAGCCTGCCGAAGGATTGAAATAGCACATAATGATTGACCCTCCCGTGCACCAGACAAGGTTTATTATTGCGTTTCAGCACAGCCACCAAATCTTTGAGGGGCAGGGTATATTAAAAACGAATAACACCCTTTATTTTTTTATTTATCATTTTAGAAGAAAAAGTTAAAAAGGAACCGATATTCCCTGCCTGAAGATAATAGTTATTTACGTTATAACTCCGGTAAATACATTTCTACAGTACGAGTAAGATGTTTCCGGGCGAGGCGATAGCCGAGTCTGGAACTTCTAAACGAGTACTGCAAAAATGCATTGCCGGACGTATTTCGTACAACATTTTATTTCATACTTTTGAGAAACATTAAACATGAGAAAATTAAAAAATAATTTTGTCTGGTTAATATTGTTGAAATTCAATTAAAGTGCATGCTTTGCCATGAAATGGTTTTCTAGAAACGCAGGCAGTTTTTTGTTTGTTATTATAACACTAGCTGTCATCACGTATATTAAGTTGCTCGAAAATGAAACCACAAAACGAAATAAAACAAGACTCATTAATTCCTGATGAAATAATGCGGAAATCCCACGAAGCTACTGGACAATTAATACCGGAAAAGTCGTCGTCCAGTTACGCCAAAGAGTATAGCCTTTTTTTTCGGTGGAAAAAGGATAACAAGGTTACCATCGTAAACGAAGACGTGATGATGGCTTATCTGTTAGATTTGGTGAGTTATACTTTCTACTTTCTCAGAGAAATTTAAACAATCCTTTTCTCTAACTAATTAGATCGTCTCTGTGGTCAAAATTTTCTATGGTGAAGGCAATGATGCTAGTCAACGAAAATTTGGATATATGTACCTTTCCTAAGCTGAGGGCTTTTTTCAAAAAACAGTCAGTTGGTTATCAACCGATTAAATCGAAAACGTTAACTCGAGAACAAGTGAGCTGATTCATGTTTGAAGCCCCTAATGAAGAATACCTCCTGATGAAAGTAAGATAATGCAGAAAAAATATTCACCAGCATCATATTGAGAATTTTTAGGTTGTGGTTTTACTTGGATTACCGGGTGGGTGCCGTCGAGAGGAACTTTACTCAATAACTCTAAAAGATATTGAGGATACTGGTACTCAACCGGTAGTTACCATACCTAAAACGAAAACCTACCAGAGAAGAGTATTTACGGTTATAAATGAAACCGAGCAAAATTTCATAGGGTTTAATAGAAAGTATTTAGCAATGCGACCGGGGGATATAAACCATAAACCATCAGTTTTTCTTTATGGGATATCGTCAAGGCAGGTGCATTGCACAAAGAGTGGGAATTCATTCAATTGGAGATGTTCCCAAAAAATAGCTACTTTCCTGAGATGCCGGATGCTGATAAATATACAGGGCATTGTTTCCGCCGCACATCGGCTACTTTACTTGCCGATGCTGGAGACGATCTGTCGTTACTTAAGAGACATGGGGGATGGAAAAGTTCTTCAGTTGCAGAACAATATATTGGTGAATCAATGTAGGAAAAAAACAGGGTTTCTCGCATGATTCAGAATGGTGAAAGTTTTGTAGAGGTGTTAAAACAAAGAAATAAAAATGTGTCAGCAACTATAAATAACATAAGTGAGACTTACCATAAAATTCCAGATATAAACATTAGTAACAATGAAAATTGTAGCATTAATATTAATATTAACTAATAAGATATTTGTGTGTTAATTATTGTATTAAAAGTAAATTGTTAATTTTTTTGAAGGTCCATATTTTTCATTAAAAGAAATATATTGTACTGTTCTGGTAGAATATTTTCCTACTGTATTGAAATTATACCGAGGTAGTCTGGTATAATTTCAATACTTTAGGTAGGTCCTTAACACCGTAAAGTTTTATTACGGTACTCAGTACTGTAAAATTTCATTATGGTATCCAGTAAAATAAATAATAGAAAGCTATTTACCGTACTAATCTCAAGTACGTAAAAGTGTCCTAAATGATACAGTATGAAATAATAGAATTTTACGCAGGCTGACAGTCACATGAGGTTATCGGAATTTCAAACCGTTTTCGAGATATTTACTAACTCCATTAGCTTCAGAAGTAGTTCTGTGAATGTTGTACTGTTTATTTTACCTAATTTCTTTCAACTGAAACAATGCCCTAGTTCAATTTTCATTATCTCAAACTTACTAACTTGTTTTTTTACAGATACGAATAATAAGTTTTTACTTCATACTGTATCATTTAGAACACTTTTACCTACTTGATTTTGATCCCGTAAATAGCTTTTTACTTCATACTGTATCATTTAGGACACTTTTACGTACTTGATTTTAATCCGGTAAATAGCTTTTTACAGGATTGGATATCGTAAAGAAATTTTACAGTATTGAGTACCGGCACATCTTCAATAAATCCATTGTATTCATAGTAACCTGGAAACCGGTACCGGTACAGGATACCGTAATGAAACTATTTGTCAAATTGGCGGATTTGTCAAAAATATATTCGCCGCGCATAAAATTATTTTTTTCCTGTTTTTAATAAGTATGAAGTAAAATGTTGTACATCATACGTCCGGTCACGTGTTACAGTAGCCGTTTCGAAATTCCAGAAACATCTTACTCCTACTGTAAAACTATATTTACCGGACTTATAATGTAAATAACTAGTACTCGTGTTGTTATCTTTTTTCATAATTGTAAAATGTGGTATGGTCCAATTTTCAGAAACTTAAACTATTCTCAAGATTTCTTATTAGTTTGATGATATTCAGTATAGAAAAAAGACAGCTTCCATGTTAAATGGTCGTAAAGAGTGTAATTCTATCTTTATATAACGTTTTAGTTGAGAAAGGATAGAACCAGTTTTAGTTCGTTTCGCAAAAAATAACTATAAAAAAAAACAAAAGAAGTTTCTCCCGTTCGCGAATATGAAATGCTTTTCCAAACTGTTGTACAAAATTTCAATTTATCGGTTTTAGTCCTCAGAACGTATATAGTTTTGATGAAGTTAATTCAATTTGATCTTATATACACTGTGTCCGAGATAAGAAGGGCCACTACGGGGATCTTGAAAACGGTAAGAGATACAGATTTGGTTAAATGGGAGGAAAGTTGCGTAATCAAAAGCCTAACACAATGGCGTTTAGAAATCTCCGAAAACTGTTTTGGTTTTTCGTTTTTCGACTTTACATATTATTTTTTTCTATCGTTAATATTGGACCTAGACCGAAACCGATAGCACTTATTGACATCAACCTTTAGTGCTCGTTAAAGTGGCATTGTCAGTTTTTTAATCAGACGTTTTGTCTTTGCGGAACCATCATCAACTTAATTTTTTTAAATACGGATCTGTGGTTCTGACATCAGATTCAGAAAGCGCTTCTTATTTCGAATTCAACGATGTATAACACTTTATGATTTAATTGTATTTTAGTATTTTTGTTCGGCCTTAATAACGAAAAGTTCTATTACGGATCTGTACATACTTATTAATTCTCTAAAATAAACAATTCGCCATATCACCTAATTGTTTATGCCATTTAGGTGTTAATAATAACCTAATGGTAACACTAATTTAATAGAATAAACAAAAAACAAATTAATTGAAATTAACAGAAAACCCAAAAATGTAAAAAAAAAACAAAAAAAAACAAACGAATAAGAACCAAAAACTAAATTGAAGATTATGTTCGAACAAATTTCCATTGTTTTCCAAGCACATGTAGGATCTCCTAACTGTTGATTTTAATACCCTAGACAACATTTGTGGAGTAACGCTGGCAAATGCTTCTAGAACTAACACCCTCAGTTCTTGTTCTGTAATTTTGTTGTTCTGAAAAATTTTGCTGATAACCATGATTCTTAACGTACCCCCATACGAAAAAATCAAGCGGGGTTATATCGGGTGAACCCGCTGGCCATGATGTTTCCGAATTCATGCTAATTACCTTCCCTGGAAATCTCATTGAAAGATATTCCCGAACGGTTCTGGAGTTATGTGCAGGGGCACCATCCTGCTGAATCCAACGGTCGCGAACTATCGCTAGAGGCATATTATCGAGAGCATCATCTAAATCGTTTTGCAGCAAATGTAGGTATCGCACTGATGTTAAGTTATGATGGTAAATAAACGGTCCCACATTCGTTGTGCCGAAAATCCCAACCCACATATTAAAACCAAAACGTTGTTGATGCCTTGACATTTTGTTCAAACGTGGATTGGTTTCAGACCAATAATGAACATTTCGTCTATTGAAAATACCATTATACGTAATCTTGCTTTCATCAGACCATATTATTTTATATTGAAAATTCATATCCTCCTAGCATTTTCTTGTGTACCATTCGCAGAATGAGCGTCGCCGTTCTAGATCACCTGGTATAAGTTCTTGACAAATTCTGTACTTATATGGATGTAGTTTTTGTTTTTTTTAAATACAATGTGTCGTTGATTTTGGTATTTCAATAGTTTCTTCAATCCGCCGGACTGATGTACCGGGTTCCTCAGTGACGGCTAACAAAACATTATGTGCTGTTTACTTATTGCTGTATTTTTTCAGAGTAACTACAGGTTTTTTAAAAGAACCATATGCTTTAAGGGTCGCAACCAACTTACTAAAAGTTCTTTTATTTGGGTGCCTTCTTTTGGGATATTTCTGAAGATACATACGCTCCGCAACAAAACAATTTCGATTGGATGAAATGAAACATGCCACAATGTCAAACTTCTCTTCGTTAGAAAACATAATTAACAGGAAAAATTACTAATTATTACACAACTTACTGAACACCAAATTAATGTGTCAAAAAATATGTCAACCAAATACAAATACCCAATATCACATTCATTTGTTTTCCAAAACATGCTTCGGTCTTCGATCGGTCGTTATAATTGCGATGATTCAATTTTGTTATTTTGTGCTTATTCGTTTGTTGTTGTTTCTTTGTTAAATTAGTGTATAAATTAAGCATTAGTATTAAACGCCGAAAAGACATGTTTATTTTAGAGGATTAAAAAGTACTTATGTACAGATCCGTAATAGGACTTTTCGTTATTAAGGCCGAACAAAAATACTAAAACACACCATAAAGTGGTATACATCGTTAAATTCGGAATAAAAAGGGCTTTCCGAATCTGATGTCAGAACCACAGACTCGTATTTAAAAAAAAAAAAAGAAAAATAAGTTTATGATGGTTCAGCAAAGACAAAACGTCGGATTAAAAAACTGACAATGCCATGCTAAAGAGCATTAAGGGTTGCTGTGGAGAAGTGCCATCGGTTTCAGTCTAGGTCCAATATTAACGATAGAAAAAATAATATGTAAAATCGAAAAATTTAGTTTTTTAAAAATATCTCAAAAACCACAAAATTTTTCGGAGATTTTTAAATGCCATTGTGTTAGGCTTTTAATTAGGCAACTTTTCTCCCATATAACGAAATCTGTATCTGTTACCGTTTTCAAGATCCCCATAGAGGCCTTCCTTATCTCTGACACAGTATGTACAGGGTGATTCAAGTAAAGTGTCCTATTAAAAGTTCTGGGAAAGTAAAAAGATAAGTTTATAAAACATTTTTTGGGGTTATAGCAAGCCATGATGTATATTTTAGAAATATTTTTATAGATGCAGCGTTGCCAGATCTATCAAAAATTAATTGCAACTTTGGATTTTCGAATAGAACACCTTGTATATTTCTGCTTCGGATTCTACGCAAAATTCTAAACAACTTTTGTTACCTAGTCCGATCTCTTGATCGAAATTTCTGAAAAAATAAACATGTTTTGACACACCCCATATAACATGACTCTCATGTCAACATGTACATATTTAACGGCATGCATTAGGTAAGTCAGGTGAAATATTCAAGTCGCTAGATCACTTACTGCCGAAAATATTAAACTTTATAAAAATAGTGTTTTACGACAAAAAAAAAAGAAAAATTAGCTTTTTCTCATAAACGGCAAGAGATCGGACTAGGTAACTATCAACAAAAGTTGTTTAGAATTTTGCGTAGAACCCGAAACAGCAGAAATATACAAGGTGCTCTATTTGAAAATCCAAAGTTGCAATTAATTTTTGATAGACCTGGCAACGCTGCATCTATAAAAATATTTCTAAAATATACATCATGGTTAGCCCTAGCCCCAAATTTTTTTTTAAAACCTTATCTTTATTTCTTTCCCAGAACTTTTAATAGGACACTTTACTTGAATCACCCTGTATATATATTTATATGATACGGATTTTGACAAGAGGTCTACAAATTGGCAATCAAGTATGTAAGAAACCAGAGAGGAACGATGTGCACAGGAGCGATCCTAAAGTGCTGCCCACCCATGTGCAAATCGATTTTGGCTACCCCTAAATATCAACAATACCTACAATGTCCATAAAAAAGGGTGGTTTTATTGAGAAGAAACAAATGTAACGAGATGACGTTGAATATAAGTGAAAATATTAACAAACTAAGCAACAGAATAAACAAAACCTTAAGTTATGCACTTGCCCTTCGACAACTTCCTCTAACACCAGCCAAGAGAAAGCTGCTTAAGAAGCGGGTTATAACAAAAAAAAAAGTGTAACATCAAAAACGTACAGAAATCATCAAGGAGGACGGAAAAGCAACAGACACTACGGTAACTACAGAATAAGCACGACAAAAGTTACTCCTGTGTAGTACATGGTGGAACAACCTTCTGAGTAAATTCATGAGGCCTTAATGATTGAAAAATGGGTATCGAAAAAGAAAGTTATCAAAAAATGCAAGATAAACAGAAAAGATGGCGACAACAAACAAGAGACAACTAAAATTGCAGCTAGAGAAAAAGAGAGTGAAGAACCTGAGACTACTGTATTTGTGTGATATAGTCCCTTCCGTAAGGGTAGAAGTTTCGTTTCGTTCAAGCCTGTCCCTGCTAGATAGTTTTTGCAAACGCAAGATTAAGAAACAAAAAGGAGGCCAACAAGAAACCACAGAAATTACAACACTGAAAAGAAAATTACAACACTGAAAACTCACCTGAAGAGGAGATTCCAGAAGATCTTCCAACCAAGAACTTCTTGAAGAAGTGCAGCAGGCCTCTGTGACGGAAGAATTTAACCAAAAAAAGTACCTTTAAGAAAAGAAGTGTAAAAAGAAGAAGGGAAATAAAGAAGAAACTATAGAAATCGTAACTATTGAGGAAGAAGGTAAACAACCAGAGATTACTGTGGCTGTTATTGTAAAAACAGTTATTAAGTTGAAGATGCAGTTATCCTGAAGAAGAAACTGAAACCTGAAGAAATGAAACTAACTTTTGCTCAACTGCCAGAGAAACCACAAAAAGCGGAAGTTCAAGAATATGCATTGCCAGGGCTAACTACCGGCTCGAACCGGTTGCTAAGTTGAAAAACTCTAAGAAACTGAGGCCCTAGGGAAAATACTAGCCGGAGGAACAGCCCGCTGTACAGGTAACCACGGTGTTTGAAAATAAAAAAAAATAAAGAAAAAAGGTGAGTAAAGAAATAGACTTACCAGAAATTTCTAATGCAAAAAATACATTCCTAAAAAATGTGATTTTCAAGAAAAGCCTAATAAAAATGAAAATACCACCCACCGCATCGTTGTCAAGCCAAACAAAACGTAGAAGAACAAGCTGAAGAGATGACGGATACACTAACCTGATATTAGTTCTTGAAAACAAATTTCTTCACAGGCCTCGCTCTCCATTGATACAACAGCTAAATTAAAAGAAATAATTGAGACTTTCAGCGAAAATTTCTCTTATGTGGACGTAAAATTGCATTTTTTGGCCGCCCCTCAATTTGGCCGCTCCTGTTTATTGGACCCCTTTGCCAGGTTTGCCCCTGGTTGTGATGAAATGAATTTCATTTTATCTTCTATAAATGATAGGGTTTTTAACAAGACGTCTCTGCACATTCTAGTCAAGTTTGTAAGGAACCAAATAGATACGATGTGGCTAGGACTCCAAACTAAATCCTGGAATTCAGTACGGAGCAGCAATTGAAATTAGAACACATATTTGGGTCTAGGTCTCCAAGAGAACCAGAAAAGGATTTTCCAATCGTTGTGATGTATTGAATTTGTTTGCCTTTTCCCCAAATATGAACATCAGAATTAAGAGTAAAGAAACAAAAATTTAAAGAAAAATTATATCCTGACCTGACATGATTGACCCCATGGCCAATAGGTTTAGTGACGCAGATTACTGTAAAATACAGAAATCAATTTTTAGCCGTCGGTACTATGAAAACGCTGTTTTCGACCTTTTAAACGACTGAAAAATCATCATGTCGCAAGCTCTAATTGTGTCCATCCACAGACTAGTTTCGCCGTTTACGGCTCATCAGTGAGGCTTTGACACAACCAGAGCTCTCGAATTTTGGAATACTCAAGACACGTTTCATGGCAGTACCGGGAAAAGGTTCCCAGTGGCTCCATCCGCATCCGTTTGTTGAACTAACGAGATTACACCCGTCCAGTGTCAACGTCAATGCCCGATCTAGGGAAGAATGATGCAGATTACTGTAAAATACAGAAATCGATTTTTAGCCGTCGGTACTATGAAAACGCTGCTTTCGACCTTTTAAACGACTGATAAACCATTATTTCGCAAGCTCTAATTGCGTCCATCCACAGGCTAGTTTCGCCGTTTACGGCTCATCAGTGAGGCTTTGACACAACCAGAGCTCTCGAATTTTGGAATACTCAAGACACGTTTCATGGCAGTACCGGGAAAAGGTTCCCAGTGGCTCCATCCGCATCCGTTTGTTGAACTAACGAGATTACACCCGTCCAGTGTCAACGTCAATGCCCGATCTAGGGAAGAATGATGCAGATTACTGTGAAATACAGAAATCGATTTTTAGCCGTCGGTACTATGAAAACGCAGTTTTCGACCTTTTAAACGACTGATAAACCATCATTTCGCAAGCTCTATTTGTGTCCATCCACAGATTAGTTTCGCCGTTTACGGCTCATCAGTGAGGCTTTGACACAACCAGAGCTCTCGAATTTTTGAATACTCAAGACACATTTCATGGCAGTACCGAGAAAAGGTTCCCGGTGGCGCCATCCGTATCCGTTTGTTGAACTAACGAGATTACACCCGTCTAGCGTCAACGTCAATGCCCGGACTAGGGAAGAATGATGCAGATTACTGTAAAATACAGAAATCGATTTTTAGCCGTCGGTACTATGAAAACGCTGTTTTCGACCTTTTAAACGACTGATAAACCATCATTTCGCAAGCTCTAATTGTGTCCATCCACAGACTAGTTTCGCCGTTTACGGCTCATCAGTGAGGCTTTGACACAACCAGAGCTCTCGAATTTTGGAATACTCAAGACACATTTCATGGCAGTACCGAGAAAAGGTTCCCAGTGGCGCCATCCGTATCTGTTTGTTGAACTAACGAGATTACACCCGTCTAGTGTCAACGTCAATGCCCGGACTAGGGAAGAATGATGCAGATTACTGTAAAATACAGAAATCGATTTTTAGCCGTCGGTACTATGAAAACGCTGTTTTCGACCTTTCAAACGACTGATAAACCATCATTTCGCAAGCTCTAATTGTGTCCATCCACAGACTAGTTTCGCCGTTTACGGCTCATCAGTGAGGCTTTGACACAACCAGAGCTCTGGAATTTTGGAATACTCAAGACACGTTTCATGGCAGTACCGAGATGGCGATACGGATGGCGCCACTGGGAACCTTTTCTCGGTACTGCCATGAAACGTGTCTTGAGTATTCCAAAATTCGAGAGCTTTCAAAGTGTGTGTCAAAGCCTCACTGATGAGCCGTAAACGCCGAAACTAGTCTGTGGATGGACACAATTACAGCTTGCGAAATGATGGTTTATCAGTCGTTTAAAAGGTCGAAAACAGCGTTTTCAATAGGTTTACTATTCAAATCTGAAAAATTATTACAAAAGTTTTATTGTTTTAGTGGCTTCAATTAGCAGGAAATAATTTTTTTTCAAGAATGTAGATTGAGCAGGATAAAAAATATACCAAAAAACAACAGGTGCAAGTAAGATTTTTTATTAAATAAACATTCTGTACTCCATTGAACACACAATATTAGTATTTCGCTAAAGGGCTGTAAAATTTTCTAACACTTGGTCAACAGTTGCAAATGACTTCTAACTTATATTAAGATCAATATAGAAAACATTTAACATAAAAATGCTCTGATGACACTCCAAAGATATATTTATTTGACGATGCCTCTCGTTTCTTTGTAGTGCCAAACAGTGAGTAAAATGTACTAATATGTTATGTGAGAATGAAGATATGAACGGGAGTTTTCTTGTTACTCCCTATTTTCCTAAAATGTATACTGCATGAATAATTATATATTCCTAGATATACTCTAAATTAGCAAATTAGAAATTGCAATATGCAATATAGTAAATATAACTCGACCTAACAATATGCCTCTATGATAGAAAACATTTCAATAGTACAATACTAATAATAATTAATGACAGTAATTACAAATTTACCTATTAGCAGACACTTGGGACATACACTTACTTAATAAGATTTCACAGGGCGGTCTGCAAAATACTGTTTCAGTTCATTCCACTGTTTACCTAATTTTACAAAGAACTTATAGTAAGTAACAGTAGAGTAGAGTTGGTCCTTAACTTAAAGTGGGAATAATAAAATATATTGATTATTGTTGATTTGTGAATCAAAAAATTTCTTGCTACAAATGGGGATGCCTTAGGATAAGTTAATGCAGCAAGGATATGGAAGTTATGATATCAATTCTGGGGGTCAATTCTAACTGTATTTTGACATCAAAATTAATTTGAATTAGCTGTAAGAGTTTTATAGTATTTTGTCACAATAACGACTTTCATGGAATATAGAGTTAGAATAGATACCCAGGTGTGCATTTAATTGAGGTTTGGTCCGAGGTTCAGACAAATACAACATGGATTTCCTAAAACTTACCCTAATTCTCGAATAATTGCTATTTGTTTATAGCCATTATTGTAATATTCTGCTGTAGTCACAACTTACTGCCGAAAGATCAATCGTTAAAATCCGCTTCTTATTTGTCTATACCCGGAACCAAAATCCAATAAAATCCACAGCACTCTAAGCTAAGGGTCCAAGAACCAACGGCTTCATTTATATGTTTCAGTTAAACTTTCCTGTTTCAATTTCAATAGTTCCAATGTACTATAATGATATGTTGCTTGACAGGTTATAGAAGTAACTGCGTTATTGCTTTTCGAAACTGAATAACAAAATAATTGGTTTTCAGAAACTGCTTTAAGATTTTCAAGTAAACAAGAGCAGTGCCTAACTGGAGATTCTTATACAAAATATATGTTGATCGGGTTAAGGATATCTTTCTGATGTTTTGAGAATTTTGTTGAAGGTTTTTATGGAATGTCCTCAACTGTACGCAACGTTTCAATGTGTAAAAAGCAAAACTAGATATCCCTACACTCACTTCATAAATGAAAACTGACTTTAGCTCTCTAAATTTTGTCAATTTTGTTTTCTTATTGAGAACGGCACTAAAGATCAATTTTGCCTGGGCAGCAAAAAAAAGTTATATGACAAAAGAGTGTTATTTTGACTTATCCTTTACGCTAATGAAATATTGTCACGATTTTGTGGGCCACACTGTATACACATAGATCATCAAACGCTTCACTTTAGATTGTTAAACCCTAAAACATTTTTTTTGTAGCTCGTTTAATTTTTGAGATATTTGCTTCAAATTTAGAAGAAAATATGATCTACATATAAAGACTTATCTGGTTTTCAAGGTTTCGAAGAATACGTACTGTTTTGCCATAAACGAGAATAAATGTTTCATGAAAACCTATTATTTATTTGTTTCTGAGCAATGATTGTTACGAAGAACTAAAAAAATAAATTCTATGTTATTATACAGGTTGTTTCGAAATTAGGGTGAAACAATTTTACAGCTGTATTTTATTGTATTTTATATCAAAAAAGTGACGAAAAGTTTAGATAAGTCATCGATCGCTTAAGTACTTTAGGATGTTAAATTTTAATTATTTTTTTGCCCGTTAAATTATACCTAGATACCCTAATCTGCATACAAAGAATTATATATATTGAAATAAAATTTTTATTATCAGATTCTTTTACTATAGCTATTACTCTATTACTACTAAAATATGAAGTATAAAGGTTAACGATTTTGGCCGTCATCATAGCGGTAGTTTTAAAGGGTGTGTTGAAGATCAACGTGCATTAATTAATATGCAACAATTTGTAAATTAGGATTTGGACAAATTATTGTATGCAACTTGCATATAATAAACATCATTCCCTCGGGTAAATCGCGTAACGCGCTACGTATATGGGCGCAAAGGCCACCTCCGGGAATGATGCATGATATAATGCAGGCGATCATGCATCATGCACGGGAATGATCGCCTGCATATTGTTGGATAATATACTATTTCTCACGGCTGCACGCTGCACCATTCTGCAAGTGGATCTATGGGATTTTAAAGACAACGACTTCGAAGATTTTTAATGGTATTTTTCAGTTGCGCCACATAGGGCCATTTTGAATAGCTTTTCTTGTCCCTCCTGCATCTGTTCAGGAGACATCAGAGATCTAATTGTGTTAATCTAATTGTGTAGACATTTCTGTTGGATGAATACATCGGTCCAGAAAAAGAGCGGATTGGCCGGAGCCGCAGTAACCTTTTTAGGGTCAGACCATTTTCAAAACCATAAAACATGAAGTTTGCCTCTGAGATGAGCTTATGCATAATGTAGTTGGTGATTAATATTTGAAAAAGGCGAATTGTTTAAGCAGGGCGTAAACAAGGACGATCCCCCAGGAGATTTTTAAGAAAGTTTTCCAAGGTTTGAATGGGTACATTTGGAAATTCATTAGGAACACCAAAGCTAGAGCTACAAAAGCTATCTTGGAAATATTGCTTGTAGTCCAAACGTTTATCCAGATCATGGTGGCCATATTTACCATGTTGCAAAGAAGTTTAAACAAGCTTCTTTCCAGCAAATGCAACTTATGTTGATCCTCTTTTAATTAATTTTGCGTTTCATCGTGACTTATACCAGCCAGAGCCTCTTGTTGCTTCTTCAGAGCGCGATCCTGCCACTGCTTCCTCATAGTTACAAATATGTTAACTCTAAACAATGATTTAATTAGCAGGTCAAGAACTTTTTACTTGCAATCTTGGTCTATGTCCGAGTTCAAATTAACTGTACCAAAACTATTGGGCAGCTCTTCGGCGGTGAGGTCCATAAAACGGAACTAAGTGTTTACCAACAGAGACCACATCCAAACTGAAGAGAAGACTGCTGAAGAGAGGCTGAAGAGAACAACTCGTGTTTTGAAAAGAAACAACCACACTAAATTAGCTCAAAACATGTGGCTCAGAGTTTTTCAGCATTAGCATCCAGATAGAAGATACTCATAATAAATTGCAAAGTTTTATCAACTATGAACTATATTTTGTCCGCCATGACTTGAGCCACTTTTCTCCGACATACCAATTTTCCATTGTCTTCTAAAAGTGAGTTGCTTAGGTCTGAAGATGAAAGCTTATGTTCTTAAAACCATCCTCAGCATGCAGTAAGTCACTGGGCATCAGAATATGAAAATATGTCAAACACAAACAGACACATTGGTATTGATACCAGAACATGGTTGTGAAATTTAGAACTATAAATGATATGATGAAGACCAGAATCCTGTCGAACACCTTGCTAAGGCTTTGGTTTCAATCATTACTGATAGAAAAGCAAAGTAGTACCAGCTACCAAAGACCCTGACCCTCAACACCTTGGTCAAAAGCACATTCGCATAGTACTTGCTGAAAATCGCCATGATAGAGCATATTTTTTTTCTATTAATTTTTTTGATTATATCACTGTCCTTCATCTTTTTGGTTGCCTCCATTACCGCAATATCTTAGCAGCCTTTTGAAGGCCAAGTACAAATATTCAAGACGTAACCAACATCAAAATCTCTGGCAGACACCATGGGATGGTTTCTTTTATACCCAAACCCTTGATTTCAAGTTTCAAGGATTTGACGAGGCTCCATGTCGTACTTTTCTTCTGCGGGAAAATACAAAGCGAAGTAAAAGCGGAACAGCAACATTGTGGTCAGCATGTATGTTGAGAAAAAAATAATAGTTATTATTTGTGATGTTGTGAACACATAGTAGGTGCAGTAGGTGCAGTGTCGTAGCTTTTAAATTGGAATATAATGATTAATATTCATTATTAAAGTTGCATCTTTTGTTTCAATGTTGGAAATTTTCAATGTTGGAAATTACAAACATCACATAATATGAAGGTTTCACTTATTATGGCCGCATTGATGGTGGCCTTAATGGTTCTGATGTTATTTCGATTTTGACAATTAAAACAAGCCGCGCAATGAAGGCCAAGTTACCCAATTGATTATCACGTAAAAAATTGAAAATTAGGCTGGCAAGTATCCAACTTGTTTGTAATGTAGTCAGCATTTTCTCAGTTAAAATCGCAACTTTTTGGCATGCATTATAGGCTTCCTGGATACTATATTATTCTCCTAGGACTCCTTGGTGTTTTTTATTTAGGCATTAAGAGTAGTTTCAGCATTAAGTGGCTTAAGACGAATCTATGCTAATATTTTTGCAAATATCTCAAGAACGGTTAGAGTTACAAAGATCATGCGAAGGCCATTTTTCTCCAAATAGAACAGGGAGAATACATCTTACAAAGTAAACTATCAGTGACATACGAAAAAAAATCTGGTGGTAAAAGAGGGCCTGAAATAGAATACATTTCTTTAAAAATTTGAAACCAAGAATTGTCTATATTCCAAAATTCATGTATCTTCGAAACTAGGCGAGCTATGAAAAAAGAAGAGGATTTAAATTTTAACACCCAGCATTTTTTTTTATAAGCGTTTGATACTAATGTTTATATAAACTTATCATCAAACATGTTGTTTTGGTCTAGAACAGAACTGTTAAATAAATTTTTGCATATAATAAGCTGTTAAATTATTGCACGTTAAATTTGGAACCCCCTGTAGAAGTAAATAAGATTTACTTTTGGCATCTGTAGTTTACTCACACACATAATGCAGTTCATTCTTAGTAATTCACTCAGCAATACTTACTTAGAAAGCATGATATTTTTTAACGCTATTTATTGTTAACATTGATAGTACTTGATTATATTAGTAGGCAACGAAGAACTGAAACATTTTGTTTTCGAAATTAGAACATTTTACTAGAATTAGCCTATAAGTAAGTTTATGGACTTACCTGTAATTATTCCTCTTCCATATACATGAGTCAAGTAATGTATAGACGTAAATGTAAAAACATTATCGAGATAATGTTTGGTTCATTGAATATATCATGTTACCATTAAAGTCTTAGTTTTTTTATCTGCCTCCATTTTGCACATTTTTAGTGACTAGATTTGATAAAAATTGTCAAACATAACTTTCAAGGTTAATCAGACCTATTTAATAAATGAATGAAATATGAGCGGTATCTACCTACTCAAAGAATTAAGTTTCTAAATAGATTGCAAACTGAATTCCATTTATATAAAAATTCCATAAAGTCCTTGGAAGAGATATGTCAGTGAAAAGTCCTATTTTAGAAACACCGGAATGATATGCGATTTAGCTTGATATGAATAAATCAAATGTCAAGATAGGAATTTCTGACGTGGTCTTCCGTGTAACTTGAAACATTGTTAACTCTTCAGTAAAATGCACAGTCTTCCAATCATAAATCTTCGAAGATATGTGTTTAGAAACATAAAGAAACCAACGACTGTATTTTTTTTGGTACACACAATAAGCAATAAAGACTTAGTTTCTTAAAGGACCTATTATTATCTTTTCTTAATGCACAATAAAAACTATATAATTAGGTTATGATTAATCTAAATACTTACTTTGTTAAAGGGCATGGTATTTGTCTATGTTGGCTGTGTGCGTTTTTCAACTGGAGTTTCCTGAGTGTTTAAAACCCCGTTCTAATACTAATAATCAAAAAAGTTGAAAACAAAAATAAAGATATGGAGTAAGTTAAAGTAACATAAAGCCGTTTATGGAAAAAGCATTTTCGAATTCAAAGGTCGAAAACGTTAATGTGTCTCATTTCTCAGGCTGCGAGAAGCATCCATCAGGCCTGAAGGGCGTGAGAAATATCTCCGGTAAAAGTTTGATAATATCAAGAGCCTCCAAAACTTATCTGTTAGACATATCGTGTATATGCCTGAACTAGAAACTTTTCCAAGGAATTTCGAAGTATAAGATTTTTCAGTTTCATAACTTCTCGGACCTTTTTACTATACTTTTATGAAAAGGCGCGTTTTACGGCTTTTGCTCTAAGTTTAGAGTTCGTTCGAAACTAACTTAGGGGGCCAATGGTTTATATTTAACGCTATTATAAAATGAACATTCTTGGCGCTCGAGTCGTACATAGGTTGTCGCCTTAGATTTAGTCATACCTACTCTTAATCATTCATTCACAAGGCGAAAATTAGATAAAAAAAACCGTTTCATCCATGGATAAAATACGCTAGATCGATGTAAATAAAATCTGGTTTCCCGATTTTTAGTTGCCAAGAAACTTGTGGATGGGAAGTTTATTTACGTTGTGAATGGCAAGTAAGATCTGCTAACACTTAATTACTATATTATAGAAATATAAAATATTTGCAATCTCACGATAGATGACGTGGATTGTCGGCATCGTAAAAACAGCGCTGTTGGCCGAGAGTTGGGTCCGGTGCACACTCGGCTCACCCTGCAGGCTACGACCCGGTTGCTCCTGAAAGAAAAATGGTTGCGATTATTAAAAATATGGTTACTCACCCCCCGCAAATCAGTTATTTCAAAGATTAACGAAATTTTCTATTTGAAAATTAAGGGTAACCGTAGTAGACGGAATAATTTCACAGACGCGTTTCTTGCCATTACCATAACACTTGGTGGCCACAATCACCATAACTTGGACTCATTCTTGCCATCACCCGCAAGTCACTCGTATAGACTAAATATTCTGCTAACATACTAGTATTCTGAGATTTGTGAAGAATTTAAAGCCAAATTTGTTTGAGTAAGACAAGGATGGATCTTTTAGAAAAAATATATAAATCTGTTGAAGATCGATTCAGTGATGGGAAACGAAGAAATAAGTTACTCGTTGCCGTTAGAAACTTAGAAAGTCGTTAAATACAAATTATCTACCATACACTTAAAAACCTTTGATGAGAATTTGAAAAAATGGTTGGCCTTTTGTTCAAATTACAAACCAAACACTGGACCTCGTAGATTATTGGAGAGTTTTCCTGCCAAAGCAGAAAACTACCCCAGAATGGTTGAAACTTTGGTAGGGAACACCCTGCAGATTGAGATACATTATAAACAAGAGTTACTTTCTCTCATAATCAATAACGTTTTTACCAATCGTGAATTAGATGTCTCGATTCAGTATGACAAATTAGAAACCTAGTTGAGGTTCTCGATACACTTGAAATAATTTCAGATAAGTGTGCTGCATGTTATTTCCTCTCATGTTTGCTCCAAGAATTACTCAGAGTATGGTAGAAGTTATCCAAAAATAATGCTAAAATTGATTCTAGGACATCGGCAGTTGGAGGTTCTAATCAAGATCTTGGCGAGGGACTATTGTTTGAAGATTGACTTAAAAGTTTGATGCAGTTTTTGCAAATAAGAAAACCCATATACATTTTGATCTGACCGCCATCGCTCCCATCAATATCTTTTTTTATGTGATGCATCTGCTGGTTTGTTTAATGGAAATCAAGTTAATTCCACTAGTTTTTGTCTTTTTTGTAAAAATGATCTTGTGCCAAATGCCAAATGTTTCAAGGCTCAAAGAATACCTACAGATAAGAAATCATGTATTTTGTCCAAACAAGGAATTTATATCGTCGGCAAATATCAAGACAGTGTGTGGTTCAAGTGAAATGTAAATATGGTAAAGTCTATGTTTCCATTATGTATCCAGAATTCAATCGAAAAAATAATAATAGCTAGGATTTTTTAAAATGGCAGGATATTGTATAAGGAGAAATAAACTGTGTGATTTGTAGAATTCGCGCTCACGTTTTCTTCAACGTCTTATTATTCGCAAATTTTATACCTTGTGCGGCGGACGTGTAGTTTGTCGAGCCTAAGATACCAGGGTCACCGAACACTCGAATGGAGTTTGCCATTTTAACCATCTTGAATAGAATTTTAAATGACTACCCTCTCTAAGTGAGAATAGCCCTGATGAAGACTAAATAAACAGTCGAAACGTCGGCCATTTTCGAATAAAGAAGAGGTGCATTATTTGTCCTAATCCCGCTAACTTCACCAACTAATTACAACTTAAGGACGCTAATTACAACAATGTTTTCTTCAACATTTTGTGTCGAAATTAAAAGCTCAATCACTTTGAAGAAAGTTGTGAAGAAAGTTGGAGTTTTGCTAGACTCTGGTTCCCAAAGATCTCACATAGTGAATAATTAGATTATAGAAGTAAAAGACAAGAAACGCTTATATGTTGTTTGGGGGTAGCACAATTAAGAAAGTGCATAACTGTTAAGATATTGGATTAGATAGGACTAAATATAGGTTTTAATTAGATGTTCTGGATCAGCAAACCATTGGTACTAAAGTTCCTCTTTTTTTTCGAAGGGCCTTGGATAATAAAATACCTGAGGATGAGATGAATAAATCAGCCCATTTTACTACAAGTTGAACTCCACTACAAAGATAAGTCAAGTCTTCGATACTTGCCAAATGCAAGAATAAACCATCTTTAAATGACTATTTGGAGAAAGGTGCTAAATTGACAAAACTCATTCCTTCCTTTCTATTATGTTTCCATTTAGAAGTATATATATTAGAAGTAAGTTGTGTAATCAAAGACATTAAGCTTTTCTCTTAGTTTCTGTCCAGATACCCACTGTAAATTTATTACGATTTTTAGGGCAGAATGCTGATGGGCAAGAAATCTTGTATCGACATAGAAATGTAGTTTTTGAACTGACAAGTAATCTTTTATGTTGGGAGCGATGATTGGTCCCCATTTACCAAAACCTTTCCTAGAAGGATAGTCATACACAAACAACTTTATTTTCCATATATCCATTGTAAAGATCTTGATAAAAAGTTTTTAAGTAGACGACTCCGTAACTAGTGCCTCGTTAAAAGAAAGCTGAAATCTCTTACATCCGAAGCTAGCGCTGTCTTGAAAGAGGCTCAGTTACGGGTAAGAGGGTAGTACCAGTCTGGAATGAGTTTAAGAAAACTGGAAATGTTTTTAATGTGGGATTTGGTTTGCAATGGATCACGTATTTTGCTGTAAATTTTGAATTCCCCAAAGCATTGAACAATTAAAAACCTTGCAAAGCCTCTGTTTTTTTACGGTCTAAGCTTAGCCATTTTTAAGGTTTAAGCTTTTTAAGGTTTAAGCTTAGTCATTTCATCCGATGTCTTTGATTCAATTGTTGGTTGCCCTCAGAATCCGGGCGGTTGGATCACTAGTTAGATTCTTGTAGGTGGTGGGATCTAAAAGTGGCCTGGTTTTTCCTTCGTAATCCTATGTTGACATTTCTACTGTTGTGTTTCCTTTATCTGCTGGTATAATGAGATTATCCTTGTCTTCGTTCAAGGCTTTCAAAGTTTTCCAAATTCAAGAAAAGTATGTAGATGTGGGAGAGTGTATACTTCGTGCAATTTTCTTTAAAATCCTTTATTGGCGGACCGGTTTCGGCACAAAGGTCATCATCAGCGCCCAAAAATCTGTTGACGAGCATAGTTTGTGCTTACAGTGTTGGTTACTAGCGTATGTAATACAATAAGTGAATCTTACTCGTCAAAAGAAGGGAAGCCAAGGGCGAGGACACATCGCGCCAAGGTACTTCATAAATCAATCACAGGCAGTCAATTTAAAACTTACACCATTGTGAACAGATGTCAATAAAACATGAAGAGGCACTAATGGACCACACGTAACAGGCACGAAAATTTAAAACATGTTAAAATGGTTAAAGTTTAAAAACTTTTAGGTCCGAGGAGGATTTATGTTGTGGGTTTTAATTGAATAAATTTTGAAAAATGTGACCTCCTTGTTGGTGTGTGACCTTTTAACTGCAATTGAAAGTCAAACCTCGTTTCAGAGTTTTCCTTTCTGCTCCTTTCTGGCCACGACATCTTTTTCAACGAGGTGGATATCTTATATCAATCGCAGCGTTTCTATCCGAGACTATCGAGAGACGCCATTGAGATCTTTAAACACGACAAGAATTTCAATAGGAAGGAGAAAAGTACGTTTCTTAATGCAGACTGGAAGCGAGTTCTACGACATAATTCAAGTGCGCCGTAACCCCGTGCTAACACTGCCCCGTCCCCAGTCCCTCCACTGCAGCGCGACGGCGCCGGCGGTGAAATAAATACCACGGAGTAATATCTCAGTCGAATCAGTCAACGCCGGGAAGCACGGGAGATCTCTTCGCTCATTGCCTCATCGCCTTTGATAACGTCTGCCGCAGCTGCAGAGGAACGTCAGGAAGAAATTTCATTGGTGCTCGGAAAACACTAGATTGAAATTTGGTATATTACCATAAATTTGTATGCCCTTTGAACGAATTAAATAGATATGGACACATTTGTGTCCTTATCTATTTATACATTTATACATACAAGGACGGATGATACGAGGAGGATAGTGTGTAAAAAGAACCGAAATTTTTTGTGTGTATACATCCAAACATAAGTACTTGGAAACAATAAACTTATCCACCTAAATATTAAACGAGTATCTTGATTATCTCTTTACAGTTTATTAGAATAAATGGATATGAAGATTTTTATTTTATGTTTTTTGATTTATGTTTTGTATATATGTGGTTCTAAATAAAATGTTTCTTATTTTGAATTCTAGAATAAGTGGTTACATTTATGCTACTACTGGAAACTTCTTGGATTATGTTAAAGTTAACTGCCGATTAGAAAATCTAGTTTACCTAGAAAGAGTCCACACATGGTTTGGATTCCGATCCTTGATGGTTATTAGTCAAGATCGCTTTCGTGTGTTGAACATTATTATGTTTATAATGTATAAAATTTATTTTGTGTTCAATTTCAAAAATTCTGACAGAGTGACAAAGATGATGACAGATGACAAAATGGCCTTCTTTCTTACGACAAATGTTTAATGTCTCCCGTTCTCAAGAGAACAATTAAAGTCGGAACGACGGCAGTTTTCGACAGAAAAGGGGGTTCTAACTTATTACCCTGAACGATGACTAATTAACACGGTGTTATATGGTCAGGCTCAGGTAAAGTAGGAAGTATTTTGGACGGCCCTGGCAACAAAAATAAACAAATTGTAACCTTGTATTATAAAATAAGTGGTTCATATTCTTTTAGATTTTACTGAAAGTATTTTCATATTTCTCGTTAAATGTAATATTAGAGTTTGCAACTTACCTACTGCTAGACGAACCACTCGTCCTTCTGCTGTGCAGAAGGTGCGTCGCTTCCTCCATTTTGGGGGGCGATTGCGGGCGGCACGGTTACCCTGCCGGGCAGTAGGGGCGGCCCCGGGCCGGCGGCATGCGGAACCCGGGTGGGCCCGCAGGGTGGCGCCAGTTTCCCGACGTCGGCGTCGTGTGAAGAATACCGCCATCAGCCAGCGTCGTTGTGCTACCACCGCCCGGTTTTACAGCCATGTGACCATTCGACCCGTACATTTGTGCTACTGAATTTGTAATACCAGGTCTGAATATAATATAATTAATACATGTTAGTTATTCCCTGACTTACATGAATAGGTGGTATTTTGCTGTTGGACTGAGTTGCCATGCCTATTATTCCAACTGTTTCTTCGACAGACACACACGGAAATAGCAACAATTAACACTAATAAAACTAAAAGAGTGCTGACCACCACCACCACAAACCACGTGACTTCGAGGCCCAGGATGGTACCGGTGTCGTTGTCTGGAACAAAGAGTAGATCCATATAGGTGTTACGTCATCAACTGAAAGACAATAATTTAACATAAAATTCTACCTCGCTACATTTTTCTCGCATTTCGAGTATCAAAACTGCATAGAATAGAATGCATGAATAGACAGAGTTATTCAAATTCGCCGCTCATCACTGGGATCTCATCAACCGTAAGAGATACAAATTTCATTAAATTGGAGCAAATTTGCGTATTTAGATGCAGATCTTAATGACATTTTAAACCTTTCAAAATAAAATAAAAGATTAATTTCGAAAAAAAAAACCAAAATTTATATTCTAAACCAAATTGCACATTCACATGGGCATATGGATTTTCCTATGATTATAAACAAAATATTCTCACATTTGGCAATGAAGGCTTTACATTAACCAAGTGGCTGAAGATGTAAAAATTTCTTCAAATGCAGAACATTTTATTACAGTGACTCCTAAAAATGATCCTGGGTGGTTCAATGAAATTGCAGAATTTAGCCTGGATTTGACAACTGAAATCATGGTAACACAAACTTTGACCAACAGGGGTGTGGCAAATATGGGAGAAAGGAAGATCAAGCTCAAAGAAGGAATAGTTCTTGCCAACTATGAGCCTGTGTGTGTGGACAGAAACATGCAATGTGAAAACTTCTAGCCAAGCTTCTCCAGAAATTGTGGATGCTTTCAAACACTCTTAGACCTCTCAACGGATTAGTTTAAAACAGCCATTAATTTTATTGTTAAGCTATTGACGGGCTAAATTGTTATCTCTTGAATCAATACTTTGATAACAAAATAAAAGAGGTAGAAGTGGACTGTATAGTTAATTTTTATTTTCTTGATGTAACCAATTTTTTTGTACTTAAACAATATTTTTAGTTATCCAAGTTGATAGGTAATCTCCTCTTCCCACGATTACCTATCAACTTGGATTAAAATAAGAAGACGAAACTGAGACTAATTTTTAGTTATATTCAAAAAGTATATTCAAAAGAATAACTAGTAGAACTGTTAAGTTTTTAAAGAGTGCATTATTCTGATGTCCTTTATTTCTAAGACACGTGGCGTAAAAAAAAATAAATAAATATTTATTTATTTTTTTACGCCACTAGAGCTGGGCGGCTGCCTAAACATTTGTTATGGTTGATTCTTTTATTTAGGATTAGGACGACACTCCAACTGATTTAGTTGCCTATAAGATTAACACGGGAGATGCTGAGCCATACGTCAACAACTACGAAGGGTTCCTCTGCTTAAAAAGCAGGAAATCAACAATTTGCTGTCATAATCGTCGCCTGTGGGTTGTGTTAAGTGATTTTAGAATTCTTGGGTTATCGGACAAGACGATGTGTTGAAAAGAAAGTTCTAGTTGAGGAGTCGAGGCAGTCGGACGTCCGATCTTTCGACTGCTTTGAAAAAAGTCAGTACATAAAGTGCTTGAACTGTTTCTCGATTCTACCGGGGTGATCGGAAAAATAGCACCATTGGAGAACTGTGCTAAGACTGCTAAATGTGAAGATAACTTTATCATTAACGACAGACATGTTAAATGTGCTTTCTGTGATAATGTATCTTAACATGTGTGCGAAAATAAAAGACCCAATATCAAGAGCGGTTATCAATATGAAAAATATAATGTGGTTTATTAATGATTCTTGCATCGGAGTTGTTGGGCAAGACATGAAAATACTGAACAAAATTGATAAACTAACAGCCAAAACTTTGATATGGTCATCAAGCAGACTGTTAAATGTCTCTCAAAAATGCAGTTCAGGCCAGGAAAGTCCTGAACAAGATGAACCGAAAAAACGAAATTATGCTAGAGCACTCAAGGAGGGTGCCCTAATTGTTAAACCCACAAACAAATGTGAGAGTAAACCAACAAGAGAAGAATTGTAGCAAAATCTGAGTAAGATTCCACTGGATGTTGGAATCAGCGGGGTAAGAGAGGCCAGAAATGGCGCAGAGGTCATCAATGGATAAGAAGAAAGTAGGCAGGCTAAAAACATCTATTGAAAGCGATATGAGAAGGAAATATAAGGCGGATTTTCCCATCCGCCTTATACAGGGTGTCCGGTAAGTATGTGTCATAATTTTGGGAACGTATAAGGGAGGCCAAAATAACCCTAGTTTGTCATATAAAAAAAATTCCTAAAGTGCTCCTTAACGAAGATACAGGGTGCCAAAGGGGTACCCAGCGATTTAATTTTTTGTAATCTGGCATCAAAATATACAATCGTTAAAAAACAAGGCTTTGGAATGAGAATACCTGTTGGAGGGTATTTCAGTTGGGTCTCATGTTATTATGTTTAGTGAGCATTGGATGAAGTCTGATGAGACCCATATGTGAAGCTATTAGAATATGAGATTGTGTTCACTTACAACCGAACACCAATAGATCATGGCGGAGCTTGTATCTATGCTGATCAGGATTACTTCAAGGAGGATAAAATTGTGTGTCACTTTAGCATTGAGGGTGTGATCGAGGTTGCCTGGGCAGTTGAAAAATAATAAAAGTTATAATGAATTGGGAAAAAATGGAAAAATGGGTTCTATTGAAGTTTTTATGGAGACTTTTGAACATATTCTGGACTATGTGTGTCACACGTACTCAAAATATAAAGTTATAGTAGGAGGTGATTTTACCATAAATTTATTTGAAAAAAATCATTGCACAGGAAGGGTCATAGATCTGACAAGTGAGTACAATCTTTCTCAATATATCTTTGAAGCTACGAGGGTGACCGAATGATCTGCTACACTGATCGATAATATTTTTTGTAACATGCTAACAGATTAACTGACCACCAGGCTCAGGTCCTGTGCATAAAAAATATTGAAAGTACCGAATTGGCTACAAGTTCAAATTGAGGCATTTTAGGCAGGAGCCATCGGAATGTGACTGGTTGCCGGTCTTTTAGTCGGATTGCGTTAATGCAGCATATAATACATTTTTGCAAATATTGTTAGGCTTATCAGATAGGGGTTTTATAACAAGAAGCTGTGTAAACAGAAGAGCAAGTGGTTGCATAACTGAAGGAATAAGCGTGTCGTGTAGGAAAAAAAGGGTTCTGTATTTTAAGAAAAATAAAGGGCAGGTTACAGTACTTTTATGGCACATATTCTAGGATTTTGAAGAATTTTATAACAAAAGCAAAGCAATTGACAAATTAGGCCTTTGTTAACAATGCTGGTGACAAGGTAAGGGCCTCTTGGATATTAGTCAAAAACATTACTACTTCAAATAAAAGAAAAGGCACCGTGCTTGAATATTTTGCTGACGGATATTGTAATAATAATTCTAAGATACTCAATAGCTATATTTACTTTGCTAAATGCGTGCCCAGATATAGATTTACGAAACTCAAATTTCAAGAGATTTATAACACATGAGCAGATCCCGTCGGTGTTCTTGGCACCTAGAGATTTTCTAGAAATAGGTAAAGTCATAAAGGAACTCCTGTTTCGGTGCTGAAGTGCGTTGCTGACATAGTGGCCGAACCGCTTTCTTTTGTTATAAGCTTGGGTTTTGCTACGGGCTTTGTTTTGAATAAACTGAAAAAAGGGAATATATAAAAAAGGAGACAGAAATAATGAACATAATTTAGACCTGTTTATTATATCAGTCTCTAATGTAAGCAAGGTATTTAAATAAAAGAGTTCTGTATTCCAGACTTGAATATTTTCTGGATGCGAACTCAATAGTCTCAGACAGTCAGAACGGGACAGGGTAAATCTACTAGGAAGGGCAAATCTACTGAAAGAGCAATATATCAAGCCCTAATAAAAATACTAGACTCTTTAAATAATGACAAATTTACCCTAACTATGTGCCTCGATTTGTCAAAAGCTTTTGATAGTGTAGATCATGAAGTGTTATTGGCTAAACTTGAAATGTGTGTAATTAGGGGTAATGTAAATAAATTAATAAAGTCTTACCTGACGGGCAGGACCAGTAGGTGGTGAAGTCTGATCATCAAGGTAACAAAATTATGTCTGAAAAATTATATAAGTAAGGGCGTACCGCAAGGTTCAGTCCTGGGCCCACTTTTGTATATACTATATACAGGGATATCATTTTAAGTCGGTCACTCGACTAGCAGCTTTTCTGTTGCACTTCTTAAAAATTTGATACATGGGAGACGTATGGCACTTACGGCCGACCTCGGGCTAGTGCATTTATTGGCTGCTAGGTTTGAACGACGCTATCTTGATTTTTTTTTTATTGGAAACTCACACATAGTAACCTACAGTCTAATAGAGCTAAAGGAGCAGATTACAGAAATATATAACTTCATATGTCTATTTCTAGGCATTTAGATTATACCGGGTGGCAAAATTGTTGAATTTCGAAAATCATTTTAAGTGGTTCACTCGATTTGTACTTTTCCTGTTATACTTTTCAAAAATTTAATACATTGGGGTCGTATGGCATCTAAGACCAACCTTGGACCTTGGACTAGCGACATCATTGACTGCCCGGTTTGACAGATACGACATCATCTTGATTTTCATTAAATGGAAACATACACATATATTTACCTGCAGTTTAATAAAGCTCAAGGCGCAGATTATAGGAATCTTCCTATATCTATCTCCAAGCATTTCGATTATACAGGGTGGCAAAGTTGTTGAATTTCGAAATTCGACTCGGCGTGGTATATGTCAAACCGGGCAGCCAATAACTTCGCTAGTAAAGGATCCGAGGTTGGCCTTAGATGCCATGCGACCTCCGTGTATCACTTTTTTTGAAACGTAACAGGAAATCTGCTAATTGAGTGAGCGACTTAAAATGATTTTCGAAATTCAACAATTTTACCACCCTGTATAATCGTAATGATATGGTACTACATCGAGATAGATATACGAAGTTATATATTTATGTAATCTGCTCCTTCAACTCTATTAGACTGTATGTAAATATATGTGTTTCAATTTTAAAAAAAATAAAGATGGCGTCGTATCTGTCAAACCGGGCAGCCAATAAATGCGCTAAACCTGGGTCCAAGGTCGGCCTTAGGTGCCATACGGCCCCCATGTATAAAATTTTTAAGAAGTGCAACAGGAAAATTGCTAATCGAGTGAGTCACTTAATACCTATTTATGTAACCAGTTACGAAAAGTCCGATTTTGTGTAACGAATGAATGTTTGCGGGACGAGCGCAGCGAGTTCCCGCAATTTGAATGAGATACACAAAAAAGGTTTTTCGTCACGTGTTTCATACAAGATTTTTTCTAATTTTGACTACAAATGCCTACTCAGAGAGAGAATTATTATTATTAAACTTCAATATTTACTTTTAAACCACTTTGTATCTACTTAATACCGTAAAACTATAGCAACGGTGTGCCACAGCCGAAACCTGCAACTGGTGGTGACACCAACTTTTCATCACTAGTTGCGAAAGATTTTACTTTTCGTAACTAGTTACGAAAAGTAGGACGTTACGTCACTGTCATCAGTATTGAAAAGTGCCACTTTATATGTCAAAATTAGAAAAAATGATTTTCGAAATTCAACAAATTTACCACCCTGTATAATCTAAATGCTTAGAGATAGATATATGAAGTTATATATTTCTGCGATCTGCTCCTTTAGCTCTATTAGGCTGTAGGTAAATATGTGCGCGTTACCATCAAAAACAAATCAAGATGGCGTCCTATCTGTCAAACCTAGCAGCCAATAAATGCGCTAGCCCTGGATCCGAGGTCGGTCTTAGGTGCCATACTGCCCCCATGTATCAAATTTTTAAGAAGTGTAACAGAAAACTGCTAGTCGAGTGAGCGACTTAAAATGATATCCCTGTACAAATGAACTCTCAGAAGTCTTGGATGAGCAGACGATACTGTATGCTGATGATACCACCATTATTTTTGCTGAGGACTCCTTAGAGAAGCTCTCGTTTAAGACAGTTTCGTCAATTGAATATTTAAAAACTTAATTTCAGTGTAATGGTCTTCTTTTGAATGTATCAAAGACCCAGCGCCTCTTATTGGGAAATACTACATCATGCTCTTGAGTTTACGCATGATGATCAAACTATTGCTACTGTTGTACTAGTGTAACTTTTCTGGGAGTTGAGATAGAGAGAAGGTTGGACTGGACTCTGCATATTGAAGGGTTAGCAGCAAGGATGACCCGGTATTGCTATGCGTTGAGAGTGATTGCTGGGGCGGTAAGCCCCAAGGCTGCATTATCAGCCTAATTATGGGGTAATTCTAAAGACTTAGAGAGAACGTTTGCACTTCAGAAAAAGTGCCTGCATTCTATATTTGGAATAATCTTTAGGGATTCATGCAAGAATGTACTCGTTGATCATTGCATATTGAGTGTTGTCAGCATGTTATACACGGGTGCCTTACTTTTGTACTTGATAACTGGAACCCTTTTGAGGATTCAATGCTAGAACATGATTATGTGGCAAGAAATAAAAACATACTTGTATCAAAAAAGATATAATTATTGCTATCTACCAAAAAATGTTGAATTTTCTATGAAAAAAATTTATAACTCGTTTCCATCTGAAATACGGATATTACCGAAGCATAAATGAAAGAAGGCTGTAAGGGCATTCTAACTAAAAAAACATTCTACTCATTGCAAGAATTTTATGACTGTGATAAGAACCAAATTTTGAACAAAGATCGACTGGAATGTTTGTTTACTCATGTTCTAAATTTTTGGGAAGTGCAAATGCTATCAAAAGGGTTCTACCTGATAAGAACTTATTTTTATTTAGATTTTAGATGGTAGAAATTCACGCAATGTACATACATTTTCCTCGTTTATTGTTATGTTTTTGTCCTTTTTTTCTGACATTGTTCTTTCTACACCCTTGGGTTATTGTAACCTTGTTATTGGAGCAAATTTGTCAAAAGTTAGGATGGTCAGGCATTTGACTATTCAACGCACTTGTGTTTAACATTGTCAATAACATGATTAATATTAAAATCAAAATAACAACATTTTTGTAAGTTAGGTTTAACTTACAAAAGATAACAAAATTAACACACATGAGCTCGTAGGAAATTAGCTATCCACGCCGACGAATTAAAAAAAAGTTGGTCCACACCGGTATTCGAACCCACTACCTTAATTTCACAAAGTAGGTGTATCAACCACTACACCATGCATTTCTTATTTTGACATGTGTTAAACCAAAATAAGTTCGGTTTAATTAGGCAATCCAGATCACGTGACCCAATATGGCGGTTGTTGACGCACAAGTCACAATTCAAATCTGACAAACCGTTCCTTTCAAATTGCCGATTTTAGTTATCATCTTCCAATTCTGTATTTACCGTTTCTATTTTCACGACAAGTAAACGACAATTGCCGTCGATGTTATACAGGGTAAATTTCATTGCAATGTAAAATTCAGAAAATAATGCAATATGGTATATGTAACTAGTTTTACACCAGGTGAGTAGGTACGTACTTCACAATGACAATAGTGACACAAACAAATTACTGATTTGCTGTTGCTTCCAAGGCCAAGGATGTGTTTTGTATTATTGTGTGCCAACAGCCGCCATATTGTTTTTAGTTTGGCAGGTCGTTGGATTCACTAATTAAAATTTGACAAATGTCAGTTTTGGTGTTTTTAAAAATAAATTTACAGACAAAATAAAAAGTAGGGACAAAAACCCTCAAAACGTATAATCAGAATGGTCTTATCAGACGAAATTTTAGATGCAGGCAATAGGTACGTTCCTTCAGTGATTTATAGTAGGTACAAGCACTAATATAAATAATTTCATGACTTTGACAGGCGTGCGTGTAAAAGTTTTTACAGCACGCAAATTTAAAGAACTAAACTAGGGAAGACGAAAAAGATTAATAGAAATTGGCCCGTAGGAAAAATATTGCACCTAACACGTGCGGGAAGTGCTTTACCGCACTCGATTGCTGACCGGGATATTGAACCAATACATACTGTAGCGAAAATTGACGACAGGAGGACGAAGTGGCGAGATATGGCTGTTAACAGTCCAAGTTTGAAGGGGTTTTGAGCTTAGTGGGACTCTCTTAGAATAGAAAATAGATTACTGAAGAGAACTTGGGAGAATCCAGACGACAGGACCGTAGTCAGTCAATTGGTTGTTCCTCACAGCAGGACATCAGATGTACTAAAGGAAAAGCATACACGAAACAGGTGGAGTTTTCTTTGAAGTGAATTTAGACTTTGGTACCACTTGTTGTACTTGGGTGGCAATTGCAAGGTCCAAGGTTGGTCTTAGATGCCATACGACCCCAATGTATTAAATTTTTGAAAAGTATAACAGGAAAAGTACAAATCGAGTGAACCACAATGATTTTCGAAATTCAACAATTTTGCCATCCGGTATAATCTAAATGCCTAGAAATAGATATATGAAGTTATATATTTCTGTAATCTGCTCCTTTAGCTCTATTAGACTGTAGGTTACTATGTGTGAGTTTCCAATAAAAAAAAATCAAGATGGCGTCGTTCAAACCTAGCAGCCAATAAATGCGCTAGCCCGAGGTCGGACGTCTCCCATGTATCAAATTTTTAAGAAGTGCAACAGAAAAGCTGCTAGTCGAGTGACCGACTTAAAATGATATCCCTGTATATAGTATATACAAAAGTGGGCCCAGGACTGAACCTTGCGGTACGCCCTTACTTATATAATTTTTCAGACATAATTTTGTTACCTTGATGATCAGACTTCACCATCTACTGGTCCTGCCCGTCAGGTAAGACTTTATTAATTTATTTACATTACCCCTAATTACACACATTTCAAGTTTAGCCAATAACACTTCATGATCTACACTATCAAAAGCTTTTGACAAATCGAGGCACATAGTTAGGGTAAATTTGCCATTATTTAAAGAGTCTAGTATTTTTATTAGGGCTTGATATATTGCTCTTTCAGTAGATTTGCCCTTCCTAGTAGATTTACCCTGTCCCGTTCTGACTGTCTTAGACTATTGAGTTCGCATCCAGAAAATATTCAAGTCTGGAATACAGAACTCTTTTATTTAAAAACCTTGCTTACATTAGAGACTGATATAATAAACAGGTCTAAATTATGTTCATTATTTCTGTCTCCTTTTTTATATATTTCCTTTTTTCAGTTTATTCAAAACAAAGCCCGTAGCAAAACCCAAGCTTATAACAAAAGAAAGCGGTTCAGCCACTATGTCATCAACGCATTTCAGCACCGAAACAGGAGTTCCTTTATGACTTTACCTATTTCTAGAAAATCTCTAGGTGCCAAGAACACCGACGGGATCTGCTCATGTGTTATAAATCTCTTGAAATTTGAGTTTCGTAAATCTATATCTGGGCACGCATTTAGCAAAGTAAATATAGCTATTGAGTATCTTAGAATTATTATTACGATATCCGTCAGCAAAATATTCAAGCACGGTGCCTTTTCTGTTATTTGAAGTAGTCATGTTTTTGACTAATATCCAAGAGGCCCTTACCTTGTCACCAGCATTGTTAACAAAGGCCTAATTTGTCAATTGCTTTGCTTTTGTTATAAAATTCTTCAAAATCCTAGAATATGTGCCATAAAAGTACTGTAACCTGCCCTTTATTTTTCTTAAAATACAGAACCCTTTTTTTCCTACACGACACGCTTATCCTTCAGTCCTTCAGTTATGCAACCATTTGCTCTTCTGTTTACACAGCTTCTTGTTATAAACATATGTAACATGTTACCAGACGTATGATGTACAACATTTTACTTCATACTTATTAAAAACTGGAAAAAAAATCATTTTACGATATCCAATCCTGTAAAAAGCTATTTGCCGGGTTAAAATCAAGTACGTAAAAGTATTCTAAATGATACAGTATGAAGTAAAATTTCTTTTCCTACGATCGTGCGCTAAAGTCGTTTTACCGCACGCATTTGCATGCGGGAAGTGGCATTTTACCGCAATCTGAGCGTTACTTTTGCATAATTTTATTGTTCTTGCGGTATTGCTTTTTGCTGAGTTGAAATAAATCGATTGAGATTTTCTATAATTATCTGAATGCTTTAGGGTTCAGAGGACATTTAGCACTATTAATTAGGTACCTACCATACGTGCGTGCGTGTGAAGATGTGTGCGTTTTAAAAATAAATTTACAGACAAAATAGAAAGTAGGGACAAAAACCTTCAAAACGTATAATCAGAATGGTCTTATCAGACGAAATGTTAGATGCAGCAAATAGGGACGTTCATCCAGTGATTTATAGTAGGTACAGGCACTAATATAAATAATTTCATGACCTTGACAGGCGTGCGTGTAAAAGTTTTTACAGAACGCAAATTCAAAGAACTAAACTAGGGAAGACGAAAAAGATTAATAGAAATTGGCTCGTAGGAAAAATATTGTACCTAACACGTGCGGGAAGTGCTTTACCGCACGTTGATTGCAATGAACGAACGAGGCGTAGCGGAGTTTGGTCAGCTTCACTTCCCGCACTTGTTAGGTAATAGTTATTTACGTTATAAGTCCGATAAATATAGTTTTACAGTAGGAGTAAGATGTTTCCGGACGAGGCGCTAGCCGAGTCTGGAATTTCGAAACGACTACTGTAACACGTTACCGGACGTATGATGTACGACATTTTACTTCATACTTATTATAAACAGGAAAAATAGTTATTTATGTATTAAGAGCGAAAAGTACAATTTTTTTGTTCGGAGAGTGAAGTTTGCCGCTCTACGCGAAGCGGAGATCACTCGAGAGCAAAAAAGTTACTTTTTGCTCGTAATGCATACAACGTTTTTTCTGCAAACGATCAATAGTTTCATTACGGTATCCTGTACCGGTACCGGTGCAGGTACCGATACAGGTTACCACGGATACAATGGATTTATAGAAGATGTGCCGGTACTCAATACTGTAAAATTTCTTTACGATACCCAATACTGTAAAAAGCTTTTTACCGGATTAAAATCAAGTACGTAAAAGTGTTCTAAATGATACAGTATGAAGTAAATAACTATTACGATATCCAGTCTTGTAAAAAGCTATTTACCGGATTAAAATCAAGTACGTAAAATTGTCTTAAATGATATAGTATGAAGTAAAGAAAACTGTCGGCATTGTCAAAGAACAGAGCAGCGTGATAGACTTTCTTCTGTAAGGAGAGCTTTAGTGGAATTGAATAATGGCTGAACCACACAGACTCTTCAAGAGGAACAAACAAAATACCCGGATATTGAACCAATACATACTGTAGCGAAAATTCACGACAGGAGGACGGAGTGGCGAGATATTGCTGTTAACAATCCAAGTTTGAAGGGGTTTTGAGCTCAGTGGGACTCTCTTAGAATAGAAAATTGATTACTGAAGAGAACTTGGGAGAATCCAGACGACAGGACCGTAGTCAGTCAATTGGTTGTTCAACACAGCAGGAAATCAGATGTACTAAAGGAAACGCATACACGAAACATGTGGAGTTCTCTTTGAAGTTAATTTAGACTTTGGTACCACTTGTTGTACTTGGGTAGCAATTGATATCGCCATACCATTTTCACAGACTGAGACAGGCAACAAATACAATTTGGCCGCGAATCAAGAAGCGACAACTGTGGTTACTGTGCTGATAAATGAAATATTTTGCAGATTTGGAATCCGTCTCTAATTTCATTTGTATCAAGGCCGTAACTTTCAATCGTCTGTTTCCAGAAAGTCAAGAAACTTTTCGAAGTTTTCATGACCAGAGCAACTCTTTTGCATCCACAGTCGGATGGAATGGAGGAGAAATTTAATCAGACCGTGGAACAGTATTTAATAAAAATTGTTACTGATCAGCGTGTTTGGGTCCAACTCTTGCCTCTCATGTTGGGCTATCGAGGTTCACAAAGCTACTTCTCTTAGCTCCAAAAATTTTTTGGAAGAGGTAAAGGAGAAACTTGACTTTGTTTATGAGCAAGTCAGGAATAAAAGGGTTCCCACCTTTCGTCGCGGCGGAAGGAAAGTGGCCCAAAATTAGCCAAAAATGGGAAGGCCCGTATACAATTAAAAAGAACATTAACGACGTAGTGTACAGGATCCAGCAAACCCCCAGGTCAAAGATGAAAGTTGTTCATCTGGATCGTTTAACGAAATACCATGGAATTCTGTCTGTTCGAGACGAACAGCCTTAAGAGGAATGAAAGATGAAGGAAAGGATTGACGTAGTTGGTCGTCGGTCGTTCCCATGCGACCCTTAAACGTGTCGACTCGAAGGCGCCGAGCAAGATTTACTACCTTCTTTATGCGACCTTTAATGTTATTTAAATGTCTACCGGTATTCCTTCTTGGTTCGATAAAACTTAAAAAGTAAAAAAAAATTGAGTACTTTTTAAAAGTTAAAAGTACCATCTTCAGGTTCCATTTTTTTTCAAAAAAGTTGACCTTGATCATGGTTTATTTGATAACTGTCTAATATCTATTTGTAACTAACTAATAAACTGACAGTACAATGGAAATTTGCAATCAAAATTGTGCGGTTCTAAAGCCGAAAAACATTTTCGGAAATGAGGCATGTAGGGAAAGTAGTTAATCCTTGACGAAGTTCTGTCAGTAAAGAGATCAAAGCACTGTTTTCAGGAGGAAACTCTCATCCATCACTTTAAACTTCCGAGTTAAACATTCACAATGCAATCTAATGTCGTTTGCGGGCTTTGAAGCCGTGGTCCAATGGAATTTCTTCCTACGTTTTATCTACAACTGCGACACCTTTGTTATTTGGAGCCATGGCGAGGGCGAACTTGAAAACTCCTCTTATACCTCGACTCTATCAACCCAAAAATTCAATTCACTGTGGAGATAGAAAAGGAAGGACGCCTACCGTTTCTGGATGGCTTACTATCAAGAAGGCCGAATGGAAGCTTGCGCACACCGTTTATAGAAAACCACACACTGACCGTAACCTCAATAACGGATCAAATTGTCATCCCAGACAGAAAAGATTAGAGAATTTGTGAGCCGGCTGAATTGGAACGAAAAATACAGCATTTGGAAAGATGCTTTGGTTGGAATGGATAAGGAATGTACAGCGCCAGGAAAGAACAACGGAAGAAGATAAAAAAAAGCGCGGATGGACTAGTCTATATACATACATCCACAAAGTTACGGACAGGATTTTGCAGGCTACTGGAAAAGCACAATGTTAAAACTGTCTTTAAACCAACTCGTACAATACAACTGAGCTTGAGATCGGCCAAAGATCGCAGAGATCCCCTATCGGCACCCGGAGTTTACCGAGTTCCATGCAGCTGGGCTCGACGATTGGCACCACAAATCGCAGTGTCAACACGAGGATTACGGAACACAAGAGGAGTTGCAGGCTGGGACAAACGCAAAAGCCAGCAGTACCAGAGCACGTTCACTCCGAAGGTCACGCCATCACTTTCAACGAGGTGGATATCTTATATCAATCGCAGTGTTTCTATCTGAGACTAACGAGAGAGGCCATTGAAATCTTTAAACATGACAACAATTTCAACAAGAAGGAGAAAATTACGAATCTAAATGCAGACTGGAAGCGAGTTCTACGACATACTTCAAATGCGCCGAAACCCTGCGCCACTGCTACCCCCACTCCAGTCCCTCTACTGCAGCGCGACGGCGGGGGAATAAATACCACGGAACTCACCACAGTCGAATCAGTCAACGTCGGAAACCACGGGAGATCACTTCGCCCATAGCCTCATCGCCTTTGATAATGTCTGCCGCAGCAGTAGACAAAACGGCAGGAAGAAATTCCATTGGACCACGGCTTCAAAGCCCGGAAAACACTTTAGGTTGTATTTGATCGGCCGTGAAAGCCTTCGCAGTCTTATTTACAATGTATTTAAGTTGCTGGTACGATGTTATAGTAAATAGATAACATTTTGAGCATCTATTTATGAAAACGAATCAAATTTAATAAATCTTTACACTAAAGTAGTTTTGTTGAATATTTAGCGAATTGTACTAAATAAAAATTTAAAATTTATCAAGTACAGACGACCTGATGTACTCTTAAAACTTGTTTAACAAAAGCCAGTATAAATGCCCATTTTATGAAAAAACGTTAATCTAAAAGAAATGTCTATCAGCATTTCTCCAAAACATAACCGGTATTTTATTCACTGTATGTACACTAGAAGGCCTGTATCCAAATTTACCCACTTACTTTGGCATGTGGACGGTTCGTCTGACCCGTCCGCACAATGGTTTATTCCATCGCAGACCAAATCATCGGCAATGCAGAATTCCCTCAGATTACATCGAAATTCGGTGCACGCGTGTTCTGGAACAAATAATGGGCTTAAAATTTCAATTCGCAATTGGTATTTCCTATTTATTTTCGTAAATGAGTTTTTAAAAAGTGAAATTTTCTATTTCACGTATTGCATTGATTATTGACAGAACAGGAACATGGAACAGAACAGGAACAAGAAATACAAATATTGTAACAAAAAAAATCATAATATTTTTTATAGATATACTCATATAAGAGAATTGGTGCAATATCCACAACTACCAAATTGATCAGTTCATTTCTCACTCTAATTTACTAACGTAATTCGCGCTCGTAAAACACGACGCAGTGTATGCTTCGGAAAGGAAACAACTTCCACTGTGGCGAATGATTTATACCCCTAAAACAGTTACAAAAGCCCAGTAATTCAAATTTAATAGCCCCCACCAACCTCCAGATGATCCTAAAATCGAAGCTTGCTAGAACGTTTATGAACCGCTATACAGGGTGTGCTCTACAATTTCCTTAGCGCATGTATGGGAATTTCGGTCCGCTTTTGGAGAAACAGAGCCGGTTAAATGAGAAAAGTTTTAGGAAACTTCATTACAAATTAAAAAAAATCAGGTTTAAAAAAACGTTAACCCAAAGAGAATTTTGAATTTAAAATATTATTGTAGTTATATTTACATATAATGCGATTAGGTCTCAAAAAATATTTGTTTCCGATCGTCATTTGTTTCCGAGTTACTAGTTGTAACTCGGTTGCAACTAGTTGTAAATTGTTATGGGCAACCATATTGAATTATTACCTTTTGGATTAGAACTTAAAAAGTGTTTCTCAGTGATGTTCTTATTAATAATAATATCCCTTCTCTAAAAGGCACAACATTCTCTTTTCTATGATCTAAAAAGGGTTTAAAAATTTTACCGCTATCTTTCTCATCAAAACAATATCGAGGCTCAATGTGTCTCAATGGCAGCTTTTTGAGAGGTGCATTTTCTATGAGTGAATTTATCTAAGTAAAGTTTATAAAATGACTTTTTTTTATATAGGACTAAAAGTACGTCATTTGTTTTCTCCATACGCACACCTCAAGTGGGTTTTCTAACACTGAGACCAAAAAAGTAGCAAAAAAAGTCCTAGGCAGTAAAAGTAAAGTCAAAAGTCACCGCCACTCTCAGGGTGGCGCATATATAGGTAAACGATTTTCATTCACCAAAATTATTTGAACACTAAATGATACCAGATAGACCGATTTGAGTGTATTGCCATTTTTACATTCTTATTGAAAAACAAGCGCTCGAGAGCACCATTCGAAATAGAGCCTCACGAGACCACGAGACTTTAATATCGACTTCGAGACCGAGACCGAGAGTGTGTAGGTCTCGATCTCGGTCTCGAGACCGAGAGCGACACCAAAACCGAGACCGAGACGATACAGCCAGTCGAGACTCTCGAGAGTCTCGGTCTCGAGCAACATCATTCGTTTGCAAGATATTAGGTATTATATAATCTGCAGGCGAGCAGGTCCTTATCATAGTGCGTTGCGTATAGTTATTCTTAGTACGAAAAGACACTTAAATAGAAGTAGTGAGTTTTCTATTTTCCTCATTTTTTAAATCGATTCAAAGCGATTAAGAACCAAAGACGATTAAGAAAAGTGTAAACTGTCACTTTCCGCCCTTTATATTTATAAATATTGATGCAAATTTCCGGAAAAATAATGTTCGGAAAATTTTCCAGAAAATTTCCGGAAATTTTACCGGTAAACTAGGAAACATATGGAATTAAAAATTTGTAGCATTTTTAAATGTGTTCAATATTCGGCTAAAAGCATTTTTATTTTAGGAAATTCTTATTTTGTTTGTAAATTGTGGCTAGAAGCTAGAATTGTTAACATCATCATAATTATATTAAAAAATCCAGGAAAACTTTGACAGTTAAGTTAAAAAGAAAAGCATTTGATTGCGGATTGACAATAATGACATCGACTTGTGACAAATGCAGAAAATTTCGATTCCAAGGAAGCAGATCTTTCCGGAAAATTACCGATGTCGGAAATTTCTTTTTGGAAAATGTCTGCCTTTACATCCCTCTTTTTAAATAACTATCAACTATCCTAACTAAGTTCTATGGATTCCTGAGAGTGATTAGCCTGTCAGTTAATAATATGATGATGAAGATTTTGTGTTTGCAAAAGTATTGTATTATTTCTATACAGGGTAATTTTTAAGTTGGTGACTATTGCCACCTACTTCATTCTACCACAAAATAAAGCTAAAAAGTAAAAAATAGGGATTTTTACATTGGCAGTATGTGCACTGTTTCAAAATGCATATTCTAATTTATAATATAAAACCTGATTTGAAATATTTCCATATTTTCAATAAAATTTTGTAGCTGTGTCGATAGCTAACTATATAGGATGCATTATTTTTATAAAAAATATGTTCAGTAGCATCAGTGGCGGACCTACGAGCAGGTTTAATGCAGTTTAACATTAAACTAACCTGAACTAACCTGATTCTACATTGGAAATTGGAACCCTCAACAATGGCAAATTTTTATTTTAAAGTAACATTCGTACGCAGAAAGGAAAACTCCTCTGAAAACTGAATTTTAACTAAATAATTCAGAAGAAAATTGAATATGTAATTCAAACATAATAAGATTTTTTCGAGATACTACCTTTTTTATTCGAGACCGAGTCCGAGACTCGAGTTGCTACTACGAGACCGAGACCGAGAATACGCGAGTCTCGGTCTCGGTCTCGATGAACAAGACCGAGACCCAGACCGAGACTCAATTATAAATTCGAGACCGAGACCGAGAGTATGTAAGTCTCGGTCTCGGTCTCGGTCTCGTGAAGCTCTAATTCGAAACCGTTATTGCCGTAACGTTCCGCCGACGGCAGCAGCTTAGAAGTTTAGTCAGCGAACGTTGAAAATCGGCACCTGATTGGCCACTTACAGGGCTCGCTAACTAAACTTCTCAGCTGCTGCCTCGGCGGAACGTACGCATTAAGTTGAGTTCGGTAATTACATCCCGAGCGCTGAGGATATCAGTCCATCTCACTCTAACTCTTTTCTAAGATTTTAGGAGATGGTCTGTGTCCGAAGAACTCGGATGGAATTACCGAACTGATTGAACTAGGCTTAAGTCGAAATCGCATATGTTCTCGAATTCTGAGTTCGTTTACCACTAACCATTGATCCACCTAAACCATCTAAACCATTGATATGATTTAATACCATTAAAACCATTTAATATTGAAACCCTCCGTTCTAACACATAGTGTTTATTTTAAAAGTACTATACACCACTATAATTGGGTAAGTACCTAGACCCGCTTAAAGAGGATGAGAGAAAATTGCAAAACTGAATCACTCTGAAATAGACTTCTTATTTCGTGCATGCTTGAAAAAAAAAGACGTATATGTTACTCGAAGTAAAGACCCACTTTTACTCCTAGTGACATAATCTACTATAAAGTTTTCCCACAAAGAATAGAAGAAAACTGCATATGTCTTATATGCACGCACAAATAGTAGATTATGTCACTAGGAGTAAAAGTGGGTCTTTTCGTGCTGAGCCCAGAGATTGACGGCCGAAGCGGAGCTGAGGCCTGCAACTGGGCGAAGCACAAAAAGACCTTTTACTCCGAGTAACATATACTATTTTTTTTTCAAGCATGCAAGAAATAAGAAATCTATTTAAAAGTGGTTCAGTTTTGCAATTTTCTCTCATCCTCTTTAAGCGGGTCTAGGTACTTACCCAATTAGTGGTGTATATTATTTGTAAAATACATAGAATATGTTAGAATGGTAGTTTTCAATGTTCAATGGTTTTAATGTATTAAATAATAACCAATGATTACGGTAAACTAAGAATTTGTAGCATTTTTTCAATACTAAATTAATAAATGTCACATTGACAGATAAATATGATGACGCGCATGACATTTAACAGACTAATTCAGAATTCGAGAACCTATGCGATTTCGACTAATAACGGTTTCGGATGGTGCTCTTGAGTGCTCTGAGAGTATTTCTGTCCTTTGTTTTTTCAACAAGAATGTAAAGATGGCAATACACTCAGATCGGTTTATCTGGTGTCATCTATTATTAAAATAATTTTGGTAAATGAAAATCGTTTATATATGCGCCACCATGACACTAGCGGTGACTTTTGACTTTACTTTTACTGCCTAGGACTTTTTTGCTAGTTTTTTGGTCTCAGGATTTGAAAGCCCACTTTAGGTGTGCGTATGGAGAAAACAAATGACGTACTTTTAGTCCGCTTGAAAAAAAAAACAATAACATCCAAAACAATGAAATAGTGACCAATTTTACTCAAAATTACCTCCTCCATAAGTCTTACTTTACTGTTATGACTAAGTTGGCATACTTCCTTAGGAATTTTTTATATTCAACACAGGAATATTTAAGTGATTGTGAATTTTTAAAGCTTACTAATTAAAAAAAACATATTGTGTTTTTTAGAAAAGAGACATTGTTACAATCTAAAGCGTTTTCCGGGCTTTGAAGCCGTGGTCCAATGGAATTTCTTCCTGATGTTTTGTCTACAGCTGCGACAGACATTATCTAAGTCGATGAGGCAATGGGCGACGTGATCTCTCGTGCTTCCCGACGTTCACTGTGGTGAGCTCCGTGGTATTTATTCCCCCGCCGTCGCGCTACAGTAGAGGGACTGGGGTGGGGGTAGTGGTGGCGCGGGGTGTCGGCGCACTTGAAGTATGTCGTAGAACTCGCTTCCTGTCTGCATTGAAAAACGTAATTTCCTCCTTCCTGTTGAAATTGTTGTGTTGTTTAAAGATCTCAATGGCCCCTCTCGTTAGTCTTGGATAGAAACTCGGATAAAAAAAAATCAGAAGCCTTGCCACCGAGGCTGCATGGTTTACCAAAGATCTACAAACCGGATGTACCACTGAGACCGATCGCGAAACACCTCAGAAAACTGCTGTAACCTACAATAGGAAATACTGACAGCTTTATAAAAAAGTTCCACCCATTTCGTTGAAAACATGCTTTCTTTCATTCTTTCTCCAGGAGAAATTCTCGTTAGCTTCGATGTTGTTTCGCCCTTTACGATGGTACCCATTGAGGAAGCCATGGAACATTAATATGTGCAGGTTAACTTAATTTGTTCACTATTAATGTGTTGACCTGAACTAACCTGATTAATACCAGGAATTTCCGCAAGATATTGCCTAACCACTACATATTTTCAATAGATTTCTACGAACAAACTGATGGTGTAGCTATGGGCAGCCCCCTTACTCCAGTTATAGCCAACTATTTTATGGAAATTTTCGAAACTAAGGCGTTGGCAACGGCAAATAAGAGGCCAAAATGCTGGTTCCGATACGTGTATGACACCTTGGTTATTTGAAGCCATGGCGAAGGCGAACTTCAAAACTTCCTCTTACACCTCAACTCAAAAATTCAATTCACTATGGAGATTGAAAAAGAAGGACGCCTACCGTTTTTTGATGTTTTGGTATCAAGAAGGCCGAATGGGAAGCTTGCGCACATCATTTATAGAAAACTAATACACACGGATACCTCAATATAACGGATCACATCATCATCCCAGTCATGAAACATCTGGAAAGAGCCTTTGGTTGGAATGGATATAGCAAGCACGAGTTCGATAGTGCCCTCCGTCCAAGAAATGTAGAGCGCCAAGAAGGAACAACGGGACGATAAAGAAAAAGCGCGTATGGGCTAGTCTACCATATATCCATAAAGTTACAGACATGATCGGCACGATACTGAAAAAGCACAATGTTAAAACCGTCTTTAAACCCACTCGTACAATACAAGAAAGCTAGAGATCGGCCAAAGAGCGCAGAGATCCACTAACGGCACTCGGAGTTTACCGAGATCCATGCTTAATAATTATAATAATAAATAATAAGCTGTGACTCGAGGAACACGAGGATTACGGAATACAAGAGCAGTTGTGGCTGAAACAAACACAAAAATCAGCAGTAGCTCTCTCCGAAGGTCAGGACATCCTTTCTAACGAGGTGAATATCTTATATCAGTCGCAGCGTTTCTATCCGAGACTAACGAGAGAGGCCATTGGGATCTTTAAACACGACAACAATTGCAACAGGAAGGAGGAAATTACGTTTCTAAATGCAGACTGGAAGCGAGTTCTACAACATACTTCAAGTGCGCCGAAACCCCGCGCCACCCATATAGGGAGTTATGCTTCTGAAGGCCTCTCTGATTCGTTCCTTCATATTTTCTTTTGTGGTTGGTGGCGTATTATACATGATTCCTTTCACATATCCCCATAGAAAAAAAATCGGGAGGCGTTATGTCAGGGGACCTTGATGGCCAATGTTATGCTGCTCCATTCCTTCCAATCCATCGATTTTGGAAACGAACATTTAAGAACTCCCGGACTTCACGGTGATAATGAGCAGGTGCCCCACCCATTTGCAGCCACATGGTTGTTCTTATATCTAGAGGAACTTCTTCCAGTAAAATTGGAAGCTAATTTCTCAAAAAATTTAGAAACGACATTACGTTTAAATGTTTGTCAAAAAAAATAAGGTCCAATCACATACTGTCCCATTATGCCCCCCCATACATTTACTGACCACCTATGTTGGTTATTAATAACTCTAAATTCATGGGGGTTAAAATCAGAATAATAATGAAAATTGTGTCGGTTAAAAAAACCATCGTTATGATAAGTACACTCATCACTAAATAGAACTGATTCAAAAAAATCTTCTTGTTGTCCAACTTTTTCTAACACCCACATACAAAAGTCCACTCGTTGGCCAAAGATGGCGTTATCGGAGAGTTCTTGATGTAGTTGTGTCTTATACTTAATCGTGATATTTATGTTTTTGATGAATCCTTGATACGCTTGCATGGCTAATATTTAAGTTTTGTGCAATTTCTCGTTGTCCGACATGGGGATTTTCAACTACAGAGTCAATAACGGCTAATTCAGTTTCTGTAACTGGTCTCGTTTTGGCAGTCGTTTCATACTGAACACTACCAGTTTGCCTAAATTGAACCAACAGTCTTCAAAAACGGCTCTATTCGGTCGAGTTCGGTTAGGAAACATTTCAGCATAAACCCTTGATGCTAAAAGACAATTTTGCAAGCATTCTCCTAGAATGAAGATCATATCGACTCGTTCTTCTGTTGTGTAGACCAGCATTTTGATTAAATAAAAAAACTCCCTGTTAACCACCAATTATAAAAGTAAAAAAATATTTAACTTTAAATTAATATATGACAACTAGAAGTGACAATAAATTTTGCGTTGTCAAAATCAGGTAACACATGAACAGACCTGAACAGGTAAATTAGATTACTACCTTCGTTTATGTCAGCGCAAATTCAAAAAAAATCAATTTTCCAAGAAAATGCAACTATCAAGCTATAGGAATATTTAATAGTTTTTGATAGGAAACTAAATTCTGCATCTAATGACACTATACAATACAGGGTGCCTAATTTAAATTAAACGAGTTATAACCGTTTGAAGTTTGGAATAATTTAGTGTTCATTTTTTTTTTTACATTTGGTACACATTAGTTAATATTTAATACATACCGTAAAAAATCAATGTAATAGTAGCCCACCAGCCAATTTCGGTGGTTGAAAAGAAACCAAGTGCTGAGATTTTAAACATTAAATATGATGCTGCATTTTCACAAAATCACGAATATCTGAAGAACGGTACGGTTTAGATTCCATAAACCTTAATAAAACTACCTATACTTTTGTCCGTAGATACATTAATATACTAGGTGTTTCATTTAAAAAAATAAAATTTTAATCAATTACATACTTTTGGGACCACCTGTATACAATGACAATAATTTTAAAATGTACTTCCAATAGACCCTCATCCATTCCATATACAAAACTTTTTTTAAATCTAAAAGTTTAGTCATAATTTTCCGTGTCGAATAACGTGAATCACCCTGTATAATATTGTTGCGAACTCGGGGTTCAATAATTCCAGTGTAACGATTTAATACGAAAACACTATTTATTAACTCCACAAATACACACGACTACTAAATAACTCACTACTTAACACTTTATAGCCTTCTATTATCGCTTCGTAACTTTAGCTTACTTATAGCTCGATTAAAATACGACTATTCTTAACCGCCGCTCTATGCGCCTTTTATATACAATCCGAAAATTACAGAAAAACCTAGAAAGTTCTTTATAAGAATTCTTGAATAATCTCTCATAAAAAAAAACGGTTGTAAACAACTGCCTTCTAGATTAAGCCAGACGAGCAATAAATCACTCGTGTCAGCCATGACGCAGCGCGGATAGGTCGCGAAGCTCCACCAACTAACACGCTCCCATGCGTTGCCCCGCCTCCCATGCGGCGTTGCTGCGATCGTAACATTGCCCTCCTCCTAAGTCTGTTCGTCCCGAACAGATAGAGTTCCATGGTATCGTGCTAATCGATCCAAATGAACGACCTTCATCTTTGACCTAGGGGTCCGCTGGATCCTATACACCACATCATTAATCTTCTTTATAATTGTATAAGGTCCTTCCCAATTTTGGCTAAGTTTGGGCGACTTCCCCACCTTTCGCCTCGGATTGTATAACCACACCAAATCACCATCCTGGAAGCCGCGGGAGTTAGCTAGTAAGTCATATCTTGCTTTGGCTCGATCACTGGATATCCGCAGCTTATTCCTGACTTGTTCATGGACATTGTCCAACCTCTCCTTAAGCTCCTCCACAAAATTCTCAGAGTTGAGTGAGTCTTTTTCTGGTGTTCCATACATCAAATCTGCAGGAAGCCTCATTTCCCTTCCGAACATCACTTTCGCCGGAGTATAACCAGTGGCTTCATGCGTAGAGCCTCGGTATGCCATCAACATGAGAGGTAGATGTTGGTCCCAATCACGCTGATGATCTGCCACCATTTTAGACAGGTAATGTTCCATGGTCCGATTAAACCTCTCTACCATCCCATCCGACTGTGGATGCAAAGGAGTTGTCCTGGTCTTGCGAATTCCGAGAAGTTCCATGACCTTCTGGAAAACAGCCGATTCAAAATTTCGGCCCTGATCAGAATGGAGTTCGAGAGGGACCCCAAATCTGCAGAACATTTCATTTACTAGCACCGTTGCCACAGTCGTTGCTTCTTGATTAGGTAGGGCGTATGCTTCAGGCCATTTAGTGAAGTAATCCATGGCGACCAAGATGTATTTGTTGCCCGACTCAGTCTGAGGAAATGGTCCCGCGACATCAATTGCTACCCTCTCGAATGGAGCACCTACAGTGTACTGCACCATTCGGCCCCGTGATCTTGTTCGAGGTCCTTTTGTGGCACAACAAACTTCGCACTTGCGGCACCAAGATTCGACGTCTTCATGATAGTTCACCCAATAATACCGCTCTTTAATTTTGGCCAATGTTTTATTGACCCCAAAATGGCCTCCGCTTGTTCCGTTGTGCATTTCCTGTAGTACATCTGATTTTCTGCTACCAGGAACAACCAGCTGACTGACTACGGACTTGCCATCCGGACTCTCCCACGCTCTCTTCAGTAGTCCATTTTCTATTTTGAGAGAGTGCCACTAGGCCCATAGCGCCTTCAGGTTTGGACTTTTACCAGCGATTTCTTGCCATTCTGGTCTCTTGTCGTCAGTCTTTGCAGAGAGGATGGGTCCAATATCTGAATCATTCAACTGTTCTTCTCGAAGCGTCTGTGTGGTCCAGCCATCGTTTACTTCCACCGACGTTCTTCTTACAGAAGGAAGTCCCTCACGCTGCTCAGTTCTTTGACAATGCCGACAATCTTCTTTACATGGCCGTCTAGACAATGCATCGGCATTTCCGTGAGACCTTCCTGGTCGATGCTCAATTTGAAAATCGTACTGCTGCAGGCGCTCTATCCATCTGGCTATTTGACCTTCAGAGTTTTTCATCTGTAATAACCATTTCAAAGCTCCATGGTCAGTTCTAATCAGGAACCTTTTTCCATATAAGTAGCGATGGTAATGTTCGACTGCTTTAACGATGGCCAACAGCTCCTTTCTAGTGACGCAATAGTTTCTTTCTGGCTTACTTAAAGTCTTACTGTAGTACTCAATGACCTTCTCTTGCCCGTTTTGTCTTTGAGAGAGTACTGCACCTAGACCACAGTTACTTGCATCCGTGTCCAGAATAAACAGTCCGTCCTTTATCGGGTGAGCCAAGATTGGACTAGAACAGAGGGCAGCTTTAAGCCTTGCAAACGCCTGACTGCAATCATGGTTCCACAAGAACGGTGTTTTCTTTTCTGTTAATTTGTGCAGCGGTTTAGCGATGTCGGTGAATCCTTCTACAAATCTTCTGTAGTAAGTACATAGTCCCAAAAAGCTCCTTACTTCGTGTTTGTCTCGGGGAACTGGCCAATCTTTAATGGCAGATATTTTACTTTGGCTAGTTTTAATGCCTTGTTCTGAGATAGTATGCCCCAAGTACTCGACTTGCTTTTGGAATAGGCTGCATTTCTTGTAGTTTAACTTCAGGTGAGCATTCCGTAACTTGCTGAAGATTTCTCTTAAATTCTTCAAATGCTCGTCAAAATTACGTCCCATGACAATTATGTCATCCAAGTATACCAGGCAAGTTTTCCAAGTCAGCCCCCTCAAAACAAGTTCCATTAGTCGCTCGAAAGTTGATGGAGGATTGCACAATCCAAAAGGCATAACAGTGAACTGGTATAGCCCAGAACCAGTAGAAAATGCAGTCTTTTCTTTGTCTTCGGGAGCAATCTTTACTTGCCAGTACCCACTTTTTAAATCTAGAGTGGAAAACCACTTTGATCCCGATAAAGTTGCTAAGGTGTCGTCTATACGTGGCAATGGGTAGCTGTCTTTCTTGGTTACATCATTAAGTTTCCTGTAATCAACACAGAACCGCGTTGAACCATCTTTCTTCTTAACAAGAACCACAGGCGACGACCATGGACTAGATGATTCTTCTATGACGCCCTCCTTTAACATTTCATTCAGCAAACTGTTAACTTCCTGTTGTTTAGCCAGAGGGACCCTTCGTGGATGTTGTCGTATTGGCTGGGCATCTCCTGTGTTGATCTTATGGACAACTAAATCGGTTTGACTGTCGTTGCTCTTGAAGTTAAACATATCAGATTCATCCATGGCAAATTTTATAGCAGACTGAAGTTGTTCCTTTGACAGGTGACTCCACTGTCGCTTAAAAGCATCAATAACTTCTGGGGAACCTTCCAACACCAGTAGACGGATACTAGTTTCCACATTTCCATTGGTTAATGCAAACTCCTCATCTCCAAACATGAGAATATTCTGTTTGTGATCATAGGAGAATCCATGTTTCCTGATGAGATCCATTCCCAAAATA